>OY982567.1:20027310-21490628 GCA_963859945.1 Euplagia quadripunctaria
TGGTTAAAATATAAAAAAAGAGGCAGTCATGGGACTGCCGACAGAAGTACAAACTTAAACGATACGACGATCTTTAATACGTCACATTAACAGGTTGGTAAACGGCCGACCGACCGACTGACTGACTCACCCACTCACTCACTCTCCAACCCTAAATTCCCTCCCTACCTCCCACTCTCCCACTCACCCTCCCTAGATTCCCTCCCTACCTCTATCTCTCTCTCACTTCTCTCTCTCTCTCTCTCTCTCTCTCTCACTCCCTCCCTCCTTAGATTCCCTCCCTACGTGACCCTGAATCCTGACGCGAGTTTAACATTTTTTACCCACCTCAAAAACTGCCCAACGCCGCTAAAGAAGTATTCACTTCAAAAAAATCAACATGGCGGCTGTTGTCTATAGCAGGGCAGCTGTTTTTTAAATTTTTAAGTTAAGAACTTGTCTTTACTAATGCTTCATTACATGTTTTATCATTTTTATTTATTTGCTATGCGCCTGCTTATTTGATGTTAACATTACTTTTATTTCGATTTGGGATGTGCAAAAATAACCAGCGATTTTTTATAATAACTAAGTCTGCAATCTAAACCTACTTCTTAAATAAATGACCTACGATGTATTAGCTATTAATCAAACAAAACCAGCCAACAAAATAAACCCTGTACAATAACAAAATCAAACTGGTTTCTTTAACGTCAAAGCTAGTGCTAGAAACAGACATACATAAAATATTGAAGCGTAGAAACTGACAAGAACTTTTTACAATATTTTTTATTGATCAGACCTATTAGTATTACCTACGTATATATTTTTTGCTTTAGAACAATAATTGGATACAGAACGCTTGATAGATTAAAAACTCTTGACGTCAATTGAAAAGGGCACCATTAAAACAGGTGTAGAATTTTTTGGAATGTAGATTGTGCTCACAGTATATATTTCTTCTGAAATAATGTCACATAAAAGTATCTTCTAGCATCGAATAAGTAATAGTATTGTATACTTCTTGGTGAAAATAGAATTATGTTTCCTTTACATGGCTCATTCTAAGCACTATACCTATTTTTGAAATCAAAATTAGTACGAAGGGAACTTAATTTATCCAATACTGGGGTGATTCAACATGTACTAATATTATTAGGTGTCATTCAAACCTATCTTAGGAGTGCGCAGTCGGGGAGAAGTTGGAATTTTTTACCACTGGGACGAGAAATAAACTTACGGGCCGCTTAATGGAAGCGGTAAAGTAACCCGAACCTTTATGTATAATTAATCAGTGTAAGGAACGCCAAGCTGTATTTTTGTTTTTTCAAAAACATTGGCTTGCTTAATTCTGGAAATAGAACGCCCGTCGGTCGTCGCCGCTATTACATCGCAAATTTTGCAATTGGCATCCTTGTTTTGGCGGCCATACGACAGCAAGCCCTTACAAGAACTGTAGCGTACTTAACTGTAGGTACATACTATTTATCAATCAACAAATAATTACAAATTATTATGTTGCAATTCCAACAGAAGTTAGAAGCCAAAGATTTTTGTTTTGGTTTTAGGTTCCCTCACGAAAAAAAAAGCTATTTCTTGATTGGTACTCTTTCTTTGTGTCTTGGATCGCTAGTGGCGTAACACCTAGTTTTTTTGGGATACAAACGTGTGGACTGGAAGAGACTATATACCAGATATTCAAGTTAAAAGAACCTTAATTTTCCGTTACAATATATTGATATAAAGTTTCATAACTCTCATAACAGATTTTTTTTTAAAGTGTATTTTTCTAATTAAACTAATCTTTGCTACCAATTAATATATACTACTACAGTAGACTAATTTATGGATGTAGGTGCATTATTAGTAAGAAAACTATTACAAGGTATTCTAGTTTCTACACAATAACATGTCTTGATCGTACCCTACTTACACTACTAACTAGATTGTGATTGAAAACGCTAAAACCATCGGTTGAAAAATAATTCTAAAACGACATAATTATACCTACACTTTTTTAAAGAGCACGTTAAACCGTCGGTCCCGGGTGCCATACGAACATCTGTGGCATTCGTTACGGGGTAGTTGGAGCCCTAAAAAGTCCGACAACCTCATCTAACTACAGAACTTCGATGTCACCTAGTACTTGGGTTGTGGAGGTCTGATGGCAGTCGCTTCACGTAAAATATCAAAGTTCAGCCGTATTGTAGTTAGACTGAAAGCGGACCCCAACTTAGTTGCGAAAAGGCGCGGGAGATGATGACTGTTTTAAAACTATGTAAAAAAAGTCATAGTTACGTTTTCACTAATTAAAAAATCATTAGTAACATGGGTCACTCATTAGTAGTATTCCTCTTAAACCCCTCCAGCTAAACTATATGTTAGGAGTGGGTTCATGTCAGTCGCCAGTCCGACACTTTAGCAATTACGCTATCCCCGGTTGTAGTAATTATGGAGCAGATTAACCTGTCAATGTCAATGGTATGACTCCAGCAGCTACGCAAAAAGTTTCTCAGTACTGTACATGACATAAATACCTTATTACTCGTGAAATATCATTAGTATGCCATAAATAGCTGAATACAGCCTTGGTGCTACGAATAAACAAATATACAAGCACAATATTACTCAAATTCAATTTTCTATGACCATGATATTAAATTTTCAGTAGACTGTTACCTATGTGAATTACTTGGGCGTCTAAATAAGATTAGACAAAGAGAACCGATTTAATATGAGATTATAAAACAACTATTATCAACTTTGACCATTCACGTCTCTCGATAGCAATTCGAGTTTAATTGCCCGTCGCACACCTCTGTCTGATTCTTCGCAGTTAATGTAAAGGGTACCTATTTATCCTGTGGAATTCTGCATGAGTAAGAGCTTTCTATAATTATCCCTACGGTTTGGAAATCTTTTAATCTGGACTATGCCAGCACAGTGAATAATTTCCTAAGCCTTCTAATACTGAGAAAAGGCCTATTCCCACGTTCGTCATAATTTATAAACAGGGCTGATGTCTAGAATCAAATAGTTCGATATCACAGTGGATATTCGAAATTCACTTTTGTCCACAACGTCCACGATTATCTGATATTGTGTTAGATAAATAACTAAATTCTGTCAAGCTTCCAGTGAGACTTTTTTAAACGTTTTAAAAGTAAAAAAAAAATTATGGCATATTCGACTGGAATAGTTTAATGTTATATTCAGCTATATTATTTATTAAGACTCGACATGATCAAAGAAACAATTAGAAATGTCGAGTAGACGACATGGACCAGCAATGAAAGGAGGACAGATAAGATGAATTGATGTCTTGTGAGCTTCAGTGAGTGATTACCACATATCACTACATATTATAAAACAAAGTCCCCCGCCGCGTCTGTCTGTCTGTCTGTTCGCGATAAACGGAAAACCTACTGAACGGATTTTCATGCGGTTTTCACCAATGGACAGAGTGATTCACGAGGAAGGTTTATATGTAGTATACATGCATATTATTGTAGAGAAAAGTCAAGAAATTCAAAGATTTGTAATATCATGTCGTAACAAACATATTTTTGTGCGCTTACATTGCAAACGCTGGC
Source organism: Euplagia quadripunctaria (assembly GCA_963859945.1). Taxonomy (NCBI): domain Eukaryota; kingdom Metazoa; phylum Arthropoda; class Insecta; order Lepidoptera; family Erebidae; genus Euplagia; species Euplagia quadripunctaria. The sequence continues at coordinate 20,030,883 of OY982567.1, forward strand.
TAAACCTTACGAGATAGATCAAATTAATGTACTACGGAATTGTATATCTTAAAAAGATCAATAAAAAGTCGACGATGGTACATGTTTATCTCCTAAGGATAACCCACACTAACCATTTTTATCTTTTACATATTACAAAAAAAATATGGGTTATTTATCAAACTATTTTAAACAATACAGTATTATTCCTTATCCAATTAAATACATTAGATACGTTGTGCATTTCATGTACATCAAAATTGCCCTTAACAGCATATTATTAAAATGAATATCTTAGAAGATATCAGAGATTTAAAAAGCGGGGACAGAGCGGCTGGCGGGCTGAACCGATTTTGATTATTCTTTTTTGTTAGATAGAGAACCTCAAGGGTGGTCCCATGTCAAGGAAGTCAGGATCTGATGATGGGATCCTGATAAAATTGAGGTAAACCCTCGAAAATTGTAGGAACGAATAGTGTTTCTGTTTACTTTTCATTACTTTATGAGGTTTTTGCGTTTAGAATCATCATCATATCATGTACCTGAGCTAATGATGAAAAAAAATCATATTATAAAAATCTTCACTACATACATATCACTAAATATTATAAAACAAAGTCCCCCGCCGCGTCTGTCTATCTGTTCGCGATAAACTGAAAAACTACTGAACGGATTTTCATGCGGTTTTCACTAATGGACAGAGTGATTCATGATCAAGGTTTAGGTGTATAATTTAGGGGCGGGTTGCTAGTCTTTGATAAATAACTTATGGGTGTTACATAAACTTACACGAAACACGAGCACATATGGCCATCGTTAAAGCATAATTTCTGTTGTTATAAAAGTAGATGAAGATAGTGCCTTATGTTTTCTTTTGTTGTGTTTAAATTAGTCACTGAGGTAAAAAATATGTATGTTGTCGCGATAACAAAAACTATTTATTATTAAACTCAAATTAACTAGTAAAAGTAAGGGCAAATTATAATAATAGATGATAAAACAGTTCACTGTTTAATAAAAAATAGTTAATAGACATTATTATGACTAGTTATAACGGTAGCGTACGCCATTGGTCGGTTTGACATTGTGATAAAAAAGCTTGGAAAGTATTACAAGTTGAAAACGATCACTTGAGTGTGAACGAACACGAACAACATGGCAGTTACTTTTATTTAGTGAATTTGATAGTTTATAGCAATAGTGGTGAGATTTTTGCTAGTATGTATAAATAAAATATTTGCTTAACCTTTTCAGGCAAACAGCTACATGATTCAAACGGCAATATCACAGTAGAACATAATGCAAGTAAAACGACTAGGGCAATCTGAACATTACGTATTGTCAAGAATTCTTTGCCACAACGTCCTTGATTGTGTGTAGGCTATAAATAGAATACCATCTCCACCTTGTCGTTGTCAATATCCTTGAGTAATAGGCTCAATAATAGGACAATAGCTATTATGTAATACTCAAGGTAACTCAAAGTTATATTATAACTTATGCTCATTTTATGAGGATTATTACACGTGTGTCTGACTTATATGTACTACAAATATGTCTGACGTGAAATGACCGTGTGTTTCCAATCATTACACACTTAACCTTACTTAATTGATTTTTGGGTCAAATACTTGGTTATATATCTATGTTCAACACTTATTATATGCACATTTAAATATATACTTGTTTCAAATAATACATTTTTATGAAATTTTTAAATGTTTTAGCAATAACGTATTATATAAGTGTGTTACCACAGATAACTGAATAGTTACTACGTAACAGATAAATCACTACCCACAAAGAATTCCATACCTACCGTTTTAATTATCTACTCTTTCCGGGCGCCGACCACTGCTTGCGAAAATGACTTCATATGTTTGTAAACATGAATGTTGTTGCCTGACAATAGCGCACATCCACGTTGCCGTAAGTAGGTGTATTTTTAATAATTTAGTATTTTGAGTAATATTCAATAAACCAGTCACTATTATTTTTGATTTACTACAAACGTACTTGTGTACACGTACACATGTGTTTTCTTTTTATATAATGATTAATAAACTTCATCTTGAACAAGGGGAAATAGGGACAAAATAATTTATATTTTTTTTAAATCTCGTAAATATTGCTACCAGCCTTTTTAATTCTGGAAATCCACGTATAGCACTAAAACTACCATAAACCATGTCAATGTTCACCGTGAATTTTATTAAAAAGTAGCTGCCCCGACAGACTTCGTTCTATCAAAAGCGGATTGGCGTCAAATGTTTGACAGCTGGGGACATTTGTGTTTTAATTATTATTTAATCTGTGGTTTGTATAGAAAAAGAAAAGTGTTGTTTTTACTATTTTCTTCACTATTCTTACAGTTACAGTTTTTCTCTCCATAAGAACCTTTCTTATGCATTAACGAAAATAAGAAAAAAAAAATTGCCGAATTGGTCCAGCCGTTTTCGAGTTTTGCGCTTAGCAACACATTTGGCGATTCATTTTTATTAATATAGATAGATAGATTAAAATGTCATTGCAACAAGACAACACCAAAAGGAAAAGAGAGGAGTCAGGTTCGCCCACTACGCCAACACAAAAGAAAAGCAACTCGAAGTGCAGTCTGGAAAGTGCAGCGGCAACAACAGAAGAAGTCTTAAAACCCTGTATACATGAGTAGGTACGTCGAACGTGGCAGATCCGCTAGACTTTCAGAATAGTCAAAAAACTAACAACCTATATCATCACCGGCAATCAAAACAAACAACCAAAGACAACCGGTTTGCGACCACTAATAAAACTTAAACGCCTCCCAGTACGGCTGGTCCCCGCGGGAGCACTAGACCAATACCCTCCAACAAAAGTAATTGAAACATTCAAAATTGCAACACTGAATACAAGAACATTAAGAAAGCATGAAAAAAGATTGAACCGTCTTATTTCAAGCCACTGCAAGAAATAGTAAACTCCGTCATAAACATACTAGAAAAGTACAAACATATAGAAAAACACCTATCATCACTACAAAAAAAAAGTATAAATATCTCGAAAAGCCTTCCAGGAACTAAGAGAATAAGATAAAGAATGGATAACCACCTGAACCCTATAAGATTTGCAGACGATTTAGCTTGCTAGAAGAATGTCCCAAGAAATTATATAGAACTTGTGATAACCCTAGCGGACAAGAACAGAAAAGTAGGGCTAGAAATGAATGCGAGCAAAATAAAGCTGATGACTAATTCCACGGAGGCAAACTTGGAAGTAAATGAAAACAATTATGAATATGTGAGCAAATATGTTTACTTAGGACAAATTATCTCCCCCTATGAGTCAATGTCCAAGAAAGTAAAAAAGAATAGCATGTGGTTGGCAAAAATACTGATCCTTGAAAGAAATAATGAAGAACCTAGACATAAGCATGCATATTAAGAGGCATTTAACAGTTGCGTTCTACCATGCATAACTTATGGATGCGAAGCTTGGTCTCTAATTGCTAACCATAGAGAGAAACCTAATGGTATCCAAGAGACGGGACTAGAAAACAAGGACGTCCAATAACAAGATGGAGGACAGAGCATAATGGAGAGAGTTGGAGGAGGCCTATGCCAAAAGGCACCCCGAACGGAGGGACATCTCATTCTTAAATATTTCTATCAAACATTGTACCTAAATTTCGGAAATAAATGGCTATATTATAAGTGCATCAAATGAAAGAGGCCTGGTGTTATTACATCAAATAGCTTGGTCATGTAATTTGATTTATATGTAGATTTTGTAATTTTGACAGAAGCCAGTTATTAACACTTACTTGTCTTCTTTAACATTATACTAACGCAAAACTTTGTATTATTTAATATATCCAATATAATATATGAAATCTAATACATTGATGTCTTAAATAACTTCATATTCAATACAGTACATCCACATGGTCATGTTTATAAAACAACTTGCTAACGCAACTCGATTATTTTTAAATGTAACTCGACCGACGTAAATCGATTCCTTTTAAACATTATTGTTCAATTAAGTACGATTCACACCGAACGGGCCGCACCGGAGCGCGTCGGACCGGCGTCCACCGTTCCGTTTTTAGCATAAACTTAGCACAGACACTAGCGTAATAAGTTTATGGTTTTTAGTCACCGTCACTTGTAACTATTTACTTTCCGTAGAAAGGCGTTCTTGTTTGAAAAATAAAATATTAAAAAAAGAGGACAATAACGAAAAAAATAAATAAAAAGTATTGTATTCTGGAATGATCGAAGTTTTACAAAATATGGAATGTAACCCTCACTGCACAACAAAAGGATGCCTAGGCTAATTAAAATGTCTGTCTTATTTATGGATACGTTTTTCAAAATAAGAGAGTTATTATTATTTTTAATGTACTCTGAGGTATGTATATAGTATTGTTGTGAAATAAATTACTTATAACATAATATCCTCAAAGAGGTAGGCGGTAGGCTATATTACACACCCACACTTAGTTTGCTATATTAGGGGCAATAGGGCTTCCCCCTCCTATGATTAACTTAGCCCGTTTTAGTAGACTGCGTCCTTGTACTGAATATTTCCAGTTACAGTATGCTCCACCCGGTAATTGAGTTGTTTTGAACCACCAGTGACCATGCTCATTGGAATTCGATAAAATGTCTCGTAACCAAATATGTCATTTGATACGAAGAGAAAAGCAAAACTTGGTGAAGAGATGTTTATATATGGAATTTGTAAAGTTAACAGACCAAAGAAAAGAGAGATGGACAGCGCGGAAGAGGACGAGAGGAAGAAAGTAAGCTGTGATAATGACGAATGATAAAGTAGAATGAAAACATGTGTTTACAAAAACAATTTCTTTCTCATACAACTACGTTACCTAAACCAAAAATGTTGTCACTTGTGCGCGGTGTTCCCCTCCCATGGAACTCTAATGACCCTATGTACCAGTTCAGTTGTCTTACTAAGGTTTTCACCAGGGTATACGTACTGAACCAGTTTTGGTGGTTTTAAATAGAGCAAATCTTCTGTGTTCTACCCACTTAAAACTTCTTTACAAAACATCAATCAGGAAAATGCAGAGCTTAAAGTAAATTTACTTAATTATTTTCAACCTATTTTATAATGTAATATATGGCAAAAATAAACAAAAACAGTCATGACGAATTAAACGCGTAATACGAGGAAAAGAGTATTGTACCGATGTTACGTTTGTTTCGTAGCCTTTTGTATATATGGCGTCCCGCGTTCACACTAATTGGGTAAAATCCCGCTCTCTCGTAGATAATTGTACACATAATATCTACTACGCTTATTGCTATCTTATTGCTTTTTACATTGAGTTTACATAGCATTTGTTATAATTCTGTTAAAGTAATTAAAGCTCACAAAAACATTTGATAGCCAAATATATGTATGCAACTTACCTCAGTTCTATTTTTTATTCTACAAATGTTTAAGTTTTGTCTTATTTATAAGACCACTTTGTTGTCCGTCTCTCCGTCTGTTTATCAGTCAGTCAAGACCCTTTTCTCAGAAACGCGGGGAGGTATCAAATTGAAACATCAAACACTTGTCTGTGGTATCTTGAAGCTGTAAAATCAAGCTTCTGAGTCAACGCAATCACATTTAAGTCTTATATTTTAACCGATCTAACATTTCAGAGGTAAATCAAAACTTATACTTTCCATTAACCTAGAAATGAAATTTGGCGAGAAGCGGAAGAAGAATAAAGGAAAAAATACGAAAGTTGTTAATTTGTTGTTATATCACATAAAAAATATTTATTACGACTACATACTATATTTTGCGGTTAGAAAATTGACTGGGACGTATATCAATGTATGGGAAATATTTTTAGAACCCGATTCCCGAAATTGGTCGTGCTACCTACATACAAGTTTATACGGAAAAGTCGGTGCGCGAATCAGATTCGGACTTGTCCGGTTTTTATTTAGTGGAGTAATCACATCGATCCAAAATCAGTAGCAAAAATAGTCTAGTTGTGTACTCGTAAAGCGTTTTTGGCGCATATACTGTTTCATTTAAATTTAAAAAAAAGAGGCAGTCATGGGACTGCCAACAGAAGTGCAAACTTAAACGATACGACGATTGGTATTGGTATTGGTGTAGGGCTCTGTTTCCGCATTTAGACTCATAGACGGTCCATTATGTGTTCAGATAGGCTGCCTATTTGAGCCAGTCTAGCTCCTTCCAGAAGCACAGAAGCCTCCTGGGGCGTTCGCAGGCTTCTAGGAACGATCTCGCACACGCGAGAATACTTGCCCGTTGTGTGGCCACTCCCTCGCACTCCAGAATAACGTGGGCGGCCGTTTCCTCCGCGTTGAGACATCCTCTGCATAGAGGACTGTCTGTCGCGCTGATGGTGAATAGGTGCCGGTTTAGGGCTAGGTGGTCCGTAATTGTTCCTCTACAACTATTTTGATGTCTAGTCGGTTAAGGCTGAGCAGCCTGCAAGTTAAACGTGGTGAGACCTCTATCAGCACCAGTTTAGAGCTGCCTGCAGCCCGGTGTGTCGGCCCAACGACCGTTATGCGCTTCACGAGTCCGTTGCCTTACCCATGAGCGAAGTTGAGTGAAGGGAAGTGGCAGTAGTATAGTTGGACCTGCCAGTGACGTTGCAGATCCCTTCCTTGCCAGCTCATCGGCAGCGTCGTTCCTGAATGAATTACTATGCCCTTTGATCCATTGTGCAGAATTACCCTATTGGCAGAGGCTAAACGCTCTAGCATCTGGTGGCATTCATAAATAAGACCGGAGTTCATGGTGTTTCCCTCCAGGGCTCTTAAAACGGCCATAGTGTCAACGATACGACGAACTTAAAACGTCACATTAACAGGTTGGTGACATAAATTAATAAAGACAACTCAATGTTTAGATTAGCGCCCTCTAGTGGATCTATATATGTATTATTAGCGTCTCTCTCTGACTCTGACTGACTGACTACTGACACTCACTCACTCACTCTCCCCACTCTCGCCACTCTCGCCACTCTCGCCACTCTCCCCACTCTCCCCACTCTCGCCACTCTCCCCACTCTCGCCACTCTCCCCACTCCCACTCTCCCACTCTCCCTCCCTAGATTCTCTCCCTCCCTCCCTTCCTCTCCATGTCTCTCTGACGCCGACATGTAAATATAAGAAACTCACCTCCGTCTTAAGAATTTTCGATCTCGTCATAAAAATATATTTTTTAAATATATTACAGTCGGACACATTTTCCATACATTTTCGATCAGGGTCCACGTGACCATATTACACTCGGACACATTATCCATACATTTTCGATCAGGGTCCACGTTACCCTGAATTCTGACGCGAGTTTAACATTTTTTACCCATCTCAAAAAGTGTCCAACGCCGCTAAAAAAGTTTTCACTTCAATATCTGTCCTTCAATGTCATCGTCAGGGTCTGTCAATGTCAGGGTCTTCATATATTTTGAGAGCCATATTAACCCTGGAGTCGTCGCGCGTATTACAATAGTAATCCACCGTTGCAAAACTAAGTATTTCAGAAAAACTACGCATAGGTATTATTTGCCGTTCCGTGTACTTTATATTGGATAGTTGATGCATGCGCTCAATGCAGCGCGTGCACCGTTCTTTTGTGGTTGTCTGACAGCAGTCCCGTAAAGTTTTTGGATTACTATTGTAATCCGCGCGACTTATTACGTAAGTATTTTTATCAAGTTATTATTTATGATTTTTAACATTTTATCGTTATTTTGAAATGCATTTGTTCATGTACCTATTTTTTTTTTACCGTAGACCACGATATACATAAATTTGAGCTCAAAAGTACTGGCTTAATGCATATTTTATTTAAATATAGTTTATTTTAGAATCACCATGGAACAAAGGCGTGCTGATCAAATAAAAGCTTGGCTTAATGAAGATGATGAGGATAGGGAAGTTTCAGAAGGTGGTTTCAGCTCGGATGATAAAGAATACTTTGTTGAAGCGCAGAACCACGAGTCTAAATCTGAGCAGGAGGCAGACATCTCAAATGTCAGTTTATTTTCATACACCTGAAAATAATTCTATATCAGTCGATGACCAATATTTTATTGGTATAGACAATAAGACAATACTGACTCGCAGGCATATGCTATACGTGTATACAGCGAACAGAAATTTAAAAAAAATTACTTGCTACTAGTTTTTCATTTCACTCTCCTTGACATGAATGAACCGTTGGCTCACCTGAGGAATTATTGATTTCTGCTATGTCCTCAGTGAGGATACAGCAGAAATAAATACCATGGAATCTAGCTTTCAAAATAAAGACTTCCTGAACATTTCTGAAGTCGAAGCCTAACCATCTACCTCAAAATCATCGAATAGTAGGTCGATAGGTCGCAGTCATGAACTGCGGGAGATCACGGAATAAAAGCATTCGCCGATTATGTAATTCTTGTCATAAATTCGTTTGCCGGGACCATTTCAAATATATGTGTTCTTCTTGTTTAGAAACAAATTATTAGCTTTATTATTTCATTTAAATTTTGTGTATGATCTCAATTTGAAACAACAGAGCCATTTTTATATGCAAAAAAGCAGAAGTTTTTTTATTTATTTTTTATAAGTACTTATGGTGAATATTTTATGTTGTGTTCATTTAATTAATTAAGACTACTGTATGTTACTTCGTTTATAAGCATAATAAACCAAATTGATTAATAAATTCAAGTTTTATTCGTATTTATAAATGGATTACATATGTAATCCACGCGACTACTTACGTTACTTTTCCATGCGAGACGACTCTAGGGTTAAAAAGTTTAAGAACCGATTAACATTTTTTTGTTTTTTAGCCGGACTTTGAATTTTAGAATTTACTTAAGTGATGTAACGTCAATCACGATTTACCTGAGTTCATACTTATTAACCACAGTAGGCTGACTGTGTCTTTAAGAAATTGAGTATTATATTGTAAATCTCTACTCAGGCATGTTTTCGTTTGAATATAGTTTAAGGATGCTCTGAAATAAATTAAATAATTTAGTGGAAATTATTTACCCAAAGAGTAATTAATTTAATACATACTGTTTATTCGAGACTTAAGTCAAGTTTCGTAACCACCCTGAGACTCTTAAGAGTCTCAGGGTGGTTACGAAACTTAATGGACATTACACACATTAATGGACAGGGGAAAAGAAAATAGTTATTCGCACATTGAAAGATAGTGAAGGTTTTCCTGGTTATAATGATAAAAACGTTCTAAGAGCTATTGGATATATCAGAAAACGTAGTAAACGATTCATTACGCAATCTGAAAGAAATTGTGTGTAGAAGTAATACAAAAATATTGAAAACTGATACAAAATATTTGTTATACGTAAAATTATAATTAAAACATATTTCAGAAATGTTTTAAGTAGAAACGAATAAATAAGAAGACTAATTTGTTATTTGATGTATTAATTATAATTGAATGTTAATTGGATTTCGTAGAAAGGATATCTGTATTTGATTATTAACACCAACGTATATGTACGGAGATCTGATTCAAAGAACGATCTTATGACATACTTTCCAGTGTCGTGGCATGTGTACTATTTTTTTGCATACTGTACAACAGATTCCGCTCGAACAAGCTAAGAACATCGTATTCGTATTGTAACTAAACATTACAGCTTTATTTTTTGTATCTAAACAAAAAGAGAAATAAGAAAGAGATGGCCTGACCTGTCATAATTCATTAAGTTTTAAATATTTTATTTTATATCATTGACTTTCAAGTGTCCCAAACATCATATTCCTAAGTGCTCGAAATTTAAAAATGGTAGAAAGAAAAAAGGAAAAAAATAAACATTAAGGACTGGTAAAAATCCAATCTAACAATAAAAACAGATTAGTAGGAACATTTAAGACCGTCACTAGATTAAAAAGTGACTGCCTGTAATAAGATAAGATACAATTAGTTAATTAAGTAGCACGCATAGTCAGTACGCAGTAGTCATTTAGCGCTCTTCAAATTTCATAATTTAAATTGAATAGAAATGTAAATTACCCCTCCAGCTTTGCGCGGTGTCCTCCAATGAAAGGTCAAGGTCATAAGTTATCGTTAATTACATATTACTAAACTAAACTAAATCACCGACTCCGATATATTATATAGGTATCTATGACTTTCTTAGTCAGGCTCTCATATCAACTCCAAACGCAGAGGAAATTGAGGGAATCACGGCGAAATGCTTCTCTTACAAAAGTTGGGATTTCCTGAAGATAAGGTACTTACCCGTGCGGTCTCTTGTTGGTATAAAAGGAATTGTCTAATGTATGATGATACATTTGAAGTAGAACCACACAGCATTAGTTTTCATCTTCAAAGTAATTGTCGTTGTCAAAATGAGAGCAATACTGTTATTTGTATTAATTGTTAAGATAACGGTAGACGCACATGGTAAGTTAAAATTGGTTATTCCTCTTTTCAATTAATTTAGTATCACGATTTGATGGTCAGTTTTAGCTTATTAGACTATGATGTTTTGTCTTATTTAGAAAAGTTGAGAATATGAAGAGCGTTTTTCAATGCGGGAGAAGGGGGTAAAGTCAATAAGACACTGAGATTATGAATGTTTATAAGCACTAATAACCATCAGCATCACAAGGCCGCTCGTATGCTTGTTGCTACAAGAATGGTGTAATCTTAGTAACAATTCTACATAATATAACTCTGTGTATATATCACTGTTTTGACAAATATGACTAATTGTTTTGACATGTTACACGTTTAGAATCATAAAGGCCTAATTCGAAAAATTGGGAAATTAAATTCTTCACATAAATTGGCTTCAATCGACCATTTTCATCGAATAATAATAAAACAGACAGAGACCTACAATATACAACAATTTACTATTAACATCTGTCGAAAAATCTATATTGCATGAAAGAATAATAGACATACGAATCTTTAAATGGGTTGCCACAAAAAGCGTGTTTTTTTTTTTAAATTAAGTCTTTATAATTCTAAAGGTGCGAATTGTGTTGACGTATTTGTTGACTGTAAATAAATGCTTTAAAAAGATGTTTTTTTTGTAGAAAGATACAGTTCTCGTTATGTTATCGCATCTTGCAATGGTGTCACTTTCATTTATTAACCGTAGCCTTTCAGATTTCTGCCGTTTTTCCTGAGAACCTCTTTAGCAATTTGAAAATATTCTACGAACTTGTAACTGTTTCTACATAATAGAATCTGTGAAAAGTCGTGAGCATATTAACATTTCTGTTTTTTTTTATTGATAAGTTGTACAGCATAGAACTAAAAAATCAAGTATTGATTATAAAAACAAGTTATTAATTTTCAGATTCAACCTGCGACGTTGTTCCAATAACTCAATGGGGAGGTTCTCCTCTTACACGAGACGAAATAATGTCGGGACCTGTAAATATTATCGTAATACAGCATACGGCAACTCCCGAGTGTAAGGCTGATGATGAGTGTGAAAGAATAGCAGCAGCCATACGAGATAGCCACCGTTCACGTGGTTTCAGTGACATAGCAAATTCGTGAGTACTGATAACGGCTGTTTAGTTCGTAGTCAGCATTTCTCGATGCAATATTTTTTTTATTTGTTTCGAGGTTTTCCCGAGGGACTATAGTATGGGTTCTTCACAAAAGGATATAGGTTTTTAAAGGGTCGGCAACGCGCATGTGAGTCCTCTGGAATTTCACCAGGCGGGCCGGATGATTGTTTGCCAACGTTTTCTTGACCTCCAAGCTAATCCAATCCAATTATAGTATCAAAATTTCATGGACTTTTGATAAATTCCGATGTGTGACATCTCATGGTCATACCATTAAAAGATATATGGTGTACCGTCACATAAGGGGCTTAGAATGAAAATACGAGTAAGTTAAAATAAGAGTAAATTCTAAACAGTACTTTCAACAAAATATTGAAGAACATATTTATAACAAGCATTGTTTTAATAAATTCCGCACTCCTAAATCGTTAAATAAGTCATCGGGACGCCATGTAAGAACCCTCATCATTTCTTATCAACCCGTTGGTCAACCACTTCCTCAAATTGGCACCTAAGTCTGTGACTTATTGGAGGTATTATTGGAATTCTATACCGATTTAGTTATATTATATTTAGCTTTGGTGTTTCCTGTTTATCGACGTTTTAAGAAACTTGCTTATTCTTGAACATTATGCTATATGTATTTATTTAATCATTTTGGCAAAATGCTTAATTCAAAATTAAGCCTTTTTGGAAATTTATAACCATATCATCGACATAAGAACATAATATTAAATTAAGAACGCCTAGAGTACGCACTTAATAGTCTAAATAAAAAACAGTCAGTCGTAGGACTGCACGTCAGAAGTGAAAACATAACTTCACAATGTATTTAATTATATAATTAGGTTAAAAATAAAAAGTAGATAATAACATATCTAAATGTATACATAGGGTACACTGGAAGTTCTGCGCTCCCGGCCGCTCATAAATGTTTGAATTTCGAATGTTATATTTTTTAAATATAAGAAACTCGGCTCCGTCTTACGAATTTTCGATCAGGTCACGTGTCCTGACGCAAGTTTAACATTTTTTACCTGTACCAAAAAGTGCACAACGCCGCTAAAGAAGTTTTCACTCCAATAATAAATTTAATTAGTGATGAGTCAGTGCATTTGTTTTGATGTGGTCTTATATTACTACCGAGGCATTTAACGCTTTCCAATAATTTCACATACATACATATTTTCACACCTTATTCCCGTACGAGGTATGCAGAGTTCATAGAGCGTCATATATCACAATCCTGACAGTAAAAAAATCCTAATACATTTCTCTTTTTCTTTAAAACCGATTAAGGGAATTCGGAAAAAATTAATCGAGGTTACTCTATATTACTTATTCCCAATGTGAATTTCGCGGAACTTCCGGAGTTCCGTGAAAAAGTCACCAGGGTTCCGCGAAATTATTTATTATATCCATAAGTAGGTTACTTCTTAGGTAGGTACCTTTCCTCTTTCAATATACTCCTAACTTTCCTATCTTTAATTCCCAGAGTTGACGGCAATAGCCTTACCCCCTATTACGGGAGTACTTTCTTACCGTAAGGATATGTATGTAGTTAGCTACAATTATAATATTGAAATAGTACAAAATTTGTGTTGAAAAGAATCATTATACCTTTTAAGTAGTTAGCGAAAATTATACGGCCCGGATTATGCTACTGGACACAACGTATCTATTAAGTTTATGATAGTAAAGTTTGATAAAACTGGGTAAAAATGAAATAAATAAAACTGGGTAAAAATAAAATGTTTTATAAAATAAGAAAAAAAATCTAAAATTACAACGTTAACTCACAATTAATGTTGTTAAGCTCGCCTAATTTATGTTCTAAAAAATTACCTGTTTCCTAATTAGCTTTCACTGCTTTCGTTTCTATGATTTCCCTGAAGGCCTTAAGTCGTTTAAATTAATGTATTTTTTGTTTTCAGATTTCTTATTGGCGGTAATGGAAAGGTTTATGAGGGAGCAGGATGGAAACACGTGGGTGCACACACCCGCATGTACAATCGGAGGGCCATTGGCATCACTTTTATTGGTGACTTTAGAAGTAAGCTTGCATTTAAAGATCCTATTTCGATCCTACTATTTTTGTGTAGATGTTTGGGTGTTTATTACTCATTTATTACTCATTTAATCGTGGGAGACCCGTGGTTCGGCACGTATGGGCTGGGTCGATCGAAGTGATACCACGGCCTCACAGAAAACCGTCAGTGAAGCTTTTCGCTGAGTGAGTGAGGTTACCGGAGGCCCTATCCCTTCCCTCCCTCCCTCTCCCCCTCTTCCACCCTTCCCCTACTCCCACTTTAAAGGACGGCAACGCACTTGTGAATCTTGAGTTGCAGGTGCCTATGGGCAGCGGTAGTCATTTACTATCAGGTGACTAGTCTGCTCGTTTGCCCCCTATAACATAAAAAAAGTCATCATCATTCAATTTATCTAAAATGTGACATTAGGAGAGATTAGGACAAGTCATGTAACTGAAAGATGTTGACATAATGATATAATTCTTTAGTGATCCTAATCATTAAAGAATTGGAGAAAGGTTAACTTGATTTGTAAAAAATATTTCTTTAAGACTTTTAATTAAAAAAAAAATTGTGTGATGCATAAAACGCATTGCGAGTAACCTTTACCAAGTAAAGTATTGGTTTCAAATTCATTGATGTTCCTTATTTTTTTTTAGATTGTTTGCCATCACAGTTGGCCATAAAAGCGTTACGCAAACTGTTATCCTGTGGTGTTGAAAACGGACATCTAACAAAGGACTACCACATGGTAGCACACAGCCAGCTCTCAAACACCATCAGCCCTGGAGAAATGTTGCGGCGGCAGGTAGAGATGTGGCCGCACTGGTTAAACCATGCTAAAGAAGTGCTGAACTAAGAAGAGGATGACCTCAGTTATGATAAAGATACCAAAGATTCAACTGCGTCAACTCTTTATAAGATAATTTTTTGCAAATACGTGTTTGCATATATGTCATAAGTTGTTATTTATTGAATTAAATTAATATTTTGTTATTGTAAAGTAATTGATGTTTTTATTACGGATATTAAACATTAACCAGTCTACTTGGTGGTAAGGGACAAGCTCAGCTTATTATATTACTATATTTCTTTAGAATTTAAAATCTTAACCAATTGATTCCTATATTGTAAATAATAAAAAAAAATCTTGTAGGATCCTCCTAAAATTAAAAGAGAAATTTACACTTCACACTTATTTCTACTTTCATTTGACTCACATACGATACGTTCTAAAACTTCCATATTCTATGATGGTAGAGTTTGTGCGGAAAGAGAACCGTCGTAGGATTTGATGTCGCAGCAGTACTAAATTACCTTTGTACACTGTTACGTCATTATTGTTTACTGTATTGTACAGTATTGTTTACTGTCGAACTATAATGACGTAACAGTGTTTTCAACATAACAAAATAGGTAATTTAACACTGCTGCGACCTCAAATATTACAACGGTTCTCTTTCCGCACAGACTCTAACAATAAAAAAAATATTTTTTAATTTTTCAATATTTTATTATACCTACGACGACTACGACAAGTACTCGTATGACCAGAAAATCTCGTTATTCAGACAATGTATATTATAATTCATAGAAGTTCAGATAAGAAGTTTACAGTTACAATTGTCTTGAGAATCATGTAATTATGAACAATGTAAGTTGCACAAGGATTACAAATTATTGTCACGTTTTAATTATATATTACATTACATAAAACTTATTAGTTTCTGTTCTCGTAGTGTACGTTGTGCTTAGTTTAAAAATAGTTCTACTTAAGAATTATTCTAAGAAAATTCTCAAACGGTGTTCAATACTGAAAATGATAATACCGTGGATTGACATTTTGTTTTATAGACAATATTATTTCACACTCTCGGTGACTATGATAAATTGATATCGCATTACGGGGATTATGACAAAGCCACGCTACGTACACTGCGTAGCTTTAAATGGCTTGGTTAGCGCTGAGGAAAATCGTACTCTGAGTCGAATTCTGATGGCGCTCGGAGTTTTATATCAAACTACTTATTATAGACATTTACGATGACTGTATATCAATCATAGACATAACTTTCGTGACTTTTTAAGAAAAGATATTGATCTTTTTACAGTACATGAATCCAATGCGACATTTTCAATGTTCTTTATTATTGAGATGTTAACGGCTCACTAATGTTTGACAGAAAACGAATGATTTAAAAATAACATAAAGTTACACAAGTTGTTATATTTTACATACATCTTTAACATGATTATAAAATAAAAAGATTAGTTTGACAAATGACGTTTTGGTATAATAAAATGTTGTCTTTCAATTATTTGTCAAATGAGTTATTTACAGAAAGAATAGTTTGTAAAGTGATAACTTTATCAAGTACTAGCAACCCGAGACCTGAAGGAACCTGAAGAACCTGAGAGGCTCTCGCTTTTCAAAATAGAGAAGCTTGAAACCTGTAGGGAATTCCTTGACCTAATTTTCTTTCTTAAAATAATCAATAATAATATTGAGTGCCCCGAATTACTGAAAACGATTAATATTAGAGTCCCAGCTCGTTATCCCCGTTCCCAAATTACTCCATTTTACCCTCCGCTTCGTAAAACCGTACTTGGATCTAATTCTCCTATCCCACGAATGTGCAAATTAGCGAACGAAAGTAGTAGATGTACTGATATATTTTCAAGTTCTTTAGGCAAATTTCGCAGCAACATAAAATTGTTCCTTTCTAACAAACAAGTTATTAGTTATTAATTTACCAACCACCTTCTGTTGTTTTGTTTTATTTAAACTGGTAACTAACTATAGGTAAAAAAAAAAAAAGTAAAAATCAGAGCATGCGGTGTTTGCTCATAAATGGTTGTACATTTAGAATAAGTATGTGTATGATAATTTAAGTGCATGAAAATAATAAATGTAACAACTGTCAGCAAACCAAATTAATAAATAAAATAAAATAAACCCGCCCTGGCTTCGCACGGGTAGCAGAGACATCTTCAACAATCATCAAGATATTTCAATCAATTTACACAAAATCGTAACAAATTATGTACCTAAACCTTCCTAATGAATCACTCTGTCTATTAATGAAAACCGTATGAAAATCCAATCAGTAGTTTTTCAGTTTATCGTGAACAGACAGACAGCCAGATGCGGCGGGGGACTTTGTTTTATAATATGTAGTGATGTTAGGGGTGTGTGGATGTTTCGTGAGACATACAGAAGTATTGAGGCCTTGACTACGTCAAGTTCAAGGAATTTAATAGTCTTAATGTTTAAGATAAAACTGTTATATGCCTTCAAACACCAGAATATTTCTTTGTAACTAAAAGAATCGAAACTTCAATCTCAACACCCAATAACTAGGTCTGGTACAGGGTACGGTGTATTCTTGGAAGGTCTAAACATAACCGCACCTTTTGGTGCTCATAACACTGTCCTTCAAGCAGAGTGCAAGGGCATCGTCACAGCGGTTATAGCAACTTCGGTAAGAAAGGCAAAGGACTACTCCATCCACAGTACTACAAGCCCTACAGAGCAACATTCTCACCTCAAAACTTATTTTTATGGTATAGGGGGCAAACGAGCAGACGGGTCATCTGATGGTAAGTGACTATTGCCGCTCCTGGACACCTGTAACTCAAGAGCCACAACCGCGTTGCCGGCCTTTGAGGCGGAAGTAGGCTCTTTGGTTGAAGGTTTAAAGGTCATATCGGTCCGGAAATACCGCAGGCAGGTTTTTAATATACGATTGTCACCAATTCCTGGTGAAGGTATGTAACAATAACTACAATAACCACGTATCTCTAAAATGGATTAAAGGTTACAGTACCTCACGAGGCGATGATGCTGCTAAATGAACCTGGTCCTGAACCAATTATTCCTCTACCTTCTGAATGGGCCATCACATACGGCCTCTCACTAAGGTATTAAACGACAAATACTGGATAGATGTGAGTGGATGCAGACAATCAAAGGATTCACATAGACTGGTGGAAACGCAACTGATGAAACTTCCTCTTAATATATGTAGGTGCAACCGAGAGCCCTCTTTGCAGAGCCTGAAGGCAAAAGAGATAGCCGCACACAAACGGCGATTCACATACCGGGCCAAACACCTGGGATCACCGAAGACCCTCCTCGAGGTGATCGGTGACATCAGAGGTTTTATAAATTATTTTTAAGAGTTGGGATAGCAATAGTGGCTACTATGTCACTCAAAATATGCGCATAGCAGACGTCGTGTCGCGGAAAATAACCCGTAAATACGAAACCATACAACTATGAGAATCTAGTTAAAAATAAATAAGGGCAGACACTTATACTAGCTCTAAATATATTTGACTTAGCAACAAAAGTAATTTAGTTTCTTTATAGTTCAAGTAACAGCTCACTTAGTAGTCGTGTCCAATTTTATTAAGTAGGTTATTCGAAGTTTCACTTAGGAAATAGTTTTCTTTAGAGCACACTTTCAGCAGTATTTTTAAAACATTGTTATTGTATTTTGTAAACTTTTCGGTTTTATAGTATTTTATCCTTGCTTTTTATAAAGTATAAAGACATGTAATATTAGTAGTAGAACATAATATGAGCTCTGTAAGTTGTAAAAAACTATACAGTAACTTATTTGACAATTGTTAGAAACAGTCTCACTACCACTGCTATAAACTATCAAAATCACTAACTTACAGTAACTGCCATGTTGTCCGTAGCTTGATCAGCACTCAAGTGATTGTTATCAACTTATAATATATTCCTAGCCTTTTATAACCCCACTATTCAGCAATATATCAACTGATCAATAGCATTGCATTACCGGTAAAACTAGTCATTATAATGTCTATTGAACTGTTTTATCATCTATTATAGTTCGTCCCTATTTTTAATAAAATAAATAAGAGTTTTTGATGTGGCGACAACACAATTATGTACCTGAAAATTTCACTAAAACTTTGGAGAATTTTGAATGGTAATGAAACCGCATTTGTTGTCTAGAAGTCCTTTTCTATAACTGATATCTCGATATGTTCATCATCAGAATATTAAGCTATGTCTATTGAATTGACACTTAATTGATGTCGTATATTATGATTGATTTATCGAAAGCAGGTGGTTTCTATAATTTGGTTTTACTGCGTTTAATTTACTAGAGGTGTGTATTAGTTTCTGGGCCGTGACGTGCATAACATCCGGTACAAAATACGTGTTATGAATTTTAAATTGTTCGTGTTGAGTTAGATCACATATTTGTTGACAAACATGGTCACAGTTCATTTGAATTTTGATTGAAAACATACTGGTGTAGTTAATTATCTTTTTTATATGTGACGATACAATGATTATATCGACGGTCCCTGCGTAGGCTTATAAATTTGTGTTTAAAATTGCGTTTTATTTTATTTCATATTTCATATATTAGCTACTGTTTACCTTACGCATGTAATCATTTTATTTAGTTTTTTGAAATAAGTACTATTTCTAAAGATATCAATAGCGAACAGCTTTTGCGAATCTAAAGGTTCTGCAGATGTAGATACGTACCGTTATACCTATGTGTACTGTGTTTTAAATTCAGTGCGAACACAGACTTATCATACATAACGTCATTTACACGCAGTAGTACTACATGTGAGCGTATTGATTAAAGTTTTCATACAAGAACATACTTTATTTAAAATATAGTGAATTTTTAAAGATACAACATTTTAATATTGGAACTAATAACGTATATGAAGCCAATACCTACATGTCGGTTTATATATTTCATTTCGCAATTAATTGACAGTTCTGATTTCATGTACGTTTTGTGTTCTAATTATATATCTAATTAATATATTTTTAAGGAACAAGTACCCAGATGAAAAGTTTGCTCACACCAAACCAAACAAATTGCAAGGAGAAGTCTTGATTATGATACCGATCTGGAAATATTTTGATGAGTGACTCATCAGTTAAACACCCGTACTATGTAAAGTACTCCATTTAGAAATATTGTTAATTACCTTCAGTCTTATCAGATACAACTGGGTGTAGTACAATTGCACTCAGAGAATTTAACATAGCATTTAATTAAAAATAATCGTGTAATAAAAAAATAAAGTAAATAAAAAAAACGCAACATATACTTAGATGAGGAAACAAAAGGAAGGTTCTTGAAATACTAACAGTTATTGTCGATTGTAGTTATGTAGTTATGTGAAAAGAGAGAGACTAACAAATTATAGAAATTAGGTGGCCGGGTAGTGCCGTGGAAATGCGTTCACTGTGACGTATGTGTAATGTAAGATTAACTGTGTGTGAGTGAGGAATGATCAGGTAAGAAAACGGTGTAAGTTGAAAGGAGATTTAGTGACAAAAATTGAGAAAGAAATACTTTGATAATGTGGGCATGTTGAAATGGCTAAAGGAGTTTATAAGGCACCTGTGAGTGGGCGAGTCGGTGAAGGTAGGCCGATAGAATTTAGATGTTAATAGAAGCAAAGAGTAGGTAAACTTTGGTTTCTAGTGCAAAACAAAGCTGTCTTCCTTATGAAGAGTTAATTTGCTGAAATT
The DNA here is from genome assembly GCA_963859945.1 of Euplagia quadripunctaria. NCBI lineage: Eukaryota > Metazoa > Arthropoda > Insecta > Lepidoptera > Erebidae > Euplagia > Euplagia quadripunctaria. The sequence continues at coordinate 20,050,979 of OY982567.1, forward strand.
AAACAAGAATGGTGAAAAATTAAGAGAATCAACCGGTCTTTGCTTGATTAAATGAGATTTATTTCAAGAAACTTATCGAAAACTTAATTGTAGCTGTTAAACAGAAAAAATACAAGAGAAAGTAAGATCATAGAAAGTTATACAAAGATCCCATTCGTATAGATAATATAATATAATTATGATTAAATAAAAGCCTGACTGGAATTTGAAAAGATGTTAGAATTACATGCATAAATAAGGCTGCCTGGAAGAGATTGCATTTCGCAAAAAGGCCGCCCTTTGTACAATATCTGTATGATACATATATGCAAAATACTTCTACTGTAACAATAGTGTACAAATAAAGTGTTATCTATAAATATCTATCGATCTATCTATCTATATATGTATCAACATATTACGCCTTTGCCTGTTTGGTAAGCAGAAACAAAAGCCTGCCACTTGCTATCTTTCTACTCTTGTTATTTCTATCCTTACATACCTCACGATCTTCCATTGACATTGAACCTTTCATATAAGCTCTTCGGTTTCAGTTACTTCTGCTTTTCCCTTTCATCAAAACATTATCAATTTGATCAGGGTCTGTTCTGTGCGATCGACCCCTACCGGCGTTCCTTCTTACGTTTGGCTTTTCTTATTTAATTATACTTATCAAATATTCAGTTGGATATTATTACGGCGGGGGTAGTTTAAATGTGCTCGTATATTTTGTATTACGTTGATTTAGAACTGATTTGAATTTGTACATAGTGGTAAGATATAACAAGAAAGATTGCGGTTAGTAAAGAAAAAAGCTTATGGATGTGGCAATATTCAGGCTAATTTATTGATATACAAACCATTTATGTTGTTTAAAAGAATGCAGTGCATGCAAACTTAGGTGCTAGAGTTTCTCTTAGAGAACGGTCAAAGAAAATGGTTGTTTTAACAGACGTATCGCAGTACACATACCTTTGGGAACATTATCTTTATAAAGAACATTTACTTATATGTTTGACCAGAACATTGACACACATTTTGTAAGTACTAGTTACAGACATGAATCAGTGGTTGAGTAGAGAACAATATCATCGTGTGTCTTGAAGTTCATAGGTGTTACAGTGTGACTGAGATGAATTATTTGGTTTTATAAGTTTTAATACTTTGACAACTCCTTCAGAATGTTTTACTGCAACAGATTATATCTTCGAAACTGGCTACTGTCACTGCGACTATATTGTCATCATCTTTTTGCCCTTTTCCTATATTTATTTGTGCTCGGCGCAATGTATTCGTCGTCATTATGTCAGTACGTCTGCTTACTTCCCTTCTAGCAATATCCTTTTTTACGCAGTACATACATCTGTTTTGTCCTCCTCTCCTCTTGTGTTCGTTAACCTCCATACATAAAACTCTCTTCAGCACGTTTTACTCATCTCTCCGCATCACATACCATAAAACTGTTTGTTATAGAAAGTGTTTGGTCTGGCACAATTTAAGACATCGAGCCCCGTCTCTTAAATTTTATCTTGAAGTTCATAGGTGTTACAGTGTGAATTAGATGAATTACCTGGTTTTATAAATTTCAATACTTTGACAACTCCTTCAGAATGTTTTACTGTAACAGATTCTATTAATGGATCTTCGTGATTGACTACTATCACTGCGACTATAATAATTATATTTCGTATTGGCAAGTTATACATTTACTAAGAAGTATTCTGTTTAAAATGAACTGCCAAAGTGGGAAAATATCTTCAGTGTATCAGAAGACCGTGTTTAAACAGCAGTTCTGCAGTAGTATTATTTTCCAGCGTGGTCCCTTATCACCCGATCGGCTAGAGTTGGCAACGCACAAGTGATAAAGTTGGCATTGCAAGTGTTTATAGGCACCGATAAGTGCGTTTCCTCAGGGGAGCCACATAATACGCTTTCTTTAATTCCGTTCAATGCAAGTCCGTTCGTTCGTCCGGTCGTTACAATACCTTGCCCAAAATAATGATCGGTAAAAAAAATCGAGTTAAAATGATAGCGTAGTATCTTTCACAACGTAATTTCTTGCGAAACACTGCAACACACGTTCAAAATTAAAGTTGCCTCTCAAAGACAAATGAAATTTTTCGGCGACCGCGCGCGTTTCGAGCTCCACGCAATTTTAATAAAGGTGCATTGTTAGTATGTTACACTTCTGAAACTTGCTTTTCAGGCAAACAAGGTAATATTTACTGAAACATATTTTTTAAATGAAAAAGAAGAAAAACTAATGTTTTTTAAATCAAGAGATAAAAATGAATTTTAATTCTTTTCATTTAAATTAATATAATATGCTTTTCTTGTTAACCTCTACATTTCCTTTTGTAAATCAGTAAAACAAGACACGATTATATCGAAGTTATCATTACTCATATATCTGATTAAAATAAAATAATGTAAAATCCCTTTTCACTATTGTTCATTAGAATTATTTACTGAATGAGACAGTGACTGACTGAGAGATAAAATAGTTCAAATTGATGAGCTTAGTATATAAAAAAAACATTGGTTGTACAATACATATAAAAGGCACAGTCCAGTTAATTCAAATGTAAACTAATAAGATATTAACTGCTACAAGCATATTGTTGACCTATAAAGTGTGACATTTGTCAAATTTCATTACTTTTCACGAAAATGATTGCAATGATCAATAATTAACTTTTGTATTTATTTTGTTATAATTTAAACGATATGAATGACGCATTGCCGTAATAACTAATTTAAATAAATTAGATTGTAGTCAAATAATAATCAGAAAGTAATATAAAATATTAGATTTTAGTTATATGCGGTCACGCTTAAAGGTCGAATGGATTAATCTTTAAATGCACGTGCTATGAGATGCGTGCAGCACAAACATGGGCATGACGTGTTCACGTACTAAGGGGAACATATGTTATTGTTGACGCTTTAATATGACGTTTTGTTTGTCTATAGTTCATTGTGACGTGATAGTCAAACTAATGTGTTTTAAACATAATAGCGTACAATAAAAGGATGTAATAAAATTGGCTGAATATTGTTAAAACTGTCTGTCTTTTTAAAAAGAGTGGCCGTGAGTTTGTTTGCCCGATTTCTTTTCACAAGGCTCAACCATTTGGAAACGAGCGGTTATAGATCGACACAGGCAGATATGATATTGATATTATGTTATTTTTTTGAAGTGAAAACTTCTTTAGCGGCATTGTGCACTTTTTGGGATGGGTAAAAAATGTAAAACTCGTGTCAGGACACGTGACCTGATCGAAAATTCGTAAGATGTAGCCGAGTGGTGCCGAGTGCGCACGAGGCAAGCCGAGCGGGCCCTCGGATGGGTAAAAAATGTAAACTCGCGTCAGGAGACGTGACCTGATCGAAAATTCGTAAGACGGAGTCGAGTTTACCTCACGCTTTTTGAAGTGAAAACTTCTGTAGGCACGTTTGTGCACTTTAATACATATGTATGTATTATATGGTATAGATCCACTAGAGAGCGCTAATCTAAACATTGGGTTTTGTAAGCTCCTTATTACTAAATGTGCCGTTTTAAGTTCGCCGTTTCGTTTAAGTTTTCACTTCTGTCGGCAGTCCCATGACTGCCTATTTTTTTTTAATTTGACGATTTGGAATAATTGATGATCAATTTTACTGATACTGCAATAAAGATATCGAGTTTGAATTTGAATAGGATTGGAGCAACAGCTGAGATAGCACAGTAAAGTACGCAATGACTGTGTTAGTTAAGTGATTTTTTTAATGATAGTAATTTGTAGCCCGCCAGCTTTTGGTCCCGTGACAAACGTTGGCACTTATATTTATGTGCTACGGTATGGCCTTCAGTTTAATTAACGGATCGGCTAAATTGCGATTTCCATGTTATTGCTACTGCCTTTAATAGACGGATGCAAGTACCTATTATTTATTAATGCAATTTTTCAGACTGTTTTGTCCTTTTGTAATTTGTTATGAAGATATGCTATAGGTACTGAGTTATTATTACTAGCGTAATATCCCGATGGCCATAGGTACTATTATAAAGAAATTTGCAAATAACTAAAACTAGGAAACGTTTTAACAAAATTAAAATCTGTGCTATAGTCGCAGAATTAACGTCTAGTGATGTGGTTGTAATGCACCTTACCTACTTGTCCTTGAGGGCTGGCACGGCTCAAGGGAGACACCTGGTAATAGAACTGTATGTATGTATAATTGTATATGAAGTTGGCATGAAAATGTTTCTTGAATGACAAATTAGAAGAGTTGAGGAATAGTATTCGGTGAATAAAATATTTCTTTTGTATTCTAAATAGAATTTAAATAGACAGCGGGTTAAGAGCCCTTATCATGAAAACGATACATTTTTATTTAACTACTAGCTGCGCGTTAGTCCCTCGTTAAGTTTTTTTAAATTTTATAATTTGCCGCGCAACTTACTTAATACCTTTAAAGAAGTACGCCTACCGTACTAGTAACATACTCGTATTTTACTGGTATTTTAATTACAGCCTGGTCTATTCTTCTCGATTGGGCACGGTTTATGGTGCACCCGTTGACTTACATTATGGTATAGGCTAAAGGAGAAATCAGTACATATATATACGTGGGGCATACTGAAAGTTTCTGGAACTGTCCACTTACAATAAAAAATAAAAAAGTAATTACGGAATTTCAAAATAGAATTCTCTGGCAACATATTGTTACTTTTTAATTTGCGAGACTGTAATTGTTTTCCATTGTGGCGTCCTTTGGAAAATTGTGTGTCACTATTACAATGAATTGAAGTAGTGAAAATTTTCGCTCAATGATTTTACTGTTAATAATATCGTGACAGGTGACAAAAACCGGGGTGTACTGCTTTGAACCAGAAAGAAAAAGCCAGTTGGCAGAATGGGTCTTTCCTTTTGAAGACTTACCGGCGAAAGTAAAAAAAAGTTCTAGCATTGGTAAGAAAATGGTTACTTATTTTTTCAAACATTGACCAACAGTGTCGATTGAATATCAAGGAGAAGCAATGTCGTTCTTCACATTCCGCTAGGATAACGAAAATTGCTAACAATTAACCCCCTGTATATATCTTTATATATATATATTTCTTCTGTGCCTGTGCATATCACTAAACTCCTCCTAAACGGTTGGACCGAAGGTGGATTCGAGAATGGTTTAGATTTACAATTGGACCCAGTAGATGGCGCTGCGATAGGGTTCCAGGAATAATATTTTTTACGTTTCGGCTGGACAACGTCTGTCGGGTCCGCTAGTTTATATATATAAATTCAGCTTCCATATGTTTGTGGACGCAAATCTCGAAAAATATTTCATGAATTGACTTGAAATCACTTTACACAATATTGGATTGTAGGAGAAGGATGTTTTTGTATACTTTTAAATCCAACGTTTCAATGGAAACTGAAAATTCCATGCATTTTAGATTGACTTAATTACAATATGTCATAGTTTCATTGATATAATAATGGTTGATATAGCATCGGTTGTCATAGCAACATGTATGAATGACTTTTACTGAGCCACTTCAAAGCGTGGCCTGGTTTAGCTAGTATTTATATATTTTTGGTCCAATGTAATAAGGGCAAGTCTACTATTGCCATCTACGGAGACGTGTTTAGATTCCATGTTATTACTGAAACTGACCTCACAGAAGAATCGAATCAACTATAAACACCCACGATCACACGCAGACACAATGTATACTTATGTGCATGCAACGGGACAAATGAGGGAATTACTCAAACTAATGAACGTGTATTATATTCCTAGTGTAGCAATATAATTTTCATTTGGTTCGTATTTTGGTTGGTCGCTGACAGCACTTTATATATATTTATATATTATACTAGCTGACCCGACAGACGTTGTCTTGTCTTAACTATGAATATTGAATTCGAATTAGTATAATTAATAAAAAAAAAAAATCCAAAAAACATAGTTCGATTTTGAAATTTCGTATTAATTTTTTATTTTTTATTGTAAGTGGATAGTTCCAGAAACTTTCAGTATGCCCCACGTATATATGTAGATATATATAGGTGTCGGGTACTAACTTCCCCTTTAGCCTATAGGCAGTAATTGAAATTCTAGTAAAACATATGTTACTAGTACGCGATCCGCGTACTTCTTTAAAGGTAAAGATCATCAAGGATTTTAAAGTGTCATAAAAGAGTCCCTAATATATATATTTATAATGTTTTAAAGCTTGTATATATACATATATATATATACATACATATATATATATAATGTTTACAAGTAAAAAAGGTTCGGAGTCGAAAATATTATATGTTGTACCAAAGCAGAGTGTTAGGTAATTTACCGCTTACTAACAAATCCTATCTGAGTTTAAATATGGCTCTTATTACAATGGTAGAAGGTGCATATAGGCTTAACATCGGCTTTAACATCGTCATACTAATGACCCAAATGTTCCAAAAATCATGTTATGAAAATTAGAAATCAGAACAAAATACCATCACTCGGTTAAACTCCTCTAATATCATACATCTCTTAGTTAAATTGCAAAGTAATAATCACACACAACGTTCATAAGTTCAGGTTCGTAAGCGTCAGTTTAGGTCATTGACGTCATGCCTATTAATCTCTAGTGAGATTTATAGAAAGGCCAATAAATAATATGTTTTTTGTATAAGGTTAGCTGTATTTTTGTACCTCTATTGTGGCACATAGACATTTATGCTTGTTAGAGTCAGAATGAAGTAATTTCCATCCTTTTATCTTCCAGGTCCACAGGCTTACCTCTGAGAGTCGTTAGTGAATGGTAGTGATTCTATTGTATAATCATTAGCCCTTCCCTGCAGATTAAACGTTTATGGTTTATGGCTATCCTCGCGTTTATGGCCACTGCTCCGCTCTGTACGGTCACTTAATGTTAGCCTATAGCCTTCCTCAAAAATTTGGTTATGAGATGCAAATATTTTTCAAATCCTACTTGAAATTTCAGAGTTTAGCGTGTTCAAATAAACTGAAGAGTTAATTTGAATATATGTAGTGTCTCGCAATCAATACTAATTTATTAAATATGAAGACCTTTAATATTAGTATAGATTACGAGACTCTAGGTACATTAAAAAAAAATTGTACCGTGTAATCTATGATGTATTTATGAAAATACTGTGATTTATGACATTACAAAGAGACACTTCAATTTTATTTATCTGTCTATACAGATACAGTATCCTTTTAAGGACCGACTGTTTGATATCTATATATCAAACAGTCGGTCCTTAAAAGGGTTTTTAGGAGGTTTGTGCTTAGTACTAAGAAATGAAAAGATAAAATGCTTGTTTAATTTGTTTATCTATTTTGGAATTATAATTTAAAAGAAGACCAGCTGAACAAACTTGAGCGGCTCCAAAACGTCTGCATTAGATTCATATTTGGATTACGCAAATATCTTAAGGAACGTTTTGAGTTTCTACACAACACACATTGCAGGGACCTGAGATCATCAGAGAATTTAAAGCTGAAAATGCCGAGACATTCCACCCAATTCACAGACAAGTCCTTTTCGGTGCAAGCGGTCAGGTTATGGAACAACTTGCCTGAAACAATTCGACAAGCCAAAACCTTGCACTCATTTAAAAAACAAGTGAAGGATTATTATTTGTCATTATAAATACTTTTTAATTATATATATATATATATATATATATTTTAGTGTATAAGTAATAAGTAATATGAATATTAATATATGTATGTAATACGTTTATAGTTAAATATAGTGTTCAGTTTATAGTATATTAACATAACCTTATATTAGTACACCACAGACTACCTCAATTATATTTGCCAAAAGTGTGCCAAAATTTCATCCAAATCCTTTAAGCTGTTATTACGTGAAAGAGTAACAAACGTCTATTCATCCATTCACAAACTTCCGCGTTTATATTATTAGTAATATACTAGTAGGACACTGTGCAAAAAAAATACCTTTCTACATCTACGTTGGGCCGTTAACTAATAAAGTATTGACGTCATTCATACTTTCGAAGTTCCAGCCCAACTGGTCGAGTGAGTTCTCTGACCGTATTACGATCAGATAATTTTAAGCCAAAAAAATGTGGTCCCACTTTTTTTTTATTGAATTTAAGACACATTTAGTTGTGAAGCGTTATGATATTTCGTCATCACGGCGAAGAATATTAATTTATTAGATGTGACGGACGGAATTTACGAATTATTACGGTTCGATCCCCAAATCGGATCCACCGCTAATTATTATTATTATTATTTCATTCCTAACCTGTCCACTCTATAGTTTATCATTCCGAACGGATCCCCAAACATTATTTGCGAGATAAGTACAGACAGGAAAAAGAGAATTTAAGTATTTTTATTTCGGCTAGCTTAAGCGAGTAACATGAAAACTCTGTCTATAAAAGTACATAACAGTAATTAAATAATAAGATTTATATATCCAGTATATATTGAGATATATGATTATATAAACATAGAAGTAAATTTTACTGTTTAATTGAATTTATGTAGATATCACAATATAATCGCTACTTACAGTGACCCCTACAAACACATTCTGTTTTTGAATAACTTAGGTACCCCTATAAATTAGGATTTTCGGATGAAGGGATTAGATCGAAAAGACAATAAAACATAATTAAACTAATCCACCAGTGGATCAATTTTAGGGGATCAGACCGGAATAACTCCGCATTAAGATCTTTTAACACCATACCGCTACAGTAATACTTGTCTTGCAACTCGGAGTGTTTGTAATAGTATTAATATAAGTTATTGTTTAAGTAGCCTCTTTCTTACAAAAATATACTTGTTGGTGGTAATAATTTTCGAATTTTCAATCAGAAATTTAATATAGATCCTATCATAATTTTCAATGGGTAGTTTTCATAGTTTAGTCGATTTGAATTGGTTTTTAAGATAGTATATTTATTTATCTATCTTGTATCTCCAATAAATACACAACAGTATTGCAACATAATTAATCCATACAACATTTTGTGTACCTACTCCCTCAATTAAGGGAGACCTCAGTATGTAATTAATTATTATCTATATCTATTTATATATATAAAAATGAATCCCTATTTTCCTTGGTCACGGCATCACGCGTGAACGGCTTTACTGATTTCGCTAATTCTTTTTTTCTTGTTATTGTCAGGAGAATGTTCTTATGAAAGAAAAAAATTGGTTACCTGTAAAGTCGGTATACGGGCGAAAGTTTTACGTGACAACGACTTTGAGTGGTAAAATAATAACCATGCCCGAGTGGAAGGGACGCGTGCCTCTCACTCGCTCTCATTGTGAGCGCATAACGTGAGCGGAGCGTAACGCAGTTTCTTGAAGTGTCACCCGGCAAACCAATTTATAAGACGTTGTCACGTCAAAAATTAAGAAAATTCAAAAAAACTAAATGAGAGTTTACGCGGGTGAAACCGCGGGGCGCAGCTAATAATACATAAAATTGAATCCTTTTTTCCCTTGCTCATGCCATAACTCGAGAACGATTTAACCGAATTCACTCTTTCATTTTTTTATGTTTTCTAATACTTTGTAGCAGGTTCTTACGGAACGAAAAATTAACAAAATTGAGCAGAAAATCGGTGCCCGTGGGATAAATTTGAATTTTCACGCGAACGAAGACTCGGGCAACAGGTAGCTATACAATAAAAATCGATTACCATGAAATCAAATAAATCTGTAATCCTGAATGTAATTATTTGAGCCACAATTTTGATAGTTTGTATATTTACTAGCAACCCGCCCCAGCTTCGCACGGGTAGCAGAGACATCTTCAACAATCATCAACATATTTCAACCAATTTACACACAGCCTTAACAAATCATATACCTAAACCTTCCTCATGAATCGCTCTATCTATTTGTGAAGACCGCAAGAAAATCCGTTAAGTAGTATTTGAGTTTATCGCGAACACACAGACAGACAGACGCGGCGGGGGACTTTGTTTTATAATATTATGTAGTGGTAAACACAAAACTAATCATGAAACTAACATAAGACTTTTTAGAAACAAATCTGCAAATCTGTAAGAAACTTTAGACGGGGTTAGGCATAGAAGAACTGATGTTTGAATAAACTCCACTTCAACATGATTCTGAGGCAAGTTAAGTTTTCAGCGGTCGATCCGGAGGCATTGACTTGCCAGCAAGATAACTATGTTGTTATGTTGCGTCTTCTTCTTCTTTCTTTAATCTTTAAATAGAGTAAGTTCAACGTGCAAGAGATACACTGACGTGTCTTATATGGTTAATAATATTATTAGTTGTACTTTAAATATATAGCCGACCTCAGAAAACAAAATGCTGCGCTCTACAGTGTAAACCTACATAGAATTCATTACTTTGTTAAAAATATTTGTGTTGTGTTCAGATTTATTTTATTTTATGGTATAGTGGGCAAACGAGCAGACGGGTCACCTAGTGATAAATGCCTACCGCCGCCCGTGAGCACCTGCAACTCAAGAGTCACAAGTGCGTTGCCGGCCTTTAAGGTGGAAGTAGGAGAAGGGTGGAAGAGGGGGAGAATGGGAGGAGGGAAATGTTAGGGCCTCTGGTAACCTCACTCACTCCGTGAAAAGCAATGCAAGCATTGCTTCACTGCTGGTTTTCTGTGAGGCCGTTGTATCACTCAGGTCGAGCCGGCCCATACCTTCCGAAGCATGGGCCTCCCACAATAATTTCGTTTTTTATTATTTTTTATTTCCCTTTATTTGAATACTGAAAGGTCAATGTTCAAATTAACTGTTTTTATGATTGATTACATCATAAATTTTATACGTTGCATGCGGTGATATATTTTTTTCGTAAACCGATTGTAGGTATGAGTTGTTTTTAGGGTACCGTATATCCACGGGTACCATAAAGAATCTCTACAGTATCTATTCAGATGTCTATCTTCCTATTCCTCCGAGTCAATGAATTTGTAAATATTCAGAGTTACGTCACTCGATCGGGGATATTGGGGGACTAATATTAAAAAATATATATTAACATTCTATTACAACATATGTGTGTATATATCGGAGATCATGATTTTCTCGATTGTAATTCCATTGTATTGTAGTCTCCATTGTATGTATCATATAATCGATATGGGATATTCCACTGGCAACACTACGCGAATGCTCTGGTATGGCAACATTAGGTCGGTCAGTCAGTAGTGCGTTCATTCGAGGACATTATTCCTTTTCGATACAGCATCCGCGCCGCACGTGCGCACTGACACACGAAATTCAACATGGCGGAAAATTTTGAAGAACAATCGGAACAAAATCTGTTTTAGTCTGCGACAAATATAATTATAATTTTAAAACAGTGCCAAAACATATAGCATGGTCTAAATCTGAGTGTTTATCTAGAGATACTAAATTTAAAAAAAGTATCCCAAGTGGTTTGGCTCAGATATCTAAATTCGAACGTATCAAAAATGTGATTGCGTCTATAATACTTTAGGTGTGCGCTAAGGAAGGATTTTCGGAAATTTAACCAACAAGATGCAGTAAAGAGGTGGCAAAGGTTGTGAGAGAGATATTGTCTTATGGAAAAATCTTACTAATATTATAAATGTGAAAGTTTGGATGGATGGATGGATGGATAGATGGATGGATGGATGTTTGTTACTCTTTCACGCAAAAACTACTGAACCGATGGCGATGAAACTTGGTATGTAGATAGCTGGAGACCTGGATTAACGCATAGGCTACTTTTTATCCTGATATTTCCACGGGATCAGTACTTACGCGGGTGAAACTGCGGGGTGCTGCTAGTATAATATATTTATTTTTTAAGGAAGAATATGAGAACTAAATTCATTGGTCATGGTCATTATATTTCGACGTGATAACGTCTTCTTATAAATCGATGAACGCGCTGGCTGCACGCACGAAAAAACATGACTCATTGTCACGTTCCGCTTGAGCCGAGCCGAGATAAAATACTATTATCCCGTAAAAATGTACGGTTCCTTAGCCTATGTGCCATTCCAGACCAAAATCTATCTCTGTGCCAAATTTTATCCAGATCCGTTAAGCCGCTTTTGCGTTAAAAAAGTAACACACATCTATCCATCGTCACAAACTTTCGCCTTTATTATATTAGTAAGATAAGATAAAGACAAAAAGACATGTGAAAATTTTAATTGCCTATATTTAAACGTTTCTGTAAAGAGAAAACCAAGAAATAGAACCCTTCTTGACAGAGATTCGCACTTGACAATTTTATTTTACTACGGTATTCATTTTTATATTGTCTGGTGCTCCTTAAAGGAGCAACCGGTTTTAATTTTGGTATGTGCCAACTGTTGAAGCAATGTGATCTGAATTTTGGCCTTCTCGTTTATATGATTTTGACTTCTATGGTATTCAGCTTATGATAGAAAATAACCTGTATCGCTAACTTTGAACTTGACGTCAATCGTTTTGAAAGTATACTAGTATTATATAGTAGTAAGAGTAAGATATACTAGTTTTTATTACATTTTTTGTTTCGGTCAATTAATTTAAAATGAATTATCCTGGGATCCGGTTTGTTTGAAATGAAGGTAAGTATATAATAATAATTTAGGTTCACAAAGATTTATATCCTATTTATTTTTTCAAACACACGGCGATTTCTTCCAGACAACCTTTGTACGAATATTGTCAAATAAAATTGAGGGTAGTCTGTGGTGTACTAATATAAGGTAATGGCATAAGAAATTATATACACTTAATACCATATTAACCTATATTAACTATAAACGCATTACATACTTTTTAATTGTATATATATACAATTAAAAAGTATTTATAATGACCAATAATAATCCCTCGCTTGTTTTTTAAATACTCATTTAAGGCAAGGTTTTGGCTTGTCGAATTGTTACAGGCAAGTTATTCCATGTCTGTAAACTGTGTGGAATGTCTCGGCATCTTCAGCTTTAAATTCTCCGATGATCTCCGGTTCCTGCAATATGTGGTGTGTAAGAACTCAAAATATTCTTTAAGATAAGAGGGAGTATGAGGATGGAACAGAGTAGTACTGTACAAAAGAGAAACAATAAGAACATTCCGGCGAAGGCTTATAGGTAGCCACTTTAGCTTAGAACGATACTCTGGTGTGTGTGAATGATCATATAATTTAATAATTATTTCCGAAATTAAACAAAATCCACTGATATCTCACGTTAATTAAATAAATGAGTAAATTGTCGATTAGATCGCTAAATAAAACTACTGTACAGGTAAAGCGATTCCTTATTCTGCAAGTTGTTTTAATTTGTAACGGAATGAAACTCATAATTTGTTTTATTTACACAAATAACCATCCATTTTCTTTTTAAACAAGTAAATATTGAAGCTTTATAGTTTTTTGTTGACTTTCAAATCCGAAAAACAACTATCAGAAAACGTCAGAATAGTAAATGCTTTAACGTTTACTTGTAGAAATTGGATGTGGTCATCAAAAGAAAGTAAAAAGTCAGTTCATTTTATCATTTCACTATAACGCCTACAAATTCCTAAAGATGACGTGATATGACACCATGAAAGTATATCGTAACATACCACAGTAGGTATTAAATCTAAATCAATGGTCACGGGAGCGGCAAGACTTGGAGCTCAAAGGTGTAGTGCTATATTTACACGAACCATTTCGAGCTATTTTTAGACCCCCTCTAATTTAGGATCTGATAAAGCTATTGAAATGAAATTTTGTATAATAAGGATATTATACAAAATTAAGAAGGATCTTAACATAATTCAAATTTAAAAACTCTTACTTTAATATGGAACGAGAAATGAATACCTGAAAATCAGAAATTTTGGGGGTGACGTACTGACTGACTGTCAAATCATCAAACATCGATGTCTCCACTTTTAAGCTTCCTAGAAACATGAAATTTGGTACATGTTACCAAAAGGTATAAGAATATGTTTTAAAATTCCGGAATTGGATCGAGGTACATATTATATTATCTGTAATCATATTTTTCATAAATGAGCACAACGATCGTGAACTCGCTGCGGGAGCGATTCACATGCCGTGTTTTCGATTTTAAATGAAAAAAAATATGAAATCAGATCAAAAAGATAAAGGTGAATCTAAATAATTTCTTTGTCACTAAAAAAAGAAACAAATCAGAATTTGGCATCCAATTTAACCCATGTTACAATGTCAATCTTGTGAATGGCTTAATATGAACTCGACGACTTTTCGGATACGCAGATATGAAAATAGTAATGTAACAAAATACTCGTCAAATTCATATTAATAAATTAACTAGCAGCGCCCCGCGGTTTCACCCGCGTAAGTCCCGATCCCGTATGAATATCGGGATAAAAAGTAACCTATGGGTTAATCCAAGTCTTCAGTTATCTACATACCAAGTTTCATAGCAATCGGTTTAGTGATTTTTGCGTGAAAGAGTAACAAACATCCATCCAAACTTTTACATTCATAATACTAGCAGCGCCCGCGGTTTCACCCGCGTAAGTCCCGATCCCGTGGAAATATGGGGATAAAAAGTAGCCTATGCGTTAATCCAGGTCTCCAGCTATCTACATACCAAGTTTCATCGCAATCGGTTCAGTCGTTTTTGCGTGAAACAGTAACAAACATCCATCCATCCATCCATCCATCCATCCATCCAAACTTTCATATTTATAATATTAGTGGGATAAAAGAAATATTTTTACAACTAAACTAGCAGCGCCCCGCGGTTTCACCCGCGTAAGTCCCGATCCCGTGGGAATATCGGGATAAAAAGTAACCTATACGTTAATTCAGGTCTTCAGCTATCTACATACCAAGTTTCATCGCAATCGGTTTAGTAATTTTTGCGTGAAAGAGTAACAAACATCCATCCAAACTTTTACATTTATAATACTAGCAGCGCCCACGGTTTCACCAAACTTTCACAAATGAAACAAGAAATATGGGGATAAAAAGTAGCCTATGCGTTAATCCAGATCTCCAGCTATCTACATACCAAGTTTCATTGCAATCGGTTCAGTCGTTTTTGCGTTAAAGAGTAACAAACATCCATCCATCCATCCATCCAAACTTTCACATTTATAATATTAGTGTTATTATGTTTTTGATCTGATTTAAAATTCCACAATAACCAAATGTTCAAAGTACACAGTAAAGTCAATATGCAAAGTTATATAATTTATGAACTGTTAGAAGGAAAAAACAATTCATAAAAAGTGGTCATAAGTTAGATTGAGATCCTTTAATCCGATATTCTTGTTGGTCTGTGCGTCAATGGGTTGAAAAAGTAGAATAAGGTGTGGTTTCCTGCTTAATCAGTGAGAAGTAGTGATTTTAATAGAAATAACAGAGAACTCGATATATCTCTATGTCGATACTGTTTCTGTTTGAAAGGCGATAAAACGCCTCAGACTAAGTGGCTTAGTTCTCCGTCTAAATTTTTTTTTTTTTTTTAAAGGAATCAACTCCCGCATTAGGATTACTCCTGTGTCGCGGGGGACTTTACAAACATAGAAACAATGGATACAAAGAACACCCAGACTCAGGTGGGAATCGAACCCACGACCTATAAGCATAGCGGTCAGGGTCACTAACCACTAGACCAACAGGCCAGTCAAATAAAAATCAAAATCATTATTGAAACCAATTAAAGGTATTTTTGAATTGTCAGGAATAGTAGTCACTCAAAATAAGGCTAGTCCTGAAGCTGGTTACCTGTCCCAAAATATACATCTTTACAAGCATCTTACAAGTAAAAAAAACTCCAAGGACACTCTTTTTCCACGTGTTCTTTTACAAGTTTCTTGCCACATTGCTTATAAGCACAATTTAAATATGAGGATAATGTAACACATTGTTCCAAAATTTAAACAGTCGTGCAAGATTACTACTAATGGAGACTAATTCTATGGAGACGACCAGTCACGACCAATGGCACACGTTTACGAGAATGATGTACGAGCCAGTCATCGTTCAATTCAACCATGTTGAAGCTAGCCGAACGATCCGACACATACGCCACCATCAGCAAAACTTCTAGGTGAGCGTGACATACTCAAAACTGCCAGGCAACATATACATAACTTAATAAGTGACTACACAGTTCTCACACAATTCAAAATTGTCTAATTAACTAAAAAAAATTAATAACATCAATGGCACCAGTGTATAGGTGATGTCAATGTTGTATAAAATTAATGATGATGATGTTAATTTAGTTAAATAGATCTTTAAGGGATTCGTGACTATGTAGATTATAAATGACTCCGATAGCTTTTTTCTGCAGAATGAATATTATATTTTATATCTGCAGCACGCCCCATGATAAAATACCGCGAAACACGACACTGGAAATATTAAAATAGCTAGTCGTGCAGTATCTCTGTCTGTTAATTGGCGGATTTTTCTTCCATCATAGGCTTAGGTAGCTGCTTTAAAATAGGTTTTAAGTGAGGGCCTCATTGTAATCTTGAATGTAGCGTATTGAGTAATTTTAAATATTATCTCACCCGCATTGAATGAGGTTCTCACGGGTGACATAATATCGTTAACAGTTGCAGAAACATGTCTATGCATGGGTACTATTAGTTGTTATTCCGTGTCTTAGCGTAGCTCAGTTCAGTTCAAGGCTATTTAAATTTTGGATTATCTCATTAGTAATAAATTTGAGTAATAATAGGATAGATAGATAGATAATACAGCTGTTCTATTATAAAATACGTTTATTTCAATTCAATTATAAAACACATTTATTTAATATAAATCAATGTTTGTTTGTTTGTCCTCTATGCGTGCCTAAGTATGTTTTGGTAACCGAGGGTGAGTGGTGGGTGCTCCTCACTGTTCAATTGTCGAATTTTCAACCAACTAAATCTATATTTATAAAAATCAGTTTCTAAGTTACCAAAGTAATTATCTATTCGGCTTTGATTCTTTCCACAATATTGCATTTTAACAGAAATATGTTTTTATATACTTTTATACCAAAGTCAATGGAAAAGGAAAATTCTATGCATTTTAATTGATATTCTATGTCATAGCGCAATGTATTTTATTAAATTTTACTAAGTTTCAGTGGACCTTGGCCGGGTTTAGCTACTTGAAATATAAAAGTGTAGTGCTAATCGTCTATTTTCGGAAGTTTTAAGTTATTTATATGAGCGCTTACGTGTAACTAGTAACAGTAACAGTTAACTTAGTTTTTACCTTACTAGTTAAATAATGAATAGCTTAGCCTCAATATTACAAAGACACATCGCCTTCCGGCAAAAAAAGTGTCACAATACAAAAACAGCTATTTCGAGAAAACACGACTTTTATGCCTGTGAATTGAACAAAACAGCTCAGTGAAAAAGGCAACTTTGTTCCCTTTTTCACTGAGCTAATAACGATGTTTTTATAGCTGACCAAATGCAACATTTGCTATTCAATGCTATAAAAATGTTAAAACGTACCTAACATGTGATATGACACTTTTTTTTGTGATATGATACTTTTTTTGCCGGGAGGCGACATTTCTTTTACTATAATTTAGAAGAGCCTGATCAAAACTCTGTAGCAAAGATGGATCTGAAACAATTAACTCTCATACATTTGTAAGGAAACTTTTATAATTGTATACTTTGGTTTGTTAAAACTAACCTGCGATTTTCTTTACCAAGTTTGATACAGGTAGCACAGTATATTTAATCATTGTAAACAAAAATTGTCTATTATATGTGGGAGAGCCATGCTTCGGCACGTATGGGCCGGCTCGACTCCGCTCGTTACCACGGCCTCACAGAAAACCGGCCGTGAAGCAATGCTTGCATTGCATTTCGCCGCGTGAGTGAGGTTACCGGAGGCCCTAAACTTTCCCTCTCCCTTATTCCCGTCCTTCCCCTCTCCCCCCTCTTCCCACTCTTCCCCCCTCCCCCTCTTCTCCTACTCCCACCTTAAAGGGCGGCAACGCACTTGTGACTCGAGTTGCAGGTGCCCATGGGCGGCGGTAGTCATTTACCATCAGATGACCCGTCTGCTCGTTTGCCTGTTTATTAGTGTTAACAATCACGTCTCAACTACTCAACAAATCATCATACATTTTTGCACACATGTTATTAGGGGTACAGAGAAGGACAAAGGAGAAAAGTACTGTACTGTAAAGTACCCGAGGATAGAAAAAAAACATAAAATGCGAGCCAGTGTAGGCCCAGGCCAGGCCAATTGTAGTTTTTTAATTATATTTTTTTATCTACGAAATTAATTCTAGTGGCTTATGTTCTAATCATTTCTCCATTACATCCATCTATAGCTTCCTACGGTTTTTTTTTTTGACCCTATAAAAGGAACTTCTCGACATTATGTAACTTATGCATGATTTTCCCCTTTCGGGCCTTTTTTCTACCATCCTTTTATACTAATGTTCAGAAAGTCGTCATGTCATTGTATTGTTTATTTGGCTTTCTCAGTTTGACACGGTTTTCAAAAATATCTTTTATTTCTGTCCTCATTTTAGTACTTCATCGATACAATCAAATCGTTACCAAACCGTTTTGATCCAAACCATAATTCGAAGAAGAAGGCTTCCAATATCTCTCTGTTCCTTAATGCCATTGTGCCACTTCTGCATACATGTTATATGAATAATATTCATGCTTTGTTTTAACTTTGTTTTGTCAAAGTTTCTACTTTTCAATAGTGTACAGGGACACAGTCTCTCAACCACTGATATAAACTATGAAAATCACTAACTAACAGTAACTGCCAAGTTGTTCGTACCGCACTGTTCATCTGTAGTTCATCTTCATCATGATTCACTACATGATCTTCAAGTGATCGTTCTGCCTTTTTTGCTACCCTTTTATAACCCCACTATTCATTAATATTTATCAATCGACCAATAGCATTTCGTTACAGGTATAACAAGTCAAAAAAAAATGAGAGGGGTCAAGGGACACCCGGATGGAACGAAGTTCCTTTCGATTAATTAGTGAAGGAATTGTATTAAAATTTTATTTCTTTTACTATAGCAAAAAGTGTCGTTACAACTTTTGGTCTTAATTTTTTCCGTCTAGCTCCCTTTCGCAACGCGCCATAAGGAACTTCGTTCCAGTAATGTCTATTAACTTATTTCTATTAAATAGTGAACTGTGTTATCATCTATTATAGTTTGTCCCTATTTTTAATAAAATAAATAAGAGTTTTTGATGTATCTACGACACAATACAGTTGTTGTTTCACGGAACAAGGAGCAAACTTATCTATATGAAACTTACTTCTGCGGTTCCCAAATTGTTGGTTAGAACGCCTAAAGGCACTAAACAGGAATTCAGCTGCAACCTTCTGCGTCCCACTAAATTAAACAACTGGTATGAGGTAGGTACAGCAAAGACGCATTCTAATATTTATAGATAGGTAATTTGATCTGTGATTTGATGCCAAAATTACTCTAAGAATCAAAATTAAGAGAATAAAAATTATAAGTTCCACATCAACAAGCTCTTTCATTTGACACGGTCACAAGGTGCATTTAATATATTTATTAATCAGCCCGCAAAATTAGGTCATATAAATGCCAAAAATCGTTTGAACGCGACTGTACGGACAACAGCTTAGGTATGAATCCGTCGCTTTTTTGTAGCCATTCGAATTTGGTCGGATAACCAGCCGTTGTTTAATGTTTTGATTTTTGTTTATATCTACTTATATGTGAAACATATAAGCTGGATATTTTCACTATATATTATTGACTAAACGCACTAATTTTTGGTTACACACATCTTGGGTTGGGCCAGTTTTATGTATGTTGAAGTCAAAGTTATGACACCATCGTTTTGACTTTTAGTAATATTATTCAATAACGCATGTATGTACACTTTTGAAACTTTTTATGGTGATTATAGGCGTCAAGAAGGACTGAATAAAGTTTTCAGCGAGCTTCTACGTTTTTTCATTTAGGCGTTGCGATCTTTTTGGGTTTTCAAAAAAGCGCTATTACTTAAAAATTATAAACATTTTCTTAAATATTATTCTGTTACAAATTAGCACAAATTAAGAACTACTCGTGTATATTTATTCTACAGGCGCACGTACAATGGTTTTTGAGATACACGATTCTGCAAAACGTTACCCCAGCAAGAAATCCAATATCTTGAAAACCTGAAGACGGCCCACATTTTTGCACAAATATAAGCTCTCTGCCCACCCACAAAATTTCTCTCTGCGATAATTAGTTTAGAATTTTCCTGCTGGAAGAACGTTACCCCAGCGGGAATGGTTTTTACCGTTTTCTTCTAAAACGACAACAGGCACAAATTTTTTGTGCGGCGCACATTTACAGCAGATTACGCACTAATTATACGTTCCACTCATTTCACTCTAGGAGCCACTTTCCAGCTGGGGTAACGTACACGAGACTATTCACTTACGGCATTTATATAATTTACAGAATTGAAGTTTTAAGTACTTGAAATTGAGTAAAAATAATAGTTGCTGTTATTTTTGTTATAAAATAAATAAGCTTGAAAATGATGATTACTTTTAGTAAAGTATTATTCCTTGTAAAAATACAGCCGAAAGAATGTTTCTGAACTATCTCTGCAGATCAAAATGAGCACCTTCTCCAAATGCAAAGTAAATTATAAGACTTCTACAGAATCAAATGACGTAATTAAAATGACATGATATAACTAGCTCGTTTTTTGTAACATATTTTGGCGATGACCTCTTAACCACTGGACCGATATCTTGACTTCTTGGAGATAATGTATGTGTTTGTTTGAACATACATTCACATGAATCTTTTTATATAATGATCAATTAATTGGAGAGCATTGTAAATGTACTTGTTTGAGAAAAAAACATGTTACAAATAGCTAATTTCTTTTTTGAAGTGAAAACTTCTTTAGGCGCGTTGAACACTTTTGGTACGGGAAGATGACAGCTCAGATGACAGATGTGTCATTTACGTTTTGACTGTTGACGTGCAGTCCTAGACTGACAGTTTTTTTTTTTCTAAGGAAGGCTACAGTAACAAGGATTTACTTGTATAATTATAAAACAATTGACATTGGCGGAATTCCTGCGCTGATTCTTGCGCGGGATAGAGCCCATAATAAAATAATATATATATATATACAGTAACAAGTGTTGATTTCATTAGAAGTATTCTCTCGTATTAGCTATGTAGTGAGTTCAACTTTATTATTCAGTTAACTTGGTCGGGTTCGAACCCGTTTATGTCTGACCATATGTAACGATCTGAAAAAATCATTCACCATACACCAGCAATATATCTCTTTCGTAGACTCGTAGTTATATTTTATGACACTTCTACTACAATTGCTAAGAGTAACTAAGGTTAACTGTGGGAGAGCCATACTTCGGCACGTATAGGCCAGCTCGACCGGAGTATTACCACGGCCTCACAGAAAACCGGCAATGAAGCAATGCATTGCTTTTCGCCGGGTGAGTGAGGTTACCGGAGGCCCTAACCCTTCCCTCTCCCCCTCTTCTCCCCTACCCGTACTCTCCCTCTTCCCCTACTCCTACCTTAAATGGCAATGGCATGTACTTGTGTCTCTGCAGGTGCCCATGGGCGGCAGTAGTCGCCCCGTCAGACAGCGACCCGTCTGCTCGTTTGCCCCATACCCATAAAAAAAACATACTGTAAATATAGGAAAGTTATATTGCAATGGCCTTTCTCCGAATCACAGCTACCAACAGATATTCTACTGTAGTATATTATACCATACCTTGCCCGTACAATATTTCAAAACTCTTAACTCTTCCACTCAAGTCAAGCAAGTCTCTCCTTCTAACGTCTCATCAGTCACGTTGCAGTTGACCCCTCAAGCAGATCCGCCGGTTAGGTCATCAACTATTTCCGTTGATCATTATTGGTATACCATTGGTAATCATCAAACTAACTGAGATAAATGATCTTTATACAATACATTACATTCGATAAGAATTAACCACCCACGTTCACACGACGTAGATGCCTATACGCCGACAAAAATCACAGTGAACCCTCATATCGCTTGCCTCAATAAACACATTTATTTTATTTATGTATATTGCAGATAGATTTCGCCAAATATCACAAAAACTGCTATCATACGTATATTTGTATAAATATATTATTATCTACTTACTTCTTATCATCCAGTTGACTGACATACGCCCTTTTCTTTATTACTGAACAATACTCACTCGCAATACGTCGTTTGTTGTGTTTAAACATTTAGTTTAAATAATATTTATAATATGTACCCCAATCCTTTTGAAAGAAGGCATTCCATCGTTTGGCAAATGTTGGAAAGAGTTTTTTTCTTCAAAGATGTTCGAGGGAAAAGGAAAATTAAAGGTTGATGAGTTTAACTTATAGCTGTTGTATATATAGCAGGTATTTATGCATTATTTTAGCATACCTTTCTTAAAAAAATAGCAACAATTTAATGTAATTTTATATTTTTTCTGACATGACAATAATTTCTTGTTATTGACTAATACAATATTTACCAAAAAAAGCCAATAACTATAGTAAAATTATAGTAATATGAATTCAAGACTTTTTGACGGCTGGAATCCGAGGAGTTGACTAGAAGTTGTGTGTAATTTTAGAATGTTAATATCTTCCAATTTGTGAAGTTATTAATTGTTTATTTTTATGCTCGGTTTTATATGATAGCACGAAATAAGTTAATGTTGTTACCGTTTTGCTATACTTAGATGAGTTTCTAGTTATTGCGTCCTTGAATCCTAGTACACATTTTACATTTGAAGTTTTTCTACCCTTTAAGGACCCACGTGTTGTTGTTAGAATCAAGGTCGCGTTAGTAACGTTTAAGTAAACGTAAAAGTTTACGAAGAAGTTAAAAAACTATAATGAAACTGTAATATAGTAAAACTATAAGTAATAGGTATAACTAATAACTAGCTATTAACAAATTACAAAAAAAATAATTAAACTTTGGACATATAGCGGATAGCATGTTAACCTAAAAAGCTTATATAAAATATATTATACGGCGCGGTTTCTAGCGGCCATAAAATCAGGGACATTATTTAGAACATAACGATTGTAAAAGCATAGAATTCATATTATATTTATAAAACCATACAATAAATGTCTGAAAGAAATCTGAAATACTGCTGCTAAAAGTAACTTAAAAGGTTTGCAAACAGCTTATAATATGCATAAAGACATTATTTCCCAACAACTACCTAACACTTTCCATTCAGTTATACAACAAACAAAGCTCCTATTTCTTAATTATTGTTTAGTTGTTTGTCTACTAACAGACATAAACTTACTTATTGTGTTGTTAACCAATCGATTCTCGAATCGGATCGAATCCATGCGATCCGAATTCGATTCAACTCCATTAAATATCGGATCACGGTCCAAACATTGTGGTTTGCAAACAATGTAATTACTGTAGGTATGTTATTATTGGGCAGTCAAAGCTAGATCTGGAACTTTATAGTGTTTGTTATGAAGTAATAAAGTTATTTAGTTTCGGTACTTTAACATCTTAATTATTATTGCGGTTTGCTATCGGCGGCGGCTAGAGTCTGTTTATTATTTCTGAAATAAGGTCAGTATCTAGATAGACTACTAATATTTTAATATCTCATTCATTGTTTCCTTGTGTTGCTCGGACAGTGTGTGGTTCGGTCTATTTCATAAACTGGCACTGCCTCTAAAAAACATTTTATAAAACCCAAACAAATTGTATTATATTTATGCGGTTTTTTGGATCGATTTATTGAAAATGGGATCAAATGAATGCGATGTGATACGCAGATTGGATCGAGACATTACGATTTACAAAATCGGATCGAGATAACAAAAAGCACATCCCTAAATTCAGACCACTGAGAGTACAGTAACACAAGATAAGTTCATTATCCTGATAACCTGTTCACAAACAAGAACTTCGCACACACCCTAACTAATGAATGTAATGAATGTGTAACTATGTATAAAAGTACTAACTTTTGTACATAGTTGATTCTGTCTGATTACTAAATCAGAAACGATTTCATGTCTTTATCATGAGGTTATTGTTTTATACTCTGTTTTAGTTTGCACAATATAATTAACTCACTTTACATTTCCTCGTTTGGATAGCAGTGTGTTTCTTACCTGTTTTCTCACCCTCTAAAGCCGCCAGCATACATTACACTGTATTTGTAAATGTAAAATATATATTCCTTGTATAATGTCTTAATAGTGCGACAGATACCTAATATAATGAAATTTATATTTTGTTGTTACAACAACAACCTTACAACCATACAACATTCTAAACTAGACTAAAAAATCACTAAAATTTAGTTTAGTTGTTCGTATTCTGAAAACGTAGAACTAAACTTATTTTAGTTTGACAGAACTAAAATTTGATAAGTTACTTAACTTAGTCCCTATTTGATCATTTGTTATTCTGTTGTATGTTCTGATCGTCTAAAATTGTCTAAATTTAGAAATGTCACACTAATATTAGACATCATATTAGTGCATGCTGACAACATTTTAGTGATATAAATTTAATTGGTGGTTGCGCGCATGTTTAAACCGACTACGAACGGTTCTCATCAGTGAAAAAATATTAAAATTTGTGGATCGATTGATCTTAAATTGTATTACTCTATTTCATATTTATATTCCGTATATTAAAAGAAATAGAGACAATATATTTCATTGTATAAATCTTAAAATTAACGATTGTTACGACATCACATCGTTACCGTGAGAAGTAATATTACATATAATATTATTATGTTTCAATGAGAATGAGACAAAGCAATCTGTTTTTCTTAGTCCTCGTAGTTCGTTTTTTTTTATTCGGTAGGTAACTGAAGTCAATAACAGAGGTTATTGACTTCAGTTACCTACCGAATAAACTGCTTACCGAATAGTCTGCTTATTTTTGCAATCTACAGTATCATGTACTGTTTGTTAACTGTTTTATAATCCCCGAAGCAAAAAGGAAAGGGTGCTATAAGTTTCACGTGTGTATTCGTATGTCTGTGTATTGTCTGTGTATCTATGTAGATACACACGTACATAAATACACAGATACAAGTGTTATGTTATGTGTCGGTGAGCACCATAGCTCCTAAACTGACTGGTTTTAGTTTGATTTATTTGTTTGAAAGAGGGCTTGATCGAGTGTTCTTAGCTTAAATTTAAAAAAGCTGTTTAACTGTTCGAAAATCCGTCAAAGGGATTTTTGAGTCGGGGATATTTTTTTTATGCTTGTTTATTCTTTGATATGGCAATTGACCTAATTCGCTCTACTACGTAACACTATTATGTAATATTCTACAATACACAATGATCAATACAAAAGCTGTTGCGTCTATTCACACGCTATCTTTCATAGGATTAATAGGTAGCCGGCTATGAAAATACTGGCGTAACTACAGACTTCGTTATTAGTACCTATAGTTAATATATTCTTGTTCAAAAAAACTTTCTCTAAAAAATATACCCGAAAATATATCAATTTAATTGATGGCGAAGGAATATAATTATTTTGATTAAATTTCCCGAGAAGTAAAAACTACCAATACCAACTGAAAGCATATCTAACAAAATTGATTTTTAAAAGTCTGTCACAACATATTTATTCTGGACTACTTGCCTATAATAACGATTGCTGTGATTTTTTAAAACATGTTAGGATAACAATAAGTTTCTTGATTTTCTTGAGTTTTCAATTGGAATATCATTGTGGTTATTTTCATAACATTTTGTATTTAATGACACAATATATTTGGAATAAAGTATGACACTGTGGTGAAGGGAACTCACATTCATGGAATCTTATTTCAGCTTTTCATCATCGGAGCAAGACGAATGATATAATACAGTAATTATGAGATGTTACCTTAATTATTGTGTAATAGAGTAGGCATAGGGGCCGTGACGGAAATACAACAACATAAATCGTTTAAAAGGTACTACCTATCCCAAGGGCTCTTAAACTATTTATATTAGGTAGTACCTATTCGGTACTGCTGATTTGCGATAATGTTATAAAAATAGTTGCTCAATAATAATTTATTGAAGAACTACTCTGACGGAACTGACTGTTATTAAATATTACAGTATATTTATTAGATAATATAATGAATTGTGTAGGTTTATTAATAAGTATTTACTGTACCATAACTGAGGCAGAACCAAGCAAATGTTACATATTTTTGAATGACCACATGAAGCTCGGCGTTTCATCCTCGGCGTTAAAATATTCAATGTTTTCTTTGTTCTCGGCCCGGGTACGACACGTCAATAAAACCACAATTAATCAATTGTTATAGGTACCTTTATAATTATCCCACGATATTATCGCACATCGTCCACACCCACGTTGTATTTTTTCGTATTCACCCACTCAGTATCGGTCCGATACTGAAGTGATGTAAAAAAAAAATATATATATATATATATTTTCGCATGTTTCGCTGAAGGGGGAGGTGATAAAACACACATTTTGCTAACTATAATTTGTTCCCACGAACATAATTGCCGCCAACCGGGCTCTCTAAGGATTAAAGATAGAAAAATTGAGAGTATAATGAATGGGAAAGGCAGACAATAGAAGGAAAAGGATATTGCTTATACGAATAGACTGAGGAGTGTAGATAGATGGTGTAGTATTTGTCCTCATGCTTCGCAGCGCAAGGACTTGGGGTAAGGCGTATAGGCTCAGGAAAGGAGTGTCTTTATTTAGAGGAGGACAATTAAAACATCTGCAAGGCGTAGAGACTTATTATTGAAAACTGATCAATCTCACACCTTACAAATATAATCGCTTTTATAATATCTTCATAGAAGCCGCACTTCTAGATAGATGGTCTGCACTCTCTGCCGTCTGCGACGCTTCTCCTCCGTATTCTGACATTTATATAATTCAAACATTATGCTAAAGTAACTGAGTGCAGACTTTTCACACGCCAGTATTGACGTATGTCACAAATAGTTGTCCAGAGTCTGGGTATTCTTTGTGTCCGTTGTTTAAATGTTTTTGAAGCCCCCCGCGACACAGGAATATTCCTAATGCGTTGACTTTTTTTTTAAGAAAAAGAAAAAAAAAAAAGTTACCGAAATAATCGAAATGATGAAAAATTAACCTAAATGTGTTTTTCGGACTCAATGAATCTTTGTCGTGTCGTAGAGAAGTAAACTGCTCTCATGAACATCGGTATATCTGTATACCTTAAAATAAATAATTATTTTTTATAATACCTAACACTTGACATATTATAAATGGGATATTGTCAGTTATAATTTCCATTACATAACGTTTATCTTTGGTCCGGACGTATTGTTTTCAAACCATTTTTATGAGTAATATTTACATGTATATTATTTACCTACTACATAGATGATGGTAATTGAGTTCGTTCAGAATTTTTTTTATTATGTAAAGGAATAGGTTTTTGTCTTCCAACTCACCTGATGGAAAGTGATGATGAAGCCGAAGATGGTACACGCCTATTCAAAAGAGAAACCTATTCACTATACTCTGTTCATTCCATACCTTCAAATCAAATTTATTTATTTGCAGAAAAGTCGGTACAGAAGATCTTACATGTTTAAATATTCTAACACGCGACTTTAGTCAATACTATTGACATGCAAATTGTCATTTTAATTATTGATACGACTAATCATATATACAATTCAATAATGTTCAATATGTCTGTAGTAATATTTATTACAATGTCAACATTTTAATACCCTTTAATAATGTCTAGCTTTAATTCATTTTAATAATGTGAAGTTTTAATTGTATCCAGACATGGTTTTCATCGTATTCATTGAATAGGATATTCATAATATACGAAATATGGCGACTCGAACTAAAAAGGAGCTGTCAAAACGTTTCGCTCGATTTTTTGGTGTTTCGAAAATGAAAGGGTGGAAGCTCTGTCTGCGTCTAGTCGTCCGATGAAGGAATGGTGACGGTTCAATTAGTTCGAAGAGAGCCTTCACACATAAATTAGTTATAAAGTTATAAGAATTTGCCCACAAGTCCAGCCATTAATCAAAATACCTCTCATTATATATGTGAGATCCTACTTTGTATAAAATATATAGTTGAACTTGATATTAAATTATACACAGCGGCAGTAATTTTCAGAAAGTACACAGTAGAGTTTTTCTTTGTTCCTGGTGGAGCCCAAGAACAAGGAAGTTTACTCTGGCCGTGGTCACAATCTGACTCAGCTGAATGTAACTTGGTCGAGAAATGTAATCTGGTCGAAACGTATTGCAATTCACACCTATATACAATGTAGATACTTAAAAAAAATTGTAGTCTGATCAGAAACTGACGTGATTTAATCCTCAAGGAAAATGTAAAATATAATTAGGTTTAATTTTTAAGAGCAAATAATTTATTGCGACAATCATTAGTGATTTGATTACATACCTTAGTGATTTCTAAAAAATAATTACGTCAAAATGACAAAAGAAAACAAATGAATACAGACTAATACAGGAAAAGATTACTCTCTTTGTAATATGCGATCTCTTTTGACGTACGTAATAAT
The DNA here is from genome assembly GCA_963859945.1 of Euplagia quadripunctaria. NCBI lineage: Eukaryota > Metazoa > Arthropoda > Insecta > Lepidoptera > Erebidae > Euplagia > Euplagia quadripunctaria. The sequence goes on from OY982567.1 coordinate 20,079,521, forward strand.
TATTATGGATTGGTGTTATTATGGATTTGTATTTAATCTTAAGTAAGTTCATGGTTGTAATTAATTTTCTATCGATATAGTCAGAAGTCCAGAGAAAAATCCCTAGTGCCATGGAACCACGGGTAATTAAAATTACCACTGGACCCGGTAATGGGTCGACACACCGGGACCACGGGTTAAGGGCATTATAATGATTCTACTTCTTATTTTTTTTCAGGTGAAAGTTATAACATTATCGCATTTATATGTGGATTTTAATACTATAAAGTTATACAAGATTGAACTGAAGACTTAGAATATTGTACAAGAATAGCAAGTAATGGGAACGAAGAAGTTAAAAGTAAAATGCTTCCAACAAATAAGTATCCATCTATAAATAAATAATCTTATTTCTAGATTTGTGTGTGATAAGGGAAATAAATACATTTAGTTAAGGTTTTTTCATTATTTGCTTAAGAAGCTTGTTAGGGCTTTCAAACATCTGTTTTTTTTTGTTATTTTCTTTACCCAATGTCTTACAATTCTTTTCCTGAAGCCATTCACTACATTACTCCCAGTATCATATCATAAACAGAAAATGTAAAAATGCATGTCTTGCAACGCAGTTTTTTTAACGCAATAACTTGTGAGATCTAATTGTTTTCTAATTAACAGTTAAATTAGTTTAAAAGTCAAAGTGTTTTCTTAACGCATTCTTCCTCGTCGACCCTAAAACTGGCACTGTCTCGATCTTACACACGAGCAGAATTACCATATTATATATCTACTAGCATCCTCTAGTCATAACAAGTAGAAAAAACAATTATATTTAGCTGGACATTTAAAAAAAATATACATACATACGATTCAGCAATATTTAGTATTTTTAAATTCAACAATAATATGGCATAATTTAATAAAATAAGTAAGGAACATAAAATGTTCGAGAAACAATAGTAAAGGCCACATTAAAGTTATCTGTACGAGTGATCGCAGTCTGCGGTAAAACTACCCATAAAACTTTTATTGAAGATCATATTGAGTACTTTATAGTCGGTGACCAATAAAGAGTCTTTATATATCAGACTATATATTTATATTATTATTTAAATAGTTTTCTTAACCCAAAGTTGAATGAAAAACGAAGTTTCTTGAACTTTTTTGTGGGTTTAAGATTTGGCATAATGATAAATTATAAATTAATCTTTATTTTAACGCAAAAAGCACACATGATCTTCAACTGATTATATTATCATTTGAAGATCATGTGTATCTTCTTAATCCTAACGAATATTAAAATGCCAAAGTGAGTTTATTTGGTTAGTTTGTTACGGTTTAATACCTAAACTATTTCAACGATCATCATAAAATTTTTCATACACGTTCAGGTACCCCTGTTTCTGTGGGATATCCGAAATGATTGAAAAAATCTATATTAACGTGGTAGAACTTTTTTTTGCGTTGCCGGCCTTGAAGGTGGGAGTAGGAGAAGGGGGAAGAGGGGGAGTGGGGGGAGGGAAGGTTTAGGGCCTCCGGTAACCTCACTCACTCGGCGAAAAACAATCAAATAATTGCTTCACTGCCGGTTTTCTGTGAGGCCGTGGTATCACCCCGGTCAAGCTGGCCCATACATAGTAATGTTACATCAGCAACTGCATGTTTTTTTGAGTTACTGAAGTTTTTGAGCTGGTGTTACTTTGTATTTTGTTTACAGCAGGGAAACAAGACAAATGTGAATGGTTATTATCATCACACAAAATCATGGTAAGATATTAGTCATTTCCCAACGGTGGTGCAGAATTTTCGAATATTTGAAAGTTAATTTTGGATCACAATTTAAAGATGTCTGAGTAAATTTACAATGTATGCAGACACGTCTGTATTAATTAACCTGTCTAGGTTCATAGACCGAACTGCGTTCGGATTTCACAATATTAAACATTTTGCATCTCATTTAAATAACATAAAAATCATTGGGCGGTGACAGGTTTATAATAATATCGACATTTTGTACTGGGGTAGCTCTGAGTGTTGCTACATCACTAAAATTCTAATTTTTGAGGCAGCACTCAAGTATTATCAGGACTGAAAGAATATTAAATATTGAAATATTTTTTCCTAAAAGCGCATACCTCTGTAATCAGCTTTTTTTACCAGTAATAAAAGTTACTCTTCACACTGGATCCTTTTCAACTGGTCATATAAAAATAGTACCTTTTAGAATTTTAAAATGTGTACTCTCAGACAGCGAAGAGTCCGGATTTATGTAAAATGTACCTGTTTCAGGATTTCACTTTGTTGAAAACAGGAAGAAATACACATTTTCATTTTACAGCAGATGCATATAAAGTAAGTTCTATTTTACTTTAAAATGCACATTAAACACGGATACTTTTTGCCACTTCCGAAGTTGGTTTTGAAAGAATATTTTGTATTAAGCCTACGTTCAATGTATTTAATTTTTGAATTGTGAGTTGCCAATCAGAAGAATGTTCATTTAATAGACAAAATAACTATTTTATAATTAAATACCTATACACATATCTTATTCAATCCTAAGGCACCTTTTTGGCTTAAAGAACGGTTCAAATTCCTTCATGATACACACGAAAAATCTCTGAGGTCATCAGAGGATTTGAGACTGGAGATGCCACTACATTCCACAAAATTTTATGACCAATCCTTTACTGTTGAAGTTGTACGCTTGTGGAATGCGTTGCCAGTCGCCGTTAGGCGAGCGCAGTCAATTACAATTTTTAAGAAAATGGTTCATGAAAATTATTTATTACCATACTTTAATCATTTCCGTATTAAGGTATAGGTGTATAAATGTATGTATGTTATATTATTATGATAGACTTAACTAGATATTATATATTTATGTATGTTTTGTATTAGTATGCATAAGAAGACTAAATGTACAGGATATCTGTATATTTTTATATTGATAAAGTTATAATAATTATAGTTTTCATAAAAAATTGAAATGCACCTCCAACTACAACTGTCTCTTCGAAACACATTGATCCATCCTAAGGTTGCCTGGAAGAGATTGCATTTTGCAATAAAGCCGCCCTTTGTACATAATCTGTTTGACAAATGTATGTATGATAATTTAACTGTAAGACTGGTGTACAAATAAAGTGTTATTTATCTATCTATACATATATGATTCAACATAACTCAACTTAAAACATTAAACAAAACTCAAATTAAAGTAAGAAAGTAATGTGATCTACTAGAGACATCCATCAAACTGACGTACGTTCGAACAAAATTTTGATTAAAGGTTTTCGCTATTGAGCACTATAGGCGTTATAAATTTTCACCTAAATTACAATTATGTTTTTGTTTATTAACCGACGAAAAAAAGGAGGTTCTTAATTCGACCGTATCTTTATATATTTTTTTTATATGTATGTTTAGTATAAACCGATTTTGATTATTCTTTTTTTGTTAGATAGGGTATATCTCAAGGGTAGTCCCATGTCAAGAAAGTCAGGATCTGATGATAGGATCCTGATAAAATTGAGAGAAACCCTCGAAAATTGTAGAAACGAATAGTGTTTCTGTTTACTTTTCATTACTTTATCAGGTATTTGCATTCAGAAATCATCACATCATGTAGCTGAACTGATTATGAAAAAAAAATCATCAAATAAAAATCTTTTTAACAAAAAAATTAAACCGACGAAAATAACTTAAAAAAATAAATAAACCTCTTAAGTCTTAAAATGATTAATTACCTACGTATAGCCATATCCATTTCTACGTATGTACATATAAAATTTAGATAATTAATCAGTTTGTTTGGCGCCGACTCAAAATAAGTTTATATAAAATTTGATAGTTTTTGTAAGTAAGCTCAAGACTACTATTTTTAGTTACTTTCATCGGTTTAATTTTTTGTTAAAAAGATTTTTATTTTACCAAATTAATTGCGCACGCAATACTCGTAGTGAATGTGTAAGGTAATGTTCTTACTACACACGTACGTCAGTCCTATTAATAAATTAACAGAAAGTACATACAGATTCCGGTATCCCTCGATATTTCGTTAATTTTGTCACTACGTATTTAGTTCACAAGCTTATGAAAGTAAAGATAACACTTTCTCACACAAATTAGTTTATTGTTTTCACTTTTCATAACTTTTATAATTATATTTTCAAATATTAATAAATAAGAGCTGACAGAACTCAATGTTTAGATGAGCGTCCTATAGTGGATCTATATATGTATCAAAGCGTGACGGTCACGCGACTTCAGTACTTTTTCCCCATAGCAAAACTGTACAAACCGTCACAGTCCATATTTTCAGGGTATCAGATGTACCCTTGCAAGGATTTCCTTGCAGGGCCACGGCCAAGTCTGCCAGGGTTCACAGGGATTTCCTTGTGAACCCTGGCAGACTTGGCCGTTGAGTACACAAAGGTGTATTTATAACATAAACAAATAAAGGCAAAGACACTTACATGAATGCTCTCTCCCAGTAAGGCAGCCTGATGCATCAGCTTCTTGCTGTATTGTTCGGGATTTTATCCCCTTTCAGTAAGAGAGGCACGCGCGGAACACGGCGCCACCCCGTCTCGGGCCTGCTTCTGCTAGGGCGCCGGATAACCCTATCCGTCGCCCCAAGGCCGCCTTCAATCAACGACCTCGGATTGGGCTGAAGATGGTGAACAGTTAAATAGATTTGAATTAGTTATATATAAAAATAAGTGTATAGATAATAGTAAGTTTTTATTTGAGTTTATTGTTTCCCATTACTTTATAAAACCTGCTAAATAGAATTATTAATATTAACTATTAATTAGGCTTCAGATGCTCCGGCACAGTATTAATTAAACTAGATTCGGAGATTATTTTTGTTGCCTTTGATAACACTGTATGTATTACATTAATTCATGACTAAGTTGTCAGTTATTAATAACCAAATATTTTATTGACTTCCAGGATTTAAGAAAATAAAAAATATTATTTCATTTCTTGTACTATACTTACATTTCTGAAGCAGCAGTGGTTCCCAATGCTGGTGATAAGCTACACATGAGTATAGTATAGTTTGTTTGATAGAATTAAAGTTAGCTGAAGTCATATATTAACATAATTTACTAAAAAAGACAGGGAATTCACAAATTACAGAACGCGCGGCAAACATATCGACCTACTATTTATTATATAAGTTGGCACCACTGTACTGAGTTACCGCGCAAACTTTAAAAGTTATCTGTCACTCAGTGTAACTACAGCTGCTGTTTTTATTTTATTATTTTAAGTGCTCTGTGATTTTCTTATGAAAACATTTGTTGAACAAAGAGTTTGCCTTAGGTTTTGCGTATCATACGAAATTTCCTGTGCCGAATCACTGAAAATGTTGCAAAAAAGATACGGTGATTCGTGTATCTCAATGAGACGGGCATATTAATGGTATAAAGTATTTAAAGAAGGCCGAAGTGTTGCAAAGTTTAATCCGTAAGATTAGCCCCAAAAAACCAAAATTTCGTCAAAAAGAGCATGGAAAGCAGGTTGCTCAAGTTATGGATACCCGAGTTCCTACGGACGCCACCGTTATGAAACGCTTAATACTGGCGACGATGGGCTTACGAGTTCGCCATGCAAACAAGCTTCGCTATATTCTTCGGAATGGCGCTTTGAAAACGAGCCGAAACTCATAAATCTGCGTCAAAGCCACTCGCGAAAGTCAAAGTTATGATAGTTTTCTTCGATTACCTCGGTATAGTGCACTACGAATTTCTTCCAAGGTGACACACGCAATAAATAATAATGTTTAGGTGTCAAGTTTGCGAGGGAATATCCGTTGAAAACGGCCAGCTTTGAGGAACGACAACTCAAGGATTTTCACCATTATAATGCACCTTCGCACAAAGGCATCATTGTGCAAACTCGACGAATCTCATCGATCGAACACCGTACTCACCTGATGGCTCTTTTGCAAGATTTTGCAAACACACACAGCTTAGAAATCGGTCTGTAGTTTTCCACTGAATTTTTTGGCCCCTTTTTAAGAATTGGTTAGTTATATGCTGATTTCCAGAGAGAGGGCACCTGACCGGCCTCTAAGTATCGCGTAAACAAGATTGAAAGAGGGACTGTGACTGTGGGAATTCAAAGACAAAATTGTTAAGAACTGTTTTCTGTATTTTTTAGTAACTATTGACGAGCTTTAGTGCTCGCAATAAAAAAAATTTGAAACAGTTAGTCTTTTCTTTCGGAATAAAAGTATCGACCTGGCTAGGTGATCATGCCTGGCGGACCGCGGCCCTACTGTTGATGTCGAGGAGTTGTATATATACTAATCCGCGCGAGAACTTTGATTGCGCGATGCAGGATTAGTAGTTACAACGTACTCTACGCTAGATAATGTTGAAGTAAGTGTTTGCTGTATGTGGAAGTGGCCATACTTATAACGCTAATGTGTTAGAGAAGCATACTTTCCGCTTGAATTTCGTTTACATAATAATTGCTAATTAAAATTTGCCTGTAATTTTTGTAAATTTAAACATTTTTGAGGCTCGTTGACAAAGAATATACTTTATAATTATCGGATTTATTTTCTTTTACGGCATAAGCGTTCTGAATCTTACATGGCCATCTCCTAAGAAATTATAATCCTTTAGTCGTACGATATATCTCGAATGATAATGTCGTCTTTATTTTAGCTTAAACATAGCAATCCTTTTGGATATACTTAAATTGAATCATGTTTAGATTAAGTAATGCTTTTATTGATGAATAAAGAACATATTTGAGTTTGTGTTCTAAATCTATTGCTAAAAATGGCTTGCGGGCTAATTTCTTATGAGGTAGTTTTTGATGATAACCATACGTTCTACCAGGGACTGTTACATAAAGTCAATAGCAAAACCAATGGTGCCATTCTTGCATTCGCAATGTTCCAATACTTCCTAATGAGCTTCGGCGAACATGGTCACCATTAAAGTCTCAACTATTCCCTAGATAAAAGGTTTCGCTAATAAAGGTTATTTTTAACCACCGATGCAAAAAGGAAAGTGGTTATAAGTTTCACGTGTGTATCTGTGTGTCTGTCTGTGGCATCATAGCTCCTAAATGTATATACTGATTTTGATTTTAAATGTAAATAATATGCTAAATGACACTAACTCAAATACCGCTAAACCTAAAATGTTTTAAAATTGGTTTGATTTTAACAAGCAAGCCCTCTTCTACAAACTCAGGTATTAAAAGATATCAGCGTAAGCCCAATGTGCGTAGAGTCAAGTTTGTTGTCCTTGAAGATGATCCAACAGCAATAAAAGATAATCTTCAATAATACAATAAATTACTAATTAATATGTTATTACTAAGTATTTATTGAATCCCGGGATTCAATGACATAAATAAATTAAATAAAAATCAATATAAGTATGTTTGTGCTCCGTGCATTTCTAAATCGTTGATCAGATAGTGATGAAACTTTGGCAGGGTTTTCTGAGAACGCCCGGCCCTGGACTAGAATATCTAATTGCCACGAAACACCAATGATCCAATCGCTAGTGATAAGTTATACTTTATAATAATAACCTTATAATAATAATTATTTAATTTCTCACAACAATATAGTATATTATATTATTAGAGTAATCTGTGGAAACGTCGTCCATTGTACAATAATCTATGTAACTTGTAAACTTTACTATATGTAACTAGCAACCCGCCCCGGCTTCGCACGGGTACAAATTATACACCTAAACCTTCCTCATGAATCACTCTGTCTATTAGTGAAAACCGCATGAAAATCCGTTCAGTAGATTTTTAGTTTATCGCGAACAGACAGACAGACAGACAGACGCGGGGGACTTTGTTTTATAAGATGTAGTGATAAATACTCAGTGTGCAATTGTTGGTTTTTCCAAATAAAGAAAATAAAAAATAGTAAACATTACATTTTAAAAATAAACATAAAAGCTTAGTATAATATTGTGGGAGACTGTACTGGTGTATAAGCTAGGCTCGAGGCCTGTGTTTCAGGATACCAGGTCTCCACCCCGTGTATATTTACATTTCAAAATTAACTACATAAAATTGGCACTACAAATATTCTTTGTTTGTCATCAATAACAATAACATGAGTTACATACTTAGTCATGCCTCTATTTACATGTTCTGAGAATTTAGTTCAAACATGTTGATATTGTATCCGTTGACCTCCTGACCGGAAAGTGAAAGATAGCGGACAGTTCAGCTTCTCTTTATCTATTGAATACCGAAGAAACTATGTATTTATGTATGAGCAACTTGTTTACTCATTGCTTAGTAAAATATTATCCCCATTATTAAAACTTCACTTAATAATGTCGTGTTTTTTTGCCCGGATCTGTGAAAAGTGGTAACCCGAACCAATTCATCTCAAGCCCAACGCCTTTTACGCTACCACCGCTCAAATTGTGTTACAATTTGTTGTTAATTTCAATGCAGTCAGTCAGATAGTCAGATAGACAATTGAATGAGTTGTTGTAAATTAAATATTCTAAAATGTTATAGTTTTCAATACCTATCAAAAGTAAGCAATCACAAATTGTTCTTAGATATGTAATTTAGCTTTTAGTTACATCACGTAACCAAAAATATCTCTTAATTGCTCTCTACTTTAATTTAATCAAAGGCTGATGATTTGTTAAATTGGTTTCATTAATTGACAACAAATGTACGAATAAACGAAGCGAGGCCCTTACCTTAATTTCATTACAAATACAGTTTCAGTGGTTACAAAATTCATATAAAATCTCTTTAAATATAAATATTGTAAAAAAATATGTATATTAACGGATTATTTAAGGTGCGATACAATAATTACACTGATTTTTATTAAAAAGTACAAGTAATTGAAAACCGTCTTAAAAACGATCTGTCATTTTTCCTGTGTAAGATTTTCAGAATATCAAACTTTAAACTAGAAGCGGATAAAGAGCTAAAAGTCATGAACAAAAACCAATAAGATATTTGAAATGTGCGTTAAAGTCAAGAGAAAAGGATATTGTTAGCGATAAAGGCAATAACTGAAAATTCCGCCATCGCAAGGTTCAATGACATGAAAAGAACGCGTCGCAGTAACAATATATTTTTAAACAAAATATATATGCATATAAGAACTGGAAATTTGTGACTAAGCAATAAAGTCACAAATTTCCAGCTGTTATGTGAAAAGGGTCTTATATTAATTTCGTTTTGTCAGTAAAGTATAATAGTTTTATTCACGTGACTGACCTTGGAAGAGTGGAATTTTCATTTGTCACGTCTTTGACTGAGATAAACCGTTGAGGATGGATTAAACGAATGCTTTTTGGTATTATCAGTTATACTAAAAAGTAAATTCCTTAGGATTGAATTCAAGTCGAATTCTTGATTTTTTAACATTAAACGCTGTAAGCAAGATGGTTAACTTCTAACGACGTAAAAAAATAATTTTCAGTGTTTTCTCACATTATACCACTTGTTTATTTTGCCGTAAATGTAAATAAATGATAAAACTTTACCACCGATACGTGATCGTGTATGAGAACTTTCCTTTTTAACAGACAAAAAAACGGAGGTTCTCAATTCGACTTTTCAAAAATTAATGAGGTATTTATTAGCGTTCAGGACTCATCAAATCGTTAAGCAATCAAGTATGAATGTATGTATTTAAAAGATAGTAATTGTCAGAGTATTAAAAGATAACGCGGGCCACAAAAAATCATAAAATAAAAGTCGTTCTAACAAAATATTAAACCGACGAAAAGGAACTAAAAAGCAAAAAAAATAAAACTTTTAAGTCTTGATCTTATTCACATTAATTTATTATCTACGTAGAGCCTTCTACATTTCTACGTACCTATAAAATTTTGGTAATAATTAATCAGTTTGTTGTTTGGCGCCGACTCAAAATTAGTTTAGGATATAAAATTTGATAGTTTATGTAAATAAGCTCAATACCCAAGACTTAAAAGGTTTATTTGGCTGCACGGACGGTTTAAGTGGTCACCTCGCCACTACGCCACGCAGAATGTCGTGGGTTCAAATCCCACACGGGACAAAAATTTGTGTGATCCACAAATAGTTGTCCCGAGTCTGGGTGTTCTTTTTGTCCGTTGTTTGAATGTTTGTGAAACTCCCCGCGACACAGGAATATTCCTAATGCGGGAGTTGTCTTAAAAAAAAAAAGAAATATATTTTTTGCTTTTTGTCGGTTTGATTTTTTTTTAAAAAGCTTTTTATTTTTCTTTTAATTTCCTTTTCAATTTTTACGTATTTTTACAGTACCCTGTCAAAAGATTATACACTTAATAATAATAATGGCGCATTACATATTAAAACATTAGATATTTTGTTTTAAACTGATAACCGGTTATCACAGACAATAATTGAAACGACAAAATATTTATGCTAGCGCTGGAATCCCCGATTCCATGTAAACAAACATGTAACTGGTGACAAGTCTTAGAGTTCCGTTCTAAAAGTAATATCAAGTAATGAAACTAGTTTCGTTTAAATATTAAGAAACTAGATAGAAACTAGGTAATCTTTATATTAATACGTGAAGCGAAAACTTTGAACTCTTTTTACGAAAATTGGGCGGACGGAGGAGTATGAAATTTCACACACTTATAGTTTATACAGAGAAGAAGTGACGAATTATAAAATTTTTGAACAATATTTGCTACAAAGTTAAAAAAATGCAAAAATGGGTACATACAGCTATGAGTGTCGAGTATATATTTTGACCTGTCATGGTACAAAACTCTATACAATGACAGGTCAAGTAATATTGGCCAATGAAATAAACCATGGTCGAAATTCGACCACCACGCGATCTCTAGTATATTTTAAAAAGCCACTCTCGCACCACTCATACAAAAATTTTAACCGACTTCAAAAAGGGGGTTTTCAATTCAACTGATTTTTTTTATGGTATAGGTGTTATTGTGTATGTTAAGTGTATATATTCGCCATCGTATATATATATCGTGATATATATATCGCCATATATCGTGAATTGATTACAATAATTCTTTTTAATTGAATTGGTACTTGAGTTTGTACTCACCTTGCGGTTGGTCTCATTTAAATTTAAAGTAAATAAATTTACCTTTACAGAACACAGCTTATTAAAATCGATCATGATTTAGATGGAATGAGGCAATTAAAAAAAAAAGTGTATTTATGGTACAAAATCCGATGGCAGTAAATAAACAATGAGACGGAACCCACACATTCAATAACATCTTACTGAGTCATTGTAAACCCGTATTATTCCTCTCATTTTCGCACAGTATGATATGAAAGAGACAGCTTGAGGATTCTCCAGTTATTTAAGTATATTGGTTTCGCAATTTCTAATAGTATGTAGTTTGCATTTGTAAGTTGAAGTGTAAAGTCCAAGATGCTAATTTGTAATATCTTTGCGTTATTTATTTTATTTGTTAGTGTACAGTGCGGTAAGTTAAGCTGTTTTGTAACTAATAGAATAATCCAATTTTAACCGACTTCAATAAAGGATCAGGTTCTCATTTTTTTTTTCTTGTGTGTATGTTACACGATATATTCGCCACTAGTGAATTCATTTCAATCTATTTTTGAAGTGAAAACTTCTTTAGCGGCGTTGTGCACTTTTTGGGATGGGTAAAAAATTAACATTTTTTACCCATCCCAAACTCGCGTCAGGACACGTGATCTGATCGAAAATTCGTAAGACGAAGCCAAGCTTCTTATATTTAAAAAAATATAAGATTCGAAATTCAAACATTTATGAGCGGCCAGGAGCGCAGAACTTCCAGTGTACATTTAGATATGTTATTCCCTACTTTTTATTTTTAACCTAATTATATATATACAGATGTGTGTGTATATGTATATGCAAATACATTGTGAAGTTATGTTTTCACTTCTGACGTGCAGTCCTACGACTGATTGTTTTTTTTTAAATTGAAATGATTGTACGCAAGGTTGGTTCTATTTTAATTTGAAGAACATATTAAAATAGAACCACCTTAAAGGGTGGAAAATCAAGTAAAGTTCCTATAACGCACAATTGTAGTTATATATTTTAAGTATTATATGTGTGGTATATAATATATACACTAATTTTCAGTACTTGAGCTATTATACATATGTTAAGTGCCCTTAAATATTATCCTAATGAGTCAAGATAAGAAAATACACTGCATTTAATGTATTTTTTAAAGACCGACATGGGTCACTCATTGGTCATCAAGGTGACTTTATTGATAGTGTTTTTAGATATAATTGAAGAAAATCTGTTCAGCCGTTCGAAGATCTTCAGCTCTTTTCTAATCGTTAAGGGGATTTTCGAGTCGGGGGTATTTTAAAGTTTAAATTTATGATTATGTGTTAATTTGTTGAAATATTACAATTGCACCCGTACGAAGCCGGGGCGGGTCGCTAGTAGATTATAAATCTAAGGGGCTACACTTAATTTTCTTTATGATTCAATATTTGATGTATATATACGAACATTCCTTAAGGAAAATAAGTTTTACTGTCGTAAAATTTCAAATCTAAATTGTCGTAAAAAATCGTGAAGTTTTTATATAAAGATGAGAAACTCAAATGTTGAAATATGAAGGTATTGGATGTTTGTTTCTGTTGGATGTTTGTTTCTGTCTTTTGACTTTTTTTGGGTCAAATAAGACTTTTTAAATACATATATAATTATATAGCTTCGGCAGCCTAATAACCAAGGCGTTGGACTTGGGATCAAGATCAATCGAAGTTGCGGGTTTGAACCCAACCTAATAGATGTATACATCCCTATCCATAATACAAACACTTAGTTGAGTTTGGGGGATTAACAAGAATAATAGTAATGTATGATGCCTTTTCTAAAAAATGTGTTTTAAATAAAATGTATATTTTGCATTAGTATTAAAATTTGCTTGCTGATACCTACGAAGGTAACAGACATCAAAATCAGTCTTTATATAGCTGGGTTATCGCATAACCTCTCTGCCTATCTAGCTCACTAATTTACACAAACACGGGTATTATTAATATTATCGGAAAAATACATGCAAGTTCCATTTAATATTGTTGTTACTTTAAAATTATGTGAGGACCAAATGAAAACTCGGATTCGCTCGGGTGAAATGTGACTAGATATTTAAAAAAAAATATCATAAAAGTTGTTTAGTTCAATAGAGTGAATACTCACCCGAGAAGTTGGCAAAGGTATTTATTAAGAATCTGACAGCTCGATCAATAAATGCTCATTTACACACTGAGAACACTGTGTCGTTCATAAAAATATGGCGGTATTGTGCCCGACCGGACGGAACTGTAACTTCACTGATACGTGTGAATCGGCCTTAACGAACTCAAGATGCCATCCGAGTGGCCAATATGGCGACTGCCATTTGCATCATTAGAATTTAACAAAATACTCGACTATCCTAATTTTGCGGTTAAATTTTGTCGACTCGAAATCAATATTTTTTTATGTTTTATTATTCAGGTAAGGTTTCAATCGAGTCTGCCGTACCCTTTGACCGAATTATTAATATTGATGTACAATATAAGTTTTCTTAAAGTTCAAAGAATTCAACCCTCTGTTTAAAAAGTTTCTACTATACAACTAACTATTTCTATTTTAACTCACAATAAGAAGAAGAAATCGGGACCCATGGTGTTGCAAACGTCCATAGCCAACGATAACCGCTTACCATCAGATTCGCCGTTAGCTTATTTGTAACCGTAGTGCAACTGCTGGCCTTTAGCACGTGCCTCATGAAACACATCACAGTCGCTATGCCGATCTTGAAAACCTTTATTTTAGAATTATCAAGAAAACTATGCTGTCATTAATTACGGTCTTTTGATTACCAATGTATGTGTTTGATAAAGTTTACCTACAAGGTAATTTAAAATATACTGTATGTTTTTTCAAGACTGTGGCGTAGTTACGAGGCAAGAATGGGATGGACTGACGCCAGTACACGTGAAGTATCTACCGAGACCAGTAGATTTGGTCATCATTCAACATACTGTCACGTCAACTTGCGAGACTGATGGACGATGCGCTGAGATTGTTAGAAGCATACAAAGCAACCATATGGAGAATTTGGGTTACTGGGATATTGCGTCTTCGTAAGTATTTTTTTTACAAAACTTTAACATAAATTTTAACAATGAGGTAAAAGAAGCCATATTCTTAATGAATATCTTAGGGATTATAATAATAATATCTTTATTTAACACCAAAAGTCATACATCACTTAGTACAGAAAGCAATTATAATCGTTAGAAGATGTCAATATGTTCCAAGGTACCAGAAACTGACTCCCAAACTAGGCTGAAGCTTGTATTTTGGGAGATGAAGGAGTAGGTCGCCGCTTTCAGATACGAAGTGGTATTGCATGTTACTTAGTCATGTTGTATTAGGGTGGTGTATGTGTGTTAGTGTGTGTGTATGTGTGTGTTTGTGGGTATACGTTTGTGTGTGTGTGTGAGACTGTTTGTGGATATGTGTTTATGTGTGTATGTGGGAGTTCGCAGTAGCAGGCCATTGATTAGGTGAGTTTTAGGCAAGCAATTGAATTAGATCCTCTGTCCTTTTATTGTCCTATTGTCCTTTAATCGCGTGTGGCTCGAAAGGGGGGGCAGAGGGTTTGGAAAAAATCACGAAATATCACAAGGGGAGGGGCGGTGTATCACGTGCATTATTTTTTTCGTTAAACGTGTGATTTCCAAACCAAAAAGCGGCGCGTGATTTCCCCGTCCGCCGCTTGTCAGTCGCCAGCAAGTCTGTGATTTTCTTCTGATTACACCTTTCCTTTATTATTTACTAGCAGCGCCCCGCGGTTTCACCCGCGTAAGTACCGATCCCGTGGAAATATCGGGATAAAAAGTAGCCTATGCGTTAATCTAGGTCTCCAGCTATCTACGTACCAAGTTTCATCGTAATCGGTTCAGTGGTTTTTGCGTGAAAGAGTAACAAACATCCATCCATCCATCCAAACTTTTACATTTATAATATTAGTGGGAAATGCCAGTCAGAAACAAACTTCAACCGCAATGTCTGTCTGGATATTTTTATCACGGTACTTACTTTGCCAGATTTAGATTATATCTGTATTTAAAGACAATATTCTGAATATTTTTAAGATACTTTGTACAAAAAAATATACGTGATTCTGGGTAGTGGGAGAGGGGGGAAGGTTAGTCTAAAACCTCTCCACGTATCACTAGGGGAGAGGAGGGGGGTTAAAGATTGTTAAAAACATCACGTGATTAATGGACAACCTCTTATTAAGTTTATTTGAATTGAATTTTAATCCTAACAGAAATGCCCTATTATAAAATTCTACTTAGTAACTCTTTTCTTTAGATATATTATAGTTTTAGGATTAAAGTGATTTGATATTCGAGCACACAGAGAGCAATGTTTATAGGCCGCCCTACGATCGCTTTTCTGTGTAATCTTCTATAGATAAATAGTAAAGACAAAACAGTTAAGAAACATATCTACGGCCAGTGCAACCTGGTCGAAACGTCAGGCAATTCAGAGGTATGTATGTAATACCTATTTCGTGATCGCGTTAATTCCCGTGTAAATACATAATCATATCGTGGAACGCGAAAGTTTAAAATGTAGTTTAGAACCTTGTTCTCCTATGTTTGACAATTGATTACTTTTTTTTGTTTAGTAGCTATTGATGAGTTTTATTGATATCAATAAAAAAATGGACCTCATAGTTTTTAGGGTTCCTTTCCTCAAAAGAAAAAAAAACAAACCTTATAGGATCATTTTGCTGTCTGTCTGTCTGTCTAGACCTTTTTTCTCAAGAACCCGTAGACGCATCAAGTTGAAATTAATACAAAATACGTATGTCAGCGATCCTTTGAAGCTGTAAAAAAATCGAGTTTCTAAGTCAATGCAATCAAAAGATACAGCTATTAAGCCTTAGATTTTAATAAATTTGAACATTTCGCAGGTAAATCAAACCCTACAGGGCACTTCTCATTGACCTAGAATCATGAAATTTGATAAGAAGCAAGGTCTGGCAGCACAAGTAATGGAAAAAATCCAATAAACTGTTGTTGTATCACATAAAAAATAGTTTTTATGATTACAAACTTATATTTTGTGGTTGGAAAGTTGACGTTGTCGATGATTTTTAGAACGAAATTAAGTTTTTCTTTCAGAAAAAAACGAGCAAAAATCTTCGAGAATTAATTCCCAACGTACTCTATCTACTTAGATGTTTGTTTGCTTACGGAACACTCGGTGCGCGAGTCGGACTCGCACTTGTCCGGTTTTTTTCTTTTTGAATTATGTGAAAACAGCTCCAAAAAGTCCGGTATTTATGCCGACTTGTCATGGTACGAAAAGTCTATACAAGGACCCTGAAATAAAACAAAACATTCAAAACTTAATGAATTATGGTCGAAATTGAACCACCAGGCGATGTCGAGGATTTTTAATTGAGTAGTATTTATAAATAGCACGTCGCGTCGGTTCTATAGCGAGCTTCAGAAGTTCGGCACAGTTGTAAGTTTTGAGGTTCCGTCATGAATTAGCCTTATTTTCCATAAGTTTATATTACTTGCAGCTGAACAGGACATCAGGTCATTTTACATACTACAATAAAAAAGAAAAAAATATCTGGGATGCTTTCACCTTCTGCTTGCTTGATGCTTACATTTTACGCTGAGTTCTTGGTATAGAGAGAATACTAAAGCTTAGAGAGTGTAAAACAATGTATAATTATTTTTTTTACTTAAAGGACATATCAATAAAGAGAATTGCATGAGATATATAGTAATCATTGTAAAAATTTTTCTGCTCTTCACACGCTTCTTCAAGAAAAGAATATTTTCTTGTTATTCATAGACAAGTAGAAAAGAACAACCAAGAAAATCTTACTTTATCTACAATGGACATTGTTTCCTAGACGCAAAAACAACGATGCATTGTGTTGTGTTGTTGCTGCGCGACAGTAATATTTTCATACTTTGAATCTTTATTAGGTACTTTTTTAATTTTTTTCAAAAGACGTGTATTTAGAATTAATAATATTTTTAACATTTTGAAATAAAATTTATAACAGAAAAAAAATGTTTTACTATTATTAGATATCATTAGCTTTTCATCGTCCGCTACTGGAAAAAGGCCCCTCCCAATGTACGTGACTGGCTCGATCGTCAATGAAGAGAATTGTAGAGATATTGTTAGCTTATGAATATTAGATATCGGGATTAACAAGGATTTCCTCTGAACAGGCTATATAAAGTTATTATGTGGATGGACCTTAAAATGGAAATATTTGTTTAGTTTCCGCTGTGAGGTTGCTTCTGGGTTCATAAACTTAAACCAAATGAAACTTGTCGGCAAAGAGTACAAACCCTACGTTATACTTGTTCAAGTGTACATAATGTCATAACCAAAGAGTCTAAAGTGGTGTTTGTGTACTCTTTGCCAAAAAGAGTATACAAGCACTACATCTCATAACCATAAACTTAGTATAACCATAATACAGATAATCCGTGGCAGGTCTTGTGGCAAATGTCATTTTATTAAATTGTTTTGGCGAAATTGTGATAATTTTGTCGCAGAAGCCACTTTACAAGAGTTGATGTTCTTCTCAAAACTTTTCTCGTTCTCAAAACAAAGAATTGCGACTAGACTAGATATAATTACTTAGGTAACGTGACAGTTTTTATATAATCAATGTATGTATGGACATATATATATATAATCAAAGTATGTATGTATAACTTTGGAGACCACTGAGTATTTTGTGGTGCCCACTTTGATACACCACGGACAGAAAAAATCTTATACTTCTACTACATCTTATACAAGACTAGCAACCCGCCCCGGCTTCGCACGGGTACAAATTATACACCAAAACTTTCCTCATGAATCACTGTTATTACTATTAGTAAAAACCGCACGAAAATTCGTTCAGTAGTTTGTCAGTTTATCGCGAACGGACAGACAGATAGACAGACAGACGCGGCGGGGGACTTTGTTTTATAATATAGGTAGGGCTACCTAGAAATGGGTGTACTACTACTAAAATGTACATATTTTATCAATTCCAGGTTCATAGTCGGTGGTAATGGAAAAGTGTATGAAGGCACTGGTTGGTTGCACGTCGGTTCTCATACTTATGGCTACAATAGCCGGTCTATTGGAATTACATTTATTGGAAATTACAATAGTAAGTGCATAATCTTAACTTAAAAAGACATTACCTAGACACTAACCCAGAAGTCATAAAGCTTGTTTTTTCACAATATGTGAAAAAGTATTTTGTGGCAGTACGTTGGTGTTCAGTAAAATTTTTCGATTCCGAATACGGTTACAATATGATTTTCTAGAAAGGCTTATTTTCCTTCGTTTGAAATGTTAAAGAAGTTTGTGGAGCTTTGATATCTTAGTAACTGTTAGTGTGGGTATTATTTTTGTAGCTCGTGTACGGCCTTCCAAACGTTCTTTCTTTAATGTTAAATTGTAATGTGATACAAGTTGTCTTGATAATAAAAGACAACAGTCCCTTTCTTTAATACTGTTTTGAGTTTTCTGAAACTATATATTTCAGAGATTTAAATACTGTTTAGTCAAGTATTATAATCAAACAGACATATTTCATATCTATTTTCGTTTGAATCTCAAATTCCACAAATTAACATTTATTGACGTTTTGCTTCTCAAATGTTCAGAAACTGTACAGTGTCTGTATTAAATTTCTGTTTAATTTGCATGAAGTGAATGACTGTTTATCCGAGTAGTGTGACATTTGCATCCCTAAATATTTATAAATATAATAATATATTTTAAGAGAACTACAAACATTTTAAAAGACGGAATCTTTGCTCGAACTGGTGACTCTCTAGTGGAGAAAGACATTTATACCGTTGAAAATGGCAGACAAAATGATCATGTTTTGATTTCTTACGGTAACTTGGAAGAGAGCTCTAGAGCTCCAAAGGAAGATGGCATTGGAGATGAAATAACATATATGTATGCTGTAACATATACATATTTTATTAGTATTGGTATTGATGGCCTAGAAAAGTAGTGCCTAGTATACGAAACAATTAACTTTGTAGTTACAACATAGAATTCACGTAGGCCTCAGATTTCTTAGAAAAAAATATAATTTAAGACATTTTGTTACAAAAGTGCATCTAATTTTCATTGAATTTTACTTGTATGTTAAAAAGTTAATTTAAAGTTAGTTTTAGTTTTTAATTTAGTAAGTTTTCTTCTTTTTATTTCAGTATACAGTAGTAGTATGTTGCGACAATAATGTGACTCCTATTTTTTTCTCCATTTAAAGAGAAAAAATAGAAAAGAATGGAACAGACATTCTTAAGATTTTTATAAGTTCTACTATTATAACAATATGTGGAATGCACACTGCAAAAGTAAAGCATGAAAGATGTTTACATGTATCGGAGATCAGAATATTATGTTAATATATGGTGTAAAAGAACATACAAAGGAAGGAATGTTTGTGTTATAGGAATTATGGAACAACTCATAGGGCGCTATTACAGAAGCTTACTCAGGTCTTACGATCTTCTTAAAATTAGGTTCAGACTTGAGCAGAGTTGAATTTGAGAAGCGTATTGGAGTAGTCAAACGTCAATTGAGAATTGCGCGGATGTTGTGTATTTAATTTGTATTAAGATTAAGGTTTTTATTAAGATTTTCAGAGAATTGTCCTCAAACTCATGAAATTAATACGTTCATCATTTTATTCCAGCCTGAGAATAGTTATTTAATAAAGTTTCGAAAGTAGAAAAAGACCTGAGTAAAGGTGGATTGTACAGAATGAAGAAAGATCGGCCTGCGCCCAAGGCTCATATTATTTTGTAGACTGCATTGCATCGATTTAAGAAAATTCATATTTTTTATTTTATTTACCATTGTTGTTGTTGTACATTTGTTGTTTTTTAATGTAAGAAATCTAATTAATATATTGCATGTTTAATTATAGATGATACTCCAGCCACACAATCTATAGAAGCAGTTAAGGCTTTACTTAAGTGTGGCGTAGATAATGGTCATCTGTCTCCAAATTATCATGTGGTCGCACACAGGCAGCTTATCGCTACTCAGAGTCCTGGGAGGAAACTGTACAATGAAATCAGAAGATGGCCGCATTGGTTAGAAAATGTCAGCTCCATCAAGAATTGAATTTAAATTTACTTGTTCGATCTGTCTGCCATATTATAATAATAACTTTCTTCCTGTTCCCAATATATTTTGAATCTACGCTTTTCTTATCGATAAGGTATCGATTCTCTCATCGAATCAATGGTAAAATTATTGCACCGTCAATGTTTAATACCAAATAAGTCATTAGTATAATTATTAATAATAGGAACATATCGGTACATCTAATAGTAGACCTTTTAAACATTGTAAAGTTATTATATAAACACACTAAATACTTTATAATCAAAATATGTTTCGGAACGCCCAAACGTTCCAAAGAATTATATGTATTTTTATTATAGCAATACTTGGTGTTTTATTTCAAAATATTTACGTATGGGTCGACTCGACTCCGCTCGATATCACGGCCTCACAGCCGAGGTTACCGGGGCCCTAACCATTCTCTCTCCCCTATTCCCGTCCTTCCCCCCTCTCCCCTCTTCCCACTCACTCCCCCCCTTCCCCTCTTCTCCTACTCCCGCCTTAAAGGCCGGCAACGCACTTGTGACTCTCGAGTTACAGGTGCCCATGGGCGGCGGTAGTCACTTACCATCAGATGACCCGTCTGCTCGTTTGCCCCATATACTATAAAAAAAATGTTACATAGTCATTGGCAATACTTTATTAATATGCCCGATACCTAGAGCATATATAACTGTGCTACAGAAAAAGTATGTATGTCTTTATTGTACACAAAATACAGATATATTTTTATAAATTATATGTTATATAGGGCAAAGTTATAAAGAGGTAAAAAAAATTATGCTAATAATTGTTAATTTCGACGTTTACTTTTAAACTACTCACTCAACTTCATTCATATGTGGTATTCACATCGGGAAATACTTTTGGATTGTTAATGATAACATTAATCATTATTCATCACTCGTGAGTTTAATTTACACTCATTACTCGTGAGTTGAGTCAGCCTGTGAACACAACCAGTGCAACCTGGTTGAAATGTCAGACAATTCAAAAGTAAAATACCCATAACGTGATCGCTTTAATTCCTGTACATATACATAATAATATCATGGAACGCGAAAGTTTAAAAGTTTAACTCAGAGCTTACATATAAAATGTAATCTATTCAAAATCACAGATTTGTTTCTAATGTTTTAGCGCTTACGGACAGAATGCAAGGACCCGAACCGTTTGCCGCATATAATCGATTGTTTGCTTCACACTATTCACATCTAACACATGACTCTAAAATATGAGAAAAACCTTTAAATACTCTAGGTTGTCTTTGTTATGTATGTAATATAGGGTAGGAAATAATATCCTAATAATTGCAATGTATAAGTATAGGGTAGTACATAAATTACTGGTTCAGACCGCTACTATTTATATGTGTAACATCCCTGTCACAGTAGTCTCGTAATAAACGCAGATACGTAAATATTGTTTCACTCAGCGCTCCCACGCAGCCACCTACAAACAGTCTTTTTCACAGTTATTAATAAAATTTAAGTTTAAATTACGTAGACTACAAAGTAAGTCCTTGGTTTATATATGTCTTGGTTTATATATCTATAAACCGTAAATGAAATACCTGATGTCATATAATTAATTGTGAATTTTCGTTGGACTATATGAAGTAATATGAACTATATGGATTAAGAATGAAATACCGCCAAGACTGACGACTAATCAGGGACGCGGTTTATAATTTACCTGAAAATTCGTTCACAATTAGACAATTGCCATTGATAGATTATAAACTATCAGGAAATAATCGTACAAATAATGGAAATAATACGTTAAATTGTAAACTGTAGTTTGAGTTCATAATATTTCGTCAGTTTAAAATATCGTGAGATTGTTTAAAAACTAACGATGTTAACAATCTTACGGTGACATAATTTACTACGTAATTTACGTGACGCTTTAAATAATAGGCTATATTTCTATACAATTTTGGCCGGTTTGTGAATATAATTATGGCTCGAAAAGCACGGCTGTGTACTCCGTTATACTTCGTTGACATATTAATTAGTTTGAATAAAATACAGTATATTCATTTGAATGAAGTGTACCTACATTACTGAATATCAATGAGCTCATTAATGTTGTTAAAATTGAAAGAAACAAAAACTACGTTTATTAAGACATATAAGTAAAAATTATGTACGAAAAATAAGTATGTAAATATTATACATAATATGTAAATAATGATTATTATATTCTCAAATGAAACTATCACGAAATTTGTACCTCTGCCTTTATAAAAACCATTGTTTATGGTAATTTTTAAGTAAAATACACGGGAGGAATAAAATATTCAAAAATGTACAAAAAAGATCACAATTTGAGGGCTGGGGAAATGATTATTTAAAAGGCAAAATAAGGTTTTTAGGGGAGATGAAAAACTGGAAAAATGCCAAAAAATTTAATGCGCTTTTTTCCATGGGAATTTTGTAATTTGAATAGGACTATCTGTCGGGTCAGCTAGAGTGAAATATAATAATAGCAAATAAAAAGAAATAAAAAAGCAAATCAGAATAAGTTTATTTTGTTATGTTCTTAAACTACAGGGTGAGTTTAAACAAGCATTCAGATTACGGAAATTAAAAATGGATTAAAAATGTACAATGAAATCATACTATTGTTTTTGGTATTTCCATTACTTTTTGTCAGCTTTTACATTAAAATATTAAATGAACAGCTCCCGCATCCTTTACGCTTACTGTAGGTAATTTAGAGATAATTATAGCATAATGGGTAGTTTACACAAATCGCTGGGAGAGCAACAGACTTTACAAGACACTGCGAAAAATATGAATAAGTTAAAGTGGTAGTTGTTTTAAAACTCTACTATTAATTTGGTCAGTTTCAATATTATTCATCGTTTTCTTGTAGTTGTAGCCTGACTTCGTACTGAGAACGATACCAGATCCACCAGCCGAGTGCGTGGCGAGTAGCTGCCGATACTATCCAACAGTAGTAACAAACCTGACAAAAAGACAAGTTTATTATAATATACAATTTTATAGTCATGGGACAATCTCAAGAGTGACTTTCTCGAGCTAAATGTCAGCCCAACACCTGAAGTAGAGGCTTACAGGGTTTCTTAATACAGTAGTGGTTACGATTAGATTATTTTCAGTAAATTGATTAATTATTAGTAGCTCGATTTAAGATCAATTCCTATTCATGCAGCCACTACTAGTAGAATAGTTGAATTAAGGCTATTTGTTTTAATTTAAAAGCTTAAATTGTTAACAGGATGCGATTGAGTTCTTCTTGAATTTGAGCCGTCTCTCGGAAGTTGTTATATAAAACGTGTTTGTATAGTTGTGCAAAAACAATGGAAAGGAAGCCAGCATTGTCTTCTTCAAAAATCTTAAATCATCAACATTCACAAATAAAGGGAAAGTAATTTTTAATATGCCAAATGTATCCTTAAATTTATTTAGCCGTCTTACGTCCTGACTTAGCGGTCTTTGTATATTCTCATGTAATTTTCAACATTTTTTTTAGTAGAATATATAATAGAATAGGTTTTCAACCTATATTATATATAGATATTTAAAAAAAATCAGAATTTAAAATCTACTTATGGTGTTTCGACTTTCAAGTACACAAAAACTAAAAATTGTACACGTTAAAAAAATAAACCACAAATAACTTACGAGTGTCATGCAAGCCAAAACGAAGGTTGAAGCTAGCGGCCAAGGAGTTACGTGACTCTCCTGTGTCATTAGCCCAGCTAGAGTTCGACCTGACAGCCACGCGGCAAGCACGGCAAGGGGAGACATCAGCATTATGCCTAGGCTATCTACCATTAGCTGTAAATAAAAAATTAAAATAACGAGAATATATTGAAGAATTAGGGAATATTAAATTATACAGTTATACATTGAGCATACAACAGAGAGCGAGAGAGAGAGACCACAGATACAAAACAGTCAACGAGCTGAAATTAGTAGGTTGAGATGACAGATGGTTTGCGTTTATAATTTAATATATATGGCATATACTGAGTGAAGAATAAAAGGGACGTTACGTTGGCGAAACATTTTCGGCACGTTATATTCATATATATTCACGTATATATGAATATAACAGAATATATGAGTATTAAGAAAGATATTTTATTATGTGTATACCGGAATCTTAGTTAAAGTTCATCTTCACAAGAACGTTTGCTAATATGAAAACTAAATATTAAGAACCTCTATCAAGATCTTGGCAGTTGCCAAATGCAGTATGTACTCATGCTAAATATTGCACATATTTAGTATGAATACGCAATGAGTCTCGTAAATTATTCTCTTGGTACCGCTATTGCTGCTTGAGATTTAAATGCCTTAAAATTTAAATAGTTATTTATTTTAAAGGCTTAACAAAATAGATCAATGAAAAGAGATGTTTTAGAAAAAAATATGGCATACTTTGGAATTAGTTTAGAATTTGGAATTAATACAGGGAATCCTTTGTTAGGACTCGGGACTTATTGTTAGTCAACATTTCTTATTTTAGATACCTGCATCGAAAGTAATATGTTTTGTTTGTGATAAAGTAGAAGTAGATTTAAAAAAAGTTAAATAAAAGGAATCAGAATGGTTAAATTTTTGACAAAGGAAGACAATCTAGTTACCCCCTTCGATGAATAAATAATGAGTTTGTAAAAACTTTAAGATACCACCACTAGGAATCAGTCGAAAGCAAAGAACTAAGAATCAGCTAAGGGGAAGCGAGTTTTTGATATAGGTTTTGAACACGAGGACACATCTGTATGTGCTGTGATAGAATATCATGCTATCTTTTTTATCAAATTACTGAGTTTAGAAATAATATTAGAATACTGCTGAAAACATAAGAGTGAAAGTAAACAATATTGCGTGGTCGATAGCAATAAATAATAGCTTATCTTGAACCTCGATTATAATTAGTGGTTTGTAGTTTTACTTTACAGCGGGGTCAACGTTTAGTGACCCCGTAATCTTAAAGACTAATTGGAATAATGAAAAGTTCAATAAGCCAGCGTTGTTTAAGAGAAGCAAAAATATTAATTAGGAAGTAAAACGAGACTAAGGCACACAAGGATTTGCAGAGGAAATTTAAAAGTGAAGAACATAAAACATATTATATAATTAAGTGATGGATATTACACAGTTAAATCTAAGTGAAGAATTAACTTACATATTACCTACTAGTAACCTCCCTTCATATCGCTGGTGTACCGGGTGGGGTTCGAACCCGCAATTACTTGATCATTGGTTCGACGCCTTAGTCTTAGTGACTAAGGCGTCGAACGCTAAGACATTTAATGGGTTATCTTCAATCAATTATTGTAATAAGTACTAATTACTGGCAGAGTGCTTATGCAAGCTAAGCTAAACACGGTTAATATAGAATATATATCATATTATAATAATACAGAAATATATTGTCTTGCGTTAATATATTTTTATGTAAGAAACTAGGAACCCACCCTGGCTTCGCACGGGTACAAATTATACACCTAAACCTTCCTAATGAATCACTCTGTCTATTAATGAAAACCGTATGAAAATCCGTTCAGTATATTTTCAGTTTATCGCGAACAGACAGACAGATAGACAGACAGACGCGGAGGAGAACTTTGTTTTATAATATGTTGATATTAGATCGCAATACCTGTTTAGCATTTTGACTCAGAATCCACATGACAAGCGCTCTTGGCACTCCATAGCGATGAACTCGTCGCGTGGCATATCTTGTTCCGCATAATTCGCATCTTGACTTTCCTGACTCAGTCAACCATCGTTCCAAACATTTAACGTGGACCCTACCAACCGTCCCACGACATGAACAAGCAGAAATCAAGCTACCAAGTTCATTAACTAAACTATCCCCACCATGACATATTCGACACATGTCATCTAACGAATGTGTACTCGGCCTCTCTTCATCTTCTGCAGTTTCGACCACATTTGCCACATTTTCTGAACTAAATATTTCAAACTCTTCATCCCAATTGATTGCAGTTGTTCCGGTAGTTTGATTATTACTAAAATTATTAAAACCGTCAGTGGGTTTGGCTTGTTCCAAGACTATCATTCTACGTTTTGGACTTCTGACTTTGATTCTATGCTGGCGAGGATGTTTATCCCGTCTAAGAGGGATTCTATCTCTAGTCATCTGCCGTGGGTCTCTTCTTTTCGGAGGGTCTAGTAGTGGAATTTCTGTGTTACTTAACTTATCTGCCGAAGTAGTTATGTCGCTGTCTATTATATTTCCCAAATCTATATTACTAGAACTTGCTGTTGTATCTTTATCTGCTCTTGTTGGACCATCATCCACTTTAGTTGGCACCATCGACGCAGCACTATCGCATTCAGTGACTATTTCTAATGTGGGTGAATTTTTTGAAGTATTGGCGATAACTTTGTTTTTAGATTTAGAATGTTTTGCAATAGAAATGTTCATTTCGTTGTCAATTTCAGCATGGCTGTAAAATAATAAAAGTGGAAATTCTTTCATTGGTCCAGATAAACATATTTTGAATTGAATGATTGGGACATCATCATGTCCTATGTTTATGGATATGTCTAAATAAATAAAATGTACAAAAAATATTATAAATTGTAATTGAGCTTAGACTATCAACACCAAAATACGAAATGTATAAAATTTTAACAAAACCTTTTTTTAATAATTAAGTTTTGTAAACATATACCTGGATTGATCATTTCGACTTTTTGAAGGTGGTCTGCCAGCGATATCATTTTGTACTGAGAACCTCCGACGTCTCGTATTGGGCATTATACTGAAATTTTTGTTTTTTTTTTGTTATTTTTAGTTAAAGCATTAGTTAAAAATTTTCATACGGCAGTTGATTTCTGACATGGCCCAATAAATCAAGGAGAGTTCTTCTCCAGGTGACGTTATTTTTTTCATTTTGATGCGACGTCACTTTTTTATTGCCTGCCTAATAAATTAAATACACCTCATTTATTCATATAGGTAACCTTTTTAGTGAAATAAAATGAACCTAAAAACTCCATAACATTAATATTTTGTAAACTATTTCTACCAAAACTAATTAATACTAACTAAATACCAAGCGAAGGAAAAACATTTTTACCTTGCAAATTAGGTCTATGTCAAGTCTATGTAGTGGGTCGACGGGGTCGATGTAGATGATAGGTGTAGCGATGAACCATAGAGGTGTTATAGCAAATGGTGAATTTATTAGAATCAGTCTATCAGAATCTCATGGCAAAGAGAGAAGTCAAAATTCATAGTGTGCAATACCAGGGAAATCGTATAGAACGAACTTGACACTGATTCTTTATTTATGTTCAAGAATTTATCAATAGGCAGGTCTTATAGTTGGTTTCTATAGCGAGTATGTTTTTCACTTCATGTAGTAAGTTAAATAAATAATGATTACGAATTTTTCAAAATTCAACGTGTATTTAAATATTATTTAATCTAAAAGGCACACCAACGTCTGTCAGAAGGCGCAGAAATTATTTTTTGGTTTATTATAGCCCCTTGCCACCTGGCGCCTAGAGCAACCGCTCCATTCGCTCTACCACAGGGCCGGCGCTGTTCTCTCCAGCCAATATACTAATAATCTCATATCCACGAAGATTGAACGACGACGGGGGTCATAAATACGTAATCCATTGCTTGCTCTGTACCGGAGTGTGTTTAAATTTACAACATAGACCAACCGGTAGCTCTCAAGTTTTTTATATATTGTCATACCATTGGATACCGTTGCTAGTGCTCTTTATAGCATCTAGCTAGTATCTGGGTTCACATTTATAAGTAAGTTTATTCATCGCAAATTGAGGAATATATTGGAAAATAAAAATAATAAAACATTTTATCTTGAAGAGTCCAAACTTCGTTTTTATTGAAATTGGTCTTTAATTAACCACGTTCTTACAATATTTACCAAATATACGATTCAAATAAGATGAAACAATAATATTTGTAAAAATACTTTCTATCTAAATAAGTTAACAAAAATACAGATTATTACAAAAATCATGCAAGTATGATTAACTTTTATTACAAACAAGGATATTTCAATTTATAAACAAATATCATTAAGAGATTTTTAGCAACCCATGTGTCGAGCAATAACTTTGTGAATGTCACTAAAAATCTATCAGGTTCCCTTTTATTTTCACACTACAGCACAAATAAGTTCTCATTCGACTTTTTGCTTTTTGTAGATGAAATAGATTTCATTCTCTTTTATCAAGATTTTCTCTCATACTTTTTAATTATAAGTTAACTATATTTTATTATACATTGCACTATAAGCTTGGGATTTAAAAAAAAAACTGACTGAATGAATATGAAAAAATGAATAAATTTGAATAATTATTAAACAATCGGGGTGATGATTTTGAATTATCTACGGCTTAGAATCTAATGATAAGTAGCATGCCACCTCGCTTTTATGCGCAGTCAGATACAGGATACACCAGAATAGAGACACATCGGTTTGCTAACAGAATAGAGACACTGTTAGTATAGTATGTGACGGTACTGTTTGCATCAGATACAAAGGAGCATTTAAGATTTCCTAATAATAAGGATTATTATTTGAAAACATACATTATGTACATTAATATTCACACATCCGAAGTGTATAAATATTATGACAATATTTTGTTTTCAAATACATTGGAACGCGTACACGCGCAAATATATCGTTGTATATAGCAAATATACAACGTCAACAATATGTAACGAAGCTTCCAAAATAGTCATAAAAAATAAGCAACACGAAATTTATCTCAATGTAATGAAATAAATTATTATTTAACTGGTGGACATAGCACATTCGGCCATTTATAGACGATGTTTTCTTAGAATTCTACACATTTCATGAGGGATCAATAGAAAAACGCTGCTTGATACGTAAGGTGTGTGAACTGTGTATGTCTGCACTACGTTGAAACGAATTTACAAATTGTACAAAACCAAATGGTTTTGACTGGATTGTTGGTTTAGTGGTTAGTGGCCCTGACTGCTAAGCCAGAGGTCGTGGGTTCGATTCTCACCCAGGACCAATAATTGTGTGATCAGCACTATACTTTTTTCTGTGTCTGGGTTTAATATATCTATAACTAGAGATCGCGTGGTGGTCGAATTTCGACCATTTCATTGGCCAATATTACTTGACCTGTCATTGTATAGACTTTTGTACCATGACAGGTCAAAATATATACTGGACACTCATATCTGTATGTACCCGTTTTTGCATTTTTTTAAACTTTGTAGCAAATATTGTTCAAAAATTTTAGCATTCGTCACTTCTTCTCTGTATAAACTATAAGTGTGCGAAATTTCATACTCCTCCGTCCTCCCAATTTTCGTAAAAAGGGATCCAAAGTTTTCGCTTCACGTATTAATATATAGATATGTATGTTTTTAGAAAAATCCTCAAAACATGTTAATTTTCAATTTAAACTTAAAAATATATATTCCGCGAGGAGAATTCTTCGTACCCCTTTTTAAACAAATTTTGGCTACGAAATAATGTAATAAATAAATAAATAAAATAAAATGGAATACTTAAATTTTATATTCAGAAAAAGTGTAGAAAACTAATTTTTCAAAGAAAGAAAGAGAAACATTTATTCTGACATTCTGACACACTATAATTATTATAATGAAAAAAAAAAATAACCACATGCAATTATAATGCCCTGTGCAATGCCAGAAAAGGCACCTATCTCAGCACATTGCTGCAGCCGGAGAAACTAAATAAACAATAATGTTATAAATAAAAAACTTATGTGAATACAGCTTCATCAAGCTACACGTATCTGGTATATTATTATACATATTATATTGACATCTCACGGTACGAAAAGTCTATACAATGACAGTTTAACTTGTACTGGAAATGAGTAGCTTGATTTTTGTTACAAATACGTCAATGAAATAAAACAATAAGTACATTACTATTTCTACCACGATACTACGATCTCTAGTAAAAAAATAGCTTCCTTGCATTAATAATAATTTAAAATGGGGAAAATAGAATATAAGCTGAGAGCATTGCCGCATAGAACGCACAGGTTTTTAGCAAAATCCTTTGACCCTTAACGACTTTTAACATGACCCAATCATTTATCTGTATTTTTGACGCCCACAGTTGTACCATTTTCCCCCAAAATTTTTTTGTAGGATTTAAATCGGGACAATGCAGAAGTAGCACAATTTGCTCCAAATATCTGTTCTGATTCAAATATATTGACAACTCTGCAATTGTGTATGGGACTTCCATCTTGTATAAATATAATAGTTCCAATACTCTTGCTGTTCCACACTTTTTCAAGTATTTCCTTATATAGTTTCCCGTTCAATTGTCCGCTAATTTCAACTTCGTGAGCGTGTGCCTGGATGTCGCCTAGTTTATATTAAGCGCAATATATGACACCGTGTGGTTACAGTCAGTTCAATTCCGACACACCACCCATCCAAAAATCCCAGTGGTGGTGACGCCCTTGGGGGTTTTCCCACGTAAAAAAAGAGTGTTAGTATGTCATTTTTTTGTAAATTTAGAAGCCAGATTCTAACTAAGACTATACCCACCATAAAGACATATGGCAAGAAATCTGGGAGTAATACAAGAAAAGTGTAAGGAATAGCGAAGATTGAGGGCAAAATTTCGTTCGGACGATGATTATAAAAGGATTACATACGTCATACAACAAATTTTAGTTATTTTAAGGAATACATACTCATAACATTAATGAGAAATATTTACATTGAAATATGAGTTTCTAGGGCAGTGGGTTTTCCAGTTAGAATTTAGTTGATTTAAAATAAAAAAAGTGCAAAACCGGGAATAATAAACTCATCAATCGTCTATGTAAACAAATATCAATTGCCATATATATGACGGGGTATCATATGAGCATGGCTCGACAGACTTGTTTAATTTATTTGTGTTCGTACTTGCCTGGACAAGATTTGTATGGAAGAAAATGTTTGGAAAATCAATAAGAAAAAACCGCTTTGTAAAATTTTGACGTTTCGATATTACGAAAAAATCGGACACAACTTGAGAGTTCTGATGTCACATGTTTTGATAACAAAAAAAGTGCAAAGGTCTTGCAACCAAACCATTAAAATCCATTTAAAAAATAGACATCTGTGGAATTGATTTCAATATATCAATTTTGTGTTATCGGTGGTGTATATGCGAATGTGAGTTTGTTTGTTTGCGTGCTTTGTGGTGACATCTACATACAGCAAAACACACTTAGGTTCATCTAGCAAAAGCCGAGAAACCAGGGTTTTATGTCGTATGGGACGCGAACGTCATGAGATCCTATTCTCCCTACACAGAAATAACAGCATTTCAAGGGCTATAGAAAAAATAATGTAATATTTTAAGTTATAATACCTTCTGTATGTTCATACTCTTAAATATATTTAACCATGACTTTATTATATTATTCTTTCTTTATTTTGTCTACCTATGCTTAACCCAGGAACATCCTGTGAAACCACTGTGATGTGATACGTTATCATCTTATTTTTCTATTGACAACTTTCTGAGGTTTAGTTTGCCCAACTTCTATTCGTTTAGTATTTATTATCCGTTGACGCGTAGAATTTGTTGAGGAAATCAATTTATTATTATTAAAATTCATTTGACATTTAGGAACTATTACCTGGTTTGGTACCTGTTTAGGAATAAGATTAGGATCTATTTGTCCTCTCAATATTCTAATTTTAACTTGATGCTGATTATCGTGTTGGGTAATTGTTTTGGGAGTTTTTTCTTTCTGCAACTCTCTTGGTATGACTTTTTTTTGCTTAGATTTAACGACCGGTTCTATCGATTGTTTAACTTGATCTCCAGAGGAAAATCTGTTCACCCTTCGGCAGAAAGTAAAGTCTATATCTTTAGAAGTTGCTGCGACTCCTATATCTGCTGTTTTCGACAATAAGGGATTTTTAACTGACATCTCTTCTTCAAGAACATAGGGGATCTTTGGCTTGGTTGGTCCTGAGTGACTTTCTGTTCTTAACGTTTTAGGTTTATTCATTTTTAATTTAATTAGAGTGTCAATCATAATATCCATGTCATTTTCTTTCCCGGAGAGTCTGAAACGTCCAGATTTTAGAAAAAAATTAAAGTGTAACTGAGAGATGTGTACAAAGAATCAAGCTTTAGAACAAGCAATTTTTTTTAATACGTGCAAAGATTTAATTGATAATTTTGTTAGGATAGTTTTCATAGCAAATCATTTTGTGTATTTTATAGACCAAACTATCTGATTGGCTAATAAACCTTCTCGTTGTGATCCCTGAGTAACGGAAGCGGAAGCGCTACTTTTTCTTTCCAAGACCAGTGGACATGGTTTGGCACAAGACTCAATTTAGACCATACCAGAACGTTGACCAGCAAAGGACGAGAACTGTGGCTCTTCGGCGACAAAGAATCCCTCTGAAAATTTTACCCAAGGCCAAAGCAACCCGTTCTAAAAAATGTCTGGATTCAGGGGCCTGAAAACGGCCTTTAACCCTGACCAGCAACAGATCGGAACGTTGTCTCTTCGGGTTTGCAAAGAAGAAAACCTTTGTTAAAAATCAAAAAGATAGAATATAGGTAATATCAGATCAGGGAAGGTAATGCGTTCGTGACTCACTAGCCCTGATAAGTTTACTTTACTCCAATTGAACGTGGTTACTGAAAATGGTTGCCAAGTTTTGTCGAAGTTGTTGGATTTATAATCACCATATTTATCATTAATACTTCTCAATTGAAAAATGTAATCTGAACTACAGACTAAAAATTATTAACAACATATCATTACAAAAGCCGGACACAAAGGCACTCACCGGGCGTTGAAATCTCTTTTGATTTCAGAAGATTGCAGATTGATTGATCGATCAATTTCAGCCTGGGTTAACGGCCTCCGTTGCTTCATATGAGACATTTCTATAAAATAGGCCCAGCCAGAGCCTATTAAAGCTTACACCCTAATTTAGCTTAATTTTTTTTTTGCTACATTTGATTCACTTGTTAATCTAAAAAGGAAAAATGGAAAATATACTATGGGCTAGTGTTTCAGCTATAACATACTATAGTAATTTTCAGTATAATATATTTTAGTTTATGATAGAAATGACATCTGTCGTTTAATTTTGAAAGTTACTGCCTATACACCATAAACTTAGTATCCTTTACGCTAGTATACTAAGTTTATGGTATACACACGTTTAAATACTATACGATTTAGTTTTTCCGATTACACGTTTTTCACAGTTATAAAAATACATTAATAATAATAATGTAGTCGCAGCACTCCGCTCGCTTTGGCTAAAGAGAACTGGCGCAAGCCTGTAATACTTACTACTAATGATCGCAGGGAGGTAAGGAAGGGCAAAGAGCTCCATGATCGTTTTTATCGGGCCTTAAATGGGCCTGATATATACTATAAAGCATCTATATCTTGGCTACGGTTTGGTGATCTTTTCGATGAAACTGAAGGTTTTGTCTTTGCAATTATGAACGAAGTTGTTATGACGAATAATTATCGGAAATATATCCTGAAAGATGGTACGGTGGACATCTGTCGGGCATGCCACCGTCCTGGTGAATCTATCAGGCATATTATTTCTGGTTGTTCTCGTCTTGCTAACGATGAATATTTGCACAAACACAACCAAGTGGCCAGGATTGTGCATCAACAACTTGCCCTTAGATACGATCTTGTGCATTCAGTGGTGCCATATTACAGGTATGTGCCCAACCCAGTTCTCGAAAATGATCGTGCCACATATATACATCAATATTTACATATTTAAAATATCTATATATATTATTGTATCTATATATACATGTTTGAAAATCTATTTTTTTATATGAATATAGAGAATAATAATAATAAAGAGGCATAGGGTTATGGTATAGGGGGTAAATGAGCAGACGGGCCACCTGATGGTAAGTGAGTACCGTCGCCCATGGACACCTGCAACTCAAGAGTCACAAGTGCGTTGCCGGCCTTTGATATAGAAGTACGCTCTTTTTTTTAAGGTTTGAAGGTCGTATAAGTCCGGAAATACCGCAGGCGACAATTTGTTAGAGATGGTTGTGCTTCTGGAGAACCGCACAGTGGTGGATTGCCAATTATCCTTCATCCATAATTATATTACGGATGAAAGTTTTGTCGCGTTGAACGATTGCGAAACGCTGCGGCCGGTATCAGTCCGAACGATTCCTCGGAGTACTCTCCATGATACATGCGATAGAGAATGCAGAGTGAAGCTACATCTTTACGCAACGCCAAGGGGTCAAGCCGATCTGAAATATCCTGGCAATCGATGATTCGAGTTGCTCTCCGTTGAATGCGGTCGAGAGGGAGAAGCTGGTACTGGAGTGCTCCTGCATAGATTTGAGAACAGTATTCCACATGTGGCCGAACCTGCGCCTTATAAAGTTGTAGGCGGTGAGCCGGGGTGAAATACTGTCTCGATCTATTCAGCACACCAAGCTTCTTCGAGGCTAATTTGGCCTTACTCTCCAAGTGACCGCGGAACTGGACCTCGCTCGATATATCGACACTAAGGATTCCGATGCTGACTATGGCAGTCAGGGAAGTGCTCTCAAAGCGAGGTGACACGACAAACGGTATCTTTTTGGCGGTGAACGCGCAAACCTGTGTCTTCGTTAGGTTAAATTGGACTAGATTAAGTTGACCCCAATCAGAAACTCCTTCTAAGGAGGCTTCAATTTCAGACACCAGTTTGGATCGACTTTCAGTTACATTTTTCCGAAAAATGTTAGTGCGGCCGGTATACGAGGCATCACTCGTGCTATCATAGGTATAGCAATGAATGCTGCTGATTTGCAGCATATCAATGATATGCAGAAGAAACAGCGTGGGTGATAGCGCACAGCCTTGTGGGATACCAGCATTCACAGACTTGAAGTCGGAGCATGCACCGTCGACAATTGATGTTTCTGTCTGCGAGAAAACTGGTGATCCAGTTGCATGATTTCTCGGGAAGCCCATAGGAAGGAAGCTTCGAGAGAAGCGCTTTGTCCCAGACCCGATCGAATTCCTTCGCTATGTCCAGACTGACTGACAACGCCTCCTCCTTGGTCTCGATCGCCTGTGCCCACCGGTGAGTTAGGTATATGAGAAGATCACCAGCTGAACGACCCTGACGGAAACCGTATTGTCGGTGAGTAGCTGGTGGTCTTCTAAGTACCAAAGGAGCTGGCAGTTGACAATGGATTCCATTATCTTGGAGAACAAGGTGGTTATGGCTATAGGTCTATAGTTGGACGGATCTGAGCGGTCACCTTTTTTAATGATCGGGTGCACTAAAGCTGTCTTCCATGAGTTCGGGACGACGCCGAGGGAGTAGGAGAGCAGATAAAGGTGCGTTAAAACCGGTGCCAATTCTGGAGCACACGTCTTCAGCACGATGGGAGAAATTCCATAGGGCTCACTCGACTTATAAATATCGAGGGAAAGAAGTGCTTTACGCACGTCACGGGCGTGTTCAATTCATTTAAACCTATTTAAATGAATTGACTATGAAGCAATCGTTACAGGAACGCTTCTTTGGCCGCCTGAAAAAAGTATTAAAAAGTCTTTTGTCAGGTGGTAATAAGGTGCGGGCCTATAATGATTGGGTCTAACCAGTCCTAACCTACTCTTTTGGCATACTCAGATGCACGCAGACGGAACTTGATGTCCTGGATAGAAGAGTCCGTACATTGCCATCCACGTTTATCGGTACATCTGGATGTAAAAACAACAAATTTTTGGTATGGACATGGGGTGGGGGCAACGTTTTTATTACATGTGTGTATAGATTAATAATATTATAAATGCTATGGTAACTGTATTACTTTTCACGGCTACACTACTGAACAGCTAGTAAGTAAAAGAAACGCAGATTTCAATCATTTAAAATAGAAAGAAAGAAAATACATTTATTTCGGCACGATGAGACAATCTATACTTATAATAAAAATGTAATAGGTCCAATTCTGTACATGGAAGATATTTTGAAAAAAAATTTGGGGAGCACTCTATGATCGATACTGAAGCTAAAAATATTTTTTTTTTTCATTTTTGTCTGTCTGTCTGTCTGTCTGTATCATGGCTGAGCATCACGCTGAAACTACTGAACGGATTCAAATGAAACTTGGCATCATTTGAGTTCATACTACGAGGTAGGACATAGGATACTTTTTATCCCGAAATTTAGGACGGTTTCCTTGAGAGCGGGGATGAAAGTCAAAATGTGTACTTCGTTGTAATTCGTTATCGCGTAGTCCGATTGCAATCATTCTTTTTTTGTTGGAAAGGAGACACTTTGTAGATTGTTAGGTAATCTTCTTTTTTCTATATATATATGTATAATAAACCTATAAACGTGGAGTTTGTCTGTTTGGTGACTTCACATAAAAAGTACAAAGTAATCCCAGAAACGTATTATGCACAAGTATTGTCTGTAATTCGGTGTAACATTTAGTATTTGATTGATCACAATTGGTTCTATCTATCTTTAGAAAAAATAATTAAAATTTTTCAAAAAAACTGTAAACATCACCAATTGTGATCAATCAAATACTCAATATTTGATTGATCACAATTGGTTCTATCTATCTTTAGAAAAAATAATTTAAATTTTTCAAAAAAATTGTAAACATCACGTAGCGACATCTGTTGGTGCCACGTAATACTAACTATACAATACTTATAACGTTAAAATAAATGGTCATTTTTTTTAGATATTTATTATTAGCATAGAACACACGCATCTATACTTACTAGAGATCGCGTGGTAATCGAATTTCAACCATGATTTTTTTTATTGGCCAGTATGACTTGAGCTGTCATTGTATATAGCCTTACCATGGCAGGTAATCACATATACTGGACGCGTGTAATTTCATTAAGCCGTTTTCACATAATTTTTAAAGTTGTAAGACATTGCTTAAAAATGTTAGCTATCTGCACTTTCTCTATACATAAACTGTAAATATGCCAAAATTCACGTTACTACGTTTGCGAAATTTTCTTAAAAAGGGGTACAAAGAATTCTCTTAAGGTATTAATATGATGATAATAAAACTGTTACAGGTCCAATTCTGTACATTGAAGATATTTTGAAATAAATTTGGGGGACACTATAATCGATACTGAAGCCAAAACTATTTTTTTTTCATTTTTGTCTGTCTGTATCATTTGGAACGGATTCAAATGAAACTTGGCATGATTTGGGTTGGGGTCGGACATAGAATACTTTTTATCCTGAAATTTAGGACGGTTTCCTTGAGAAGGGGGGAGGAAAATCAAAATGTGTACTTCGTTGTATTTCATTAATGCGTAGTCCGATTGCAATCATTCTTTTTTTTTTTAAAAGGAGGCACCAATGGACACACGGAATACCCAGACTCGGGACACCTATAAGTGGATTACACATTTTTTTTGTCAGGTGTGGGATTTGAACCCACAACATTCAGCGTGGCGTAGTGGCGAGGCGACCACTTAAACCATTGTGCCATCTGTGTATAATATAAACATATATACAGTACCTATACCTTTAAGTAAATATTTGTAGTGCAATATCTACACAAATATTATAAAGAGGAATGATTTGATTTTCAGTTTGTTTGTGATATAATATATAGGCTCCGAAACTACTGAACTGATTTTAAAAATTCTTTCACTATGTTATCAGCGAGTTACAAAGGTTATATTTTATACCAGTAATTATAAGTTTTCAGCCTGAAATAATGGTATTCGTGATGCAAGCCAGAAGATAAAGCACTTCCGAGCTGCACTAATTAATTTACTGTATACCAGAAAAATGGCTACTCAGCAAATAATTTTTTTGAGTATCTGAATATATTGGAATTTCTAAAATTGATTTCTAACTTCTTTCCAATAACATATGTATCCACCACCAAGTTTTATTCCACAGAGCGTACATATATGCTAGGTTTAGGTTAGGTTAGAACTGCGACCACAACGCACGAGTGCCAGCCAGAACCGAATTCATTCACATCCTAAAGTGTTCATTTAATAGACAAACAAAATAACTTTTGTAAACCTACTATATTATAATAAAATATACATATATGCTTCAACGTAACTCAATTTTAATAGTTGAAGCCTTCTTACTAAAATTCTGTCATATCGATATATTTTAATTATAAATTGCGATTATGCTCCTTATGATTAATCAAATCAAATCAAATCATATCAATTTATTCACTGTTTGTTACAGGTAGAAATATAATAGTTGTTATAGTTTAGAATTAGTACATCCGTAACACAGTTAACACAGTTTAAACAGGCAGAGTTCAATGTTGCAAGAATTTATTCCAACACTTAATATTACTTTATTATTAGTATTTTTTTCTAAGACTGTACTGTTTTGTACATATATCATTTTTAACATTCTCCACATTATCAAATTTACTTTATTGCACAATAACTATATAGCTATCCAAATTAGGTACAGTTTTTAAAATAAATAATATTCGAAAATTATAGGACTTTTGTATTAAAATAAACGTGCGTTATTATTACATTGAACCTACGTCTACGCCTAGAGAACACGAGCTAATGAAACGTGTGTTATAAACACACATCAGTATATGTGTATCTGAGCGGGACGGTCATGCGAGTCTAATACTTTTCCCGATCCCGCAATTGCACAACGACGTCTTATATACATATATTTGTAAATATGTGTCTGAGCGTGACGGACAAGCGAGTTCAGTGCTTTTTCCATAACCCAAAAGTGCTTAAAGAAGTTTTCACTTCAAAAAGTTATTTTATCATCAAGATTATCTTATGTAGATAAACTTTGTCACTTACAGCAACTTATTTGGACCCATTGTTGAGGAGATAATGAAAAATATATATAATCGTTGATACGTATAAAATCAGAGTGGCGCTTGATCGCGCGTTCTGCTGACGGGTCGACGATTGCGGAGCAAAATAGTGCTTTTTCGTAAGAAAAATTTAACATTCGATTGAAAGGGAGGAGGAGAGTCTAGCGTCGAACGGTCGCAGCGAATAAGTGCACAAAATGTTAGAACGTCACAGGTTCGCGTGAGGGAATCGAGCATTGAGGGCCCGCAACGCCCCCTGCACAAAATATTAGGGCCTCGCAAACATGCGTGAGGAATCGAGCATTGAGCGGTCACAACGTTCCACTGCACAAAATTTTAGGATGTTGCGAATCGAGCACTGGCCGCCCGTTCGTAGCGGTACAAAGAGAAAGAAAACAAGTGACGACATCTTAGAGCGCGCAGTAGAATTTTAGCTCACAGTAATAGGTCGGCTTTCAGTTACGATCCAAGCTACTGTAAATTTGGAGGAATGAGTAAGATTTGCCTTAAGTGCCATACAAAAATGGATAGATGAGCGAGCGGTGTGTACTGTTCCCAATATTTAGGAACTACCAATACAAAATCTTTTGACGGACATTCGTCCATTTTCAGCAGGTTTATTGAAAAACTTTCGTAGGTGCAATAGTCTCTTTCCCAAACGCAGTCAGCGTTTGGGAATAAAAATAAGTTAAGAAATTAAGGGAGGAAACTTCATGTCCACTTTTAAGGTTGGAAGGGCAGGTTTACCGCCTCATAGGCAGTATTTTCCTGCAATAAAACTTATAGTCACAAACTGATTTCCACGCAGGCGAAGCCGCGGGCACAGCTAGTCATTACTATAATTGCATATTAGTTAGAAAAATACTCAATAAAACTATACACTCACAAATAAACTTCAGTAAAAAAACATTAACACAAAAAAATTAATTAAGATCTGCCAACAACATAAAATTGATAAAACCTCGGACAAACTACGGGAGTAAAAGTATTTTGTGTCAGGGTGCAAAAATGTATAATATGCTACCAAAATATATTAAAGAAGAAAAAAACATACAACAATATAAAGTTTTACTAAAAAGTCATAAAATAAATAACATCAAATGAACTTATAATAGACTACGCTCACATTAATTCATGCACATTACTCATACCACATCTAGCTACACTTGATCTTTGTAATCTGCGGTATCAAAATTTGTACAAAGTTTTGGTTTGCGGAAGTATTCACACTTACCCTCCTTTATATACTTATTTTCTTTTTACTTCAATCAATCAATCAATCAGCCTATCATAGTCCATTGCTGGACATAGGCCTCTCCCAATGTGCGCCCGGTCCTCCGCCTTCCGCATCCAGTTCATCCCTGCTACCTTCCTCAGGTCATCGTTCCATCTTTTTACTTACTTAGATTCAAATATGTGACTGTATTGTTTCCGTTTGTTAATAATCATACTGATCGATACATATTTTGTATAATATGTTCTCATGTAAGTGAATGTAATCGATCGATCGATCGAATCGATAATCGATTTCGATTATTCTTTTTTTGCTAGATAGGGTATACCTCAAGGGTGGTCCTATATCAAGGAAGTCAGGATATGATGATGGGATCCTGATAAAATTGAGAGAAACCCTCGAAAATTGTAGGAACGAATAGTTTCTGTTTACTTTTCATTACTTTATGAGGTATTTGCGTTTAGAAATCAGCACATCATGTAGCTGAACTAATGATAAAAAATATCATAAAATAAAAATCTTTTTAACAAAAAATTAAACCTACGAAAAGAGCTAAAAAGCAAAAAATAAATAAAGCTTTTAAATCTTAAGTATTAAGCTTATTTACTTAAACTATCAAATTTTATATAAACTTATTTTGAGTCGGCG
Source organism: Euplagia quadripunctaria (assembly GCA_963859945.1). Classification (NCBI taxonomy): domain Eukaryota; kingdom Metazoa; phylum Arthropoda; class Insecta; order Lepidoptera; family Erebidae; genus Euplagia; species Euplagia quadripunctaria. The sequence continues at coordinate 20,120,438 of OY982567.1, forward strand.
CCAAATAAGAAAATGATTAATTACCTACATAGAGCCATGTCCATTTCTATAATATAGGTAGGTTTTATATTTAAAATTATATATAAAATTTAGATTCAATAAACTGATTGTTTGTTGAATTTAGATAATTAATCGGTTATATATATAAAATTTAGATAATTAATCAGTTTGTTGTTTGGCTTCGACTCAAAATTTGATAGTTTATGTAAATAAGCTCAATACTTAAGACTTAAAAGATTCATTTATTTTTTGCTTTTTAGTTTTTCGTCGGTTTAATTCATTGTTAAAAATATTTTTATTTTACCTATTTTATCTTAATAGATAAAAGAGGTAAAATAAAAATATTATCTATTATCTATTTAGGTTAATTTGTCTATTTAGCTACTTAGGCAAGGTTAATTCAAACAAATAAATTATATATGGGCGGACGATCTGACGGCCCGTAATATTGCAATTCTACGAAAGCCGCAACGCGCAATGGCCGTCAGGGTGATAAGGGGGTACCGTACGATCTCCTTCGAGGCGGCTAGCCTATTTGCCGGATCCGCGCCCTGGGATTTGGACGCAGTACTCCTTGCGTTGCAGTACCGGTGGCGCAAGGATGCGCTAGATCGGGACGACCAACCAGTGCCTCGCGAAGTAGAGGCACATCGGGACGAGCTCCGCCAGATCCTGGTGGTGGAGTGGGAGCAGCGACTTGCGCGACCTAGTGCGGGGCACGCCGCTATAGCGGCGGTAAGACCTGTCCTACGAGAGTGGCTGGAGAGAGGGCACGGGGCCCTCACCTTCCGGATGACGCAGGTGCTTTCCGGACATGGTTGCTTCGGCAAGTATCTGTGTCGGATCGGCCGGGAGCCGACGTCACGGTGCCACCATTGTGGTAACTGCCCCGACGACACGGCGCTGCACACACTGTCGGAATGCCCAGCCTGGGCTAATCAGCGCCGTGATCTCGTCGTGGCAGTCGGTGCTGCGGGTAATCTCTCGCTCCCAACCGTAGTTCTGGCTATGGTGCGGAGCGAGAGCGCATGGAACGCTGTCGCCTCCTTCTGTGAGGAGGTGATGTCCGCAAAGGAGGCGGCGGAACGGGAGAGAGAGCGGAGTACAGCTCTCTCTACCCGCAGCAGACGCACCGGGCGCCGGAGGGCGTTTAATGACCTCCAGCCACCTTAGGAAGTGGCCTGCGGGCGGCGAACTTTTTTGGGGAAGTCGTCGTCCGAACAGCTACAGGCCCGATAGGCAGCATGCAGTGTTCCGCGTGCGCTCTCAGAGGAGTGCGGCCGACGGGTGATGGTCGCACCGGGTGACGGGACCCGTCTAGGGTGAGACGGGTCAATGCCTGTCGGGGGTTGCGGAAGAATGCAATAGCGATTCTCGCTCCCCTGATCATAGGCAAGTAGTGGAACACCGGGGTGGTTTTTAGTCGGTAAGAGTCCGACAGACCCCTTCGCCTCCCCAAGGCGGAGGACATCCATGTAGGATCTTCCACCTCGTCAACAAAAAAAAAAAAAAAAAAAACAAATAAATTATTACCTGTACCTATAACGTTACATAAGGTTTGTGAGTTTCTTTTATAGATTATCATTTTTTTTAATAGTAAGTAAGTTTGTAGTACGAACTAAGATTATTTTTCAGTAAATATATTTTTTTTAATTATCATAATTCTAAGGTTATTTGAGTTCAAAAAAGAACTGAGTATCTTTTGTTATTGATGATCGTTTATTTTTTCTGTACAGAAAGTAAAAGGTATTTCAGTAATGTCTGGAAGACGTCGTACTTCAAACATAGGTCGTAGCACAAGGAATACCTTGTGCTACGACCTATGTGCGTGTTGTGCGTTTAGTTAAAGATACAGAATCGTCAGAAGAGCATGAAGCTCGCTTTAGCCAGAAACGGAATAGACATAGAGTTCAGAGAACCAGAGAATGGCCCGCACAGACTAATTTATGGAAACAAAGTAAATTCTGCCATGAATTATTGATAAGAATGAATGGAAATTATTTTTCTTTGATGCTCCAGGAGGTGCAGCGAAATCATTTTTCATCAATTTGCTTTTAGCCAAAGTCAGATCTACTGGTAAAATAGCATTAGCCGTCGCATCATCCCGCATTTAAGCTACACTTTTAGGAGGCCGCACCGCACACGCGACATTTAAACTCCGGCTAAAGATTGCTACTAATGGTACTAAAGTGTCTGTAGCATTTCTAAACAAAGCAGTACAGCACAGTACAGCATAGCACCATATCGAACAAGACCGTAAAAGCATTGGATAGAACAATGCGCGATTTGCGCAGCAAAAACTCACCAATGGGTGGATGTACAATTTTGTTTTCAGGTGACTTTCGTCAAATTATACCAGTTGTGACTAGAGTAGTATACACCTATCCCTTTAAGTTAATAGGAAACTTGGGATCACAAATAGTTTCTGTTACCTGCCGCCACTTTATACACCCTGTATTGATTCGATACTGTACAGTGCGGTCTATTTTGCCATCGCTTTGAAGAAGGGAACCGAGGTACTTGAAGTCGGTCGAGGTATTTGATTGACCGACTGAATTTTAATGTGAAAAGAGTATCGTAATATGTGACATAAACACAAACATTATTTTATAGACATTATATTATAGAACACAAGTATCATTCATAAAGTTATGTTAAAAAAAACTGAATTGAGGGTGCACTAGGGTTTTTTTTTATTTGGGTGGTGAGGCTATACGTTACTACCGCCTGGCGAGTGTTTGTCCCAACTAAAAATTTAGGATTTTTTAGAGCTAATACATGATTTCTCCTTTCGAAACTGTATTTATCCTTTCCACTCTCAGCATTCTTATTGGCAAAAGCAGTTTCTTCTCAAAGATGAAGCCATTATTTTAAACATATAAATTAAATAGAAGTTTATATATTACGTAACCGTTTTTGTATACTTTCGTTATTTTGCGATTGGTTTAATACATTTGAACATTTCACATAAGAATTAGTGTACAAATTACGTACATAGTCGATATTACTACGTCTTTTTATTCTTAAATGATCACCTTTAGATATAACACACAGAGAGACAGCCAGTTTCTTAACATTTCTACATTTTACGTTTGGTTTTCCTCATGCTGAGCTCCTCAAGCAATTGTGAATTATGAACCGCTTCTAAGGATGACTAACTTAAGGCAAATTTATGGCCACTCAGCGAAGTAAGCAAAATGTAGGAAACAAAATCGGACCACGAATTGTGTGATAACTGAGTAAGGAATAGTCTTTTTGAGGCCATTGTTATACAAGATTGTAGCCAACAATTCGAAGTTCTATGGAAAAAAAAATTAACACTTTTTACAGGGTGTTAGATAAACGCTCCGGTATTAGGTAATCAGGTCACCTGATGGTAAGTAACTACCGCCGCCCATGGGCACCTGCAACTCAAGAGTCACAAGTGCGTTGCTGGCCTTTAAAGCGGGAGTAGGGGAAGGGAGGGGAGAGGGGGAGAAGATGGGGGAAGAGGGGGAGAAGGGGGAGAGGGAAGGGTTAGGGCCTCCGGTAACCTCACGCACTCGGCGAAACACAACGTAATCGTTGCTATGAGGCTGGTTTTCTGTGAGGCCATACGTGCCGAAAAATGGCTCTCCCCTAATTACACAATTGAAGTCTCTGGTAACTCTCTTGTTAACTTAAGCCACAGCGAATCGTATTAAATTAGTAAATACATTTTCACGAGTTATTTAAGAGAGAATCATTGTAATAGGGACACACAAACAAAACCTCTGTTCCCCAGTGAAATTAATATTTAAATCACATAGGTATTGGGAGTCTGATGTCTGATCTAGAAAAAATAAACTTCAGAATTATTTAGGTAAACACAATATCTAGTCTTAAGTTATATAGACATTGTTAAAGTAGTTTGAAAAACATATGTATCGATATATTCATATTTTCTAAATTGGTGGAACCACACGGTGTGCCATACTGCGCCTTATGTAGGAGGGATCCGGGAACAGCTTTTATTAAGACATCCGGAACCCTCCTAGCGCCTGCCCGCAAAAGCGCGGGCACCACCTTCGTGTAAAAAAAACCTCTCAATTAGGCGACGTCCAGGCACACGCGGGTGGAGGGGAAAACCCGTCCCTTCGGGTCGCCACCGGCCATGGAGCGAAGATCACTACCGGCCAGTGTTAACTTGTTTCCATATAGTTGACCCTTGTGACCACTGTCTTGTTTTCGTAATGGCGGAATATGATCTTTCGGTCGCTTAAAATTCTTCGTCGCCGCCACAGCGAGTAATTAGTATGCTTATGTGGGGTGAGATAAGATAGGTGTCTTTGTAGGCAGGTATTCTTATATTCTTTAATCATGTCTTTCAGTTCCTTTGTTGCTTTATTAAACTTAGTTTTATCCGAGGGATATCTGGTTCTATGCCATTCTCTTCTCATTTTGCGTCGTTCATTGACCTTCTCCATACTGTTCTTTGGGTATCCCGTCTGTTTTGTCTTGGTTTTTTCTATGTTGTTTTCATATCATTGTCGCTCATTATGAAGATACACCAAGTTGTCAAGGTGTATGATAATATTCACTGGTGAATGACCGAAATTGTCGTGAAAAGAATAAATTACGGTCATTCACCAGCTAGCTTTTTGAACGTTAACAGACATCAGTATATCTTAACACTGCAAACACTCACAGTAAAATATGTACATATTATTATACGTGGGGTACACTGAAAGTTTTGCGTAAATCATTAATAAAACAATTCACATGTAAAGTAATATATTTACTGCTTTTCGAAATGTTCTCCATTACATGTTAAACACTTTTTCATTCGGTCAAACCATTTTTGAAAACATGAGGAACATTGGTCTAAGGGCATGTTTTTCAGGTGCTGGTTGAAAGCTATCACGGCCTCTTCCGGCTCCGTAAATGTCATACCTCTCATCAAATCTTTAATTTTTGAGAAAATAAAGAAATAGCATGGTGCCAGATCTGGATTACGTGCGGGATGGGTGACTAGCTCCACCTTTTCAGAAGCCAAAAATGACTTAGGCTTGTTCGCGGTGTGCGCCGAAGCATTGTCATGGTACAATAGGGGCGACTTCTTGGTCGTTTTTCTCTAACTTTTTCAAAGACACTGGGCAAACAAATGGTGGTGTACCACTCAAAAAAGGAGGAGGTTCTATGTTCCACTGTATATATATATATTTATATTTTTTTTTATGTATGGTCACCGAATACTCAAAGACGCCTGGACAGATTTGGAAAATTCTTCTTTTGTTTAAAAGGGTATACTTCCCAGGTGGTCAGGATGGTCATCAGGAATCTGATGATGGGATCCTTGAGAAATCGAGAGAACTCTTCAAACTTTATAGGCGCACTTGAAGCGATTTGGGTATTTTGAGGCGCATTGAAGTTGGTGATACTTTTTTAAAAGATAATTATGTTATGAAAAGTTTAAGGATGGTATGGATTTATGGTATGGTTTACTCACGTGTGTGAACCAACTTCAAAAAAGGAGGAGGTTCTCAATTCGACAGTATGTTTTTTTTTTATGTTTGTTATCTCAGAACTTTCGACTGGGTGAACCGATTTTGATAATCGTTTTTTATTTGAAAGCTGGTGCTTCCCATGTGGTCCCATTTTAATTTGGTCCAGTTCTGACAATGGCATCCATGAGAAAACCATATATAAGTCTTTTATGGAATAGTTTTTTTGTTGAAGTCGGTTTTTTTTAAAGAATTATGGACCCAACGGGTATTTATTCGAATCTAAACTAATATTATAAAGCTGAAGAGTTTGTTTGCTTGAACACGTTAATCTCAGGAACTACTGTTTCGAATTGAAAAATTATTTAGTGTTTGAATTTATTCATAGCTAGCTGACCCTCGGAACTTTGTCTGCGTTTGTAAATTTTCCCCGTTTTTACAATATTTTTCATTGATGCGCCTGCTCCTATTGATCGTAGCGTAATGTTATATAGCCTACAGCCTTCCTCGGTAAATGGGCTATACAAGACTAAAAGAATTTTGAAATTCGAACCAGTAGTCCCTGAGATTAGTGCGTTCAACCAAACAAACAAACTCTTCAGCTTTATAATATTAGTATAGATTATGTTATTCATAATTATCTTATGTCTAATAATTTAAAACTAACGTTTTATTATTAGACTGTCCGTTTGTGATTTATAATTAAATTGAAATTCCCCATTAAAAAGATTTTTCAGTTTAATTTAAATGTTAGTTGCTTACTTATTGAATGATGGCAGCCCTTAAACAGTGGTCGTTATGGTCAGAAAATTGTTCTAGGTGGCTTTTTAACTTTGCCCACTCAATTTTGAAGGACAAGGAAAAGGTTATTTTACATCATAATTAAATACTTGACTACGTAGCCTTGTATTTTCATACAACCACATTTATAATAATAATAATAAAGTCCAAAATAAAGGAGATATAGTAAGTAGGCAAGGTCCCTAAGAATATATCATTTTCTGCCCAGCACTAATAATTATTTTTTTCACCAACATAGAAACATATATTTGAATATTTTTATAAATGACTAGCAGCACACAAATGACTAGATCCTGTGGGAATATCGGGATAAAAAGTAGCCTATATGTTAATCCAGGTCTCCAGCTATCTACATACTAAGTTTCATCGCAATCGGTTCAGTAGCTGTGGCGTGAAAGAGTAACAAACATCCATACATACATACATCCATACATCCACACAAACTTTCACGTTTATAACATTAGTAGGATTAAATATGAAGAGTTAAACATTTACTGTTGTGTGGTACAAACACAATTTGGAATATCTTCACGCTTATTAAAATACTTCAAAAATTCCTAAAAAAAATTGATTTCTTGGGCAAAGTTACCATGTTTTACGGTACCTATGCTACATCGTGCAATGAAAGTTCTCGAGTGCATATGAAATTTTCCACATCAACCATTGAGCCTCGGCCCGCTGGGCATGATCTAGTGGACGGTCCTCCCTTTGTATTGTAGGAAAGTACACCCATTTCTCGACAATAGTGTTCAAGCTGGTGAGAATGTTTGCAAAAATTTCATGGAGAGGTGGAAAGGGTTTTGACTTCATTTTTGTTTGGATTGTAACTATATAAGCACCGGTAAAACCTTTCCGTCAAGCGGATAAGGTGCTAATTTATCACCTTTGTACTATAATTTTAAAAGTCAATATAACTCAGTATAAAAGTACTGTTTGTAACCTAACTGCATTGTTCTAATTCCTTACTCCGTCAGTTAGGAATACAGTAATTCTGTCTTGAGTACAAGCTTAAGGCCGTCTCTCGTTTCCTTCAGCGTAATTACGATTTAGAGTCTAGTTTCTGTGTAGAGTAAACTCTAAGTAACTCTAAAGGGATGTCAAGGACCGTTTATAGTTTAACCTTTAAGATGGAATAGCGAAATACTCTCTTAAATTGTAGTCCAGAAACTTCTAGAATCAGGGGCCTCTAGAAGTGCCTCCAACCTACAGGAGATCACAATCAAACTAAGACTGAGGTATGTGCCCAAGGTGAGTTATCTCTCCAGTAGTGGTAAAAGGTCAACATTATGAAACACAAACGAAGTTAAGTTTCAGCTTATTGGTTGATCAATACGCCTGACAATTATCAAAAAACGTTAATGTATGAAGCAGCTTGCATACTTATTTACCACTGTAGTTGAATAAAAATAAATACCTAGTTAATGTTCGATGGAGTTAAACCTCCATTAGAGCTGATAAAGCTATTATCATGGGTGTTTTAGGTCTTGTTATCTTGAGTTAATATAAATAAATGCCATGCCCTCCATAGAATAGGGGATCATACTAATTACATAATCTAAATGTTCACATTCTCAAAATATAACAGAAGTATCTTTGTGTACTAAACTTATACAACGCAAGATAACGCTCAAACAAGGATTATGTTTTAATTGTAAATTTAACAAAATCATAATTCTCAGTTAAGTAAACAAAATGTATGTGTTTTGATTCCGAATTGTAATTTAATTTATCTTTTTTCAGAAACTTAATATATGGAAATAATAATTGAGATAATTAATTCACCAATCATCTTCGATTTGTTAACTTCAACCTTGACAACAACCAAGAACAAACAGTATACACATAATAAATACACTTTATGTGTATAGACGAAGAAAAAGTCTTTGAAAAGTCTGTAGAAAGAATTCGAATATGTGACCGATATACTGCCAAGTTCACTTCACAATTTACAATAATAAGCGGAATAAGTAAAAGGCTATATAACGATATTGGTGATAAGGTTCTCTTTCTGATGATTTAAATAAAAGGTTACTCGAGTGTAAAAATGGAATTTGATCGGAAACTGAAATTTAATAAATCTATAATATTCGGCATACAAATTAAATATATAAATTAAATAAAAAATCTTAACTAGAAGATTTTTGATGAGATCCTATAACAAACTCGAGTAACGTACAGCCCGGTAATTAAGTTGATCGTAAAAATTTAATGGCACGTGATTTCTTGAACCGACAAAACACTCATTGTGTGCAATTGCTACTAGTTCTCGAAGCACCTAAAAAAATTGATACAAATAAGTCTGTTTGATATTTTTAACAAAGCTTAGAAAAGGTTTATCACGAACGGTTATTTTCAGCCAGTCTGTGTGTAGATCGGATTGGGGACGGACGTCTCCTCGTGAGCCTATCACAGTACACTCGATAAGTTTGACTTTCGGAATATCGAATCCAACATTTCGTGTGTTTGAAAAACTAATATCATTTTGTGTATGTTTGTAGTATTGGAATATTAATGCCATTCTAAATTCTTTGAAACTCAAGTTTAAGGAAGTTTGACAAAGTAAGTATTAAAAGTTTATATGAATTCCAGGCTTTTCATAAAAAAATACTACAAATAATGTCAAAATCTACAGATGTTTGTCTGTTAATTTCTTGAGATTTTTAAATAAAGAATTTGTGATTTTATAATTACTTTAATTTAAAAAAAAAATAAACTGATAAAACATAAACAATAACGTAACGTATATTATGTTTGTTTAACGATAAATAAGTTGTTGCATTAAAAATACAGACGATTAAAAAATACTTCTACTTTGAGCATTGTATCGAAAAAGGTGCATATCTTATACAAATTTATCTCGGTTTCTTATTAATTGAACAATATATTAAATAAATTTTCTAGAAAACTAAGAATTAATTCTTGTAGCGGGTTTTAGTATTTTATCAATAGATTGACAAATTAGTAATTTATATTTTAAGTTCCTTTTTCCGATGTCAGTTACAGACTGTTAATTCCATCTTAATATTTGATACCATATTATTGCCTTCTTATTTTCATGTTTAATCGAGGACATCACTGAATTTATTTTATGAATGAAGGTAAATTATAACTTTACAGTGCAAAAGAATGTCAATGTTTCTTTGTTTTATATTTTATTTAACTTGGTTAATAGGAATTCTCTGTTAGGAACAAAAAAACAATACGTTTTCCAGACTACATCACAAATAAGCTTAACTGATTTCATAATAAATTAGAACCGATATGTTCTTAATAATTTTTTAATAAATATATATTTTTGAAATAAGTTCGTGACACCTTAAAATAATCGATAAAATCGTTGGATAAACAATTGGTTATTTGTCGGCTGCATAAAATAACATCGCAGCTGCATATATGGCAAACAGTTTTATTTTAAAAGTAACCATTACCATTTTTTTTAAACATTACCTATTTTTTTGTGCGTTTGGAAACCCCCTCGGGCCATCACCCCACCATGGTTTTCGGAGGGCGGTGTGTCGGAATCGAACCGACTAAAACCACACGGTATGCCGTACTGCGTCGTAAATAGGAGGGATCCGGGAACAGCTTTTATTAAGACATCCGGACCAATACTGTATTACCTATGTTAACCAACTAATTTCACGTATCAACTCGTACCTGAAGTTTTTGTTATAACTCTGACACTTTAAGTAATAAATAAAATAATATAGATACTAGTTTTCTAGAGCTCGCTCAGACGATCAAGTTTTATCGCCTCAATAAGATAAAACTAATTGCTTTTTGGTATTCGAAATTGAAGTTTAGGAATTAATATAATACGAGTATTTATTGTACCTTTTGAACAATTGGTAGCTAAAGTCACATGAAGACATACAAACTTTAAGATCAATAAACGCTTTGGGATTGAGAAACTTTAACCCCGTATGTCTAACTCTAGATCTTGGAAGGAAATTTGCATAATCGATAGGAAGTACATAAATTTTTCTTTCTTTCTTTCTACATTCAAACCAGAGTTGGTAAACAAGTATAAGGCCAGCCTGATGGTAAGCTAGTAGATCATGCAGTAGTCTATGCTAATACAATACTTGTTCTGTTTAACGGCAGTTTACTTGTAAGCTTGAGTACCTTCCTCCTTCATTAGCAAAACTTAAAATTAAACTAATGATATTTTTTTTTTCAACCTGGACAAATCCGCTGAAGATTAATTAAATGAAACATAATCCAGTGACATATCCTAAGGCATATTAAATGTCGCTATTTACGCCCAAAGTAAACAGACCTTGTATTATGGTAATGGTTTGTTTTTATTATATCTTTTATTCTCTTTATATCTGATAAACACAGAATCATTTAAGCCCCATATCACACTTAATAATAATAATAATAATCTTTATTTGTTCAAACATTAGTACAATACATCTACATTTATTACACTTATTACATCAGTTAGACTTAGACAATTGTATCTCTGGCCCCCACACTAGGGTACCCTGTGTCGTGGGGTCCAGTCCCTTCCGTAAGTTTCATAATAATATAAAAAAAAAAGAAAAATTATAATAATAAAAGATAGTGCGTGTTTATATTTGTGTGTGTGTGTGTGTGTGTGTGTGTGTGTGTGTGTGTGTGTGTGTGTGTGTTTGTGTGCGCGTGTGTGTGTGTGGGTGTGTGTGTGTGTGTGTGTGTGTGTGTGTGTGTGTGTGTGTGTGTGTGTGTGTGTGTGTGTTCGTCCTACATGTAAGTTCTTGTGAGCATGATATTAAATACCAATGTTTAAGAGGTTCTCGGTATGGGCATAGTCTTTGGGTTGTTGCCATTCCTGGATGGTAGTTTTAAGGCGCAATGATGTCTGGTATATTATAGTTTTGTCAGCTTTAAACAATTTATTGTAAAGAAGGGGTCCCATAAAAGTAGAGGATTGACGAGCAAAAGCAGAACGAGCTCTCGGTATGTCCCACTTGAGAGTTCTGTGAGAGGTTCGCGCTATGATCTTCGCGAGTTTATGAAATCAGAGGAGTATCGAGGTAATGTAAAGCTGTCTCACGCGAAGGAGATTACATTCTTATATTATTCTCATACACTTGAAACAGCCTCTTAGAAGTCGAAGCTGATTCTGATACAAAAAATATTGTTAACAATTGAAATATTATTATTTTATGCTCTATGATTTCTTTATAAGTTTGTTTCCAAAGGATTCGTGTGTTTTATTATACAGGGTGTATTTGATCCTTGAATCATGTTCTTCCAGTGATTTAAGTAAGTGTTCTATTTTCAAATAGACTTTGTATATACGTATCTAAATAGAAATATATTTAGTACTGCGGCATCACTGTTGACATCTGCATATAGCAGAAAGGTAAATTGGATATGTATTATTGTACACACCACATTTGTGAACTGCTCCCTGATGTAAAAAAAGTAAAGGGTTACCAATATTAAACCAATTCATGTCAGTTTCACTCGCATTTTACCCACTATATAGATCTCCCTGTGGAGCTATGTCGACGTACTTACGTGTAGAAAGATGACACAAAATAGAAGTGCTGTTAATGGAACGCCACAAACAAGTTTATATATTTTCATACACTTTTTTTCAATACACTGTTCATATATAATCTATATGAAAGCGTATTATAGATAAATACTAGACTTTTTTTTAATGGGATAGGGGGGCAAACGAGCAGACTCACCTAATGGTAAGTGACTACCGCTGCTCATGGGCACCTGCAACTCAAGAGCCACAAGATTGTTGTCAGCCTTTAAGGTAGGAGTAGGGGAAGAGGGAGAGTGCGGGTAGGGGGAGAAGAGAGGGAGAGGGAAGTGCTAGGACTCACCCGGCGAAATGCAATGCAAGCAAGCACTTGATAAAGGTTTCGGACTTTCCGGCAACAGCCAGTTCCAGTTATGCGAACCTGACTTGCTCAAGCTATTACTTACACTGCCCAATCCCTCCGTATTAGTAATATTCTTTATCTTCCATAACCCTAATATGCTTTATGCTTATTCTACACTCCCCGCTTCCGCTTCTCCTCGCAAAAAAGATGTCGTCGCGCACGCATTGGAGCTCCGCTATCAAAAGCTCTTAAATTATAATTAAACCTCAATATATATATAAAATCACACGCGAGTGTTCCCTGTCATCAAGAAAAACGTCTTGTTGGTGACAAAACTCAAGAATTGGCGACCAAAGGGATTTTGGGAAAATTTTCAAGCACGTGGGCCCTTCCGACATACCAGCCAGAACCTTCCCCCCTTTGAGCGAAGGGTAAGTCACCTCCAGTCATTTTATTTAAACAGAAAACACATTATTACAATCCTAAAAAATGACTACACCGTTGGTAAAACGTTGTATATAACTTTACTGTAAAATTTTGCTCAATCAATTAGCCTATTCTAGTCCACTGCTGGACATAGGCCTATCCCAATGTGCGCCGTAGTACCCGGTCCTCTGCCTTCCGCATCCAGTCCCTCCCAGGTACCTTCATCAGGTCGTCAAAATTTTACTCGCTATTATTAAATTAAGACGCTAAAATATTGGGTGAAAACTCATATAAATATTATAGTAAGAGCACGTCGCAGGTCCTGATTAAATAAATTATTAAGTTAAAATGAAGCGCAGCGCAGAAACCTTAACGAAGTAAATGGCTTACACGCCAAAGTTATGGATGAGTTTACTACAAATAATTCACAATTGAACTCCGAGAAAGCTAAATATTTAACTTCTGCCTGTTAAGCGTAGACAAATGATCCCAGTACGTATATAATTTTACATAATGTACTAGTTTATCCTTAATTTATCTGTCTTCAACAATATTAGTCGGGTGTAACTCTCGACAGCCAGTTCCAGTGGGGCCATGGGGAATTCAAATATCATATCTCGCTGGGAAATTCATTACGAATGTGGAAACAGCGAGATATGTAGATATTATATTTTAGCTATTCTATATTTTTATTGTTGGATGAAAGTAATTAGTATACTAATTACGTCTAAAAAGTCTATTAATTAATATACTAATTACTTTGGTAATTAAATAACATGCCATACATCTCGTTTATAGCTTGCGCGCAAAAGCAAAAAAGACAAACCAAGAACAAGACTAAGCTGATTCATTTATTTATTTAGTAAGAACAACCAGTTGCATTAAATCTTAAGCATCCCATTAATCCCACTAATATTATAAATGGGAAAGTTTGGATGGATGGATGGATGTATGAATATTTCTTACTCTTTCACGCAAAAACCACTGAACCGATTGCGATGAAACTTGGTATGTAGATAGCTGGAGACCTGGATTAACGCATAGGCTTTTATTCCGATATTCCCACGGGATAGGGACTTACGCGGGTGAAACCGTGGGGCGCTGCTAGTAGGAAATAAATTGACTTAATACTAGCAGGTGTCACAACATGCATCAATAGTAACACGAGTGAAAATAAAATAAAAAAATCATTAACAAAATAAAATAAATAACTAATAAACTGAGTAAAATTAGGTGCTTATATGGATGTTATTATAGGCTAAAGTTTCAACAATCTCCAAAAGATGTGTGACTACTTAACTTTTAACTGGATGCTTGTTTAGAAAAGGTTTGATTTTTAATTTTCAATCAAATTTCACACAGTAGATCTACTGGAAGCTAAAATGTTTAATCAATATGAGTAATAAATTTATAAATTATATGTAAACGGCTATAATAAGCCACAGTAGTACAGTATATATGTTGACTTTTCATGATACGGAAAGTCTATTGGCAGTTCTGGTAATAATTCGACTTCTACAGTAATACTAAGTAAAACCTAATGAATTCTGGTTGAAATTCGACCACCAGACCATCTCTAGTTTACACGAATCGTTTAAATTATAGAGTCGGAAGCTTAATCTTTGGAAAGTTTAATCAAATAATTATATTAGGAGCGTGATGGCAATCGTTCGAACCGGTACCTATTATACCAACCAAGATAATAGCTGCATAGTTGGGTGAGCGTTCCGCAGACATAAACACCGCAACCAGTGTTTTAACATGCTTCCGCACAAAGAAAATATCAGCACAGATCGGGTCGGAAGCTAGTCGGGCATCCCTGAAATACACACGAGAGAGAAACCGTAACTATATCCTTTATTATATACCCAGGATACTAGACAAACCTTAACGGACACAAAATACACAGAACCCTAGTCAGCCAAGCCTAGTAACAATTCGCTCCTGTACTGTACTAGTTAGATATAATCAAGGTTATTAGAAGATATTTGACAATATTATACCCAATAATACTAATAATTTATTTTAACACTTAGTTACACTCAGTAATTAACAATCATCCTTCAGACTAGTATTAGTATTGTAGTTATACAACTTGGATAGTCAGAGAATTAAAAAAGCCCAGTGCGAAAGCACTACAGTAACACAGACTAGCCAATTAAACTGTTCCATTGCGCTAGCAGTGGACTGCTCCACCTATCGGCAGTCGTCTTCTGAATACTGTTGGAAATATTGGTGGTATTGCCTACTTGTAAGAAAGGTGACAAAAAAATATGGAAATGTTATCGTACACATATTGATGTTGCGTACTTATAAAAATGAAGGTCGAAAAAAAAAGGTCATCACTTCTCCCAATTAATTATTTTGAGTGCTAGTGGTGGGACGCTCTTGATAAGGATTATAAATGATCACTTCCTGCACTAGATTGATAGAAAATGTCTTTCGAGTTTTTTACGCTTGTTAGGTAACCTGCTTTTACGCTACCCGCAGGAAGATAAATAAAACCAGCCAAGTGCAAGTTGAACTCGCGTGGAGAGGGTTTCGTTTTATGTATTTCATTTATTTCTAATTTGGCCCCCAAAAGTGACCCCCGAATTCAAAATTCATTTATTTACACCTGTGTTTTGGCCACGGGAATTGATATGTGTACCAAATTTTAATTTAATCGGTCCAGTAGCTTCCAGAAACCGACGGACAGACAGGCGCACGAGGGACTTCGGTTTCCGTTTTTTCATTCAGACGTACGGACCCAAATACGGTTGAATTTTTTTAATGTCCAGTACAGTATTGCGTTAGATCAGTATTAAGGGCAAAATTTTAATATCCGTAAGTAATACTTTGTGCCCTAAACGAATAAAGTTTCTGTAGGTACATTTTCTATCGTTTTCTTTTCATAAACGTATGCTCGTCTCAGAAAATTAGTCTCAAAAAAAGTATTACGCACCAAGCCATAAAATAAACAGCACCAATAATATTTTCGATAGGAAGAAGAAATTGCAGATTATAGGAGATACGAGTTTATTATAATCGATAAGAGCTATGAAGAATGTTGGAGGAATAACAAGATAAATTGTAAATGTAACATTTAGCGTTAAGTATGAGGAAAGAAAGCTAAATATATTGCTTATATCTATTTCCTTTGTAGGAAAAGAGCCGCTAAGAAACGTATATATAATAAAGATTAAGTGAATGTTATGTTTCATATCTGTTACATTCTAGAATGTACACAATTATGATTAAAAGAAATTCTTTGGTATTATAGCACTTTGTTTTCGCTGATACATACATTGCATTGTTATTATTGTAGGTAGAAATTTATTTTTCTTTTGCAAATGACCAATGTACAATATACCACTGTGGGGGAGACCTTGACTGCTCAGAACAGGGCGCAACTGTAACACCCTCGAAAGGATGTTGTGATCAGAAAAACTGGTACTGCACGTCTCGACAAATACAACTTCGCTAAAGTACTTGGTCCGGGAGGTGCTAAAATTAATAAGCGTACGGAAGAGTTTCTTACGAACAGTGTCAGTCGAACAATGTTCAGTCCACCTGTGGCCGCGATCTGTACCGATGGTGGTGATTGGCATACAAGTGACTTAGGGTTAAAAATAACTATCATATCATAAAGGGCATTGCAGTATGAAATGCAATAACCGTGTTAAATTACCATATTAAGTCAAACTTCGGTTAGCGTTTGTGACTTATAAACTTAATAGTGCAGTCAATGGAGCTTCAAATCGTATCAATTTTGGTTGTGACTCTGCACAATTACGTTGTTTGGTAGGAATCAATCAGGAACAACCTATAAAACAATGTGTAGGGGTTGCGCAGTGATTCTTATAATAGGAATTTTTGTGAAAATTCAAAAACTGCAAAATTTTACCGAAAAATCACTTACCACTTTCGACACATTTTTGTAATTTTAAACCATTTATTTTTGTTACACACAGAATATACAATAAATAAATTTATATACATACATATATGTGTGTGCAACAAAGGATGCAGCTCGACTATCGCTGCGCTAGTGCACAGCACTGGTTTTCAGCTGGCCCCTGCCATTTGGGTTGACAAAAAATAAACATTATAAAATTACACGCCCACAATCATTATAAGCAACACAAAACAAAACAACATAGAGTAAAAACCAATTAACTCAAGGTGTAAGTTTCCAAGAGGAAAGTTGTAAGAAGTTTTTTGTTTCTTTTTCTTTTTGCAACAATGTGTTGTTGTTAGTATAACGACAAATGATTAGTACTATACTAATCAAATAAAAAAAAAATGTTTATTTAAAATAAATAAAAAGTGTGAAAAAACGTACCTATAATTCAAGGCAGTAAAAATGAATGAAAGAATCCATTTTTTGCAATGAAAATGAAATATTTAAGTACTTTCTGATATACTCAACCTACCCTCGAAGTTTGGTCAGGATTGATAAAGTAGTATTTTTGCACAATTAAATTCGCTATGAAAGCAATTTGAAAAATTATATTATACGCCAGCTTAAACTAAAACGAACTTCCGAAACCAAGCCTTGCTTTAGCTGGTAAAGTGCCATAAAATTACAGGTACAGAAAAGGGAAAACCGCTTTCTTTTTGAAGTCAGAATTGAGGTCACATTAAATTAATTATAACAGGATTACATTTGACAGTTTAATTGTGTTGGTAGAATTTAGTCACGGTTGTGTTCCCGCAATAATTTAGTAATAGCTTTTAAGATTCGAGACCTATTTCATGATCAAACTGAGAGTGGTTTAGGCATTACCAACAGCGACTTTGTTTCACAATGTTTGGAACTAGGTACATCAATACTGTCTGAAACTAAATATCTAAATACATTGACATTTTTAATATTTCAAACATTTATTCAATCGTATACTTAAATACAGTTCACGAGTTAGCCTTTGTAATTTAATTTCAGAAAGTTTCAGTTTTGGTCGCTTAACGTTGAATTTAACCACGATTTTCCGCCTACTTTAATGACGTAACGCCCACTGTACGTACTATTACCAACGTCAAAGGAACCAATAACAAGGGAATTGAAGCCTCCACTCTCCACGTAACATGTTCGGTTCTATTAGCATTGTATGACCGCAGTCCACAATCTTACTGCATTAGCTGGCTAATCACCAACTAATCACCACTCTTATTAGGATAACTTAACGTACAAAATCCTGATCTATTGTCAGTATCATCTGATGTGTCGAAAGTGAACAATGTACCTAACATTGTGATTTCTCCACATATTTTTTTCAAAGGCACCTAAACTAACACTAAACGTAGTAATAAAGTCGATCGCTTCTTCAATTCGTCTAAATCTCCAAAATTGACCGTCCTTAGTCAAAAAAAAGTTAAGCAGTTTTATATCAAGACAAAGTTAGTTTGTGTTATTGTTTCAACACGTGCTCTAACAAACTAAAAGTTAAGTAATTTCTAAACATTTGAAAGAAAGGTGAAAGAGAGAAAAAATAATGGTGAGTAATACAACTTTTTTTACAAGGACGAGCGTTTTGTTCTAGGGAAAACTTTTGTAGTTGTGAAAAGTTAAATAATAAAGTGCCAGACCCAATAAAGCATTGGTTTACTCTCTATTTTGTTATTCATATATTTTTATTTAATTTCATATTTTGTCCTTCATCATTACGTGATTATTATCCTATTATCCTATGAACCCTGCTGCTTGGCGGCGGCCCATGGGCACCTGCAACTCAAGAGTCGCAAGTGCGTTGCTGGCCTTTAAGGTGGGAGTAGGGGAAGAGGGGGCGGGAAGGGAAGGGTTAGGGACTTCTTCTTTTTTTTTTTGGGCTTGTGGAAACCCCCTCGGGCCGTCACCCCACCGGGGTTTTCGGTGGGGCGGTGTGTCGGAATCGAACCGACTAAAACCACACGGTGTGCCGTACTGTGCCTTAAGTAGGAGGGATCCGGGAACAGCTTTATTAAGACATCCGGAACCCGAAGGGTTAGGGCGATTCGGCGAAAAGCAATGCAAGCATTGCTTCACTGCCGTTTTCTGTCTCCTTGGACTCTGTTTCCGCATTTAGACTCTAAAACGGTCCATTACGCGTTCAGATATGGCTGGCTAGTTGAGCCAGCTCAGCTCCTTCCAGAAGCACAGAAGCCTGTGAACGCCCCAGGGGGCGTTCACAGGATCCTAGGAGCGACCTTGCATCCGCGAGGATTTACCCGTTGTGTGGCCACTCCCTCGCACTACAGGATAACGTGGGCGACCGTTTCCTCTGCGTTGACACATCCTCTGCATATAAGGCTGTCTGTCGCATTAATGGTGAGTAGATGCCGATTCAGGGCCTCCAAAGCTATATTATATACGTACGTACATAATTAACAACACCCTCGAAGTCCTCGCTCGGCCGTCATCCCATCAAATCCAGGTAATCACGTCTGAGCGTGTATGCTTTGTATGCGGTTCCTATTATGTACGAGTAATTTGTGTGTTTTTATAAATTGTTGTTTTTTTTTTGGTAATTTGTGGTAACGTTAAAAAAAAATGAAGAAAAAGATAATAGCGGAAACACTATTGCCTCTTTCCAACGTTTTTGACCTCTCTCGCATCACTTGGGAAAAATAATATGCTGTTTTTTCCCGGTAATAATATCAGCTAGTAATAGTAAGAATTAGTTTAAAAAAAAAGCACCTCAGCATAAATCATTCCGATATTTTTGAAGTCGATGCTATCGGGAATAATATTTACAACTATCGGTCGACCCAAATTGCCCAATTGATGGTGAAAAAAAAAAAAAACCTGTTTTATTTGTTTACCGAAAATCAAATAGTTTAGATTATTCAATCAACGTTATTTAGTTCTTTGTGCATTTTAGTTATCGTATATACCTATATACGTAGTACCTATTTGAAGTTATAGTAATAACTTCAAATATGTACTAAACGTCACAGAACTCGTGCTGTGTGAAAAATGGTATAAGGTCTTGAGATCACATGCAAGCATACATATGTGTCAACTTATGCTACGAGACGAAACACAGTTAAAATTTTAATCTAATAAAATAGGCAACTTAGCTATTGCTCTCTGGTATAATACGGTTATATTTGGTAGGGCTTTATGAACATTAAAATTAAAAGAGAGACAGAGAGGGGGAGAGCATTTTAATATATACTTGCAACAAATAATAATACATTTCCGTCATGTGCATGAAAAAAAACATGAACAACTTTTACATGTAAAGGAATAAATGATTTTTGCCTACGAAAAAATGGAAAAGGTTCTCGAGCCAACCCGTTTATTTTTTATATCATACATACATAACTTTGTACAGGGTAGTTCAATTTATTTATTTATTTAAAACTGAATGAACAAATGTTCTTAAAAATGCGTACTAAGAATTCACTTTCCGTATTAATATATAGATGTGCCCATTAAATAGTAAAGTATAGAATGTCTGTTAAAATAACTTGGGAATCACAAGAACACAAAGAAGATAATTCGTAATCTCGGTAAATTAAAATGACATTTGTGCTTAGGTTACTTGGCGTCTTAAGCCTCACTTACCTGAAGGTTAGGTCAACCTTGACGTTGCTTTTATAATTTATCTAGACAACATTAATTTACTAGTGAAAGGATAATCTGTGCTTTTAGGGCAACTAACGAACTTAACAACAGCAAAGTTTCCTATTTCTTAGACGAAATTAACACCCGAGTAGTTTTACGAATGAAACATCTCTTCTCAGGGGAAAGGCTTAATCTATGTTACGTTTGGGACTATCATCTGTATATGGTAACTGAATAATATAGTAGTAGTAACGTATTGGCTAAAGCATCAGGCTTGTGATTAAGTAACTGCGGGTTTGAACAGCACTCGGTGTACAACCGACGTGTATTCACTTCTAGCATACGCAAATGAAATAAAATGAATATTTATGTTTGCAGAATATGGGTGTATAAATACAGATGTTAGAGTCGAGTCAAGAGCACTTAGGTTAGTTGGAGTTAGATCAGTAATGTTGCTAGTTATCTTTAAAGAAAATAATAATAATCTTAATCTAGAAAGTATGACGTGTGTTGCGAAAGTATGACACATTTCTGTTGAGATTTAAACCCCAGTGCACCACAGACGTAAGACGTGACTACCGTTGGTTCACCGACCTAACTTTTTTTTTTTTCACACACGGCATATAGTATTAACGATGAACTCTGGCACCCAGGATAAGATTTAACTTGTGTTTAGGGTACCAGCTAACTAATAATAACTTTATTCCGCAAGTTAGTTTACTGTCAATTAAAACTTGGCCGGCCAATTTTGGGTATGTCTAAGAATTGAACTGAATATTGAAACTGATTGATAGTAATTAACATATTTTTATCTATAGAACCGTTTTCACTTTTATTACAGGTTAAAAATATAATTGGTTTGGTAACAAGTACAAAAAAGTTACAACAGTACTAATAACACCGTAGAATTAAAAAAGAACACACTGCCACCTGTAATAGCTCTCACGATTTTAATAAAAAGGTTTTGGATGAGCATAAGCTACTTAAATTGTGTTCATATTATTTATTAAGCAGTTAAGTTATTTTTCTTTATAAGGCTTTCGGCCACAGATTTGCGTGACCTACATTGTGTTTTTGACCCCTAGATTCTCTTGAAACGCAAAAACAAGATTATCATACCACAAAAGTTTTCAATACTAGGCATTTATTGAAATAAATATTATTTTCATATTCAAATCACGAAGAACCCTTAAAAAGCAGTTTGTTACCAATATTACCACAAATTCATAAAAGAGTGGCTCAAATTAATTGTAGATATGATTTTTCTCAACTAACATTTTCTAGAAACAGCTTCATTAAGTTTTTCTTCAATTACCTATACACATAATTTTTCAATCCCTTGAGAACAGTAGTTTTTTTCTGGATGAAAGTTATTCTACGTTCTTTTCCGTACCCCTGATAACGTGTATGTTTCATGATGATTGGTTAAGTCACAAACAAACAAAGAAATAAGTTCATATCACCATTTGTGATATAAGTTAGAATTTGACGTAAAGTTTTCTATCGCGAATTATAGTAATAGTATAACAATACATCACTACATTTTATAAAACAAAGTCCCCCGCCACGTCTGTTTGTCTGTTAGCGATAAACTGAAAAACTACTGAACGGATATTCATGCGGTTTTCACTAATAGACAGAATGATTCATGAGGAAGGCTTAGGTGTATAATTTGTTAAGATTTTGTGAAAATTTATTGAAATATGTTGATGATTGTTGAAGATGTCTCTGCTACCCGTGCGAAGCCGGGGCGGGTTGCTAGTACTATAAAAATATAACTTTTGACTTGGCTTAAAACAATAGAAAATGCGTAACAAAATGTTGTAACTATTTGTATTTATTGAACTATTTACGAAACTATAAAATCAATCCTGCACGGGTGGCGCAATGGTTGAAGTAGTCGCCTCGACACACACGGAACAAAAAATTGTGTGGTCCGACCGTTGTTTGAATGTTTGTAAAGTTTCACGGGACACAGGCATGTGGAGCTGTTTCTTCTTCACCCAATCACTACTGGAGCGCAATAGATCAATAAGACACTCCCTTTTAATATAAGATTATTAAATTTTTAAGAAACAGCTATTAAGATTCACGATTCAGCTAAAGAGCTTTTAAAATTAACTACGAAAATAACTATTTCATTCAAGAACCATGCCAAAAGCCACCAGAGACTTACGTAAGCCATTTCAATCTTGAAGTCATCAAAAGGGTTTTCCTTGGCTTACAAGAATAGACTTCCGATAGAAAGGCCAGATACCGTTTTCAGGTCAGTAAACTTCTGAACTTCGACAAACCTAGTGAGCCTTGAAAATTTATGTATTTGCAAGTGATTAATGTCTTTTGCGGCGGGCTGGTAAAGTTTTTAATATTATATTTATTTATTACATTCATCTTCATAAGGTATCAGCAGCGCCCCGCGGTTTCACCCGCGTAAGTCCCGATCCCGTCTAAATATCGGGATAAAATAAATAGCCTATGCGTTAATCCAGGTCTCCAGCTATCTACATACCAAGTTTCATCGCAATCGGTTCTGTGGTTTTTGCTTGAAAGAGTAACAAACATCCATCCATCCATCCATCCAAACTTTCACATTTATAATATTAGTGGGATAAAGCGCAACCAAGCGCATTTTGAGCCTCCACAATTAAATATTCCGATTTATGGTTAATAGATTATGTATTATTCAAAAAATAAAAAAGGCATGTATATAGTAATTACCAACACTATTTTATAAACATACTAAATAAATAATGTGTAAACATGTTTCAATCATTATTATTAGGTTTACTCACTGATTTTTGATATTTAAAATCGTAACATTGTTTTGCACTTAAAGTAAGTACATATTTACATACCTTGTAGCTTTGATTACTTTTAAACTAATTATAAAGGGAAATTGCTTGTCTTGAAACGATGGGTTCACTAGATTAGCGCTTCCCAAAGTGGGTTCTGCTGAACTAAAGGGTTCTTTGGAAAAGTCACCATTATTTCGCCAAATTATTATTTATTCTATCCATAGTTAGGTTACTTCTTACCCACTCTTTTCTTTTAATATATTTCCAATTCTGTCATCTTTAATTCCCAAAGTGTACCGTTTAACGGCAATAGGTTTGCCCTCTATTAGGTGAGTAGGTACTCTTGTACTGTTTTATACCCCTTCAGGGATACAGGCGTGAGTGTGTAGGTATGTATGTAGTTAGGTACAAACATAATTTTGAAATAGCACAAAGTATGTGCTGAGAAGAAATGGTTCTTCTGCTATGCTATCTGGTTTTTGCTAACTACATAAAAGTAGTGGTACTTTTATATAGTTAGCGAGAATCTTATGGCTCCCGGATGCGTTTATTGAAATGCTACATCAGTACGTCCTCGCGGACAATAAACACGCGTTAATGCTACTTCGATACGTCTTGACGGTGACGTAGTGTAGTAGGGTTTTTAAGTGAGAAACCCCCATCCTATTCGTCGCACGCACGACGGCACGATTTCTAGTACTAAACGCACAAAAAAATTTACGTGCGAATAATCATCCCATAATTTGGGATGGAGTCTGCTAAATTTTAAGTACTGTAGTAAACTTTTGTAGCAAAGACAAATGGTACCAACATATTAATAATTAAATTATTACATTTTAAATAGGCTTATTAAGGAATGAGCTTCATAAAATGTAATAATTTACTACTTAAAACAAAAGCATGTTTGACTAAATTTTGTCATTTTATAAATTTTGGAGTTAATTAGGCATGTGTTTATGCACCTATAATAAAAGCACCTATTACCACCACTAATTGTGGCACGTTACCCGTACTACGTTACGTCACTTTTAACGACTGACTAACGTGTAATAACATCTTGTGTAAGTGTTATACTACGAGTAACTTGCATAGAAAGCGGAATTGCGTGGCTTTTCTAAGTATATTTTGTCCGTTAAGAACTAGAAATCCTACGCAAATACGTCTATCGAGCGACGAATAGGATGAGGGTTTCTAGTCCACCTTAAAGCGTATTAACTTAGATACCCTTCTACAGTACGTCACCGTCTGAGATGTATCGGAGTAGCATATACGAGCGCTTATCGCCTGGAAATACTAATTCAGTTGGTCTCAACTTGCGGAAACTCTTTTCTAAATTTTATTTCGGACTATGCTACCCCAGATATACTCAACTGTCGGACATAAGAGAACAGCTGACCCACCCCCGCTCCCCCGGATATGATATACCTACGTTCCTATTGAGTTAATTAAAGTAACGTTTGAGTGATATCTTTAATCCCCCTCCCCCCTCTCTACCCCGGGGATGCTAAATAAGTGCGGGAGAAATTAAAAAAAAAACAGGGTATGCCCATGAATGTAGTAATCTAACCTTAAAAGTTTGGGAAACCCTGCACTAGACCATTCTAAACGTACATGTACAATGTTACTAAAACGGTTCTTATTAGGTTCATTGGGTACAGTTTGGACTTATCCGTATAAAGAAAACCTATCTCTCTATTAAAGTTGCGCAACGTGCTCAAGTGATTCGTTATTAATTGTAAAAAATACTGATAATCTTTATCTACGACGTAGTGCGTTATTTAATCCAATAAACTCCAACATACTTAAAAAAACTATTTATATTTATCCCATAATTGAGGTTATCGGAACCCAGAAACTGGCAGTTCCAATATATTCTAAAAAGTTTTATGGTAAATCTTTATTGTATGTGCTTGAGGATTATGAATTGCTTTGATTTTATTGCTTAGATTTGAAAAATTAGTAACTGTCTCTAAAATCATTGTCAAAGAACATTTATTATTTCATTCCTTGCTTTCATTTTCTGCATGCATATATTTATTTATAACCATTTATATGTTTGTCTTAAATAATTTTTTTCTGTTTATTTATATCGTACGTTTGTGTATCCTTTGAAATGATATTCTGATTTATTTGAATAAAATTAATATTTCTTTCGTAACAGTTCCTTTTACACCAAAAATGACTCATGGTTTCTTTTATTGATTACTAGTCTTTTGTCGTCCGTTTGCCGATGTTATGAGAAATTGTTATGTCAAGAACATCGCCGCTTGTAGGTACATATTCACTGCATTCCGTGTAACCAAATTTTAGTTAGTGCACAATGAAGTTAAAGGTCATTCTACGCCTATTGCATGAGATATTCCCATATTAATAATATACACCTCCGTCACAGCTCTTCAATATGATGATTTTCTAAAAAGTAACGAAAAATTATATCAATAATTGACAAATACTTCTGGATGACACAAGCAGTGTCAATAAAGAAATAACGATCCACTGATGTGGCTATTGGATACTTCTTATTATGAGGTGGGTGTAAAAATGTTCGCCATATTATTGAACACAAAAAAAATGTCTTCAACCGACGTTGGCGACACTTTATGCGTACCCATGTCAAAATACATTGATAGCCAAAGTCACCCATATTTATCTAAATATTCGACTTATATCATAAAACACCCTTAGAGATCCGGAGTAAAATAGACAGATAGAATATTCTTTTTTGACACTGTATAGAATGTATAATGGACGTTTTATTTATTACTTAAACCTAAGTACTAGGTACGATGGACTTATCTTTAAAAGCCTTACTTAGTGTGCTTACGCCACTACAACTATAGCCATACATATAGAAGTACTTACATAGGTACATACATATCAGCATGTTATGTTTGTAGATTTAGAAATAAATAAAAATCATAACAAAGATAGTGATACTAAGGTATTTAGTTACAGTGTGCTGATGGAAGCCGTAGCAGTGGCAGTAGCCCTATTTCGCTCTCTATACTCTCCTCGCGGGGAGTATATAACTATAAGTAGTGATTATATAATTCCGTTCATTCGTGCGTTTCATTCATTATACACAACGTTTCGCACGTAACACACGACACAGTTTTAATTTTAATATTTAGAAACTAAAATCTAAAAATATCGTTCTAAAAATCGACTCGGTACTCGATTCCGTCCAAACGGCTTCAGGGTGTTTATTATGTAAAACATTGGTCAGGAATCCTACTAATATTACAAACGTGAAAGTTTGTGAGGATGTATGGATGTTTGTTGCTCTTTCCCGCAAAAACTACTAAATCGATTGCGATGAAACTTGGTATGTAGATAGCTGGAGGCTACTTTTTATCCCGATATTCCCACGGCATCGGGACTTACGCGGGTGAAACCGCGGAGCGCAGCTAGTGTATTATAAGTGTGTCATGCTATGTTTCAATAATGGATTGATCATTATAACCATTATGAGAATCAGTAATAAATTATTTGGGTAATCTCGTGCTAGAATTACCTACTAATGTATGAGTAAGAAACTTTTCTCAAAATATTACATCGCAAACTATTTTTCGCAAATTTTTATTTGGCAAAAAAGCATTAGTCAATTAAGTAATTAGCAAATTTTTATTTGGCGAGTAATTCATTGACAAATAATTACTTGATCATGTTCCATTTTAACACAACATATTCTTCAAAAAAATTGATTTTTGGCGCTTCGCTGCCCCTGCCGCGGCATGCCCTCTTCGCTTGCTCGGCTCGCGCTGTTGGGTTCGCAGTTCTAAAATAACCAAACCTACTTTTGTGGCAGCAGTTCGTTTTTGTGGGGGTCACAGTTCACACCTTTTTTTTTTTTTTGAGCGTGTGGAAACTCCCTTGGGCCGTCACCCCACCGGGGCTTTCAGTGGGGCGGTGTGTCGGAATCGAACCGACTAAAACCACACGGTGTGCCGTACTGCGCCTTGAGTAGGAGGAATCCGGGAACAGCTTTTATTAAGACATCCGGAACCCTCCTAGCGCCTGCCCGCAAAAGCGCGGGCACCAGCTTCGGGTAAAATTCTCTCAATTAGGCGACGTCCAGGCACACGCGGACGCCGCCTCCTCGCGGAGAGCCACTACGGCGGGTGGAGGGGAAAACCCGTCCCGTCCACCCGCGGCCACACTCAGGGCGGCATGAGGCGCTGGTAAGCGCACCTCCGCCGCCCAGTTCCGGTCCGAGTGGAGGTCGTCCTCCCGGACCCTTTCCGCCTCCTTCTGCGAGATGACGTCCTCACAGAAGGTCGCGACCGCGGTAAAATTCCTGTCGCTACCGGCCATGGAGCGTATGACGGCCTCTGAGGGCGCCAGAGGCGCGCCCTATTCTGGGCGGTCAGAGCCTCCGCCTACACCGGTGCACCATACAGTGCCATTGACCGGACAACCCCCGTGTACAGCCGTCTCGTAGCGATGCTGGATCCACCCAAATTGGGCACGAGTCGCCCAAGGGCGGACGCAGCGCCGACCAGCCTTGGAGCAAGTTGCCGGAAGTGCTCGTCGAAGGGCCACCTACCGGTCACAGTTCACACCTAGACGAAAGAATTGACACGATTTTGCAACACAAAGCTGAATATTCCGAGGTTAAATTACTAATGTGTATTGCAACTAATTTAAAAATTTAAGTTTATGAAATAGTCACTTATTCTGATTTAATATTTATAATAATATTTGCCAAAATAAAACGTTTGTTTAATAAACATTTGATTTAATAAAGCTTTATAAATTAAAATGATGCCAAATGATAATTGAACTAAGTGAATAAAATTCGATATGAAAATTTGGTAAATGAAACTAGGGCGATAAGTTTTTTGGGAAGTAAAATATGACCAAAAATATTTTGCCCAAGGGGCAGTACATCCTCGTGTTGTAATGAATCTTATCACAAAGTGTGTAACTAGATTTATTTATTTGAGAATTGTCGAAAGCCACTATTACTATAGGGTGACTGAAGTTTTAAATTGTTTTAATGGGCCATTTGCGTTCACAATTGGCTATAAATTTCTAATTTATGCCTAGCGTATTAATTCCCTTATTTTTAACGGCATTTGTTTATAATTTAATGATACTGTTAAGAATGAACAGTAAAATGTGTTAATTTTGCTTTTGCGTTATTCTGTTAAGTATATGCCATAAACGGCAAAAAGATAAGACTTCTTGGATGCGTTTAAAAAAACTGTCTAAGTAACAGGCCGTATAAATACATTAGTACGAAAATTATAGAGAATTCCATTTAAAGCATAGTGGTAATAAATAACTTTCAAATACTGCAGCTTTCGGCTTTTTTATCGGTTGAAATTCGGATTTGTTCTTGTTATTACTTAATGGACATGCCGTTAATGAGGGTGATCCTTTGCTTAATATACGGCCTTCTGCTCGTTTGCTCCCTATTCCATAAAAAAATCTTTAAATATCAGTAAAACAGCAAAAATAATTAAAATAAAGCTCTCACTATGTAAATCGTACTTGTAGTGTTTTCCAATAAGGCGTAAGTGGAAATTTTTCCAAGAATTTTACAGGAATTACACAATTTAGCTATGGCCCAGTCAAATAAACAACAAACCAACCATTTCTTTAAACATATTCAAATACATAACACAGACTTAACAATAGTTTTCCAAAACATATATATAAATAACAAATCTTTGGTTTAGGCAGGATGCCTTCCCTTCGATAATAAAGCAAGCACTAGTTACACCTGTTTACAAGGTTGGGGACAGAGAGGATCTATCTAGCTACAGATAAATTTCTGTTTTGCCCGGTATCTCAAAAATCATCGAAAAATTAATAAACAATCGCTTGGTTAAATATTTACGTAAGTATAATATACTATCTTCCTCCCAATTTGGGTTCCAAGAAGGCATCTCGACAGAAGACGCAGTCTTGGCCTTAACGTCCCATATTGTAGAAAATGTAGGCATGGTCATGAAATGCCTTACCACCTTCTTAGACCTAAAAAGGCCTTCGATACCGTCCCTGTGCCAATTCTGGTTCGTGAGCTGGAGAGTATAGGCATTAGAAGCGTACTGTTTGCTCTTCTAAAAGATTATGTAAGCGGTCGAACACAAAGTGAATCAGAAAAATCGAATAATATGTAAACAATGAGGCGGCTATCAACTTTAACAGATCAGGCAGCGTGCTGTACGAAAAGGATCTAGAGCAGGGACGTGTATTCTCGTAAACTGACGAAAATGCCATTGTTTTCACTGGTAAAACCTGGAAATCTGTTCGCCTAGGCGCGGAAAATGGCCTGGCGAGAGAGGCAGGCTGGCTGAACTCACACCTACTATCGCTCAACACCTCTGAAACTAATTTCATAACATTTATAAATTATAGCCCTGCACAACCATGACCAGATTTTGAGATTAAGATACACAAATTAAGCATCCCATCTAACACTCAATGCGCATGTGATACTGTAGGCAGGACAACGCAGACTAACCCTAAGACCCTCTTAACACAGATATTCGTCTCGCTGGCCCCATCCGTGCTCACATACTGCATACCGGTTTGGAATGGGGCCTCCAAGACACGATATCTTGATCTTGAACGAGCACAGAGATCACTACTTAAGGTAATGTACTATAAACCCTACAGATACCCTACTGAGAGCCTAAATTCATAGTGTAATCTTCTAACTGTTAGAAATCTCTACGTCTTACATGCCATAATAAAACGACATAAAAACTGTGGTAACTGTGTGTACATAGTGGTTTGCCCCGGTTTGTTGCAGATTCAAAGTTAATACAAAATTACGTAGGGCTGGAGCTGCTATACCCACGTACACTGGCACTCTCATACACGCATACACACACATGCGAACAACACACACACTCGTACACATGCACGCGTACATACATTGAGAGACATGTAACAATATAATTATGTAATATCTGAATTACTACCTTATAACATCATTATAGTAATTAAACAAATAAAATAAAAAAAATAATTAACTAATGTAAAATTAAATTATAGGTAAAATATATATATATTTGAAATGTATAAATAAAATTGTAATTAATAGAAGAGCGGGGTCTCCTGGCACAAATGTGTATATCTTACTTAAAAGGAGGCCTCAGCAACAAAATTAATGTTTTAAATATGTATTACTGAAAATAAATATACAAAAAAAGAAAATCTAGCAAATATAAGCCTAATTTCGTAGGAACTACTGATCCTACATCTCGCAATGAAAGTTCTGACACTGATTAGTATATATCCAACCGTTGGGTAGTGTGTCCTCCTTGTTGACGGGACGCCAATCTCATTTCTCCACAACCACAATGAGTAATAGGAAATTTTCGAACAGCGTTATCAACACTCCGCTCTTGTTCAAAATATAGCAACCATTCTTTTCTTTACGCATCGGGACAATTTTATAGACATCGACGGTGGTTTACCTTTAAACACCCACACTTTACTTTGGGATTTAGTAGGATCGGCGAAATAATACAGCCAGGTTTCATCACATGTAACAATCCAGTTCACGTAGTTGGCCGATTTAACTAACTCTTCAATTTTTTAACAGATCATGTCACCCTCTGATCCCTCAGTGCATCAGTCTTCACTTGTGGTACCCAGAGTAAACAAAGTTTCTGTACTCTCAAATCGTCGTGAATAATCCGATGAACACTTGGTGCACTTAACTTGACGGTTTCCTTGTTCTGTCGATATGTCATACGTTGGTCTTCCGGACTTTGCATTATCCTTTAGGTTAAAATTGCCGCGATTGAATTAAATATACCACCATTCTATGGTCCTTTGATATGGAAAAGTTTCGCTCAGTGCACTATTCATTTCCTTGAAACATTTTTGTTTAGTTTAATTATTTTGTAGAGTATATTATGAATATGACTTGAACGCAATTCATGACGCACAACGTAGACAAAGTGTACATTGTTGGGGATTTTAATATGCCTCATATACAGTGGCAAGATTGTAATTCACTGAGTTTTATTCCCTAACCTACAGCTAACTATAAAAATACTGATTCATATTTTTCTAATTTTTTATCTTTAAGTAATTGTAAATAGTATAATGTTAATTTTAATAGTATGAATCGAATATTGGATTTATTTAAAACGAATATTGACGATTGTATTTGCGATCCACCCACGAACTCCTTGATACCAATAGAGAATTTACATCCGCCCCTTTGTGTCACCCTTAATTTCAATTTGCATTATAAACCAATGTCGAACAGTTCAGATATGAGATATTGAGTCTTCGAGGGTGATTGTCAACAAATATACGATAGTATTTGTAGTGTTGACAGTGTTGCTTTGTACACTCACATTATCTTTTATATACTGATGATTTAATTCTTTTTTCGAAATAAACTGTCGCATAGTGACTGCGATAAATTACAAGAAGACCTTGATCACCTCACTAATTACTGTGCAGATAATAAGTTCCATCTAACAATTAATAAATGTAAATCAATAATATTCAACAAAAATATTAATGCATTTCATAAAACCTATTTCTTTTGTAATAATGCACTGGAAAATGTATCGCTGATTAAGAGACCTTGGAATATACCTGGACTTAAAATTGCATCTTGATGTTCATATTGATTGTATAGGCAACAAAGATTTTTAAATGTATGGATTTGTGATTGTTATAGCTGCTGACTCATGACTCATTCTTATCTTCAACCTATTTTGTAACCTTTTTTTTATAAATTTAAATGTCATTACACTCTTCAGTTATCACATATGAAATGTACTCTGTAACACTATAGTTTTGTAGTGGACAACGATGTTGGTTGTACATTTACTTAAAACTTTTTAGTACTATGAGTTTATATTAAGCATTTTGTACAATTGTTTGTTGACCCAAAAAAAAAATCACAATATTATGATATCCAGTTTGAATACGGCCAAACTTATGTAGCGACTTACGTAATGCAATTCTACTATTATGTTAGTTAATCCAGTAGTTCCTTCCAGTCTTGTTCCAGTAAAGTAAACCAAAATTGTTTTATTGAAATTTACTATTATGTACTAAATGTTCTGAAACTTGTAACGAGCGAGCATCCGTGTAATAACAGTTCCGTTTTAATAAACATTGAAATAGAGATCTTCCGAAATTCCACTACGGTCAGAGATTAACTTTATAAAACTTTCCGTGCTTCTCTCCTTAAACAGCAGTAGGTATATAATTCATTGAAAAGAAAGTACTTTTTATAATTAGAATGTTTATTACTTTTAATGACGGTAGTCACCTCCGCAACGTTAAGGCTATTGTTGATCTTTTATGTTATCTGCATAGTTATAACACTTCTTACCAAACGGGATAAGATACTGAAGATGTATACTGTGAAGAACTGAACACAATGATGGAGAAGGTCGCACATCTCTAACCAGCTTTCGTTAATCGTTCGTCTCCGCTGCTCCTGCATGACAACGCGCGACCTCATACTGCACAGCAGACGGTCTCCAAGTTGCCAGAGCTGGCGTTTGAAGCTCTCCGTCATCCGCTGTACTCACCAGACCTTGCGCCTACAGACTTTTACTTTTTCCAGAATTTGGATAACTTCTTGGCGGGAAAAAAATTCAGTACCCGAAAGCCAGTATAAAATGCCTTTGAAGAATTTGTTGCCTCCCGTCCAGCTGATATTTTCAAGAAGGGGCATCAATAAACTGCCACTTCGTTAGCAAAGATGCATCGATGGCATGGGTGAATACTTTGATTAATAGAAATAAAAAATCGTTCGACTTTTTCATATAAAACAGCAATTTCATAGGTAAAGACTTACTATTAATCTATTTTTAAATACGCTAAAATTTACACCGGTCTCACGAATGCTACTTCTTTGCGAGTTTTGCCTTTATAAGAAACATCCTTAAGAAAGATTTGGTAACGAGTGAGCTCATTTAATGCCGAATAGTTTCTGAGCATGCCTTCTTCAGATGTCTTCCGTTAGACTAACGCTATGTATTTCGTAATTGAATCAATTATTTCTCTTTAAGCTGGAATTCAGTTTTACGACCCAATTTTATGTATTTAGATCGACGCGAGCAACGGCCTGATTTCACGCAAAGTGAAATACAAGTGGCTATAATTTACTGATGCCAATTTACAAAAAGGATTTCACAGTCAGGGCCGTTTCAATCGTTCTTGTAATCCAAATACTTAAAGGTAATCCTGTGTGAACCTCGACCGTTCAAGTTTCTTATCTTATTACCTAATCCTAACTAATCTACTAATGCGAAAGTGAGTTTGTTTGTTATGTTTTCACGCCTAAACCCCAAAACCGATTTTAAAAATTCTTTGACCAATAGGAACCTACATTATCAGCGAGTAACATAGGCTGTATTTTTTTTATTTAGAGATCCCTACGAAAATTAGGATAATGTAACCCAAAGTATCAAAAATTTACCTATAAAAGTCATTACTTGACATGCACTGCCATTTTCTTATTTGTTAAAAAATTTACTTTACTATAGAGATCCCATTGATACTTAACATTCAACTATATATAAGTGTAAAAAATTAAAGTGAAACGAAGTTCCAATAAGTAAATATCGGCGGACAGCTCAGCATTCTATTAAGTATAGCATCAGCTGCTTCGGACGAACTTTAAAAAAAAGCAATAAAAAAAATGATAACTTTTACGGTTAGGAAGGGATCGTAATTAAATTTGGCAAGCAGATAGATTATATCCTGGGGAAGGACATAGGCTACTTTTTATCCCGAAAAAAGGTACGGTTCCCGTGGGTACAATTTGAATTTCCACGCGGTCGAAGTCGCTGGCAGCAGCTAGTATGATTATAAAGGTGAAAGTGTGTGAGGATAGATAGATGTTTGTTACTCTTTCACGCAAAAAGACTGAACGGCTCTGGATGAAATTTGCCACAAAGATAGATAATACTCTGGAATAGAAAACGGTTCCCGTAGAATGGATTTCACAAAATTTCCACGTGAACGAAGTCACGGGTAATAGCTAATAGCGAGTAATATTATATGTATCACACATCGTTATATCGACCCAAATAACTATGAATTCAATACGTATTTTTTGTTAAATACTGCATATTATATTATTAAGAAAAGACAAAAATGAAATTTGATTCAGCTCTTGCAGTCTAATGCTTGATCGCAACGCCTTGTAGGTCGTCAATCTAAGGGACCGTATTCGACTCAAATTGCGTTTAACGTTTCACTTCATGTAGACAGAGGGACAATTAAACTATACTCAAAGCGTTTTGGCTCTATATCTTTCATCTAAACATATTTTATCTTAAAAGATCTGCCTCGTTTTGCCGTTCACTATTTGATATTATTCATGAAAGACTTGTTAATTTAAAACAAGTATTCTCTAATATAATATTACCTATGTACCTATAAGTGTTCATTATTTGAAACATCCCTGTATGTGATATGTGTAGATAACACGTATTTTGCATACGCTCTTTAAGTGATTCTACATTTCATTATCCATATATTAATAATAATGTAAACTAATATTATAAATAGAAATATCAGTGTCTTTGTTCGTTACACCTTAAGTATTAAACCGATCATCTTGAAATTATAAAGAAGGACATATCAACATTGATTGACAAAATCTACGTAAACTAGTATTACAAAATTATGTAATACTTTTTTTTTAGAGCGTGTATCATAAATTAGTAACTAAGCTGCTAACAGTACGTACTACGTTTTATTACCTAAGTAACCACCAATGAATTTGACGTCAACTTTTCAAGAATATTAACACTTAAAAATGCATTAGGAGACTTTTCACAATAACAATAGCTGATTACACTTCGGTTTAAATCTTTCTAGAAATCGACGTGACTTTTATACAAAGATCATAAAAAACCCTTTTAACCACAGCTTATGAAAATCCCTGGCTGTACAGTTTTATTCAGTTTATGGAAATTTGTTGTTTATTGAAAAAAATAAAAACGATAGATTTAAATAATAATCCTTAAAAGTAAAAACATGTTCTGCAAAGAGATCTCAGCACCTTGGTACAAACGAGAGCAAACTGGCTCTTAAAGAACACACATAAAGTTGAAGAGATGAACTAAAAGTAACTTTGTATTAGGTTGGGTTGTTTACTACCTTCAAAACTTTGTTAACTTGACAATATATTGTTATATGTATTACTTAAAACACACGACATTCGTTTTTATATACACTAAAGCTGTTACACACCGTTATTTTTTTTTAAATTAAAAGTTAAGGAAAACAAAACTAAATATAAATCCATAATGACTACATACAACAGTTGTCCTGTTATTCCAATGAACAATACTGCCGCAATAAACACAGTAACTACAGTTACTGTTTTCATTTACGACGGCAGAATGAGAATTGGTATATAGTTCGAATTAAATAGTATAATTATGTAAATCTCGGTACTAGGTGACAACAGATTTTGAGGTTTAAGTAGTAAAAAAAATGTTAATTTTCTTTTTTAATCTTCCCTTAAAGTAGATTATCG
Source organism: Euplagia quadripunctaria (assembly GCA_963859945.1). Lineage (NCBI taxonomy): Eukaryota > Metazoa > Arthropoda > Insecta > Lepidoptera > Erebidae > Euplagia > Euplagia quadripunctaria. Next base: position 20,155,771 of record OY982567.1, read on the forward strand.
CACGATCCAAAAATTAGAACAAGAAAACTTATGTTTTCTTGTTCTAATTCTTGGATCTCTTCTTCTCCTAATTACCTAAGTTGCTCCTGAGCATGTTCTTTTTACTCCAAAGATAACTTAAATTATTTGTAAAATATCGGAATCATTGGTTTTTGGTATTGGTTATAATTGTTCAATAAACAAATGTGTCCATTTTTTATGATTTTTTTTTAAATTTAATTCATAAAAAAATATTAAGATCAATACGAAAAATACTCTGGAACAGTCCTTTTTTTCTCCATGAAAGGTACCTTATAGCTTTTTCTATACCCCTGATGACGTGATATTTACGACGTGATCGGTTGAGTAGCCAAAGTGTGACACCGTAACAAACAAACGTACATTCGCATTAATATTATTAGCTAGAGTTAGGGGTGTGTAAACCGGGACATACCTTTGTTTGTTACCCGACGTTTCGATCGAATTGCACCGATCGTGGGCACTGGTGGACTGGTGAGAGCTCAGCGACGCCTCCGTAAAGTGCGAGTTTCAGTAATTACCCACATTTTTTTACAAGCTTTTATTTAACTTGCAATGTTTGTATGTTTGTATGGATGTATGAATCTTATAACCACTTGCCGATATCCGATTGGGCTTAAATTTGATGTACATATACATATACATCCTTGGTGACATACATATATATCTTTGGTGACAATATAATAATATGGTACCATGGAGATGTTCTGATCATGTAGCCGAAAGTCGGCATTAGGAACTTCTTAACAAAACAAGATAAACCCATCGAGTTTGGGCTCATTTGTTTTGGCTTGGAAAGTACTTTTTTAAACATCAAATCTACACTAAAATAAAACTTGTTTTAATTTTTTTTTACAATTAATGGATTAATTTATTTTTGTTTTGGTTCGCACTGTCGCTACTCCGACAAACTTCACTTACGACATCCATTGATTGTCGTTACGTAGCATGTATTTGCTGACGATTGCATTAGCTGTAGATTATGGGGTTGATTTTTTGTAAAATTATACTTACGTACTTATAGCTTAAAGTCAAGCAAGAACATGCACACATATAGACATATAATTTACTACAGTACTACCACATGAGCCGGTTGCACATTATTGCTCCGTGTTAATCTCAGGTTTTTATATTTTATAGCTTTAAAACAGCTATAGCTGAATAAGATTAAGATTATAATTCACATATATTACAATAAATATACCTAGCCACAACCGTCTAATGACAATATTAGCTCTCGGTACTCAAGAGCTAATGTTCTCCACAATCAGAACAAAGAAATCTCTTGCGTTTAATGGTTCAACATCTAATAGACTGTGCGTGATAACAATAGAAAAATGTATGTATGAGTATAAAGGCACTTACTTGGCCAATAAAATCTAGTCCCATTGAGTAGGGATTTATTTATTTTTAACTTATAATTATAATCATAAGCATTTAGTGCAAACGTCTTGATTACGTATTAAACATGGGTTCGTTAAGCTGTTGTCTTGGAGGAAACGTAAGTAAGTTTGTTGTAAAACTAAGAAGTTACGTTTGGAAATTGTGGCCAGCACTCCAGGACAGCAATTTTAAATGTTCGAACTTAAGAACTTTTCTTCACCCTAATAATACTCGGTCCTCCTGATCTTTTAACTGTAATATAAGTCTGAATACTGACGTATCGGTGTACAATACATACAATGCCTATTTTTTGAAGTCTTAAAAGCAACATTTCTACTTTGTTTAAACCAGTTAAGGTGAGTAATCACATCTGGGATAACCAAAATTGACTGATTTCATGTTTTTTCTATGTTTGAATGAATAAGAGATAAGCTTTAAGTTATCAATTCTATAATAGCTAATAGAAATACAAAAGTAAATAATTATGTTTGACACGATTTTAAAAACGAAATCTTTAAATCCATAATGAGATTTGATACCTATTTGAAAATTTGTTACTTTGTTGTTACCGACATGCACCCGACGCGCGAAGTACAGCTTTACTGGTCAAAGCTGGGAAATAGGGATTGCAACCGGTACCTTCACCAATCCGACCGGATCCGGCCGGACCCGACTGGATTGACATTGGCATATATTATTTTAACATTTTTTTGGTTGGTAGCAATATGAACTGTATAAAAGAAGTTTAAGGATTTATCATAAATTTTCTATCTAATAATATACGGTTTAGACAATCAACTTTTTTTTGTAACCAAAAACTAAATTCTAGTATCCAAAGTAATTAGTTAAATCTCACTGTTCGTTTTAGGAATATATATCTCTATTAAGTTTAGTTTATCTAGAGTTCATGCATGACATTAGTAAAAATTATTGAAATGTAACTTGTATATAACTTAAATGTAACTTAATAAACCATGATTACCTTATACCACGAAAATTATGTTACTATATCTAAATAATTATTATTTTTTGATATAATGATTTTAAATTGTAACAAACAAAAAGTGTTACTTGTATCGTTTGCCAATCGACTCTTCTTAAACAGTTACAAATATAGCCAGCAATTAAAAGACCTTTTTAGCTTCTATATTCTTGTTTCTTTCTTGCAGGGTGCGGTAGTGACTGCACACGTAATAATAGGCGGGAATCCTTCCAAAACTTGGAGTCGTTTTTTATTCCGGATTCAATGACCGGATCCGGTAATATGGTAACGAATCCGGTAGACCAGATTGTAATCTCTACTGGGAAACAATGTTTATTTAAATGATTAAATATCACAGAAGACGTTAATCTCTATAATCAGTCGTTTGATTTTCAGCACACCTAATATTTTAACACTGAATCAAATTGTAAGAGTACTTATTTACTAATGGTAAGTAAAAGTACTTAATTACTTAGTAAATCACGTACTACACAATATAAAAGGATTTCAAATATAAGTAGTTGTATATTTTTCTATGTTAACATATTGACCTAATCATGGACTCAACTGATGGATTTACTTATCAACTCTGATTTCGCTTTTGTTTAGGAGTCCGACTAATACAAATCCATAATAAAAGCAAATTCGAATCATTGGTAAACTTACAGTCATCATCATCCTTTGCGCCTTTTCCCAACTAAGTTGGGGTCAGCTTTCAGTCTAACTACGATACGGCCGAACTTCGATATCTTACGTGAAGCGACTGCCATCAGACCTCCACAACCCAAGTACTAGGCGATATCAAAGTTCTGTAGATAGACCAGGTCGTCGGACTTTTTAGGGCTCCAACTACCCGTAACGAATGCCACAGATGTTTGTATGGCCCCCGGGACCGACGGTTTAACGTGCTCTCCAAGACACGGAGGGATCTCAATGTGTTAAGAATGGTCACCCATCCTAGACTGACCTGGCTAATATTACTTAACTTTGTAATGTGCTAACCTACTCGGTTACCACATAGCCACGAGCCCCTCCTCATTGGTAAACATACAGTATTTGATATAATATTTCAACGTAAATCTTTTTATTGTTACAGAAATGCTACAACAGAAGTTAAGTGAAATGAAGAACTTCACGCTAAGACGTTGAATATAACGAGACGTTGAATAGACTGTAAAAAGTGACAAATTTCAAGAAGAGTATCTAAATTAACATGATTAATATGGAGTCAAAAAAATTTCTTCGCAATGGATGTTATGCATAATATAACTTTGGAAAGACAGAAGTTCTACGCAATCCACGATTTCAAGAACTTAGCGAAAACTGATAACGTGGATGTAAGTTTAAATATTATACTAATTTAAGTAGCAAAAACGTGTAAACATTATCTTGGTCGATTATTTACACAACATGTTTAGAGTTCACGTGTTATGTTACAAGTCTTAATTAAATTTTTATGGATTCTATACAAATCTATCTCATCAATCTCTTTTCAAGTCTTGTAAATTGAGGCGCTATTTATTTAAAGTATGCGGCTATACGCATACACAGTTTACGCAGTGAAATTCCACAATATGCTAAGCTTAAAGTTCGTGTTAACTATATATTATTTATTATACTGTAAAGTGGTGATAAGCACTTTCATCTTTGTACTTAGCAAGTTGTTAAGTTATAAAGTTGTTAACATCAATATATCAGAACGTTAGAAACTATTAAGTTCTGATGGAACGACAGCGTACAAAAAATTAAAGTTAAAATACAACAAGTAGTAATAAATTTAGATTTAGAGATTAAACTTAAGTGCTTAGAGTCCACTTGTAAAATGTTTCGTGCAAAACACTATATCAGTGTTTCCTTGAACATTGTAAAGTTTTACTAGTTTTAATTATACAATACAACTTCATCGTTGTTATTTCTCCTCAATAGAAGAGTCGAGACATTATATATGTCAGTCAGTCAGTCAGTCAGTTAGTCAGAGAGAGAGAGAGAGAGAGAGAGAGAGACGAGAGAGAGAGAGACGCTAATAATACGTATATAGATCCACTAGAGGACGCTAATCTAAACATTGAGTTGTGTCTCTTTATTAATTTATGTCACCAACCTGTTAATGTGACCTTTTAAGTTCGTCGTATCGTGTAAGTTTGCACTTCTGTCGGCAGTCCCATGACTGCCTCTTTCTTTTTAGTTTTTTGGATTAATCATTTCTTTAATATATTTACAAAATACATTTTCACTACTCATGACAGTTGTACTTAATTCGAAACCATCAACACAACCCACAGCAACGATATGCGAAACCGCATCAAAGGCACAAGTGTTTTATGCCAACACATTTCTTTAACCGGTTCTTGTTTTATTTCCATTTAATAGTAAAGGAATGGGTTGCGGTTTATGAGTTTTAGGTTTATGAATGCCAAGTCCTTTCTAATTCTCTAGTAGAGACGGACTTAAAAATCGACTCGTTTAAATTCTTTTTTATCTGGTACTTTACGTTAATTTTTTTCATTCTGTTTTTTTTTTACTTACGGGTTGTCATTTTGTTTTTCTTTGACAAGCGCAGTCTTTATTTCTCCAGATATATAATCTGTGTGTTGTTGCAAAAAATCGACAATCCTCAGTCTTTGACTTTATGTCACACAAGTACCTTTTTATGGATTTAAAATAGCTCTCAACATTAAAAGAAGAGGGTACACTCATTTCTGATTTGTAAACTCCACTCAACTATCGTTATGTTTGACCATAAATTAATTATTTGCGTCATAGTAGGTAACAATGATGGCATATAATATACATTTTTATACGCATCAACATTATAATCACCGTCAGTTAAATCTTGTAATATTTTCTCTTTATTAATTTGTCTACTGAATCGGTAAGTTAGATACGTCAGTTAAAACTGATTCGTTAGTTTTTGTTTTTTTTTTTAATTTAGATGTGCAGTGTTCACTTAGAACCTCTTTCAAAATAGAATCACCGTTCGTTATTGGTGGAGGTTTTATGTCTTTGTTTTATTGTACTTCTGCAGAATTATCCTTTCGCAACATACGTTTTATTCTCAGTAATTCAGAATCACATCTTATTCCAGTACTAACAAATTTGTTAAGGTTGGTTGTTAAATAAAATAAATGGTTATTAAATCTAAGAACACTTTCAGCGCTCGTAATTGTTCAATGACTTAATATACGGGAAACGTTTGCAGTAAAAATTACGAGTGGGTCCACATTTTTTAAACTAGTTATATTGAATATAAGATTTTAACAACGTGACTTGTTTCTAACCGAATGTATGTGTCCTCAGGTGTATGTCAACATTCGTTTAGTTTCTTGAAAGATGAAACTATATAATCTTTAGTTGATTTATATTTCTTGAAAGCTTTAACCGCAGCTCCGATCAGCGCGGCACTGTCATCAACCCTGACCTCATTAGGGAATGATTTTTTATCTGTCCAAGTTCTTAGCCACCTGTATATTGTATTCATACTTTGATTCTCTGAAACCATTTGGGTAATTGGCACACTTCTCTAATTACATTAGTACCAAATATCATTCCCGAATATAATAATATATGTTTTGTGATTATCATATCTTGTGTTGAACCGAACTCTTTGAATATACTACCAGTGGCGTCTAAACTCATGATAATCCGTTTATATTTTATATACTGCTCATGGTCAATTCTTCACATAGTTCTTTGCATTTAACTAGTGACAACTTTACTTTTTTTGATGGACTATGATGAAAACTTTTGTCATAATTCGTCAAATAACCTTGACAAATTGCAATTTTATCAGTCGGCCAATTAATGTATACTTTAATATCCGCCTTGCATTGTGTACAAGATCCATGACACGTTATGCAAACACTATATTTGACCGAGTTTCGGAATGTCCAGCTGCAGGGAATTTTGGTTGCTTTCCAAATTTCGTCACGCAATATATGTGCACACTGGCATTTAGGCAAAACACATTTTTTTGACGGCTTTATGATTGGAATTCAGTCTTATTTCTGATAATACATTTTGTGATCGGTTGTATTTTTTCCTGATCATAACTTATTCTATGTCATTTACTTCTTGATTTTCTTCTTCATTGTACTCTGATTCTCTTCCGCTTAGAACACTGCTAGCTTTGCAATCATTGAAAGACTAATCTTCTGTATTTTCTTCGTTGCCGAAGAAATAGTGAAAATTTCTATTTAAGGAAATCTAAATGGCCTTTTCTGTCATACTGCACTTTAAGTCCTTCGAAATATCACTGAATATTTTATCACATGGTGAAGGTAAATTATTTTAATGCTTTAAATAACGATCATATTTTGTAAAAAACTTGTTTTTATTTCAATAATAGTACTGCACTGTTGTTGTGACGTTAATATATTTTTTTAATACTTAAAAAACACACTGAATAATTATTAACACAATACGATTGTGTGATAGAAAAAAAAATTAAGTGAGTGGTTACATACACACACATACATATACATATACAAACAGATGTCGCTGCATTGATAATTCGTTTATTATTAACAAAACAAAGATATCACTGCGTAACAGTAGCCCTTAATGACTATTATCAACGAAATTTGTTCTGAAAATGAATGATATAAAATTTAGATAATTAATCAGTTTGTTGTTTGGCGCCGACTCAAAATAAGTTTATATAAAATTTGATAGTTTATGTGAATAAACTCAAGACTTAAGAGGTTTATTTATTTATTGCTTTTTAGTTATTTCGTCGGTTTAATTTTTTGTTAAAAAGATTTTTATTTCATGATTTTTTTCATCATCAGCTCAGCTACATGATATGATGATTTCTGAACGCAAATACCTGATAAAGTAATGAAAAGTAAACAGAAACACTATTCGTTCCTCAAATTTCCTCGAAAATTGAAAGACTAATCTTCTGTATTTTCTTCGTTGCCGAAGAAATAGTGAAAATTTCTATTTAAGGAAATCTAAATGGCCTTTTCTGTCATACTGCACTTTAAGTCCTTCGAAATATCACTGAATATTTTATCACATGGTGAAGGTAAATTATTTTAATGCTTTAAATAACGATCATATTTTGTAAAAAACTTGTTTTTATTTCAATAATAGTACTGCACTGTTGTTGTGACGTTAATATATTTTTTTAATACTTAAAAAACACACTGAATAATTATTAACACAATACGATTGTGTGATAGAAAAAAAAATTAAGTGAGTGGTTACATACACACACATACATATACATATACAAACAGATGTCGCTGCATTGATAATTCGTTTATTATTAACAAAACAAAGATATCACTGCGTAACAGTAGCCCTTAATGACTATTATCAACGAAATTTGTTCTGAAAATGAATGATATAAAATTTAGATAATTAATCAGTTTGTTGTTTGGCGCCGACTCAAAATAAGTTTATATAAAATTTGATAGTTTATGTGAATAAACTCAAGACTTAAGAGGTTTATTTATTTATTGCTTTTTAGTTATTTCGTCGGTTTAATTTTTTGTTAAAAAGATTTTTATTTCATGATTTTTTTCATCATCAGCTCAGCTACATGATATGATGATTTCTGAACGCAAATACCTGATAAAGTAATGAAAAGTAAACAGAAACACTATTCGTTCCTCAAATTTTCGAGGGTTTCTCTCAATTTTATCAGGATCCCATCATCAGATCCTGACTTCCTTGACATGGGACTACCCTTGAGGTATACCCTATCTAACAAAAAAAGAATAATCAAAATCGGTTCATAAATAACGGAGAGAGGGCTGAACAAACATAAAAAAAAATATTTACGGTTGAATTGAGAACCTCCTTTTTTTTTCGTCGGTTAATATTATTTTTTATTTATTTATTTATTATTAATTTTATTTATGTAAAAAATAATATATAGAAAACAGTGCAGCTATGTAAGAAACGTAATTGGATCTAATGTCCGAATAAAAGGCAATTATTATTATTCACTGAGGTACAGCTCAATTCTGTGATGTACACCCGTGGTTCTAACGCACACAATCTTTTACGTTCCCACCGTACGTGGCGTATTTATATTTTGGACGTAGATGATAGATATATAGCTGCATCATTAAACCGCATTCACTGAATTTGTTACCATCAGTTTGAATTACCTTTCACTATGAAATCCAATTTAAAGACGTATTTTCATCAAAACAAAAAAACATATTTTGGACATAACCCTTGGGTTGCGAGCCCCATTCAGACGAGTGGCTGCCAAATGTCAAGTTGTTTTAAAGAGGCCTAAAGACTTCGACAAATGGAAACCGTAAACACGTTTTTCGTAATATTTTCTCAGTTTTTTTTTAATCAAACATTCTAGTATAGATGACTGAATGTCGACTTAATTTTAAACAAATTTATACAGTTTAGGCCTTCTGGCCATTTTCATTCTTTCAAAGCAATAATAAATAAATCCTTTTGGCGTATAATAATAAACAGAGCTTAGCGAAGGTATTAATTTATTATTATTAAGCTCTAACTTCAACAAAGGAACTTTATAAGTATCGTTAGACTGGAACCAAGCCAGTGAAACGTAAACCCTTTACTGAACTACAGGTTTCACAAGTTTCTTAAACAATATAAGTCAAGACTTTATTACAAATTATTAAATTGCCAAACAGAACGAGAACAGTAGTAATAATATTTATAGCAGCAGCTGTGTTAATAGACGATTAATTTAATGTTCTAGTCAGAACTTTGTTTTTGAAGTATTCATAACACGAAAAACAACAAACTACCGAAAAATATCCGAAGAAATTCGCACATTGACAATATATTTCAGAAAAGAAGGCTGATACTAAGTAGATAAAATAATTATACTTACTTACAAGGAAATAACAAAATCTGTTATGTAAATACATTTATATTAATTATTTTTTATTCAAGTTTATATTTATAGACATATACATATTTCGGACTTTTGGGTATCGTAAATGGCCTAACCGCTTGCGGTGATTTGAACTCTTGAAATTTTAGACCACCCTTTCTTAGGGTGGAGCTTCAAGAACTATGATAATGCAACTCAAGAGAATGCAGATAACTATTTCTTTAATACATGTACAGCACACCTAAGCACTATTTATTTCGCGTATTATTTATTTAATTCAATTAATGAAAATAGTTTCCAGTAAAAAAAACAAAAAACACAAATAGATAGAGCACTCTGAGATGTTAAATAAAACTTATACTACATTGACTACATTATGAAAACTTTTTAACAAAGAATTAAACCGAAGAAAGAAGAAAGGAAGTGAAAAATAAACTTGTTAACTAAACTCCTGCACTAATGTAAATACCTAAAAATATATTTGAGTCGGTGCCAAACATACAAACAAGCAAATTAATTATTACGTAATAAGAAAAAAATATTATTAAGAAAAATAAGAAGAAATGGAGCAGCCAAAAGCGTATGCCATTTCTGCCCCGCAAATACCAAGTACTAGTAACATCACCCACTAATAAAAATGAAAATCGTTGCCACTTTTGCTGCCTAGGGTAAAACGGCAGATGATTTTTTAAAATCAAGAACCAGTAATTCGCTACTTCCAGCTTTTGACACTAGGTAATCTATTACCTAGTGTCAAAAGCTGGAAGCCATTCATAAATTAAACTTTGTCAATTCAATTAGACACATTCAACTATTTTAAAAAAATATGTCGAAAGTGTTGCTTTTCATCAAAATTTGTTTTGAACAAAATCTCTTTAACAGAGAAAACATTTTATTAAAATAATATTATGATCAAGAGAAATATACCAGCTGCGTACCTTTATAAAATCCTTTGAAAAATACTGTACTTTATGAAACCAATTTCCCATTAGATTAAAATGTCACCTTGTTGTAACATTCACAAAGCATTTTGATCATAATTTTCCTTTTCTATCGTCGTTTCAAATAGCGATATTATTTATATTCAAATTGCGGTTATTTGACAATTTATTCGTTCACCCACTCTGTTATAAAATAATTATTATTCACACATTGTTTTTTTAATGTTTAAAGACTTATGAGCCTTTACAGCGTTAGATGTGCTTCATGATTTGTGGCTTAGTATAAACTCTTGATTTTTTGGGTTTAGAAATAAAAAATATTCAACATTAGTTTTAGTTTTTAAGTTTAATATTACAGTATTAATGTTATAAAGTTAGGTGAATTGGTTTGGGTAAGATAAATCTTCAGAAGTTTAAACTGTATTATAGAAATGGTATTAGAATTAATGGTGCCTCGGTGATTTCGGTAAAAACTAATTGTTCAAACCTCATTAAATGTTTTCATAAAATTCGTATTCGGTTTGCGTAAACAGAACCATGTGTCAATATATCGTCAGAAGTATAAGTGCCTCTCCACACGCCTTCACCGAAGTAGTCATATGAAGAATTAGAGCATTGCCATTCGGATACTCCTTCTTATCTTAAAGAACACTTGAAAGCAGCAGAGAATTTAAGAAGGGAAATACCGGTGTTCGTCAGTCAATACATAGGTAAATCTTTCTCTGCCAAAGTTGTACGTTTAAGGAATGTTTTACCATTGCGATTCAGACGGCAATCAATCTCTCAATCTGCACTGACATTCTAAAAGCAAGTGAAGAGTATTACTTTTGGCTATAAACACTTATGTTATATACATACACGCTTCACGGATAATAAAAAAATTGAATAAAACAAAACGTGCTTTGTTTTATGGAATAAAAACAATTAAAAACAAATTTATTAAAATTCGATCAAGAAACCGCAGCTGTCCAATTATAAAGGTAGTTACAGAAAGGTGTGGTAAAATGTTAGGTGCGTAAATTGCGTTAAGCGTAGCCGACAAATAGTTAATTGAGCTTGAAAATAAAGGGATTAAAAAAATATATTTGGAAAACATTTTTCCTAGTGTAGAAGCACATTTTTTTTTACAATTTCATCCATGTCAGCCCTCTCCCATACGAAATATTAGCTTTATCGGTTAATTTTCAATAATCAATAATTTTTCTAAAATTGTTAGCGTTTTACATTATTTATGGGTTCTACTATACGTCCCTAAAATATGACCACACCCTTCCGTTACATTCTGTATAATATCCGTTTGAATTTCTTTGTAAAATTAATGTGGTTTATGCAACATTTTGCTTTTAAGTACCTACCTGTTTTATATATTTTCTAGCTGTGCCCGCGTGTAAATCAGTTTGTGATTATGAAAGATACATAGTATCGTTATTTTGTCGGGCTTTGATTTGATTGCGGTAAACGAACTGCCTTTGATGTGGTAAATCTCTGGTTCTACCTTAAAAGTGGGCATAAAGTTTCCTTCCCTAATTTATTTATTTATTTTATTCCCAAATTAAGCAATCTGAAGCGTTGCATAAGGACTTTTAATTTTTACATTATTTTCGACAGAAAATGCGTTATTGTGACTTATTTATAAGAGATACGTACGTACTTTTTTTAGATCTACTAAAGACGAACATTTTTGTAATACATAGTAAAAAAGATAAAAATGTATGATCATCAGTCATACATAGAAACTGTGTATTACAAAAGGTAAAGCAGCTCGGAAGCGCTTTATCTTCTGGATTGCGTTATAAATGCCAATATTTCAGGAGAATTAATCTTATATTTACTGGAATAAAATATAGACTATGCTACTCGCTGATAATATAGCTTTCTGAAAGTATTTTTTTTTATCAGTCCATTAAATTCGGAGCCTATCCATTCGTAACAAAAAAACAAAAAATCAAATCATTCCTCTTTCTAATATTAGTGAATATTCACTAGTACTAGTGCATTATCAACATGATAATGCATACATGTAAAATCACTCATTTTCGTACCTTTGGGATTTTTCCTTTTTTAGCACAAACTTTTTTTCTATGTGAACAAATCTATGATATGGATTTTTACCTACTTCTAATAAATCAATCATATCTTAATCAACACCCAAATCGGGCAAGGTTTTTTTAAATTCTGATTTCGGAATATAAAATATTCACTACAATGCTCAATCTAATTTCAAAACATAAAACATGCAAAGTTCTGTCACAAAGTGCTCTGGCACAGTCTTTAGATATTCATGTAGTTCAGGATCTGGTTATAAGTTTGAAGTTAAAGTTTATTAGTGTGAACTGATGTTGATTTTAGAATTTTATACTTAACACTGCTTTATCTTATTGTTAAATTGTGAAACTTCTTGACTTTGGTTATAAATTTCTATTTATAGTTTAACTTGAAGTTAGTCTTTTTTGAGTCGAAATTAAACAAAGCTACAGTCCATTTAGTCATCATTCTATAACAGCTAATGTTACTAGACCTTTCATTGTACCAATGTCGGCTTTCTTGATCTCATTAAATAGCACGTGATACATTTGAGGTTTCTTTCAATTATCTTTCATAAAAAACAGAAATGGAAACCCTGACAGACCAGGATTTCTGCGGGATTGGTGTGCAGTAATCCTCTACCATTCCCTTACTGCCGTCTTTGGCTTGCTAATATGGTACTGACATGTACCATATAAGACTTGCACCTCGGCTGTTATGTCACCTCTTTGTACCGTATTGGCAGAAAGAGGTGACATGGCAGCCGAGGCGCAGGTCTTATATATTCCATATATGTAACTTCAGTCACACATAGTAACAGTCTTACCACAATTTTCATTTCGTTTCCTGCGCTGGTGACAAATCTTTCCTGCGCTGGTAAAGACTGTTAGGTTCCGCCCCAGCACCACTGCGTCATTGGAATAATACTATTACCAAGGTTATTGTATAATTATGATTCCCTGGGACACTGCTGCTGTCACCAGGGCCGTTACACGTATGGTTGTATCGATGGTCCTAATCTTAAGAGGTGCGTAAGAGTATTTTTAATTTACGTATTAATTAATGATTTGCAATCAGAGTTGAAACCCATTCACAGCAAAAAGGGAAAATAATATTCAATAATATCCTATATCAAATCAAAACTTCGTACAGGGTTATAAGTTATTTCAAAACATACTAAATTATTTATGTATGAAGTAAAAATAAACTTGGTAAAACTCAAAAACGAAGGTGAAATATTTCCGCCTTTCAGTTTTTCCTCATTCTATGGTGCTACTGTGCGAAACTTTTATATGAAATGCTGACAGGCGTTGATGTGGGTTGTATAATCTGTCTATCATAATAACAGGCTGACTACAAAACGTTAAGAAAAGAAATGTAAATCATGAATAAAATCATTGCGGCATGTGCATGCATATGGCTTCAGTACCGATATTCAAAAAAGTATTCTTACTTTTCTTTGAATAGACATATTAAAGGTCAGCATTCCTGCTCAGGAATTCATAACTTTGCTGTTTGATACTTATTGTATATTCATTATTTTGTTGATAACTTGACTAAAAAGTTCAATGACTTTTCAAATAAAATATTTTGTTTCACCGTAAAAGCGTTTTGTTTATCAATATAGTTTCCTTTTAACTCGATATATTTAATACAGTGTTTTTCTTTTCTCAACGTCCTTAAAATAGGTGTTTGTTTCAGTGATGACCTCTTCGATCGACTTACATTTTTTAACGGCCAGACATTTCTTAAATCTGGACCAAATGGTTGATGGAATAGCAGTTCGTATCCCAATTTATGGATTTTTGCTATGGTGACTACACACATGTGCACCCGTACATTTTCTTAATGAAACAGCATTTTTTTGTTCTCAAATGCAGTCGTTTTCACTTCAAAATAATTTCGAATCTAACCAAAAGCTCTGAATAATATTTGTCGGTTATTGTTTAAAGGTAAAAATGCCCCTAGTAGTATTTTTTTGTGTACATTCATTTGTTTAGAATTCTAAGTTAAACTCTAGGACTGCTTATCTGGTCACAAATAATATAATTAATTATGTTTTCGGGAATTAAGGCAATCACGTAAAAGGCAGGTTGTTAGTATAGACACAAATTTTTAATGTCTTCCTGTCCATATGAATGAATTTATTCATAAATCTTAGGTTTATTGATATAGATTACTTTCTTTTTACGACTATGGTTTAATACCACAGATAGCATGAAACTTTGAGTCCTATTCTAATTGAAATTTTTAATTTCCTCATCTGTGACTATTATGCATAAACATAAATTAGTTTTCGTTTACAAAATTAAAGACGAGTAAACTAAAATATGAGAACTCACCAATTGTGTATGTAGTTTCCTTTGTTTGGTCGTGTCCTTTAGTTTGATGAGTTATCCTTTCGTTGTTTTAGTATATCCTTTTAGTTACAAAAGCATAATGACCCTGTTTTACCGTACTACCTTTGAAACTTTCGTGTGGCTTCATATAATTATGTATTTACACGGGACTTTGTTTACGGGAATAGTTTTACCCTATCTGTCATATAATGACAGCACAGAAACAATATAAAACTTTCCACACATTTGGTAGACAACTACTCTGATGTATGTGGTTTATTTGTTTGAGTCGCTTACAGTCCGGTTCATTCGCTGATTACATAATGCTACCCAAGATAAAGTGAGCTTTGCTACCGTAGATCAACGGATGAATTACAGTTACATTGTTTTAGAACCTCGTGATTTGAATGGTGGCTTAAAACTAATTCTGGAAATAATGTTATACATTTTAGTAAAAAAAATATATGTTTGTCAGTGGGAGAGCCATGCTTCGGCACGTATATGGAATACTGTTCTCATATCTATGCAGTAGCACATCCCAGTACCGGCTTCTCCCTCTAGACCGCATTCAACGGAGAGCGACTTGAATCGTCGATTGCCAGAATATTTTAGATCGGCTTGACCCCTTGGCGTTGTGTAGAGATGTAGAGATGTAGCTTCACTCTGCATTCTCTATCGCCTGTACCATGGACAGTGCTCTGAGGAATCGTTCGGACTTATACCGGCCGCAACGTTTCGCCATCGTTCAACACAACATAACTTTCATCCCCATCACTTGGATAAGAAGATTTTTTTGCCTCGCACAACCAATCTCTGGAACAACTTGTCGCCTGGGGTATTTCCGGACCGATACAACCATCAAACCTTCAAGAAAAGAGTGTACTCCCATCTCAAAGGCCGGCAACGCACTTGTGACTCTTGAGTTGCCAGTGTCAGTGGGCGAGGGTAGTCACTTACCATCAGGTGAGCCGTCTGCTCGTTTGCCCATAAAATATAAAAAAAGCGTATGGGCCGGCTCGACTGCAGTGATACCATGTGTTTCGCCGAGTGAGTGAGGTTACCGGAGGCCAAAACCCCTCTCCTCGCCTTCCCCTACTACCACCTTAAAGGCTGGCAACGTACTTACGACTCTTGAGTTGCAAGTGTCCATGGGCGGTGGTAGTCACATCCATCAGGTGACCCGTCTGCTCGTTTGCCCCCTATCCCATAAAAAAAAATACAAACAAATATCACAACACTATATATCTCCTGAACCGTCTTCAATCCTCGTACTTATTGCTCCAGCAACACTCGATGAAATACTAAAGAATTTTGCCGCATAAAAATTCGGCAAACCGTGAAACCTGATAAAAATAAAATTAAGACATAGGCCTACCCCTCGGTAGGCCTTTGGGGATACAGGCGTGATTGTATAAACGTATGCGTGTTCATGTACAATAACTCTGAGTCAAATGTGAGGTCCGCCCTTCTCAATTGCAGTAATGGTCTACCAGTGCAGCTTTGCTTTGGCATTATTATTGTTCTCCGCGGTATTCGACAAAGTCATGCCATCCAGAAACATTCTACTAGGCTGCTGATATCCGTCGATTTGCACTTATATACGGGAGCCTAAATAACTTAGAGCAAAGAGTGAATTACATGGCAAGACTGTAGGACATTAAAATGTATTCCTTAGTGTTATTTTGGTACAATGATAAATTAACTACTTCAATTTAAAATCACACCTAAGTTCGCACGTCTTACCATCTATCTCTCCGTCACTCTAACAATATACGGTAAGTACTTCTTAAAATGGACGAGACGAATGGTCGCAGAGACCGACAAGATAAAATTAGAAAGGTTTTTTGTATTGCTGAGGAACACTAAAAACAGTTCGTATTGGTTACACTCATGACCTAACTACCTAACATGAGCTTTGTGTTCTACTTTTAATTAAACTGCCTGGCATAATCTTAGTTTATTTATCTATATATCCCTATTTGCCTTGGTCACGGCATCACGGGTGAACGGTTTGACCGATTTCGCTAATTCTTTTTTTTTGTGTTTGTTATTGTCAGAAGAAGGTTCATAAGAAAGAAAAAAGTTAAGAAAGTTGCGCGAAAAATTACAAAATTTAAGAAAACTTAACGAGGGACTTACGCGGGTGAAACCCAGCTAATAATTTTATAATTCCTCAGGTATTTCCCATAGCTTTGTGTTGTTTTTGAATATGACTAAGTTTGCACGGTGTTCCTACTTCTAAATATAAGTACCTATTCGAATTTTGTTTTTTTGATTTCAAAATAAAGTATTTTTTTTAAATTAAGACCGTTTGTGGTCTCGGATAGACTAACTCGGACAATGTGTAAGTACCATTTGCTATAAGAACTAAACATAATTGAAACCCATTATTTTTGTATGTACTGTAACATCACATTAGCAACACAGCTTTTTAGCCAATAGAGGTCACAAAGGTTGCAAAACTGCCCTTGCAAATTCATCTCTTCTTCCAATTCTTAACTTTGTGGAAGCCAGCTAACGAGATCTCATGGAGAACCAATTAGATAAACTAGAGCGACTTCAAAACTTTTGTATCCGATTTAAATATTTTGGTCCGAATTCCGAATTTAATTTAATTCCGAAAAAAGCTTAAGTACTTACCTATTCTTCTTCGCCAGAATGCTCATATTCTCTCTTTGCTGAATAGCACACTGTTTAACCCTCATGCATCTTCATATTTAAAAGGACGATTTGTGTTCCTTCATAGTGCCCATACGAAATGCTTACGATTATCAGAAAATCTGACATTAAAAGTGCCGGTGCATTCAACGACTTTCATTGACAAATCTATATGATCAAGCGACGTTATCTACATATATCTACTGACTACTGATATATATTTTTTATTTCTATTACATGACTAAGATCAAAATTACCTTTGAATATACTATATAACCTCTACTAAATACGTAGTATACTTTTTTCTTCTTCATCTTCTTCTATTATTATCTCCATCTCAAGGTTGTCTAGTAGAGATGTATGTTATTAATGGTGTACAATAAAGAATATTCTATTTATTTATCTATTTAAAGGTTTCATCAGCATATGTTAGACCTCTTCCGTTTAGTATCCAACAGGTGACGAGCTTATTAGTACACAGTGCCTACACTTTCATAGTATCGATTCATTAGTTTTGAAATGAAATAGAAAAATGTATCCAATGCCACCCTATTCTGTTAACTAATCCAGGACCTCAGTACAGCAGGTGTAAACATTACACAATGTACCAATAGCTCTTGGAATATTGGAATTTACATAGCAGTTTTTTCCTAAGCTTGTAGCTTTGAATCTTATTCTCATTTACGAATGAATAAATGTGTTAAGAAACACATACAGATCCTTTTTAATTTTGTCTCCATTTGAACTAAATATAGGGCGTCTGTATAGAGTAAACAAGTTTATTATCGAAATATAAAATATTAAATGTACATTTACAAACCTGGCAGAGATTATAAATATCCATATTAGTTGAGACTAAAGAGTGACAACTGTGTATATATGCAGTTTGACTTTAAAACGAGATTCATTAAATAAAAATTATTTGCAGGTGGTGTACACGTGGAAAATGGACTTCAACCGCAGCATGTTGGATGCTGCTACACTTCTCGTGCCTAAAACAACAGCACCACCGTCATCTAACACTATGCCTACCTGGGCACATCACTCCTGGGTGTGTCTCTTCGCAGCTATGCTGGTCGTCGCAATTGGCGGCAATGTTATTGTTATTTGGATAGTCACAGGTAAGGAGTCAACATTTATTTTTATAGTTGTAGTTCATTCCATTATCATAGAGCTATGTTCGCTATTATGCTTTTATAACGTAGAATTATTAAATAAAAGCGAGTCATAATCATTTGTATTCATAGATAAAAGAAAGTCAGGGAAAGTACCATTACATTGCATTTTCAGCTATTAATGTGGGAATAAATATGCACACGTAGCAATAAATTTAGGCTTCAAATGTATCCGTCAAAGACTTATGCTCATACATGGATAATATCACGTGTTGACGCACTAATCCGCTAAAAAAACTCTAAAAACCCTTCCCCGCTACACGGGCGAGGAAGACGTCGGATTCCCCCCGCTCGGCCACATCTGAATCACGCGCCCGCTGCTCACTTTGTGTCTAGCACCCGATCCCGATAGACACGTAACAAGCGCTCGCTTTCGCTTTCATGACGCGCGTAATAACCTAATGTAATTTATAAAGCGAATAGACGTAAGAAGAAAGAAGTAGTTTTTTTTATCACCTTAGTAAGATTAACATCGGAACAGAATTACAGCCATAACACACGTAGTGATTTCATTTATCACAAGTTATTTTCAGCAGTATTTGTGCAGAGCTAACTATTCGTGGAAAGGAAGTTAAGTCAGCGTCAAAGCCGTAGGTAACTTAACTTTATAATGATGCACTCAACTACAGTAAGTTAGTCGCAAGTTGTTTGTTCAGCAGGCTCTTTGCGCAAAACTGCGATAACTTGATACGCTTGAGCATATCCAAAATATTTACGTACATACACATCCTTCGGTTTATGTCTGTATCCCCGAAAGGGTAGGCAGAGATGTATAAATCAAGTATACTTTGGTGTCACTCACGTAATAGGGACCAGCCTATTGACGTCAACCGGGCACTTTGGGAATTAAAGGTAAGAAAATTGGTAGTATATTAAAAGGGAAATATAGGTAAGAAGGGAAGGTATGGGAAGGAAAGGGATATTACTTATAAGTATGGACTGGGAAGTGTAGGCTACTACTACTACTACTACTACTACTAGTAGTTTAGGGTACCATACCTGTAATTCGAACCGGCTGTTGCCGGTAAGTCCGAGCCCTCTTACTTATATTTGTCTCCTATTTACATTTAATACACAACGATAAATTAAAAGAAATATATTTGAGAAACACTACCGAAGCATGTCGATATCATATTTCTTTAATTTGACACGTGAAAGTAAGTCTCAAATAACAGTCTTAAATATTTTCTTATTTATCTTCGATACTTCGTTCGTTCATCTTAAAGAACGGTTGAATTTCCTTTATGATATACATCCAAATTTTCTGAGGTATTCAAATATTCTAGTTTATGTTATGTATTTATGTATATTAATAGGTACACGGCATTCTCCAGGCTCTACGATAAATATTTGACTGTAACAAAACGCCTTTGATATGTTTTGACACTGTTTATATTATGTACATGAGACAAACTCAATGACTTCGCATCTTGGTATCCTCTTAAAAAATGGTGAATTGCAAGAGGGTGTATTAGGAATATATTTAGGAGTCTAGTCACGTACTCTATTACTACCTACTAGGTGACCCGATAGACGTGCTCACGCTCGAATTTCAGTAAATGGTTTGTGAACGTTTTTCTTTAATAGAAATAAGACCTTACAATTTTTTTTTATTTTATTTGCCAGGATATTTATTTTTATAAAGAAATCTACTGTACGATATTTTCCTTCTAATTTATTATTATTATTTTTTTATTTATAACACTTCCTGCAGATAAATTGCATGAGGCGGACTTAATGCCGTAGGCATTTTCTACCAGTCAAACTTTGGGTGATACAGAGACGTGGGTGGCAGGTGTTTAATTTATTTATTTATAATTAAAATTGTGATTGTAAGTTTAGAAAGTGAAGAACGATGTTAGAAACATATATATTACATAAACAAAACTGCTTAAAAATACAATACATAATATAAACTAAATAAAATATTATATTATACTTGATAAATACACACATATATCTACATACATTTACAAAGTGTTATTCAGACGATTCTACCAATAAGTCTGTGTAAAGCTGTCGTACTTTAACCTTCAAAGTTTGTCGGTTAGTGGACATCCTGATTTCTAGTGGGAGCGCATTCCAGAGGTTCACAACCTGGACAGTAATTTTTTTTATCTCAATCTAAATTTATATTTTTATGTGAAAGACGTAACGTAACGTCCTTCTTAGGGCGAAGCAGGCTATGAACAAGCTACAGTGGCAACAATGTGCGATTTCATTATTTTGCAGTTATTTTAAATGATTTATAATTAAGTTATTCATCATCACTATCATCATGTATATAATATAAATGTATATAATATAAATGTTTATAATATAATATGTACCTCAGTATAATATATTATGATATCAGTCAACATAGATGTATGTTCTTGGGAGCCTCTTAGTAAAGTACATCTTAAATGAAACATATATGCTTTTACATAATAATTATTTGTGTGAAAACAGCGATAATGAAGAAAGCCTTAGCAGTGATTGTTCATAAACGATGACTAATGGGAATAATAAATTGTTACTGATACTATTCATACCCCACTAAATTATATTATTATGCTCAATATTATGAAAGACATTTGATAACTATTGTTTGAGATTTTTAGAGTTATGAGAGCAGTATTTTAATTTGAGAATTAAAAAACTAAGTTTCAAATTATAAATTTTGTTAGCTATTTCTAATCCGTGGTTCTGCTCGCGTGATTCCAAGGAACAGTTAAAGAGTTTTTGTCAATTGATCAAATTCACGATCACCGTATAGAGCACTTTTTAAGGTTGCAATTCTATACAAATCTGTTGTTTTATCACTATATATACGAAACAACGAAATACTGTGACAGACTCTGAACAGCGAATTTTTGGTAATAATAAAATTTTTGTGTCGAAAATGTGGTGTACATTTTGACACAAAAATGTCAAGCATTTAATTTCAGGTGGAACAAAATGTAATGTTCCTTCAGCAGAAAAATAGGTCGTGGCTACATTAAAATGTAATTTGGTAAGAGGACCTGTGTTTACTTTTAGCTTAGGGGTCTAAGGCTAGCGGTTAAGGGGAGATGATTTTGTGTGAAGGCCTTTATTAAAGTTGAAGTAGACTGGCTGGTGTTGAGTATATTTAAATTACGTAATGCTAACACCAAATGTCCGTATTTGTTAATGAGTCAGCAGTCTTTGAATTTTCGGGGTGTGTCACTGCACGTACACAGTTTTCCCAGTGCTGAGTCTGAAACTGAGTGTCTCTGTTTACATTGTGTTGTAACTGAATTCTGAATTAGATCCTTTCACAACGTTAAACGGTATCAATTATCTTCTAGGTGTGTAATAATATACATGAACATGAACATTTTGCAACGCAATACACAGCAGTATAGATAAATAGATGTATTCTTAATTGTACACAAACAAATAGGTTACAATATGTTACATATATTTATTTACTAGCTAATGTTATGTACAATTGGCGACCTTATCGCAATTTGCGATCTCTTTTACTCTTCCAGGCAACCATTGGATTAATAGAGAAAACATAGGTGAAAAGAGGGGCTGCAGTGTATAATATATTTTTAAGAAACCTATGGAAAAAGAAAATAATAATATTTAAGTAAATAATAATGTGCACTTGTATATAATTATTTTCTTTTTCATTTTCTTTTTCATTGTACACCGCAGCCTCTCTTTTCACCACGAGCATAAATAAAAATGTACTTAAAAATCTTTTCCAGTACTTCCAAAAACTTCTTGTTCGCAACCAGTATGTACGTACTTATCAAGAAAAAATAAGAAATTTTACAACTTTTAATTGACTTCTGTGCCGTCGTAAGGGTCCGTTGTGCCTTGGAATATAATTTATCACTTTTGGTTTATGATTATTTATTTCTGTAGTACGAAAATGCCGCAAGTATATCATGTGTTTAACAAAACAACCTTGAACATATTATTCAATATTATTTGGAGATATGAGTACCGTGCGACAAATAACAATTCAAACAAAACAAAACATCAAAACAAAACAACAAAATTCTGGTCCAAGTTC
Organism: Euplagia quadripunctaria; assembly: GCA_963859945.1. Classification (NCBI taxonomy): domain Eukaryota; kingdom Metazoa; phylum Arthropoda; class Insecta; order Lepidoptera; family Erebidae; genus Euplagia; species Euplagia quadripunctaria. Next base: position 20,178,157 of record OY982567.1, read on the forward strand.
TCATAAAGGTGTATGTATATTTATGACCAGAATATGATATCGATCGAAACACGATATTTGCAAACCAGTACCCAAACCAAGACCTAAAATAATTTGGAGAGTATGAAACTTTATTACAGTTGACCTCTCTTGAAACTGAGAATAGCGGCTACAGTACGTAGGCGGCAGATATTCGTAGACGCCTACGCTAGCTACGGTTGCGTAGCCGCAACACTACAAATAAGTCAACGTCTATTTACATGTAACAACAACCAAATTACACTTAGCCCTACACCAACAACCAAATTACACTTAGCCCTACACCAACAACCAAATTACACTTAGCCCTACACCAACAACCAAATTACACTTAGCCCTACACCAACAACCAAATTACACTTAGCCCTACACCAACAACAAAATTACACTTAGCCCTACACCAACAACCAAATTACACTTAGCCCTACCGGTAGGGATATCTAGTAGGGCTAAGTGTAACTGCCGACAAAACACGGTGCCGGTTCCATTCTTACTTGAAACACTTATTGGTATTTACCACGCACGGCACGGCACGATTTAACCCTTGAAGGAATAAATCAATTTTTGGGTTTTTTACCAGCTGCAGTAAGAGATGCTTCACTGGCCATTTTTAGACATCGCTCTATTGCTTCTGTATACAAGAACAAAATCTCAAAGAAGTAAACAAAAGTCGAAGGGGTAGTTTCAGCAGTAGAACCATTACAGTGGACTGCCCGATCCTTTTCACGCGTTGCGTCCTAACAACTGGTAGTCCACACTTCTATAAGATCAATGCTTTCTGGACCAAATACTTCAGGGATAGAAGGCTGCTTGCCTTTTAGTTTTTATCTATTTTAACATAAATAATATGCTTCAATGTATTGATTGTTTTCGGAAACGCTGACGGCTTAAACCGGCAACACTAAAACGAAAAACTTTATCTTACAAGTAACGAAATAGGTTATTATAAATCAAATATAGAGATAGAACTTAAATTAAATTTATACTTATAAAGATAACAACACAACTTACACAAATATAGCAAGTATTTATAGGCAATGCGTAACGGAATAGGTCGGTAACAAGAATGCCTAGAGCTATACTAACTTTTAAAAGTTCGCGTTCCATGATATACTTAATTATGAATTTATACGGAAATTAACGCGATCACGAAATAGGCCTGTGATCATGGCCAGTGCAACCTGGTCGAAAGTTCAGGCAATTCAGAGGTATGTAATACCTATTTCGTGATCGCGTTCAGGCTGCGTTTCCACCAGAGATGTGCGAGGATGCGTAGCAAGGGATGTGTTTATTGAGAACCAATAGAGTTGCTTCATTTCCTGTGGAAAGGGCTTAGCGGAGCGAGGTTTTTGTACGTACAAAACAAGTGAGGGACGGTTGCAAGGGATGTGTGCGAGAGATGTGCAAGCAGATCTAAATCACCTACACCACGTAAAAGTCTGAAAAAGGACAAGCGAAAGAGTGAAACGCCAAGTAAGAAAAACAAAAAATCTTCAGAAAGGCGTACCTCCTCTCCAAAAGGAGACCACAAAGATAGACAAAACAAAGAGAGAAATCACGTTCGAAGAGACTCGCACAGAGACAGGACAAAATCTCGCTCACCTCGCAAAAGCAGAAGTACGTCTAGTCTTAGCTATTCACCAGCGCGTCGTAGCCCAGAACGTTACCGAGATATAATAGAGAAACTCCCAGAAAAAGATAAACGCAAATACATCAAATCGCCATCTGATCTGCATCCTAAAAAGAAAAAGAGTAAAGACTTGGCTGAAAATTATAAACCTATGGCTGTTTGCATGCGTAGTTCATCTAGCGAAAACGAAGATATTGAAGATGATTTTCTGCGGTTAGACGATAGAGACCGACAAGACGAATTGGATAACAAAGAATTGAATAGACTGAAAGAAAGACTGGCTCAACTCGCTAAAGCATCGATGGAACGGAGAAGGAATGAGGAATCTAATGGACCTTCAACATCTCAAGCTGGACGCAGTGACTCTAAATCAAGAGAAGAAGAAAAGATGAAAAAGCCAAGCTCAAGTCCGGATATAGAGACAGAAAGGGAAAAATCTCCGGTAATAGAAAAGGAAAGAAAAAAGAGTGAAGAGGCGCAGCCAGTTCCTAAAAAAGAGAAGAGTCCGCTGCCTGAAAGTTCTTCGGATTCAAAAAAACGTGAAAGAAGTACGTCAAGGCGAAGCTGGTCGCAGGCGTCGTCGCGGCGGTCGCGGTCTCGGTTACGCTCTCGGAAGTCACGGTCGCGCGGCAAATCGTCAAGGTCAAGGTCGAGGTCGCGATCACGTTCTCGTTCTTCGCGCTCCAGATCTCGCTCTTATTCTTCTTCAAGGTCAGTATAAGTCATATTTCTCTTCTTTGTTTTGAAATGTCTATAAAATTGGCACAGGTTTTATCGTATATTATGAACCAATACATCTCAAAAAAGTTGCTTTCCTAAACTGTTGAAAGAGATGAAAACTTTTTGGTTCGGTTGTAACCAATAGCTGATAAATAGTTGCCACTTACACAAAACTGTAAAGTCATTGCGAAAGATATGTGCGAGGGATGTATGCTAGGGATGGACGAGAATGAGAAACTGCTAGCAGTCCCTAGACGGTGTTTGTTAGAGGTTGATGCGTATTGTACGGAACCATCTGCCAATATCTGGACACCAGGTAGCATTTTGTGCTGTTAATAAATAAAACAGAGCTGCCTATCTATATCCTATATACTATTGTAGTCTTTGAACTGAACTGAGACGCAAGCAGCGGGCAGTTTCAAACGCGCTCCTCTCCATCTACACCTTACCCCGCTCGCTCATATCTGAAAAGAGCCCACTACACATCCTCGCACCGCTCATTTGCGCACCGTTTTACAGCGTCGCTACGCATCCTCGCACCGCTCAGTGGCCTAGCACATCTCTGGTGGAAACGCTCACATCGTTTCACAGCATCATTACGCATCCGCGCACCACTCAGCTACCTCGCACATCTCTGGTGGAAACGCAGCCTATTCCCGTATTAATACATAATTAAGTATGCCTAGAGCTTCTTTGAAAGATTTTTTAAACGTTAGTTACTTAGTTCTAATAGAACTGTAAGTTCATTGCTGGAAGGTTTATTGGAACTCAAAACGAAGGGGAAGGATTTCGATGTGATGGCGAATTTAACGCTTTTATAAAAATAAATTCATCGTCAATTATCCTATAATAATTATAACAATTACCGCAAGTGAAGCGGCGAGCATGAGCTAGTCGTTATTTAAAAATACTTATGCGGATCCCTAATAATTATGACACAAATGCATACACTTACGTGGCATTTTCCTTATTTTCAACCCCCGACGCAAAAAGAGGGGTGTTATAAGTTTGACGTCGATGTCTGTGTGTGTGTCTGTGTGTGTGTCTGTCTGTGGCATTGTAGCTCTGAAACGAATGGACCGATTTCTATGTGTTTTTTTTTCATTTGAAAACCAGTTTCCTTGCGGTGGTTCTTAGCTATGTTTGGTTAATATCGGTCCAGCAGTGTAAGAGTATCAGCTCTTTTCCAAAATGATGTAAGGCATTTTGTAATCGTTGAAGGGATTTTGGAGTCAGGGGTTTTAAATTTTAAATTAATGATTATTAATACGTTTTTATAAACTTGAACATTTGAATTGAAGTTACAAGAACTATCTATGGGAACTTAGAAGTCAAGTTTAGGGTACTTCTAATTTAGGTACGAAATGAAACTTCGTGGTGTGATATTATGATTCGTTTAAGTGAGTCCAGGCCATTTCGTTTCTATTGAAGAACAAAACGAACCTATGTAATAATATTCGCAGTTAAATAGAATATTAGAGTCAATTTGATAGAATTATCTAGATAATAGCGCTGTAAGTTGTTATTATAGTATTTTAAATAACAGCGTCTGAGATAGAAAGTAGGACAGGTTACTAAACAATTTTTCCTAGAACTTCTGTTACTTGATCGCTTTAACTTCGTTATATTAAATAGTTTTAAAGGAATATTGCAGTTCTCTTGAAACAAAATATTTCATATTTGTATACAAGTAAATTACAACCACTATATAAAATCAGATTAATAGCAGAAGTAACTGATTTCTAAATATTCTTCGATGCTTCTTTCATTCGTTGAACATTAGTTCAATAACTTTTATACTGACGGTACTACACTTGACGTTACACAACAGATTTATCTACGTAACCTATATAAACAAAGATGGTGGCTGGAACGTCACCTAAAGGAAAATAATAAAACTAAAGAATCAGGCAACTGATATCGCGATCAAAATTGTTTGGTGGGTTTCCCGTGGCTTGATTACTCCAAACTCCGGCAGGATACAAAATATTATGAATACATGTTATGTATATATATAACATTGAGTGAAATAACAATATACCTCAGTCGATTATTATTTCACTCAATGTTATGTAGAAGACAGTTACGTTTTCATACTCCTATCACAATCTTTATATTTTATGCTGGAGATTAATAAATAGTCTAATCTGTAATCTAATAATTTCAATTCTAACGATTAAACTGCATTGCTTCTTGTATTTTTTTATTGACTAATAACGTCAACTTGAATTCTATAATATTATTATCGATAAAGTAACAATTATAAACCGTTAGCCATCCTTTCGACACGTTTTTAATAGCTTCACTTCTAACTAACTAACAAACTATGTAAACAAATGTTATATGTAAATTTTAACCTTCTTCAAAAATAAAAAATTGTGTTTATAATATGTAATTTGGATGACAATTCTATAATTATGCATCTTGGAGATGATCTAATGTAGGCAGGACAGGATCTCCTGGTGGATAGAGGACCTACTAGTTAATCCTTCGAGGCTTAGATTCATATGATTCGTTTCAACGAGTCCAACAGATTAGGCTTAGTAACGTTGTTCTGATGATGAAGCCAGAAGGTGGATCTCTTTTTACTTTTTACCATACTCTTTTGTTTACGTTTATTCCAGTAAAAAATTCAGTACGATTTTCTTTTGTTCACAGCACACAGGCGCATGAGGACAGTTACGAACTACTTTCTAGTAAATCTGTCATTTGCTGACCTGATGATGGCATCCCTCAACTGTCTCTTCAACTTCATCTATATGTTACACAGGTTAGTGGAAATATTGTTGTTTGCGTTATTTGTTAGATTTTATACACAGGTGTTATTGCTAGCATAAGAGTGGTTCCCCGGCGGGGTTGCGACTACGTTTAAAGAAAGTATAACCTAAATTATATGGCAGTAAAATATTAACACTGGTTGTCACTTCGTAATTAAATAAAGATTATTATTATCCCGCTAATATTATAAATGTGAAAGTTTGGATGGATGGATGGATGAATGTTTGTTACTCTTTCATGCAAAAACCACTAAACATATTGCAATGAAACTTGGTATGTAGATAGCTGGAGACCTGGATTAACGCATAGGCTACTTTTTATCCCGATATTCCCACGGGACCGGGACTTACGCGGGTGAAACCACGGGGTACTGCTAATTAGTAATAAAGCAACTAATTAGTATCGGGCACCAACACGCAAAGCGCAGGCTGCTGACAGAATTGCTGCGGTTTTTTTCAATACTGTAGTAAATCCTTACACCTCACTACAACTTACTGTTTTAAGTTTAAAGTAACACATCTTCTGCTCATTTGACTTCCTAGTATAAGACTGACCAGTACAGCATAACACCAAAAGAATGATCCTATAGGACAGAACTTAGACATGATAGTACTTTAATAGTACTACGACGCAGTTTATTTCACATGGGACCATTTTACAACCTGCCTTCTTGCACGCATAACTAACAAAGGCGAACTGATGGTATAGTTTCTATGTCACACTAATAAATAATAAAAAAACTACAATTTTAATCAAGTAATCAATCAGTTTATAGTCCTGTGAGAGGCCTATCTTCTAGATAAGATTGACCCAGTTTGCGCCATAGCAGTGGGTTCCTGGTTTTTGCAATCTATACCAGATATTTTCAACATGTCTCTGTCCACTTTAAAAGTATGGATAAATTTAAATACTTTATTTGAAAGGCATTTTTTGGTTGTTTATGAGAGCCCTTTATTTAAAAATAAAGTTGGTAACCTTCGCAGTTGAAATAAGCATAAAAATATGGAATTGTCCAAAAACCATCAGTGGTGTACCTGTTTTAGACTTGCCAATTCCCTTGGGACTCTTTTCGTTTAAAGTCAAAGTCAAATAAGTATATTCATCTACGTCACTAGGAAACCCTTGTGAAAGTCAAAACCTACATTTACATTTAGCGCCTGGTTGGAGTTCCAATAGACAGATCACTAAAGATTCTAAAGTTAAATTTTGGAAATCATCTATCAATGTTTAAAAACTTTTGCAGTTTGTAGACATAGCTGTAACCTTTACATTTTAGTCTTTAAGCGCAATTTTTTTGTATGTGGCTAGTTGAACAGCTATTTGATGCAATACAGAGTTGTCTGCTGGACCCTCATCTAGCGGCAAAGCTTTTGAGAGTCGGATCACTCGTCCACATTCACGGACAAAGTATTCTAGTTCATTTTCTATCTGACGACCATCTCCCTGTCTTAAACGAGATGCTGAAGGCTGCAGACACTTATTATTACACTTACACGCTACTAAAATCATTTTGCTATCTACTCCAACAGCACATTGTCCAAGAATAGTGACAGGCCAATGTCAAGAGTTATAAATCTGACACAATTTTATCCTACTATATTAACAAGTTAAGCTAATAATTCATTGGAACATTTTACCACAATTCTTGTACTTTATTTTCATCTCATCATATAACTTTTAGGTGTAATTATTTAAAAACGTGTTCATAAATATTTGGAAGAATCCGGCTTAGAAGAAGTTTATACTAAATAAACTTGCTTTTCCAATTTCCTTTCAATAAAAGTTTATAGCTACATAAAGTCTAAGACTACAACGTCTAAATTTGTTTAAAGTAAACATTTATAACTCAGCCCATGTATACTTTGGAAAAGGATTTAAGAGCTGTTTGTGAGCCGAATAATTAAGTAAAAGAAATTCTCTTTTGTACTAAACAAGGCTTATTATTTATGTAAGGGTTGCAAACCAGTGTATCTATACCTTGTTTGGCAGTATGCGGTATCGTAAAGTTTTAATTATCTTGATATTTTATTGTATGTATTATAGGCCAGTTTATAAAGAAATTAATATAAAAATAGGTGGCGGTAGTGTAATGGCAATTACGGATTTGCAATGAAGGGGTTGCGGGTTTGAACCACACCCAGTAGTGTCATTACACCCTACCCATTTTGAGGGTTCTTGATTGAAGTGAACCCACTCCTAACACAAGCATTTAGCTTTGCTGGAGGGGTTAATAAGAATAGTAATGTGTTACCAACGTCGCTTGTATTCTTCAATTAAAAAACGCTGGCAATGCTTCCGGGTACAGATAATAATAACATGTTTTTGAATTTACTGTACAACCAACATAAAGATGTACGGAACAACGAAACGAACTTCAGTTAAAATTATTGCGGGTCATTCAATTCAATATTAAAGTTACCTGACGGCCTATGTGGTGCAGCAGTCGAGGATACCACCGCAACTTCAGATATCATGAATTCGATTCCAGCAGAGCTCCGTACAACTATACCAGCTTATAAACACAATGGTCATAGTAGATTAATTTCATTTTCGTGCTTTCGGAAACCATACTTCAGATCGGTTACGTAAGATACACGGTTTTCAGACTGAAATTTTAGGCTGAAATAATCCTTTTAGCTTGGTTTTAGCCTCTCACCAGCTTCTCTTAGCAAGCTTTAGCAACTTGTTTATGAAATAATGTAATTTATATCATTGTCGTACTTTCGACGCAATATTCAATTGAGTTTCTTTTATTTGTTCGTCTTTTTTAAACCCGCTAAAGTGTGACAAAAAGAACGAATTTACAGCTGAATTGTGTAACAAATTCAATGGCCCCCACACAATACAATACACATTCATGTACTGTTCCAGCACATTGTTGTTCGCAAAATTTATATAACATATTGTATAAATGGCACATTGTTACCGTGTTGGATTACATCATTTAATAAAAGGTATACGAGATATTCGCTCGGAACAAAATTCTATGGAAAATCCACATAAAATGTCTTTAATTATTAGCGTTTAAAGATTACGAAAGGAATATTATGAATAGTATTATTATCCCGATTAAAGTTCTAATGGCGATATTCCTCTCTAAATAAATATTTAGAACACAAACTAAACTTTCCCAAAGATGTAATCTGTTAAACCCACAAAATAAGTTCACACCCGCATTCATATTTCTATAAATCAGCAGTTAATCATTGAACATATGTATCACTTACATATGTCTGGTTCCATCTTGTAGACAATGCACTACTGCTACAAACCACAGTTCAAAAACTGGAACCCCACTGTTGTTTTGACCCGTCATGAATTGAATTATATTCAAAAGACAAACATAGATATTCTAAGTTTGTTATTATGGACGGAGAGATTGTAAAAGGAAGTACCGTGAAAGCCAAGTCAGGAAATAAAAAACTTTTAATCACGTTGATTGATGAACTCCGAACAAACTTTACTTTTACTTTTCTAGGTCGCTAAATGAGGTATATTTGTTTATTTACTGCAAAATTTAGGCATAAAACTCATCTTCAATTATTTCGTCTCTATTCTTAAGGATTTTTACAGTTTTCAACTTTATTAATTTAAGGAAGTACATTATGCATAACTCTATTACACTATATTGCGTTTAAACTATAGTTTTTTTTTATCATATCATTGTAATATGAGCTTCTTGCACTTGATATTTTATGGTGGTGTATATAAATTATGAATAATTATTTGAATGTGTCGTGCCAAAATTAGATATATAAAATACACACCATTTGTTATACGATTTCGTACATCTAAGTAGCAAGAATAAATCAACAAAATAAAATATAGGTCTTACAGTATAAAATGTTGTAAATCGCACGTCACTTTTACTGTTCTAATGGGATAACCCATTAGAACAGTAAAATATATTTATAATATCCTAACCCAGTAAAAATAATGCAGCTGACATTTTTAAACTCCTAACTTTATAAAAAATAGAAATTGCGTTTTCTGAAAATTTCTAATTTAAAATGCAAATGTTTTTTACTTGGAACCGCGGCACTGAATCCGTATATTTTAATAGAAGATTTCGAGTACATTCGTAATACCTACCTATATATACTTCCTTTACATTGCATTTAGTTAGATGAGGTAAACAATGTGGTTATAGATTAACTACAAATAATGACAATTCCAACACCCACTACCACTACATCTTGAAAGGTCAATCAAGGGATGGGGTGATGTTTGATGTGGTTTATCAGCCACTAGCACAGCCTTTGACTATATCTAGTGAATTAAAATTTAATACTTAAATGTTTTAAAGAATAAAACAAGTTTCTAAGCTCATTTTAAATCAGCAAAAGTACCACAATATTATAGGAAATTAAAAAGAAATGAATAAGCATCTTCCAGATTCCTTTTTTTATATAATTAGACTTAAGTCTAAAAGTTAGAAAAAGGATCTCGAAGGAGTTCAAAGTTTAAACTTTGAACTCGAGGAGTATAAAATTAGAAAACTTTTTCCACTATATTTTATTATAAAACTTTTAAAGTTAAGATTGATGGAAAAGGAAATAAACTACTAATTTTATCTGCAGCAGTTGTCACTTTACGCTCAAATTTCTCGTTTTAATAGAACCAACTGAAAAGGCCGCATACGCAGTATGACAATAAAATTCTCGTTACTGTGTATTTCCTGGAAACCTATATTTGAGAAATATTGCATCCAATCTATTTCCTCTTTTACATTGAAAAAAACAATAAAAACTATTTTCGATTTGATCGATACATTGCCAAATGACTGCCTTAATAAGCAATGCTATAATCTTTTAGATTTATTAAAACAAAAATCCCACGAGAGGCGGGCGCTTTTAGCGTCTGCGAATTCATTCAAAGTTGATAGATTTAATCTGTCACAGACCACACTGAACATATTTTTATCATCGTGTATTCTTCTTTTGTCTGTGAGCCTAAAAATCTGTTTGTCATAACCACTTAGAGAGTACTGGCACTGTATATAATGTATATAAAATATGGTTGGTTTAAAAAACGTAAGTTTTTACATATCGTTCAGTTTATCAATACGTTGCGGGTAAAATTTAGTATAAATAATATTCAGTATTAAACTAAGCATAAGTTTGAACCAAAGTATAAATAAAAAATATTTAAATACAAATATTTTATCCGCCTTATCATTTATTTTTTATTTTTTAAAGGACAACTCCTGCACTAGGAATCATTCCTGTATCGCAGGAAATTTCACAAATAAGAAGTACACCCAGTCTCGGGATAACTATTTGTAGATTACATAAATTTTTGTCCCGTGTGGGAATCGAACCTACAACAGTCGGCACGGCTTAGTGGCAAGGCGACGACTCTAACCATTGTACCATGCGTGCAATCTACTTAATTTAGTACCAAGCTGTTATAGAAAGTGCGACATTTCCAATTTTCAGTCTGCATGGAAAATATAATGTCGATAGTATTAAGTCGTGAGAATCACAGTATTAGTTATTGCAAACATGGATAATCTTAAACTCACTTATAAAAAGAATTATAGAAAATATATAGAAAATTTTAGGAAAATATTCCGACTACTCCATTAAAAATACTTTGGCGTTATCACTGCATAAGGAATAGTTACTCCTTAGTCCTTTTAAAACTAGTTGTATACATTTATAAATAGGTCATTGGGATTTTAGTAAGTCAAATTTAATTTTGTCAAATCAGCAACATAAATACGAGTATAATACCCACAAGTAATTCATTACTGACTATTGTTATAAAGTCACATTTTAATATCAGTTTATTAGTGGTCTTTTTAAGGTCATTTCACTTTAATAGATGTCATTAAACAGAGATTCATGACCTCAGCTTATAGTTTAGTGTAACTTAAATTAGAGATTTCATCGACATTTTGACTTTACTTAAACATAGTGGATGGACAAAAGTAATATACTTATATTACTTTACCTTCGTAAGTCACGAAATGTATCAGGGAAAACGAATAAAATCAAAAATGAAGTTTGCTCTTAAGCTATTAACCTTAAACATTTATAGCTTAGAATATTCGGCGGTCGTTATCAAACTTATATAAAGTTAAAGATACCACAATAATTTTTAAACCTTTTATTACCTTTTGTTAAAATATTAAGATAAATATTTACGGAAGAAAAGCCTAGACGTTTACGAACATTGAATTCAAGTCTCCGTTTTAGAGATGGTTTCAAGAAATTATTTTATTTGATAAGGATTGATTCAGATCTAAGATGAAAAAATACATTTTTTCTGACATAGGTATATGAAGATAGGAAACTAGAAGTTCTCATTTGTAATAATTAATCACAATATTTTCAGAATCACGGAACATGACTGTCAAGTGAGTGTCATGAGGACATTCAGGTGTGTTGGGCGTCCATTAGACGCTCATGCAAGCGTCAATCATTTCTGAAACTCATGATTGACAAATTATTGTGGGTTGTTGATGAAATTATAGCGATATTAGACCCTACTAAAGATTTTGCAGAGAATATTATTAACTTTAAATATCTTGTTTTTATCAACTTCCCCGATTTATTATTGTTAATTAAAAACAGAGTATTAGTCACACCCATACATACATGTATAGAAACACCCAGCCAGATCAAAGCAAAAAAAATATTTAGACGGAGCGGGAATCGATCTGCACGGCACATGTATACGTAGAATTCTGAACCCCAAATCTTCTATTCTAACAACATTTAAATTGAAATGTTGTCTGAATGGAAAAGTCTCTAACTTTTTTTTAAATAATCCAGCTGTTTTCACATCCTAAGCATGCTTCCTTTGCAATAAATTTATATTCAACGTTATTTAAGTTAACTGATTTGACACGTTACTCTTCTCCTTAATATAACTTTGTATTCATGTCTACGACGAGAAGAAAATCTTAAAGATTTCTTCTTTTTTCTAAAAACGGGCCTAATACTTTTTCCAGAGGTCTCACAAATGACAAACAACTTTTAATACTTGTATAATAAGTTGGGAAACTTTATTAATACAAAGAAAATAGAACCTTAAATATGTAGGTACGCTATGGTCTGTCTATATGCGATTGCTTTGTTCAGGTTTGCGGCGTTATTACCTCCACCGGTAAAAAGGTACTGGCATAATTTTGATTATGCTCAGAAAATTGTTAAGATATTGTTTTGATATTTTTCGGTTCTTTTGTGAACATACTGAACGTACCATTGGTTTTCACGACGGGCATGTTTTCCGTTTAGACTATTTTAGGCAAGTTTGAATTTGTTTTTAAATATTACCAATTCTATGGTGACCCTCATCCAATTGCTTTCTACATGGCAATCTTGTAAAAAAAATAATCAAATTCTATAAAAAAACAATAACAAATACACATTTTGAACAGAGTCGTCTTCTACCTTAGACCTGATAATGTCTTTATTAATAAAATGTAGATTTTTTTTACTTCTAAGAATTATGTCATATAATTTCTCCTTTTAGTGATACTATCATTGACAAAATTATTCGGTAAATATGTTTCCTTACATTTTACAATTTTCAAATTAAAAATTTACCTTAAAGTTTCTACTACTCCAAAAATGACAAAATCACTTTCACAAAATGTACAAAGACGGACCTAATGACAAAGGTATTCTTTACCAGTTTATGCAGAAATTAATGAATTAGGTGGATGAAAAAGTGTCCATATGAGTTGTTATAATAAAGGCACTATTTAATATAATACTAGCAACCCGACCCGGCTTCGCACAGGTACAAATTATACACCTAAACCTTCCTCATGAATCACTCTGTCTATTAGTGAAAACCGCATGAAAATCCGTTCAGTAGTTTATCGCGAACAGAGACAGACAGACGCGGCAGGGGACTTTGTTTTATAATATGTAGTGATTATCAACATAGTTATAGTAAAGTGAGTAAATGAATAAAACAGGTATGTCAACATTAGTTTCACAAAGAACTTTAAAGCGTGCTATAAAATTATAGTACTAATTTAAAATAAGTCAATCATGAAAAACATGTAACGCTTTAAAGGCTTTTAGATCTTTAAATATTGAAATAAAACAACGTACAAATAATTATTATTTTGGAACAGGGTGGGTGAATGATAAAATTGTCCAAGTGATCCAACTATGGTTGTAATATCGCTCTTTGAAACCATCGTACAAAAGGAACTTTGTGATCAAAAATGCTTTGTGACTGTTACGACGAGGTGACATTTTAATCCAATGGAAAATTGGTTTTATCCAGTACAATGTTTTTCTCAAAGGATTTAGGTACGTGGTAACAGGCAAACATTTGATCATAATATGTTCTAAATAAAAGGCGTTATTGTCATTGGTTTTTGCTTTGTGTAAACTAATTAAAAGTAAAAGAGTTTAAGGCTGTGTAAATGATTTTTTGACAACAAATTTCGGTGAAAAATACCAATTTCGTTTTTTTTTTTTACATAGTATGTAATGGTATGGTAATGGTTAATGTGTCCAGATGAATTCAAGTTTTATGTAAATTTATTAAAACTTCCAGTTTTTGACACTCTAGGCAATCTGTAGCAAAACACTGGTTCTTGATTTGAAAATCGTATCCGGTTCAAACTGGGTAGCGAAAGTAGCAACGCTTTTTTTTTACACGACTACGGCGAATCCAAAATGATGGTTATTTAGCCCGTTTGTATGTATGTGTCATCTGTTTGAAAGGAACAGCTTGACGAATAAGAATACAGGAGCAGCAACACCAAATACATCCTACAAGCGAGAAATTGTGGAAAGTATAGACCTTTTAGTGCGACTAGAGTTAGTAGTAAAAGTGAAGCTATCGTCAGAAAGTATCCACCTGAGGCCAAGAATTTTTAAATTGCCCTAATCAGAGAAATTAATAGTAAAGCGGTTGGAATTTATTTATTTACTATCAGACCCGCGCAACTTCGTCTGCATTTGATAATTTTCCCTGTTTTTGCAACATTTTTCATTACTAATCCGCTCGTCTCTTCGTAGCGTTATGTTATATAGCCTATACTGCCGTCCTTTAACTAGAAAGCCGTTAAGCCCAACAAGTAGTTTGAAGGTTAACGGCTTTTTAGTTAACGGACGGCAGTATAGCCTTCCTTCATAAATGGACTATTCAAAAATAAAATATTTTTTCAATTCGAACCAGTAGTTCCTGAGATTAGCGCGTTCAACCAAACAAACAAACAAACTCTTCAGCCTTATTAGTATAGATTTGGTTAACCAACATTCGTAACAACTATTAAACACCATTAAAATATCTTTAGGTATGGAGAGTAGTTAGAGTAGCAGTTAGTTTAGGTAGGAGGTATTAAGATAGTTTTATAAAATAATTATGACAACTGATTTAGAAAATATAATAGTCAAAGGCGGCTCAAAGGACCAAAAATGGAATGAGAAAACTCGCTGAATTAGTTAGCTTGAAAAGAAGGGTTCTAGTTGATGAGTAATGGAAGAAATAAATTTAATTGGGACTCACCGTACTTTTTCAGAGTGCTGCTATGATGACTGTCCTATCTATTTTACCATAATTTGATGAAGATCACACAAAGTCACATAGTATTTTAGTGCTTAGGGTTTTATATTTTTCGTGAGCCAGCATGCGTCAAGGCCACTTCAAGGCTATTCGGTTACGTTATGTGGCGTCGCGCTGATGTTGCCACGGTGTGAAAGTACTGTCCGTCTTCGCTCTCTATTGACTCTTAACAGAGGGACAAAAAAAGGGTGCGCATTGTCTTACATAACTTTTCAACTCCTATCATTGGAGGTCCGAAAATGTTTCTCATACCGTTTAAAATTATAATGATCGTTATTCATAAAAAAAATTAAAACTAAATATTAAAAAACATAATCATTTAAATTCATAATATCACAAATTATACACTTAGTTTTTACTAATATTTGTTTATACTAATGATCGAAACTCATAATCATTCGAATAAATAAAGAAACTATTTTTTGTTAGAAAAGTAGACAGAATCAAATTGCTAAAAGAAACGAGATGCTACCAGACAAGCAGGTTAGGTTAGGTTAGAACTCTGACCACAACAACGCGCGAGCCGAGCGAGCGAAGCGAGCGTGACGCCGCAGCGGCCGGCGAAGCGCCAGAAACTAATTTTTGTTAGAAAAGTAGACAGAATATATGATAATATAATGTTATGAAGAAAAAAGATCTGAAAAAAAAAATTATGGATTTAAACTGGTTCTTGGTAGTAACAGTATTAATAAAAAAATTATAATCACTAACTGTTATGAGTTCCGATGATAATAATAAAAATGTATGAATAAAAAAAGTATGAAAAATAAAATTATGAAGAGTGATGATTATGAACACAAATCGGTAGCAAGAAAAAGAATAGGATTAAAAATTTTATGTGAGCCAATATGGACCCACAAAAAAGATATAGGAAGTTAAGAAAATTCATCTAATAAAAGGATTTATTTTAACTATTAGTGTCACAGATATTAAAGATGCGTTCGAAATCAAAGTAATTTAATTTACCTTAAATGTATAAATTATGGCCTAAAGAGGTTCCTTTCCTCAAAAAGAAAATGAAACCCTTATAGGATCACTTTGTTGTCCGTATGTCTGTCTGTCTATCAAGACCCATTTCCTCAAGAACGCGTAGTGCTATCAAGTTGGAATCAACATCAAATGTTTGTCTGCGGTCCCTTGAGGCTGTAAAAAAATGAAGCTTCTAAGTCAATGCAATCAAAAGATATGGCTATGTAAGCCATATATTTTAATATTTCGCATGTACAAACATGTCAACCAAGTGCTGAACACTTTGATTTAGTATCCCTCTAGTATGACACAGCCGCATATCTCCTCAAAAGGTACTACTAGCTCTTCATCGCTCGAAAACTTGCGTCCTATTAGATTTTTTTTTTAACCCACAAGAATAGTGCAAAGTCGCATGGCACTAAATCCGGATTATAAGAAGGGTGTCCTCACGATTTGATTCCAGCTTGGTGCAAATAGTTCATAGTTTTGCCAGCTTGATGTGGCCCCTCCACATCAAGCCACACTTCGTTATCTTGAAGCAAAAGTTAAGTATTGAGTCTGGAGTCGTGTGGTCGTTCGTTTTTAAAGTTTCTAATACTTTAGGTAAACATTCCTCTGTATATCATGCATCAGAAACGTCTACCCCTTATCGTACCGTAGCCAATATTCCAGTCTTAGTAAAAAATACAGTAACCATTATTTTCTTTACGGATCGGGATATTTTCAGACATTTTCAAACACCCACACTTTGCTCTGGGATGTATTAAGAACATCGAAATAATACAGCCAAGTTTTATCACATATAATTTTATACTCACTACTTACTCACAAGTACTAACACTTTTTGATGTTACGTTTTATAGTTATATTTGTTTCACAAATACTCTTATTTTGATGTAAAACACTTCATATAAAGAAAACTTTTTACAACCTTTAATTTTTTTATAACGAGGCTTTCTTCGTTCATAGTGATTTCAATAAAAAAATAGATCAGGTAGTTTTTTTTATGTAGATAGGTAAAGACGAAACAGTGATGTTCCTTTCTTTTTTCTGTTTGCCAACCGTTCCCTTTTTTTTTAAAGTGAAATCTTCTGTAGCCGCGTTGAGCGATTTTTGGTAGGGGTAAAACTTATGGGTTCACATTACCGACATGCTAATGAGACTATGCGATGCGCATCGCCAGTCTGATGCGTTGAATGCGTCATATACAGTTATTTTTCCAAAGTTTACGGTCTTCACTTCTGTCGGCAGTCCCCATGACTATCTATTTTTGTTTTTAGAAAGAATTTTTGAAGTGAAAACTTCTTTAGCGGCGTTGTGCACTTTTTGGGATGGGTAAGAAATGTTAAAATCGCGTCAGGACACGTGACCTAATCGAAAATTCGTAAGACGGAGCCGAGTTTCATATATTTAAAAAATATAACATTCGCAATTCAAACGTTTATGAGCGGCCGGGAGCGCAAACATCCAGTGTACCCTATGTATGTATACATTTAGATATGTTATTACCTACTTTTCATTGTTAACCTAATTATATATATATACAGATGTGTTTGTGTGTGCGTGTATGTATATGCAAAAACATTGTGAAGTTATGTTTTCACTTCTGACGTGCAGTCCTACGACTGACTGTTTTTTTTTATAAGACTTAAGTTGAGTTGAGTACCTTTCTCTCCTCTATTGGTCAACCGATATTGTTTTTTTTTTGTTTTGTTGCTACTGACGCGCTTTAGTGTCATCATAAAAAAATGGAAATAGTTCGTTACCTTTTTCTCCTATGTTGGTAAACTCATATCAACACATGAGGTTTCTCAAATTTGCATATACTGCCATTTTATATAATTATAATGGTCTTGAATATATTGTAAGTAAATATAAAAGTGTATTTTTTCAGACAGACTATGTACAAATGTAAAAGAGAAGAAAAATAAATGGTGGTAATTTTTAATGATGATTATGGGCGAATATCGACCACTGGACGAACATTAGTAGAAATAGATAATTATATGAAGCATTTGTAGTAATGAACGAATGAACGAAGGATGTGCCTTCGTTAAAATATTAAATTATCATTATTTAATTATTATTAATATATTAAATTGTTGTTGTGTATTTATATTACTGATAAATCAGTAAAATTTATTTAAAAAAATACACAAAGAGCAACAGAAATAGGTCATGATAACGTAACACAGCTGGCAATAAATAGGCTATCGAATTGAACAAAGGCTCGAAAGTCTTTGCGCGAGATCTCAATATTGGAAAAGCTAACAATAAAACTTAAGACCGACAGTCCGTGGTAAGACTGTTTCATTAAAAGCCTCAATATTTCTTTATGGGCAGTTAGGTATATAAGAGACAAACTACAAAAACAAATTTGACCATTGTTCCAAAAGCCAAATTAACCCGACACTGTACCAAAATTGTATCAGACATCAGTCTATACGAGACAAGATTTGTCCTGAGACATTTTATTATTATTATTTTTTTTGTTATAGGGGTCAAAAGTCACAAGTGCGTTGCCGGCCTGAGAAGGCTGGAATAGGGGAAGGGGGAAAGAGGGGGAGAGGGAAGGGTTAAGGCCTCCGGTAACCTCACCCACTCGGCGAAAAGCAATGCAACGTTACTTCACTGCCGGTTTTCTGTGAGACCGTGGTATCACTCCCATTTGGCTCTGTTCCGTTGTCATGGCAGTTTTTCTGACATTTTCTTATTTTATTCGGGGCCAAGTTCTGCTGCGGTTCTTGGGGTTTTCCTTCTTAGAATATTGTCAAAGAAGTTAGTAGTCCCAGCCGCGTTTATTTAAATCTTACTTCAGTACGTCCTCGCGGACTGAGACGAACTGAATTAGTATTTCCAAACGATAAACATGCGTAAATGGTACTCCAATACGTCATCGACAGTGACGTACTGGAATAGGGTATTTAAGTTAATACTCATTAAAATATACTAGAAATCCTTACTCTATTCGTCCCTCGCCGTATTGCCGTAGGAGGAATTTCTAGTACTTAACTCGCAAAATATTCTTAGAAAACTCAACGCAATTTCGGTCCCTATACAGATTATACAAGATTATTTTATGCGATATTTACACAAGATGTTATTATATTTTTATCAGTCCTTCAAAGTGACGTAACGTAGTAAGTGTATCGTGCCACAATTAGTAGTATGTATAAACGCCAATAATAAAAGCACCTACATTTTTGATATTTGCGCTAACCTTTATAATTTACATACATGCCTACTTGTGAAATTTCAAAATTTATTGAGAAAATTGATAGTCAAACGTAAGTCGTGAGTTTATTTGAAATGTGATAATTTAATTGAAAATATGTTGGTACTGTTAGTATTTTTCTTTGTTAGAAAAGTTTACTGCAGTACTTGCAACTTTGCAGACACGATCACAAATCATGTCATGTCATGTATGTATTCGCACTCAAATGTTTGTTTGTGTGCTAAGGACTAGAAATCCTACGCCAATACGTCGTGCTAACAATGAATAGGATGAGGGCTCCTAGTACATCTTAATGCGTGTGAACTTAGATATCTTCTTCCAGTGCGTCACCGCCAGAGACGTGTCGGAGTAGCATTTACGTGTTATCATCTGCAAATACAAATTCAGTTTGTCTCAGCCTGCGGGGGCGTACAGAAGTAGGATTTCCATATATGCGTCCCAGGCCTTATTAGTTTTAGACTATTTAATTACAACATAGCCGTTAATCCTGGATAGTAATATATTTTATACGTAAAAAAATTAAATTTCATAACAAGTAAAGAACATTGTCTGTGAACTCTCTTGTTCTTTATTTAAAACAAGCACTCGCTCTTGTGAACGACCTAGTGCTTGCTTCAAAGTAAATATTTAAGTCACGAGTTTTTAAAAAATGTTTCATGCATGTCGCCGTATAGAGTTTAATGAACCTTTTAACAACGTTCAATGTGGAGCTAGTAGTAGCTAACCTCCTATATTCGATTATTTTGTTAACTTTCCTTGGAAGTTATGCGAAAGTGACAGTTTAAACCACTAGCGCGTTTTTGTTAAACTTGGAAACACTTAGACAAGTTCTGTAAACATCAAACAAGATAACATGGATAAAGTTTAATAATAGATAAATATTTAGTTTAAACATTGCGAATAGTTTCACATGTGCAACAACTGGTTGAATGTGTTCCTTTATCTGCGTATGTCTACCCAACGCTTGTATCACGCTACAAGGCAATAAACTCGTAAATGTCCCTAATGTTATTTTTTTTAAGATTACCCTTTACAAATAGCTTTTTCCCGTTTTTATAAAATATTATACCGTTAAATCAAGCAGATGTACGATGTGATATATTTGTTGGAAAACGGGTGTACCATAAAGACGTGACTGACAATTATGTCGAATCATTGCGCTTCTTATCTCAGATTCCAGACGGTGTATTTTTCTTGTAAGGGCGTGATTTACTATCGAAGGGAATAAAATGCTTAACTCACATTTGAACCCGTGACGTAGTGCGCTACGTGGTGAAATTTTTCAACAATATCTGATGGGTCATGATTTCAGCTCCTCAGTCATTGAACAGCTCAATTATAGCTCTGATCAGCTGAGCTGAACTACCACTAGTACCGGCCATAAAAAGTTAAAATATTGTTGCTCAATATTATAAAATATACATTATATCGTAATATTATTTTGTCTCACCCTTTTTATAACTCTACATATAGAAGTAAATAAGTAAAAATTCAAGGTTTTTGAACATTTAAGACAAAAAATTGGAAACAACGGCCTATAAGGGCTACAAGATGGATATTGGATAGACTACATTAAGTTATTATTAAAGAGCATAATCAGCTTTTTACAGAATCGGCAATACTCTAGTAATTCCCCTGGTAAAACAAGATCTATAGACTAAGATGATTGATTATTTTGTCCATTTACTTAGCCGTCACAGACAGAATATGGATAACCTGTCCTAAAAAAGAATCAGAAGATTCTCTAACAAATAGATATATATCAACTGATCAATCATTTGATAAAGTTTTCATAACATATTCGTGTCTAAATATACACACATTATTAATATAAAGTTATCTCTTCCAGTGATTGGGTGTTCGGCGTACGGTATTGTCAACTCAGCAACTTTATTGCAAATGTGACAGTTGCTGCCAGCGTGTTCACGCTTACAGGAATTTCTTTTGACAGGTAAATATAATTCCATTTAAGATAATGTATGAGTGACTTCGCGGTAATATAGACAACGTTAACTTAATGAACACACGCTTTCTAATATTTGTAATATTTGAACAGTTGAAGTTACATACAAATCACTCTCTAAAAGTTAGCAATAAATAACATTACATTTTTATAATATGAATACATTTCTTACCATTTGTTATGTGACGAAAAATTTTTATATATGATGCATATGGGTTTGAAGAATATGTTTTTGTATGACGTTTCTTTTGTTAGTATCTCGGTGATCAATTGATAATGATATACGTATGAACCTGGACAAGTATTTATTGTGTTTGGTAGTAATGATTGGTACGACCCCCTGGTCATATCAATCATTCATATTAAAAATGTATATGAATAATAATTTATACTAATTATTTTTAACATAAATAAGTAGGTCACTTTGTTCTCAACATTGAATGTGATAGGTATATTTTATTTTCTTACAATCATTAAAATCGTGCATTAAATGTTTAAAAAAGGGTGATTTTGTTGTTTTTTTAGATCGGTCTCAGCGAAAAAAAATTTTTTTTTTTTTTTACTCATACAGGTTCATACAGGTATAGGTTTAACGCAAAAACTAGTCGATATATTCTCTTGTGTTGCATTGCATACCTAACAATAAAACAACAGGCGAACATACAGGCTATAAATCATCACGAAATCAACGCAATTTCTCGATATTCCTATGCATTGCAAATAAACTTCTGTATGTAATAATTTATGGTCGGCATTCGAGTGCCTATCTCCTCTAGCGGTGACTCGCTTTAATGTAATATCCTAGTGGCATGTGTCGTCTCTCTCGATACATATTGGCTAGAGATTTCGGTTCTATTAAGGGCTCCACTAATATACCTTCAACACTTTAGCGCTTTTTTTCCTATTTGAATGCTTATAATACTGGTATATTTTAGCGATGTCCTTCTACAAACCCAGTTTATTTTTCCGTTAATTTGATTACCAAGGAAAGGTAACATATCACTGAGTAAACAAGCGTACCACCAGCCTGATGAAAAGAGGTTGACGATGCACGCTTGTAACATCAATGGCATCACTCAAGAGTATATACAAAATAAACATTTATTTAAACGACCACTTAAAGTGAATAATTTTCTTTCAAACCATCTTTATAAATGGCCTTAGCATCCTCATGCAATATCAGCTATGTTAGATCAAGTAAGTTAGCCATTTTTTTTTAAATTATCATTAAAAGGACTGAGCGACTAGATCGTCCAATATGGACAACAAACAATATCGGGACACATAAGTAACTATGTTTTAAAACAACATCATTGTGTACTTAAGCCTAAATCAGTCAGTTTAATAAACCGTCCACCTTCTTCTGTCGTTGAATTAGACAACATATCATTTAAATAGCCAACTAGTAGCCTCTTGTTTCCATCAACACATGATGCTCTCAGATGCTCGTTCCAGACACATTCCATCGAAACATGTTGGACATCTTCTATTACACCGCATTCAACGCAATTGGGTGATGTGGGGACTTTTTTCTTAAAAAATGCAATCTTTTTTGACGGAATGTAATGTATATTATTTCTGTTTAGTACTATGTTATCTAATGATAATTGGTAATACTGAAATTTGAGGCTGGATTGTTCTGTGCCAAATACCATTCTGACGCGAACGGTCAGTAAAATATTTGATAGGCAATCGATATACGTCTCACGTTCTCACGTGAGAGGTATACCGATTGCCTGTCAAATAGTTTGTCTGCTGCCGAGAGGCAGAACGAGCCAAATGTTGCAGAGCACTTTTTGAATCTGTCAAAATGACAAATCGGTCAAAATTAATGGAATCAATTTACGATATTGTTTCTGCTTTTGTAATTAATTCAATATTGATAATTAAAATTTTAGAATCGATCCTCAGCTTTATATGACACCCCGAAACAGGATCGAAGACAGCTGAACCGGCCCTTTTCTCTCCTTTAGAGCACCTATAGCACCCCGCAATCGTAGGGTCCGTTTACAATGGGCTCGCGAACACAGAAATTGGGAGGAAGAAGACATGCGTTGTGTTTTTGCTTTTCCGATGGATCTCGTTTTGGTATGAGACCGGATACAAGACGCACTTGAGTTTGGAGGACCTCTGGACGTCAAGAACGTTTGAAGTTTTGTCAGGAAGTTCATTCATAAGGAGGGGGAATAATAATGGTTTGGGTCGGGTTTTGGATCGGATGAAGAACCGATCTCATTTGGATCAGAGGCAACCTCAGATTTATGAGAGGGTTGTTTGAAACGTGATCATCCCGAAGCCATCATCATTGCGAAGCCGGTTGAGTGATTTTTTCATCTTAACAATAAAAAAAAAAACATTTTTTCCATTTAATTGACGACATTAACGTCGGTTAATTTCCCACAATTAGCTAAAATTGCATTTTTTTTTTCATTTTTACAAAATATAGGGTTAAGTTGTTAACTTAAATATGTTGTTGAAGTAAGAAGCCAGTCTGGAAGACTATATTTGGTAAATATTAATTTCATAATTTTTTATAGTTAAAAATGTACTTGATCCCTAGACACTTTTGAAGTGTGTATTTATTTAAAGTTTGTTCCTTTTTTATTTGTTTGGTTGAACGCTCTAATCTCAGAAACTACTGGTTCGAATTGAAAAAATATTTTAGAGTTGGATAGCCCATTTATTGAGGATGGCTATATAACCAATAGAAGCGGAGCAGTGTCCATAAACGCAGGTGTAACTGCGTGGACGACTAGTATGATAAATAAGTGAATCACTAGCCTTAGGAATACTTTTTCCGACTCGAAATTGAATAAAAAACACTTACAGTTTTTAGCAAATATTGGAGAAAAGATATTTTTGTTATTTTAGAACAAGTGGAACGTAATTCTCTCTAACTGTATTTGATCTGGTAGGAATAAACGATTTCATTACGGTTTACTATCATTCCTACGTAATTATTTTAGCAGCCGAAATCGAAAATTGAAAATTGTGGAAATTAGGTAAATGAACATTTTTGGTTTCCAGGTATTAAAATCCCTAATTTTAATACTATAGTATTAAAGTAGTAATTAAGTGCAACAAAATTTGATGACTGGATAATAGCCAATTGACGTTAATTTAACATTTCAGATGAGCAATAAATATACTATAAATACGAATCAATTTCATAAATTCGTTTAGTTATTATTTTCTAGTGCTGATATAATTGTCGTCTCTAACTACTTCCAAGCCGTGGTTGGTTTTCAAAAAAGAATTCTAGAAAAATACTATACTCTGGGTCTATTCTACCCTTTACTAGGTCCAAATAAACGCGTACAATCTGTGTTAAGTGGTTTAGTATAAGTTTAGTATCTGTATTAAAACCAAAAGTTGTGTATTGAGGGAAAAATAAATAGCTGTCGTAGTCATAAAAACACCACTGGTGTTTTTTTAGTAAGTGCCAGACTATCCATTCAATAATTATGTATATATATATATACAAGAATTATTGCGATCACGAAATAGGTATTACATACCTCTGAATTGCCTGACGTTTCCAACAGTTCGTCTGAAATAAGTAAGGTCTTTTTTTCGTGTGTGACAAAGTGATAATACCACATATAAAGTTTGACCCAAGTAAAACCACATGGCGTTGTTCACAGACCATTTAAGTGTCAACTAACCACAGCGGATTTTACTTACCATTTCTTTTAACCCGTTACCTGGAGCAGAATATTGTTTCTCATATCCATTATGTCACATTCAATTATCACAGTTAAAGCAGGAAACGTTTACACTCACAAAATTTGCATATTTCCTTAAGAGGGGAAGGAAAACATGTCTCTTTGAATTATCTGTAAGCTTCACAACAAACTTACTCACGAGTCTCTAGTAAATAGTCGTATTTACGTAAATATGTATACTATATCTGTTTTTAGATATAATTATTATTTTACATACCGAATAATCCACCATCAACCACTTTATTTTTACTAAATAATTTGGTTATTAACTCCATCCTAAGATTGTTTTTTTATCGTGTAGAAGCCCCCACGGGTCATTACCTCACCGGGGCTACTGGTGAAGTGGTATGTCGGAATCGTACCAACTAAAACCACACGATGTTCCGTCACAAGTGAGTCTATTGCAAAGGGAGACGGTTATATATTCGTCCGATAGGATATCCTAGGTAGGAAATCCCCGAGAACATCCTAAGGTTTTCTGGTAGACATCGCTTTTAGCGATAAGACCGCCCATTATACTCTGATTTGTAAGATACCTATTTTTTTAAACTTTATTAATGTTGTACAATAAAGAATTTTCAATCTATCTATTCCTGCCCTTTTCTATGTCAATATTAGATACTCATAGTTTTAAACAAGTCACTCCATTTTATTTTTTCATATGGTATTGGGGGCAAACGAGTAGACAGGTCACCTGATGGTAAATGACTACAGCCGCCCATGGGCACCTGCAGCGCAAGAGTTGCCGGCCGTTAAGGTGGGAGTAGGGGAAGGATGGAAGAGGAGGAAGGGACGTGGGAGGGAAGGGTTAGGGCCTCCGGTAATCTCACTCACTCGGCGAAAAGCAATGCAAGCATTGCTTCACTGCCGGTTTCTGTGAGGCCGTGGTTTCACTCCGGTTGAGCCGGCCCATACGCGCCAAAGCACGGCTCTCCCACGATGGCATGGCTCTCCATGTTTGATAATTGCCGATAGTAAAGATTTTGAAATAAGAACCTAATGCATTACAAAGTGTTTAATAAAATCTATCTAGTACTGATTATTTTGAGATTAGCAGGATATAAACACTTATCATGTGTCATACAGCAGGATACAACAAGGAGAATTACTTTCCTACTACTGCAGATAAATCACAAACTTACTCGTACGTCTACGTTCTACTAGCTACGAGTGGGTACTTAGTACAACCTACACTACAACATACGACATCTCACAGTTCTCAGAGCAAGGAGTTTTGTTTCAAACAGTTTATTGAAAATAACATGTGTTCCATTTATTATAAAGAGTTTTTATTCAATGACGGCAATACAAATATACGAAAAAAAATGATTGGCGTTAAAATATAAATGCTAATTCTGCTAATATAATCGCGGTATTTATTTCAACATGGTGGTACAAAATACTATCTAAATACAGGAAAAAATACTACACAACACAATTTCTTGATGAGAGGAAATCTCCTGAAGTTTGAATTAATATAAAAGCTTCAAAGTTAACCAAAGCATAGAAATCAATAACAATAACCTAGGATGTCTCTTTCTTCTGCTTGTTTGCCCCCTACACTAAGTAATTACTGTTCTAGATAGATTCTTGGCTATGTGTACTTCAAGGTTTTTCAACGATTCTCTTGGTATACAATATTTCATTTCTTGAATCACTTTAGTGAGTGTGCGAAAGCTCACTTAGAATTAATTGAGCCCGACGGAGGTTCCATCTTTTCGTTGTTGAAACACCGAAGAGTCGAACAAAATGCTTTGACAGCTCTTTTTGGGTTCAAGTTGCCAAGGTCTGGAATGCAAGAGTAGAGTGAACAGGTTTCTGTTGGATAGGCGTATACCATCTTCGTCTTCAACGTCACTTTCCATCAGGTGAGTTTAAAGACAAACGTCAACTCCTTAATTGCATTAAAAAGTACGTAAGGATGAAAAATGTTATACATAGTACACCTAATCGACTTTTGTAATATACTGAAATTCGGCTGATTTCTATAACTTGAACCTGACTGACTGTTTTTCATTCGTCAAATTTTGATGTGTGTAGGACTCCATAGCAATTTGATCTTTGGGGGTATTTACGTATAAATTATTATTGTATATATATATATATATATATATATATATAGAAAAGGCGTATGGTACTTTTCATCCGGAAAAAGAGTTCCTGACAATAGCTTGTGTACATTTAGTGAAAGATTTGTTAGTTTCAGTTCTAATCACACAAGTTATATACACAACGTCTTTCGAGACAATGTCTACATGGCAATC
Source organism: Euplagia quadripunctaria (assembly GCA_963859945.1). Taxonomy (NCBI): domain Eukaryota; kingdom Metazoa; phylum Arthropoda; class Insecta; order Lepidoptera; family Erebidae; genus Euplagia; species Euplagia quadripunctaria. The sequence goes on from OY982567.1 coordinate 20,204,999, forward strand.
ACTAACTGCCAAAAAAAATTACTCATCTCGAGCCGCCGACATACCGCCGACAAAGTTTTCCGACTTTCAATGAGTGAAGCCGCTAACTAACTCGCCGACAAAATGTTGCCGTCATAGGTCGGCGGGTCGGCGGGTTTGGTGAGGAACAGAACCCTAAAAATACTATGATTCCTTTTAAGGTGCCTTTAAAATATCATAAAGCAATACCATATAATTGAACATTTACGAGTATTTGAAGTGTTGTCCATAAGGTTTAAAAAACGGTTTAGTTCAGAAAAGCCCAAATTTTAAACTAAGCTAATTAGTGTAGTACTTAAGTGCAGTAAGACTTACTCTACTGTATTGTACATAATATGTACATTAGTTGTATACGTCTAAAAACATTTCTTGTTCAGTAATAACAATTGAAAAATCTACTCTAGATTCGAGATTTGATTTTTATTGCATTTGTGTATTAATTGTGAATCTAACATAACATGTAAAAGCATACATTTTGGAATTTCTAGGTGCTACTCCGTGATGAAAGTGTGTAGAGAATATCAATTCTTATAGAGCAACAACTTATCTAGTGCGCCCCTGGTGTAAATTGCCTTGTACAATATGTCAACATAATTGTACAAGGCAACACAACAACTAATAACAATCGTGAATGTTTCCTTTGTAATCATTATAACAAATAAACTATGATTATACCGAACAATTGTGTGGTTTATTCCTCACCAAATCAGACATAGTGATATTTTGTAACGGCTTAGCGGAATATGCCTTCTTCTAATTATAGTTAAAGTATCTTCACAAATAATCTGAAATTTATTGAACATTTCTTTCTTTCTTTTTGTTTTTAAAGACAACTCCCGCATTAGGAATATTACTGTGTCGCGGAGGGCTTTACAAACATTCAAACAACAGACACAAAGAACACCCAGACTCGGGACAACTATTTGTGGATCACACAAATATTTGTCCCGCGTGGGATTTGAACCCATAACCGCCATCCCTGTAAGAAGATTGTATAGTTCGTTGGAGCCTACTTAATTGTCACTGTAAGATATTGACATTTCTTCTTCTTCCGTCAATTGTGCCACTTGGTTCAATGGTTATAATGACCCTACTCATGAGTAGGAAAGGACGATATTACCCACGCGATAATTAAATGTGTGTGTGTAATTTGAATAAAGTTTGTTTTTTTTTGTTTATTAAGATTTATTTTCAAATACATTGTATCACACATTTAAAATTATTCATAATTTTAAGTCAACCTTACAAAATATAAGGTTGATTTTTTATGTCAAATTAGCAATTTCTATTTAAATATAATTAATTTGCTTGTCAAATTAGCAATTTCTATTTAAATATAATTAAATAGAAATTGCTAATTTGACAAGCAAAATACGCTACAACTTGTTAAATTTATTTTCTAATCTGAAAAAAAAAAGCCTTCACATCCAAACAATGATTACACTGATATTGTTTTCAGGAACCGCCTTATTCTTTCCACAAATTCAGCTTCTTCAATATTAAAATTATTTCTTGTCCGTGTTATATAATATTTGCTTTGTGTGGTAAATTTTTTTTCTAATATATTTTCTCACGTCATTTATTTTTGTCCAGGTACCAAGCCATCGTGCGACCAATGCGGCCAAGGATGTCCAAAACGTGTTCCCTCATCATTATTGCTGCTATTTGGGTCAGTGGAATGCTGCTGGCAATACCTTGCTTATTATATTCTACTACTAAGGAATACAGGTGAGTTCATAATTGTTTACTACTAGTGGTTCCTCGGTGGTGGACATTCGACAGCATGATAATTTGAGAAAAACATACATTTATGAATTTGCGTATATCCATTTTTTTTTTATTCAACTGAACTGTTTTTCTTAACCTATCCATATAAAAAAAGGCAAATGTTGTATAGTCAATAGCTACTTCACAACAAAAAAACATTTTTTTATTGTATAGGGGGCAAACGAGCACATGAGTCTACGGGTGGTAAGTGACTACCGCCGCCCATGGGCACTTGTTACAACAACTTTATGGTGGAGTCGAGGAAGGAGGAAAGCGGGGAGAGGGGGAGGTAGAGAGAGAGAGAGGGAAGGGTTAGGGCCTCCGGAAGTCTCGCTCACTCGGCGAAACACAACATTGCTTCACTGCCAGTTTTCTGTGAGAGCGTGGTACACTCCGGTCGAGCCGGCCCATATGTGCCGAAGCATGGCTCTTCCACGGTAAAATTCGCTTCGCTTGACACACATTGGAGGAAATGGTCCTTAACTGATTTGCCTATTATATAAAGAAGACGACAAATCTATTCAAATTGTAGTTATGGCGACATAACAAAAGGCACGTTTAATGAAAAAACGTTTTCAAAAAAGAAAATAGGTTTTTATTTATTCCAGGTATTATAATGTTTTTATGTTAGTGAAGATATTGGGAAACCTGTTTCACTATATGTTTAAAACTATCTTTAGATTAACTTGGGTGTATTCGCGGGCGCCAGTTAGCACCATTATAAGTTTCCATTTTTAAATTATTTAAACCGAACTAATTGACGAAGTGGTCTTGTTGGTATTGTCTACCAATCGATCGTAACTTTGTTAACTTTGTGATTAGCTACAGGTGACCTTAGAAGTTCAGTTTAATTAGTATGTGCTCCAACGGCTTTTAATTAAATTTAATGGTAATGTAGCATATTGGCGTAATAATATCAAGTTTAAATACAATGGGTTTTAAAGTTCATTTGCGAGACTCGTTCCGTTAACGTTCACCTTCAACAAGTTTTATAATTATTTTCAAAACCCCCGGGTTTTGTATTTGAGGTAAATAAATCGATTTACAATTTTTGTGTAGATCGTACGTACAGTTTAAGTCCTTACTCTATAACGGTATTTGAAAATATACCCTACACAAAAAATATAGCCATAAATTATAATTTTATTTCACACTTTTTACGTGGGAGAGCCATGCTTCGGCACGTATGGGCAGGCTCGACTCCGCTTGATTCCACGGCCTCACAGAAAACCGGCAGTGAAACAATGATTGCATTGCTTTTCGCCGCATGAGTGAGGTTACCGGAGGCCCTAATCCTTCCCTCTCCCCTATTCCCGTCCTTCCCCTCTCCCTCCTCTCCTCCCCTCTCATCCCCCTCTCCCGTCTTCCCGCTCTTGCCCCCTCTCCTCCCCTCTCATCCCCCTCTCCCGTCTTCCCGCTCTTGCCCCCTCTCCTCCTCTTCCCGTATTCCCACCTTAAAGGGCGGCAACGCACTTGTGACTCTTGAGTTGCAGGTGCCCATGGGCGGCGGTAGTCATTTGTCATCAGGTGACCCGTCTGCTCGTTTGCCCCCTATACCAAAAAAAAAAAAACACTCCTAAATTAAAACCAACAAATATATACCTACTCGTAACAACAATAATAGAAAGATAGTCTTGTTTCAATAAAATTGTTTTACGAAATTAGACAGTCTGTTTCTGATGAATGGAAGCCTCAGTAACAGTGAAAGGCATTAAAGTTGACTGGTCTGAATAATAAATATTATTCAAATAGAAGAATGTGGGTACAATGGCGACGAAACTGAGAATACGAATGTTCCTAGACTGCTATTAATAAAGATAACGTCCTTAAATGAATAATTGTCTTTCTTAGATGCTCGTTTACTGGAATTTTAATTAAACATTAAAGTTTTGAAATAATATGAACCTGTTATAATTATAACTATCACTTAATTTAATGATTAAGACGTCTATACGGTTAGTTTTATAAGAGCTTACCGTAATATTTTAGAAGGTTTCTAAAATCTATAAACAGGAAATAGGGCAGTGACTTATACAATAGATTCATTGTTAAACCAAATTGTCTCAAAGTATGACTCAAATAATTTTACTTACTTTTACACTGGTTTGATTACAAATTATTTTATTTACTAGTTGTCCAACTGGTGACTGATATAATAAATGACCGACACTTAAGAAAAATGTTGTACTTTAAGTGTAACTCAAGTATAACTTTCGCAAGTGATGTGGTTTTTTTAATTTCAATTAATAATGCCACTCTAATCTACGTCCGCCATCTGATTATGTATCATACTATCACATAGTTTACGTATGTGTAAATTATGTACTAAGATAATAATGTGGAAATCACAATTTTAATCGATGTGAAAATAACTTTAAAAATGCTTGGTATTGCGAGTACCTGTGGGAACTAGTAACTGTCTACCCTGAACTTAGCATTGTGCTTGCTTGTACACCTTAGTTGTATAAGAAATGCAAACAGCGTTTTGTTTTCCAGTGTTCCTAAGCCCGACTTAAGTAGGTAGAATAAAATACAAAATACTTATTGTAGTTGTACATAAATCTGAACACAAGTATGAGTTAAATCAGGTTGAATTTATTGCTTAGCAATTTTTCTCTTTGAACGTCAAGAAATGTAGCATTTTGTTCCAAGCTAAAAATATATTTTATCTTGGAGTTCGAAAAAGAAAAAGAATTGTTTTTCAAGCCAACTCCGTGGGCCACCAGGTTTATTGATCTGTTAGTTACTTGAACTGACAATTTTCATCTCATCTCATGAGTTCATGAGTCTCATATCCGACCGGACGCGAAAGTTCGCATAAGTTCAATACTTAAAGTAAATTCATTTAAAACCACGCCAGTCAGGTTGAAGCTTGCCTTCGCTTGTTTAATTGACAAACAAATGAGAGGATTCTGACTTGTATTGTCATTATCGTTAAAGTACATCATTAAATGTTGTATCTATTACATATAACGATATGTTTATCCGACATTTCGCAATCAAAGCAACGAAGAGTAAGGCCACGTTCAGATGATTGACGTTGAAAGCGCGTTTTGCAAACGCGCCTTGACGCGCGTCAACAAGAATACGCATTTAGTTCAAGTCGTTCACATGCTAACTCACGTTTTGAGATCAATGGTTTGCCGTATATTTGTTCACATGAGCGCGTGTTTTGAAAGCGACAAACATGATTTTAATAAAAATATTCGGCCATTTAAATAAAAGTACGTGTACAATTTTTTTATATATCATGAGTTCGGTGACACTTCATTTCATACATTTCACGCAGTTTATTTCTGTATAGAACAGAAATATATAATACAAGAAATGAGCTTGAATTAATAAAGAAATAAAAATAAGAGGAAAGAAAGAGAAGATTGTTAGGGAAAGGTGGGAAAGAAGAGAAAACAATGCACTGGGCAAGTATATTGCTTATACGGATGGTTTGGGGATTGTGAGTAATTGCTCAACAAGGTCAAGGTCGCATAACTGTAATTCAAACTGTCAATTGCAGTGAAGTCCGAGTCCTTTATTTTATAATTTTAAATACTTGGATAAATAAAACGAAATTTTATGAAGTAAAGATGATGATGATTTTTTTTTTATGGGATTGGGGCAAACGAGCAGACGGGTCACCTGATGGTCGCCCATGGGCACCTGCAATTCAAGAGTCACAAGTGCGTTGCCGGCCTATAAGGTGGAAGTAGAGGAAGGGGGGAAGAGGAGGAATGGTGGGAGAGGGGGAGAGGGAAGGGTTAGAACCACCGGTAACCACACTCACTCGGCCAAAAGCAATGTAATCATTGCTTCACTGCTAGTTTTCTGTGAGGCCGTGGTATCACTCCGGGCGAGCTGGCCCATACGTGAAGCATGGCTCTCCCACAAAAAAATTGATTTGTTGAGTTTGAGTTTAAATATTAAACTACCATCTAACCAGAATGAGATTTCTTTTCACAGTAAAATCAAAGTCCAAGTTCCATTTTACAAATGATTGCTTTCTGTGTCACAAACTAAATTCGCTTTTATGAAGGCTCATTGGAACGTAAAATGTTCGAAAGTTTATTGCTGAACTTCGCTTTATGGTGTAAAATTTTTATTAATTTCACCTGGTGGTTCTTTGTCACAGGTCCAAAGGAACTTTGAAAACCGCGTGTCTACTATCCTGGCCCGACGGATTACCTGACGTATCCTACATGGATTTCGTGTGAGTATTAAATATTTTTTCACTCTTTAAAATATGGCTTGCTCGGTACTTTTAATTAAATTTAGTTTAGCGTCCTGGTAAGCCGTTGTTACAGTTAAATTTGTTTTAAAAAGTAAATTGAAATTTTTGGCTAAAATTGCAAATTATTTGAAAATCTCTTAAACATAAGGTTTTGTGTAGTAATAGTAGATATCATAGGAATAGTAAGTACATTTAGTTTTTCGTTCAACAAACCTTTATTTAACCTTTGACAGCAGGGACGGCGCAATCGAATGTTGTGGGTTCAAATCCCACACGGGACAATAATTTGTATGATTCACAAATAGCTGTTCCGAGTGTAGGCGTTCTATTCGTTGTTTAAATATTAGTGAAGTCCCCCGCGACACATGACTATTCATAATACGGGAGTTTTCTTTAAAAAAACTTATATTTCTTAAACAGGAAATATCATAACAACTGTAAGTTTTACCAGTTCAAAGTGATAGATGTCATTAAAAGTCAATCTGAAGATGGGGCAATTACACATTTTATCAATAACTACATTTATTTTCGCTTGCGTTAATGTAAATTCTGTCAATAAATCTGAATTTTTATTAATTATCGACAGAATTTACAGATGGCTAAGTATCTTTCGGGAATAGTACTTTTTTTGGATAAAAGGTGTCGTTTTCTGTACCCCATTTTTTTACCACATCCACGTGTATCGGTCGAGAAGAAGCTTTCAAGCGTAGGATTGGTTTGTCTACTATGTGTCATTTCAGTATCGGAAAATTTTTGCTTTCTCCGATTATTACCTACCACTAAACTAGGTTTTGTTAATAGCTTAATAAATAAGTATTAATAATAATTATAATACTGCAGCATCGTGCATTTAGTTTTTAATTAATGTTTTTAACCGACTTCAAAAAAGGAGGAGGTTCTACGTTGCACTATATATTTTTTTTATGTATATTCACCGATTACTCAAAGACGCCTTTACCGATTTGGAAAATTCTTCTTTTGTTTGAAAGGGTATACTTTCCAGGTGGTCCCATGGTCATCAGGTCAGGATCTGATGATGGTATCCTGGAGAAATCGAGGGAACTTTTCAAATTTTAAAGGCTTGAAGCGATTTGGGTATTTTGAGGCGCATTGAACGGTGATACTTTTTTAAAAGATAATTATTGCGGCTTTACTCGCGTTAATACAGATTATGTCAATCAATTCCGTATCTCTCAGGACCTTTTTTCAAAAAAGTTTTGCAACTCGGTAAATTATTTGCTTAACACAGATACAAAATAATGTATGAATGATGCTTGTTTTACTTATCTACCGATTAAAAAGATAATAACTGAAAAAAGATTGAAAATAGCCATTCTTATTTGGGTTCTCGTGACCTAACATTTCGTTTCTATGTAATATCGTTGCCCATGTAGAAAATTACACGACCATGACAGCGTATTCGATAACATCTGTTACCTGTCTTACCAATTTCGTATTATAATGACACGTGTAAATGTTGCTACTGCTTTTCTGTAAAAGTTTATGCTAGTTTATGCAGGAGAGTGTAAATGCATTGCACTCTAAACTATTTGAACGTTTTATGTCATTTAGTTGCCCAAAAAAAAAAACTACAATGCTGCCGAATAATTATTTAATCATGCAATTACCACAGAACACTGAGTAAACAGCATGTCGTCTACACAGATGGTTAGTGTGAGACACTACTGTGTAATTAATTTATCAGAAAGTTTTATTAACAATACAAAATCCATATTTTTCAGAGAGTCAAACTTTCCGCTGTGTCCGCCGCAATCGACATTTTACAAGTTAAGTTAATTTAAAGTATTTGACTGACAAATAGTAAACACAAGCCATTGACGTCAAGGACGTGGTCGATGCAATTCAAAGATTATGACTAAACTTCAATTTATAGCTCTTTGAAAAACTTACTTTTTCTCTGCAAAAACTTACAAAACAGTAATATCCAAACGGCATCACAAAGCAAGGAAAAACATCATGACGATACACACTCCACATTGAATTTTTACAACAACGATTTCTCGAATCGCGAGAGCACATCTCGCGATTTTTCAGAAATAAAACAAGTTGAAATAAATTGCACTCGATGCCATTTATAAGTACGTATGTATGTTTTAAGAATATCCTGTTATTTTCAGTATTGTTTGGTTTTCCGTATCAGTGATGAAAATTGTTAAAGAATGTTCGTTTTTTTCTTACCATAGTGGCACATAATCATGCTCATATGGCAGTGAGAGGGTATGAGCGCTGCTTACGAGTGTCGAACTGCGGTTTTCTGTGCTTCAAATTGAAGCCGAATTGCAAGCTCTCGGGTGGTTTCGAATTTGATTAGGCAATCTTACTGTATATTCTTCTTCACGTTTTTCTCACGGCTTCATTCTTTCTCACGGCTTACACTCAACGTGGTGCTTATACACTGAATATAAAAATAATATAACGAAGACATTATTTAAGGTTGATTATTTGTTATTCAATCAGCGGCCTAACCAAAGTACTAACACACGCTATCTCTGGCAGCAGTTTAAGTGATTACCCGAAAAAATTTTTAGAGAAATGACAGAATTTAAATGTTAATTTGAAATATTAAAAAAAAAAAACTAGATTATAACTTGACCTTAATTTAAAAAAAAAACAAGTTTATGCAGAAGCTAGCCTGCAATGTTGCATTAATTTTATACCAGGTGAAATTGAATTTGCCGTGAACCTGTATTTAATCGAGTTTAAACAATTTGCCGAAATATTTTCGAGATTTTTAGTATATTCGTTCGACATTGTTGAGAGCGGTTAAACGATGCAATTTTATTTAAGCCATGCTATAGTTTATAAGTTTTTGTTGATATTTGTTCTAAAGTTTGAATTACAATAAAGTCGAATTAATATTATTTTACACTATATAATAAGTAATGGTTTAGTTAATCAACACATACAATTTTTTTGTCTATCTATCTATTTGTTCCGGCTAATCTCCGGAACGAAATCACGGGACTTTCACTGGCCGAAAGCTGGTGTTATAAGGAGTAACTTAGGATACTTTTATTTTGGATAAGAATTAGGGTTCCACGCAAACCATATAAATGGGAACACGCGAGCGAAGCCGCGGGGGCACAGCTAGTATTTAATGAATATTTAATTAATAAAATCTGTGGTCAATGAAAAAAAAAATTATAAATGTATTTTCAGTCCTCGGTAAAGGCGTGAATGATATTTGATATTTTGAAATATCATTTATTAGTTATTGATACAGCCTTTGAGTACCTACTACGCATACGGCATTAAAATGGGAAAGTAAACTAATCATTTATTCGAATGTTTAGAAAAGTAAGTGCTACTTACTTAAGTAAATTAAATTCTTTCGTACACTTTTATATTTTGTTTTTTTAGAAGGCATCCATAAAACTTGTAGGAGTTACGAAATAATACATGTTTTTACAACATTTTATCAAAACTGTTTGAGTTTATTTTATTAAAATCATAAAATGTGTGTAATTTATAATATGCATAACTTTTATACATACGTTCCAAGAAAAATATACATATTACTTTAATTAAAATTTATTTATAAGTAGGCTCCTCTGCCGTTGTATATTTATTACTTTCCTGTACCATTCAGTTAACGACTACTTCTGCTACATCAAATTATTACTACGTAAGTACTTAAGTTTTTCATTACTGAGGTTTCAGCTTTGAAGTGGGCCGTAATGTTGTTCCATAATTCATGGTATGTCGCAAAAGGCGCTCACTCGAGAAAAGATTCATGTTCTTAAAGTAGATATTTGATATCGGTGCTATACTATCCCTAAATTGCCTCGGAGAGCACGTTAAACCGTCGGTCCCGGGTGCCATACAAATATCTGTGGTAATCGTTAGGGGTAGCTGGAGTCCTAAAAAGTCCGACAACCTATCTAACAACAGAACTTCGATATCGCCTAGTACTTGGGTTGTGGAAGTCTGATGGCAGTCGCTTCACGTAAAATATTAAAGTTCGGTCGTATCGTAGTTAGACTTAGTTGGGAAAAGGCACGGAGGGTGATGACTATCCCTAAATAAAAGTTAGGAAATGATTTACATTATTTTCTATCATTTCTGAAGCTACCGCATAGCTGTTTCTTAGTTTCATTCAAGATTGAATATTTTTGTTGTATTTACTCTTAAGGAGAAAACTTGTCTTAACAAGTTGTGTTCTGATTATCTACTTCAAATGTCTATTTGAAAAATTATGGCGACATAGTACAACAAAACTCTGATCGATTTGTAGCCGTTCGATTAAGAAAATATCTATCTCTCTCTCTCTATTTCAATAGAATGATACGGTTAAAATACATTATTAGCCTAATGATCTCTTTCTGATGAGAGTCTGTCTTGTTGTAAACAAAGAGCTAGATCGTCTTAGATATTGGATATTATTGGCTGTGATACCAAAAGCGTTGTAAGAGCTTATGAGCCATGGTAACTACTTATCATCAGGTGAGCCGAGTACTTCTTGGCTAATTTGATGATTTAACACAGTGTATATTATTCACGAAACACGAACTCATTACTGCGTAACAATGCGGTAGTCACTTCCATCCTAATAACCATTATAACTCAAGTTAATAAAACAAAATATGTAACCTGAATTTTACGTGTATGTAAAATTCAAATGTTATTCGTTTAACAAATTGCTACTTATTGTAGGAAATTAATGTCGTCGCATTACAAAATAAATCTTTGCACGCATGCAAATACATTCGTTGTGTCTAGTACATACTTAATAGTGGGCGTTTTGTTAAGTCTTTCTTTCGCCTATTGTGGTCACACAATAGGCGAAAGCACGAAAATATTTAGAGAAGAAACGAGAATCACTAAAGTCATAAATACTAATGTGAGGTAGATGGCATACTACATCATACAGAGTTTCGATAATGTATTGCTTATAGGTTATGGGAGCTCTGGTGGGCTTACTCAGCAGCAGAGAACACTAGTAGTACTGGCTAACTGTGTAGGGTGGACATACTGTGCCTGTGGTGACGCTGAGATATGAATAGAATCCTGCTGTGCCCTATTTCAAAAGACTATGAATAAATGTATATTATATGGCCCGGCGGTACTTCAGCTATGAACAACTGTTTAATCTCTATACAGCCCAAGTTCAATCTTGCATGGAGCATTGCACTGCTCAGCTACATACCAACTTGAAGCTCTGGCTTCCGTTGACCGAATAACCCCTAAGCTTTAAACAACGATGTACTCACGAATAGGGAACTAGAAATACCGATTTCTAGGATTCACTTTGGTGAATGTGCGAATGTTCTCTTTGAATTCTTCGTATGTACAGTTTCTTTTCAAAGCAAGTTCTGATTAAAAAAAAAGGCTAACTTATTTTGAAATTAAAAATATTTTCATTATACTTACTTTCTCTGCTCGAAATCATTTTGTCAAACTAAGATCAATAGTTTCTAAAATCTAGAATCAAGTACAACTTTTCACTCGCCTTTTAAATACAACAGCTATCTATTAAGCAAGCCAGTTCAAAATCCCTATTTCTCTTGGTCACGGCATCACGCGTGAACGGCTGGACCGATTTCGCTAATTCTTTTTTTTTGTGTTTGTTATTATCAGGAGAAGGTTCTTATGAAAGAAGAAATTACGAAAGTTGTGCGGAAAATTAGAGAATGTAAGACAACTTAACGAGGGACTTACGCGGGTGAAACCGCGAGGCGCAGCTAGTTTACAATAATAAGTGAATTCTTTGTACCTATTTTTAAGCAAATTCCTTTCATGGAGATATGTGAAATTTGGAATACTTAAGGTGAAGGTTAGATAAAGAAGAATTGCAGAAAGCTATTTATTTTTAACAATATGTGTCATGAATTTGAAAAAAATGCGAAAACTGCTATAAAAAGCTACGAGGGTACAGGGGTATATATATGTTGACCGGTCATGGTACAAAAAGGTATAATACAATGACCGTTTAAGTTATACTGGTAAACGATATAAAACAAAAAAAATTAAGTTAATGAATAGTGGTCGAATTCAGTAGAATGAATTAAGCAATTCAATAATTCAGTAATTCATTGGACCTGCTGAACATAACAGATATGGATTTCATTTACATATTGCCCAGTCGTTACCGCCAATTCATTTTTCTCGAAGAAGGTTGTTAAAATGACGATTCAATGTTCGAGCATTTTGAGAAGTAATTGATTCTAGTTACTCTCGTTATTATCCTTCACTCACTTAGTCAAAATAGGAACCCATTTACACAAAAGTTGAACCAAAATACTGCGTCTATTTTTGCGCGAATAAAACTGAATTTGCTGTAGAGTTGCAGACAATACAGTGAAAAGTATTTTTGTGACATTTTCAGACGATATTCTTATTACATTTTTGCGCTACACCGCTGAAATTTTGTTTGAAATTTGCGGATATTTTAACTTCAACTTTATTCACATCAGTATTATATTTAGAAGAGTAGCTTGTTTAGTTTTTTTTTGGTTAAGGTTTGGTTAGTTGAGACTGGTGTGGATAATAATATATAGTATTTATGTCGAGTCTGAAAAACATAGGTATTAATAACGAACGTAAAAAGTAAGCCGATGCAAAACCATGGCACACATACTTACGCCTATCAAAGTTCAGTTGTGGCCAAAGCTTGTTTCTTTATCGTGTATTCTTTATTTATTTAGAACTGACCCTTAAACTTAATGTAGTGCCAGTGACTGTACTTATCCTAGTGGCCTCTCCAACCACAGGACATATTGTACATAAGGGTACGCGACCTCAGCTTCTACGAGCTACTGCAGTCTCAGTCCCGTTCCTTACCAGAGACCTGTGATATTCCTCACCCTAACTTCCTTCCCTACCCATTATCCCTATCCCAATTTACCTGGTTCCTTTTCCCCGTCTTAAAACGATAATATTCCCAAAGAGTATTGCGTCAGGCAGGTAGCCGGCCATAAAAATAATCAGCCAACACCAGTTTGAGTAATATAACTTCGCCGACCCCAAATAAAATTGGGATAAAGGTAGGTAGACGATGATTATTTAAAACTTAATGCACAAATTGTACAAAGGCAGATGTGGCAATCGAATGCACTACCGTGCCGCATTAAACAATAACTACTCCAGTAATTTTAATTATTTAAAAGTATAATATTTTGGTAAATTCATACAATCAGAAGTTTTATAATTACTATCACTAGCACCAGGCACCGGAGAGTACAGAGAGATCTCCGACCTCTACGAGGTCCTCCATCTCTGACCTAGGGGTAATAGGTGAGGGTGGAAGTTACCTTAGCAGAAGCAGGCTTGAGACGGTAGCACGACGTGTAAACCGTAAGGGGACGAGACAAGACCCTCCGCACGCCATGGTGTGGCTGCCTACTGTTTAAGACGCTTCCAAGGTCTGCCGGGATTCTCGAGGACTTCCTTTCTAGTGTATACACGAGTCCCTTGCAATAGACTCACTTGACTTCTGACATACAACTTCAACGTTATATATATATATTAGATGATATCTAATTTCAACAAGAATTTTACAAAGAAAACTTACGTTGCGCACAGTTAAAGGTTACGACCTCATGAATAAAGTATTTATATAATTAGAATAAATAATCTTTATTGTACCAACAATATATTGCTTAAAATAAATACGCAAACTGGATGTGTACAATAGGCGACCTTATCGCTAAGAGCGATCTCTTACAAGCAACCTTTGGATGGACAAAATCAATAATAGATAAAAGAATAGTGGTTTGTTTTGGTGTAAGATAGAAGTAAAAAGAAAAAGGCATTTAGTTGAGGAATAATAACTATAAATTATTATTATGTTATTTATACGGGAATAACGCGATCATGTAATAGATATTACATACCTCTGGATTGCCTGACATTGACATAACTATATTAACTACTAGCAGCGCCACGCGGTTTTACCCGCATAAGTCCCGATTCCGTGGGAACATCGGGATAAAAAGCCTATGCTTTAATCCAAGTCTCCAGCTATCTACATACCAAGTTTCATCGCAATCGGTTCAGTGGTTTGTGCGTGAAAGGGTAACAAACATCCATCCATTCATCCAAACTTTTACATTTATAATATTAGTGGGATAGTGGGATACATCATGGAACGAGAAAGTTTAAAAGTTAGCATAAAAAAAAGAATTCAAATAAATTTTGTGCCTATAAGACTAGTTGATAAAAGACATTTCATAAAATTTAGAACAATAAATACCTGGTGTAAGAATAGACTGCGATAGAACGTTGACAATGTGATATGATTGATACATTAGAAACGGGTGTCTCGAAAAGTTGAATGCTGGAATTGAAATTATCTATTTAATTATAAATTTGTTGAAAATAATAGCTTTGTCTTAACATTATTTATTTTGATTCCTCCTAATATTACAAAAACTTAAGGATTTTGAAATGAGGCGTCGCATTGGCATCAAATGGAAAATTTTCATGAACAAAAAAGTTTATTAAACATATCAAAAATACAAAGCATGACTATACAGCGTTAAGAACGTTAGAGAACTCGAAAAACAAATCAATGATATTATAAGATAAAATATTCATGAGTTAACAGGTGAACAAACACATAAATAGGCATGATACATCTATTACCACTACACTCAAAGGAAAAACAGAAACAATAATAAAAAAGGAAGCCCAAGAAGAAAAAGTACAGAGCAATTGAAAATAAGACAGTAATAAAAATACATAGACTGTTAGACAAGTAATAGGTATATAGTACACCAACTTCACTGGAGACTAAGCTTGAATATAAACATTAAAGAATTTAAGACAGAGCTAATAAAATTAAAGCGGCGGTAGCGTAATGGCTAAGGCGACGGACTTGCGATCAAGTGGTTGCGGGTTCGAACCCCACCCAGTGCACTACCGTCGTGAACCCACTCCTAACACAAGCGTTAAGCTTAGCTGGAGGGGTTAACGACATTACTAGTAATGTGTGACCTACGTTACTAGTAATCTTTAAAAAAAAAAATAACCTCAGGATAGAAATGGAAATTATGGTAACGATGCTCCAGAAACAATAATAATATTTGCATTCTCTGAGCTTTTAGAGTTCCCTTTTAGTACATTTATAAAATACTAGCTACGCCCCGCGGTTTCACCCGCGTAAGTCCCGATCCCGGTGGAATATCGGGATAAATAGTAGCCTATGTGTTCATCTTTTATCTCCAGCTATCTACATACCAAGTTTCATCGCAATCGGTTCAGTGGTTTTTGCGTGAAACAGTATTATAATATTAGTGGGAAGTAAAACTAATTTTTAATTTTACAAAATTTTTATTTGAAAATAAAATCCTGGGGCATAGCATATATATTTACTTATATTACGCTACGTCCCTACTAGTAGGGGAGCCCACTAAGGGATTTTGGGATTTACTCCTGCGCGTAGAGAATACTAAAAATATCGATCATTTGACATACTCGAGCGCGTCAAATTAAGATAAGGTGGGTTAATTAGATGCTGAAAAGTGTGCATTTTAATAATCTGACGACTTGAGCGTGATGCAGGGGAGTGGGTGGGTTACAAAATTGCACCTTGACATTCTTGAACGCGGTCGATTTTTTTTATTTTATTTTGAAGTAAATAATTCACGGATAACGGGAAACATATTATTATTATTATTATTATATATATTTCCAAAAGCCGAAGTTACATAAATCATAAAGAAAGTTTAGTGCGTGCAGCTGCATTGAAACGTGTATTTCCCACTGCGTACTTTTTTCTTTGACATTATTACTATCTTTAACTCTCACGCCGTCCCCATGCTTATACTCTGTCCATTCATTTATGTTCTTTTTGAAAGTTCCCGGAGAACTTAAGGGCGCTTGTCGACCACCCTCGTCACCGGGACTTCAACGAGAACGGTGGTACTTCAAGTCGAGTTAAAGACGTGATTGCGATCGTATAAACCAATCTCGATTTTTTACTGACCTCATCTTGTTAAGAGCAACCACGAGATAATGTTGTTTGAGGATGATAGTTTACTCTTATTTAGACTAAAACGTATGCGTTTAAACTTTGAAGACGTAAATAATGCTATTCCGAAAGTGGTTCGCTGGTTTAACGTTAACAACTTTCTTCTTAATGGAGAAAATACCAAATGTATCCGATTCACTACTCCAAACGTTGAACGGGTGAAAAACATTATAATGGTTAAAAAACGAGTTGGAACTAGTGGATACCACAAAATTCTTAGGCATTACTCTTGATTCTAATCTTCAATGAGGCTTGCATATTAATAAATTATCGAATAGACTCAGCTCAGCAGAATACGCAGTTAACAAATTCGTGACCGATATTGAAACAGCCAGATTAGTCTATTTTCATTTATTTTCATAGTATAATGTCATATAAAACTACCTTCATGCTGCAGAAGAGTGCTACCTGAGTAATTTATAACTCAGGTAATCGTAATTCACTAGGCAGAAACTTAAAGAAATAAACATCCTAACGTTGGCATGTCAGTATATTTATGAAAATCTGTTTTACCTTCATAAAAACAAAGATCAGTTATCTCATCAGAGCGATATACACTATTTATACACACGTAATAAAAATAATCTTGCCAAGTTTCATTTTCATAGGTCAAGTAGTTTTCCAGATTTCATGTTTAGTCAATAGATGAGTGAGTGAGTAGCTTTTTGCTTTTATATCTGTATATTCCGTTCCGTGCATTTTATTCCACACATTTAATGATGAAAATACATGATTTTTTTTCAAATTGTCAAATTAAAAAAATCCCTCCAAATAATGGTCAGATTATTGGTCAGCTTGTTTAAGACATTAAGCTGAACCGTCTGTATGATAATCTGACGCGCTCGAGTATGTTAAAATGATGATTTTTTTTGCATTTTCAAAAACCCGCCACGAGCTTGCGTCACGTTTTAATCGTCAGTCTTTTGAACGGGGGTTTCTTTCGGGTGTACTTAACAACCTCTTTTTGACGCGCTCGAATATTTTTTTTCTATTTTCTACCCTTCTTTACGGCTACCCCCACCATATTAACCTACCTCCGTTATCGGAGACATGTGGGGTGTTTACAGAATATCTGACGCGCTAGAGTTTCTTCATTTTACTATATTTTTACTAATTATTTTTAAATTAAAATTAATTTAAAAAAATCTTGTCTTTTTTTAACGTGAACCCACTCCTAACACAAGCAGTTAGCTTAGCTGGAGGGGTTAACAAGAATACTAGTAATGTTAATTATAAAATATTTTATTTGCCCTAAAACCTATTTACCTGTTCTATTTGTGTTTTATTAACAAGAAAATCCGAAGAGAAACAAAAATACATAATTCATGAATCTTCAACTATGCAAAAGTCGTCCAATTGAGAAATCTTTCCCGATTCTTACAGTATGTGATTTAAATTCAATAGTGTATCTACAAAAGTCAGCAAAGAATTCAATATTCTATGTTATTTCTTACATATGTTGGCACTTTGCCTAAATTTTATGCCGGTACCTATATCAATTGAGATACGGCTGGTTAATATTTGAGGTAAAGCAGACGGTATTTGGTTGTGTGGTTTTATGGACCACGTTATTAATCTCTATTGCTGAGCTTTCATTTGCAACAAGGTTTTTCTTCTACACATACATATGTATGTGTTGAAGTTTATTACTTGTTGGTTTGGAGTCTCTGCTGGCTGCAATGTGATAAGGGTATATTTGTATATGTTTCTTTGTTTTTTGAAGTGAAAACTTCTTTAGCGGCGCTGGGCACTTTTTAAGAGGGGTAAAAAATGTTAAACTCGCGTCAGATTTCAGGGTCACGTGGACCCTGATCGAAAATGTATTTAAAAATGTGTCTGACTGTAATATATTTAAAAAAATATATATTTTTATGACGAGATCGAAAATTCTTCAGACAACGTCAGAGAGACATTGGAGAGGGAGGGAGGGAGGTCGGAAGAGTAGGGCGAGTGGAAGTAGGGAATTTAGGGAGGGGGAGTGGGGAGTGTGGGGCACGTTTTGCAAGTGGGGCGAGTGGGGAAAGTGAGAGTAGAGAATCTAGGGAGGGAGAGTGGGGAGAGTGGGGCGAGTGGGGCGAATGGGGCGAGTGGGGCAAGTGTGGAGAGTGGGGCGAGTGGGGAGAGTGGGAGTAGAGAATCTAGGGAGGGAGAGTGGAAGAGTGGGCCGAGTGGGGCAAGTGGGGAGAGTGGGGCGAGTGGGAGTAGGGAATCTAGGGAGGGAGAGTGGAAGAGTGGGGAGTGTGGGGGCGAGTGGGGTAAGTTTGGCAAGTGGGGCGAGTGGGGAGAGTGGGAGTAGAGAATCTAGGGAGTGAGAGTGGGAGAGTGGGGTGAGTGGGTTGAGTGGGGAGAGTGGGGCGAGTGGGAGTAGGGAATCTAGGGAGGGAGAGTAGGAGAGTGGGACGAGTGGGGAGAGTGGGACAGTGGAAGAGGGGGAGGGAGAGTGGGAAGAATAGGGAGAGTGGGAAGAGTGAGTGAGTGAGTAGGAGAGTAATGTGACGTTTTAAGTTCGTCATATCGTTTAAGTTTGCACTTCTGTCGGCAGTCCCATGACTGCCTCTTTTGTTTTGTCGTAAATATAATGAATACCGTATTGCACTGAATTTCTTTAGCAAATGATTTACAAATTACTGTTAATTGTTAATTAATTTTAGCTAAGTTTACAATAGAAAAGAAAACAATCACAATTTATTCGCATTTCGTGAAACACACTGAATACAAGTGGAAAAAATCTGTAGAGAAAACATGTTCACTGGTAACTTAGCGGAACATTACGATACTTTAATACGAATATGTTGTCAAAAATGAAGGATAGTGTTGTGTGATTGATGGTCAGAAAAATGGATAAAGATTTGATCGCTAATAAATCAAAATATAAAGTACGACAAGTAATGTAATGTGTTTGTGTACGCGATTCAATAATAATTTTTGAAAACGGGTACCGATTTATAAGGCTCACAGGAATTATTCTAAAAATAATATGAGGTAATGCCTCATTTGCTTGAATTATTTTGAAATCACTTTACAAACATACATATCACTTACACCTTATTCCCGTCCGTGGTAGACAGCAACGATAGAATATCGTTTACCGCGATCCTATCATACAGCTTACGCTTCTTCCACATTCATTAGACTTTTCATTCACATTCGGCGGTACCGGTTATTTCCTTTAAAACATAGTTTTTGTTTATTCGGATAGCAGATTTTCTATGAAAAATTAATATATATACATATATATAATAATAGATTATTGCACGATACATGCAATGGTGTTAGTTGGATGTTGTATGATTCACAAAAGAAAATAAAAAGTTTGCAGAATTATAATGAGGGCTATCTGTCTTCTTTTAAATTAATAGCTAAGTCAGAAAAAAGTTGACGGCTGAAACGTATTCCATAGCGATAATTTCAAGATAGTGCATTCTTCGTGAAACGCAAATAAAGATATGGCGAGAATGAAAATCGGAAGTCACATTCGTGTTTACTCTGCTTGTCAGAGCGCACCGTTTACCGACCGCCGCGGGGTGGGTTTTCTGGATATTTTCAAAGCGGTGGGCATATACTACCGTTCCACCTAAACTGTAACCCTTCACGATAACGTGCGGAATGAAAAAGGAGAGGCATTTCGAAAATCACTGAACCCCGTTTTAAATAATCGCCCAGATAGCCTGCTTTGTACTGGCATTAAGTTCGGTCCGTAAACCTATTCAGGGCTTCCACTCGGCAGACAAAAATTAAAGCGATTTTTTTACACACAAAAAATTTAGAGATTAGGTATCTTTTCTCTTCGGGACGTAAACGGTTAATTAATGGCTAAATGTTGGTCGAAAAGCGGTCTTATTTTACAAAGCAATACTTGAGTATCTTGTTTGATAGACTTGAATTAACTAACGTAGAAATGAGGAGGCTATTGTTATTCATGTAGCTACATGTATGTTACGTCACGATGTCATACGGTGTTCTATTTTGGGGAAATCGATTTTCCACGAAAAGAGCAGTCCTCGCAATCGATTAATCAAATTGTAGATTTCAATGGTGAATTGAAAGAAAATTAGCTACCGTGAGTTAACAATATATAAAAGACTAGCAGCGCCCCGCGGTTTCACCCGCGCGAGTCTTGATCCCGTGGGAATATCAGGATAAAATGTAGCCTATGCGTTAATCCAGGTCTCCAGCTGTCTACATACCAAGTTTCATCGCAATCGGTTCAGTGGTTTTTCCATCCATCCATCCATCCACACTTTCACATTTATAATATTAGTGGGATTAGAGAAACACTCAAGAATGTACGCTATAAGACAACAAATAATAGATTTCTACTCTTAGCGAATGCAATAATATTTTCAAATTTGGTTTGATCCCATGGCAGATTGTATACAATATATTGTTATATACAATTTTGTCTTGTCTCTCTCTTTCTCTTCCTTTCTCAGTTTTTGTAAACTATATTTGATATTACAAATATTTCAATGAAATAAAACAAAACATTAAAAAATTTATGAGTTATTAAATTTTGAATTGTTTAAAATTGATTAGTAAAAGAACAAAATGAAAGATTGCATATAACAATTTTACCAACTTTAATCAGGTTTAAGTTTTGACGTGACAACGTCTTATAAATTGGTTTGCCGGGTGACACTTCAAGAAACTGCGTTACGCTCCGCTCACGTTATGCGCTCACAATGAGAGCGAGTGAGAGGCACGCGTCCCTTCCACTCGGGCATGGTTAGCCCGCCTAAGAGCGAGAGAGACAGACATAAAATGTTTTAAATATAATTCTTTGTATAAATAAATGTTTTAAATTGTTACTATTATTTCATCCTTCTTCCTACTATACGAATGAATATTCACATTAAAATTATTTTACCACTCAAAGTCGTTGTCACGTAAAACTTTCGCCCGTATACCGACTTTACAGGCAACCAATTTTTTTTTTTTTTCACAAATCGTTGCATTCTTTAAAAATATCCCACTAATATTAATTATATTAATTATAATAAACAGACACTATGGGCACGGTAATACCATCTATACAGTAATGTGTCTTCATAGAAACGGTCGGGTCGCGAGAATTGCCTACACGCCTTGTTCGGTTGAAACTCAACACGCAAACAGTTCGCGATTGCTCCGCAGTGACGAACAAATGTGCGTGCGATTTGTGTATTTCATTGAACTAAATACAAATACTTAAGTATTTAATATGGCAATTAGAAGTTATAGAGTATATTGTGCTGTTTTTGGTTGCTCGAATTCTTCAAAAACGCACCCAGAAATATTTTTTTTTAAATGTTTATTTAATATAAAAAACTAGTAGGTAGTTCCTAGGCTAAGCTATCTATTTACTTATGTATTTAGCTACATACAAATATTATTGAATTAGATTAAATATCATTATGAAATGATTATGAAAGTAAAAAATGGGGAGGGGGAAGAGAGGGAGGGGGGAAGAGGGTCAGATGGGAAGAGGGGAGGAGGGAAGAGTGGGAAGAGGGGAAGGGGGAGAGTGAGGGGGAGGGGGGGATATTGGTAAGAGGGGAGGAGGGAATA
The DNA here is from genome assembly GCA_963859945.1 of Euplagia quadripunctaria. Lineage (NCBI taxonomy): Eukaryota > Metazoa > Arthropoda > Insecta > Lepidoptera > Erebidae > Euplagia > Euplagia quadripunctaria. The sequence continues at coordinate 20,226,547 of OY982567.1, forward strand.
GTGGGAAAAGGGGTAGGGGGGGGGAGAGTGGGAAGAGGGGGCAAGAGTGGGAAGAGGGGGGAAGAGTGGAGAGGGGGAGGGGTGAAGAGGGATGGGAAGTGAGGGGAGAGGGGGAGAGGGTGGGGGAAGAGGGGAAGGGTTTGGGCCTCCGGGAGAGGGAAGGGTTAGGGCCTCCGGTAACTTCACTCACGCGGCGAAATGCAATGCAACCCGTTTTTCTGTGAGGCCGTGGTAAGTTTTGATTGCTTTAGGTGGCGCACACGCGATAATATGGTTTGAAATTAAATAACGTTTGCAGCGGTTCAACATCGGATGGGTAACCAAAAAAAATATTTTTTGATTTGCTCTGTACTGTACGTAATGAGGTCGTTAATTTTACGAACGGTTACTCGTCAGCTGTTTCTTGCATTTTGATTGAGTAGGTTGGTGTTGAAGTTTGTAAGGATTGGAGTTTGGTAACCTTCGGCGACAGCAGTTTATTTTAACACCCAGAATAAAGGGAAATCTATTTATATTTATAAAAATTAATTATAATATTTACAATCACAAAACTAGAAAGAAACTCAAGTAGGTAGATGAAATTATGGGCAGCCCTATCGTCGTCGTCGTCGTCTGTCGTGTTTACGTACCGTCCGGCTGTAGGTAATTATATCAAGAAAACGGCTGAGTCACAATACTGTATATACTTATACTGTGCTATGGGTAGCAACTAGTTATATTATGATAATTTTATTTCATTTTATGTTTCTTTTATATGGCATTGGAAGAGTGACTGGTATAGCCACATTCTCATTTGATTGTGGCTGTAACATGTACGCTCCAGTAACGTGGTCTTGGCCTTTGCCTGAAAATCATCGCTTTTGCAATACTGCATTGCAGAAGTATTATGCTGAGGCGGGGGCGTTTTCTGTCTGGCGCAGTGCATATTTTTATTAGGTTAATTGTGTAAAATTTCTATTGGATATTATAAACTGATATTTATACCTATTATTTATGTATACTGTGCTATGTTGAAATAAACATTTTTCTTTCTTTCTTTCTTTCTAAAATTATAATCGTGAAAGTTTGTGAGGATGATGGATGTGTGAATGTATGCATGTGTAGATGTATGGATGCATAGATGTTTGTTACTCTTTCACGCAAAAACTACTGAACCAATTGCGATGAAACTTAGTTGTAGATAGCTGGAGACCTGGATTAACACATAAGCTACTTTTTATCCCAATATCCCCACGACACCAGGACTTACGTGGGTGAAACCACGGAGCGCGCTTGTGAATAATAATTTTGTTCTGTTTATAAACAAAATAAAAATACTCCATAGCGATCGGCGATTATCTTCAGTTACGAAGTTTATAAAACTTCGTAACTCAAAAGCATTTTTTTCCGCATCCTAAACTGATATCGCAATCACACTTCTATTGCCTATACCTACAACATCTAGGTCTTCCGTAGCTATTATTAAAATATCTTTATCTGTTTAATATTAGAAATATTTTTGTTAAAATTTGTAGTTCAACATAACGCCAGCCATAATTCTCAGAGGAATAATAGGTATGATTTATTTGCAAAGAGTGGGCCATGAGTTTTCTGAGATTTTTTTTATGTGAGCTTTACACCGTTGAATTTTAACTAGACATTTTTTTTTCACATTAGACAATATCAAATACTTTTATCTTTTACAGAAAAAATTAAAATGTCTCTTGTACTATTAGGAAAAAACTATATATAACTATAAACGACAGAGTATGTATAGACTTCTCTAAATTTAATGAATTTTATTCATACTCTGTATTTTTCATACAAAGGTAGCCTGGAAAACAGTGCTTTTAGGGATAAGATCGTCCATTTTACTTACCGCCTATTATCACTATGTTTAATTACCGTCTAAAATGTGGTATAACATAGTGTTCTATCTATATATCTATGTACCTTTTGAACTCAGATCAAAATAGAATACCTACACAGTTTTAAAAGAATGCCAATTTCTAAAACGTGTTGGTGTCAGCGTTATGTCGGTACCACAAAGTAGGTACACATTTTTGTTTGTCATCACAAAAGGTAGAATTTAATTAACCCTGTTTTTGTTATTTTTGCACGTAATAGATTGTTGATTTCATTATATTCGCACGTTTTCAAATTAATGTTTAAATACCAACAACTTAAGGTGCCTATTAGCGATTTCTTTAAACTTATTTTAAACTCAAAATTCCTTCTAAATTACACTTACTAAACAATTTAAAAATAGACAAAAGAGGAGTCTCGCTTAAAATTCAACAACTCATCTTTTTATGGTTAACTATAATAACTAATACTTATGTATAACTTATTACCTTATTGCGTCATCTATAGTGTAATCATAGTATCATCATAGTAACACCCGAAGAGAATTCAATATACGCATTTTTATGAAAATTTCGAGAATGGAGGAACTAAAACTTGGAATACGTCAAGGGTACAGAAAGCGATTTTTTAATATTAAAAAAAAAAATTTAAAACGTACATCACGCGTCACGCGTCCAGTATATATTTAAAAAAAATACAGTTTAATTTATACGAGAAGTGAAAAGGTAAAAAATATATGCATTATGGGTGAATTTCAACCACCAGGCGATTTCTAGTTTGTATAACAACTTAGATGTAAACATCATAAATATTATTTAAGCTTTTTACTTGTACTATGCCTTTGCTCATCATTGAACATCAGTAAAGATGACGGTGGTGATAGAATAACATAAGCGAGTAGCACTAGGGGCATTATCTATATCGTTCAAAATTCCCAGCATCTAAATGTGCCTTAATCTGATGCGACGTTTTTCATGTGTGACGTGTCCCTTACCTTTTACTCACCTTTTATGACCTTAAATTTAAAATTGATCTCTAATGTACTTACTACTAAGTTATTATTTCTTCGCAGGTATCAAGTACTGTTCTTCGTGGTTACGTACGCAGTCCCAATGCTGGGGATGACGTTTTTCTACTCCGCCATGGGAAAAGTTCTGTGGGGTTCAGGATCTATAGGAGAACTCACGCAACGACAAGTTGACTCAATAAAATCTAAGCGAAAGGTAAGGCAAAAACTAAACTTATTTCATTTTGAGTTTTTTTCTAGAAGGTAGTCAACAAAAAAAAAAAAATGCTTTATATTTAAGTACTTACAAATTACCTGTGCTAAAATAATAAATTTGTTAGTCTACTCCTGGTAAATTAATTTATTCTATACTTCTTTCGTGTTGTGGAAAATAAAGCATCAAGGTACTTTATGACTTCGGATGTGGTAAACTATTTTCGTTACTGACTATCTACATTATTTACGTACAGTCAGCAACAAAAATAGCTAAATTTAACAAAAAGTCTTTGGATTCTATCTTTGTATTTTTTATCGTTCTAAGTAAAATTGTATTGTTATTAACTGTATCAGTACTACTTCTGTCACTATCGCTATATTTGTATTTCTATTCAACTTAACACATTGAAACACGAATAGATAGTTCACTGCTTTATCTTTACCTTGTGTTTAAAACTCTCATAATATCTATTCATATGAAAAACTGAAAGATTAAAAAAAAAACTATTCGAAAAGCAATAGAATTGGATGCAGTCGATCCAGTTGTTTGCTTACAGCGCGAGCGGTCGCGCTCTGTTTACGGACTTGAACTGTTGCGCCAAAAGCAAAGAGTATACAAACACTACGTTAGGCCAAAAGTTTAAAATTTGGAACACGTACGATGAAATGGCTGTTCTAAAAAAGTTCAATTGCTTTTTAATCAGTAATTATGTGCAAAAGTGGTAAAGTTTCTCAGTTTAAAGCACATGCCAAAAAATGCATTCCCAAGCCACACTTGAGGTTGAATATCGAACAACAAACTCATACCATAAGAACTACTATTTTATTACGTCAGTATTGATTAGTGATGCACTATTTATATGTTGCTATTGGTAACCCACAACTTGCCAACCCAACAAGGTTTTAATATCGTATTGTTATTGATTTAGGACATTAATGTTATGGAGTAATATCCCAAAGGGCCTTACTTATTATCTGAGGAACAAAATGTATCGTATGGAGTAGTGTTTTATCGAACTTTAAAGGGTCAGGCGTAGTTAACCGCCCATGGAAATTGTCTGGCAATATTGACAATAACGTTTTAATTATATTGTGTATTATTTATAAAAATCAGCACTCAGAATTTACTGTAAGTGACCAATGATTTTATGTAACTTTAGCTAGCAGGTTACGACAACTTATGAGTCTCTACTAATACTACTCAATACGAATCATTTTGTTAGAAAATAAGTAAGTGTTCTTTTTAATTCCTGTTTGATTACATAATTATAAAATAAGTAAGGCCTGGGGGCACTGAGATCTTGGTCTATTAGTGGCCCTTCTGTTTTAAGTATCATACAGTTATTATTTTATACATATATAACACATTACGTCAACCCCAAATAAAATTGAAAAAAAAAAACAGGAACACTTTGAACACATGAAATTTGGTTTATCGATTAAAATCCCTTATACTAATTAAAACCCCAAATTTCATAAATACGTCTCAAACAGTCATTGAGATATTAACGTCTAAAAATCAGTATTTTTATCACTGACTGACTGACATATAGATCATCATCTTATACTTGTAAGTGAAAACTAGCTAAGTCAATTCTTGAGCTTTAATTTTTCGGAAGTTATCCGATTTGTGTAAAAATTCTACTGTTAAAATTTAAGAAGTTAAATTTTTAAATAGCAAACATTGTTGTAGCAGAAAAAATACAAGAATTTGTGTTTTAAATTTATTTTGGAATGTTGGATGTTCTTATAAATAAATTTCAGGATTATCTACAGAACTTGGCACCCATTTAGATTTCAATTCTTTTGTTAGCGAAGTCGACAACCATGCATATTATTAATTTTGAACTTGGCTCCCATTTTCACATTTATGGTTTTCATGGGATATCTCTTTCAGAAGCTCAGGCAACCCTTGTCATATGCACTCATTGTTCTTTTTACCCCTAACAAAGGGATGTGGTCTTTGTATTAAATCTGTTGCGCTTTATGTTACAAATCTGTGAAAACAATTATCACGTGACAGAAACATATACTGTTTTCATTAAGTACTAGCTTCTGCCTGTGACTTCGTCCGCGTTGACTTTACCTAGATTAAGATAAAGAATATTTTTATCCCGTAATAATAATGTTTAGTAACATAACTATACCTCAAATAGATACGTCCGTAGTTCGTTTTTTGATAATCCCAAAGGAACCCAAAGAAAAAAACGGGGAAATGGTTTCCTAAATTATCTGTGTGTCAAATTTCATCAAAATCCGTTCATTCGTTTATGCTTTATTCAGTGCAAACTGTGACACTTTTAATATTATTAGTGTGAGTTACACGTAAGATGAATTAGAATTAATATCTACAACAATCTATGTAGATTTTGTAATTAGTTGTAGTCATGTGAACTATATAAGTCATATAGTCATATCATAGTGCCTACTATAGTATGACTATCTACACACAAAACTACAGCTAAATGCCTACATAGCTGTAGTTTTGTGTGTCACAGTTTTGGCGTATCTTCTTCAAATGGAATGTACTGGTATAAAAAATATATGGGACGACACACTCTTTTTTAATCGTTGAAGGGGTTTATATGTATTTTTGGTTTATATGTTCACTAATTTAAGTTTCGGGATAAGCTACTTATAAAAAATATTCTAAGATATCAGCTTACAAGTAACAGCTTTTCATAATTCATTTGATAACTTTTTAATCTGGATTAATCTGTTGAATGATAATATGGTTGTTGTTCAACAAACTAGGGAAATTCAGATATGGCCATAAATATCTTCGTTATATTTTACTTGTAATAATCATATGCATAAATATACCTTGTACTATGGATTCTTATACTGGTACTGAGCGGAAATCGAAACCAAACCCCTGACGTTGGAATGAAAATGCTCTAACTTCGCGTCCTGTCTGTTGTCTGACCCGACCTTCACTGTGTGACACACACAAGTGTCAAAACACACAAGTGACGCACGATGGCTATGGACCGCGCATAACAATCGATATCGTGTCATCATATTAATTACTTAATTAAACAATTAAACCATGATCATTATTGATGATAGATTTATACAATAAAGAAAACTTCCATAAAAAAGTTTGTTTTAAAATTATTTTATCAAACAAGTAGGTACACGTGTCACTTGAAGTTAAAGATTTCAAGAAAAAGTTTTATCACCAGTGGTATCACTGATGCGTCCCAAACATAAATCTCATCTCCAATGGAGCTCTGGTGACAATACTGATCATGAAAGCAGGCAGGCTATGCAGGGTAGCTCTATGCTAGTAGTCTTAGTTTCTGCAAAGTTAAGGTTCGAGCAGAAACATGCTTTGTTTCCTTGACCTTCTTATTCTATATTTAAATTTAGAACTCAACTGTTCTCTGTAAACGGTTGTTTTCTACTAGTGCCGAATGCGTAACGGTGCTGTGTGACATGCTCTATATTTACTAGTACATTTCAATCTGATCCCGCTGTCCCGCCCCACCCGCTGTCTGCTCCGACCCTAACAATCGATTTGATGAGTCCTACCGTCATATATATTGGCAATTCACTGATTTACATATAGAATGTCATTATCGGAAACTTTCAGATCCGATGTCTTCGTTGAAAACTTGCTGCTCAAGCGACTAGAGTTTGAATGTCACATGAATGATAATAATAGCAATAACAGTTCAAATACTTATTTTCTTACGGGAACCACGGGAAGCTGTTTTGTATATTCTATTTATTTCATAAGAATATTTGCAACGTAGATCACACATTACTAGTATTCTTGTTAACCCCTCCAGCTAAGCTAAAATGGTTGTAGAATTTAGTTCACGTCGGTTCACGGGCTGAGACTCTAATTCTTTCGTTGTTTGATATTGATCGGCTTTCATTTCTTGGTAGTAATTTACATGCTTTATTTAGAAGCAGAATGTATCCAGCTCCATACTATCTATTCTATGTACTTACCTACATTCTATGCAAATGAATGATTTGATTTGATTCACACTCTTTCATAACACATCGTCATTAATCTTAGTGGCCTTTCTTTGTAGTTTATTTTTTTATTTAAAGTGTACACCACGTGGGGTTGTAGACATCACATGTTTAAAAAGGACATTTTAAGTTTTTTAGACGGATCATTAAATTTGCAAATAGTCATAACTGCGTGGTACTTGTATTTCAAAGTTATATAATTTTTGAGGTTTCTATATTTAACTCAAATATTTAAAGTTATAAAACGATTGGATATTAGATTTTTTTGGCAAATAAACTTTAGTTTTAGATACGCGAATATTGGTCGAACTTTCAAATTTATCTTCCATTATTTTATTATAAACTAACTCATTTTGTATGTAATTTTAGATCGTAATAGAACTTTAATATATAAAGTACTTCTGCCTATAATTCATAAATATATTTTTGAAGAAGGTAAGCATACTATATTTATTTCTGCGTGGGAACTTTGTTTATGAAGTCTTAGTAAGTATATATAATTAGTATTCATTAATTTCAGTGAAGTAGCTTCAAAGTACGAAGCTAATGAACTACAAACAAAAATAAAATAACGTGGTATTTTTAGAAAACTCTTGTCGATGTAGAAATTTTTAAAACACACTTAAAAGAACTTCATAATGCGATCACTTGGAGAAACCATGAGAGTTAGTATTTTACTTAAACGTTCTTTTGGAATGAAAATAGATCATTATGAGCTGAACAGGATCAATAAATTATTCATGTGCGTCCTACCGCTTATACATACCGGTTTATACAAGCGGTAGAGCACTCAAAGGCAAAATCCCTCCTCAGGCGCAGTAGCGACTCTGCTCGTAAGTGATATATATATATATAAATGGCAACCTCCTGAGGATATTTGGTAAAAAAATTTAAGTATGAAACAAAGAGATTCATATGAGCCATTTTGTATCGAAATGAAGATAGTGTTCATCCATATGCTATTATGATAATAATGTTATAATCATTTAATTAAACTTGACTTTATAATCACAAAATTATTCAAGTTACCATCACTAGAAAACTACTATAACAGTTTATTCGGAGCGCATTTGCAACAAGATTCCTGAGTAATTAAGAATATCGAACTAATAAATACAGTCAAAGACAAGTTGTATAGCATGCTCGTAAAATTTTATAAATACAGCTACCTGTTCCCCGCGCGGCTTAGCTTGCGTGTACAAATTTATGTATTTTGTGCGGAACCCTAATTCTTTTTCCATAATAAAAGTAGCCTTAGTTACTCCTTATAACATCAGCTATCTGCCAGTGAAAGTCCCGTGGAAATCGGTACATCAATCGATGATCGAACCAACAAGTATAAATCTAAATTTTAAAATACCGCCAACTCAAGAGTCTCTTCAACGTTTAGAAAAGAGCTAAGTAGACTCTTGATGAAGTCACCTTTGAAACAAAATTACAAAAAAAAAAACAATATCCGTTAAGGCTAGATGCTATAAGAGGTTAAAGGGTTTAAAAAATAATCAAAATGATGTGAAAGAATTCTTTATTTAACCCTATAACACCCAAAACCAGGGCCACGGTATAGTTTAATGTTGTATTAACCTATTCTTTTTTTTTCAGGTTGTGAAGATGTTCATCTTAGTAATAGTTATCTTCGGTATCTGCTGGTTGCCGTATCACTCTTATTTCATTTACACACACTTCAATCCCTCAATATTGTACATGAAGTATGTACAACACATGTACTTGGGCTTCTACTGGCTGGCGATGGCGAACGCTATGGTCAATCCGATCATCTACTACTGGATGAATGCCAAGTAAGTTTTTTTTATTTGATAGGGGGCACACCCTCTCCTCTCTACAGATACGTATATGTTTAACTCCCCCACCCCACCAACGCAATGGTTATAAAAGCAGGGTCAGTATACCTGCATTAAGTTCCCCAAACTAAGGTCCCGAGATGCAGGGACCTTTATCCGGCAGGTCTTACCTCCCACGCCATGGCGCCGGTACTAATTAAGGCTAGTTACCCGTATGCCTATCGATCACAGGGTATCGCCACGATAGGGGGCAAACGAGCAGACGGGTCACCTGTTGGTAAGAGACTACCGCCGCCCATGGTAGGGCTGTCCGTAGTAAGGACAACTTATTTTATACCGCCGAGTCTCAGAACTTATACAAAATCACCTACTATTAATACAAAATCATTGTTGTACAACTATAGTAGGTACGTCACTTTTTGGGGAATCCAATAAAAGGTGTTTCAACTTTAATGTATAAGGATTTAACAGTTTACCACAGACATGATTTGTTTTAAATATCTCCAAGTGTCATTATAGTCAGCCAGCCAGTCATTATATTAATACGTAAAGAGAATTCTTTGTAGTAATGTGAATTTTGGAATATTTACAGTTTATGTATAGAAGAAGGGCACAAACCTAAAATTTTAAACAAAATGTCTTACAACTTTAAAAATTACGTGAAAACGGCTTAACGAAATTACACGCGTCCAGTATATGCGTTGACCTGTCATGGTAAGTAAGTCTATACAATGACAGGTAAAGTTATACTGGTGAATGAAAAAAACATGATCTAAATTCGACCACCACGCGATCTCTAGTACGTACTTATTACGCTATAGCATCAGTAATGACATTGTGTCCAATTATATTATATGAATTATGTATCCAATTATACAATCTGGCCTTAGCCCATGGCCACCAGCAACACAAGAGTCACAAGTGCTTTTCCGGCCTTTAAGATGGGAGTAGGACAAGAGGTGAGTGTATTCACGGGTACTCCACCCGCGAACCGTCGCGTCCTCACATTCTGCTAAGGTTACGGAAGCGTATTTGAAGGCTTCAAATGTAGAACTGATGACATGGTGAATTAGAATTTTAGAAGGCCCAGAATTTAAACATGCATTTTTTTGGCAATTAATAAACTTTAGCTTCTCTGTGTACAACTTCATGTCACTTATAACAAAATGTACAGTTACAATTAGGAGTGAATGCGATGGAAATAGGCATGTTTGATAAGCGCAAACGGTGGGGCACGCTCATTTAGCACATTTGGCATTAAAAAGTCAAAATTGCAAAATTTTGCACTTAGTAAATGTGTCTTCTAGAACATCGAAATATTATTTTTCACTCCTATAAATATTTATACTTTTTGAATTTGTTGAAAGAAATGTGAGCCTTTTTTTGTTACAAATTTTTTACTGCGATTTTTTCTGGAATTCTTAAGTTTTTTTTTTTAAGATCGAATAATTAAATATTGCTAGCTACTTAATGGAGATAATACATGAGAGTTCTGAACTGAAGCTTCTTTTAAATATTAAGGCAGTGGAAAGTATTATTGATCAAAAATCATCTAGGTATAGTTTTGGGAGTGGATTATTGGTTCGTGGTACATGGCACTCAGGTAATATTGATAGAACGTGACTATGTATACAGACGTAAATGTAAGGACCTCGAACGTGAGGTTAGGCCTGAATTGTCAAAAGCCTTATTAGCGGAGCGCCTGCGGGTTTTCATCTCGAACTGTTGTTACATTATGTTATTGTTTATATTATGGAGGTTGTTTTTCATACTATAATTTGCAAAGTTTACCTTTTTGTCCTTTCGGTTATTATGTACCTAAACAATAAACTATGAAAAAAAAATATTTATTTCTAATTTTTATAATATTATATTTTAATGTATATTGCAACGACCCAGGAATCCTCGGTTACTGGGTCGATACGATCTCTATTGAGAGGAGACTAAATAAAATATTAAGCAGGCACAATTGACACTATAATCAGGCTCAGGATGATTATATAACGACAAATTACAATACATCAAATAAATTAATATTTCTTGAGCAGTTCGTGCATCCAGCACGACGTCTGTCACATCAGTCTACCAAGATGATTGTCCTTTCTTCTTCTATTTCGAATCTTCTCAAAATTAATTCGAATCTAAATTCGAGTTCGGCGCCGACCAGCCAAGTCGTCCGCGCCTTTTCCAAGGAGTTTTCATTGCAATCGAAGGAGGTTACAAGCGGCGCGGAGGCTCATCACAACAATATGCTGAATATCTTCTTAATTGAGATATCTTTGCAAGACTAAAACATTTCACAAAAATATTTGAATTTGAGGGGCCTTGAAAATAATATCTTAATTATAAAATGTGTTCCACCTTCTCTTAAAAGGCCAATTTCTCATTTCTATGTCTACCAGGCCTAAGAATTTCTCTAATTAAGAAAACGCTTCTCTTTATTAGCGGTGGAACCGCGTGGGCATACACAAAAATTTTGTTATGAACTTATGATTGCATAAACGCAAAAGAGCGACATACCTTAAATTAGGCGTAGGAAAAGCAGCCAATACTTTCGAAGAGTTACTTACGAAGAATTTCCGATATCTGAAGCAACCGAACGACGTAAGTTCTCCAAGTATTCTAATAATATGTTCATCTTAATAATAATGAGTCTAAAAACCATAGCCGGATAATCCATTATTATTATTTTGTGATTGCAAAAAGGGATTTGGAGTGTGTTTTGGGGATGCTGGAAGAGTGGTTTATATTGTATGTATATATATACAGTCCTGGGAAAATAGTTGTTTCAAAACCCTACCAAACATCCAAATAAATAAAGTCGATGGAAATATTTGATATGGACGATGAATAATATGTTTTTTTTTAATCACAATCACATTTTATTAATAAGTAAACTTTTTTGTGTATCATATGAGCTAATAAACATTTTATTTTGAATTTTCATTCACTTTAACTGAAATCCGATCCGAAATTCTAATATGTGGCGATTTTAATATAAATACTTTAGAGAAAGGTAGAATTACTTTAGATTTTTTGAATATACTATCCTCCTATAATCTGAGATTAGGTGTACATGAACCAACACGGCCTGTGAGTGGGAAGTGTTTGGATAATTTTATATTTAATTCCTATGTGAAAATATTGAATTGGCTTTGTCTGACCACACGGCTCAAATACTAACATGCAACCTAACTGTTCCCGAAGTACTGGTATGTAGAAAGACGAGCCCAAAATCAAGAGAATACTAACATATTTATAGAATGCATAAACTCTTTAACATTTGTGGAAAGCCATGAAACTAACGACCCAACTTCTCACGTTTTTTTATAATTTATGTTTTCCGTTAGTATCTAAAAAGGTTAGTATACAAAAAAGGCCTAAGTGGATAACTAAAGGCATTAAAACATGCCGTGGGTGCAAACGACAGCTATTATGGAAATGTCGTAGAAACCGTACAGATAGGAATAAAACAAATTTCAAGGAACTGTCATATAGATTAAGGCAAATAAGAAAACTGACAAAAAAGACTCAGAATGAACATGTTATTAGAACTGCCAAGAATAAATGTAAGGCAACTTGGTCTATCATGAACAATACAACGTCAAATATGCCAAAACAACAAATTGCCTCAATTAATATCGGCGACAAAACCGTTACATATGATCCACAGACCATAGCTAATTGTTTCCATAACTTTTTTATAGAGCAAGCAAAAGGAAATGTTACGAACACCAATACTGCAAGTCTTCCTAATAGCTTACATTCATTATTTATGAGACCTACCATTCGGAATGAGATTCACAAAATTATTTTAAATCTAAAAGTTACAAATAGTACTGGGTATGATCATATATCAACTGAAATATTGAAAAAGGTATCCTCTAAAGTATCAGATGTCTTGAGTTATATTGCTAACTTATCAATGGAGCATGGTCATTTTTCAAATGAATTGAAAGTTACAATAATAAAACCGTGGTTTAAAAAAGATAATAAACAGTGTATGAGCTGCTACCGACTAACAGCATTAGTACCAGTACTGTCCAAAGTCTTTGAAAGAGTTATCTATGTCTGTATCTATGAGTTATGTATGTCTGTATCTATGAGTTATGTATGTATCTATGTCTATGTATATCAGAGTATACAATTTTTTTTGAGAGATTTAATTTATTTGCTGAGGAACAGACTGGATTTTGGAAAAATAAAAGTATTAACTTAACAGTCTATAACTTCCTTCAAAAGGTTATGTCCTAATGTCGATGACAGAATTCCTGTATGTGCTCTATATATGGACCTCAGTAAAGCTTTTGAGAATTCTATTAAAAAAGCTATATTGCTACGGGATACGCGGTACAGCTTTAAAACTTATACAGTCACACTTAGAAGATCGAAAACAGTGCACTCAGATCAAACATATATGCACAAAATCTGGTAAAGAAATAGTTTTCACATCAAAATTCCGTGAGGTAAAGATGGGTATTCCTCAGGGTAGTATCATGGTTCCTTTGCTATTCAATATTTACATAAATGACCTCCCAAGAATGATAAGTCATCCAACATTCTTGTTTGCTGATGACTGTACCATAATTTTTACGGGTAAATATAAGTTTTCAATCGAATCTAATATTAATAATACTCAAGGTGATATCATTGAATGGTTAACAACTAATAACCTAAAAATGAATGTAAATAAGACTAATTTGATGATTTTCCGCAAAAGGAAAGCCCAAGTATTGAATATCAACATTGACTGCCTTGGGAACAATATAACAGAAATAGAAAGAACAAAATTCTTGGGTCTAAATATTGATTGTGCATTGAACTGGAAGACGCATGTAGAAAACTTATGCCAAAAATTATATCAGCAGTCACATGTTCTCTACATGCTTGCTAGAACAGTCAACATACCAACACTATTAACTGCATATCATGGAAACGTAGCGTCTATGGTAAGGTATTATATTCTGGGGCAACTCTACCTACAAAAAAATGGCGCTCATAGCACAAAAGAGATGTGTAAGGGCAATTTGTAATATTAAACAAGTTGATAGTTGAAGACCCCATTTTAAGAACCTTGGTATTCTAACATTGTCTTGTACTTATATTTTTGAAATTGTTATGTTTGTTAGAAATAATAGCAATAACTTTATAAACCATTACAGCAGACTTAACTGCTAAAAAATATGCTGTCTACAAAGTAAAACAACGTTCTATAATGACAGTGTACTCTGTATGGCACACGCATTTACAATCATCTTCCTAATGAGTTAATAGGTACCACACCTATTGACCTATTTAAAAGAAAGCTAAAAAATATGACTGTGAAGAAATGCTATTACAGTGTACAGGAATACTTGACTGATAAATTTTAAAACTAAATATATGATCGGTAATATAATGTGTTATGTAAACGGGCTGTAATTTAATCGAATTGTATTTAATTATTGATCTAATTACTGACATTTGAATATATATTTAATTTTTTTGACATTTTATTTACCATTTTATTTTTTGAATGACATAATTGTTATTTATTGACGTTTTTTGATTTTGTATTAAATTGTGGTTAATAATTTGTTGAATAAATATTTCAATAATGTACCCGATTTGCATGCTGAAGAGTGAAATATGGTGATACCCTCTTTTGTCAATCCACCAATGTAACATTACGTACCCATGTTTATGCAAATAAATTACTTATGACTTATGACTTATGAATATTGTAGCGAATTTTGAGTCGCTAAAAAAATAGGACTCATGCACTGTCCTTGCCACTCCACACCACTGGAAAAGTGGCGAAATTCAAACGAAGTTATATTAAAATCCACAATTCATATAAGGACCTAATACCAATTATTTTAAAGACTAAAATTGTCTTAAAATCTACATATAGCTAATCAAAAACTTGCTACATAACTTAAATCAATATTGAGAAGGTTTAGAAACTAATTTGACGCAACTTTTAATAATTTGCCTCAAGCGATTCTTAACCACAATTAATCAGAATTTTTGCAAATGAACTGTTGTTAAAGGTAATTAATAATAAACACGTAAATATAGGCACAGCACCTACACTAAATTAATTTCAAGAGCTATTTAAGCCCTTGTAATCTTATTTTTTATAATGAAAACATTAAATAAAAGTCTCTAAATGTTTAAACTTTAAAATTTACATAATTTCAAGAAAAAAACTGTGTTACTTTAATACATTTCGTAAAATATCTATCTATAATTGATCAATCCTATAATACATTACATAAGTATTTTTATAAAATGCACCTTGTGAGTGAAGTGAAAAAGTGATAGATATATCCGCTCACTCACTGCAAGAACTTATTTTTTTGATCCCGTGTAATTCAACTGTGTCATCTATTCCATTTAGACTTTTTCCTTTCTCAACCGTATATACGTTTCTCCAATGGCACAATATTTTAACTATCTGTTACGTTTTCGAACTAGGTAACAGACAAGCAATGTTAGAGTGTGGCGGTGTACAGTGTCAGTAACATTTTTAACAAATATAAATAAAAGCAAACTGAAAGATGACGAAAATTTTTATTCCGGTACTTTACTTCAAACTGTAATATTAATATTTATCAGGTATTGGTGTTACAATTTAGTCAAATGTGTAAGTAATTTAATTAAGTTTCTATTGTAATAATAATTACAAATGAAATCATTGAAGTAAAAGTGATATGTAATAGTTATTGTACTAAAGGAAATTGAACCGAAAACAGTTGATTGGCTTTCATGTAGTTTCATTTAGGAATATACAAATATTCAGGGTTTCTTATGAAAACAAATAGAATGGAAAGATATAGGAGTACAATACATGGCTTAAAACAATGCGTGTAATAAATGTATTGTTGTGTACGTCATGTATTGTTGGCTATATTTGTTCATTGAACTGAAATATAATTTACTTCGCCGTCACTTACATGGATCCGCTTAAAGAAAGGATTTTGATTGGTACATCGAACAAGTGACTTTGATTCTGTATACAATAGAATATCCCTTTCACTAGGGCCGTTGTTGAAAATAATATCACAATTATTTTTAGTTCAGCTTTGCCTTGGAATAAGGAATGCCGCATTGCGAGCTACAACTTTACCATACGTCTTGATATTCCTTTTTTATCTGGAGAAGACTTACGATATCAATTAAGTTCTTCCGTTCTTTGAGTACCCACCCGCATAATTCCACCCGTCTGATGGTGAGAGTCGTTGTGCATCCTAAATAGCTATAACCTATTATGACCTTCCTCAAAAATTGTTCTTACAAATGCAAAAAGAATGTTTAAAATTCATCATGTAGAACCATATACTACAGAGTTTAGCGCGGTCAATAAAAACTCTTCAGCTTTAGGTTTAGTACAAATAAAGACACTACTGAAACTCTTTCAGTGTTTGTTTATCACGACAATATGTAAAATTGCGAATTTTCATATTACCGCCTTAGTCTCCACCCCAATCGCTCTTACAAATTTTGCGTACAACATGGGGATATTATAACACGAAATGGGGGTTCTTATCTCGTAACATTTTATGTTGAATAGCCTATTTCTCATAAATTATGATACTCAAAAAATTATCCTACATGATAAAAAGTCGCATTGCAGGACAAATATTTTTCCTTTAACGTATTCATAATCCGTCAATATTTTGGATTATATCCATCCATCTGAGTACCTATAAAAATATCATGTCAAGACTATATTAAAGACCGAAACATGAACTTTTGAGGGCGATTTCTTTGAACTATATTTTAGAGTGTGCATCTAAACTCTTAGCAGCTAACTCATTCTGTGATACCGCATGTCAGCATAAAAATTTACCAACTAAATGATTCTGTACGACAATATCCAAAAAAATTAATTAAAGGTCACAAAAAATGATATTTTTTTTTCAAATATTTGTCCTCCTTCTAGACGATTTAAAAACCGGTTTTAAACATTTTATCAGGCGTTTAACTGTTTTTGCATTAGAGCGGAGCAGCGAAAGCGCAGCGCTCAGCCATAAATAGAGTGACGAAAAGTCAACCGTGAATCTCAGTGAATCCATTTCCAAAATTATAAATAATTTGAATTACTTATTCCTTTAATAATAATAATAAAAAAATATAAGGTACTCATTAGGGTTTAGTCCATGTTCAACTACCACAATCTCTACCCCCGACCATGTTGAACCACTAAATGCTGTCCATGTTTACACCCCAGGGGTAATAAACTTTTACATGGACTTTTATTTTTGAATGTTTTTAATCCACACCCACACACATATGTTGATATAGAAGTACCTGCAATTTTTCAAAAGTTTCTACTCTTTGATTTTAACTACAAAAACAATAGGACAATAGCTTTCGCATTTAAGGCGGCGAGCGAAATAATAAGCAGAGAGAAACAATTATTCGGTGATGGGACGTTTAAAACATGTCCGCGTCCTTTTTTGGAACTTTATTCATTACACGCTGATGTAGGAAGTTCTCAAGGAAAAACAAAAATAATTTGCTTTTTACTCCAACAAAATTAAACTTTTCTTCACCCGTTTGCCGCGGGGGACTTTACAAACATACAAACAACGGACACAAAGAACACCCAGACTCGGGTGGGAATCAAACCCACGACCTATGGCGTAGAAGTCAGGGTCACTAACCACTAGGCTAACAGGCCAGTCATTTGATTACGAAGCCGCTATTATGTCAACATTACAAAAGCAATTTCCTGAAGCATCAATAAAAGGGTGCTATTATCAGTTCAATAAAGCGGTGTGGAAAAAAGTAGAAGAACTTAATCTAACCAAAAACAAAATTACCCGTAAACATGTAGCTTTATTGACAGTATTGCCTTATGTACCTCCGGAAGCTGTAAGCGGCGGATTGCTTTATATTATGGAAAATAGTCCTACTGACGTTGAAGCTGTAACTACATTTAATAATTATTTTGTAAAACAGTGATTGGAGAATAAACTAATGAAAGATAAATGGTGGTGTTTTGCTGAAAAGCATAGTGCCACCAATAAGTTAGAAGGTTGGCACGCCATGTTAAATAGGACGTTAGGTAAATCCTCTAATCTAGTACAATTTTTAAAAACTTTAAAAGATAATTCAATTTATCAGAAATATATAAGTCAAAAGAAGAATAAAAAAAGAACAGACCATGATCAAAATTGACAGGAGGATAAATTATATTGTAAATCGTTTTATAATTGGTAAAATAACGGTAAAACTTTGTCTGGAGAAATTGAGTTGAATTTTTTTCTTAGAATTTTGCAAGATCAGATTCTTAGAATATAATTTAACCAATATTACAAATTGTAATAGTTAAGTCCAAATAATAGTAAAATAAAAAAAAAAGACTAAAAAACTTATTCTAAATATTTAACTATTAGATTGAATAATAACACTGAGAAGAGATAATAAAATAGAAAAGCGGTTGGATCGATAGTAAGACTAAAATCAAACAGTATAAAATATATTTATAGGGATACTAGCTTTGGCCCGCGACTTCGTCCGCATGGTGGCGGACATCAGACATCGTAGAGTGTAGTTAAACTAATTTAGGGTACACCAAAGGCTCCGACCATAAGACCCGGTGACGGAACACAGTGTGGTTTTAGTCGGTTCGAGTCCTTACTTACCACCTTGTTGTTTGGCCCCGGTGAGGTGATGGCCCGTGGGGTTTAGATTGTAATTGAGGAGGGAAAACCCACTTTCGGTTTGTAGACCAAAACGATGTATACAGCCGAGGATTCAACGAATTGCCGTGAATAATGTACCGTAATTTCCGTGAAGGTGTTTCTTTCTCCGGATCCCGAGAACTTCATCACATCTTCACTGATTATGACGCCATCTATTATGGCATTGTATCTTACTTGTATTAATAATATAACCTTTGTAGTTTTGTGTATTTTTATTTCTTTATTGTATTTAAATATTACATTATTTTTTACTATCTTGCAATATTTTTTTCACAAAATTCTGAAATGTCATGAAATTATATATATATATATATATATATATATATATATATATATATATATATATATATATGTGTAAATAGTAGTATAGTTTCTTATAATTTTCGGAAATCCTTTCTTATCGAATGCCTACATCATATTACGAATACGTTCTCCAAATTTCACGTCTCTACGACCAGCGGTTTAGACTGTGCGTTGATCCATCAGTCAGGATAAAGGATTTTATATATACGAGTATATAGATTGTAGAATGATCGAAAAGTGTTACTGAGATAAATTTATTTATAAGTGGAGGATGTGGTTGGATATAAACGTATTAATAGCCGTTACCATATTATACATCGTGTTATAGAAAGTTGTGGTCAGTTTAGGCTTGTTGTATACATGTAGCCGAGAAATAGTTCAGTTAGTCGAAAAACGCTTTTAATTTTCTCTTATGAAAATAATTGCGGTGGTTTATTTTCAGGACCATTTCTTTTATTTATTTTTTATGCCGACAAATCCCGGCAATTTATAACTACTAGTATTATATTTACCTATAGGTTAATACATGTCAGGTGTCTCATAAGAACTATTATTATTTGTCAATAATGGTCAAGTTTAATTTGTAAGATAAAACTACAGTTAACAAATCACAATATTTTTCCCTTTCTTTGCACAGTTGAAGTACATCATGTATGAATTAAGCAACTGATCTTCACAATAATGCTTAATCGACAAACTGTAATATAATTTCTTGTTGATAACTGTTTCAATTAAAACTATATTCAAGTTAAAAACCTACAGGCCTAGGCAAGTGGCTCTTCATTTTCTATAACGACAGTAGAATAGAAAAGTAAATGTATGGGATTGACATAAGCCAAAGAAATATCGAGTGGCTAAGCGTAAAGAACTTTGAAACGGTAGACAAGTGATAGTTTTTACAAACACTTTCGGTACGAAGCGATCGCTACCGAGCAAACGTTAACACCTTGGAGAAAACGAAACAAAATGGCGATTTTTACAATCAGCTGATAATTGACGTAGTGATGATTGTTAACATTTCTGTAAAAATGCACTCGTTGCAACTTTTCTAGGCTGCCCATAATGAAGAGTTATACTTACAATAAACTTAAAATACTAGGTACGCGAAACTCACCATTCCAACTTCGAAAATTATTGGGTGGCGTCCATTCATTAGGTGAAGTGATATATAATTTTTGAAGTGAAAACTTCTTTAGCGGCGTTGTGCACTTTTTGGGATGGGTAAAAAGTGTTAAACTCACGTCAGAACACGTGACCTGATCGAAAATTCGTAAGACGGAGCCGAGTTCCTTATATTTTAAAAATATAACATTCGAAATTCAAACATTTATGAGCGCCAGGAGCGCAGAACTTCCAGTGTACGTATACATTTAGATATGTTATTACCTACTTTTTATTTTTAACCTAATTATATATATACAGATATGTGTGTGTGTGTTTATGTATATGCAAATACATTGTGAAGTTATGTTTTCACTTCTGACGTGCAGTCCTAAGACTGACTGTTTTTTTTCAAGGACCTTTTGATGAGATGTCGGATGTGTAGCTTTAGGTCGATTTTCCCGGCAAAACGGCGGGCTTCTCTCGTTGTGACATTTGTGTAACTATTTTGTATAACTTTAACTTACATAGCGCCCAAGTACAAATGTACACGTTTGGAAATGAATTTTTATTTCTATAAAGATTGAAATGCATCATTTTTTTGTGTATTTCTTTACATAAAAAGAAATATGCCTAATTAATGATAGACGACCTATTTCTTTTCTCAGTCGATTACAAAACTATTACAACTACACTACTACAAAAAAAAAAACAAAAGTTTCGAAATGGAATAGAAACGTTTTAAAACTTTCTTTTTTTTTTCTTACACAGGTTCAGAACGTATTTCCGCACCGCAATCCTGTGCCGCTGGCGAGACGTGTTTCGGCGGCGCAAGAGGCCGCTTCCCGAGTCACCACCGGACTGTGCCTCGCAGTCGGGCAGTCGATCCCGTTCAGGTTTTTACTCGTTAACGTAATTATTAAAAGTGATCTTTGGTATAATATTTTTAGTACAATGTAACCTCAATAATTGGTATAAATAGTAAAATATTGATCCTAGCAGAAACAGTGTAGAAAAGCTTTTGTACATTTTCCAAAAACAGATTTTATCGATGCTTTAACAAACACACAATTTCAAAACGTAGAATAAAACATTTTCCATAAACCTTTCTACACGGTGATTTTATAGTCGTTTTGGAAAAGAAAATTTTATACTCTCTGTCAATAATAGAATCGATAAAAAGTTTTATGAATATTAATAATTAATTAATAACTAATTAAAAAGATTAATTTTTTATAAATATCACAATGTATGTCGTTTGTGAACAATTCATGAGAAATCGTAATATCGCCACTCATTACTCGCACTACGGTCACTAAGTTTCACTACGATTTTTTTTTAAATTTTTTTTTTAAATTTTTTATTTTATTTTTATTTTTTTAAATAAAGAATACTAGCAACGTGGTCATACATTACTAGTTTTCTTGTTAACCCCTCCCGCTAAGCTAAATGCTTGTGTTAGGAGTGGGTTCACGACGGTAGTGCATTGGGTGGGGTTCGAACCCGCAACCACTTGATCGCAAGTCCGACGCCTTAGCCATTACGCTACCGCCGCTTAAAGTGTAGATGTCACTACGGTGAGCCATTACGGCACTAGTTTCTGACTCACACTATACCGCGACCTTCCGCTTTAGTTCACTCGCGGCCCGTGAAACGTTAAATTCTATTATTATTGTTTACGTTCCCACAAGAAAATAAGTCTTCCATATAGATTTTTTAAACACTTTTTTATTTTATTTACAACTTGTTTGCAAGAGATTATTTTACTTTATGCGATATTTAGCCAGTACAATAAAAAATTGAAATATCTTGGTGTTTGGGAAATAGTTAATTTAAGAGAGGAGGATCAAGTCCTATCAATCCTCTAATCTGCCCCCGTAGGTAAAACAGTAACATTTTTGACAGTACTCAGACTCTGAAACGGTTTTACAGCATATGCGACTGTCATCATCATGTTCTAATGAACCTGACAGTGCCTGTTTCCTGATGAATTGTTTACTAACAACTGACGATTTCTTGCCATTTCTACCAACTGTATTATTCTGATCGTTAGGTTCATTGAAGATGGTGACTTTTGCACTTTACTTAATATCCGGTAAAGCAAATTGTTAAGTAACACACGAGACTAAAGGTAAGAAAGTTCGATCACAAACCAGAATCAAAAAAGAAAATAAATCATGTTAACGTTTTCGCTTGACGGCGATGCGGTGTGAGAAGGTTGTAATTTATTAGATAAAATAGAAGATGTCTCACAGCGCGATCGCTGATACCTTTCAACTGTTCACGCTGCGTAGCCGTCACACTTCGCCCGCTGTCGGCCCCGGCTTTTAGTTTTGGAAATGAAGTTAACTTTTCTTTAACCTACACTTTGCACCATGTCAGAAAAGGAGTAGATTTTATGTAAGGAATATATCTTCCTAAGTCAATTATGTATTTAGTAGACATTGAACCTAATTATTACAACCAATTTTGGAAATGTGAGCAAACCCTGGTTATGTATGCTAGGTATAGGGTATTGTAGTAATAAAATTAAATCAAAGCGAGAATACTTTCTCCATACTCACACACATGTCACCCATTGAATGACATGAAAATTTCATAACGCATTTTAATTTACACATTTTAGATTTTCTGTGAAATACCAAAAAAAATTAAAATCAATAAATAATATCCTCTGAGGAAAAAGTCGTAAAAACGAATCGTTTCCTCAATTTTAGTCCAAGAGCCCTTCGGGAATCTGTAAGTGTTTGTTGACAATATTTATTTGTCAATATAATACAGCAAAAAGATACTCACTATGATCTATGAAGATGAAACACTACCTGGCTCTGGCCGATTGTTAATCGGATCATCCAACGTCGCTAAGTCTTAAGCTCGTAAATTCATTGACATTTTCTTGGGAAAATATTAGTGGTGGGCTCCCACGTCTTTCCAAGGCAGTTGCTTTTAGATAATTAGTTCCTCAAGGTTGCTGAAGCATACGTTTGGTCGGGTTAATTGACCGCCGCCCGGTACTCGGCAATGACTGTTTTACGACTGACATGTTTTTTCGTCTGCCCACGGGAAAAGTGCTTATTATTTGGATGAAAGATAAACTATGTGATTTTCTGTACAGCATAAACTACGAATCGATTGATTATAAATGCACAATATTCGAGATAATGCGCTTATTGCTAGCAAAATCAATAGTAATTATAGCCAGCGTCCTTAGTTTATTTGGATCAACTTGAGAAATCTTTTTTAAATGACTTGAGATACATTACCATTTAAAAATTCAATATTTGAATATTCTACAGTAAACTATTTCGAGTATCTAGTAATCAACTTATTTCTAAGGGCACGTCTTTGTAATGTAATTTTTTTTCTACAGAATATATATATTCGTTCTTTAGGAGTATTGTCTTGCTTCCACGTGTAAATCTTCATGTCTTGAATGATGTATAATATTTGCCGCGTGCTACGTTCTTGATTTCAGACCAACAACATCTGAAATCAGATCAAAAACATAAATGTGAATGTAAGGAAAAGTTCTTTGTCACAAAAAAACAAACCAGAATTCAGCGTCAAGTTCAATCATATTACAGTGTACATCTTATGAATGATGCAATGTGAACTTGACGAGGTTTTGTATGAGTAAATATGAAATTGTTATGCACAAAAAATCGTTAACCTTGTAAAAATAATTGATGGTTTTCGAATGGCGAAGCTTTACTGAGTAGTGTATGTTGTTGAAGTAGTGTATGGTCGATCTCGAAGATTCAACTTATCGATATTATAACAGATTGATCCTCGTCGATTTTCAATCTCATCATTGCATGCATCACATAAAGAGATTTAATTATTTAAGCAGAATAGTTTTACTTACAACATAGAGCGTCATTACTAGTCAAGGTGTATTAAGAAATCAATACTCAGGTGAAGTACATACTCTTACAGAACACAAATTAACTTTTGCTTCAAAACTTAAGATATTAAGGAATACTAAGCCCATTAACAATTAAATTAGAATTAAAACAGCAAAGTTTTTAAGCATTTTTGGTATATTTATCAGTTTTTACGATCTTCCTTAATGACAAAAATAAAAGGAAATGGAAATGAGATTCCAAATGCAAGGAAAATAAATTACGGACGCAAAATAGCTCTACCGCTCTAATTATTTCATTGCTCTTTGTAAGAAAACTCGCTGCTTTGTACTTGTGTTTTTCTGACCGTCTCATACATCACACAGTCTATTCATCTATTTAATATTTTCTATGTCTTTAAAGTATTTTTAATCCAGACTCAATACTCTCTGTCAAACATTTCGTTCACACCTTCTCAATATATATCACGATATTAAATCGCATAAAACTCATTACAATTGCTTCCTCTTTTCAATGAATTTTCAGTAAAGTGTAGTAGTAATATAAAAGTTAGTTTATGAATATCATGGTCATAATTTTTTCTACTTAAATGTTATCTTTATGTCGGTATAAAGATACACGTTTAGGTGAATATTTGACGTTGTTCAAAAATATGCGAGACATAAAAAGTGTAAAGGCTTACACATATTGACTTTGACATATTCATTCATCTAAAAAAGGATGAAAGGTACCATTAGTACTATCATCTGTCTTCGTTTTTGGGAGCGTTTCACTAACACCCTTTATAGTGTTAAAATACTCTGTAAATTATGATGAGTTGCTGACTGTACACCATTGGTTAGCAGCAAATGGAATTATGACTCATCATAGAACGAATTGTAAACTTTCAGGTGACAACTTGGTTACTAAGGATTTGCTCTAGTAGTTAAAGTTAAGCTTATTGCCTAGCTAGTTTTACGGTCCTGGTTTAGACTGAGATATATTTTGTTTATTGCACTTAATCTCAGTAGTACTGCGGAGCTAGATTATTACAAGCTTTTATTTACCTGTTCCGGTGTTTGTCGGTCTGTATCAAGTTAAAGTTGCCCCACTTCCCGGTTTTCGATTGAGCTGAAATGATGTCAATGCAATGCAATTATTATGATATTGAGCTGACTTGATTATGGAGCTAGAACAAAAAGACGCACCCTCATCGAGTTTGGGCTCGTTTGATTTGTCTTGACAAGGACTCTAGTTCTAGTAGACTAGGGTCTGTTCATGGAGGATGGAATGTGGCCGTGGAAACTCTTCATCTACTCGATGTAATCTCATCGTTTTGGAGCTTGTTTTATCTGCTTTAATAGACGTAGATAGTGTCCAGGATCCAGCTTTTTAAAAATAAATAATTTAACAAAACCTAAACTAATTTTACTAATTATTTTTGACTGGCCTGTTGGTCTAGTGGTTAGTAATCTTAACAAATTATACACCTAAACCATGAATCACTTTGTCTATTAATGAAAACCGCATGAAAATCCGTTTAGTAGTTTTTCAGTTTATCGCGAATAGACAGATAGACAGACGCGGTGGGGGACTTTATTTTATAATATGTAGTGATATGTACGTATTCAGTAAGGGGGTCGGGGGGGCTTGTGGCTAAAAGGTAACCGAGTAGGTTAGCACATTGCAAGGTTAAGTAATACTAGCCATGTCAGTCTTAGGATGGATGCCCATTCTTAACACATTGAGCACGTTAAGCCGCCGGCCCTGATGTCATACGAACATCTGTGGCATTCGTTACGGGTAGTAGGAGCCCTAATTTTTTCTTTAATTTATTTTTGTTTCCGAGGTATTTTTATATGGTACTTGAGCCTATTTTAAAAGGCGTTATATGATCATTGTTTTTCAACGTAAATACCTAACTGCTTATCGTTATCAAGAAGATGATATAATTCGAAGCAAGTTTGAATTCTGCCCTGTAAACAACAGATTAGAACCCATTTCCAACAAAAACATTTACCATATTTTGTGTTTTATTTAAGAAATATATAGTAACACATAATAATATAGTGTTACAAGAAACCAAAAGTTGAAGATTGTTCCAAACAAAAGCTCCGTAGAATTTCAAGTTAAAACTCATACGAAAGTTTGTCAGCGGATTGGAAAATTCCGAGTGCGCTACGTGATTTACTGCGCTGGTGATCAATAGAGCATTTGATTCTATCCCGAATGTCATTGTAGTACATACAACGTGTTTCTATAAGCTACCCGTAATATAGTTCCTGCAAGTGGCTAACATATTTAATTTTATCCTTTAACTGGCCATCTTATTGCTGATCGTATTTTTTATGGATCACTTTACGATTTTCTAAGGTTTTTACTACAACATAAACAACTTTTCAATAAACACAACGAATAAAACCTTTTTTAAGATATCTTGTTGGTTATAGGAGATTAAATTTGGGTTTATCTTCTTGTTCTTTTATTTTCGTTACATCGTTTGTAAAATGTAGTCAATATTTTATTCGTTGGCACATTTTTTTTTACTGCCTGCTAAATGTAATTGTTTAGTACCCATTAAGCAATTTAACAAATAGATTTTAAATACTCTAAACAATATAAAAATTAGATTTATTCAGAATAATTTTTAAATGTGGATTCGCAACACAAACATGGACCTAAATTCCTTTATGATGGGTTTAAAGCGTGGCTTATTTACAATGCATAAGTAAAAAGGTAAAATCCCTTTTCCGGTCTGATTTACATGATTTACTTTTAGTCTTCAATATTACATTCATGTTATATCTCCCTAAGCGGTGGTCTGTATTTTTAATCTCATTAAATAATAATATATATACGTTGAAATTTAATCTAGCGCTTAAACAATTTCGGTTAAGTACATAATATGTAACTCAAGCGAACACTGCCAACGTTTTATTATGTACCTGTTAAAGCGTGGAAGATTATACTTATCACCAAATTGCTGTCAAGTCACGTATTGGTAATCTTTGTGCCTGGCTGGAAGTCTTCTAATTCTTTAACTCTCTCTGGGTAAACATCTTGTTACCTCGAGAGAATGCCCGCAAATCCCAGATAACAAATTTTAATTTATTTGTGGAATTACATATTATATAATAATTGTGCCTCAGTGCCTCAACACACATTGTGTACCTAATGATCTAATAATCCCCATGTTTTACATTAGAATAATTTGTTTATACCACGTCGGTGGCAAGCAAGCATACAACCTCCCTGAAGATAAGCAGTTACCGTAGCCTATATACATGGACGCTTGCAATTCCAGGAGACTCGCATAAGCGTTGCTGACCCTTTAGAAACCTATACAATTCTTTAAAACTTTGACGTTCCATGATATCATTATGTATTTAAACGGGAATTAACGCGATCACGGTATTACATACCTCTGAATTGCCTGACGTTTAGACCAGGTTGCACTGGCCGTGGTCACAGGCTGTCTGAAGAGAGAGAGAGAAGAATTCAGAGGTATGTAATACCTTTTCGTGATCGCGTTAATTCCCGTTTAAATACAAAATTATATACAATTCTTTTTTACTGTAGTCTTTAGGGGTAGCCTCGGAAAGGAGCTCAATGATCTACAATTAGAAAATATACTTATAAAAGTAATTATCGAAGTCTAGTTACTTATTAGTACTTATTCAAGTTAGAAATCATTTCATAAAGACATTAAAGACGTTGTACACCTACGTGTAAGTAGACGTGTTAGAATACCCTAATTCATCTAACATTTTCCTTTTCTTACAGCAATATTCATGTTTTTATTGTACTGACTTACGTTAGCGATTTAATTCTGAGATACAATACTGCTGGGTGATGATATTTTTTAACTTTAAGAAAATGAATAGAATGAGAAGAAATGTGTTTATACTAATATTATATTTATATAGAACAAGAAGCCAAGACACGAGTTGGAGATCACAAATTTGATTACGAGAATTATGATGAAGGCCTTAAGTTATTAGGTTTTTTAAATTTAGTCTTAGAGAAAGACCTGTTAGAGAAAAAAATGATAGAAATTGTTTGTTGTGTTTTAATTTGAATAGCTTAAATTCAATAATATGAATTTGCATTTCAAAAATATGAAAATACACGAATAGAACTCCTGAATCCTGCGATGCTGGATCATCATCAATGTGTGAAAATATTAATATGTCATATTAATATCTGAAAAGAATTCTCCCTTTTTAAGCGAATATCGTGCAATGAGGAATGGTATATTTAGAATACATAAAGTTTGTAGAAAAAGTGCAGAAATCTACCATTTTTAATCAATATGTGTTATACATTGAAAAATAATCATGGAACAGATTGTCTATACAATGGCAGTTTAATGTTAGACGATCACTAGTGGCAACTTATCACTAACGATAATATTTTAAAGCATTTATCTGCCGTTTTTTGGTCTCTGAAATTGTCTGATTTGTTTGCATCGATAAAAGCTAAATGAATATTGATGAATCTGCAAATAAGTTACTGCGGTAGTTAGCTGTCGAGTCTATCGACTGTCTTACAGTAGGCACTTAATTAGTACTACTCGATCTTAATTTTAATGTTACATTCAGTAGTTTTTATCAATAATGTGAACTATTCCAATAATCCCCTTGAAGTTTACGTCTCTACAGGTATCGAGGAAGCCAGAAATTCAAGACGAAATGCAGCAGGAGAATGGCAGCGCTGGTCATCTCGAACTCCCAACGACAACCAGTTGCTGAAACCGCCTTCGTTTGCTAGCTGTCCTAAGTGTCCGCGTCGGACTAATTATGATGGTAAGAACATTTTAAATAGTTTATTATAATTGGAGGGGTTAACAAGTATACTATTAATGAGTGACCAACGCTACAAGTTTAGGAACTTGTAACGTAAGTTGTCTTGAATATTCATACTAGGGCTATGCTACTTGTCAAGGTAAACTCAAGGGGCTCACCCATGAGAAAGTAGTTGCGGAGTTCGTCAGCTTAGATAAGGTGATATCATGCTTAGGTCGATGCCAGGAACTGGTTAAATGTTTTTGAAGTTATACTCCTTTTGGCGCGGTATGGAAAAATTATGAGAGTAAAATTTTACGATACGTACTGTTATGCGTGCTGACCGAATTTGGTTTTTAAAAAAAAGAAAAGAGTTAAGACGATGACCTTCAATAACTTTATTGAAAGAAATTAGTACACTGATATAAGATTGGGTCTGAACCGAGAGGCATGGAGGTCTGAGGAGAACTGAGGTGCAGGTGTGGCTCAAGCCATGGGAATATCTGTATATGCTGACTAGAATGAACTAAAGGGCTAGGTAGGCAAATGTGTTAGGGTTGTCCGGCGTAACAGTACGCACACCGTCACGAAAAACCGACACCCTGAATTTTGCTAGTCAACATTTTAGTTTTTCAAAAAAGTTACTAACTTCACAATAGTGATAAAATGGTTTTTACATATTACTTTGAGTACGTTTGTAGAATTTAAGGTTAGTTGTATGTATTATTTATTATGATATTTAAATAAACTTTATTTAACTAGATAAAAGTATAACTTCTTACGTGCGCACATAAGTACACACGCACTTTTTTTGTGATAAAAGACAACTCATTAGGAATGTTTTCTGTGTCGTGGGGACTTTACAAGCATTGAAACAACCCACTGAACCCACAACACTCGGTGGTAGTGTTGATTAAACTATCTTAAATATAATAATTATATTAAATATTACTAGATGCGAATTGCTAGTGAGAATAAAAAGCGTAGACGAAAAATGTATGTGAAGTCAACTAGTTGTGCTACAAATATAAAACAACTAGTTGACTTCACAGACATTTTTAGCGTGTCCATACCATAGTTACAAGAATACCAGTAATGTGTGAACCACGTTGCCAGCATTATTTTCTAAAAAAAATCTAAAAAAGAAATAGTTGCAAAGGTGTTACTGCTAAAAAAATGCTTTAATTTCTTATTATTACAGCTTTCACAAGCTTAGGTTGTAACTTAGATAAGTTCTCATTGATCTATTTTTAAATATCTATAAATAGTACCGATGTTTGACATTTATTAAAAGGAGTACATACATCGAATTTCCTGCAGTCAAGAAAGTCAAAAATAGCCTGCAGAAAATCCCAAAAAAAAGATTAAACGAAACCAAATACCTTTGACATTTGAACTTACAAGAGTCATTTGTCTTGCCGAATGGTCATTATAGTAATGAAATTGAAAATAAGATTGGAAATATATACTTTAAGCAAACTACGTAAGGTCTATAGTCCGACAACAAAATATTCAAATAAATAACTTTTATGGTGCAGTACCGTGCTTTTCGATGTAATTTTTAAACAAAGTAATAATTATTAATCACAAATGGTAAAAGAGGTCGTGAGCCTTTCTTGTTCTTTTCTCATTGGCTTGACAATTAGTGAGAGTAAGAGATACATTTAGTATCAGGTTTGTAATGTAATACATTACGGACTTGACCTTAAATGTAACTCTAAACTTTCATAACTTTTTATCCTACGTAAATAAAAAATCTTAAAAAAATATATATGATTTATTTTAATGCGGCATTTAAATCATGCTATTTTTTTCCATTTATTTTTAGAGGTTATCGTATCATTTTTAAGCAATCCAACAGTTCAGGACTTGCAAAGAGAGAAGAAACACACAAGAATTCTGTAAAATTTTCCTTTTTAAAGACGGATAAAAATGGTTTGAAAAAAATTTGAGCGAAGGTATTACCTATTCCTAGTTAAAATATGGAAAATGTTTTTCAAGTTTTAGAAGCATTACGATATAAGTAAAACTATTCTATTCTTGAACGCTGAGGAAATAACTAATTCAGTTTTCAGCAAACATAAAGAATCAGACACATATAAGTAACATAGATTTATTCATCTATTTTTAATAATAACACATAGAATAAAAAAATCATAATAAAAACGTAAGTAATCGTTTGAGACACAAAGCCTCGATTCTTATCCTTTGCTAAACAGGATTACGAATTTATTGATCCAAACATTTTTTTCTAGGGTGGCCTAGAAAAAAATGTTTGGATCAATAAATTCGTAATCCTGCGATTTCGAAATCAGTTAGACACGCGGAATAACAAAGTAGATCAATAGGTACATGAAAAAATGTGCAGGAACAAGTTCCCCAAAAGCAAATAAGCATTACGTCTGAAGTGTAACGTACGATGGAACTTCGTTTCAAAATGCAAGATGTAGCCATATTTTAGAGTCCTATAAATGTGCGTGACGTAAAGCTGTAAAACAGTTGTAGGGTAAATCGCGATTTTTAGTAGATAATCTTATTTGAAAACTGACAATTCATGCAATAAACCAAGTTATATGACATTTCATTCATTCTAACTAAAAATTATTCATTATTTATTAACTTATGTTATTCTTCTTTTTGTCTATTTAAACTCAAAAAAATGTTCATTACAACTAAAATATTTCAACAGACAGACTGTCGTATAATGTCGCCTTGTATTTTTTTAAATTAATCAAGATTTTAAATCGGAAAAAAGTTTTCACTCCCAATTTTTTATTTTTTTTTTTATTTTGGTGCAGTAAAATACTTGTGATTTGAACTGTAAATTGCTAGCAACTTTTATCATTAAAAAGCTTAGTAAATTTTTTTTTGTTTTTATTGAGCAAAGCCTTTTTTCATTAACATTCCTCTAACATAGGATTACTTTTAATATTTACGCTGTTTCACCAAGTATATGCCAATCACCAACAAAGTACGAAAACAATGTGTGTACATATTACGTGTTCTGCTTATTCAAGAGTCTATCTATCCCTTTGTTATAACGTCAACTGAGACAGACATAAAGCTCAGCTGCGCGTCATGTAGCTTACTCTTAACACCTCAAGGTTACTCCTACAATGTCAACGATGTAGAATTCGGTAAACTAGTGCTTTACTGCCCTGCCTATATAACTTTAAGTTTCGAAAGAGCATGAGTTCTATATCTGAGTTCTTAGCAGACCAAAATAATTAAAAAACGACTGATAAGAAGTCTTGCTTTCTTGTAAATTTTTATTGAAAAAAAAACTGAAATAGGCATAGATCATTATACCGTAGATTATATAAATAAACTGTTCTTATATGCAGTTGTAAGTACAGTTAAGCTATCAGACTCTTCACGCACGTACTCGCAATTTGATATATTAGGTGTAGAAGGCATGAAATGTCGTAAGTGTTTATGATATCTCTAATTTTTTAACTACTCTGTTATTTTTGAAATACTCGCGTGTGTTTAATACGTACCACGAGTCTAATATGCCCAGTTGTGTTAAGTAACAAACTTCAAACGCTATATATTGAAGTTTTTGTATCAAACTATCACACTAAATATTCACAGGAACATTCATTGTATACATGGTCTGCTTTATTATTACAATGACATGTTAAATGCAAGCACGTAAAGTATGGAACAATCGAGTGCCACTGTTTGACGCGACTTTTGTAGGAGATTGTGTATCTATGGTATATTTGATCTTAGGACATAGGCAATATAACGTGCCACACTTTAGATTATCTATGTTAAATAAATACTACTGTGTTCCGTAATACATAACGTAAAGATTATTTCGTGCCACCATAGGATTATTCCAGGAAACGAGACCACCTTTTATAGACAACAATGTAACTGCTACCGCTTTTTACGTCAGTAATCATTATTGTAACAGTTTTATTTATTTATTTATTTGAAGAAAAATTAACAGCTTCAACATCGAAATAGTAGCAGTGATGTACTACATTTAGCCAATTAAAGGCCTTCACAAATAAGTACATTGTTGTGCTTGTTATTAGTAGCGTAAAATCCACAGTCGAGTCACAAAGCTTTGTTTTTAGACTCCATAAGCCAATGGATTCCAGTGTCACTCAGAAAGGTGCATTTATTACCTTATTACTTATACACCATTAGATAGATAGATACTTATATACTATTAGATATCGTAATGAAATGATGTAAAACTATACTAAGAAGTCCAAACACCAAAAAGTCGAATAAAACGTTTTGATACCTTTGTTTTTGGTTCGAGTCCCCAAAGTCAGGAATGAACTGCCTGCGTCTATTTTTCCAGACATTTATAATCCTGAAACCTTCAAGAGTAGAGTGAATATTTTCTGTATGGGCGTGTTTCATCTTCGTCTTCATTGTCGCTTTCCATCAAGTGACGTGGAAGGCGAACATCTATTCCATTGCTCGATAAAACGGCGTTACAGAATTTTGATTATAAAACTCAAAGCTTTGTGTAATCTAATCGTGGTTGTATACCGTGACTTCAAAGTAATACCACAATCAAGTCTTAAAAGTTTTTTAATGAATGCAGGTGCTTCTTGAGAATAAAATTTAGTCTTTAGGGTTAATGAATGAGTAATAATCAAATACTTGGCTTCTTCCAAAATACTTAGAACACAGAGGATGGTAATAGATGGAGTTACCCTCAACACTTGCTGAAGTAGGCCTAAGACCGAGGCGCAAAGAGTTCCGCGCGCATCTCATCATCCAACCAGAGGGTCAAAGCCATCTGTAATCAGTGGTGTGGCTGCTTGTTGTTCAACAAGCGATTGATGTCTGCCTTGGTTCTTGTTGGAACTTCTATTTAGCTTATACCACCTTCACCCTTAAGTTCATCAATGGACGTCCCATGATTGACGTGTGTGGTGATAATGATGATTATGTACTATGTACTATTTTATGAATTATATTTTAGGACAATATGTTACACTATCCTCACATTTCATATACCCTTATAAGCAATTTAATCAGAAAGAAAACATGTTGAAAAAGAGTGTGTTGCCTATTCTTCTCCATGGGATGTTGATCCTATGGAGTTGGTACTACAAAAAGACCTATAATTGGATTAATCTGAATCAATGGTTTCGTTTAACCTGATGTTGATTATAAATTACGTTTTTGAGATAACAGATATCTTTCTTCATCAGTATGAATATAAATATATATAATATTATATATAAAATTATTATTTAATCGAATTAGGATAGGAAGATTGTTCCGTGGTAACTAAAATTGACTAATAGATTGTTAGCGTGGTGATATCTTTATCATGTTATCATTAGTCACGACAGCAGGTAAGCACTTACTGATTGGTAAAACAAGTAAAATAGACCATAGAACTAAGGAGTTTATACATATTTAAATGCCAGACGTCTTTTGTACAATAATGAGAGATATACCAAATATGGTACTGTAAATTATTCTACTTCCAAATACATTATTAAACTTTATACATTTTTGTTTTTTTTTCGTGGAGTTCTTGACTGTAATTTTGTTAAATGTCTAAATAAAGTACACGTTGCTGATGTTTTAAAAACATAAAATATATGTATAGGTGACACCATTGTTTTTGTAGGAAATAAAAAGGCTCTCCGTCGACATTACTATGCAATTAGGTAACCATTTAGAGGTTATTCGCCTCAAAGCACACCGCATACGATTATTATTGTCACAAGCTTGTTATTTGTAAATATTTACTTTATACAATAACTTTATACTTGAATACGTAATTAAAGGTTTTAAACTTGTATAACTATTTTTAAATATTTTTGTAGATTCTAAGTTTCAATCAAATCCAATCAAAATCATCGTTTTTATCAATAGATGGAGTGATTTATGAGTAAGGTTTAGGTGTATAATTTGTTAACGTTTTGTATAAATTGGTTGAAATATGATGATGATTGTTAAAGATGTCTCTACTACCTGATAACGTCTCTGCAAATTTCAAAAATCACCAATTGAACAACTGTTATTTTACGTGTGTATATAATATTCTTTGTTTTATCCTCCTTTGTTATGCAATAAAAAGCATCTATCTGTTAGTTTTGCAATGTCACAATTGTTTTGTTATGTATAATCATTCACTGATAATACTGCTATTGTGTAAAGACATTGACCCTCCTTGATTAATGGTAGCGCTAAACATCATTTGACAAAGTAAACTTCTTTTAATTAATCCTCTTCGTAACTTATAATAAACGGAATACTTATAATAAATTGGGAATACCTACCCTTTTTTTGGCACTACTCGAAAAAATTAATCGGCTTATAAGATTTGGCCTTATATTTAATATCTACAAGGCTTTATTTATATGTAACTGACACCAAAGTAGATTTAATTTTTATTTTTAGATAAATTCAGATATTTTATGAACATCTAACTTGTCTTCCTACGTGACAGCCGTACGTGAAGCCTTTGTAAAACCTGACATCAATAGGTTCTTCATTCTCGTAAGTTGGTCTATGTATGTTCAAATGTAATTATTGTCAGAAGAACTTGTAAACAATTTTTTATCTCATCTTTCATCTCATCTATCTTTATCTTATCTTTGGTATTCATTACCTATACACTTTATATCGCCCTTTTTTTCACGAATATACACCCACGTGTGCGTAGGTTGCGTGAGGTCATGAAATCGTTGATACGACAGTAATATGTTTTCGGAAAATAGTACAGAAAATAACTATCGGACATCTCCATACACGGAGGCGTGTACACGCATGTAGGACACGCATGTACATCCTAAAGCTCCAAATTTGAAGCCTTTAGAGAACTTATGGAACCAATGCTCTTAAACACGAAAGAAGTTTAAACATAAAACCGCAGACTTCTACTTAAGTAGTCATGTAGATCAGAGAAATTGAAGGTTTTGATCATCTTGTATGAGATAAATATCCTGTACCAAGTGTATTCAGAATAACAACGGTCTTAATGGGTCTTTTTTTCTTTTTTCTGGCTACTTTTTATCCCGCTTTTTATTCCCACGGGATCGGGACTTACGAGGGTGAAACCACGGGGTGCTGCTATATATAAAAAAATCATGTCACGATATTTGTCCGCGATGAGCTTCCAAACTAATGAACCGATTTTAAAGAAATTGTGCACACTGTGTGCAGTTTGGTCCACCTAAATTGAGATAAAAACTATCCTACGTATTGACCTAGGATAGTTTTTGTCTCAATTTATAGTCACAATGTTTTTTATTGCAATTTACTTATAGTCACAGCAACGCTTGGCCGGATAGCATAATATATGTACATTGACGATAATTTAAGAATTTGTTTCGAATGCCAGCGAGTGGCATCTTAATCTTTATATTTAAAACTTAATTTTTTATTATTAACTTTTTTTCTTTGTTGCAGCTTTCATCCACGGCAGGAGAGTGTAAATATGAACTAAAAATTATTCATGTGAGTGTTGAGGTTAGAATATTTGATATATATATTTTTTTATTACTTGTACGTGAATGTTCAGTGTACAATATAAGTTTTGTCTACTAGAGCTAAGTAAAAGTCATAGTTATAATTCAAGTTAAATTTAATATTTGTTAATATTTATATAAAATAAAATTTCGATGTATTTTAATGTCACTTGGATGTACTACATAGATATATGTATACTAATGTTAGATATTGAGTCTAGTTCGTAGGCAGATATTGAAGTAAGAACGTAGGTAGGTTCAAAATGGATGTCGGTCTTATACACTATCTTCCCGACAGCAATTATGTT
This sequence comes from Euplagia quadripunctaria, assembly GCA_963859945.1. Taxonomy (NCBI): domain Eukaryota; kingdom Metazoa; phylum Arthropoda; class Insecta; order Lepidoptera; family Erebidae; genus Euplagia; species Euplagia quadripunctaria. The sequence goes on from OY982567.1 coordinate 20,262,896, forward strand.
TTATTTCTAGTTCATAATCCATTAGTACGATTAGACAGCAAATCCCTGTTTCCGTTCAACAGTTAGAAATTTTTATATATGAAAGGTTATGAGTTAGAAATTAGAAGTACTTTCTAAATATATTAACTAGGCACCTTGCTCTATTTATTACTAAAATAACTAGTCATTTCGTTACTTTCATTACCATTTGTGGTCAGTAATATCTTTCTAAGGATTGTAGCGTAATGGTAAAATCCTAGTAATATAATTATTTTGACACAATCACGTTTAAAAGGTATTACATATCTTTGATTTGTTTCGACCAGGTTGCACAAGCAGTGGTCACAGGCTGGCTCTGTCATCAGCCTGTGACCACGACCACGGCCAGGTCCTGCAACCTGATCCCGTCAACATAATTATTTTTATGTGAAGTCGAAAGTGAAAGTTATTAAAAATATATATTATTAAAAATAATCCGTCTGTTTTAGAGATTAGCGCGTTTAACCAGAAAAACACACACTTTAGTTGAATAAAAAAAACGTATGAATCGGCTTAGAACATAAACATTCTATTAATATACAGTCCAGTATACGGACGTTATGCCCGCTTCGTCGACCGGACTGGTGAATGTGATTATGACATTCATGTAGCGATGAAAAGTCATACTCATAAATTGCTCAGCTTCATGTAAGCTCTAGTCACGATGCTGTGAAATGTTAATTAAGTCAGCATTTTACATTAATCGACGGTGTTGAACTTCAAAGCATACCTTGTTATTTTGGACATTGGTATCCTGTATTCAAATAAATTTAAGCTGAGTTTCAACGATACTGCAGTACGAGTTTAAACTGATAGCTTGGCACCGTCTTGAAATAGACCAGTAGGTACCTGCCTTTGTAATTTTACCTATTATTTTAAAAGTGTCATATAGATGTAGTCTTTTCACATTTTTATTTGTAGCTAAATCAAGTATTTGTCAGCTACACATTACGCTCCCAAAATTAGACCACACCTTTCTGTAACACACTATTTATTATAAAGAAATTATTAAAAATAATAATTATTTCACACATCTCACACACAGGTCTGCGCTGTCTGATCCCAAACTAGGCAGAGCCTGTATCCAGAATCTGATAAACGTACTTACTTATATGTTTCTAAATACATACATATTTTAGATAAATTACACCTAGACACAGAACAAATGATCATGCTCATCACACAATTATTTGTCCTGGGTGGGAATCGAACCCACAACCTCGGGCTCAGCAGTCACGGTCACTAACCACTAGACCAACATAATACTAACAGTCTTTACCATCCAAAAAGTTTTAGCACTGGACTATTTCAACTCAAGATACAGTTAACGATGACATTAATGAGTAGGATTGCTTACTTTTCACTTTCTTGAGCCACAATAAGCTATTATTTTAAAATAGTGTGCACATTTCATTTCATTTCATTCAATGTGCGTTTAGGACTAATTTCCTTACTGTAATAATAAATCACAGTCAGATAATTAACCAACCAAGAAACTAAAAACTTAAATAACTGAAACACGCCTCTATCAATTTTTTTTTATATTCCACCTTTCGTCCAAGACCTTAACGAATTCATTTTAGCAAAAACTTGCCATGAAAAGTACTTAAACAATTAGTTCTTTCTCAGTAATGTCTTATTTGGACATGTCTTAGGTAATCATTTTATTTTACCTATGTAAATTTGAATGTCCTTGATTGATCTCCGTCCTATTATTTGACACAATGTTGATAAAACTGAACGAATAAATTAAAATACTTCAATACAAAGCGTGACTTATCACCTTTATCGTCTAGTAGAGTGATATTCACATTCAACGTAAGAACTTCGAAATGATGATTAAGCTACTGCAAATTAGAATTTAGTTTGTAGAAGATAATAGAAATTTAAAGACTACTTACTGTTGGAGCATTGATTGCATAACCAGAGACTTAATATTTCGATGTTTGTTAAAAAAAAATAGTTGACAATAATGTCAATATAGAGTATGTGAATGTATGAAATGGGTGAAATAGTCTGCAAAGTATAGTTAGTGATATTTCATTAGAAAATAAAACGTTGAGGCTGACATACAGGATTCCATGCCACAATATATTAATGTGAAATCTTGAATGACAGACTTCGGATGTAAGAATACTATGAAATGAATGAATTTTTTTGTGGGAGAGCCATGCTTCGGCACGTATAGGCCGGCTCGACAGGAGTGATACCACGGCCTCACAGAAAACCGGTAGTGAAGTAATGCTCGCATGGCTTTTCGCCGAGTGAGTAAGGTTACCGGAGGCCCGAACTCGTCCCCCTCCCCCTCTTCCCCTGTCCCCCCTCTCAGCTTCTCGCCCTCCTTTCCTCCTTCCTCTACTCCCACCTAAAAGGCCGGCAACGCACTTGTGACCCTTGAGTTGCAGGTGCCCATGGGCGCCAGTAGTCAAAAAAAAAATTAAGAACAGTTGAACAGGTTAACGACTTAAAACTGATTGGGAATATGACTTAATATTTAGTCATGTGTTAATGCTAGGTTTGAAGAGCTATCAAATTTCTACTGGTACTATAATCTGTCGGATACATTTTGTATTCAAATAATGTATATAGGCACTATATACATTACAGACCACTACGTGTATAAATGTTAATCTCTTGTTAAGCCTCGATGGCTTCTAATTATGCATTTTTAAACAACATAGTATATGTGTCTACTGTTCATTCAATATTAAGTTTTGTTTTCAGTATTTTAATTAAATTAACATGCTACTTATAATGCAAACGGAAGCTTGTTTTAATACCAAGTTTTGGGAGTAAAATGTCATGATATGGATCCCCATATCTATATATATTGACATCCGTCAACTGATATTTTAAACTAAAAAAATAAAATGAATCAATGTACTTTGTATTGCGGTAAGTATATACTATTTGTTAATGAAAATAAAACTTTTTATTTATGTTTTTTTTATATTTTTTTTCTTATAGTGAACTCTTTTACTAAATGTTTGCCTATATCTATGTAGTTAGATAGTTTAATAAATTTTATAACCATTCGATGATAAGTAATGATGAGCTCAATAGTAAATAATTTAATGTTCAATTATTAATTTATTTAATATTAAATGTAATTGATGAAAAATTAAATGTTGCTAAAAATAAAGATTGTAAAAAAAAAGAAACTATACGTGAGAAAGACTGTGAGGTCCAAATTTACACAACGTTTCAATGATTAGTGGAATTCATTTATTGTTTTGAAAAAAACAATAATTTTATTTTAACATAGTATTTATATATTGTAACTTACTTTACAAAGTTCTTGTTTCAAAATCGGGAATGAAAACGTAGTTAAAGTTATTTGGACCACTTGCACATACAAGTACTTCGTTCATGTTTTAGAAAAAAAACACAAAAAAAATGGTTTAATTATATATATTGTAGGTTTATTTTATCGGGAAGCACCGACTAGTTTCTTTTACAGACTTTATGAAACAGGTAATAAATTCGTTGGCTCCCTAAAGAGCTCCTACATTAGTCTGGCTTCCCCGAAACACACGTATTTTTAATATCCATGAATACCTCTCACGGAAGGTATTCTTTTAAAAATAATTTTGTTGTAACATAACGAACCGAACACATTGAACCGTATTTCACTAACTACGTGAAAGGTATAGTCAGCAATGAAAGTCATAATTTAAGTAATATTACAGATTAAAGATAATTTTCTACAACAACAATTATTATTTATTAGTGAGGAAAAGAAAACAATTTTTGTTGACACTATTATACGAGCAAGAATCTCAATCCTTGTGTTGTTCGGCTTTCGTTGTTCACTATATCTACAATCACCCGTTAGTGTAGATCTTATATCGATTAGTTAATAACTAAGAAATAGAATGTACACATTGTATTATTTTATTTTAAACAAAATAGCTACAGAAAATTTTAGTGCCATAGTACTAAAGTTTGAAATAAAAATGAAAATAGTGGTACTAAACTTTTCTGTCTTATGAAAGCGGCCAAATAACGTTTAATAGTTCTTGACACGTGTCTTGTAAATGTAAATTTCTAGTGTTTTGTATTTCTAATAAAATAATGCATTTGGATTGCTTTTGAAATTAGTTCAAAAGTGAAGTATAGGTTGAAATGATAAATCTTTTTGGAGAGCAGATTTTTATTTAGGAAAAGAATGAAAGAATGGGCAATGTTTATTTTAAATGTATGTTAGTCATAGTAAATTTATATTGTATCATTCCAGTTGATAGAATATATTCCAAAAAAAAAAAGAAAACACTCCCAAAAATACCCTCATCAACCGTTATTAATACCTATGTATATATGAAATGTTTTTAAATGTTATTTCGTATTTTATCTCTCCAGGTACAGCCACGTACGAAAGTGTATTTAAAATAATATATTTGTTAAATTTTAAGGAATGGAGATATATTATAATGAGTAAAGTTTAAGTTTTAAGAACAATGTAATTTAGGATTATTAAAGAAATGGTATTTTTCGACCAATTAAAATCCGAATTCCTCAAATTGTGTTTCATTTTATATCTTACAGAACACATCAACGCATCGTCATTACAACACATCGTCATTACAACACATCATTCTCTACTCAATTTGGAACCTCCCGATTTATCCTATATCTCCACCCCGGTAACACACCGTACCTCCACCCTGATAACATAGCGTTCCTACACCCTGGTCACACATCGTACTTCCACCTTGGTTACATAGTAGTACCTAAACCCTGTTTACATAGCATGCCTCCGCCCTGGTTACATAGCAGTACCTAAACCCTGGTTATATAGCATACGTCCACCCTGGTTACATGGCAGTACCTAAACCTGGTTAGATGGCCAAGTGTGTTGACTGTGGTAAATATGTTGCGGTAAAAGAGATGATTGCATGCACAAAATGTCACAATAAATGTCATCTAGTTTGTGCAAACCTGAAAGGATCGCATAAGCCTAAAAGCGAATGGCTATGTCAGGGCTGTAATAAAGCAGTGTCATCGGCAAAGATTTCAGCCACTCCTGATGACATAGGCACAGGAAGCGAGTATGGGAGTACCCCTGCCAGCTCGACTAGCACCAATGCTTCTTTTAAAGTCACTGCAGACCAAGGAGCCCTGTTACAAATAGACTCTGTACCACCTGTCAGGGTCGATGTAGGTCAAGAGATCAGGCTTTTTAGAGGAGAGCTCCAGCGGTTAAGAGAAGAGCTTAGAGCGGAGCTTGGGGAGATCCGCCGAGATATATCTGATCTTCGCCAGACTATCGTCGCCTGCAATCAATGAGTCGACAGCCTGGAGAGTAGGATCGAAGCTCTTGAGAAACGGCAGGAAGCCACCACCTCTGACGGCTTGCAGGGTAAGCTCGAACGGACGGTGGCGCAACTTAAACTGGAGCTCAACGACCGAGAGCAGGAGTTATACCCCTCTGATCTTGAAATAGCGAACCTCCCGGAAGACAGTGCTGAGAATGTTATCCATACCGTCGAGCTGGTGGCCAAGAAGCTGGGTGTCGCACTGGAGTCGCGTGATATCGTATTTGCCGAGCGTGTGGGCCCAAAATGTCAGTCTGGACAAGATGGTGGTTCGAACGCGACGCCCAGAGCGGGTGAGGAGTCTGCGGCTCAGCGCGGGCGCCGAGATGAGCTGCTGCGTAGCGCACGGGTGCGCCGTGGGGCCACGTCTGCGGACCTTGGGCTGGCGGCGCCCTCGCGGCGATTCTACCTTAACGAGAGGCTCACGCGCCACAACAAGCAGCTGTTCTACCGAGCTCGTCAATCCGCCGAGCGTCTGGGCTGGAGATACACGTGGACGAAGCGCGGTAGGATTCTCACCAAACAAGGAGATGGTAAGCGTACCTTCAGCATACGCTCCGATGAGGACCTTGAGCGGGTTTTTGGTGCTGATCTATCAAAGGAGAATATTAAATAACATTAGCAACATTAGCAACAACATTAGCATAAAATTTTCACAAGTAATCTACTTTTTGTGTACACTTTTAATTTACTGTTGTTGTATTCTTCATTCTATTTTCATATTATACATAAACTACACAAATTTATATCACTCAATAAAAATGTGCATTTATACATATCTGATCTGTAGCACTTCTGTATGCTGTGAGAGCCTGAAATGGTTGATATCTCTGTTCACCTATCAAAAATAATGATGAGTGCAATACAAAGAGAGAATATTCATGTATTTATATAAAGGTTAAGGTATACTTAACCTTTCAGGTACAAATAAAACAACTGATCTCTGCAGTATGTTTATGAATATGTATTTATAAATAGTAACCTTATTTTATTATATCTTATTTCATTATATCTCATTTATACATCTTATTGCATATACTATACACACAGTGACAAATGCCTTATATATATGATAAAACCGTTTTACATAATATTAACTAAGAAATTACGCGTTGGGCTGTTTAATGCAGGGTCGCTTGGAACACGTCACAATGAGTTTCTCATGGCGGTAGATAAAATCTCAGTGGACATTCTAGCAATTAATGAAACTTGGCTCAGGGAAGGAGAGGAGGGCCATGCACCTCTAATGCCTAACTACAGGCTGTGTCACGTGCCGCGTCCTGTCAGTGTACGTGGAGGCCGAGGTGGCGGGGTTGGGTTCTACGTGCGCCGGGGCCTAAGCGTGCGCGTCATATAACATCCACCCGCGCCCAAAGTTGAACAAATGTGGTGGAAGTTAACTCTCAACTCGCAGACTGTAGTAATTGGTACAGCCTACAGACCGCCCTGGCTAGACGTCAACTCCTTTCTTGATGTGGTTACTGACACCATAAGCTCCATTGCTAATGTTGACAAAATCATCCTGTTAGGTGATTTTAACATTAATGTTCTAAATATTAATGATGGTAAAACCAAACATTTCAACAACTTTTTACAATGTACGAATCTTAAGAATGTCATTACTGAACCTACCCATTTTACTGAACACAGCGAATCACTCATTGACTTAGTCTGCACTGATGCCCATGTCTGTGAAACCTCTGTGTTGCACATACCTGAGCTTGGTCAGCATGCTATTATATCAGTTACACTCAACTTTAAGATTGAGAAACCTTCTCCCCGTTGGATTAGTTTCAGGCCTCTATTTTATACAGACTTGAGCAGAATGGACTGGGATCATATTTCAGCTCTTAACAGTGTTAATGTTATGGTTGAAACATTGAACTCATACATGTTAACATTGTTTGACCTTCATGCCCCAACCAAAAGAATTTTAATAAGAGGAAAAAGGTGCCCATGGATTACTGACACGGTCAAAGACATGGTTAAGCTACGGGACAAATACCACCAAAGGTTCAAGCACAGCCTGTCTGAAACCCACTCTAATACATACAAGGACCTTAAAAGCATAGTCAAAACTGCTATCAACAATGAAAAGAAAGTTTATTTTAATTCAAATATAAACATGCACTTTGGGAATCCTAAAAAACTTTGGGAAAATATCAAATCAGTAATAGCCTATAAAAATACTAAAGAACATGAGTTACCATTTTCTGCAATGATCCTGAAGTTATAAATAAACAATTCCTAGAGGTACCTGGTAATAGTAACATTAACTTGTCCACATTAAAATATTTTGAATACAACAGATATGGCTCTGAATACTTTCATCTTGAACTGACCAACGAGGCTGAGGCCCTTAAGATTGTGCAAGGTCTGCAGTCTAATGCTTTGGGAGTAGATAACATATCTCTCGACATGCTGATCATGACACTTCCTAACACTCTCACTGCCATTACTGCTATTATAAATAAGTCACTGGCCTCTTTCACATTCCTAGATCTTTGGAAAGTTGCAATAGTTAGGCCTATTCCCAAAAAAACAAATCCTAGTTCAGTGAAAGATCTAAGCCCTATCAGTCTGCTATCATTTATATCGAAGATTCTGGAAAAAGTGGTCTGCAACCAACTGAGGAAATATATTGAAAAAAATAAAATCTTGCCTCAGAGACAGTCAGGTTTCCGTACAGTACATAGCACTGCCACAGCCCTAACTGATGTATTAGATAACATCTTGGAAGCCCGGGATCAAGGAATGGGGGGACCTTGCTCACTCTACTTGATTTTTCCCGCGCTTTTGACTCCATTAATATTTCACTTTTGCTCTCCAAACTTGCATATTATGGCTGTGATTCTAAAGCTGTTCGTTGGTTTGACAGCTATTTGAGCAAACGTTTTCAATTTGTACAGGTGCCAAATACCTCTGATGGCACCAATGTTAGGCAACATCCCTCAGTCCAGTAAACAGAGGCGTTCCTCAAGGGTCCATACTAGGCCCTCTCTTGTTCATTATTTACACTACAGACATAATCAACTCATTAGTAACCTGCAAATATCACCTTTATGCTGATGACCTCCAGTTATACATCTCCTGTCATCCAAACGACTGACGTGAATCTGTAATAAAAATGAACAAAGATTTAAACAACATCTCAGACTGGGCAGAAAGAAACTCTCTGGTCCTAAATCCCAGTACATCCAAATTCATAATAATGGGGTCTAGAAGTATCATACATAAAATCAGGGGCAGTAACCCTGATGTTATGATTGGTGATTGTCGCATAGAGCAGGTAACGGAATGTCGTAACCTAGGAGTCATTTTTGATGGTTTACTACAGTTTCAAACACATATATTAGAAGCTGTTCGCAACTGCTTCTATCGTCTGAAATTGCTCTATAGAATCAGGCCTTACATCAATGTGGACACGCGTATCATGCTTTATGAATCACTTGTTCTGTCCAAATTAAACTATGCTGACACTGTGTATGGAATGTGCCTGCTCAGTAAAACCCGGCAGGCTGATACAACGTGTACAGAATGCATGTGCCCGGTTCTGTTTTGAAGTGCCACCGCGTACCCATATTACTCCCTTAATTAATAATAGTAACATAATGAAGATGTCTTCACGCAGTGATCTCCATTTTGCTACACTTCTCTTCGGTGTCATTCTGACTAAGCAGCCTGAATACTTGTATAAAAAGCTCGCATGGTCCAGTGACCATAACAGACATGAAATCAGGGCTCCCTCATATCTGTTGATCACACCAAGACTGCCGCCTTCCGTAGGAGTTTTAAACTAGCAAGCACTCGGTGCTGGAACGATTTACCACCACCTCTTCGTACCTTGAACTCAGTTTCTAAGTTTAAAAAGAAACTCAAGCAACATTTAATAATTAAACAAAAACAATAAGTTCAAACTTACCTTCTTATACTTATTGCCAGCGGTGGTTTGCAGATGCAGAAATAAAGCACTTAAGTTAATAAATTTTATAATTAATTTTTCAAATTACTTGTACCTAATTTCTTGCAGCTCCCATATTATGCATAGAGTAAACTGTATAGTAACCCAAGCGTCTTTTGATATTTCAAAAACTTCCGCGTTGCACAGATTAAATAGTACTGGAGCCGGCGCGTTTAGTTTCTGCGCTGCATGACACGAAGGCATAATTTATAAATTATGAATATTTAATCTTTTTTTTTTTTTCACGTAACACAATTTTATTATTAAATGCATTACATCTGTTCATATATATTATTACATACACAAATTCAGCAATCTTATCATTACTATTATCAGATATTAGATATTTATTTATTTCTCTCTCTGAACTTGACCATGGCTCACTGTCCGTGAATATCATTCTAGGTGTTAGCATAACACCAGCGCCACTTCAAATAAGGTAGCACAACGCTGAGCTAACGACCATTTTTGGCTCATGCAGATGTGCTTTTTTTTATATTTGTTGTAACACTCCTCTTTTAATATCTTGTACCTGTGTATGAGTGCAAAATAAATGTGTTTCTTTCTTTCTTTCTTTTTAAACCCTGGTTACATAGCAGTATCCAAACCCTGAGTACATAGCGTACCTCAGCCCTGCTTACATAGCATAACTCCACCCTGGTTTCATAGTTTACCTCGTCTCTTGTTAGACAGCGCACCTCCACCCTGGTTACACAGTGTATCTGCACCCCGGTTACACAGTGTATCTGCACCCTGGTTACACAGTGTACCTCTAACAAGGTTTCATAGCAGTACCTAACCCCTGGTTACATACCGTACCTCCACCCTGGTTCCAAAGCAGTATCTAAACCCTGGTTACATAGCGTACCTCCACCCTGGTTACATAGTAGTACCTAAACCCTGGTTACATAGCGTACCTCCACCCTGGCTACATAGCAGTATCCTTAACTTTGGTTACATAGCGTATCTTAACCCTGGTTACATAGTAGTACCTAAACCCTGGTTACATAGCGTACCTCCACCCTGGTTACATAGCAGTACCTAAACCCTGGTTACATAGCGTACCTCCACTCTGGTTACATAGCAGTATCTAAATCCTGGTTACAATATAGCGTACATCCACTCTGGTTACATAGCAGTATCTAAATCCTGGTTACAATATAGCGTACCTCCACCCTGGTTATATAGTAATATAAGCATAGTGCTATCCATTTTTGACAATAAGTAGCATCACCAGAACTCCTTGAAATCGGAAACAGGCTTGGTAATGTACGAATGATGCTATTTGTAGATATTTACAGCTAATATGGCAAAACATTATCACTTCATTTCAAGTATCCACAGTATTTTGTTGTTCAGGTACATGTGTAAACACGTGTACATGTGCTTTATAATTGAATTTTGTTGTGTTAGCAAACACGCGGTGTATTTCATGAATTAATTTGTGTGTAATTAATTCAGGCGGCTTTATTAACATATCTTCATTTGTCCCTAACTATCAAATATCTAAGTTTATCAAAAACAACCCTTTCAAGTAAAAACACTTCAACTTCATACGTTGTTATAGTAAGGGACTACTCAAAATAAAACTGCTCAGTACCACTTCAGTTGGGACTGAGAACTAGTCAACCTCACTTGAGATGGTAATTTGGTTCTATTTACCTCTCAGGTTTATTTTATTTAACATATTTATATTAAATCATCTACTAGATGCTTGTATTTAATTATTTTACTTCTCTTTTTGTATTAAAAATAACTTCAGTTCTGTTTTAAACTGTTTCGTTCTTATATACCTACTGACTTCTAATCCTATATTTCTACCTCACTTAACGGGATTTTCTGTTCTTTGAAACATCTAAATCAGGTTACCATCAAGAAGACTATTCGTCGTAAAGTCTTGTGGTGGTAAGTGCTGACATGTAATTCTGAGTATTGTACAACAAGCGATGTATACGAACCCCCACAGTCTTTAGTCGTAGTCTTAGTAGTAGTTAACAACTTAAGTTCTCGTTATCGATACTTGTAAATTGTAATTCCTAAGTAAGAATAACTTATATTTTCGGTGACCTCTGATATCATTTCTCTCCTGCACACATTACCTTACACGCAGAATACATAGTAAAGAGTGCCAACAGTTCAATTTCGAAAAACTTAAGAAAAAAAAGGTATAGCAATATTAACCCTAGAACGTAGGGGTGATGAGGCACCCACAAAATGAAATAGTCTATAAACTATATAAATAAAAACATTTTTAGAAAATTATTCTTTTATCTATATTAATTAACACAATGAGATCACAAATCAGCCTTATAATTTAAAATAAAAAATTTATTTGAACACTTTTGGCATACTTTGACTTGGTGTTCCAAGCAAATTGGAATTTTGCACTTAGTGCACCTGGTTTTGCTCTTCCGATCTCTGTTTCTTGGACAGAAACCGCAACGCCCTTGTGAGTGACGATCAGACCTAGGAGGTTCAACAGGGATTTTTTAGGATCGATAAAATACTTTCTTTTATATCTTTCCTCAAAGTTGGACCGTTCCTTTAAATGTTCCTGTATGAGATTCAATCCTAATTCCTTTAGAAACGTGCGACCATCATCACATTCTTCTGTAAGTGAGCCGCGATTAACCAGGTCTTCCTCATCACTCCATTCTCTATTTACTATAAGAAGAATTTAATTGAAAGGTTGACTGGAAGAAAATGCCTATGGCATTAAGTCCGCCTTTTGCAATGTATTTGCAGGAAGAATTGATAAAAAAAATTAAAAAATTTCCTCATCATTCAATCCCATGTTCACAGCCATCTGCAGACAATGCAATAAAGAAAAACAAGGAAGGTAAAATTAACCAAGTTCAAGTTTATAAGCTAACTCGTATTTTACAATATAATTATCCTCAACAATCAATTATTTAAACCATAATCATAATATTTAAAATATTAGTAAACAATCGCAATAAACTAAATAAAATAGCAATTATAATTAAAAAAAAACCTACGTTGATAGTACACTGGGGTGTTACAGCACCCAATAACATACGTGCACGCGTCTTTACTGGACGGCTGTCGCCGCATCACTGGCCAATTTGTAGTACGTGACGTCAAGGTAAAATACGCGGGAAGTCAAAGCCGAGCATTATAAACCATTGAAATAAATTCTAAAACAAAACCCTGTGGGGTGCTCCAGCACCAAGCGTAGGTATCTAGGGTATCATTCTGACGCATATAACCTCGCTAAAACGGCTCATTAAAAATTAAATCCGATTGAATTGATTTCTGTAATGCCTATAAATATTCTCTCTGAGTAAGAACTATGCCTGCTCAGTCCATATAAATAAAAGTGAAAAGGTAACTTTGATAAGGTCGACAGACATTAATATATTAGTCCAATATCGAAAGCAATCAGAGTAGTATCATAAATTCGGCAATATTTTAAGGTTAAAATATTTATATTTACCGAAGGGCACCGTAACCCAGTCAATCACTTAGGACACGCTATAACTCGGAAACGGTTCAACGGTATTTTATTTTATGTAGTGGGTCTTAAAAAACCAAATGTAAAACTTGACGTTAAATTCTTTTTTTTTCACTAATTAATACATAAAGTAATTATGTTTTAAGGGTTAGATAAGAAAAAGTAAACAGTAAGTACACTGAAACTCCCAACACATGAAATTTTCAAGATGCATTGAACTCTATTGTATTCTGTTTTTAAAAAAGTTTGGCACGTCTCGATCTTTGTGTATGCTGTTAATAATAATTTGAATGATTAAATCAATTTGACATTTTACCTAAGTTAATTATGTAATGTGGCCATATTGTCCCGTTTAACAATGCTGTATCTATCAACATTTAGTAGAAAACAGTTAAACTGATATGAATTCAATAAAAGACCAAATAAACATGTCTATGTTTTCTTATTAGTCATAACTAATTTGGTACGTCATAAAAAATCGGCAGTTTGTAAAAATAAAACTGTTGAAAACGTTGTATCTTATAACAAAGAAACAGGGCGCTGAAGAATTTATCTGTAGCCAAAACATGCGAGGCTAAGTATTTTATGTAATCTTTTTATGTCATGACATTTTTTAGTGTGCCTGGGTTAAGTCCAAATACTTTAAAAATGTGTAATGCTGTGATGTATTTACATACACTTTTTTATTTTATTGTGCAATGGAATAGGGGTTTGTCTTTTAACTCACCTGATGGGAAGTGACGATGAGTACGAATATGGTACACACCTATCCAAGAGAAACCTATTCACTATACAATTGAACGTTCCAAGATTATAATTGACTGGAAAAATAGACGCAGGCAGTTCATTCCACATTTTGGCGACTCGAACCATAAAGGAGCTGTCAAAGTGTTTAATTCAATATTGAAAGGATGGAGCCTTACGTAGTGCTTACATAGATACTAAGTGACATTTGGTGCGTCAGTTGATGAGAGCTACTCGTACAGTACACCGTAAAGGTTAGCATCCAAATAAGTTTTTATTTATTATGTGACTCTTTGTACTCCTGAACGAGAGACTCAACCTAGTCTCAGATATTAATACTATCGCCTGAAACAAAGCTATCCAGGAATACATATATGTATACATTAATTAGTATTGTTTACATTATACTAAATAACACACATCTTTAACCTTCATAGCCTTCCTTTTTTAAAATACTGAAGATTTTATTGTTTTAAGCGTTATATTATGACATTATACTACTTTGTGTAGTGGTTATTGGATATCAACGTTAAACTTATTGGAGTTAAATATAGATTAGCACATGATGTGTGAAAATTGCTCTTAGCGTTAAGTTTGTTCAAAAAGTAATAAAAGTTAACTCAGTCATATTCATGAACGGATCCAGTACAGTTGGCAAAAATCGATACAATGAACATAAATACCTACATACAGATACATACATACCTTTACAAATATTTAAATGTAGTGACATTGCTTGGATTTGCTTTACAAGAAATGTTATTATGTAGCCTCGGTTAGGTTACCACCACCACACCTTAAAATGCTTCTTTTTAGTGAAAGTATTCCTAAAGTCGTATTAGTAACTCAGGAGAATACCCATTCTGCGGTAATCGAGATAGCAGTAAGTCAGAAGAAACGTCTTCCTGACTTAGTTCTATATCTGTGTCATCTTTGCCGATTTTACCAATAAATCAAAAAGAAGTACAGTGACTCGTATACGTCTGAAAAGTATAATTATCGTAAAATCCAATCGTTATCTGGAAATCGGTAAATGCGTGAATCGGTTTTTAATCCAGATTGTGGTGAAAACACAACTGTCGTAATAATGTATTTCTTTTTGATTAATATCGCGTAAATTGAGTACCTAATTATCTGTTGATGTCCAATCAAATATTTGGTGCTGAAATGTTGATATAGGACAGTCGTTACGGTGTAATCAAGTAAGGTGTTTTTCCATTTCATAAATGTAAATAAAATGTTTTATGCTTTATATTCTGTATTAGCTCTTACAACTAGAGATGGGCGATGGATAAATACCCAAAGGAATACTTGAGTTTTTATCTGATATTTACCCAAATTCGTTGATAAATAACCTTTCAAACATTTAAATTGAGACAATGAGATAAATATAATTTTTCTCTTCTAAATTATCTTATAGAAATATATACTCGTATATACAGGGTGTAAGAAATACCGTATCGAATATTGAAATAGGGTATTCATACTATTATTCTGAGTCGAAAATCATTGAAATTCTCTGCCAGAATATTCATAATGTTTTTTTATAATTATTTTTTTTTGTTAAAAGTAATATCACAATGAGTAAACAGAATATTTTACCGAAAAAATTAAAGAATACCCCATACAAAAAATACAATGTAATCAATTAAACAACATTTATGAAATCAGCTGCTTCGACCTCGCCTTACGTTGAAGATCATTACCGCACAAAGAGTATACCGCGTACATTGCTTAGCGCCAAATGAAACTAATGATTATCAATCCTTAATCTCGCAATTTGTGATGAACTGACTTCTGTATATATTGTGATAAGTATTAACAGAAAAAGGTTTTTGTAAGTTTTTCGCGTAGCTCAAATTTACACGCTGTACAAAACAAAAGGATTTTCACTCACTCACTCCCTCATCTACTGTCTAATCACGAAATTTAGAAAACCACTTGATCTATGAAAATGAAATTCGAAGGTAGTTTGTGAATAAGCGTCTTTTTCATACTACTTTGGTAGCAAAAAGCACACGGCCTGCCTGTTGGTAAGCGGTTACTGTAGCATATGGATGTACATGGAGCACAGGGAGGCAAAGTCTCTCCTTAGGCTTAAGGGTTCAATACCGTTTGTGAGTTTGGGATCGTTGACGAAGCTGACAGCACGTCTTTGGACCGAGTCAAAAGGCCCAAGCTCGCATCCTCACCCATTGCACCCATATAGAGTATAGCAGTACTCCATGTGGGACAGACTTGCCACTTCGCTCTGTGTTGTTGGCACTGCCCTTGTAATAAGTATCTTCGGTGCTGTCATCTGCATAGCAATGGATGTCATCAATAAACAACATATTATTGATATGCAGCAAAAAGGGCAGTCTTCCTCATAGACGGAACTTGACTTTATTAATACAAGAGCGCGAATAGACGCGTTAGCACCGGACACAGCTCAAGAGCACACTGTTCGAGCACAACCGCTGGTACGCCGTCCGGCCCACTAGACTTGTGAACATTTAGAGATTAGAACCCCGCCAAACATCCTTTTGTGAAATACTGATTTCCAGCATGGACTACCCGCACCGCGGAATGGTAGGCGGTATCATCGTTCAAAGTTGAGTTCGAGGTAAAGAGAGTACGAGAGAGTAGAAAAGCATTTTATTCATTAGCCGATTTTTTTCAAAATCCATTTTTTTTAAGGTAAGTCAACTATTAGTCGGCTACACATAACGCTCCTAAAATTTGACTTGATCTTAAAATTTGACAGCTTTCTGTATTTATCTTAACATCTCGCAAACTTATTAGAAATCAAAATCATAATCAAATGTTTACCCAAAGACCGTTTTAATTTCTTATTAAAAACGCAAAAATGTATTATTGTCGCAAACAAAATATTTATCCGCAATTTTAGATAAATACTCGAGTATAAATGGATAAATATGGACTATTAATCCATTATGACTACTTATCCGGCTGAAAACCCATCACCACTTACTTTGGCACGTATGGGCTGGCTCGACCGGACTGGTACCACGGCCTCACAGAAAACCGGCAGTGAAGCAATGCTTCATTGCTTTTCGCCGCGTGAGTGAGATTACCGGAGGCCCTAACTCTTCCCCCTCCCCCTCTCCCCTATTCCCGCCCTTCCCCTCAGTCCCCCTCTTCCCCTACTCCCACTTTAAAGGGCGGCAACGGACTTGTGACTCTTGAGTTGCAGGTGCCCATGGGCGGCGGTAGTCATTTACCATCAGGTGACCTGTTTGCTCGTTTGCCCCCTATACCATAAAAAAAAACTAATTGCTCTGGCACTGGGGTTGTTACCAAAGCTCCTATGGAAGGGTATGTGCTGTTTTGGTAAATTAATTCAGTAAAATATTTGTTTACAAATTTAGTCGGCCAAACTATTACAGGCGTTCAAGTATACGTGACGATATCACAAACAAGCACCACAGATCGGCCGCATACGGTGGCGGCATGCGTGGCTGACGCTCACATAATATATAGACAAAAATCAGCTAGGCCATGTTGATCCTTTGTCTGACAGTAAATCTATTATATTAGTTGGTTCCTATCAAGGCTACTGAACATACATTAAAACTTTTCTCATAAGACCCTGTCGTAAAGAAGAAACAAGTCCGATTTGTTTAAAAGCCGAATAATAAAAATACGGATCGGAGATCGGATATATGTTTTATAGGGAACAATATATCGACGTGGCGGTGAAGTATTCAGTTCGATAGACTGTTACTGCATTAGATATAGCCTTGTATCCACTTGAGCACGCTCAGGCAAATACGCCGCTCATTTGTCTGAGCGTACTCAGAGGAGCGCTGAAAAGTCTTGGGTTGAACGAGCCCCGACATTTAAATATCTGTGCTCAGACTGCTCTGTATAAAGCTCCGCTCCGTCATGTCTTTACGTGTGTTAAAGAACATTGTTATATACTTAACTAGCTGCGCCCCGCGGTTTCACCCGCGTAAGTCCCTCGTTAAGTTTTCTTTTTTGTGCAAATTTCACATAAACGATGGTTTAAATAGTCCGAACAAAGCCTAAACATTTGGTTTGGATATGTGAGCCCGTTCTTGAGTTATAAAATTACAACGAAAAGTGGCATTGATTTTTATATATATGGATGAACAGAAAAGGTAAATAATAAAACTGTTACTAAACCAAGTTAATTAACTATGAAACTCGGGGATCTAAACGCACTCGTCGCTCGCCGAGCCTCTCAAAAACGTCCACACAGAGCAAGCACCGAGCGAATATTGAGCGGCACTGAGTGCCTTTAAAACGGCATCTACACGATACGCTTTTACTACCTGATCAGATTTGTGATTGAATTGGCCTACGAATAGATTTCGCGTCCACACGTAACAACTTTTAAGATTTTATTTTCTGTGCTAGACGGACGTTTGTATGAAAGGTTACTAAATTCGTATTTTTTGTTTTGTATTGATTTAATTATTTAAATCATCTCATAAATAAAAGAACCGAATTAAAAAATCGCCTTAATAATGTGTAAATACACACATCTTTCAAAATAAATCAGAACCCATCCGCTCAGCATGCCGCCTGCTGGCAGACTAAATGATAAAATTGGCCGATTAGCGTCCATACGAACCGATTTGATCAAGTCAGGAGGTTCTGACTACCCAATGACCTTGAATTCGATGATTTGCGTCCACACAAAATGGTTCTATTGAAAATCTAGTCCAATAGTGTGCGAAATTGTCCCGCGTGGACGCCGTTTAAGCTTGGACAAAAACCGACAAAGTGCGGGTTCGCTCTGAGAGTGCTCGGATTTACTCGAACCGATCTCGCTCAGGCGTCTCCACTTGAGCGGCTCACCCAAATGAACAGCTCATTCACCTGAGCGTGTTCAAGTAAATATAAGGCTCATAGAAAAATCTATGAACTAGTTAATTTCAACTAATTAGAGTCCTTTTTGTGACTTTTATAAATATTGCCTATAATTAGTAGGGACTCAGTATGTCGAAGACCTCATGTTTTGCATTCCCTGTAATAAGTCTTGTTTCAAAGTTCACAATTTAGCCTGTACTTAACCATTAATTATTTACGTAACATTCCTCATAGTTAATATTATTTTATTATCAACTAGTAACCCGCCCCGGGTTCGCACGGGTAGCAAAGCATGTATTAATTTTTTCTGACATCTTCAACAATCATCGTCATATTTCAGCAATTTTACACAAAACCTGAATGAATTATACACCAAAACTTTCCTCATGAATCTCTCCATCTGTTGATGAAAACTGTATGGAAATTCGTTCGGTAGCTATTGAGTTTATCATGAACAGACAGATAGACAGACGCGGCGGGGGACTTCGTTTTATAATATGTAGTGATATGTTGGCAAAAATGTTGTTGTTGCACATTGACTTGTAACAATATTTTTTTTTAACGTTATTGGCCCACAAGATCTATATACTTCCGACCTCTGCTTATAAGAGAAAAGTCAAGATCATCTAGGTTGGTCCAAAAATTGACGTTTTCAGCTTGAACGTATGTAAAATAACGTAGTAAGAACTCTGTACACATATGAAGTTCGTCATAATGATATTAAAGGTTCAGAAAGTTTTCTAGTTCGCCAGGCCAGAGTAGTTGACAATTGCCAAATACATAATGAGAGTAAGCCATCTATAAGAACGAGAGCTTATAAATGTCATATAATATCAGTGTCAAAATAAATATTCCCTGCAAATGTCTAGAGTTTGTCTTTTCTATTTATTGAAAGATAATTTCTTTTAAAAATACATATTTAATGATATTGAAAATTCTTCAGCATATAAAATGCCTCAATTATTTGTGTGTCTACATTTGCATTACCACTGAATCTATTAACTAGATCAATGAACTTATATTCGTAAAATAAATCAATAAGTACACTAAGCCTATAGATATTCATTAATCTAACTATTGTCAGCTCTGTCAAATGTAATTTATTTAGGGTTATTATGAGATTAATTAATATCGCGTTGCTTTCATTTATCATTAAATAATAAATATGCAATTTATTTATCATACAAATCACACTTGCCTGCATAAAATGAGATGTCCTAAACGCAATAAATAAAATTCCACTATCGCAAGGTTCAATAACATGAACGGAGTATGTTCCATTAACAAAATATAAAGTAAACAGAATCTTTCTGCCTAATGGAATAGTAATTAAAATTATTAAAATAAGTAAGCGATGAAAATTTAGTAATGATTACAGTGGGTTTACGCGAGTTTAGAATTTCCTTGAAACATGTTTACAGACAACATGAATAAATATGTTTAAGTGGAGAACATAAGTATTCGATATTAAAAACCAAGCTTCCAAGTAAACGCAATCAAAATATACGGCATCTTTTGATTGCGTTGACTTGAAGTTTGAATTTACAGCTTCCAGGGAACGCTGACATACGTTTTCAATGTTAATTTCAACTTGATGTCTGACGTAAGTTGTTTACTGTAGTCTTCTGTAAGGTAGGGAAACTCTAAAGATCATGCAGTTATATTTGAAAGAAAGATTTTCTAAAAGAAACTTACTCCTAAATATGGACAATAATGAAGTGTATTTAATTAATTGCCATTAAATTAATTTGCTTAGCTCTCCCAATTACACTGTATGCTCCGACAATATAGTGTCGCGTCGATGTTGCCATAATCATCTGAAGCATTGAATAAATGAAGAGTAAAAATGAAACTTATTTTAAAACAAACTTTATACAAACAATAACCGCTATAAAATAGAGACAAATCTAGCTTTACACAAACAACTCGTTCTTTGTCGAGTTTTGTAAAGGCGTGTTCGGAATTCTTGAACACAAGAATTCCGGAATTCTTGAGTTTCAGAACATTTCTTTTCGACGTCAACGTAATTTCTATACCAGAAACATGATATTGTAGTAGTAAATAATAATTTTATCAAAAGTTACCTAAAGTAGGAGCAGCATACAGTTGGGGTATGGTAGTGAATGTGGTAGGTTCACAAGCATTGGTGGCATCAAGTAGCTGTGACTGTGCATAATGATGATTGTAATGTCACCAAAAAAAAGGAATATGTCAGAATTTATTTTGTAGCTTGATTTCGTTTTCGTTTGAATGTTTTCAAAGAGAAAAATAATACCTTCAGGTAAAATGTTACTGTAATTATGCTCTGACATTATGGTGGAGTTAGAAGCAATTGTGGGATGCTCATCTGAAATAGTGATACATTTGACGTAAAGATTGTGTTCCAAGATATAAATCTAAGTGTGTAGTGCTTGAACGAACCTCACATACAATTTATTAAGGGCGTTCTGATGTTCTATATGTATGTGTGCTTTACACTTAAATAGAGAACATCTTAGTGTAGATTACACAATTATTTCTTATAATCTATGCATAGACAGTGACAAGGTTTACAAGTAGGCCGTATATGTCTATGCAAGTATTACAGTACTATTTTCAGGTTCACGGTTATACGCTACTATGGTATTTAATCAAATTCAATTCAATATACTTTATTAAATTTAATGTAATCTAATTTAATTTAATATAATATAATCCTCAATAATTTATTTTAATTTATTTTAATGTAATACAATTTTTAGCAAATTTAATTTAATCAAATACAATCAAATTTAATTGAATTTTAAGTTAAAATATTTTATTCAATTAATGTGTTATTTATTGTAACTTAACTTATTTCTAATTAGTTTTTGTGCGCGTATATTAGTAGATGCAAATTTTGTAAAGTAATGCAATGTAATATAATTATCTATTCTTAAGTACTTATGAATGGCTATACTATTGCATGAGGTATATATAACCTGTAAAGATATTGGTATTGTTTGAATAGATAAATAAAAAATAAATAATTGTTCTACGCTAGTCAACATTTTCTTTCTGACAGAAATTTAAATAGGTCTATTTTATGTTTCTGATATTCAATAGGAATTATTATCTTCTTGCTGCAAATGTTCTTGTAATGAGTCATTAGCAGGTCATCATTTACATAATAGATCTAATTTAATAAGTTTGTTAAAACCGAACTAAAGAACAGAAAATAATTTTTGATTTTATTAATAAAACGTTTATTAATAGCTACCAATGAACTAGTGGTAACAATTTAAATGTGTACAAATTTTCAAATTAATAATCAGACGTCTGGAAGAAGACGTCTTTAGTTATATATAAAGATACTAGCTAATATAAAGTAAAAAAAATTGGGATTATGCGACGAATGCCTATAATTAAGTTAATTTAAAATTATTTTTTGCCATTTAAAAGATAAAATTGTGTAGACCAAAGTAATCATATTTTGAATTAAAATATATGAGTTCATATTGCGGTATAAGAACCAGATGAACGTTTAAACATTTTCTTAATTTTACAGGAGAGAAAAAATACTCCGAGAATTTACGACTTCAAATTTTATTAGCTCTTTAATATAGATAATACAGGATTGACGAAAGAAAAAATATATTGGTATATTGGTATACTATTAGAGCTTTGAAAAAGCGAAGAATTATCTAGTTACATATGCTTGTATAGACGCAATAAATATATTTTTTGAAGCATCTTGACCAAAAAGTGGTCTCGCAATGTTTCATGTTGCAAAATCAAACTAATATAAAAAATATTTTCTTATTTTTTAAAACCTTTTCACTTCAGAAATTTTATTTTCGTATCCGGAATTACGATTTAAATAAAAACAGTAAATTAACAATTGCTACGCATTATTTCCGTATAAAGTCATAATATTGACGTTTCGTTCTCTTCATTTGTTTGTACGAGCTACGTAAGTATGAGCCTTTAAACAAAAGCATCACAAAAATTATATCAAATTCATAATGTCATAAAATAGCCAAACAATTAGTAATATCATTACGTTTTACACTGTGTTTAATTAATATTTTATGGTTCTGTTCTGTTTTGTGTTCCGTCTCACGCAACTGTCAAGCCAGTTGACAGACGTGTCGGCGGCCATTACTGTTTGTGTCGATTGACAATAGTCACTGTGATAATCTCTCCACCTTATAGTCCACGAGCCAGGTAAAAATTTGGTCAGTAATTTTCACTCGGGCGATAATTTATAAAATGCTTTAGAAAGTTGTTTCATGAAGCCTCGTGAACGTCAGCTGCGGTTCCGTCGGGGGGTTGAGGTGCAGCAGCCTCCCGTACGTACGTAGAAAAAAATATTATTTTTAGTAATTTCCTCCCGATTGAGAATTGTATCAAATTAAAGCTAACCCAATATCTTAAAGAAAAAGAAAAGACAGCTGGCTGAGCAGTGGTGGATTATACGTCAGCTGGTCACATGAATGTGTAAGAAATATGGACTTACACGTTTAGTGATTTCTTCTCAATTGAAAATTTATAAGATGACAGTTTATATGCTATTGCGAATAAATAAAAATGTCAGCTGGCTGTATCCCGGTGGAAAAATTGTCAGCTGATACCCTGAAAGGTGTAACGCAGGAACCAGACGGGAGTATCTGTTGCCTATTTAGACGCACCAGCTGATGAGTTTTCCCTCGGCATACTATCAGCTACAAGGTTATATTTAAAGCGGCTTATGAATTTTCATCCGGGAAGATATGACGTATCTCAATTTATTCGACGTTATGCTCCAAACACTAACTGAAATATATAATTTTATTGTAATGTTTCGATACAAACAATATTCTTCATATTACGGTACATCTAAAGGTGATTTTCCACCAGAGTGGCGAGTTGGGACGAGGCGAGAAGAGAATTGAAATTGCACAGACCCTTTTCCACTCAAAAATAGCCATCGCGAGCTTGCGCGTGACCGCCGCGCCGCCCGTAGGCTTCATTAGATAAAGATATAGGTACAGTGCTGTTTGAGTTCGTCTTGCAATATACACGTAATTTCTGTATTATGTCCTGGAAATTAGTATTATTAAATATGTTAATGGAAGAGGAATCAGATGAAGATACTACAACAAGAAATAATCTCATAGTGCTTTTAAGAAAACGAACTCTTTTTTTCTCGTTTCTGTTGCAAAGTTAATTTATACTCTATACCGGAAGCAATACGGTTCATTTTTACACAAACAAATATTTCAATTCACGCCTCGCATATTCTCGTCAATCCACACTGTTTCCACCAAAGATGCGCTGGGAGAGGATTGAAAATTTGCTATACAAATTTCAATTCTCTCCTCGCCTCGCTTCGCCTAGCCGCTCTGATGGAAAATCACCTTTAAGATCCTGTAAATATTTGGTCTCAGGCACACCTTAAAGTCTCAACCACGAACCTCGAAAACGAAATCGATAAATTAATTGACTTACATATCACATTATTTACTAATTTATTTCTTTCTATTTTTATCAATGTTTAAGTATCTATAATATAAAGAATATTGTTTAAATCAACACATTACAATAAAATTATATCTTTCAGTTATAAAATTATAAAAAAATTGTAAAGTTATTCGACATTATGCTCCATACACTAAGCATGGAACATAATGTCGAATAACTTTAGATACGTCATATCCTCTCAGAAAAAAATTCGTAAGCTGCTGGTAAATATGAACTTTTAAGTTACAAAAAAAAACAGCTACCAGTATGCCGAGGGAAAACTCGTCAGCTGGTGCATTTAAATAGGCTATAAATGCTCCCGTCTGACTTCTGCGTTACACCTGGGGATCGGCTGACAATCTTTCTACCGAGATACAGCCAGCTAACATTTTTATTTATTCACAATAGCATATAAACTGTCATCTGATAAATTTTCAATCAATACGAAATCACTGAACGTATAAGTATAAAGATTTTTCATGTTCATGTGACCAGCTGACGTATAATCCACCACTCTATAGTCAGCTGATTTTTCTTTTCTTCAAGATATTGGGTTAGCTTTAATTTGATACAATTCTCAATCGGGAGGAAATGACAAATTTTTTTTTTCTACGTTCGCGGGAGGCTGCTGCTCCTTAACCCCCCGACGGAACCGCAGCTGACGTTCACGAGGCTACATGATACAACTCTCTGAAGCATTTTACGAGTTTTAGCCGAGAGAGTCATGAAGGTCATGAAAATCTGTTGCTGGCTCGTGGGACATTAATAATAATACTTACAGAACTCCGTTTAAGTGTTTGTTTTAAACAACTTATGCCGCGTTCCAATAAACAAGAAACGATTCGTTTTACTTACGGACGGTAAAATTTTCATTGAAAATTCAACGAAATTTTACCGTCCGTAAGCAAAATTAATCGTTTCTTGTTTATTAGAATGCGGCATTAACACGTTTCATGAAACTTACGACAGCACGTTTTTATAATTAGTTAAGTGTTTTAATACGCCAGGAGGAAATCTCGAAGCCGATGATGTCGTCACATCAACAAACTTGTATGTTAACATTCAATTAATAAGTAGAAAATTAATTGTTTAGCTTAAGTACGTGTTACTACATTAAATGTATTTGCACTACCAGTATCTGGTTGGCAAATAAGTACTTCCATTTTAAACCAATTGCCTGTTTTTTATTAGTCTCTATGAATATTTACTGATGTGTTGTAAAAAAAATTTTTCGGAAAATGCTTTTTAAACAACTACTATTTTCAGAAAAATCTGGACATTCCATTAACATCCTTGTATCCATGTAAGCCCTCTCTCATACTAAAAATTAACAATATCGGTCAAAAATATTTCACCTTTAATTTGTCAGTTGCAAAATAAAATTTCTGTATCACGAATTTTCCAAAAATAGTTTACATTATTTACCCGGTTCAAAGGATTATAGGACCCTAAAGTATAACTATACCTTTCTGTAATACTCTGTATAAATGACGAAAAGTTGACTTCAGTTTTGCCTTAGTGTTTTTAAGACTTAATTATTAAACAAGTAACCGGCAAAATGATAGGTACAGTATGGATGTCTGTAAAAATGCCGCAATATAAAATCGAAACAGACCGCAATCATTACGCTAACCCAAATATTTAAGATTATCCTACTTTGACCAAATAGCCTTTGTGTAAATCTTACCAAAGTATTCTAGGCTAGTACAGTTACTAGATAAGTACTGTAACAATCGAAAGTCGTAACTGAAACTGTAACTTAAAATGAATTGAAAGCATTTATCAGCGAAATTAGCGAAATTAAAAAATGGATTTTTTTTTTGTCACGAAACATAATTATAGGTACACATATCACAGCTTCAAGTAATTTAAATAGATGTTTAAACTAATAGAGCATTGGTTCCATACAAAGGTCCAAAAGGAAATCAACCAGAAGATAGCCAGTGGTATTTATTTTCCACATCTATGATCACAAAACGTTTTCACGCATTGTTTAACATAACAGCTATTTCCCATCAAATCCAAAGAGTATATCGAGGGATTAATAAATATTCTGTCAATATATAAGTCCAGCTTACCTGCCACCTGGTGGATTAATTTATTCCACCTATTGAAGGCTTATTCCAAAATCCGTTCGAATTGAAGCACATCTGTGACAAAAAACTGATGAATAACCGAAGGTAGATTGAAAGGCAGATTATAGATAGAACTGAAATAGATGCGGTTTTGTTTATTAATACGTTTCAGTACAATTATTTCTCAAATGGGCATTTATCATGTAGTGATGAAGTAATGGTTTTGGAAACCTCGATTCGTATTTTTATTTAAAACATGTGTTAAAATATAATTCTTACCCTTTTTATTGTCTAAAAACCAATGGGGGAAACACAGTCGATGGCATGGCGAGCGATTATATCGAAACCGAATCGATTTAAACCACACAGTGACTTTGACAGTAGGTCTTACCCACCATTTCTATTGAACCCGTTCACTTGGAACAGAGGAAAATCCGTTTAAGAAGCGAGCACGAACAAAACCTTCTCGACCGCACTCTTTGATCCGCTAGTAGAGTAACGGGCTTTCTTTCCCTGGGTGTTCTGGCAGAGTTTTTATTACTATACCACTGACAAGAAGAGAAACCGTTGCTGTGTCTGAGCCGAATAGTGTCCACAGTTACCGATTTAAACTAGAGACTGTGAGCCTGCCTTTTCCCACTGCTTAATTTTGTAAAAGTTTCCTTTTTCGCAGAGATAGTCTTCGTCTATTTATCCATTATCGTTACGATTTAGGGTGAACGTAGGTCTGTGTCGTCTGGCCCTTAGCTGTTTGTCCACTGCACACTTTGCAACACATAACACAAAAGAAAACGTGTACATTTAAGGCTGCTTTGTAACAAAGAATCCGAATGATCCTCCGGCCTTGACAGAACATTTCCCGGAAGCCAACTCCCTAAACGAAAATATTTGTCTGTAATTTGGTTATACTTTCTACTCAAGTACTCCTAATTTTTTCACCCTAAGGGTCGAAAAATGTTTATGCAATTTTCTTATTTAAACAATATTAATATTCGTTCTTGAAAAAATAATTTGAAATTCTAAGAACTCATTAGACGACTATATTATTACAATGAAGACAATAACAGGAGTTGTAATCTGCGATCTAAGTAACTCATAATTGGAATAGTTAAAGTTCGTAAAGCCCATTGTTTCATTGTGTTTGTACGTTTGTAGAATAAGGAACAAATATTTTTGTAGGTTGGATTTGTTAATCCCATTACTTCAAAACATTTGAGATTTCTCAAAAACTAAAGTTTTTGTAGCATTCTTTAAATTGATAGAATACGTAATTGGGAATATACAAAGCAGAAACAGCATTAAATAAATTTATTTTCAATATTTATTCATAAATTAGAAAAAAAAAATTCACGTATTAAATGAAAAACGTTAAAATAACTTACATATTATGTTTAACATTTCTATCACTAATTGTTATATACTCACCCCTATCATTAACGGAGGATAAACTTACTTAACTACATTCGTAATTGCCGTATCCGAGAAATGTTAGTTGAATTTGGGAAGTGAAATGTCAACAAAGTATGCATATGCAGTACACATAAGAGACCCATTAGCGAAAATTGAAACCGACTTTATTATACCCCTTTGTGTTTTCCTACCAACTATGAAGCGAGTAAAACGAGATAAAAAAACGGATAATTTAATGCAAGCTCCTATTATGATGCGATGTCAAGAGAGATTGAAAAATGTATGTTTACCCATTCTAATATCTTTTTAATAATATCATAGAAATAAATTTTAACAGACATTTTCTTTGTCCCTGAAAACGTTACCATCACACATTCAATCACAACCATTTACCACGTAACCTAGGATTATTCATATACATTATAGCCTTACAATCATATTGTGTAAAAGGAAATCGGATTATCCGATGTATCCGATGTCCCTCACGTACAATTTTAGTTCTAGTGACTCTCTCTATTCGGAGGACAAACTTTTCTCTTCTCTCGGTAGCCCCCGTAAATCATATTTTCATCGACTCATGACGATGCGGTTACAATGCGTGTGGTCGTCAATTGTTTTACTTTGACACTTGATTATAAAAGGAACGTATGACAAAAGAAAGAGGAGAAAAATGCTTCTACCTCGTAGAATATTAGTTAGAAGTCAGGAACGCTTCATGTTAAAATGTTATTATGAAAATACTTCAACTCTCTTAGGCTTTATAATAATCTACTGCAAAGTCTTTACCTGCTACTAATAAAAGGAAAATGTTCATAATAACCTTGAGTGGCTATTTTCCAGTGTAAGACGATACAGTACTTAGATTTCTGTTTCAACGTAGCAACGTTGAGACTCTTAGCAAAGAGTCTCTCAGTAAAAGTAATAAAATGCCAGTAAGGGAATGTTACTCATTTTGTCTACCTAACCTAAACACCCAACATTTTACAGAAAAGTTATAAAATAATATCATGTTGACAATGTTACATTTTTTGACATCTATTAAAAAGCTGCTGATATTGTAACTGTCTGATTCATTATATTGTACTGAACCGGTATTCAAGTCAGCACTATTACTAGGAGCAATTAATAATGTCTTCTGGTTATTATGACGTTAAAATTAACACCAAAATGTAGAACGTTGTGTAATTCCCTGGAAATAATTTCCATAATAATATAACTACATAGGTATACACATATCAGTTATTTTAATATCAATTTTGTTTTATACAGCAGGCTAGGAAGATAAAATCGATGTTGTAACGTAAAGTTGATGCAACACGCATAGTACGCGATTTGCAAGATTCTCTTGTCTACTTATCTCAATGGTTTACTTAGGACAATCATAGTAATTCTGATTCATACATGCATATACTATCAGTGTAAATTTTCTATGTCATGTTACAATCTAATTCATTTTACTTTAACTGATTCTATTCTACGTCTATGTCTCCGTTAGTCAGAAGCATTAACAGAATTTTAATTATCGTTTTCATTTAAGAAACTTAAACGGGCTTTCATTGGTGGCGTCATACTTCTTCTGTTTCCGGTGTAACTAAAATTACTTAAGAAACTTTTACATAAGCTATTTTGTACTAAAAATGGGTCATACTTTCTGGAGAAAATTCTCAAAACACATTTATCACAAAACAAAGGTAACGCTGAAATTAGTGGTAGGCCTCTTTGTCGTCTTTGTCGTTTCACAAATTAGATTGAGTCGCATTATGTGAGTTCATACAAGGAGAAAGCATAGTGTGTGTGTGTGTGCGTGCGTGAGTGCGTGCGTGCGTGCGTTTGTGTGTGCGCGCGTGCGTACGTGTGTGCGTGCGTGCGTGCTTGTGTGCGTGCGTGCGTGCGTGCGTGCGTGCGTGAGTGCGTGCGTGCGTGCGTACGTGGGTGCGTGCGTGTGTGTGTGCGTGCGTTCGTGCGTGTGTGCGTGCTTGCGTGCATGCGTGCGTGCGCGTGTCTGTGCGGGTGTGTGTATGTATATGTAAGTTATGTTTTCACTATGACTGACAGTCTGTCAGCAATATACCTAGGTACTTATTAGCAAACCATACAGTAATACGAGTTGACGTACATATTTTATGGATATTAATCACTTTGCACTTGAAACGTAATTTAATAACTAAAATCATTTTCCAATGTGTGTTGGAAAGCTCATACAGAAGCCTTGACATAAAAAAATAAGCAAATCCACTTATGCTCCCTTATTTGCAAAAGTTTTTATTGTATAGCTCCAATTATCTGTACTTATAATAAAACAGTAACAGGTCCAATTCTGTACATTGAAGATAATTTGAATTTTTTTTTGGGGGCACTCTATGATCAATACTGAAGCCAAAACTATATTTTTGTCTATATCATGGCCTCGTATCACGCTGTAACTACTGAACGGATTCAAATGAAACTTGGCATGATTTGAGTTCATACTACGAGGTAGGACATAGGATACTTTTTATCCCGAAATTCAGGGCGGTTTCCTTGAGAGGGGGGATGAAAGTCAAAATGTGTACTTCGTTGCAATTCATTGACGCGTAGTTCGATTGCAATGATTCTTTTTTTGTTGGAAAGGAGACACTTTGTAGATTGTCACGTAAGCTGTTTTCTTTTATATCTATATGAATAATAAATCTATAGACGTGGAGTTTGTGTTTGGTGGCTTCACGTAAAAAGTACAAAATAATCCCAGAAACGTATTATGCACAAGTATTGTGTGTAACATTTAGTATTTCATTGATCACAATTGGTTCTCTCCATCCATAGAAAAAAGAATGCAAAAATTTTAAGAAAAATATAAACACCGTGCAGTGACATCTATTGGTCCAAAGTAATACTAACTATACAATACTTACAACGTTTCATAAACGGTCATTTCTTTTTTTAGATATCTATTATTAGCATAAAACACACTCATGTATACTTATGATAAAACTGTTACAGGTCCAATTCTGTACATTGAAGATATTGTGATGATGAGATGTAGTGGCGAGGCGACCACTTAAACTATTGCTCCATCTGTGTATAATATAAACATAATAGATACAGTATTCCTTTAAGTAAATATTTGTAGTGCAATATCTACACTAATATTATAAAGAGGAAAGATTTTATTTTTCACCTATAGAAAGCTACATTATCAGCAATTTATTTACATATTTTATTCCAGTAATTATAAGATTTCAGCCTGAAATAACGGCATTCGTGATGCAAGCCAAAGAGATAAAGCGCTTCCGAACTGCTTTATCCGCGTGCGCTAACTATATGGTCAGTCATACATAAAAAATATGTCTTTAGTAGGTCTAAAAAAACCCGCGGTATCATATACGTATCTTTTATAAATAAGGCACAATAACGCATTTTCTGTCAAAAATAATGTAAAAATTAAAACGTGAACTTCAATCGTCATTATAAGGCATAGCATATTTATTTTTCTTGCTTGTTTCACCCTAAATTAAATGGCCTCTGTAGTAAATGAACTAAATTACATTTTTTATAACTCTTGAACCTTTTAGACGTGTTTTTGCTAGCATCCGAGTTTATTCTTGTATGATGAAACTAGGTATTTAAAACACGAAACCTGTTCCGTTTAAAGTAAACATAGTCAGAAGCGTTTTCGGTCAACACCATTGGAAAAATAATGTTATTGAAGAACGGCATGCAAAATTAAATAAACCAATTAATAAAAATACAGTAACATTCGTTAACCTAAGTTGGAGATTTGAGTAACTAATTTGAAAGAACATTCAATAACTTATCGTATTAACAACGTAACTTATCTAAGGCAAACCCTATTGTAATTTCTTTATTCACTAATATTATTTGGATATCCATGATACATTATAATTATCATTTTCAATTAGTATTTTTCTTCAACTTTACTAACAATGTTTATATTTTTTTATGCAATGAACACAAAAGCGTACACAAACACTATGTTGGAATAAACATCTCCACAGTTCAAGTTTCATTTTTAAAGTCTTTGAGCTTGTAATATTGGTTACCAGTATATAACATAACAACATTCCCTTTTCTTTTAAGAAAAATAACCTCTAGATCCACGGAACTCATCTTATTTTTTATCAAAATAGTCCTTAAAAATTACTATTTTTTTTAAATATTATTTTGACATTTGATTAATGACACAGCCAGTCAGAAAAAAAAAGAAAAAGAAAATGCAGTCAGATTAGATAAATTTATTATGCTCAGTATGAAAGATATAAATAGTGAAACGGTCAATCATATTGCACTTATCGTTTAATATTATGTGACAATAAACAAGAACTGTCAAGCGGATACATTGAATTACCCATAGAACACTTGGGTATTTCACGGGTACACTTCATTACCTATAGAATACCTGGGTAGACCATGGATACATTGAATTACTCATAGAACACCTAGATGTTCCACGGGTACATTGAATTACCCATAGAACACCCGTGTGGACCACGGGTACAGAATGATAACCGTGGAACACCTAGGTGAACCACGTAGGTAGACCATGGGTAATAGACCATCTTTTCATTCTCAGAACAATACTTTAAAGTTCATCGTACAGTAGTTAACACTGAGGTGTGCACTAACTTACTTAAGCGTCGTGTTTATAAATTACCAATGCCAATTATCAGCACAAGTTCTGCTAGACGTATCAGTCCATACAAAGACTATATTATATCTACAACAAAGTCACAAAGTTGTGTGACATAAAATTATGACACTCTCACTTATTTACTAATATACTTAAGTATTATATAAAACCTAGATATTTCCTTTTTTGTATTATAGGGGGCAAACGAGCAGACGGGTCACCTGATGGTAAGTGACTACATTCGCCCATGGACACCTGCAACTTAAGAGTCACGAGTGCGTTGCCGGCGTTTGAGATGGAAGTGCGCTTTTTTCTTGAAGGTTTGAAGGTCGTATCGGTCCCGAAATACCGCAGGCGATAATTTGTTCCAGAGATTGGTTGATTGATTTGTTCCTTGATGTCTATTCAACGTTATATGTACCGATTACCGACTGTAGCTGTTGTTTTAATGTTGTTGTTAAAAAATACTTTAAAGCGTTAATTTGTAATTGCAAATGGTACCCACAGGACAGACTTCCCTAGAGTGGGGCCACCGGCAATGTAATACATCTTTTGTGTTTTTTTTGGTAATAAACTATTTATTATTATTATTCTTTGTATTCATTTAAATAAAAATATAAAATATTTATTTATTTAAAACTTTATGCACATAGAGTACACAGGCGGACTTAATGCCATAGGCATTCTTTACCAGTCAACCTTCGGGTGATGCAGAGAAAACAGGAAGTAGGTGCATTAAAAATATTATAGTTTATTAGGTACATATGCAAACTAAATATCAGACAAAACTACTTAAATAAAGGATAAAATACATATCATAAACATACGTACAAATATGTACGCAAACATAATATACACATATATACATACATATGAAAACATAATAACGATTTAGGTTGATTCTGCTAGTTATTCGAAAAAGTACTTCTTTACTTTCAGTTGAAATGAGTAACGATTGGTGGCCATCCTGATTTCGGGGGGAAGCGCATTCCAAAGAAGAACAGACCGGACGAAGAAAGAAGAGACTACAAACTCTGAGGTGTGAGAGGGACAAAGAAGATGAAGATTTTTGAAAGAACGAAGGTTTCTATCATGATTACTACTTAAATATTGGAAATATGAATTTAAATACACTTAGATTTTATAAAAAATATATTTAAAAATATGAAAAATAGTGTCCCACCGGTATCGGATACATGGACCAAGCTACCAGTGTTTAGGGTTCCAGAGACAGAAAACCTCACTAGGTGTGCCTTATCGAGGTGGACTGCCTTTTGCATCAGGCTCTTAATCCAGTGAGCCTCTGAAGGTGTTGGTCGAGGCTCTTAGCAATTAATCCATGGGTCGAAATGACTATCGGCACAACGCTTACTGAATGAATGAATTATTATTTATTAATTATGTTGACAGGAATGTCATTGTTACACGTGACCACGGCCTGTGTAATCTGGTCAAAACTTCAGGCAAATCAAAGGCATGTAATACGTAATCGCGTTGATTGGTGGTTACAAAATTTTATTATCATAGAACGCGCAAGTTTAAAAGTTAGTATAACATAGATATAAATGTGAAATGTTTGTCAACTTAAAAAAATTACATTTTTATCCGTATCAAATATTTGCTTCGACATGATTTATTTAAATGAATTGTAGAGTTTTGATACAACTATTTTCTCTGCACTGCATACATGCAAGCAACAAATCCAAATCCATTTCTGCAATTACAAAATAATACTTGCAATAGATTGTCTGGAGCTGGTTATTGGTACTTTGTTTTTGGGATGAATGATTTGATGATGATTTTTTGTGTAATGGAATAATTGTAGTTTTCTAATTTACTATTTACAACTGCTGAAAGCACATACAATAATTTGACCATCGTCATGCACGGGGCGTGATGATACTGGGTAAACGAGCCGACGGGTCACCTGATGATAAGTGACCACCGTCGCCCATAGCACCTGCAACTCAAGAGTCACAAGTGCGTTGCCGGCCTTTGAGATGGAAGTACGCTCTTTTCTTGAAGGTGTAAAGGTCGTATCGTTCCGGAAATAAAGCAGGCAAAGATTGGTTATGCGAGGCAAAAAGTTTCTAGAGAACCGCACAGTGGTGGATTACAGTGGAGAACCTATGTCATTCTGTTGCTTCACAGCAAGAGATTAATGGGCAATCCCACAGATATCGAGAACTCTTGTCAATGCTAATGACCTATTTACGCCCCTCGCAAGGATCAAGTGGTAGCCATAAACTTACAAGAGTTAGATTGAACGCACCCGGTCATATAACGAACACAACTACTCTGAAACTTTGCAACGGCACTTGGCTGAAAGCCACTAATCACCAACAAAATGTCATTTAAGCTGAAACTTTCGGTTAGGTTACAAATGTTTGTAATTTCCAGTGAGTCTATGTATGTATGTTACGACATGAATATTAACAAAGCTCAGAGACAGACATTATCCGTTGCAGGAGTGAACCTTATAGTATTGACTGCTTTTCCTACACTTAATTTAAAGTATGTGGCGCTTGCGTATAAGCATAACATAAGTTCATAAAGATATTTTTGTGTACACTCCAGGTGGTTCCACCACTAATATAGAGAAGCGTTTTCTTAAGAAGATAAATCCTTAAGCCTGAAGGATATGGAAAAGGGAAACTGGTCTTTCAGGAGGAGGTGGAAGACAATAAGCGACATATTGTTTCTCGAATGAAGTTATGGGCACAGCTAGCATACGATTTTTTTTTCGTAATATCACACAAATATGAACTGAACACGTTCATAAATATGAACTGAACACGTGTCGTAAATAAATAGACTAGCCATAAAAAGTGCGTTTGGGTGTATTGTGCATTGTACCTGCCGCGCCCGCTTCTGAAACCCTCAAGTTAAAAGCACCATTTAAACCGGCAGTGAAACAATGCTTGCATTGCTTTTCGCCGAGTGAGTGAGGTTACCGGAGACCCTAACCCCCCCCCTCTTCCACCCTTCCCTACCCCTCTGCCTTTTTCACCCTTCCCTCCACCCATCCACCTTTCCACCCTTACCCTACTCCCACCTTAAAGGCCGGCAACGCGCTTAGGACTTTTGAGTTGCAGGTGCCCATGGGCGGCGGTAGTCATTTACCATCAGGTGACCTCTCTGCTCGTTTGCCCCTCTATACCATAAAAAACCCAACTATTCAATTTCAACATTCTAATCACAAGCACAATAAAATAAATGATAAAAACTAGATCCCACCTCATCCTACCTAAGATCGTATTAATTTACTCTTATTTCAATAACAAAAGTTCGAGGTTAAAACCCGCTGGCTTAACAAATCGTATCTGTGTAAGACAACGTTAATAATTAATTAGTTTAAAATATTCGCAATAAAATGAAAATGTGTTGCTTTTTGTACTATATTGAAATGTAAAAACAGCAGGTTATAAATATTCATTTGTATATTATCAACCAACGACCTCTTTAGTCTAGTAAATTGGATGGTAACAATATATACCCCAGGGTAATATACTCTATTAAAACTCCTTTATATTTCGCTGGTTCCCAATTATTACGTGATACTAACTTTTAAACTTTCGTGTTCCATAATATACTTAATTATGTATTTATACGGGAATTAACGCGATCACAAAATAGGTATTTACGTACCGTGGTCACCACGTCCAGTGCAACCTGGTCGACACGTCGGGCAATTCTGAAGTATGTAATACCTATTTCGTGATCGCGTTAATTCCCGCATAAATACATAATTAAGTATATTACGCGACAGTAAAACAAAAGTAAGCAAAAGTTTTCAACACCTTAAAATGATTTATTTATTATGAAACAGCAAATTTACGGATTTGACTCATATATTCGTCAATTTTCCACCACAGTAAGTTTGTCGCTGGTAAGTTTTGTGAAACAGAAAATTGTCGAATTATCACGTATGATATAATTATATGTCAGATTGTCAACCTTATGAAATAGGGTCCTGCAGTATTTCAAACGATTCAATAAAACACAAGTCATTATATATTCGGTACAACACAAAGGGAAGTAAATCTCTTATACTAACTATCTTCATGCCTTGTCTTTGTACGTAGTCAAACTGCCAAAGCTGATCGTTGAAGACAGTATCCGACTGCACTAAAAATCTCAAGCACAATGATTTTTATATATATGATATGAGAAGGAACCGTAACTATTTTGATATTTTAAAGAATGATACGAGGGTTTTAAAATTGTGAGCTGAAAAAGAAAAAAAACTTTGTTTATTTAGATCACAATCGTACAGCATAAAAGACTCCGACTGCGGTGTTTTAGAAGTCATTACTCAGTGGCCGCAATATAACACTTATGAATTTCAAAGACTTGTTTCAGTGGCCGCAATGTAACACTTATGAATTTCAAAGACTTGTTTCAGTGGCCGCAATGTAACACTTATGAATTTCAAAGACTTGTTTCTACATTTATACCTAAGTATTAATTGTCAGAGTAATAATGGCAGAAACCGAGGAAAGTGTCTGGCTATAACAATTCACAGCCACTTTCTATTAATTGCATTTTAGGTTGGAAAACATCATGGTTATTATAATTATAATGTAAAGAAGTTTTCATCGTTAGGAGTTGAAAATTAAGAATTCAACATCAATTGTAGGCAATTACTATTCATTCCTTCGAAGCGGCGAGTCTCCTAGCCAGTTCTGCCCCACGGGACCTAGTGGCGAAAGCCCTTGCGTCATTATACCTATGGCGCAAGGAGGCACTAGAGCGGAACCTGAGTGCCCCGTGCCTCGAGAAATCAAAGCGCAACGGTCCCAGCTCAGCCAGGTCCTAATGGCCGAGTGAAAAGAACGACTAGAGCGACCAAGCGCAGGGGACGCCCCATTTGTGGCGGTAAGACCCATCATGGAGGATTGGCTGGAGAGGCGACATGGAAGCCTCTAAAACCAGTTGACACAGGTGCTCACCAGACATGGCTGCTTCGGAAAGTACCGGTCTCATAGGCCGGGAGCCAACGTCTGCGTGCCACCACTGCGGATACTGCACTCCATACTCTAGTGGAGTGCACAGCGTGGACGCAACAGCAATACGACCTTGTGACGACTATTGGTATAGGTAGCCTCTCGCTAGAGACAATGGTTCTGTCCATGGTCCAAAATGAGAGTGCGTGGGATTCAAAGCCAAACCCCGCTACCTCGCTTTGCGAGGAGGTGGGGTTTAGCCAAAGAGGCAGCGGAACGGGAAAAGGAAAGGACAGGCATTCTCCCATCTCGCAGCAACAGGCGCTGGAGAGCGCTGAATATACTCCGTCCTCCATGAGCACTGGCCAGGGAGTAGCGGGTTGGGCTGACCGTTATCCCAGCAAAAGCAGACTTCTCTCACGGTGTGGTCACCTGCTGATCAGGAGGCCAAAGTCTGCAGGGGTTCTCGGACGTTCCCCTGCAAAAGACTCACTTGTGACGGAACACCGTGTGATTTTAGTCAGTTCGAGTCCGACATACGACTAAAAAATGCAACAAATGATAAACCCTATAATAATACTATTGCTTGCATAATATAAAATATTATCTAAGGCTAGTTCTTGGATGCAATAAGATAAGTTGACCTTTGTAAAAACATCAATTCTCGATTTCCTTCAGGGTGTTATACATAGACTGCTTTCGGATTCATGTGTGTGTTTGTTACTCAATCGCACCAGAACGGCTGAAAGGATCTGGATGAAATTTGGCATTTATATATTATAGTCTGGAACAGCGTATAGGCTACTTTTGACACCGGAAAAATGTACAGTTCCCACATCAAAATTTCCACGCAAACAATGTCGCGGGTAACTGCTGGTATTGCATAAATTAACTAGGCGTTTATCAATCAATCCATCAACTTTTTGCAGTCCACTGCTGGACATAGGCCTCTCTTAATATAAGTATTAAGCTTAAAAAGTCTTTCTAGAAGTCTTTTGAAAAATTCATGGGAAATTCATTTCCTGAAAATAGCGTTGTTCCTGTAATGCTTGTAGTTGATTATTATAATTTCAATTATAGGATTTACTTCAAATTTTGGATTCCAATGGTGTAACTATTTCCCTTATGATCGAAATGAAATCTAATACGAACCCGTCCGCGCGTATTATATAACCGATTTGTTTATTTATTATTCTTATAAAATAAAGGGTATTGATGCACAGATTTGTGATCAAGCATTGGAAATCACTTAAGTTTCACCCTTCTCAAGTTCTACTCAAACACAATTTCCTTATGTACATTTCTTATGTTTTCATAGCTTTCCTTTTCTGTATTTCCGGATCTAGTTGTGTTTTGGTTTTAGAACGCACGCACAAGTTTTGAAATTAATGTGCGTTAGTACTTTTACTAGCTTTAACGGTGAAGAAATGAGAGTACATTGCATTTTCCATTTCACGCGAGTTAAGAGCCCTGTCGATCTCTAGTGAAAATGATACATGCTACCAGTTTTACAGGGGTACTGCTTACAGACATTATATTTTTGGTGTTATATGATAAATAATTGGTTGGAGAGGAAGTAATACGAAAAGTTATATGCTCGGATTGAACGCACGTACTATAAAATGTCTAAAGAATTTACAAGAATTGTTTTCTAAATAATGAAAAAATAAACAAAAGTTATGGTATGGAAAATAAAAATAAATTTGTACGGTATTCTCTAAAAACAGCTTACAAAAAGCCAAGAAAACATTTTATGATGTACGCACAAGAATAATAAAAAAAGATTGAAAATTAAATTTGTATTGCCGTGTAAAATTTCAGGCAATAACTACTTACTAGCAATAGGGTCAAGAGGAGGCAATCAATCCAATCTAGGTGTGGATCGTTACGCGAATTTCACGAAACGTAACGTGACTAGTTAATTTAAACCCGTCACTACTTACGAGTTACGAGAGTTACGCATGATTTTCGTAACAAGTCTCATCTCAGTGTGCGGCTAAAGAAATAACTATCTTACAATGCTTTAGTTGAAGCTTGAGTAATAACTTTATAAATAAATTAATTACATAATTTAAACGGGTTAGGAGACATGTCGCTCTTTTGAAATTTTGCCCACAGGCGAGTTGTTCCTTTTGATCACATTAAGGTCTCACTCACCCAAATGCGTTTTACGTCCGGGAAGTTATATTAAAACTAATTTCTTGTTACCTACCTTAAAATTTTTTAGACTAGCCGATTCGCTATTTTATTCGCATTTATGGTCAGTATTCTACTTCCAAGGGTCGTGGTGAGATGTTAAATAGCCTATAACTTTACCAAAAAAAATGGGCTTCCAAATGCACTAAGAATTTTTCAAATCCGACTGACAGCTGACAGTGCCCGAGAAAGCGCTTTCAATTAAAAACAAACATTTGAGATTTATTTTATCAGCACTATTAGTGTTTGAATATTTAATTTTACCGAGCTCCACGATTTATTTGTTCATTTGATAATGTTATTTTAAAAAACAAATGGCTAAAAAGAAGCTTCTGCATTTTAATTTCAGTACATTAAAAGGATAAATCTTCACAAAGAAACTCCTAGGTAACGTCCGTTCAAAGTAAACTCAGCCGTCGTCCTTCAGTGAGGTATTTCGAAAAACTTTAAATACTGAAATCTTGACTGCTTCACTACCTACAACTTCGTTTTATCGTAGGTTATTTATTTTCTGCTTCTGACGTTCACGAGATAAAAAGGGATCTTTTTTTTCCGTTGAAACCATTTGATGGGATACGTGATCCTCTTGAACACATAAGGCCGCCATCGTACCACGTACAGTGTAAAAAACTGGATGTTATTATAATAATGGAGGAAGTTTAGGATTAGGGGTTGACATTTTCCGAGGCAGTTTTCGTGACAATATGACGTTTAGTTTGAGTTTGGGTGAGTTTATAAATTGTTATGCGAGGTCTTAGGATAATTAGTCAAAATTATACATCTCTTGTTAATTGCTATGTAATATAGTTATGTTACCTATTATGTAAGAGTTGTTTCATTATTTATCAGGTCATGAGATGGAAATACAGCCATTTCATTGGGTTACTTTAGTGCAAAGAAAATTATTATTATGTTTTTTTTTTATATTATAGGGGGCAAACGAGCAGACGGGTCACCTGATGGTAAGTGACTACTGTTAGAACTAATGCTTCAATGCTTAAAATAATAATAATTCTCCTAATAAACAGAAACTGCTGCATCAGCTTTGTATTGTTCTGGAATGGTCACATTTTTACTTAGTAACTAGATCCTTGATTTCTTGATATAAATTCTCGAACTTCCCGGCATTGTTGCTAATTCGAGCTATTGCTTATACTCCACATCTATCCGTATAAGCAACACCCCTTCTTTCCATTGCTTTCCCTTCACTTTTTCCCATATTCTCCCATATTTATATCCAAAAGTTCCCGGTTGACAGCAATAGGCTTGCCACTATTACGTGAGTGAAACCAAAGGTAATTGGGAGAATGTAGGTGTTTATTACCCATTTGCCTATCCCTTCGGGAATGCCGGCGTGAGTGTATGTGTATATCTTGAAGTTAAAATTATGCATGGTCTATTGTTAACCTTTACAATAAGGCTAAACTATACTTTGTAATATAGGAACATGAGTCGTTTAATACTAGTACCGTAGGTTCAGTTGCTTAATTTCTACTGTTTAATGTTAAGTAAGTTAAAAGGAGAGAAGAAAAGAAGAAAAAATGGGAAAATAGTTTATTATTTTGTTTATTTAGACTTTTATATTTTTAATCCTAGCCCTTGTCCATTGAATGCTATAATTATGTTTATATGGTAAATATATGGTAAGATTAGTAAGAAAAATACAAGTAGAGTCGCGTGGGAATTGCATGATCAGGACAAAGAATTCAGGAGTGACAGATTTATTTCCAGAAGAATTGTAACAAAAACTAGTCGGGTTTCTGCAAAGACACACTTGTGAATACTACATTACATAACAAACAACCCTCGTAGTTCAAAAATCGCTGATGCATGACGTATGTCTAATAGTTAGTGACCCTGACTACTGAGCTAGGTCGTGGGGTCGCGGTTCGAGTGGCATTATTATAAACTATTTGTTTTTCTAACTAAAATCGAAATATTAAGTCTCTGGCTATGTAATCAATGCTCCAACTATAGTCTTTAATTTTCTATTATCTTCTACAAACTAAATTCTTATTTGCAGTAGCTTAATCATTATTTTGAAGTTCTTGCGTTGTGTGTGAAGCCTAGAGACTAGACGATAAAGGTGGTAAGTCACGCGTTGTATCTGAAGTATTTTAATGTATTCGTTCAGTTCAGGAGCGAGATCAATCAAGGACATTCAAATCTACATAGGTAAAATAAAATGATTACCTAAGACATGTCCAAATAATTTTGAAAACATATTAGAACTAATTGTTTAAGTACTTTTCATGGCAAGTTTTTGCTAAAATGAATTGGTTGAGGTCTTGGTTGAATGGTGGAATATAAAAGAAATTGATATAGGCGTGTTAAGTTTCAGTTATTTAAGTTTTTAGTTTCTTGGTTGGTTAATTTTCTGACTGTGATTTATTATTACAGTAAGGAAGTCAGTCCTAAACGGACATTGAAAAATAATTCTGTGATGAGCATGATCATTTGTTCTGTGTTTAGGAGTAATTTATCCATATCATGTAAGTATTTAGAAGTATATAAGTATGTTTATTAGTAGTCTAGTTACCTTAGTACAGGCTTTGCCTAGTTTGGGATCAGACGGTTATGTGTGGGATGTGTGAAGTAAAAAAAAAAACAAAAAAGATTTTCAATATCCTCGACTCAAAAATCCCTTCAACGATAAAAAAAGAGCTGATGAACTTCGAACGACTAAACACATTTTTTTTTAAATTAAAGCTAGGTATATTCTGGGTCAAGTAACATTTTAAACAGAAAAAACTAAATCAAAATCGGTCTATCCGTTTAGGTAGCTCCTAAACGGATAGACCGATTTTGATTTAGTTTGATGTCATAGACATACCCACTGATACACACTTTAAACTCATAACACTCCTCTGTTTTACGTCGTTTAAGTTATAAATATTGTTCAATTTCATGAATATTAGTACATTTATAAATTTACATCCAAAGATCTCAAGTATATTATAGCAATGGAATACAGATCCTAGATAAAACAATAATCTTAGTCTTTGAGGATATACTGTTAGTAAGATCTCCGAAGTCTTTTGAATTATAGTGAAGTCTTAAAAGTGAAGTGAGATCTTTTCAGCATTTTGCAATAAATAAACAGCTTGATCATATCCCTTCACTGATTTTGCATTTCAATCCTGAAATTATAGTCTTTTCATCAATGTCAGTGGGAGATAGAATTTCTTTAAGAATTATGTATGTAATTTTACTTTACTTTACTTTACTAACTTTACCATTTATGTATATAATTTTATAATATTTCTTATCTATAAACTAACTGCATGTTTGGATCAGAGAAGTAAACTTTCAACAGCTACTTGTCACAGAAAAGTGACGCACTACTTTAAAAAAAATGTCCATTTGTGCAGCATTAGTTATCTGTGAAGTTTCTTACAGTATTATGTTTGGTATCTCTAGTCAGAACTATGTAAGTTTTGAATTCCTTGTGACATTGAGATCCATTCCTAAAAAAATTATGAGCTGATACTTTACTCATATTACTAACAAAAGAGCTATCTGTCTTCATCAGGGTGGGTATAACTTTCATCTTGTTAAATTCATTAAAGAAACTTCAATCATGGTTGTTTCAATATCACTTAAATTGAAAACCGAACTACATAATTCAATACAGTTTCTCACATGAAAGCCGTCTTAATTAATTGAATTCATAATTTTGTCTATC
Source organism: Euplagia quadripunctaria (assembly GCA_963859945.1). Taxonomy (NCBI): domain Eukaryota; kingdom Metazoa; phylum Arthropoda; class Insecta; order Lepidoptera; family Erebidae; genus Euplagia; species Euplagia quadripunctaria. Next base: position 20,305,647 of record OY982567.1, read on the forward strand.
TAATTCCAAGTTCGAGACAACTAATGATTTCAATCTATACAACTTCCCCAATATTATCTTGATAATCGTGTTTGAAATTTAATAGGGTAGTCTTAGTCTCAAAGTTTATTGCTTCAATGTTTTTAATTATAGTCTTTGGATTCCCTAGTACAGAACTATAGATATCTATATACATATAGTTAAAGACAGACAAAACAGTTGAATAACCTTTTCTCCTCTTTGTAAACCGTATTTCTTGTTTAATGTAGTTCAGCTATTGACGCACTTCGGTGTTAACAATAAAACATTGGCAACTCATCGTCATCCTTCGCGCCTTTTCACAACAAGTTGGGATTGGCTTTCAGTCTAAAACGATACAAACTTTGATATTTTACCTGAAGCGACTGCCATCAGACCTCCACAACCCAAGTACTATCGAAGTTCTGTAGTTAGACCAGGTTGTCGAAATTTTTAGGGCTCCAACTACCCGGAACGAATTCCACAGATATTTGTATGGCACCCGGGACCGACGGTTTAACGTGCTCTCCCAGTCACGGAGGGGTCTCAATGTGTTAAGAATGGTCCCCCATCCTTTTTTTTTTTTTTTTATGCCTGTGGAAACCCCTTCGGGCCGTCATCTCACCGGGGTTTTCGGAGGGGCGGTGTGTCGGAATCGAACCGACTAAAACCACACGGTGTGCCGTACTGCGCCTTAAGTAGGAGGGATCCGGGAACAGCTATGGTCACCCATCCTAGACTGACCTGGCTAGTATTACTTAAATTTGTAATGAGCTAACCTACTCGGTTACCACTTGGCCACGAGCCCCTCATAACATTGGAAACTACAAATAAAAAACAGGATATTTATTTTTATTATTAATTGAATGAATTAAGTATATTATAGGGACGTGGGAGAAAAATATACAAGCTTGTACAAGGTATAAAATTATCTATTACAGTAAAAGCGAAGTATTTTAGAAATCTTATTAAACTCACAACTAAGTTAAACTATTCAGCAAAATGTGAGTGCACAGCAAAACCATCTAATTTAATCCTTTCACGAGTGTGTAATTTATTTGTCCCTTGTGGGATACAAATAGTATTTTGAAATTACATCAAATAAGACTTTCGAGGAATGTTGGGTCAATGCTTTTATGACTTTTAAAGGTTAAAGTCACCAAGAAGTCATGGTCAAAAGTTTTCCATCAAACTGATGATTGATCAAATATCGATTGGACATCTTCAGAACCTTTTAAGAATTAGACAATCATATACTGGGTAGTTCTTACGAGACTCACAATGTTTGTGATGTAGTTTTTAATCATAGGTATGTATGTTAGGACAGAGGTTTGTCTGTCGGGTAAATTTTCCGTAAAAACTTCCGTTGTACATGTGCTTCGTAATACTTATTTTTAAATACTTCTTTACTTTTTGTTCCTCCTCACATTATATGTAATTTACAAGTACCGTTATAATGTAGAATGATTCAAAATGAAAAATCTAATTATTTTATACTGTTTTTTGCACAGTTTGAGTAGTGGTCAGAAACTACGGTCTTACAATATATTAGGGTCAGCTTCTAGGGAACTACATATGGCTGAATATCTATGCGCCTGAAGTAATGCGATAGCGGGACGATTTGAAACCATTCAACACGACATTAAAAACCAGATTGCTTAGATATGACTCTATACATTTGTACATGGGGCCAACAAATCCTTATGTACACTACTTTTTAAATAACATTCTATGAGAAACCTTATCGAAAGACTTGCTAAAATCTATATATGTATATTACATCTACTTGCTTACGGCTATCCAAGACTTCTAATAAGCTTTCTATTAAAAGAAAGTTAAGTTAGTACAAGTTGAATGAGACCGCACGAAGCCGTGCCGATGGTCGGATAAGAAGAGCTTAAAATATGATTCCAACTAAGGATAAACTAAAGATTCAAAAATCCTGGCCATAGTTGTCTGTAGTTATGAACTAAGTTTTTATGGCTGGATTTGTGACCTGAGACCACGTTTGTAATTTTCCATTGCTTTGGAAAGAACTAGTCAACAAGGATGTGTTTAAATTATACTAAGGAGAAGAGATAGACTTTTATTAAAAAGGAAGTTCTACCATCCGGACCTTCAGGACCCGCAGGTTTTTGCAGTAGGGGCTATATCACCATCTAACCGACTGAAATCATTAGTGCTAAGACGTTATATCACCCACGGCCATATTATTATGTTCGTTGGAATGTTTTCAATCTACACATTAAGGAAAACAATCATTAGTAAAATAAGAACAAAGATCCCAAGTGTTATTAGTTTTAGATTACATCAATAATTCTGTATTTAAAAAATATAGGTGCTTTTAGATCTTAATCAAATTCATATCAAAATCAAGATCGGATGCTATAAAATTTATACCAATTATTCTAAACGTTCAAATATTCTAAATCTATCTCCATGTCCAGAGAAACTGATACGAAATTGTTTTTTCCGTAGGAATGAAGGCAGACTGGTTGCTGTGTTTACTTGAACCACTCCATTTGTATTTTATCCAGCCATTATTGTGTGTACTGTAAGAAATCTCTAGAGTTGGAAGGACCTGATACCAAAAAGTATAAATTTAAAGTGAATAAAATAACAAACATTTCATAGCTTAAAATATTTTCATGAAGCAGATGTGTGATGGGATTTTTATAAAACTCATACGTACACAATATTGCCAACTTAATCGAGGACATAGTAAGTTAAGCTATGTTTTATACTCAGGTAAATGTGTTTTCAATTACCAGAGGCAGTACAGTAAAATTTTAAACTCTTACTATTCAAACCAGGGTTTCGTGTATAAATAAGCCTGCTATATTTATAAAGCAAGAGCAGTAAAGATTTACGATAGAGTGAATTTGACTTGTGAAAATACATTTTATGCAGAAGACAAGAAGAAGTTAAAGTAAGCATTAACTCATCATATGAATCAAATTTGAAAAAATATTTATAACTTGTAAGGAACGTGTTTACACATATTTATAAATAAACCAATCTCACTCAAACAGTAGTCAGGGATATATATATCAAAGTCCTAATAACAATTGCCCTATCATGGAAGCAGTGGCAAATTAGCACAATTGAAAAAAAAACATGAAAATTTGTAGCTAACTTGTTGCTAATTAGTTACCGAAATGACGATTTGAATTCTCACGACGATGGCTCAAAAGCACGATAATTGCTACCTTCATAAAAAGTCAGTGTGAAAAATCATAAAATTTACCCATATTAAATTTAATATGGAATTGTGACCACAGAAATTTGTTGCTAACTTCTTGCTACAAGTAAGCGCTACTAAAAACTTTGAAACTGACAGTTGTCATAATTGATTTTACTAGTCCCTGCTACCTTTAAACGCATTTTCTATGTCCTTGCAAGGTACATAGTACTTGTTACTGCACGGAATATTCATCAAATTAAATATTGAGCCAAACGAATGGGGTATTTGAACTTAGTTGTAGGGTTTAACAATACTCTAGTTTGATTTTTTGTAATGTTAATACAACTGAAAATATTTCTCTTTTACTGTACATTACTAAATTTAATCCTTACTAATATTATAAATGCGAAAGTAACTCTATATGTCTGTTTGTCTGTCTGTCTGTCGGCCTTTCACGCCAAAATTACTGAAACAATTTAAATGAAATTTGTTACACAGATAGTCTACAGCCTGAGAAAGGACATAGGCTACTTTTTAATGCGAAAAAGGGGTGTAAGGTGGGGATGAAAAGTTGTATGGAAGTATTGTCATATTTAGAGCTAGAAGCTTGAAACTTATTTTTTAGGCTGTTGATTCGATATAGGTAAATACACTATTCCACGCGGATGAAGTCGCGGGCATAGCTAGTTTGTTAATAAATACATATAGTGCTCAGAGGAAAATCTATATCACTCAACTTCCGTTCCCACATACATATGTGTGTATATATATAGTTTTATAGTGTAGTATATAAAAATAAACAAGAAACCTTCATTAGTCACATAAAATCAATCCATATTGAGACCTTAAGCCTACCCTATTGAATTTCAACCGCCTTTATCAAGAATATATTGGGTAAATTGTATGGAATAAAATTACAAGTTGTCTTGAATTTTGGAAATCAGTTTCTTTAGACAATTTTCATGTGAAAAGCCGTAAAGAATTTCATATGTAGTTCGGTCTTTTATTTAACTGATACCGACCAGTTATTGAAACTTGAAGTATAAGTTCATTTCATGAGTTTTATAAGACAACAATAATCACTGATGAAAATAGACCATTCCTCTGTAAGTAAAATGAGTAAGTTACAGCTTATATTTTTCTTAGGAATGAATTTCAATGTCACACGGAATTAAAAACTTCAGGTAGTTCTGACTAGAAATAACACACATAACTGCACAAATGGATTATTTTTAGACCAAACTCTAACTAATATACAATATTATTATAACGAAAGCTGCCTCAGAAAATGCCAACCCCTAATCCTAAACTTCCTCTACTATTATAATAACATCAAGTTTTCCATACTGAATGTGGGATAATGGCAGTCTTATGACCGTATTCAAGAGGATCTCGTATTCCACCAAATGGTTTCAACGAATAAAAAGAAACCTCTTTTTATCTCCTGAATGATAAGTAATAGAAAATAATTACAGTAAAACGAAGTAGTAGGGAGTGAAGATTAAATGTATTCAAAGTTTTACGGAATACCTCACTGAATCACGGCGCTGAATTTATTTTTGACGTAATTTTGTTGGGACTTTTATTTGTCAAGATTTTTAATCAAATTTCAATACGGGAGCTTCTGTTTTATCCAATTATTTTAAAGATAACATTTTCGAACGAACAAACATTAATCACTCAACTCTGTAAAATTAAATATCTATACATACTGTCTGGTCTGGTTATTACAGGCTCTGCTTAATTTGGGATCCGACCGTGTATGAGATATGTCAAGTTATTATTATTATACTAATAATAATACAATGCAAAATTGTTTGTTTTTTGGTTGAACAGGCTAATCTCTAAAACTCCTGAATGAAAGGACGGAAAAATTTGGATTTAAAAATAAATCTATCAAAAAATTTGTATTTTTGAAAGCTCAATTTTTGACGAAGGTTATAGGCTGTTTAATATCACACTACCACCCTTAGGAGTCCTTCATTAATCACGTGAGGCTTGAAAGTGGGGGATTGTTCGGAAAAAATCACGAAATATCACAAGGAGGAGGGAAAAATAAATGCACGTGATATCTCTACATCCCATAGTGAGATATCACGTGCATTTATTTTTTTGTCAAACGTGAGATTCGGTGCGTGACCATGACTCGCTGTTGTCACGCAACAATTGATCCCTCCTCCGCATTTCAGATGATTACACCTTTCATTTTTTAAAAAGTTGCTAAAAAACATCACGTGATTAATGCACTACCCCTCAGGAGTGGAGCAGTGACTAAAAACGTGGATGAAACTGTAGGGAATGGCTGGTCTAAAAAATAAAAAGGTAACAAGAAAATCAAGTTGTAATGTTTTAGATTTAATTTATGGCATTTAATTGTTTTCAAAAATATTACCCAAAATTCAACGAAAGCATTATAACATAACTTTTAAATTACAAAATGTTTTATACAACAAAGTTTACTAAGTATCAAAGAGGATTCAATTGAAATCAACATCACTTTAATTTATATTTTGATTTCAAATTGTAATAACATTTTCAACTTGTTAATTTTACATTACTAACCTATTTGCAGAAAGTCCTAAAAAATTATGAAGAATATGTAAGCAAATTTTGATTAAATTCAAGCAGTCATAATTATACATGAATATTCATAATACATAATATTACTTTTTTATTATTTATGCAGTTTTTATTAATATTCCGTGCAAAAACAAATGCTTTGTACTTCGCAAGGCCATAGAAAACTCTCATTGTTTGGAAAAATTAACGGTCCTTATGAAAACCAGTAGATTTTAAGTAACTATTTTGTTACTACATTTATACGGTGCTTTGATAAATACTCCATGCAACAACAAATACTTTGTAATGCGAAGGCCATAGAAAACGCTTTTTAGGTAATATGAAAACTATTATGGATATATTTCCATATTCGATTATATATTGATGAATTTCGTTAGTTTTCGTACTGCCTTATAATCAAGGTATCTTATCGTGATTTTGAGCGATCTTGTTGAGCAACAATATCTTCATTTTGGTAATTAGTTAGATCCAAATTTTCATGACCTCTTGGTCTAGTGGTTAGTGACCCTGACCGCTATGCTTATAGGTCGTGGGTCCGATTCCCACCTGAGTCTGGGTGTTCTTTGTGTCCGTTGTTTCTATGTTTGTGAAGTCCCCCGCGGCACAGGAGTAATTCCTAATGCGGGACCTGTCTTTAAAAAAAAAAATGTCTTTTTTCATTTTAATACCTTGATAGAGCTGATAACAAACAGTGAATGACGACGACATATTGTAACAGGTGTAGATTAATAATAAATGATAGGTAAAAGCAGCTGCCCGATTAAGGCAGTCCCTCATATTCCTAGAGGTCAAATTCTCCTTATTTTGAAATCTAAATCTCCAAGTAGATTTCTAAACGTACCTTCACCTACGATGAAAACAGTTTGTTTTGATTCGTCTTAAACCAACAGTCATTCTACAGCAAAGTTTAGGATCATAAAAATCCTATATCACAAAAATCTACCACTAGCTAAAACGCTGGTCATATTAAGTATCGGCGAGAGTTCAAAAATAAAAAGACAAAATTGGGATTGACTTCGATGAAATCCAATCAAATCAAATATAAGAAGTTGAACGTAAAACGATTTCGACGTTTATCCTAATGTATTAAAACAATATAACACAATGTTTTAATTTAATATATAAGATAAGATACGATTGTATCGACATAGAGATATAGGGATTAGGTATTAGGTGTTTGACAAATGCCACCAGTGGTGTGACACCGCTAGGATTGCAATAATTTACAATCACGCGTACCATGTTATCGTTTACACTTTCAATTATATAAACATATCGAACTTAGAAAGACAACGGCTTTAAGCAGAAACTTGAAAATGTTCAGATTTAAAAAAAAAATCAGAAGGAACATATCTGCTATTAAAAAAGGCATAACATTTTGCACTTTTACATACGAGAATTGTCTTGAGAAACAAATAGTACTTGTACAATCAGTAACTGACTAGATTGAAGTGTTAAAACAATGTTAAACTGCTATAAAAAACAAATGAGGAAACTGTTGTAGAAGTCATGAAATACAAAAAAAAGAACAATAAAATCGTTGGAAACTAGTTATTCAGCCGGAATAGGCTGTGTTAAGATGGAATTGGATAGCTTTTATAGCATAAATTTAGTACGCTAGTATACTAAGTTTATGTTTTGTAGCGACACGTCAAATAATTTTAGATCGAAGTAGAAAAGTACTTTGAATGTTTAAGAACTGTATATTCGTATAAAATCGTAGGTATATTTGTGCCTGGTGATATCGTTTTATCACAATAAAGAGATTTATTATGTTACTAATGTTTGATAGAAATTCAGCAACAGATCAATTTGGAAAATAAAACAATTTTTTAAATTATCGTCTCTGACCAGAGGCCACTCGTATATAGATTTGTGAAATTGTTCCTACACTGATAGACGCCTACAGCATTTAATTACACTGTCAAAAAACCAAAAGTTGTCCCAACGTTACTCATAGTAAACTTAGTTCCTGTAAATTTAACACCTTATTTTTAAAAATAAAACCTTCATTTATGTTTTCCTGAGCCAGTTATGTAGTATTTAATATTCTAATCACGTTTAATCTTTTATTACATTCAACTTTCACGTAATCACGGAAAATCACCTATTTATGGACTGAAAAGTGGTCGTTGTATTGTCACGCTCCGAAAATTTTTCTTCAAGGACGAAATTTTACAGGTATTCGATAAGATATTCGAACTAAAGGTTATTTATCTTTAACCCTTTTCTTAAAGCCAAATCAACTATATATCAGCTACACATAACGCTCCTAAATTTTGAACACACATTTTTGTAACAGCCTGTATAATATATATGAAAAATGTTTTCTTTTTGTAAAATTAAATGTTAAATAAATTAAACAAAAACTAATTAACATAAAAACTAATTATGGTTTCCAGACTAATTAGGTAACACAAAATAATATACTTTGGTCAGAGTGAACTGAATTTCACATTTTCATCTTACTAAACAGAAAATTAATGCACTGGCTGACTTCCCGAACCTTGACTTATTCGCAACCAAACCTAACAAGTTTAAAGACGTCTTATCACAATCGTGGTTTAATCGTGGATTTTTTACATTTATTTTATTTTTGTTCACTTTTAAAAACAGTTATGTTACTAATTTAATCAAGTTTTTTGCATCTCTAAACTAAGCTTTAGACATTAATATGTGAAAACATTTAAATGGTGTTTAGCTTTTCTTATAGTTGTAATCAAATGTATCTATCACTGTATGTTTTCTTTGCATCAATAAAATAAAATAATGTAATAAGATACAAGGATAGAAAATATGGTTAGTGGTGGCAGACCACACTCCTCTCAAATTCAGTCAAGAGTTCCATAACCAAGTTTAACAGGCCTGTAGAAATACTAACGAAGCTTTGGAACGTGTCTCATTTCAAATTCAGGTCGACTTCGTGACCCGTGGCGAAGCAACATTTTCAACAGGAACTTTAACAGTAAAAAAGTGCTTATGTTCATTCTGCCGCTGTCACGGTGGGGTTTGACAATAGTTTATGCTTTAATTCAAACCACCTAATAATATTATAAACGTGAAAGTGAGCCCATGGAAACCTGCAACTCAAGAGGCACAAGTGCGTTATTAAATTTAGTCAAGTGACTTTTGAAGAGTTTTAGACCAACACGCGGTCTTTATTCTTATTTTGACATATTTCGAATATAGAGTTGTCGACGAAGGTTAGAAAACGGGTGAGTGGTAAATTACTCTCTTTATTTATTATTTTACTAGGGATTTGAAAGGTTAAGGTTAAATAGAAAGAAAGAGGGTTAAATAGGACAATAAAAGTGTGTGTGTGTACTTATGTACGTAAAAAGTTATACTTCTTTGGCACTAGTTAAATAAAGTTTATTTAAATATCATAATAAATAATACATACCGTCAACTAACCTCAAATTCTACAAACGTACTCAAAGTAATTTGTAAAAATCATTTTCATCACTTATAATCATAGTAAATTATCTTTAAATCAATAAATTGTTAATAAATATCAGTCACCGCGATATATTATTTGAAAAATATATATTTATGTATATTTTATTCGGACTAATACAAAACATGTGTTGTAGGTTCAGAAACACTTGAATAAATATCGTGAAGTTGGTACCTTTTTTTGAAAAACTAAAATGTTGACTAGCTTCAGGGTGTTGGTTTTTTGTGACGGCATGCGCGTGAAAATTGACTCTCATCATTTTTCCCTAACGCCAAAAGAAGTATAACTTCAAAAATAACTTCCTCTGATTCTTTCCAACTTTAGTATTTATTTTCTTTATTTTTATTGTATTAAATTGATTTGAATTTGAATACTTTTAGTTTTAAAAGGATTTAATTATCATTATCTGATTATTAGTATAATGTGATGATGTCACTGAGTACTGTACTTCAATACTCGTATGATATTTACATACTAAATTCTATAACTTCATATTTACTTTTGTGATATGATTAAACCCAGTAAGTTTTGTACACCTATTGATATTGTGTAAGCTTGCCTTTAAGTATATTCAAAAGAATACTACTGCTCTTTCTTATTTGGTTGCCTGCCGTTGGTTGGTTTCTAAAAGTTGTACAACTTGCGTCACGTTTTGCCTTAATAGAATAGAATAGAAAAAACTTTATTGTAGACCAAAATAATCTTTTACATGGAATAGGTACATCTTGTAAGTATGTACAAAGGGCGGCTTTATCGCTAAAAGCAATCTTTTACAGGCAATCTTTGAATGGACAATACAACAGTAAATAGATGAAAACACAATCGAACGAGTCGGACCTAAAAAGTTTGAAAATTTCCTTAGAAGATTACATTTTCAAAGAGTATCATGGTTCAAATCGCACCAGGTAAGGTCTAACACGTATTCATTAAACCCCCAACTCAAAAATAACTACAATGATTACAAAAGAGTTGATGATCTTCAAATGGCTTAACAGATTTTCTAAAAGTTTAGCTAGGAACATGCTCGATCAAGACACCTTTCCAATAAAAAAACTAAATCAAAATCGATCTATCACTTGAACAGCTATAATGCCCCAGGTAGACACACAGATACAAAGACCAACAGATACACACTCCTCCTCCATCGGGGGTTAAAAACGTCTGTGCATACTGCCACTAGTACTACTACTGTTTGATATAATCTAGAAAATAAGGTTGCCAAAGCTCTATTAGACTTGATAGGGTTGTTCGCAAATGAATAACACCGCTATTATTGCCAATTTTTATATGCCTTACTTGCTTAGAAAAGCTAGTCAACTGAGCTGTGAAAAATATAGTTGTAAAAGAAACACTCTCAAAATAGAATAAGATTATTATTTATTGTGGTATGTGGATAATAGTACTAATATATTTTTCAGAACAATGACTTCTAATTAGGCAGTGGCCGAATTGAGCAATTCATCTTTATCTGTAGACAAACATTTATTGGAATTCATAGACAAAAACCTTAATTTCTAGTTAAAGCAATCTGGATTTATTAGTTCTTAGTATATTTTTTGTAAACTCAGGGTAATCTATCGTAAACCAAATTGAAATAAAATTTTCTTTCTTGAGTAGAAACATAATCATACATACGAAACATAACATATATCTATGACGTGCATATTCGTTACTATAATAAATTACTTTTGGGCTTTAAAGCCATTGAAGAAATCTGATTGATAGCTGATAATGAAGCGACGTCTCGTTCTTTCGGATTGGGATCACATTGTTGCGAGTTCGAACCCTACCCAAAAGACCATCGAACTGAACGCACTCTTAGTATAAACCTTTAGTTTATTTGGAGGGTTTAACAAGAAAACTAGTAACGTGTGACCCAGGGTACAAGCAGTTTTTAAAACAAAACAGTGAAAAACTATTATAAGAGCACAATAGTCGTTGAATCGAACACATCATATGCAAAATTTAAGTATACTATTTGAGGAGTAACAAAGCAAAGCGTATTAACTCCGTCAATATTTTGAGAAAACATACTTTTGAGAAAAAGGCATAATCCATAATATTAATTATAATTTTTATTGATATTATACTTTTGGTTCTTTTATAAAATTATAAATTAAAAGTATTAAAAACTTAAAAAAAAACAAGCTTTTATTTAAATACGTTAAAAAGAAGCCCTTTCATTTGATACCCATATTGTAGGAGTGCATTAAAAATAACTAGTCCGCCATCTTGGTTGTTCCGCCATGTTGGATTTAAACTGACGTCACACAGCTAACCATGCATTGTCATCCAAACTAAACGTGAATAACAAAATTTCAGCTCAATCGGTTGAAGATACCTGCTTCCAAATTGAGTTGCAAGATTCCACCCGGATAAACATAGTTACATGCATTGCAAGTTAAATAAAATCTTGTAAAAAGTAATATGTTTTGATGCGTCATCATTTGACATGAGTTAGTCTAAAAAAGATTAAAAATCCGTTTCGTACTGTCTTATTTCGGTGGACGGAGTTAATAAGCTTTGATATGTTACTCCTCATTTATCTTAAAACCAGAATATGCCAAAATTATAAAAAGTATTTGACCTCCTAAAAGCCTTATGAGGAAACCTCTGAATGTACCAATTAAAATAAAATGTTTAAACGACTGCATAATTAAGTTTACTATGTACCTTTAAAGGTAAAGTAATTATCGACTAAATTTTGTATGAAAAAAGCCTTGACTAAACCCTTGATTTGTAATATTCAAAATTTTTAACCATTTTGCTAAACAAGACACCCTTAATTCACAAAAAATTACGTTTAATTTCAAAATCATGGAAGCGAAACCTCTGATGAAAGCCCGTAATTTACTACGGGGTTCGTCGGGTACATTGAAATACTGTGTAAAAAATTATGTTCTAATATTACATAATGTGCACTGCGTTGTTCTTTTGTAATAGTACACTTTTTTTTCCTCTAAGGACTTAGAAGATTAGAAGATTGTTCAATGTTGTACTGTATGAACACACAAACAATCGACATTCTCATTAATCTACTAGCTGCTTCTTTTCCGAAAAACCTTATTCCCGCTATTATCAACATATAACGTAACAAACCTGTCCAATCGTTCTCAAGCGATTCACTTCCCAATGATCAGCATTTCATTTTTATTTATATACAAAATATAGAAAATTACTTAATATTTTTAAAAATAGAACTGCACAATCGTTAAAAAAAAATTAAAGCTTTTATATTTTTATTAATTTAAAATAAAGAAATTATAATAAAATGCAAATAGTTCCAGTGATAGTTGTGTGATCATTATTCTCTAAACGTAAAAACTAGTAAACATTTACTTCCTATAATACATATTGGAGAATTGAAGTTTCCACGTGTTAAAATTGTATTGTAGTTCCTAACATTTTTTTTAAGTAAGAAAACCATATCGGCAACAATACTTACATAACATTTTCACGTCTCTTGAATTCACGGTTGAAGGCAGCGGTATTATTGTTACAAAAATAGTTCATTGTTTAGTTTAGAGGTTCTTCGAAATCCTTCTAACGGCGGTATTATTGTTATTTGATTCTTTTCTTATGTACGAGTAAGGTAAAGAAAAGGAAAACAGATAAAAATGGGAATTCAATACAGTTCTTAAGCAATCCACTCAAAATACAATGGAAATGAATATGGAGGTTTCTACCCATAAGTAGGCTCCAATGTTGAGACAACGTAACCAAGATATCGAAAAATTTAAAAATATTGAAGGAATTTGTAAAATGATATGTTGAAAGTTTACGCGAATGTTACACATTGAAATAAAACTATTTTTAACGGATACTATCGCGATTTATTTGGTGTTATTTTATTATTTACACTGATCCAGACGTTTCAGTTGCTTTTCAGCAGCCATGGTCACGGGTAGACTAAGATGGTGGTCGTCTCATGTATCGAAGTGCAAAGTTATCTCAAAGTACCCGGAGTTTGTTGATTGTTGGTGTTACTATTTACGCAGAATGAGCTCAAAGTGTCTTGAAGCCTTGCTGCTTTGCGGGATCAGTGTAAATAGTAAAATAACACCAAATAAATCGCGATAGTATCCGTTAAAAATAGTTTTCATTTCAATTTGTAAAATGTTTAGTTCAGCACTAGGCAAAACTCATTACCTGTCGACCTGGGTTCCTCGCGAGTTATCCCTTCAAGATTAAAATAATTAAGTTTAACTTTTTACCATTACTCACTTATGTTAGAGATAATTGTCTGAAAAATAAAATGGCCGTTAACTAAATCAGTGAAAGCTTCACTTAAATGATAAACGGCCTTACGACAGCAAACAAGACTTTTTGTTTAGTTAATAAAATAAAAAACTAGAAACAACGGAACGGAGAGTTTCCATCAGCAGTATTCAAATTGTCTACTGACACGCGATTGCGATTTCTAAGCTCTAGTCCTAAACCAGTTCGTTTTGGCCTAAATTTTATCTGTTGAGACCTCTCCAGGTTTATGTTAATACTCAATGTCCGAGTATGTAGTTAGGTAGTAGTGAGTTTTGTGTTTTATGTTCAATTTCCTAGGAGACCATTTGTTGAAAAAGCTATTATCATATACAATATCTCCTCCATGAAATAGCCTAACAAAAGATTTTGAGAGAGAATATTGGAATAAGAACGATTTAATATCTTTTCAAAATTGTTAAACCTATTAACCTTCCTTAAACTGAACTACTCTAAATTCACTCGAATTCATTTCAACATTTTAGCATGAAAAGAGTGATTTTAAACTTTCGCATAACTTTTCATTTGTATACACATTAGACTATGGGTCTTAATCGATCTGGTAATCTTGGTAATAAATCTGGTAATCTAATCTTATATTATATTTTTGTGTAAGTATATTGTATATTTTATCTGTGTGCATACACAGACTGTATATATATCCTAGTGTGTATATATGTATTGTTAGGACTGACTGCATATACATTTATGCTTAATTATTTTTATTATTTACTTTTATCTTCATAACACATGATATATGCTATATTATAAGTATGTTTCTGTGTATTCTATGTATTCTTTAAAAATAAAAATATCTCCAATATCAGCACTACACACTAAAACTACCCATGATTTAATCTATTTATTGTCGATTTGTCCATCCAAAGGTTGCCTGGAAGAAATTGCTTTCAGTGATAAGGCCGCCCTTTGTACATTTTCACCTGATGTATTTCTTTTAAAAACATTTTTGTTGGTGTACAATAAAGTTTATTTCTATTCTATTTTATTCTATTCTATTCTTTGGTTTTTCTACAATTCGATTGATGGTCATCAATTGTGGTCTGAGAAAGACTGCTTTAGTTATAACATGAAAAGGAATAGCAAAAATGATAATGTTTTTTTCCTGTATCATCTATCTATGTAACGGAATCTTTCAATGCAATTTTCACCAACTGCAAGACGTCCGATTAACTTGAAAAATTAAACGTATCGAGGAAAATAAATTCTAAATTAAAAAACTAAAAAAACGGTGTTAAAATTTCTGTATGGGAAGGAATGGCAGTATTTACATCAATAAATGTTGGAGATATAGCAGAATATACTAATCTTCGTTTACTTCAAGGCTAAAAGCCCATGCAGGCGTTACAGACGCTAAACAACTGTCCCGCAATGACATTCTTCATAGACATTCTTCATAGACATGCTTAATATGAGGATAATAATCTTTTCTTTATTTTCCCTCGTTTGGGCTACCATCTATGTTTCTCTAGTTTTGTAAGTTTGTATATTGGCATTGTGATTCCTCTCAACTGAAATGTGTCGTATTTCTTATTCCTTTCTCACACCACAACTACTCATTACTTTCTTTTATATCTTGTTATTTTTGTCCTGCTTGGAAGAAATTGTATTTAGCAATAAGGTTGCGTTGCATCACTGTAATCAAATTTTAATAGTGTATTATAAGTAATTCTAATTTTGATCATTCATATATCAATTATACTATTATGCTCTGTTGTATTGACATTGTAAAGACTAACTCACTTGATACTCAACAAACCTATCAATTATAGTACAGGTACCGTGGGAAAACCAATCAGAGAGACAGGATTTTTCACACACTTCATCATGATGGACCGATGACTTGAAAAATATAGCATGGACTGGATGTGGAAGGCAGAAGAACGGGTGCTGTGGTGCGCATTGGGACAGGCCCATGTCCAGTAGTGGACTATGAAAGACTGATTGATTGACACATCATCAAAAAACTTTAAACTAAGGTTTCAAAACGTTACATATTTAAAAAAATATGTAAACAGATTTCTAACTTGATGGGACTAAACTTATTTCATATCTTTTTTTTTATGGGATAGGGCTCAAACGAGCAGAAGGGTCACCTGGTGGTAAATGACTACCGCCGCCCGTGGGCACCTGCAACTCAAGAGTCACAAGTGCACAGCGGGCCTTAAAGCTGCGTTTCCACCAGAGATGTGCGAGGATGGCTAGCGAGGGATGTGTTTAGAATCGCTTCATTTACCTAGCCTCGCTCAGCGCAGCTCCTGTGGAAACGGCTAGCGGAACGAGGTTTTTGTACGTACAAAACAAGCGAAGGAGAGGTGCGAGGGATGTGTGCGAGAAATGTGTGCGAGGCATGTGTGCGAGAGATGTGTAAGAGGGATGTGTGCGGCCAAGCCAGCCCATACGTGCCGAAGCATGGCCGGCTCGGCCACGAATCCTCTTCCTTCCTTAATGTATATTAAAACGAAATAGGGATTCATCTCTGATGTAATAAGTAAAAACGATTTGTAACAATCGCTAGAGTTATTAAGAAAAAGGAAGTATTACAACGCAACCAATATTTGAAAGATTTCGTAGTGTACGAAGAAAAACGCGAGAGACGCGCAAGTAGCAAATTAAGAACGTTTCGTTTCACACGGTTTATGTCTACGTTCCAATAATGCCACTTATTAAAAGTCTGAATGAAGTAGGGCACACAGACCCCTCCGCAATACGATTGACTAAATTTATATTTTAGTCACGTTATGTCCCCAAATTCTTGTGTGAAACAAAGTGGGCAACATTAAAGAAAAAACTAAATTAACGATTATGGAGGACTCAAGCTGTTGATCGTTCCCATTACAACTACCTACACTTAGACTTTTTATAAAATAATACAATCGCGATACTAATACATTCATACAGTATAGTATGAATTCAATTGATTACGACTGTACTTCTGTTGTTTTGCGTTTCTGTTATATTGCATATCTGGTTTATAGCGAATCTGCTGTTTTGCGAATCTGGTGTTTCGCGATTCTGGTATTGAGCGATTCTGGTATTACGCGATTGAGCCGCTCAAAAATCAGCCCGATTGACTCGATTGTCACTTATTTCATAATACGAATATAACAAGAATTTCACATTCGGGTTATAGAATTTCTCTCTTTTCGATTAAACCGTTTCTACGGTTAAATGCCTCTGACTCCCTGACCGTTTCGCAGCCTCTACAGCCCTGTTATTGTTCTCGTTTGCCAGATTAGTTTTTAGTCACTATTTTGCTCTTTGTGGTCCATCTGAAAGCGTGGGTAATAATTGTTCCTTTTCTCTAGTGTAAAATCATTTCTGCAAAACCGATGATGCAATTGTTGAAAATCAACGAAAGTGGTAGAAATCCTTATCATAGTTGAGTACAACTTTCTGAGTAAAGAAAAACTTAGGAACTTTACTATCATAACCAGTACAGGAGTTTTATTACTTGTTGTTTGAACAAACTTGAACAAAAAGATGGATGTTGAACTTTGAACAAATAATATCTTACGATGTGTTTTTATACATATCCAAAGTTTCAAACCGACTGATTTCTGTATGTTTTCTTTTTACTTTGTGAAACAAGTGTAATTTATCCTTTCACTTTTGAAATTAGGTAATTTTTAACTTTTAATGACATCAGGCGGATAAGTTCCAATTTGTAAATATGATTATTAAAATGCTCTTAGAGCTAAGCGGAGAGCCAAATGATTATTAAGATAGATAGATAGATAGACAAAATATTCTTTATTGTACACCACAGTTGAATAGAAATTAAACATATGTAGTTAGTAATAGTTTATACTAAGCTGCAAGTACAATGGGCGGTCTTTTCGCTAATAGCGATGCCTTCTAGACGACCTTTGTATGGAAATAACAGAGGAAAATAATCGGTAGCTGGTGGCGTACCAAAAATATTTAGAACGGGAACAATGAAATAAAAAATATAGTATCTAGGTAAAGCGAATGTTATTACAACAAAAATGGAGTCAATACGAATACGTGAAGTATCTACACATACATACACATATACACATACATACATATAGATACACACACACACATACATAAGAAGTGGAATAAGTATAGTAATTAGTAAGACATTTTAGTGGAGTTACTTATTATGGAGCCTATCGCACAACGTGAGAGAGTTTACACCACTTATAGTGTTAGATAGTCATCTTTTACAAGTGATTTAAAAGAGGTTAAGGTTTGAGCTCATTAATTTTTACAGGTAATGCATTCTATTAACGTTAAAATTAAGTTGTTAGATATTCCAAGTATTTATTAGATATGATTATTTTTTTTGAAATCTAAAGTACACAAAGTATAAGGCACCGTTAAATTACACAATTGAATTGGTAGTTTGGCGTCAACAGTGAGATTTAACGTGTAAGCTGTGAGTACCAGGGCCCCCAAGTGAATAAACTTAGGAAATATAATTGAGTACGAAAATCTGACACAGTGGCAAAAAAATGGTATTAAATATAGACATACTTTATTGCACACCAACTATCACAAAGGCAGTCTGTGAGATACTATTTTATTTGTGTGATCCATAAATAATTGTCCTGAGTCTGGGTGTTCTTTGAATGTTTGTAAAAATTTCGCGACACAGGAATATTCAAATTTTTTTTTTAAATATCTTTTGAGGAAGGCTTACAGACTAAAACAGAAACAAACATATATCCATGTTGCTAACAACAAGACTCCATAGTTAGGTAACAATATACTACACTCTAGAAAAGTGTGAATTGTGAATTCACTCAAGTCATGAACCAACGCATACAAATAACAAATACAGATACACCCACAAACCCATACGTACATACAAAAAGAAATTCTTAGAAATAGTAATTATTAATAATGTAGCACTAACTAATTCGAAATGAGATGATACAAGATAAAAAAAAGAATAACATTATGTACTGCATTACCTAACAGTTTAAGTACCGCATCCGACACTATCAGTGAAAAATGGTTGTGCTAAAAGCTGTCTCACTGTGCTAGCCTTTGTGCAAAACAAGTCATAGTGCAGTGAGCCCTGTAGTTCGTTGTAACCGCGTGCATACCGCAGTAAGAAGGAGTTACGCCTGTAATCAATAGTCACAAAAGGTACATGGAGCAGTGGTCGCTGTCTTAGACCGACTTGGTTAGTTCGCAATCCTATCTTTGGAGCTCAGTAGAGTCGATTGTGCCATTCGCGATGCTAGTCAAATAACTAATGTTACTTATATGTCGCCTGTATTCGAGTGGCAGGAAGTGATACCGTCTGCAACGATGATAGTAATCATGCGATGCGGGAGATGTCTTAAAAAAAAAAGAACAATAGTCTCTTATAATGTTATAATGGGCCGGTCTTATCGCTGGCTGCGATTTCTTACATACATCCTTTAGTGGTCTATACTGTCATGCCTTTGTGGCATACCATATTTACTGGCAGGTGATATACTGTACTGCATTATATAGAACCGTTTTGAATTGTATAAGTCACAGAATAGGTCTGGTAGGTGAAGTCTGATGTGAGCGACCGTGAATGTCAGAACGGGTCGCCGAAGCAATATAAATGTGATCAAGATATTAATTATATTGTATTACCAATGTTGAATGTGATAAGCCAGATGATTGATTATAGCCTTGCGAATTAGTTAGTGCTTCAATTGTTCTCCTCTCACTCGCGAGCCTGAAGTCCTGGTTACCAAGATACGTTACCCGGCGCCTCCACCTTGCAGACCCACGGTGTTCTTCCCACGTTTCGTCTAGTGTCCTCCTTTTCAAAGACCCACGGCGCCGTCCGCCACGTGGAGTAACTCAGATAGTAGGCAGTATCAGGAAAGATGGATCTAATTTCTAAGGAAGAAGAATAAAAGATTATGCGGTCGCAACTTTGATTTTTACTTTTAAACCTTTAAAGAATTACATTTACATTGACAAACAACTTCCAACAAAATAACACAATTAATATATCTTGCGGTTCCGTATCTCAACACGGGCGTCTGTCCTCCAAGGCTGCACAGACGATTCTCATCTTTTTCATGGTTCTATGCTCTGAACTATTTCAAATACGTATTAGAAATCTGAGGACGGAGTCGCCAGTCAGACTTACGCGCCAAAGAGGTTAATCATCAGTCCACAGAGGTTGCAAGTCGGAGCGTGTAGTCCGATACAACAATACTATAAAGGTAATAGGCACATTGTGTAGGTATTTACATAATAAAAACTAATTGCTCTGTTTCTAAAATAAAAACTGTTGAATCGATTTCTAAAGTTTATTAAATCACTTGCACAAAGTATTTTTATAATTGGAGAAGTTATAAGGCTCTAACATAACTTTGGAAATCGTTTACCAACTTTGATTGGCTCACTTTCTTCAAACGTGATTTCTAAAAGATTGCTCTGATATTCAACACCTGCAGTTCCTCGTGACATGTAAAATGCGTCATTGAGATGTTTTTTTTATCTGTAGTGAGAATCTTTGCAAACATACAAATTAACAGATAAAAAATAAATCAACTCAGTACAAATTTATAAGTAATCGTCGTATGTGAGTTGTAATGAGACTTCTCCCCAACTACCACTGTAGTTAGCGAGAGGGCCGTTTTAGCTACTGTGAAATCTACGTAGTCTGTGCAAGTCTTAATACTGTGACGAAATATCCAGCGTCTTATAACAAAAAATATCAAAACTATATTGTAACTAGAAATGTCCTGGATCTATCAGAGTTTTCCACACGTCACAAATATACATACATATACATACATTAAAACTTTGTTCAGATGTCTTTAAAAAAAATAAAACATATCTATCAGTCGTAGTCGTAGGACTGCACAGCAGAAGTGAAAACATACATACATTTGTATATGTATATATATATGCGTGACGGTGACGCAAATTCAGTGCCTTTTCCGCATACCAAAAGTGCCCAACGTGCCTAAAGAAGTTTTCACTTCAAAAACTCATTCCTCACATACTTTTCAGTGAACGCATTTCCATGGTATTAATTTTACTTTCATGTTTCCTCTGCCATACCCAACTCTCGCTACCATACATTAGAGATGATGTCATGGTGGTGCCAACACTCCCTCGGGAGTCACCAGACGTGCTTTTATTGACACGTTTTGACCTTCCACAAACGAGTGCAAGACACCGTTCACTGAGTTGTCCTTTTAGACTCTTCTTTCAATGTCTTTATCATACTTTCCATCCCTTGTAAACATACTTCCAAGATAAACAAACTTATTCACTCGTTCCACTCTTTTATTTACAACCACTTTTTTAACCACACAAAAAGTTCTTCATCACTTTCAAACTCCGTAACCCTTGTTTTGCTTGCACTTACTTTCATACTTTTCGTTTCAAGCTCATCATTCAAGATTGTTATCATGTCCTACATCTCATTCATCGAAGCAGCAAGTAAGTCTTGATCATCGGCGTACAAGAGACACTTGGCACGTAACTGGCCCATGCGCAAACCGCACTACTACTGTTACTACTACTGCTCTTTCAGTTTAGATAAACAGCTACCACGGACACTAAAGATATCAAACCAGCCTGTGTAGGCACCGTTTATTCTGACACAGGCTTTGGAATCTATGTATAGTGACTTCAAGGTCCGTATCAAAACGTCATCCACTCCATACATAGATAATGTCGACCACAATTCATTCCTCTTCTGGGATTTTGTGCTAAAAACTTTTCAGTTGTGCACCTTAGTGAGAAGACTTGACTACAGACCATTCCTCTTCTGAATCCAGAACATATATAAAAACTAATGCAAAATGGCAAACATTAAAAAAATATTCCAAATAAATTTCTGAAAGTTAATTTTTATAATTAAGTTTAGTTCTACTATATTACGAATAATTTGTCTTCTGGAAAGGAATTTGCACTTACTTTTTCTTGCGGACTTGTAATTATGTCCCCTTTTAAGTAAAGCTTCTTTGACTGAGTGAACACTTGGACCAAGACAAATGTGTGAGCATTTCTTTCTCCTTTAGATTGGTTTTCTTTGTTTGTTAAGAATTAAACTACAACCGTCTTGTGTCTCAAGAATAAAATCTTTTATTTTAGGATACCAGGCGAAGGGTTGAAGGTTTTTGCAATAAAACAGAATGAAATAGAAATAATAAATTAATCAGAAAGTCGCCTCTCACATTGCGAAAGTTAAAGAAGACCTTGAATTTTCTACGTTAAGTGCCAATGCGTCACCAAGATGTGATGTTTTTAAGTTTAAACTCTTTAACTTGTTTTTAAAACAGGAAAACGGTCTCGTAAGGTGTAAAAATAAACTTCTACTGTATTCTGTACATTCTTATAATGAAAATCAAAATCTTATAAATATCATCGAAAAATATATTGTTTAATCGGCCATTTCCTCGTGGCCAACGGGTAAGTGCAAAATCTTAAAGCGTAGTGTCAAATCTCTTAGTTGCAACCACAACTCAAATGCTGAATTCCGTAAGACAAAGAATTCTCTAATTTATTAAATACTATTTAGTTCATAACTACAATTTTTTTTGTTCATAATTAAGACGTTGGAATATTTAATCTTGTCGACAGACGTGACATTTGCTTAGTCAAAGACGAAGTAATTTTTAATTTTTGAATATTCATCATGAGTTATTTTTACGAGTTTATTAGCTACTCTAGGTATCTTGGCTTAGCTACTGAATGGCGCTATAATTTGAATTAAGAATGTGTTACAATTTATAGAACAAAATAACTCTATTGGACTTTTACTAAATTTTGTGTTGACATGTTTTGCTATGTTTTGTTGGACTTGTTTTACGGCCAGTAGTAAAATAAGGAGCGCGGTCTTACTACAGCTATTTTGTTTCCCTTATTTATCAACACTCTATAAATCGTGTAATGAAACTAATATTACTTGCGTCCATCAAATAGGATAGTCTCTTTTGAGAATGAAACACGAATTTCTTGACCTACTGACCTTAGTTTTTGTACTACTATAGTTAAATATTTATATCTTTACTTACTAACTTAATAAATAATCCTTTTATCCTAATTTTTAAAGACAAATAGCATATATTTCACGTTACTTGTTACATTGTGCATCTGACAAAGTTTATTTGGAAAGTAATAATTATAATCTTCTACAACCGCATTAATAGAAGTCTGATTTTTGTTTTAGCCAACAATTAACTAATTGTGGCGTATTAAGCCAGCTAACTTTCAGTAGCAGTTACACACGATAATAAAGTTTCGTTATTGTTTCTGACACAAAACGATATTAACTTGTAAGTTATATCAGTACACATTGTATTCTATTGTGTGATATGTATAATGAACAGTATCTTTCAATGTATCTGCTATTACCATTTCTTTCGGAGTGAGTTTGTCAATCATATATAGACAGGAGATTTAGAAATGTAGTATGTCAAAGTTCTCGAGCTGAACATTTTCCGCTTTTTCTCTTAACTTGAGTCTCTTTTGTACAATTCTTGGAAATGCTAAAGTATTCAGAACAAATGAAAATAGTAAAAGTAATGTTTACTTTTAGTATCATAAAACATCTGGATAACAGCCTTATTATACATATGACCATATGTATAGATATGTAGGTTTCTGACGTGCTGTCTGGTGTTCCTTGAATCATAAATACTCTCGGGAAATACCGTTTCAGGAATAATATGTATGTACATGTACGTAATAGTGAAGTTCTTGGAGTTTATCTCTAATTAAATTGAAACCACTTCTTGTTAGAACTGTAGAATAGTTATTCTACAGTATTATAACTAACTAGTAGTACAGTACACAACTATGTTTTCTGATGGAATACAAGAGCTTTTATAGGAATTATAGGTTATCATACGTAGTATGTTGCGTATGTATTACATCACAATATAATTCATTTAAAAGAATGCTAGGAATTTATGAACTTCCGATTTATAACATTATACGTCACAAACTACGTCACGATCTACGTCATGCACTACATCATCCCCGTAATTTTTAAAGACAATAATTCGTCATGAAATTTTTGACTTTTACATTAAATTTGCAAATTAGGTAGTTAGTCTTACTTACTATGATTACATTCCATTAAACACTTTTATACATTATCGTTTATAATAATTTCTATTTATAATCTCGGTAGTTAGGTTTGAAACATAATAAGCTACATTCCATAACCTTACACTTGTTTATGTTGCATGTTATTATTAATGCTGAATATGCTGATACATTAAATTGCCATATGATCATATATTATGCTAAAATATTTTATAATTATTTTGTTCTATGTACTGTTAAGCGTATGTAGATGTACTAAGGTATTTCTGGATAAAAGAGATGGAACTCCTTATTTGGATTAGGTATTTTTTTTGTAATAGAGTAATGATCTAATTTTTATTCACTATCTATCTTTACTTCAAACTTTTTCCCAACTTTTTATTAAAAAAAAAAAAAACAAAAAATAAAGTCTCTCTGACATTTTTCACATTTCTTAACATATTCTTTAATATATTTTTCTAAACCTAACCAAAAATATTTATTCTTTATATTATAATACATCTTTTTCTCTCCCGCATGTCCACTCGTTGGTAATATATGGAAATCATTTAGTATTAATTACCCTTTTTTCGTCTTTATCGGTTATTCTCATTGGGGACCGGTCCAACCCTTATTTTTGTTTATTTCATTCGCTAGCTTCTTTATAAATATTTCATTATTTTCATTCTTCATTATTATTATTTTATTTATTTTCCACAATGTACATTGGATACCAAGTTCCCGCACAAAGGTCATTTGCGATGGAGTAACTGGCTTAATATATAACATATTTTCTTTTTCATCATAAATTAATATCTTCGATTCTTTTACTTTATTCACTTTTCCTCAATGTACATTGGATACCAAGTTCTCGCACAAAAGTGCCTAGCGTCATTTGTGATGAAGTAACTGGTTTAATATATAATATACTAGCAGCGCCCCGCGGGTTTTCCCGCGTAAATCCCGATCCCGTGGGAATATCGGGTTGTCATAACAATAACTATTACGACGACAACAACCACGGCAACACTTAGACGGATGGATATGTCTATAACATCCTGTACTGATGGGTTGTGTTGTTCTAACGTATTTGAATTTCTTATTTGGGTTATTATTTCTCTTCTAGAATTTTTCTATCATTTATTGGTTTAATTTGGTGTTTTCATGTCACTATTTCCATATTTTATTTGACGTATTTAGCACTGTTTTTTAATTATTTTTTTTCACTTTTCAATATTTTTTTTTCTTCATTTTTTCACTTTTTATTTGTTTTTACATAGTTTTATTTCACTGTCCAGGACTGGCTCTATGGTCGCTATGAAGTAGTGTCGACCCCTGGCTGGGTCTCCATGAAGTACTTCCGATATATAACATTATACGTCACGATCAACGTCATGCACTACAATAGATACGACATCCGATACATCAAACAGAACAGGCTGTTATTGAAAGTTACTTTGAAAGTCCTGTTAGATGGATTCGCTGATTTGTGTATTGCCAAGAAAAAAATTGCAGGCGCCATCAACGTTTACGAAATAAGTAAGTAGTACCATTACTTTAGGCCAAAGTAGACGTATACTACTTCGTCGGCCTGGAAATAAACTTTTAATTATTAATTGGAAACAATATTAGCACTACTTTAACCAT
Organism: Euplagia quadripunctaria; assembly: GCA_963859945.1. Lineage (NCBI taxonomy): Eukaryota > Metazoa > Arthropoda > Insecta > Lepidoptera > Erebidae > Euplagia > Euplagia quadripunctaria. The sequence goes on from OY982567.1 coordinate 20,330,801, forward strand.
TATTTTCATTTAATATATTAGTTCTGTTAAGATGATTACTGTAGTAGTTTCAAATAGGTATAACAAGTAACAACAAGATTTATTGAAAACCACTTTCTTACTTGTAATAAGCTGAGAAATACTGAGATTTATAAAGTCGAGTTGGTGAGGTTGATTAATTAAAATTTGTATTGTAGATACAATAAACAATTAAGAGGAAAATTTATGATTTTCATTACATTAAATTTACAATATTTACGAATAACTACCAGATGTAAGGGATATAACATACTACATAAGAAGGCTACAGTCTCATTCTTCTATTTACAAATTTTTATATTTCATTTTTATTTAATTGATTTTTTTATTTAATTATTTGTATTTTAATATTATAATAAGCATTGATTTTTTATTAGATTTTGAGGTGCTAATTATTAAAGTACACTAGAAATGATAATAAATGCTACCGTAGTACAAAGATACATTATAGATACATACATACACTCACAACTGTATCCCCGAAGGGGCCCACCCTCAGATCATAGAAACAGGGAGATTTGTTAAGTAGGCGTGGCGTGTGCGCCCGTATCTGGCGTAAATTGTGCTTGACATGCATTCCTATCTTTAATCGAGTGTCAACCAGCGACTGCGTCACTTCTCTAACATTTTGTCAATACTACGAAATGCCGCGTTGTTCAATGGTTGTTTTCGGAAATAACAGCTTTAAAGTGAATTATATGAAAGATATCATTCTATTTCATACGTAACTACAAAAACTAAACTATATTTTGCCATGATAATCAATAAGTAAATATGGTACGCTGACATTTATGATTATGAAATATTAAATTCTCCAAATTATTAAAACAAAAACCATTGCTCGCTTAGTACGGCTTCACTACATAGTATAAAACAAAGTCGCTTCTTGCTGTCCGTCTGTCCCTATGTATGCTTAGATTATTAAAACTACGCAACGAAATTTGATGCTGTTTGTTTTTAATAGATAGAGTAATTCAAGAGGAAGGTTTATATGTATAATACTTGCATAATATAGTAGAGAAACACTGATAACTTTAGAGGTTTCTAATGTGATGTCGTAAATAAACACATTTTTTTTTGCGTTTACATTGCAAACGCTGGCTAAACCTTACGAGATAGATCAAAATAATGTACTACAGTATTGTACACCTTAAAAAGGTCTACAAAAAAATTTGAGATGGTATATGTCTATCTCTTAGGGATAACCCACAATAACCATTTTTTATCCTTTACTTTTTATGAGAAATAATGGCTTATTTTCGAAGCAATTTTAAGCAATACAGCATTAATCCTTATCCAATTAAGTACCTTAAATTTATTGTGCGTTTAATATAGATCAAAATGGCTCTTTACAGCAGGTAATTTTAATGAATATTTTCGAAGATATTACAGATTTAAAATGCAGGGACGTAGCGGTTGCGGTGGTACCGGCCAGAGGGCCGGTCAATTTCCAGTAAAGATATCTTTTGCAATAACCATTAATAAATCGCAGAGTCAAACTTTCAATGTTGCAGGCTTAGATTTGAGCGTTGAGTGTTTTTACATGGCCAACGTGGTACATGGTGAACGTTGTATATAAAGACATTCTGTAGTATATTTAGTATCATCATTGCACCCGTGCGAAGCCGGGGCGGATCGCTAGTACAAAATAAATCATACTGTTAGCTACGCAATGTATGAGTTTGTTTGCCAATTCTCTCACTAGTACGATAAACTCGTAGTGCAGCCACAGCTGGCTCCCGTAAATTAGAGATGTGAACTCATGTGCACGTCACTTTTGTTTCTTATGATTTTTTTTATTTTGCCTGAAAGTTGAATCAAGTACACATTTTAGCTTATGCTTATCTAATGAACTTTAAAATATATGAATATAAATGTATGGTGTCAAATTATGCAGATGTACATTTAGTGTTGTGTTATTTTTATTTTAGATTTCTAAAAGATCCAAAAAGAAAGAAAAGTGGATAAATGCTACAGGCTAGGCCAGGCCCAAACTAGTTTTCGAACAAAAAAGCAATGTCTAATGAAGACCCTTTTAATATTGCTATGGTAATGAAAAAATATATTGGGTGCATTATTTATCAAAAAAAAAAATTACAGCGGCAAATGTTAAACAAGTATTAGCATTTCACTGGTCATTAAAGTCATTTGCTTTCTAGTAGGTTTTTTCCTAAACGGTATAACGCTGATTTATCTCAAACATATTTTTTACACTAAATGTGCCATTTTATTTAATCGTATTTCATCTAAACTAACAAAAAAACAAACAAAATATATCTAAAAGTTAAACATTAAAAAAAGCATCAAGAAGTTCCATAGACCTTTACTAAGATAGAATATCAATAACTTTTTGTTGTAATTGAAATCCTAGTGATTTGAAATATAAATTGCTTTTGCACAGCATAACGATAATTATGGATATCTATGTGTATGTAAGGCAGACGGTAACTTTAAATAAACGCTATTTCTTACACGCTAATGTGTTTATTCAATTGTCAAGCACTCATTGACTTGTTGATACCGTATACACTTAAGTGCCTGTGAGTCTACGCATCTATTGGTTTTGTTGAACTGCATATGTAGTTGTAAGCTAATGGAAGGGATAATTTGGAGCGGTTTTCATACATTTCGATCTAAACGGCAAATCTTCTCTGTTTCTATGATCTGAGGGCCCACCCCTTTGAGAGGCGTATCAAATACCCACATTTTGCCAACTATAGTTTTGTTTTTAATATTTTGGAAAGTAGCGTTTGGTAAATGTCACAAAAAAACGATTTCAACATTTGTATACTGCTGAAAAATCGCACACAAAACTTCTGAGTGACGTATGTTTAATATTTTTGATGACATTAAAGGTGTCATATCGATAGGTCTAAACATCGAATATCAATTTTCAATAACATGAAAACTCGTTGAAAAAGTGTACGATTGTGGAGCTCCTTTATCTTCAAGAAAACCGACACACTAACAATGTGCGTGTATTTCAAAGTTTGTAAATATAAAGTATTGATATAAAGTATCTAAAATGCATATAAAAGGAAAAATATTCATTTAGATCACGCACAAAATTAAACACAGAGAATACAGATTCTATAGATATAAATCACGTTCCACTCTTGGGCAAAAGAAATTTAAGCTATTAAAAAGAATGAATCGTAAAATGTTTTGAAAACCTATTAGTTGGATATAATGTATTACAGTACTTGTACTTAAGGTGATTTATGCTTTTATTGACGTAATATTACCTGTACTTATTTTCAAGTTTTTCTTTAAGTAGGTATTTTCATTTTTTAAAAGAATTGGGTAAAGTTGTTTTGAACTATGAGGGCAAAGGTGTATTTGGGTATTTAATATTTATAAATCAATTGTGAATCCTTTGCCAATACAATTCTACGTTTTTATTAATAAAAATACATAATTTACATGAAATTAAAAGAAAATTTTGCTAACAAAGTTTAAGAACGAGTTTAAATTACCGGTTTCATCATTTAACATTGTTCGCTTTACTATTATACTAATCTATCAATCGAAATATTTATAATAGCATAGCATTTTAATCCAAATAAATAGAAACCCACTCTTGTTGGAGAAACAAATTCTCATTTTGAAGCATCTGCTCTCCACATGTTTATGCCAGCACCGAAGCGCCTAAAAAATTCAACTAAGTCACACTTCAGGTTCAATTCAACAAACCCAAGAAGCGTCTAAATCTACTGACGAACCTGCATTGCTACTCATTATGTAGTGTTGCTTTTTGTCTAGCTATTGTGTCTTATTGTATGTACATATTTGTTGCGTTGCAATCCAGGTCAAAACTTTGTATTTGCTATATGTGATATTGTTGGTTGTAATATGTTTTGTGCATTTAAATAAATACATTTAAAAAAAATTTACGCTAGACGCAAAGCATTAAAATGTAGCTGGAATTGTAATTTATGAATATTGGTCATTTAAGATAAACAGTTATTTAAATTTTTCAAAGCAAATTGCTTAATATTACTTTTCTTTATCTAAACAATTTACTATGTCATGGTTCTATCATCCATTTTATTGAAAAAGAAATTCTAAAATTTTTATTCCTCAAATTGCTTATTGTTACATTTCGTTACCTAAACAATTTACTATAGCATGGTTCTCTCATCGATTTTCTTCAAAAAAAAATCTTAATATTCTTTCCCCTTTTAACCTAAATAAACCTTTACACAAGTATCTTAGAAAAAAATAAGTGGTGCAGTTAAGTTGTCTGTCTCATCTACTCACATAACATGGCCGCAAAAAATGCTATAAAATACTTTGTAATTGTACCTAATTCATAAACCGTCAATAAAAGTCATAATTTGTAACATTAGCTTAATTTGGAAGGAGAAGTTCCAAAAAATCTTGACTACTTATAATCTCCATGTCCAAAAATAATCCTTATGGAGGTGGAAATTCTCGGTAGTTATTAACTGTCCCATTACTTGTCAAGTATCTTGCCAAATCTATCATCTAAGCCATTGGCTTGGAAACATGCCAAGTAAATGCCTGGCTACGAGTAATATCTGATAAGGTAATAAATAATTCCAGGCATGATTAGGGAGCGTAACTCTATTTTTTTTTATTCCTTTGGGTTTGTATAAAAATAAATAAATGTCTTCTTAAAAATGAACATATTTTAAGGGGCATTCATTTAGAAAACGAATTTTTACGAAAGTTAAACCACAAGGACTACTGACTGGCCATTTGTATAGTTTGTTGTCTAATCCAACGACAGAACAAGTTAGACAGTTAAAATGACACAGAGATAGAGTTTTAAGACTCTGCTATTCATATTTCGGTTTCGGACAATGTAGTTGCTCAGTGAAAAACTAATTTTAATTAAAAGTAACTTGAAATATATTTTTATGGATGGTTTTGCTTCAGTTTATTTATTTATAACTTTTTGGTTACGTTTGCAACGACGAACGCGAGTAAAACATCAGCACTCTTCTGTCCGGGCTTCTGGCGGGTCAGCGGGTAGCTACTACCGGTCATTGTATTCCACAATATAGATACAATTAAAAACAAAATAATGGGTTTATTGTTCGAAATTAAAAGTTATACAATAGCAGCGTTTCCCTGCAGGTTCGCTCACGTTAATATATATTGTGTCAATCAACTCATCACTATCCCTTGGAAATAGTAAATATTCCTGGATAAAAGGTACATTTCGTCCTTTTCTGTACCCCTGGCAACGTGTGCGCAAAGTTTCATATTAATCAGTTGAGTCGTTAAGATGTGAAAGCTAGTAAACAAACAAACTCACTTTAGCATTTATAATATTACTTGTAGTTAGGATGAGAAATACTAAGATATCTCATTTCATGGGCTCTAGTCTTCGACTTGTTTAGAGACACAATAAAAGCTACATCAATGGAGTTAGTTCAATTGATTTATTGCTAGATGGCACTGATAGTAACCATAGTAACTGTCGTGACTCGCGTCTCACGAATGAATGCGCATCACGTATTAATGCCGTCATTCACGTCACATACTTATCATGTTTGTGGTTAGTTTATTTGTGTGTTGTTGAGTTTGAAAATTGGCAAATGATTAGATTTGAGTCCTATTCAAGCTGTTCCATAGGCTACTAAAAGGCAGGATATATGCTTATCTGTCGCTTTAGTAGTGTAAAAAATACTAAGCGACACACAGATATACAAAAACAAAACAACATCACAACGACATAAATATCGTTCCCAAAAACAAAGTCAATCAAGTAAAGTTTCCCATTATATTGATAGGATATTTATGTAGCGCTTTTAACTGCGTAAAAGTGCTACATAAAAATCCTAAAAATAAATAAATGTCGAAATGACCACATAAAGAACGGGTAATTCATGTGTTTGGTAAAAATAATATATTATTAGGTTCAATTCAAACATTTACTTTACATTTTCATTTGTAAACATTTAACAATAAATTTGTCTACCGCACAGAATAGATACTATTAAGTACGCATTTCTAGGCAAATTTCGCCACTATGTTAGAAGTTAAATAATTCATATATATTGCTTTATCGTTTGTTTTTGCTTCAAGGAATTCTTAGTCTGGGAATTTCAATAAAATAAAGTGAAAGTGTTTATAAAAGCCTATGTTCAACAGAACACGACCTATTTCTGGAGCAATTTAAATACAATTACCTAAGAGTGTTTACAGGACATGGGGACAAATATTTCTCATCAAAGCTCACTAGCATTTATTAAGGTTGTACAGATAGCGGGCAGGGAGAGCCGGCGACGCGGCTTGAGTAGTTGAAATGTACGAGCGCCGAGCACGACGGCGGTGTGTGACATCTAATATATTACTAGTTAATACAAAAGATGTCATTACAAAAGTACAATCTGCTCACACCGTGTCACCGTCCCACCCCGCCCGCTATCGGCCCCGTCCATTATCGTCTTAAGCGAAACGCATTTGACGTAACTTCACTTTCGCGAGCAAGTATGGAGAACTAAGTCGTGACTACATTGAGAATAACGAAAAACAATTTTCTTTAAAACTGTCAGCTTCTTTTTTATTAATGTGACCAGGCGTTTCACGTTCACTCGTATTTGTGGTTGTAGCGTGTTCAATAGACTATAACTTACCTCGAGAATTGAGATGAAATTTAACAATAATTTTTCATATCAACCTAGTAGAGAAAGAGATTATTGGGTTCAAATAAACAAACTCTCTAAGAATACTATTTAAGTATTCTTCTTTTTCCATTTTTTTTTATATTAATTTATTTATGTGTGGGCAGGTATGTAATATTTTGATAGCAAGATTCTAGTCTAGTAATTTTTGGTTATCATACATTTGGAAAGTAATGAAATAGTAAATTGTGCGAAGACCATTCTATGTAACGTAAGTCTGAAATGTCTTATCTAGAAACTTCGTCTCAACGTTATGTTTCTTTCTTCTTATCATCTACGTAACACCGATTTTAATTTTTTCAGAAACCCATTCAATGTTTTATTTATTTTATCTGTACTGTACTGGTGTATTGTAGTTTACACCTAGTTTGAATTGGATTTAGGGATTCCGGTGAATGTCTGTGTATAGCTTAACTTTCAAATTCGTGTAGTCTAAATGTGCATACTATACAAAAGTTGTAAAGTACTGGTATCTTTAATTTTATTTAAATATTCCTTAGTGAGTTCTAAATAACTGAAATCGGCAAAATCTGGAATGGAAAAGAACAGTGATTTATGTGATAACAGGCAGACCATTTTAAGACCCATACAAGGAGAAATAGTAGATATTTTGCGACTAAGCACTTGCATTTGCAGCTTAGTATTTCAAGACATGCATTTATCAATCTTTATTTCTAGGTTCTTGAATTTGTCACTATATGTGATGTTATTATCACCGCAGGAAGTTTAAGAAAGTAGTAACCAGTCTGTTCCTGATATAATCCTAGACTACTAATAACAATGACAAATGTCTTATCTAGGTTTGTAATTAATCTTTTAGCACCGATAGAGCAATGGCATCTTCATTTTTTGAAGACTTGGTGTAATTAGGATTCGCAGACTGTTCACTTTATACCACTAAAATGGTCTTATACTCAGTTGATGCAATCAACTAAGTATTTAAAATGATTTTTAAAAAGTAATTAAAACAATGATTTAAAATGTTTTATTTTATTACTCTTCGTTAGTACTCTTCTTACGTTTAAAAAGTATATTTAATAATTATACTATAAAAATATATACTTACTTCTAAAAATTAAATGTATCGTAAAGCTAATTGACACTTGCGTACTTAAAAGCATCATAGACTTAAGCAATTTAAATCAAAATCCGAGACAACAACTGGTAATATGGCACTTCAATGAAAAAATAACTTTATGTAGTTAAAGATTAAGGCAACATTTTGTTTGACCAGACAATGTTATGGTAACTAAGTGGGGGAAATGAGGCTCTCGCGCTAACGCAGCCAGTGTGACGCGGGCATCGGCAGGTTGCGCGCGAGCAGTTTTAACGGTTTGAAAACTATACCAAATCGATACAGAACTGCTTTCGAGTGAAAGTGCCAGGATGTTGTGACAACACGTGCTATGATAAAGTGTACATTCGATTAAACAAGTGAATATATACGTATGTGTTAATCAGTGATCGAGTGAAGTCCATCATTATCCAATGACGACGGTAGGTCAAACGATTCCAAACAACTGTTTTTTATGGTACATTCGTAGAGAGAAAACGTCGTTCGTCAGTCTGATAATTTTTTACTTGCCAATACTGTAGGAATGTTGTTTTCCGCAACTGGTCAACGGATTCTGATAAGTACTTATTAAAGTATATGTATGGTGTGAACGGTAAACATGCACTCGCTAATTTACCATTCCATGAAAGAAATATTGTTCATTTTATCACGAAATTCATTTTAATCACGTTTCCATGAAATGTTTACACCTGAGATTAAACGATTTTAATTAATTGTCTCAGCGAAAGCTTAGTTAGTTAATTATAAAACGTTTTGCTTCGTTAAAATGTTTCTCAGGATACACTGAGGACTCTTTCGTGGCTCTAAGATTTTAATGTATATAACATCCTTATTGGTCTTAAATTTAACACTGTTGTTGAGAAGCCTTTTCAATGGATTCCTCGAATTCCAATATATATCTCCAACAGAAATTCAAAATCAATCCATTTCGTGACTTCTTCGTCAACCTTTGAACATAAATTTTCTAAATTTGTCCATAAATTTATAAATTAGGTGGAGCAGACTCATTTCCTATGATACGTTGAAAATAATAATTATAATCCAAGAAAAATAAATTTACTGTTTTAAATATTTGATAAGATACAACAAAAGTTTTAACAAGAACCCTTTAGCGTACATAATATAATGAAGGTTATCGAGATAGAATGGATTAGTACCAAACTTTTGTGCTGTAGAAGGTCGTTTGGTAAAGCCAGTTTGAAACAGACGCACCGAGAGGTAGATGCAGTATAAACATAATAGTATATTATTCGACATTATCGTGTGTTTATTGGTTTTGTTCTCTTAACGTTTCATTCAACAAGTAGATACTATCTGATCACATTTCCGTATCTTAACTTCAACTCGTATACAGAAAAACAATAGAATTACGCACAACTTAACGTCATAGTTAAATAAAAAAAAATACAGAAAATAAAGTAACTGCAACGAAATAAATACCTAATGTATTATATACTAAACCTTCCTTAAAATAGATAACTATCCTAGAATAGAATAACTAGAACGCGTTAGTGTAACAGTCATGAAAATTGGTCCAATACTTTTGAAGAAAATCACGGACATACATGGGATACGAATACTGAGCCCACTTTTTTGATGTAGATTAAAAATGTTTATTTCTTGATTTACTTAACATATTTCCTGATTAATGAATTTAGGCGGTAAAAAGCAAATAACTTTTAAACAAAAACAACCTTATTCAGTGAAATAACCAAAAATAGTACCAAGAGGTGCTCGAAAAACAATTTCACACACCCGCTAATAGACGCTTCCAATAGTCATCGAATCATATACGATGCTCACTTAACGGAAGGTGAACAACAAGGTTTTCACACAAACGTGATCAGGAACGACATTCATTGGATTATTCGATTATGATTGGTGAATTCATTAGTCACTATTACTTGTTAGACACCAATAGTGACTAACGAATCAGGCAAATAATCTTGGGTATCGTATATATGTATTTTCAATAATTTATTGTTCTATTTAACAGCAAAAGTACGTGTAATAAATCTAAGTCTCTTCTAATAGTAATCTTCAGTTTAATTTTAAAGATTTCTTTATTTATTAATTCTTCATGCTTTCCAGGTTTTGTTTTCGATGATTATATCTTATTATCAATTTTCTTCCTTCTTTGTATTATATTTAGTACAATTTAAGGAAAACATTGTGTTTCTCTAAGTGTTAAGGTGTGACATCATATTTATGACCAATCATTAGATGGTCTAATACTATTTTGTAAATGACTCAAAATAAGTAACCTGAAAATCGATATCTATTTTAATACTAGCAGCGCCCCGCAGTTTCACCCGCGTAAGTCCCGATCCCGTGGGAATATCGGAATAAAAAGAAACCTATATGTTAATCCAGGTCTCCAGCTATCTACATACCAAGTTTCAGCGCAATCAGTTTTGTAATTTTGGCGTGAAAGAGTAACAAACATCCATACATACATACTCACAAACTTTCACGCTTATAATATTAGTAGGATATCTTAATCATATACTTAGTTGTTTCAGGAAAGATTTATTTTTAAACTTTCATATCAATTGCAAGCTACAGTACCACTAATACCAATGACAATATATCGCCGTGACAATCGGTATTTAAAATCTAATACTATTATTGTTCTCTTGCTTTCATTTATATTCTGGAGTCAATTTTTCGCCATAATTAAATGGTTTCAAGAATGGGCTATCCATTTCAATATATCTCTATACAAATTTTATAGAGGTTCTTTGTAACGAAATTGTAGACCGTGACAAATTCATAGTAATGTTAAAAAGATCTTCAATATTACACTCAAGAGTTTTCTTTTAAAAGTTTTGCTCACAAATTGATAGGTTATGACAAATGAATGCACGGAGCACGGATGGCGCAATGATTTAACTGGTTACCTCGCTTCTACGCCGCGCCGAGTGTTGTGGGTTCAAATCCCACACGGGACAAAAATTTGACGAAATTTCATACTTTCATTTTAATAATATATTTTGGTAGTGCACATTACCCGTAAGATTAAGAGGTTAGTTAGATTAGCTAATGAATGTAATGGAAGACGGAAGTTTTCAGTCCAAGTTACGAAAACTGACCTTACCGAGTCATTTAACATGGTGTTCCTAGTATTTTGACCGATGTATTAAACCATGATGAACGACGGCAAAACATATACGTCTGAATCTTGTAGTAAGTTTAGAGAGATTGAAGTATACATATACTATTCCTGATATTGTGTCTGTAATACATGTATAACTTACCAAATATAGATGGTCAAGTATCGCCCATTACTCTAACTCATAGAGAAGAGGGTGAAGCTGGAAACAACAATATCTTTAACAAATTGTCGCCTACGGTATTTCCGGACCGATACGACCTTCAAACCTTAAAGACAAGAGCAGACTCCCATCTCAAAGGCCGGCACTTGTGACTCTTGAGTTGCAGGTGTCCATGGGCGACGATAGACACTTACCATCAGGTGACCTGTCTGTTCGTTTGCCCCCTATAATATAAACAAAAAAAAAAGCTGGCATCTAAAATCCTTGGTTTGATTAATAAAACAAGCGGTATTTCATTACGAGGCATTACGTCGCTAGAACCCGCATGAAGCACTGATGTCATCTCTGACCAGGAGTTTCTAGAAACTATGTAGAGCGTTTTGACGCTATGGTTTTTTGATGAATCTGTTTTCACCAGCGCTACTGGGTATAGCCGCCTAAAAGAGTTTAAGTCTGATAGTAAAAGTTTCGGTTTATCTTTAAATGTATACTGAGTAAAGCATACACTTTGTTTTCGTTATATAAACAAGCTTTTAGTAGTGGTTGGCAAATTTATTGAGCAGAATATAATTTAATTATTGTAAATTGAGTATCCAAATTTACAGTTCCAATTACTTACCTACCGAAATATCGGTGCATCATCGATAATTTAATTTATTTAAACACAAATTTTATCATCATCAATTCCAATAAGGTCAAATTTATAAAAAATAAGCAGCTGTTATGTTTTGTATCAGAGCAACTAAAAAGCACTCATTTACTTTCATTATAATAAGATATGATAGAGTCGTGATGGTTTGTCAAATCATGGTTCATAACGATGCTATGCTCTTATCGTTGTACTCTCTTAATCTTACTGTTAACCTTGAGCCTTGTTTCAAGGTTAAGATGAGGTATTATCGTTGCTAAGGACACTCTCTTGAATAATCAATCTTTAGTGGTATCAGATGAGTAAAATTTATTGCTTTAAAAGCTCTTAACAATTTTCTTTTAAATCCCATGGATTGCTATGGGATCCAGTCCACAGCCTGGTCAAAGAGAGAAGTGTAAGAAACAAACCATGGGTATAAAACTGATAGCAGTTTCTTCCCTACAAGTAAAATATTTTGACCCGATGTTATTTATACAAGCCTGATTTCCTGATTTTTAAATTAATTAGTTGGATTTATCTTTAACCTCGAGATTTCATGAAGAAGACTTCTTTAGTTTTGTAAACGAGAAAAGAAGTATGGGGTTGGATATCTACTGTGGACCAATCAAATTAAAATACTGACACAAAATAATGTATGCATTAAATTTCATTACAAATTTACACATTTTAAATACCGTACGTCATAGTATCCGTGGGTATCTTATACCTAAACAATAGCTAATTAACGAGCGGAATCCCACAGCATGTAACCGGCAGAAAGTTTTGTGTCATGTTGACAAACTTTGAGTATGTGCGGCTGCATACCTTGAGCACCTACATGAAATACCTCCAATACGGGTGGGCCATTACAGCAACTTGTAATTTGAAATTTACTAGGGTCTTGCAACTTAGGTTCATATTCTTGCAATAATAATTACTACACCAGTAGCACTCCAGTTTTTATAAGTTTTACTTTGCATACAGGCAGTTCATATTATTTTGGAATATGATGAAGACAAAAATGAAGCTTATATTCTTGAATATACTTTGATGTTTTAGCTAATATTCTGGGTTAGTGATTTTAATAAATATTTTTTTAGTCACCAATGTAATGTTCTAGTAGTTAAAAACCTTAATATTCAAAACCGTTGAAATATATGTAGAACAAAAGCCAACTACTGAATCACAAATGTAATCTCGATCTTACGACAACTCCTGTGCAAAAATTGAAGTCTTGGGCCGTGGTTACAACTTCATTAGCGTTACTACTTCTCTCTTATAGATTTCAGAGTGATTTTATAATTATACATTTAAAATGAAATGTGTTTAAAGCGAGAATCATCAACTTGGGAAGTGGTTTCCATGCCGTATGAATTGCGATATTATTCGCTTATAAAACTAGCTTTTGCCAGCGACTTTGCTGGCGTTAATTCAGATTTTGACCATAAATTCAGATAGGCATCCCTCAGGAACAACACTTTCTTGATAAAAGATTCACTATGTCCTTTTCTATACCCTTGACAACACCTTATCAAACAAATAAATAACTAAATAAGTTTAAACTGTTTTTAACATATTCACTGCTAACTAATTCAATGGTCTCATACCTTTAAGTTCACGATCTAAAGTTAATCAAAGTTTTAAGTTGACAAGATATTTGAGAAGTTTTACTTCCTACGTCCGCTGTTTGTACAGTTCAAGTCAGTCGAGGGCAGCGTTGAGGCATGACTTACTGGAATCGGCGAGGCAAGACAATTTCTTATTAACTAAAAACAGTCGAAACGCATGAACGACTTGATACATTCCCATAGGAAGGAGAATAAAGATGTACATTGAACTATAATTAGTTCAAAAATTAAAAGTAACTTTCTTCTCTATTGTAATTCTTATTGTATTTATTATTTTGTTATTTTATTTTATTTTAAACTTTATGCACAATATGTACAGTGGCAGACTTAATGCCAATAGGGTTCTTTGCCAGTCTACCTTAAGGTGACGTAGGGTGAATGAAGTAGAAGCACTATTAAGGATATAAATGAGTGTAATAAGAAAAGAAAAAAAAAATATAGGTCAATAAATAAATAAATGCATAGAAACATACATACATACATGGATATATAAATATAAGGCACACTAAATATTATTATAAAGAATAATAGAGGAGAGAGGATGCCGCCTCCGATGGAAATGGACACCAGAGCCAAGATCGCGCCAACTTGAGAAGGATTCGTTAACTCAGACAGATTTTGTTCCTACAGGAGACGAAAAGTGTGACATTTCATTCTGTTTCTAATGTGAACTATATGGCCTGAACTGTTATTCTTTCTTTCCTGTGACAAAAGCTGGTATATATTCATAGTATAGTAATTTATGTTTGTAAGAGTGATTTACTTCGAACACAATACCTTTGCACAATCATGATTTTATCAACAGTTTGTTTTGTATGCTGTCTTTGTATGCTACACAAACACATTGTATTCCTTTTTATTTCAAACGTTGGACTAAAGCCAGTAAGTACTGTTATGGTTTGTTAAGCTCCGAAGTGTTTTTCTTTTGAAATTATATAGTAAAAGGTTTCTTAATAAACCGAATTGAATGAATAGAATTTGCCCGAGTGACATTTTGGTGTTGAAAGCTTCCGTAAGCTACCGCAACAGTTTACATGCAATAAGTCAAATGAGATGTATTAAAAAATAATGCAGTAAAAGATAAAAAAGTGTGTGTGTGTGCTATTCACACATGGCAGAAGTGAAACTTCAGAAAAGTAGCCAACGAGAGAATGAAAAATAAAAAGTAAAATCGACACAAATAATTTACTAATGTTAATAAATTAAATTTTAGATAATTTCTATAAAAGTTATTGATCAAATTATTTTATTTTAATTTTATTCAATAGGTACAGATACAGAAACAGATCAAGAAATACAAAGAATAGCCTTAATAATAAACATTAAGCAAACCTGAAGTACAGTTACAACTGTACACAAGTTTCAAAACAGACAATACTTCGTTTTCAATATAGGTTAAGTTGGATTTAAATGTAAATTTGTAAAGAATCAATTAAGTATAAGTGAAATATGGAAGAAAAAACAACTAAAATAAATTTAATACGTAAATGCACAAAAATTTCACCACGTTGACATTGACATATTTTCTGAAGGCTTGGTAGTACGTAGGTGTAAAGACAAAGATTGGTAGTACGCAGGCGCAAAGACAAAGTAAATAAGTCTCCGTACGTTAAATTAAAGTCGTACGTACCTCCTATTGGATTGAGTTTGCTTGTCAAATGCTAAACTGAGTATGAGAGAGGACACCACAGCTGTTGCAATTGACATTTGGTTCCACATAACCATAAGAATCTTTCTTTCTGTTTACCAACTCTTGGTACCATGGTGATACCTTTGTGGTTTCGTCGAGGACTCGATTTAATGATCACTAGTCGGACTTATAATGGATAAGTTGTACGTCAAAGTGATAGAAAAGATTTAATTTCGAACGGTAATTCGATGTACATTTACTCAACCGAATGACGTGATTTTCTTAATAAAAACGTGGCAGTGTGTGAGGTTCATGCTACCGTCCAACGTACTATTTTTATAGGATGCTATTTTTATGAAGAAGTTGTGCATAAAACTAGTTAAATAAGAGATTGTAACGAATGTATGTTTAAGTGCTCATTAAAATACACAAATAAAACACCATACAAATAGGTGTTAGCCTTAACACGGAAAAGTACATAGAAATACTCGTAGCTAAGGACTTTGAACTTGTAGACAAGAATATTACAATCAACGTCAAAGAGATGAAATAAATTTAATTGTTATTCTTGTTCTGTATAAGTACTTTTATATATTATTGCTAATTGTGATTGTGAATAATCATAATTGGAAAAGTTTAACAAGTTCTTTTCACAAATGTTCTACTTACTACATTGGTTATGTGTCAAAAAATTTAGCATTAAACATTTTTAACATTCATAAGTGTTGCTATGTGACTTAATGTGACTATATTAATGAAAATAGTTTCCGTTGAACGAAATTACATTTTAAGGAAAACACAAAACGTAGTTAGAATTTGTTAGGCATCGCATTTTATCATAATTAGGTATGGACAAACAGTTTTTAAAGTTGAGCCTTGATTGCTTATTGCTATGAAATCCACTTGGTAAGTGCTCAGACGTTATATAGATTTTGAATAATTAATACACCAATTTTTAATAACTTCAATGTGTTTTACCTTATACGGTTTTTATTACAACATAGGTCAGCTAGCATGACCAAGGCCTGTCGCGCATTGTTGACGTTGACCTGTGCCGATCCAAACAAGGGCCTGAAATAGAGCTTTTCTGTCATTTCTCATAAATTACGAAAATTACGGCACTTGACAATTGCTAATACGTCCTAAAAACTAGAACGAGAAAAAATATGGTTTGTTTATTTATATGTAAATATCTAAACTCTTAGTAACAAAACCTGTAAATATATATTATTTTGCTACCGAGACACAAAAAAAAATCAGTTAGTTGGGTCGTGGACTGTGCTTATTGAACACAATATGCATAGTAAAAAAGAGATCGATAATATTGTATCTACTTTTTACGTTCCATTTTCACTAAATGACAACAATATTGAATAACGAGATCAAAGTCAGAATTAAGTTATTCCAATCTTTTGACAACGAAAACTAACAAACTTTTTACTTTATTATGTTTTTTAAAGTTTTGTTGCTTAAAGCTCTAAATTTAAATTTAAATCAGTATTTTTTTCTAATTTGAAACTGTAACTTTTTGTATTAATATTGTTTCTGTGGTGGTTATATATATTTACATGAAAATTCTAATACGAAGTTAGAAAATTTGCCGTAAAAAGTCTTTTTGCTAACACAGTACTCTATATTCATAAATAATATGGTTCATTCTACATATCTTAAAGAGGCTTAATTTATTTCGTGACCTTATTCCAATAACAATAAAATTATAATATAAATTATTTTTGCGCTCCATTACTCAATATAACATACTTTTATTCTTCTTATAATGTAAAAGCCTTAGACTGGGTTTAGTGGTCCACTAGGTGTTAAATCTCGACAATAATCATATCTAATGCAACAGCTTAGTGATTTGTATTATCTCACCTAATGTTATCAGTGTGCATTCGACTTTCAATAATTTGATCAGCGATAAAACCTTTACGACTAAATAATTATAAACAAGGTGTTACAGAAAGGTGTTTTTATGTTGAGTTATCTTGAAAAAAAATATTTGAGTAAAAAACTAGACAAGTGCGAGTCTGACTCGCGCACCGAGGGTTCCGTAAGCAAACAAAATTGTATATAGACAGTACGTCCGCCTCGGGAATCAACTCTCGAAGATATTTGACCGTTCTAAATATACTCTTCCATACGTCGATATACGACTAAGTCAAGTTTCCAACCGCAAAATATAAGTTTGGAATTACAAAAACAATTTTTTCATGATATAATAACAAATTAACGACTCTCGGATTTTTTCCTTTACCCGTGCTATGAGAACTTGCTTCTTACCAAATTTCATGATTACAGGTCAATGGAAACTACTCTATAGTTTTTGATTTACCTACGAAATGTTAAAATTTTGTTAAATGTAAAAATAATAATAAATAACTAATAACTTGACACATTTCACACATGGCCGTCTGATCCCAAACTAGGCAGAACCTGTACTATCGTAGTATGTTTATCAGCAGTTCGCTGCTGATAAACATACAATATATATTTTTAAATACATACATATTATAGATAAATTATACCCAGACACAGAACAAATGATCATGCTCATCACACAATTATTAGCCCTGGATACGAATCAAACCCACGAACTCTGGCTCAGCAGTCAGGATCATTAACCACTAAATCAACTTAAATAAGGCTTAAAATAAGACTTAAATGGCAGTATCTTTTTATTGCGTTGACTTAAAAGCTGGATTTTTACAGCATCAAGGGACCGCAGACGTAAGTTCTTTTTCTTTTCAGTCTTATACCCTTGTCAGAGTGATCGTGGTTGGTGGATGTCCATGGTCATGGAGGATTCTTACTTCTGGTTCGGAGCGTCTCTCTCGTGATGTGATGTGATTCTCCACTTGTTACGATATACGGCGTTGCGAGAGCATGTGGCCACAGATGTTTGGTTGTTTGATTTTATAACGTCTGTCCAGCGGGGAGGTAATCGCCCTCTGGACCTCTTCCCTTTCATCTGACCAGACTTTCAATATAGCCCTCGTTTCTGCATATCTGGCCGAAGAACTTAAGTATTTGCAGTAGTACAGTTGACGGAAGTCGCTCTTCAATATTATATTCTGCTAAGATGCATACAGAAGTATTTGACGTTAATTTGAACATAATGCCTCGGAATCCTGAGAAAAAGTGCCTTGACAGACAGACAAAGAAACGGACAACAAAGTGATTTTAAAGGATTCTTTTTTTTACCCTAACCCTAAAAAAAACGGAAAATATTTTAAATATTTTGAACTTTCATGCTTTTTATAATATATATATTATGCGGTCATCTTTGGTCAAATCCGAACATTCCAATACGCTTGGTATTAAATATCCATAGTTTCATTCATGTCCCTCTTCACTTAGCCAATTTTCAAGTTGTCAATTTGTCAGAAATAAGATTTCTAAAATTACGAATTTTCTTAAAATTGTTTACGCTTTATGTTTTTAACGGGGTCTACTATAACACTCAAATATATGACCACATTGTATCTGTGCGAAAGTTGTTTTACAGATACAGGATAAATGTAAAAAAATATTCGGAACGAAAGAGCTCCGAGCTAGCAACGTCAACCAAAAAACTAAATATTAAATCAGGAGCACAGATGTATGATATTATATTGAATGTACAATAACAGAGAATGAAATAAATATTTTATCGTAAGTAGTGGTTTCAATAAACCTACATTGTGTCTCGTCCTAACTCATTTATTTTTTTATATTTTTTACAAAGTATTTACATTTAAAAGAGTAAACGTGAATTTTTACGTTCTAGTATTACCAGGCCATTCGGAAGTTTTCCGAAAAAGAGTTTTTGTGTATATAAGATCGTTTATGATAAAAAATATACATTTCAAATTTCTCTCCACATTTCATTTCAAACGAAATAAATTAAAAATATAGTTATCGTATGTCGCTGAAAAATGGATCTATTTTGAGAATATTTTCGCACAATGATATTTTACGACTTCAAATATGGCCTAAAACCGAAACACTTTGAATTGCATTTTTAGACAAAGATGAAGGAAGCAACTGTGTACCAATTTTTTAGCAAATTTAAGCAAGGTCGGCAATCTTTTGGTCGATGAAGAAAGATGTGGTGGCCCTTTGACGGCTGTTACGAAAAAAACGTAAGAAATTAAAAGTTTGTGTTAAAATATAAAAATTAAATATAAATTTATGTAAAAAAAATTAATAATAAAGTATAAGCAGATTCAGTACATATTGAAGATCTTCACGTGAGGAACACAAATAAGGTTTTCATCGCCGGAAGATGCGATAGCTACATTCGTGCAGGCTGTGGAGTAAGTGTTTGTGGAAGTAAGTGTTTAATTGGAAAAAGTGTATTTAAAATAGGTTAAGATGCATGAAACTTTGCAAAAATAGTGTTTGAAAGTTATTTGAAAAGATTTAGGTTTCGCAAAATTTACTGAGTGTCTCATGTATTCCTTCTTTTTTGGGTACAAATGTTATTACCCAAAGGGTACATAGACGGTACCACCACATTTCAGAGGATATATTTATGTTATAACCTTCAAACTTGCTTGTTCTATTATCTACAATACCATTAACGGGAATCACGGGATGGTCTAAATATATAGTACAATTAACGTACCTTTGAATTGTCTCACGTTTTGATTACGTAAAGTTCGTTATGTTACGACCTTAGTCGCACACTGTTTTTGCTCCAATCCTGTTGCTGCTCTGGTTACGATTCTCGACTTTGCTTTTACTAAGAAAATATTATATACCACACCGGGAATCGAAATCCAGATATCACGACCGCACGTAAACAAGAGCGCTAACCTATACCATGAGACCAAAGAGGCAGTTATTATAACTGTTTCAACGTGAGAGTTTATCAACACACAGGGACAAGATTTCTAAAAGTTGAGTTTGTTTTTAAAATTAGTCAAGAGTACTGTAAACATTAGCGTTAATTAATTGACTTCAAAAAGGAGGAAGTTCCCAATTCCGTTCAATTTTTTTTTTTTTAAAGAATGCTATACAATATTTTCGTCTTAGTAAATCGACTTTAATGATTCGATTCGATTCAAAAGGTATGATTTATGGGTACAGTAAAAGTACTATACCTATAAATGATACCTTTGACGACAATGTGCTAAGATTGGGAGATCATCTCAATCCTGATTACGATTTTTTTATGGTATAGGCAACGAGCGGGCAAACGAGCAGACGAGTCATCTGATGGTAAATGACTACCGCCGCCCATGGGCACCTGCAACTCAAGAGCCACAAGTCCGTTGCCGCCCTTTACGGTGGTAGGGGAAGAGAGAGGAAGGGCGGGAATAGGGGAGAGGGAAGGGTTAGGGCCTCCGGTAATCTCACTCACGTGGCGAAAAGCAATGCAATCAGTGCTTCACTGCCGGTTTTCTGTGAGGCCGTGGTATCACTCCGGTCGAGCTGGCCCATACGTGCCAAAGCATGGCTCTCCCACGACTAAACGATATCATAAGTTCCAGGTCTTTTTACAAAAGATAGCCTCAGATTAGTTTTATTATATTATATGACCTCGAGAGTGTACCATGCACTTAGCATGGAACAGTCTCAAGGTCTCAACCTTGAATAAAAATATTGACACTCAATTTGAAAATGTCCAATTATATAAATCAAAATTTCCAACAGGTACTAATAATATTTTAATTTATAAAAGACAACTCCCGCATTAGGAATATTCCTGTGTCGCGGGGGGCTTCACAAACATCGGCACACCCTCGGCGCAGCGTAGTGGTGAGGCGACCACTTAAACCATTTCGCCATTCGTGCAGTCAATTTTATAATTGGATTCCATTTCAAATAACGTGTTACTTTTGTGAGTTTTCTAATACGCTACAGTGAGCACTTAGGAACGTTTGGAATGTAGCCAAACTAGGTAAAACTGGCGTTTTATTTGCTCTGTGATATTAAAATATTATTTGTATGATGGAAAGAACATAGAAAAAATGTATATTTCTAATAATCATGTACAAAGCCAAATGTATTCTTAGTAAAAACTTTCGCGTGGAATTGCGTAGATAAAGTTGATCGCATTCCAAACAAATCAACAACGAACGCGAAGGCATGAACTTCTTCATTTCTCTTTTATTCTGAAAAATGTTCTTAACGCATAGCGCAGAATGCTAAAAGGTCTGTTATTTTTTCTTAAACCACACTAAAATACCAGATTTTTCGATTTTGCTGAGGTTTTATGTCATCTTTGTCGAATTCTTTACTGCAGCGGCAGGTTTGCCTGTTGAAGAGGAAAATAGTCCTCAAAGAGAGATATTCTTTTTGAGCGCTGAATTCGAGTACTGTCACGACAAAGTTTGATTCTGACCCTTAAATGAATTACGAAAAACATTGATTTTTGTGATCAAAGTCAACAACATTCATAAACAAAATACAACGGGTATTTAAAAAAGAAATAAACGCTATTTTGTTTTGTATCAATGTTTAAGTTGCAGAAAATAACTGAAATAAATAATAATAACTACAATATTTTATTTAAAAGGCTAGAAACATATTATTTACAAAAAAATATTACAAAAGTTACAAGTTTAAACTATACTCTTAAAATAATAAATAGGTGTCAATTAAATATATAGCTTTATGGAAAAGTTTCTTCTCGTTAACGGAGAAGGGCAGCATAACGTTGACTTTCTATTTATTACTGTCAACTTCCAGGAAATTCTTAATTAGTATTAACATCAGCTTTATTTGATGATATATAAGCTTATTCGTTATTGGTATTAAACATATTTTAATTTACTCCATATAACAGCTAAACTGAAAGTTGTCACTTGAGCCAAATTAGTAGGGAGAAAATGCGGACAGATTTAAACTGAGGGCAAGAACCAGTTCGTTCTTAATCATTAAGTATTTTATAACTGCCATAAAAGTTATAATGAATTAATTGGCTGGTAATTTTTTTTATGGTTTATGGGGTAAACGAGCATACGGGACACTTTCACTGTATTACAGTACAGTGAACTTATAACCCGAAAATTGTGTTATTCATATGTCTGAGATTCTATAACGTCTTTATGTTAGCTTAATTAAATATACAGATTGAACTTAAATTCGTATAATCCTTTTGATCATACTGACATAGAATTTCCCTAAACAATGTTTTGGATATTTTTCCTGTCACAAATAACATTAATAATATTTATTACATTTATTCTGTTCTTATTTGTTACTGTTCTTAGAATATTGTTCCTTTTGTTAAATTTCTTTTGCAACTTATAATGATAGCTCTCCAAAACTAGAAATACACTACTATTTTGACAAAACTGTTTTACCGCCATAGTGATATACCTACATCACCCTCTTGTCCACAATAAACTAAGAGTTTTGTACCTTCAAGTAGCGTCTTGAACTAAATGAATAACTTAAGTGACCCGATGCCTCACTCAACACTAGGTGATATAACGGACGCGCATACAGTTCCCATGACATTTCCCAACGCTGTAGGTAAAAAATACCCATTCGTATGGAATTCCACATCAATCTTCGTTAGCAACAGTTTGCATACTTGGACTATTTTAATGATAAAAGCCTATTATTAATTATGCTCTTAAAATGTTTAAAATAATATGGATGCAAAATGTCAAATTTCTCATCATCCTAGACTTTTTACTTTATATTATAAAATAAAATCCTACGCCGCGTCTGTCTGTCTGAACACAATAGCAGTTGTGTAATTTAGGTAAACTTTAATTTACCTTTTTATTGCCATATTTGCAACTGCGTCAACTGTCTGCTCGTTTGCCCCTTATACCATAAAGATGAATATTGATCATATTGATAAATTTAAAAAATCAATCAAATATCAACTATCACAGTTATTAATCTATCCCTGGCGGTAACCAGGGATAGACGGTCTTCAGTGTTCTCTGAAAAACAAATTAGTGTGGGTTTTAATCAATCATTAACCGATAGTTTGTGATAATATTCCTTAACTTTTAAGGAGCCTGCTATGAATTTTCCACAGTGTTATAGACGAACTTATATTTTTAAGAATCACTATATTATTGATTTTTGTAAATATAAAAATTTAGTTTTTGCAAAGACTCTGAAAATTTGCCTTATATTCAGGAGATGAAGGTGAATCACTGTCGAAATGAGGTCGAAATCATGTGGAAAACTTGAACGCGACGATATGTTACTGCGAGGTGGTGTGTAAATAATGTCAAACTGTGGTCCCTTTACACTTGATTTCTGGAAGGCGAGCATTGAAGTCATATTTTCTTGTTTCAAACGAGTATTTTGGTTCTGCAGGTACTATATATATTAAAATGTTTTTCGTAATATTTCGGATTTGTTTAACGGTAATGAAAATAAAAATCTCAAAATAACAACACTGTTTTACACAGCAAATGTATGGAGCATTGTGTGGAACATTAATGTGTACCACTGCTCGTCTATTTATGACGCGGTAAATTCCAATTCAATATTTTTATTTCATAAAATTGATGATTAATTATTCGAAATCGTCGATTTAATAAATAATTAATAATGTGGTAACTAATCCTAATAAGCCCCGGGCAAGTTCTTGCCACAAGTTCTGGAAGCACTGTCAACTTGAAGAAGAGTAAATCGTTTTTTATCAATCGAGAATTACGCGAGAGTCTCTTAACATGACATCACGATATATTCAGAGATTGGTTTCGGCCGTCGCATACACCGGTGAAGATCCGTTCGAAATTATTATTCAACCCACTCTGTTTAAAATATAGGTAAGTTCTTATCATATTCAGGTAGTCGTAAAATAATTACAAGGCTGCCAAAACCCATTGTTTCGTCATCTACATTGTGTGAGTCTCGCTTGTTAAACATGTTAACGTCAAAATAATTACCGCGTTAAAGTGATTTAACTGATATACTTAAACCTTCAATCATATTTGATCTAAGACTTGAACTAATAAATTCGTGACTTGACATCAATGCTTGAACTAAACAAAGCATCAGGTGCGGTCAGGGACTGAGTGGTAATCGTGTAGATTATTAACTAAAACATTATTAGATTTATAGACCTCAAGAGAAAACAGAACTTTTATATGATCACTTTCTTGTACGACTTGTTTACTATCTTGTTTCTTGCACGCGTGGGGGTCCGTTCTCGTCAATACAATTATATTAACTCCTCGGAGCCGTAATTAAACCAAGTAAACATTAAAAAATATCGCATTTTATTTATTAAAAATTAGGTAAACACGTATAATATTTTCTTTTTTTGACGGAACAGTGTGTGTGTGTGGTTTTCGCATCACACACCATAGGCTTACCATGTTCTGTGGCAGCAAAGATAAACCATTTAATATATTTTTCTCTTTTCTATGTCATAAAATTTAGTTAGTGTTTTTAGTTTAATTTAGTTTTAGTTTCCACTTCAGAATTAACCAATGTATGCTAAAACTTCATATCTATATATTATTACATAAGGAGAATTATTTGTACGCATTTTTTAAGCAAACGCGCACAGACAGAAATATGAATTTTGTAATACTTTAAGTTTATATGCAGAAGAAGTGCAGAAAGCTAAACAATTTTAACGATACTATGAATGCTATGAAGTTAAAAATTATGTTAAAACGGCTACTTAAAGCTACATGGCTCGGATATATATTTTACTTGTCATTTTATAAAAGTCTATGCAATGACAGTTCAGTTATACTGGTCAACGAAACAAAAGAAGACATTCAAATCGACCGAAATTCGACCGCCAGGCGCTCTCTAATCTATATATTAATACGTGAAGCGAAAACTTTGGATCCCTTTTTACGAAAATTGGGCGGACGGAGAAGTATGAAATTTCGCACACTTATATACTTACTATATATATTTCGTTTATACAGAGAAGAAGTGACGAATACTAAAATTTATTAACAATATTTGCTACAAAGTTAAAAAAAATGCAAACACGGGTACATACGGCTATGAGTGTCCAATATATATTTTGACCTGTCATGATACAAAAGTCTATACAATGACAGGTCAAGTAATATTGGCCAATGAAATAAACGATGGTCGTAATTCGACCACCACGCGATCTCTAGTTTTTATAAATTCTCATGTACTTTGAATAGAAGAGCAAAGTGGCGGTAAGCTGATACTTTTAGGTATTTTTTTTAACCTCACTGAGTCGACGTCGCGTTGGTCGGTCGATAAGGCCAAATATATTTTATTCTAATTACCAAAGTTATTAATCACTGTATTATTTTTGTGTACAATAAATAATGAAGAGTTAAGCTCTGTGAGAATCAAACCAGTGGGCAAATTAATAACAACAAGGAAATATATGCAAATAAATAAAAAAAAAGTCTGTCTTTCTGTTTATTCCGGATAATCATCGGAACGGGTAGACCGATTTCCATGGAGTTGTCACTGGCAGATAGCTGGTGTTATAAGGAGTAACTTAGGTGAATTTTATTTTGGAAAAAGAATTAGGGTTCCGCGCAAAACATATAAATATTTACACGCGAGCGATACCGCGCGGGGAACAGTATTAGTAATTATATATATTAGAAGTACCACTCTACTACTTCTGCATCTAGTTTAGTTTGACGAGTTTACAAGAACATTAACATATTTCTAAAGAAAAAAAATATTTTTTTAATTTCATATATTTTTTTATGTTTTAGAATAATAGTAAGTTCATGGGAGAGCCATGCTTCGGCACGTATGGGCCGGCTCAATCGGAGTGATACCACGGCCTCACAGAAAACGGGCACTGAAGATTGCATTGGCTTGCATTGCTTTTCGCCGTGAGTGAGGTTACCGGGGGCCCTAGCCCTTACTTCTCCCCCCCTCTCACCCTCTTCCCCCCTTTACCACCTTTAAGGCCGGCGACGCACTTGTGACTCTTGAGTTGCAGGTGCGCATGGGCGGCGGTAGTCATCATTCTTAATTTAAATTTGGTAACCAGCGCTCAGATAGTGGAATAGACTTTGAAGTTGAGTTTTAACTCTAAGTCTGACTATTGCAGATTTAAATTATGTCCTCATTATTGCAGTCAGAAATAAATTACATTTGCTATTTATTCAAACACTTTTAAATCATGTACTGATTTGACACAACCAACATCAAATTACATTAGTAATAGTATGGCGTAAATAAAATAAATCTCAAGTAGCGGCCAGCATTTTTCGTTACGGTAACACTTCTTTACGTTTCGCCGCGCGCGCCGTTGCGGTGCCACCGCAGCCGAGCGTATGGAGTGTAACGTGAAGCAATTCCGCTGTGTTTTTAAATTTAGTTCAGTTTTTATTTAGATAAACATGGGGACCACAAACTTAGAGTTATTTTGATTATGTGACTTTAAAGCGGCATTAGACACAGCTAACAATTCCTGTCATATATTTCGTGAGAACACGACTCACGAACGCACTGTGTCTTTTTAAACTTACATTAATATTCAAACCTTTAAGAAAAGAGCGTACTCCTATCTCGAAGGCCGCCAACGCACTTGTGACTCTGCAGGTGGCCATGGGCGAAGGTGGTCACTTACCATCGGGTGATCCGTCTGCGTTTATATTATAGGGGGCAAACGATTGCCCCGTATAATATAAAAAAATAACTAAAAGGCTTAATGAAGAAATTAAAGTCATAAAAACACTTATTATATTTCGTAAAACTATTAAGGAAGAGGAAAGAAAAAGACTCCGAGCAAAGGCACGTAACAAAGTGAAAGATTTATTTGTGTCTGCTGCATTATCAGAAGCTTTTTGTAAACTCGTAATTTATTTTTTTTGTAAAATTGCAATTTTACATGAAATAAAAAAAAATAAAATGCAAAACTGTATCTGTATACAACATCGTTAGAACCGTTTCAGAGATACCCGAAATATAAATACATACATGCATACAAGAATTGCTCGTTGAAAGCAATAATAATATTTATTGGTTCAAAAATACAAGTTCAACGTACATATCACTAATACCATTAACAATAATTAAAGAATGTTAAATTTTACTGAATATAATACTGTGTTTGATATGTTGAACATTGACAGCTGTACTAGTATTAACTGTATGACAGCGCTGTCGGTGCCCTCCATACTTCGTACGATATTATGTACTTAGTTGAAATTTTCTACAAATAAGTCGTAGTGGTAGTGACTACCTTAGAAATTTATAAAACATAAAAAAGGTCAATAAGTAAATGTGTGTGTGGGTGTGGGTGTATGTGTGTGTGTGTGTGTGTGTGTGTGTATGTGTGTGAATGTGTATGTTCGTCCTATTTCTTTACATTTATATTTTTCTTTTTAGTTGATTAATGCTACCGTTTCTGTGTATTGTAATTGAAGAAGATAATAATAATAACATTACAGATCTCACACACGGCCGTCTGATCCCAATGTTACTATTATTTTGAATTTGATAAGATATTTTTTTAATACTTACATTTTATTCCCTATTTTATAATGAATAACATTTTATTCGTAATAACAATGTAATTAATATAAATTATTTAATTATGTTTGTTGCACACCGGCAACGGTTGGATATGGTATTGCGCTACTACTATATTGACTCTGCCATCTGTATTTGTACACCCATATTCTACTAAAATAAATATTCATTTCATTTAATCTAATTATGCATCAGAACGAGAGTAACGGCTAGAAAGTCATATACATATATATATATATATATATATATATATATATATATATATATATATATATATATATATATGTATATATTTATACAACTTTAGCTTCTACCATAAAATAATTTAATTATGACTTTGTTTTTTTAATTCAAATTCTCACATCAAATCGCATGAAAAGGCCTCAATGCCTCAAGGTGTATACATAAAAAAGGAGGTTACCTTTGCCAGGGGTCAAATACCAGCCTCCGGCCAAACCTGGTGCCTATTTCTAGCCACATTGGCCGCTTGGAAAACGATGCTAATATTAGCCTGTAGTAAAAAGTGCATATTATGTATATGTCGTCTGTACCTTATTTAAACTTTAAGTATCCGTCGACACTAGTTTTGTGGGTAGGTGTGGGTAGGCAATAAAGTGAACACGAAAATAAAGTTAAATCAGCTATAATCCCGATTAATTACGTAACAAAGAAATCACTGTCTAACTTGCTAGGTCTTTAAGCAACTACGAAACGCGAGTCAGTTTCTACAACGACTTTTCTACTCGACCGCTGCAATAAGACTCCGTCTCGGCGTTGTCACGCCAACCCGTAGACTCTGTCGTGCCACCATCTGCTGGCTTGCTCGCTTGCGTCCCGTTGTCAAATCAGCCCCCATGCTATTGATCTCTCTCTCCCTCATATATGTATTACAAACCCACATTTAGCCAGATTTATTTTTGGGCCCACGTAATAGGAGCTTCTTTTAAAAGTCTGTAGTCCACGTTAAACGGTCCAGACAAAACCATGCAATCATACAATCTTTTAGTGGACTAAAAAACCTAAATATATTTACTAGAAATCACATAAGTTATTTTCAAAACCCCCCATGGCCAAATTAATCATCAGTTACGATAAAGTCGTGATGTACAAAGTAACTTTCACTTGTTGCAGTTCATCGATTGTTTTCTATTAATTTATGTTTATTGCTCTTTGTGAGGCGTTTAGAAAGTCGTAATAGCGAGCATACGATTAGGGTGTAGGTGTAAGTGTTGGTGGCGACAAACATTACTCAGAATCGTTACAAAAACAAGGTGTTAACAAATTAGTTTGTTAATATGTAAATATAATATATCCATTTATTTAAGACGAGCGAGAATTCATTCAACTTTTCTTGAGAAAGTCAGTTGTCCCACGTTGCGGATACTAAACTCACATAGTTGAAATAAAAACCACAGACAGTATAAGTAAACCGTGTCCTTGTTTTCAATGCTGGTATGGCTCGTCGTGACACAGTAAATAATAATAAGTGAGAGATAACTAAACCTAAGCGTACTTCCAGAAATAATATTTCACCAAAACATTGCGTTTGGTGAACCCTATTGTCAATGAATTAAATCAGATACAACAAATATTAAAATACATTACTTCAAATTTTTTACTTTCCTCTTGGTCTAGTGGTTAGTGATCCGTGATCCTGACTGCTGCGCCAGAGGTCGTGGGTTCCATTCCCATCCAGGATATATAATTGTGTGATAAACGTGATTGTTTATCCTGTGTCTGGGCGTAATTTATCTATAATATTTAGAAATATATTAGTATGTTTATCAGCAGTCTGGTTACCATGGTACACGCTCTGTCTAGGTTGGGATCAGACGGCCGTGTGTGAAGTGTGTCAAGTTATTATATTATTTCTTGTAACATAATTGATAATCGCTTGTAAATATGTCCCAAATTCGTTAAATACTAAAAATGATTTAGTAACAGATGTTCCTGCGTTCTAAAATCTAGTAATTGAAAGTAATAAACGATTACGAACAGGGATGCAATAAAGTGACAAAAGTCGATATTATTATCGAATATTAAACCATCGATATGATCACTGTTATATTGATATTTTAAGAATGGATAGAGCTGGCCTTTTTTTTAGACGACACTGAATTTTATTTCCCCGACGACGTCAGGACGTCATCCCACGCTACATTTTTTGATTACATACATAGGCATATCTAGCCCTGAATATTTTTTTTTCGATCTCGACCTATGTCCAGCAGGGTACTACAATAGGCTAATTGATCCCGACCGGATCTCAATAATTGTATCCATAATATTATGCATAAACTAATTGTAATATTTAAACAAGTTTTACAGAATTACAACTAAAGGCAATAAATGAAACTAAGCATTCTAAATAATAATTACAATAAGGACTGATATTGTCGAAAGTTTACGCGAATGTTACACATTGAAATAAAACTATATGAAAACGATACATGAGACGACCACCATCTTAGTCTACCCGTGACCATGGCTGCTGAAAAGCAACTGAAACGTCGTGATCAGTGTAAATAGTAAAATAACACCAAATAAATCGCGATAGACTCCGTTAAAAATAGTTTTATTTCAATGTACAATAAGGACTATTTACATGCATGAAAGAACTCCTCGGTATCATCGCCTACTGGTAGCGTTCCCAGAATTAGAATTGCCGCGTTGAATGGCAATGCTAATTTTCTGTGCAAGAAAAAGTCCCGCCTTCTGGTCACGAGAAGTGTCAATCAGTCGCTTAGGTAGTTCCTTGTAAACGTCTTGTGTGTGTCTTGTCTCGACCCTAAACACTGATATAAGATGTACATGGAGGATTTTTGCAACTGCATATTACATACAGTACCTGGGAGACCGAGCATAGCTCGGTAGCTTTTTGTAAAATCGTATTTTTTTTGTAAAATTGCATTTTTACAGGAAATATGCAGTTGGGCTTAAAATGCAATATTGTATCTGTAAACAAATTTTCATCAAAATCGTTGGAGCCGTTTCCTAGATTCAGATTATATATGTACACATTTACAAGAATTGCTCGTTTAAAGGTATTAGATAGATAGATAAATGTTAGATTTTCGTAAAGCTATATAACCCTGGAAACTAATACTGGAAGCTAAAGGTTGCTTGTAAGACATTGCTTTTTGTGGTAAGGCCACCCATTGAGCGTTTCTTGTATAAATGTGACGAGGTAGTGGTGAATTCAACGCAGCGGGTTCGATGACCGCTCAAATATGTATTCACGGACATGACTATTTGCTTCGTCTGGGTATTTCTATGTAAATATAATATATATTGCTTATAACTTAAAAACTTCAGACAGCTCACAGACGGCCATCTGATCCGAAACTAGTCAGAGCCAGATGGTAACCAGACTGCTGATAACCATACTTATATGTTATTAAATATATACATATTATAGATGAATTACACCCAGACACGTCTTGGGTGGGAATCGGACTTATGACTCGGCAGTCAGTATCGCAACCCACTAGATCAACAGACCTGTCAATTCCGTGTATTTCCAAAGAATAAGTATCTAAGTACGATTTTTTTATTGTTTTTGCTAGACTACTTAGTTTATGTTAACAAATTCTTGTGTTATATGCCCAAGAGTATTATTATTAAGTCAAAGAGTATTTTTATTACTCTATTTTTTGGTGTACAATAAAGCGTACTCATTTACTCTTGCACACGTATTTCTAATTTAAACTTCCTCTACACCCAAAGTTGTAAGTTCAAAAAGCGGACCTGTAAGGCTCCCAACCCTGTATCCCAACACTGTATAACACTTTCGACTGATAACTTAATGAAAAATGGAAGTTGTATTGCTGTAGTAGAAAAAAGGCTTACACTAGCAAATCCCTCGTTTGTTTTACAATCAAAATGGTAACAGGATCAATAAAGTAAACCACTCTTAACCTTATTAGAAACTAGCTTTTGTCTGCAGCTTCGTTCGCGTTAAATGTGTTCTTTTTTACCCTTGGGAACAGTATTTTTTTACCCTTATGAACAGTATTTTTTTTTACCGTTGGGGACAGTTTTACCTTTGGGAACTTGGGAATTTCAATTGTATGTAATTAATGGTGTACAATAAAGAATATTATATCTATTCCAGTCTCAGCACAAGACAAATGTGTTCACTAGAACCCTTTAATAAAATATTTTTTTGCCTTATCCATAAAAGTTTTTTGTAAAATTTTATTAACTTGGTAAAACTCAAACTAAAAGGTAAATGGAAATAACGTTACAAATAAAGAAAAACATAATATTTAGATTGAAATGTAAGGCTAGGCTTAAATTAAATTATTAAATCTCGTTGCTGCAGCAACTATTTGCAAAATTTTATAAACTCTACACAAAAGACGGCCTTGTAAGCCCCAAA
Source organism: Euplagia quadripunctaria (assembly GCA_963859945.1). Classification (NCBI taxonomy): domain Eukaryota; kingdom Metazoa; phylum Arthropoda; class Insecta; order Lepidoptera; family Erebidae; genus Euplagia; species Euplagia quadripunctaria. The sequence continues at coordinate 20,362,503 of OY982567.1, forward strand.
AGTGCTGCACTTTCAAAAATAACTGTCAAATAATTACAGGTAGTCGAACTTGTACGAACCACTTTTTTGATTAAGTTGCGTAATAAAAGAAACGTAACAGCCTGTATCCGGGTAGGAGTTGGCTGATTACACAATCATTGCACGTGATGGGCAGTAATTTGCGTCACGACACGGTACCAAACGGTTAACATAAGGAAATGTAAAATGACAACGGATATATTCTCACGGTTTTAAGATGTTTATTAATTAATAAATTGAATTAATTACAAGCAAATGTCTTAGATTAATAAGTAATATTACTGTTAAATAATCAGGTTGAATTTCCTTTGTTGGCGTCGCTGCTTCTGATTTTGTATTCGTTTGTTTAGGCGATGACGCAATATTTGTTTTTAAACCCCCGACGCAAAAAGGAGGGTATCTTAAATTTAACCTTTATTTTTGTGTATCTGTGTATCTGTATCATCATAGATCCATAAACATATGGCATCATAAATCCTAAACGAATGGGAAAATTTTGCTTTATTTTTTTGTAGGAAACGTCACCTGATGAAAATTGTTGTCACTACATATTCCACTGCCGCGTCTGTCTGTCTGTCTGTTCGTGATAAACTGGAAAACTAATGAACGGATTTTCATGTAGTTTTCACTAATAGACAGAGTGATTCATGAGGAAGGTTTTGGTATATAATTTGTACCCGTTCGAAACTGGGGCGGGTTGCTAGTTAGTTAAAATTCAAGAAAATCTATTCAGCCGTTTGAATTTCATCAGCGTTTTCTAATCGTGGATAGGATTTGTCGGGACCGGAGTACTTTTAATATTTAATTTGTATTTTGTTAATACTTATTAAACAATTTCAAAATTGTGTAGTTAAATAATAAGACAATTACTCTTTAAAGATAAAGAACATTTACATTTACGCTGAACGTATAATGTAAAAAAATATACATGATTACGTCCTATTCAGATACTTCAACAACTCAATACACATTTTGCAAGTATCGAAATATAAATAAGTCATTAAGTCATCAAGAAAATTTGTGAAAATATACTGTGTCATTTACACTTACAAAATAGGTCGAAGTTAGAAGTTAGGCAATCTTCCAATAATAGAGCTTAATTCAATATACTACAACAAAAGTTCTAACAGGTATCAATATCATTTATAACTGTGTAACGTAATTTCTTACTAACTTATTAATGAAATCAGAAATGTTAGACGCATGTTACTTATGTATATTGATATATGCTTTCAGAATCATAGAATATTTTTACTGTATATTTGAAATTATAATTTCGGTTTATATAAAATGTAAGACTAAATATCCCTTTTAAAAAATATTGTCGTTGCATTATATTTTGAAAAAAGTATAGTATAGTGTTGAGCTACTTCCAATTGAAAATGAAAAAAATTACTGTATCTCATTCATACGACGAAAAAATGTGTGCAAAATGAATCGATTTGGACGACGGGAACTGGCTCAAATAGCAATAAACATTGAAGCAAATTTTTATAAAAAAAAAATAATTTCTAGTTAACAAATTAATAGTTTTTGATTAAAAAAAAGTATGTTTAGGAGCATAAAAGACGTATTCTCATAAAGTTTCACAGTCATTGAAGCTTCCTTTTCGAAATTAAATATAAATTAAAATTTTGCGATTTTCGACCGTAATTCGTCATTATTTAAACAAATAATGGACCAAATTTAATTTAACTGGTCTTGTATTTTTAGGATTTCTACCACCTATACGATAAAAAAAAGTTGGATATCCGCAATTATTATACGGTAGGAGAAAATTACAAAAAACTCAATTTTTTGACAATATTTTAGCATTAAAACGTTAATTTGACAATGTTCCGAACGTCAAAAATGGAATGAAATTCAGGAATATGCCTGATATACTAACGAACAAGTTTTACTTTATTAAAACCTGTGCGTAATTAAGTGAAAAATTAGCCCCTTTTTGTCTAATTCCACTTGCCTATACTCTAAATATCACTCTACTCCTTAGTAGAATGTTTAGAAACTTGTCACTGAACTAAAATTAAGTAATTGAGGTCCCAAGTTACAGAAAATTACCCTCTTTGCAATAGGTCAGAACTTGCTCACCCCTGTCGTTGAGCTCAACAAGTTAGGTATTGGGCGCTCGACATATATTATATTATTATTCCTACAGCAACACAATACATAACAATATGGTGTCCTTATATATATTGAGTACAAATTGCTGTCAGCAAAAGAAACCGAACAATTTCGAGGGTTTCTCTCTTACATGATAGACATTTTGTATCATATAGCCAAAGGTTTATCTATAGGTATTGGTTGTAATGCTTTTGAAACTTTCGTGTACATAATGATTATTATGGCTATTGACACGATGATATGTACATGCCTTGCAACTGCCGCAGCAGCAGTTAATAACAATAAACTATGTACATGACAATGCTAAGTTATATATTTATATATATTGTAAATCATAATTATTATCATAAATCATCTACATATCGCCTCCCAGCAAAAAAAAGTGTCATATGTTAGGTATGTTTAACATTTTTATAGCATTGAATAGCAAATGTTGCATTTGGTCAGCTGTAAAAACATCGTTATTAGTTCAGTGAAAAAGGGAACTAACAAAGTTGCCTTTTTCACTGAGCTGTTTTGTTCAAATTACAGGCATAAAAGTCGTGACTTCTCTATATAGCTGTTTTTTGTATTATGATACTTTTTTGCCGGGAGTCGATATGATGTTAAACAATTAACAATTTTATAACTTAGCATCACATATCTGATAGTGAGTAGGGTCTTGGCGCTCCTGCCGGGGTTCACGGGGATTCCTATTCGATTTGAGTCCAACATACCACTTTACCGTTTGGCCCCGGTGAGGTGATGACGCGTGAGGATTTCCACAGAAAAAAAAGAAGAATGGTCGTCGGAGCCCGATGGCAGAGGCAGATAAAGTAGAAAAACGAATGAGAAAACTGTTGTTTTGACTGTTTATCAGGCGGACTGTGTTGTTTTTTTTTTTTTTTTAATATTTTACATTAAAAATGTAGCTTTATAAAATCAATTAATGATTAAACTTTTACATACATACATAAAAAAGTTAATATACCTTACACATACGCTTATTTTAGACCCATGTACCAATAATTTTATTTTTTTTCAAGACTTTTTTTACTAAAATATGCATATAACAGCTTGATGAAAGATATTTAAACTTCTGTGTCTGGGTAAAAACCATTTGATTTTATAATCAAGACCTGTCGCGGTAGCAATTTGCAAAGTCTGTGGACAACACGCGACACGGAATACAAAATTGATACCTTTTTGAAAAGGCAAAAGTTTCGGCCAGGAGACACATTTACAAACATTGCGTTTAACGTACCGTAATTTCATTTATAATATTTATATCATGGTAAAACCCACCTCATAGGTAACGCTTGCTACATTGCAAATGACTATTCTATGACGTCTACAGTAAATAGTAACTTACATTTGAATAAAAATTAAATCTTGTCTTTTGGTGGCAAAAAAATTTAAAAGTTGATTTGATAAAAAGTGAAGGCGTTTGTTACTTAATCAAGCCTTTACCGGTACACGCATTTAAATGGTGTGTAATATAAAAAATAAACAATTCAAAAATATGAAACACTAATTTAGGGAAAAACGGGGATGGTTGGCGATAGGGGTAGGTAGACTAATTATCAAAAACTCGACCTACGTGAAAGTGTTGCGTTATACAGCTAGCCACGAATAATCATTGCCTCCTCCCACTAAGTTGTCAGAAACGCAGCATCGCGCACGGTATTTGGAAGCAGGAGCAGAGATAATATCAAAAAAAAAATTCTAGAGCTTAATAGATAGCTTATATATAGCTTAATAGATAGAGTTCAGATAGATGTATCCGTTTTTATAATAATATACACTAAAACTAAATTAAAACAAGCGTTTAACAGAAATCTGGTCAACGATCCCCAGTCTCCCCTATTTATACTTTAAATCACAAACTGCGAAATGTAAAAGATTCACAATAAATATTAATTTACGACTGAATTTTTTTTATGTCTGTTTGATAAATGCAGATTAAACAGTTTTTAGTTAAGAATTAAAATCCTGACTACAAAATATGGCTTCACATTACAAAAACTCATAAATAAAAACGTTTTTCATCATTTCACTGTTTTGAACACTTTTTATTTTTGCAGCAGACACGTCATCTGTTTTATCAACATAGTTGAAAAAGTAAACACTATTTGCATGTCAGAAAAGGAATCAACACTTTCTATTACAAGGCAACGAAGTAAAAGTGATAAAATAGCTTCTACAAGGAGATCAATAACGTAGATAAGTCAACAAGTAAATGACGTTAATAACTTGAAAGTAAACTTGACTTGTGTTATTATAAGATAGTGTAGTGTGCAGATAACATTGTCTGATGTTTAGCGAGTTGCTGGTGGAGATCATTATGCTTAATCGAGTGATAACAAAAATGTTTAAGTGCATCATCATCGTGGGAGAGCCATGCTTCGGCACGTATGGGCCGGCTAGACCGGAGTGATACCACGGCCTCACAGAAAAACGGCAGGGAAGCAAGCCATGGGCGGCTGTAATTATTTACCATCAGGTGACACGTCTGCTCGTTTGCCCCCGAAACTATAAAAAAAATTAAAAGTTTCTGCCAAAACCCCTCATTTTTAACCCGCGACGTAAAAACAAAGGGTGTTATAAGTTTAACACGTATATCTGTGAGTATTTGTGTGTTTGTCTGTGACATTATAGCTCCCAAACGGATGAACCGATTTCAGTGCGGTTTTATTTTGTTTGAAAGGTGACTTAGTTGAGTGTTCTTAGAAATAATTCAAGAAAATTTGTTCAGCCGTTCGAAGATCATCAGCTCTTTTCTAATCGTTGAACGGATTTTCGAGTCGGGGGTATTTAAAATTTATAATTTTAGATTATTAGAGACGAAAACTAAATAGGTTTTCTCTCTTAGTTTAATACGTTCGTGTTGACTTTAATACTTAACGTGGCTAGTGGTCGCATAGAGGTCTTATAAACACTCAATAGTGTATGTATATCATAATTATTGTGAAACACTTTGGCAAATGACGTCAGTTTTATGCAAATTCAAGATACATTCACAAACAATGTTAGCTTAAATAAATAGATATTCTAATGTGTGACCTGACTAGCCTGTTGGTCTAGTGGTTAGTGACCTTGACTGCTGAGCCAGAGGCCATGGGTTCGATTCCCACCCAGGACAAATAATTATGTGATGAGCAAGATCATTTACTCTGTGTCTAGGTGTATTTATCTATAATATGGATGTATTTAGAAATATATAAGAATGTTTATCAGCAGTCTGGTTACTATAGTACAGGCTCTGCTTAGTTTGGGATCAGACAGCCGTGTGTGAGATGTTGTGAAGTTATTATTATTATAGCTCTCTAAGATCGAAAACATTGCAATGAAAGACTCATACTTTTTAAATAAAAATATCTAGCTTTAAAATTAAACCTGTAAATAATAAGTGCTTAAATAATTCGTTATTTTAATCCAAAATTTAAATAAAAAAAATCGTTCAGTAGAATTATATCATAAACTATTAATTTATGTTCATTGCTAATGAACTATCTCGTTATCTGATTCAAGTTGAATGGACTCCTTGTAAATCAATTTTAATAGTTTCAGCTACGCGTTAAAGTCATGATATCATTTACGATGTGGTAGTTGAGACTAGGCTGATGTTTATTGCTATTTATTTGTGGTGTTGATATAATATCTTTAACATGATAATTAGCAACACGATTACGAAATTTTACAGAAGACTCTACAAAAAACGGCAGTTAACCAACAGTACTCTTAGCGTAGTATGGTTCTTCTGCTGGTGAATACAATAACAGCCGAGCTTAGAACATCAGAGGTCTCCTACCCCTGATGTTATAACAACAATCGTTCCTGGGCGACCTCTTTCGTAATCGGTTCGATTCTGACCACCCTGATACTCCTCTCCCCCCCTCCGAAGCTAGGTATCACCCATTCGATTCGTAAATAAAAGATTTGTGATTAATAACTGTCACTTATTACTGGTATTTTTGTTAACTTCCAAGTCGTACCAAACACCAAACTGCGTCGGGCGCCAAGGGCTAACGTGTTCGAGGTCCCTGCACCTCGCATCAACCTACAAAAATATGCTCCGATGGCACGAGCCTTAAATACTCTGAACGTTGTATCACAACGGCTAGACATATTTACATTACACATTGTACATTGGCAGAATTCGAGAGGGTAACATTAGTTTATTTAACTCGTTTAAATTAATTGTTTCTTAGTATCTTCATCTCTTTTATTCATTCTATAAAAGTGGTATTGTTTTTACTTTTTTATGCAGACATTGTTGTATTGGGTATTTTAGCCTGTAATGACAATGTGAAATAAATAAAAACTTAGTTTTAGAGGTGTAGCGACTTCCACATACAGCTAAAACATTCTTTAAAATAACCTAGCAAAGATGACCTGAATTACGCTGTAGCTACTAATCCAACCTAGAGAAAAAAAATTACAGAAATCAACCCCGAATTATCCTTTCTTAGAACTTGTCAGTATGTAAGTAAATCCATAGTCAAAGTTGCAGAGAAAATTGAAAATGTTTTTATGCCATAGGGGGCAAACGAGCAGACGGGTCACCTGATGGTAAATGACTACCGCCGCCCATGGGCACCTGCAACTCAAGAGCCACAAGTGCGTTGCCGCCCTTTAAGGCGGGAATAGGAGAAGAGGGGGAGGTGGGGAAGAGTAGGAAGAGGGGAGAGGGAAAAGATGGGAATAGGGGAGAGGGAAGGGTTAGGGCCTCCGGTAACCTGACTCACGCGGCGAAATGCAATGCAAACATTGCTTCACTGCCGGTTTTCTGTGAGGCCGTGGTATCGAGCGGAGTCGAGCCGGCCCATACGTGCCGAAGCATGGCTCTCCCACGTAAAATTTCATTTATGTTCTCGCACCAATTAGATATATATGTACAACTTCCCAACATCATTGGTTGGGACGCGGTGTTTGTACTTAATTAAATTAACCGAACACTGCAAAACATTTACTATATTCAAAATATAATTTATATGGTAACAAAACTCTTGAAGCCTTAGGCGGTACTTATTAAAAGACTTGCAAATTAAATTGAAATATGATAAGGAAAACTTGTTGAAGAAACAGACAGATTACTATTTTCTCCGTTGCTTCCCTAATATTTTTTTTTCAAACAACACAATTTATGACAATTCATAAATTGTGTTGTTTGTGCGAAATAAAAGATTTAATAAGCAGCAGAATTGCTCATTTGATGCCGAATACTTTCCGAATAATTTCGGAAGATGGCTCACGTTGAAGCCAAACACGCGTCGAAGTATCTTTTGGTGAAAGCAAAAGTAAAGCGTACCGCATTGAAGCTACCTACCATACCAAATAAGCGAACTTTGTTGAATGAAAGTTTACCTGTCTATGATAAAATTTGCAATATATATATATATATATATTCGTATGTGTTTTCACTTTTGACGTGCAGTCCTACGACTGACAGTTTTTTTTATTGTCTATTTACTAAGAAGTCTCATACAAAATGTCTGTTGAAAATTTCTATAATTTAAAAAAGTCTAGGTACCATAAAATCATTCAGCACAACTTTTTATACGATTATTTAAATTTTAGATATTTTTTTTTTAAATAAAAATGGTAATTTTATAGTTCATCCATCTTTCCGTTTGTTCATTTATAACGTCTTACCGATAAATCTATAAATAATAAAACGGCTCACTACTTATACATATATTGAAACTTATACCTGTTACTTGGGATCAAAAATATAATTAGTGAAATACATGTGCCTACCACCTTGGGGGCGATATAGGCATAAGTATGTAATAAATGTTACGAATGCCATTTCATCGACGTCATCCAGCCCAACATCATCAGTTAATCCACAAAAGTAAAAAAATAAACCCGATGTACATTCAAAAAGTTTTCCCCTAATAAAATTTTCATTTTGAATTCTCACACCATTTCAATTAATTACTATATATAGAATATACTACTAATTATTTACTGACATACTGACAAGTACCAAGAAAGAATAATTCACTGTTGGTTTCTGTATTTTTTTTTTCTCTACAGTTCCTAGAATGTTTTCTTGGAAATATTTAATTTAAAATACACCAACCGTTTATATTTTCCATTATATTTACTAAAGTTAGTGACATTTCAAAAATTTAATAAGGTTGCCTATTTGTTACAAAAAAAGACGACTCCAAAGAAATTGTTGATGTTTTTTCATCAGATCAAAAGTTCAATTTTGTCAATCAATTCAGGTATCCCTTCGAAACTCCGAAAGATTTTCTTTCGGATGAAAGTGGAAGTATACCAAATAAACTCACATTCGCATCTATAATATTAGTTAACGATTAGAATTATACTAGTAAGGCATATAAAACGGTTATTGTAAGACCTCTTTAAATAATGTAAAAGTAAGTTGTTAAAACGAAATCATTTATAAGTAATTAAATTTCCATTACCACGGTGGTATTGGATGGTAATCGAAGTGTCGACCAGCTACGTGCGTCTGGTCACTGACTTATAACTAACGGTAGCGTCATGCTTCTATACATCGATGGACTCACCATTTTTTAATATAGAACGCTGATTTTTTTTTAAAGATGTGCTGTCGAGGTGCGACTTGAGATAAGATTAGAAAAACATATATATAATAATAAGAAAAACCTTATTTGTCTTTTAGAGGGTATATGTAAGTAGATAGCAGTAATTGGTATTTATGTATATATATACATAAATACCAATCACTACGCACTATTAAGAGGGTTGATGATCATAATATTAAAGTACTAATGATAAAAAGCTTCCAGTGCAAGAGCACCTAAAATACTTTCAACAAACTAATTCTATAGATCTTCAATCAAAGCCGTTTCAAATTAGCACCGCATCACGTGATTTAAAGGAGAAATAATAATTAAAATTGACCTTGTATAACCTTTAATTGATAAAGTCAAATGATTGACGTACAAATTTATTTGTCGTTCTACGACCGCTAACATTTTGGTTATGAGCATTTGAAATCCAATTCTGAATATATCCAAATAGGGATAATAGACACATTATAAACGGTATCGAATAGACGTCAATTTTTATACATTTTTGTTGTTTGCTAACTTCGAAGACATAAAACACTTGACTGATTCTACACGCGGGATAGAGTCCATAAGAAATAATATTTACAGGGTGTATTTGAAAAAAGAACACTTACTTAAATTACTAAAAGAGCATGAGTCTAGCATGCAGTTACAATAAAAAAATATTTAAGAATATCCGTTTACAAGTTATGTTATGTTAAGTTTATAAGTTATATCCATAGAATGTTATAAATTCTGTAAATAAAATGTTGTGTTTCTGATTCGAGTACGTGCTATTCAATAAGAAAAAAATAACTCTAATTATATTTTTGAATTTAAAAGAAAAGTGTGTTTACTTAAGTCGATCTGTGTCTAGAACTCATAGTAAAAACTTAGCACACAGATAAAATGAAAAACTATTTAATATTAAAAAGAACACTTACTTTGCAGAAAAATATCTAATATACATATATTAGATTAGGTACATACCTAATCCATATAATTTTATTGATTTGACTTCCCATTAGTTTTTTTTACATCTTGTAATTTTTGTCCATCCTAAAGTTAAGTAGTAAGTTAGCGATAAGGCAGCCCTTTGTATGTACATATCAACTTTGTATACTCACTGTAAGCAATATTTGAAAGGTATACAATAAAGTTGATTCTATTTATTCATATTGCAAGGTATTCATTTCTGCAAGTCAAGTTTCTCCTTCATGAAATGGCTGTGTTTTAAATGTCAAAGTACGAATGATTATGATAGAATCTATGCTTAAGTAATCAGTTTCGACTTCAATTGCAATCTTGATCGAGCTTGTGTTTTCCCGGGTACGCAAGATACTTAATAATTCATGAGTTAAAGGATTCTGTGAGAATTCAGTTTAAAAAATTTTCTGTACACAATAGAGTCTTAATTTTATTACCTGATGTTGTGGAGTGGGGTTTGATGTCATCGCATTGAACTGTGCGTGAGTCCAGTCAGCCGCGAGGACCGGTGCGCGCGCGCCGCTTTCAACGGTATTTTCAATATTTAAGTATCGAACGTGAATTTGAGTGAAGTTTTTTTTTGTTTGTTTACGATTTTTCATGGACAAAAAGGTGCTTAATTGTGTAATTCGTTCCTAAGTTAAACAGCACTGTGGATTGACTGGAATAAAAATTGGTGATTGAGGTAATGAATTCGATGAATTATCCGTTTATTGAGATGGACATGTCCGGATCGAGTGTGTCGATACAATCAATAAACTTTCTACGTAGTTTAATGAATGTATACTCAATGACGTTGCACTATTCTTCGCCGTGCACTTTCTCTAATACCGACGTTGCGTCACTGCTTTCACAGTTTACTTTAGTTTTAAAGAAAACGCTGAGATATATTCGTTTAAAATAATACGTTATTTTTTTAACAGACTTACTACTTTCAAATCACAATTGTTTTTATCTTACTATATTTAATCTAGTAGGTAGGATAGTGTAGATTAATATTAAACATAATTATATGTTTTATCAATTAAAGATGTGTCGCGAAGAAAAATTAAATCTTCAAAAGTAACTTAAAGTTATTGTAAAATTAAGACCCTGCTGGCAATCTCTACAAATATTCACATAAGTAAGCAAATATCTACATATAACATGACATAATAAACAATAATAACATGAATATGATTCATAGAAAGTATGACAGCTGTATCTAAAGCCATTAGGATCTTAAATAAATTCTTGAAGCGCTTCATTTTATACAATAAAAATAAACTTTATTTTAAACCAATAAAAATTTGGTTACAAGTAATATATTAAGTCGATATGGACAACGGGCAAATACCTATCACTAAGAGCAATTTCTTAAAACAACCTTTGGGTGAACAAAAGAGATAATAAATAAAAGAAATCATAGGCAGGGTTTGTTTTAAAAACACAATGTAACAGTTTAAAGGATTAATATTAAACAATGCTTATAATGTTGGGTTCACTGACATTATTCTTATTTCAACTGATAACGTAACTGAAATTATATTGTGCAATATCAAAATATAAAAAGATATGAGCGCAAAAAGCAACGCGGCAATAACGGAGCAAAATGTTCATTGTGTATTAGATAGCTATTTAGTCACGGCTGTTCAAAAAGTAATTACTTCAAATCTTAGTCTTAGCATAATGTATTTGTACAGCAGAGCTTAAAATTATTACATAATAGGTTTGCATTGAAATAACCTTTGGTATTTGAGAAGTGACAGATAAATAAAAACTTTGCAGTGAAAACACAAACTGAAGGAAAAAGAAAGTCAACACCAATAAATGTTAATTACTAAGCTACCAAACTAACGTAACGTACTCGTAAGTACTTTGTTTGGGACCAACTCAAAATTAGTAGGTACATGTTTTGTATTTTGAGTTGGGATCAACCAATCAAACACGCATAAAGGAATTACGTAAAACCTTAAATTGTGTTTTTTTGTTGAAAACTTTTTAGGTAGTTAGATTAGTTAAAATTTTTATCGTCAGTTTTTTTTATTACTGCATTAGAACTACGAAGGTATGTGTGGGGTATGTAAGTTTCAATAAAAAAATATTCACTTATCCCTTTATCCTTAAGGGATTTTGTTTGAAGTTTTAATAGGAACATCAATCATTCTATTTTACCCTTTCAAGCTACTACTCTACCCTATTTTACTTCAAGTTGAAATGTAAATAAATTTTGTCGTTAGGTCAGAATCAAATAGTACTTAAAATATCTTCAGAAAGAAAACTGACTATAATACATTTCTGCTTATTATTTTGTCTAACAGTCTTTATTATATAACGTTTCTATCATACGCGGAACTACAAGGTGGTAACAAAATATTAAATCTAACCAATCAAGTTGTCTATTAACCTTTGAGAAGCAATTAAGGTCTGACATTCTGTAAGTCGTGTTCGACACTTGCCTATTATATATATCGATAATATTCACAAGCTTACACGTTGTAACATGTTAAAAGTAGTACATATATATATATTACTCCTAGCGCCTTAAGTATATTCGGGTGTTAAGATTTGATCTTTTTCAACTAAGTCATTTTAAGTAATGCACACTATGGAAGCATGTAGTACTTGTTAACAGTTGTTCTCTGAAGGGATTCTTCTATTGGGCAGCTGTAATTCTAAAACTTTAATTAAGGATATACGGTTTTACTTATGTGTGTATTTCGGGGATGCCCGACTAATTCCTGACCCGGGCAGTGGCCCGACACTGGACTAGTATCCGTCGTTCCCACCAATTTCTCTCACGTAAAGAGCACCGGGCTGTAGACACCTGCGTTTCCGTTGCGTTGTGTATTTTAGGGTAATTTATGGAAATGCTTGTTATAAACGACTCCGCAACGTACAACGCTATGGAAACACTCACTCAGGAATGTTTTTATTCAATTCTAAAGATGTTAGTTCTGCTATGCACAATGCTAATGCTGGTACCTTTTATTTTAGCAGAAATCCACTATGCCCTACCTGTATTTAATTTATTATTTCAACAATTATCTATCGATACTTGTACACATACTAAACATATTATGATCTCACCCATCTCAATACTTGGGCGTGGTCTTTAGATAGGCCTTTACCTAATCGTTTTCAATAAAATGAATACACAAGAATCTCTATTATACAATCAAGCTGATCATAATATTATTGGTGCAGGTCCGATTACGTCACGTGCACATATATTTCCATAATTCATGTAACATCATACATTTATTTGAAGTCATTAGTCATAGTATACTGGCGCCTGTATTTCCCCAATAGATCGGTTTATGAACACCCATTTTGATAGCAATATTTTTAATCTCACGTCCCAGAAAGGGCGAAAGTCTAATGATGATTGGTATTGACTTTTCTACGCTTCTTTTCCTTGCCACTTTCTGGGAATATGTGAAAAAAAACTCTGCTGACTCAGGAATCCAACCTAATATAAAACAACTTAACGTTAAGTTAAGCGACGGAACAGTTATTATCACCAACGATTTCAGAGCAACTAACTTCATCCTTACATCTCCTCCTATAATAGATTAAATTGAGATGGGAAGTAAATGGTTTTAATTTTGATTTGATTTTGATACACTTGTGTTTTGTCGTCCTTATTCTTTCAGAATAGAAGTTGAGATTGCCCAATAAAGTGTAACACCGGTTTTGGGATATTATGAATAGATAAAGTAGATAGAATAATATTTTATTTAAACTATATCGTTAGAGGGCTTTGAGTTCCCGGCAACAACTAATTTGAGTTACAGGTATGCGACGCTGATGCTCAAGCTATTAATTAATATCATTTTTCTTCCATTGCCTTCCCTCCTTATCTACCTACCCTTTCAATATACTCCTCATGTTCCCATCTTTAAATTCCAAAGTGCCCGGTGTTGATGGCAATAGGCTTGCCCTCTATTACGTTAGTGAGATCAAATTAAAGTTGGGAAAATGTGGGTGTTTAATACACCTCTGCCTACAGGCTTGAGTATAAATATGGATATACGAATGTAATCATGTTTGACGTCATTATTGCGTAACAATATCTATTGGCATAACATACTTTGGTATCTTTTTTATTGATTACTAATATTTTTCTTGTCATTTAATACAAATAAGTAGGCAAATAAGCATACTAAACGATGGTAAGCAGTTCCCAATGCCTCGCAACATCATCGAAATTCTCTCCAGCCGCTCTATTCATCACGACCAAAACCACCTGCAGTCTTCTATTGAGTAGATATGCTTCTAAAGTCGTTCGGCAGCAATTAGAGGAAAGCTTTACTGTGAGCTATCTCCATAATTCTGTTACAGACTTCTCTTAATTCTTTTTAATTTTTTCTTAGTAACTGGTTGTCTTTAATCTTATATCTTATGGATTAATATTAGTGTCATATATTATAAACTTTATTTCGTAAGTATTCTAGCCATTTGCTATGTACCGTATAATATGCTTTTTGCTCACTCCACGTGTTTAGTACAAGTATTGTAATCGTTAAACTCATGCTGAATTATTTGAACCATCGATACATCGTCTACATAAAAAAGTTTAGCACTCCGTCTAATTTGTCTTATAATGTTACCGGTTTGTTTGTGGTTATGTTCTTGTGCGCCAGTTTTTATTTCATTTATTAATGATTATGTTGTTACCATGTTGTTTTAGTATAAAAAGTGGTCCAACTGCTCACTTACATTTCATTTATTTAGTTTTTTGCTTGTGAATTGTCTTGTTTGAAAAGTTGCTGCAAATAAAAATCAAATTAAATGTATTTTGTATTATTATTCCTACGATCAGAACACCATGTAGCCTGTGAACGGATCTTATTTTGTTACTTATTGTCATGCCTATCGTCTTCTTTGTTATATTTTTGTTTAGGATATATTTTCTTTCGAAACATAGTTTTCAAATAGACCGATAGATAGATAGATATATAGACAATATATGTATTCGACATTTTCCTGACTTCTTTAAAATAATGATTATGGTCTGATTGTTTATTAGCATATATATAATCTTATAGTACGGTACAGTTAATAACCTACAGTTGAAATAAATTATCCCGCGGTTCTCATGAAATTAAATGTAAACAGCTTTGAAAACCCACGTCCAAGCAAATACAAAAAGTTAATTTTGAACATTACATTTGAGCAATGCGTGACAATATAGGTAATAGATTCAATTGATCTTACAGTGCTGATGTTGAATAAAGAGAAACTAACATAATACTATAGAATAATGCGAAGAGTTAATGAGTTAGAAAAATAGCGACTCTCGAAACTAAGCTACTAATTAAAAATTATTTAAAAATTCAAAAATCAACAAATTAATATACTTACATATTGAATTTGAACTTAAAGCTCATATTGCTTCACCACTCTTAAAAATTAGAAATAAATGAAAAGAAAATATTCCTGGACTTTTCTCACCATTTATTGCTACATTTATGAAATGATTAGTGTACTAGTAAGTACGAATATTTTAATACTTATTTACTAAGCCTTCTTTTGAAAGTTATTTATTATACCACTGTGGTGGCAAACAAGTACTTAAATTACAACAATGTATTTTTAATTTCAACGCCAAACATTAAACAAAAGTGCAATTTATTTATGAACGATTAGAAAGTCCTTTAGCTATTAATAGTTACTTTTAAAAGTTGATTGCTCATTGCTGTTAGCTATAACATGCTTAAATATTAGGTAGATAAGGTACGAGCATAAACCTTTACTCATCTTTAGCCAACAAAAATGTACACGTCCGGGTGGTCATCATTCCATCACGTATATTCATTGACAAGTCCGTTGACATTACAAAGCGACAAACCAATGGACTCCAAAGTATTTAAAGCATTCAGTGAGATGTTAGTAGTAACTAGTCGATTCGTAAATGCATCGCGTACTTCGGAACAATGAGCAAAATGAACAGCTAGTGGAGATTAAACGTGGTCTACTTGACCACAAGCGGCAGACCGTGCCGTCCATAATATACGCCGCTTTCTCCACAATTGACGGATCAGTACATACGAATGCAAGGTTAATTACAGAACTGGGGAATAGTGGCTTTCTACCGTTTTAGTATCAGTGTTATTGTGATTGCCAATATTGTAAGAATATTTATTATAAATTGTCATTTCTCGCGAATGTGCACAGTAATGTCTGTTAATTTATTAAAATGATTTCTTATTTTAACTAATATTTTATGTGCGATTAACAATATTGATTACATTGGTATCTTCGTTGTATTGGTTTTAGTCAGGCATATGTTTCGGAAAAAATATAACAGAGATTTGGGTCTAAGAACCTAAAATAAAGTACGAAGAAGCGTAAATTGTTATTCGCAACAAACGACCGGAAAGCGCATTAGGCGATACATACAAGTAACGACACAAGTACCCAGACTCGGAACAATCATCAAATAAATCATCAATCACGTAAACAATTGTTAACGTGGGGAATAAACATTCAACGACGAGGCAGTTCTTGAGACGACCACATATTCCAATAAGTCTAACAGTCTTCATGGAAAGTAGACCAGCAGACCAGAACAACAATCAGACCAGCAGATACGACAAAAAGTTAATAAGGTCATCAAACTGCGGGGTTTCATTACGGAATGCACGAAACACGCTGTCTGATCGATAATAATTCGTATGTCGTTTATCAGTTTGTGTTTGTAACAAAGTCTGACAAATGTCTTACAACAAAGTTTGCCCTAGTTCACAACTGAGCATGTATTTTCAATAAAACACAAGAATTAGTTCCACTATGTTTGTTAGGCTAAAATATGATAGACTAGGGATAAACTTTTAGAATGTAATCGAAGTTGTAATAATGAACGAACTTTTACTAATAATTACTTGTAATAAGCCGCCTTTATATCTCACAACAAAGTAAAAGAATAAAGATATTTAAAGTGTTCATTGTTTGCCTAATAACAATAAACTTCAACTAGATATCAGGTTAGAATTATAATATATCTTGTAAATTTTCTTCTAACACTCGTCTCAATGGTGATTTATTTTATATACTTCCTTATTTCCTTATTTTTCCTTTTTACTTCCTTATTTTTTTCCCGAGTCAACCTTTGGGTGATACAGAGACATGCCTGGCAGGTATATAATTAAAATTAAAATCATAAAAACATAGTAAAGAAAGATAATGAACCAGAAGGTATATACTTCAGTTAGTGTTACGTTCAAATGTTACGGCAAACGAGCAGCCCGGTCACCTGATGGTAAGTGACTAGCGTTGCCCATGGACACCTGCAACTCAAGAGTCACAAGTGCGTTGCCGACATTCTCTGAATACATTTTTCAGAAGTTTGGACAAGTGACCTGTCACTGTTTTATTGTTTTACTTAATTTTACTACTTTTTCTTTTATTCTTGTCTTGTATAATTAAAGTAAAAAGTAAAAAATTAAAAAAATATTACTTCCATAATGACAGAAACACGTTTTTTTTAGATTTACATGATTTTAAAAAGTTAAACGTATGTTATTTTTGTTATTGTTTCTAAGCCTTTACTAACTAGTCGCTTTTAGTGCAATATGTTTAGCTTAATAACTATACTTTTCTTAAGCATTTATCGGTGTCGTTCACAAGGATCAACTCTTCAACGCAGATTGAGCTGCAAAAAACTCGTGCATTTTTAAAATGTGAAAATTAGTATTAAACTTACTCCATTAAGATAGAGCTGAAAATTAAACGCCGCTATCCGCTAGACTACTTTATACTACTTGAATATATCCTAGCTCTGCGCCTGCTTAAACCACAATACAATATTTTTTATAAGTTCGAGGTTCTTCTTCACTCAAGCATTTCCCTCACTTCTTATCTAATGTACATTTCCTAAATAAATGTATTATGAATTACGGATTAAGACTGACGATTGTTCATTTAGATCTCCGTCCCTATTTGTTTCATGTTTCTTCTTTTATACCTACATTTATTTTATGCAATTATTTTTGGCAGTAAAT
This sequence comes from Euplagia quadripunctaria, assembly GCA_963859945.1. Taxonomy (NCBI): domain Eukaryota; kingdom Metazoa; phylum Arthropoda; class Insecta; order Lepidoptera; family Erebidae; genus Euplagia; species Euplagia quadripunctaria. Next base: position 20,380,147 of record OY982567.1, read on the forward strand.
ATTCATTCCGTTAGCCTGATATAACTACCACAATACTTGTATGTTAATATGCTTTTCCTGTATAAACTCGGCCATATTATGAAAAATAACGCTTGCGCTTGACATTTAGATATTATATTACGTACACCCGGTTTTTAGAAGTTTGATCACAATATTGTTCAACCATAAACTTAGAATACTAGTAAATTTATGTGTTCAACTAACAGAGTTGTCAAGCTAGTTAACAGCGGTGTCAAAATTTCAGTTGACATATTTTGCGGGAAAATCTGTAAAATATGACGGCTCTGTTAACTGATTCGTAAAGTCGTCCGTCAGTTTGTAAAAGTCTAACTTAGAATACAAAGTTTTTGTCCTAGACCACCTATATGGTTAAAGGTGTACCTATAATGACCTCAGCTTCTCATTGTACCTTTATTGGGTCAATGGCTACAGTATCATTTGTATTTCGCAAGTATAGTGCTATGGTTGAATCATGGTAGTACCATACGTACATAGAAACACATAGTATATCATATATTATATAGATTTCGATTAATGATATGTCGTGTTGGTGTATTACAATTTATAAAAAAATTAAATCCCAGATATTTAGTGCCAAAATGTATGTTTTGAAAGAAAAAGAAACATGACCAACAAACCAACAAACAAACAAAATGAAGTTTTTGAAATTTGAGTAAACTCACAAAAGTAGTTCTAAATATTATTTGCTATGGCGAGATTTGAAATTTTAATATTTGCTTATTTGTAATTTTATTTTATCTGTAATTTTTTAATGTTAATTTTCTTTAGAAAGTATGTAAATTATTGTTTAAATCGTCATACATATTATAGACAAATTACACCCAGACACAGAACAATTGATCATGCTCATGACACAATTATTTGTCATGGGTAGGAGTCGAACCCACGACCTCTGGTTCAGCAATCAGGGTCACTAACCACTAGACCAACCAGTCCAATCCAACCAGGCCAGTCAAATATTTGGCACACAGCAGCTATATACAGCGTACAGCGAATTCCATAATAATATTTCTATTTCTTTCTCGTACCTTAAGAACCGTCTACAGTTATCACGTGCGTGTCATCACTATCTTGAACAAAAAGTAAACAGTAATAAACAATTCATTTAATTATTCTAGAATTTCATGAACGTCATCACGTGACTAGCCATTTTTTTTCTTACTAATATGCAAATTTTATCGTGATTTTAAATGAATATGGTATAATTTGTAGTACAATAGCTAACGCCTATAATGATATGAGTTCTTTATAATACTACTTCTGGTTAATATAGCCAGACATTTTACCCAAAAGCAATCATTAATTAAAAAAGAAAATTCTATTCACAAAAGAAAATGCGTTAAAAGATAAAATAATTTCGAGCAATACTTTCATATACCGATAGCAAACATTAAAATTCTACTAAGAAACTTTTTTCAGAACAGGCAATTTCTCGACTTTGCAGCTTTTTCGACTACTTTAATCTCCATGCTAAATGTATTGCAAACGGAATATGCTACTATAGATAGCTTATTAAATTAATTTCTGGGCATTTTTTTTCAAGTTACAATAATGTTTAAATATTCTAAGGGCCAGTCAGAACGTTCCTAGAGAAATAGATTTTAAAGGCGTACTAAAATATTTTTTTTATTTGGTTTCAAAGTAAATGAACCTGAATTTAAAAAAAAATCCTTCTCCTTGTTTCAGATCCGACCGTTAATAGTGTTGTGAACGTCGAATGAAAATTTAATGAGTGTGTGTTGAGTGATGTTCCAGTGCAGTGCAACTTTACAAATGAAGCGACGCAGACACTGGAGTGTTCTTGAAACATCGGTACAGTAAATATTTGTGACAATGTTGGGGATTAGTGTTTGGGTGTTTATCTCAGGATGGATTGCATTAGGTAAGATGTGCTATTTACTTTATTAATTTTTATTTACATAAGAAACAAAAAGGTATAAATTTTTATCATAGTCAGCATTAATTAAAAAAGTTAAAACTTTTAGTAAAACAGAATGTTTCGTGCAAAGAAAGTGCGCTTCTGCCAAGTTAACATAATTATTCTAATTATTGTTATAACTTTTAATAACATTTTTACCAAATTTACAGCCAGTTTACGCTCTGGATACATTCGTTAAAAATGCTTCAAAATTTTAACCTTTGGAAATTAATATGTTTATAGCAACGCTTTGGTTTTTTATGTCCAGTAATATTAAATATTTAAAAGTTTGCACCTTCATGGAAAGTTAAAAATACAAGAACATTTTAAAACTATGTTAAACATTATATGATTCGTTCCATACACGATTACGAAGTTCAGCCTGGCATAAAAATCCACTTCCATCACATGTTTTATTCCTTTCTCCTCACTCTTCAAGAAAATGATTGATGATTTTTCCTCAATCGTTTATGATTGAATACTTTATTCCAGTTAAATGCATCCTAAATGTATTTTCTATAAAATTATTACCGAATAATAAAAATAATATTACCAGTGCTGCTTGATATTAAAAAAGTTGTTTAAGGTAGTACTAAAGCAAATTTACTGCAAAGTAAATAATAAAATTTTAGGGATATGATAAAAATGTGTGGTCGGAATAAACCTTTAATTCCTATTCTCACTGCCAAGTCATAGTGAGATAACCTTTGTAACAGACTTGTTGCTATAAACAAACAAAAAAAAAACTACTTATTTTAAATGAGTTAATAAGTTACTGAATTTATGATGATTACTTAGCCGCTTGGTTTCTATAAATCTCGTTCTTGCAGGCTGTTATATGTCGATTCTACAAAATAATTCTCAAATTAAAAGTAGTAAAAAAAAAGTTGTCCCAGAGAGGGGTCCGTTGGGGTCCACACGTGAAAAAAGTGAACATAAAAGTATATTGAGTTTTACATTTAAAACTTCCTGCAGTTCACATTGCACGAGGCGGACTTAATGCCACATGGCATTATCTAGCAGTCAACCTTTGGGTGATCCAGTGAGGGACATGGCAGGTGTTTAAGAACGACATTTCCAAACAAAAGTTATAATTTACATAGAAAGAAATTGATTATACTACATTATCATACAAATTCACAAACATACGCACACATACATAAATACTAACAGATAAATATATATACAAATAAATACTATATATAGAAAAAATACATAACAATAATAACAAGTAAAGAACGAACAAGAGAAGAAGTGTGTGTGAGTTATATATATATATATATACATATAACATAAAGGTGTATACACATACCTACTTACATGCGTCGAGGATAAGGAGTAAACTCTAACAAAGCACAAAAAGTACACACATACCTCTACTTACATGCGTCGAGGATAAGGAGTAAACTCCAATAAAGCACAAAAAGTACAACAAAGCGTTAAAGCGTTACGCTGCCAAACGATCACAAAATTTTACTCTTCATATTTTTTTTCATACCGGGCGCCTTAAATGAAAATCGATTCTTAAGGAGTAAACTCCAAAAAATAGTTTCTTAAAACTAAAAAAAAATACGGTTTAATGGCAAACCGAATTAAAAAGTAAAAACCAGTTCCACTTTCCATCTCCTGGCTTCATCATCAAACCATCGTTACCAAGCCCAATCTGTCGGACTCGTCAAAATAAATCATGTGAGCCCAAACTCGAGGGGTTTACTAGTAGCCACTGAAGTGAAGTTCCACCTATAGTTCCACCGTTCCTACCTCCTAGCTCCATTATTAAATTTACTTATAAGATTGGTTTACATATCTAAATATTAATACGTGAAGCGAAAACTTTGGATCCCTTTTTACGAAAATTGAGCGGACTGAGGAGTATGAAATTTCGCACACTTATAGTTTATACAGATAAGAAGTGACGAATGCTAAAAGTTTTGAACAATATTTGCTACAAAGTAAAAAAAAAATGCAAAAACGGGTACATACCTATGAGTGTCCAGTATATATTTTGACCTGTTATGGTACAAAAGTCTATACAATGACAGGTCAAGTAATGTTGGCAAATTAAATAAACCATGGTCGAAATTCGACCACCACACGATCTCTAGTTAATTACAAGTGAAGCTTACAGAAACGTGTTAAAAACAAATGCTAGCAGAAGATTCCGTCAGAATTTATTTTATAATCGCTTTAAAATAAAGTTAATTTGTATCTTTTCCTCCGATTAGAAGAACACCTCTGGGAAATTATAAGGAAGTATCATATCGTAGTGATTAAGTATAATTTTTGTAACAGATATAGGTCTCTGTTAGAAAAGTTTTCAGAGTTATCTTTTAAACGAGACTCGACGAGATTGAACATAATTTATAAGGAAAGTTGGCAAAGAAATATTTAGGTGTTTAAGAATCGGGAATGAAATTGACTATTAAACTTCGCATGCAACTAAGCATTCTGATAAAAGTAGTTACACTGCATAGGTATCGTTCGCGCAATGTGTAAATACTTGTAGGAGGCATCTCAAGCAAATTCGTATTTATAGCGAATTATTGTTTTATGGAAATAAAAAAGAACTTTTTTTTTTAATAGAAGCTTTAAAGGTTGATAGTTACGTTAATGGGTAATAGTAGACGAAACAAAAGAAAACAATACCTAAATAAAAACATTATAGATTTTTTGTCCAATTAAAGGTAGATTTAGCCAATTTAATCGTAGACATATCTATTAGTTTTAACAATTGTAACAATTATTAACACAGTGTTTATTTACTTCACGAGCACGAGCTTTATTTAGTCTATTAAATATAGTGATAGTCAATACAGATAAATAAAATTGAAGCGTCTGTTTGTAATGTCAAAATAATAGTTATTTTTAAGCTCATACAGTTATTTGCACGATACCTTTGCCTAAAAATCAGTCATTAAATTTTTTGTTTTTCTGTCTGTCCGTTTGTTCCGGCTAATCTCCGGAACGCTTTAACGCTTTGTTGTGCTTTTTATACATATAATTTATACTGTACAGCGTATACAAATGATGAGAGAGATAGAGAGAGATCTTTCTCTCTATCTCTGTCTTGAGAGAGAGCCTCCAGTAAATTGTAAACTCCAGTCGTGCGTCGGAGCTGACACACACCTTTTTTTTATATTTATTTCGCTTTATCTACAGTTATGGTATATAATTGGTTAGGTTTACTATACTTATATTCTCTATCACTAATAAATCGAAGGAGTTTTGACATGAATTTATAAGAAAAGCACATTATTTAAGAGAGTAAGGAAAATAAATAAAAATGTTGTGTTGACATTTATCAATTTAGCTACATATATATTAAAGATTACGTAACTTAATTGTTTATTAACTAATAAACTAAGTATACAATAATCAAGGCTAAATACTATTCAGCCTTGATCTCCGAATGTACAATAATACAATTGCTAACTTTATCGATAATAACTCAAGTACGAACTTTGGGTCACATGTATCAACACATGTATGTATTAACACCACTTCCTTCAAAAAAGGCCTCCACGTGTTTAGTTTACCCTAAGCTGAAACATTTTTCTTTACTTTGTTAGCTAGAATTCTTATAAAATATAGTAGCTGTACAAAGTCTGAACACTAATCAATCTCCTTCATTAACTTAATGCCAATGTATTGTCTACTTAGGTGTAATGTTAGTATTGTGTACATTCGTATTAATTAGTTTATAAATAGAAGTAACTCAAGAATAATTCAATTTTAATTGTTCTTGAGTTGCTTAATTCAAAGTTTATAGATACCTACACTTTGGAAGGTAAAAGAGTTTAAAGTTAAAGGTAACATTGACTTTGGTGTTAACGTTTTAAATTTGATTTTATTGAAAGATTAACTTGTTTCAAATAAAATAAAATTAAAACTTGGAATTCAAATATTTGAATAGTATTAAATTTTAAATTATTGTTCTAATACTAGGTTTCTTAATGTGTTTTGTTTGCTCCTATGTTTTTATCTTAAATTTATTTATTTGTTCATATCATAAACATGGTAGCAATAAAGGATCTTATGGTATGTAGGTACAAGCACATGTTCTTTTACGACATAATGCTACTTAGAAGAAGTAAAAAAACATTAAATATATCTTATCTCGTTATTTAGTTTATTCATTTATCCCACTAATATTATAAATGTGAAAGTTTGGATGGATGGATGTTTGTTACTCTTTCACGCAAAAATCACTGAACCGATTGCGATGAAACTTGGTATGTAGATAGCCGGAGACCTGGATTAACGCATAGGCTACTTTTACCCACGGGATCGGGATTTACGCCAGGGTGAAACCGCGGGGCACTGCTAGTACTTCATAAAAACGACTTTATCGATAACTGACAAATTTTATTTTGGAAAAAATAATATTACTACTCGCCAATCCCCTTATATTTACTTTATCATTGAATTTATTGTCAAGGCAGATCTGATGCAACAATTTTCTGTAATTAAACGCAGTACATCAATTAAACCCAATCGTGTTCCTACTAATTACTCCATATACACTGAGATTGGATACTATGCCATTAACAAGGAATCAAATTATGCACTGTAGATTGGGAAATTAAGTGATTTACTTCAAATGTAAATTAAGAATTAATGAAGCGCTATGCTGATTGTTAAGTCAATTGGTGGATAGCAGAAAAACATGGCATTCGACTTAAAAGAGGTCAAGTGATCTAAAGAAATGGCAATGCCCACTATTCCTGAAACGCTGATTGTTTGACTGCTGACCAAACTGATAATCCAGAATTAGATTGATGACAGTATTTGAAAATAAATATTTAGACATACATATTTATGTATTACTTTTATTTTCCTTTTAGTCTCGATATTCTTAAACCTGGTAGGTATACAATTGAATAAAAACTTTCGTGAGTGGGATTCATATTAGTTAAGATATACGGTTTTACTCACGTGTATATTTCGGGGATGCCCGACTAGTTTCGGACCCGACGGGGGCCTTTTCTCAAGGGGTGAGGCTTCCTTCCGCGCCGGTTGCAGATGCCAGACGGGGATCTCCGAAATATACACGTGAGTAAAACTGTATATCTTAACTAATAGGTATACAATTGTTTAGCAGAAGCACTTTTTACACTTACACTTGTTTCATGAGTGTTTATTTAAATGACTCAGTTGACAAACACCAAGCAACAGCAATACTTGTCAGTTAACTTCTACAAGAGATATGGTTGTTTATGTCATGATTCTTTTATCTCATCTGAATCTGAAATCGAATTTGTATTTTATTTTTAACGGAAATTGTAAACCATAGTTAATGATGACGAAGGGTAGATTACGAGGCCTTCAGCCCTTGTAATTAACCCGGATATGTTTTAATTATGCTAATTAAGAGAAAAGGTTGTTTGTTCTCGATTGTAATGTTTTTTAAGCCTCTAACATCATGGGCGACAATTTATGCCTTCCGGTCTTATTTCAGAATTAATAAAATAATTTTGAATACATATTATTTTCATATAAATACAATAATATCGCATGTACATTTTCGAATCGACACTTGTTTTTATACAAGGCTATTATTTTGTAGGAATTGATAGCCTTTATCAAAAAAATGTATGTACTAGGGCGCTAAATAAGTTTTGCCGTACTTTGTGATTTTCCCTCATTCGTCTTAGGACAGATTCTAGTTTGGACAGATTCTGGTTACGAAAGATTCTTGTTACGGCAGAATTAGTACCGTCGAGCATAAAAAAATATTTTTAGAAATTCTGGGTTGGATGACCAAAGTCTTAGTCTCAACTGGCAGTAATACAGGTTTTCATACGTATAAACCAAAGGTGCTGACGTATCCTTCCAGTATCCTTCTGGAGCACAGTCGAATATCTCCTCAAAAGTTCCTATAAACTCCTCATCGCTCGAAAAGTTCAGTTGTTTTTTTTACATACAGAAATAGTGCAAAGTCGCATTGCGCTAATTCCGATAAGGAGGGTGTCCTAGCAATTTGATTTCAGTTTTCTGCAATTAGTCTTTGCCGGCTCGATGTGGAGGGGCGTTATCTTGATGCAAAAGCCAAGTATCGAATCTCGATTTAATAGTAATAACACCGAATAGTTCGTTGTATGTACCTATATATACATTCTATAAGTAAGTGTGGGTACAATTGGCAATATAAGTAATGTACGTTAATGGATTAATGAAATAAACAAATTATAAAATTTCTTTGGCCCAACAAGAATAATTGATCTGTCTGCAGTCTTAAGTAAAAGTCCAGCACGTAGACTAAATACTAACCTTAAGACAACGACATTTTCTCAAGAAGTCGTGTATGTAAAGCTATAATGGTCTGTTTTCCGTGACGTTACGTATGTCGTATGTAGAAGCTGAAACACCAGGGCAACATGAAGTCTTAGGAGATAAACAAACAGCTGCGGACGCGGTGCCAATATTTTTCGATAAAGGATTCTAGTACTTATTTAGATCTAGTTGAAAGAATATATTAAAAAGTATTCACTTCATAAATTAATTGAAATGATTTTTTTTTATGTACGAATGATGAATCAACTATTACGTGGATACATTAATATAAAATACACTATTATATTATTATCATATTAGTGTATTTTTGATCGAAAAATATAGATAAAGGATAATTGGCTCAAAAACTCTAGAAAAACGTAATTTATGAGTAGGAGACGTCCGCTTTGAAAGGATTTTGCCACAGGGCCGGGTTTAGGGGGTCTAAAGGCCTTCACAAGTTTGTATGAAAGCCCTTGGTTTTTGTACTAGAGATCTGAAATTTGGCAGAGAGGCAGTGTGCTAACTGCACACATCAATTTAGTTTTGGTAGTTTATACATATAGATAAGTACATCGTTATAATACAGTAGCTAGTACTAAGATATAATAAAACTGAAGAGTGTATTGTTTATTTGTATTTAAGAGTCGAATTCTAATTAATTGATTCTAATTCGGCTACAAGGTCATATGACCTTCCGCTAGAATTCGGATCGACCCTAGGAGCGGATGTATGATAATTCGGTTGAACAGATAGTTAACTAATAGATATAACTGCGTTTGGTGTGGCGACAACATATACAACCTATGAAATATTAAACTAAACTTAAAAAAAAAACAATCTATTTCCATAATAAATATAGTCAAAATAAACTTAATGCCAGCTTAAAAATAAATTGTTCGAAAATCTGTGTTTATTAATGAGACTACGAATTGACAGTAAATGTAGAAAGTTTATTTTGCCATTAACGTTTGATGTAAAATATAACTCTCTCTATATTGTACAAACAAATAATAACATAATATAGCGAATAAAACAGCAAATAGCGAGCAATATACAGCAAATACGAACATTTAAGAGTAAGAGATACCATATTAATGGTACCAGCATTAAAACCTGCGTATGTGCTACGATTGTGCAGTACTATCTCCCGGGAGTAATTCTAAATAATTCAAAAAACCGGCCAATTCCGCACCATCGTACAAGAACTGCCCTGGACGGGTCACCTGATGGTAAAGGACTACCGCCGCCCATGGGCACCTGCAATTGGAGAGTCACAAACGCCGGCCTTTAAGGTGGGAGTAGAGGAAGAGCGGGAATAGGGGAGAGCGAAGGGTTAGGGCCTCCGGTAACATCATTCACGCGGCGAAAAGCATTGCTTTACTGCCCGTTTTCTGTGAGGCAGCCCACAGATATACAGACGGACAGCGGAGGCTTAGTAATAGGGTCCCTAGTCCCTAGTAATAGGGCTCAGTAATAGTTGGTTACCCTTCGGGTACGAAACCCTAAAAAGGGGCTCTCTTTGTTACTGTCCCACTACAACTACTCTCCTTTTTTTTTTTTTTGTACGTGTGGAAACTCCCTCGGGCCGTCACCCCACCGGGGTTTTCAGCGGGGCGATGTGTCGGAATCGAACTGACTAAAACCACACGGTGTGCCGTACTGCGCTTTAAGTAGGAGGGATCCGGGAACAGCTTTTATTAAGACATCCGGAACCCTCCTAGCGCCTGCCCGCAAAGCGCGGGTACCACCTTCGGGTAAAAAACCTCTCAATTAGACGACGTCCAGGCACACGCGGACGCTGCCTCCTCGCGGGGGGCCACTATAGCGGGTGGAGGGGAAAACCCATCCCTTCCACCCGCGGCCACACTCAGGGCGGCATGAGGCGCTGGTAAGCGCGCCTCCGCCGACCGGTTCGCCGGCGGCGAATTAGGTCCGAGTGGAGATTGTCCTCCCGGACCCTTTCCGCCGCCTCCTTCTGCGAGATGACATCCTCACAGAAGGTCGCAACCGCGGTAAAATTCCTGTCGCTACCGGCCATGGAGCGTATGATGGCCGGTAGCGAGAGATCCCCTCCGATGACTGCAGTGAGGGCCCGACGCTGCGTTGCTCAGGCGGAGCAAACCGCCAGCGTGTGCTGAGCCGAGTCCTCACTGCAGTCGCAGTGGTGACAGGCGGGACTCAGTTCCCTCCTAGCGACCGAGTGCAGGTACTTCCCGAAGCAGCCGTGCCCGAAAAGGACCTTCGTCAGTCGGAAGGAAAGGGTCCCGTGCTGCCGCCCTGCCCACTCGACGATGACCGGCTGGAGCGCCTCCACGGCGGCAAAGCCAGCACGTGGAGCCTCCAGCCAGGACGACCAACGAGCCGTGGTGGCTCGGCGAGCGGCCTCACGCCATTCGCTAACCTCTTCGGGCGGGTGCCTTCCCGCCCGGAACTCAGCCATTCGCCGATATACTTCGGCGAGCACTTCCGCCTCCAAATCCCACGGGGGTGTCCCGGCCAACGCGCACGCCGCTTCCGTCGACACGGTGCGGTATCCGCGTATGGCTCTAACCGCCATAACCCTCTAAGGGCGCCAGAGGCGCGCCCTATTCTGGGCGGTCAGAGCTCCCGCCCACACCGGTGCACCGTACAGTGCCATTGACCGGACAACCCCCGTGTACAGCCGTCTTGTAGCGACACTGGGTCCGCCCAAATTGGGCAAGAGTCGCCCAAGGGTGGACGCAGCGCCGACCAGCTTCGGAGCAAGCTGTCGGAAGTGCTCGTCGAAGAGCCACCTACCGTCGAGGATCAGGCCCAGATACCTTATGTGGGCCTGAACTGGTACGAGGACCGAGTTAACCTCGATAGAGGCGCCAGGGGGTGGACCACGACGGGGCCCATGGAATAAAAGGGTCTCCGTCTTATCTAGGGCCACCCGCAAGCCCAGCGCCTCGATGCGCCCGACCACCAGGGAGACTCCCCTGGTGGCCAAACGCGCCGCCTCTTGAAAGTTCACCCCCCGGGCTGTGACAAGAGTGTCGTCGGCGTAACAGATTACGCCCAGCCCGGGGGGGAAGTCGCCTCGAAGGGCCCAGTCGTACCCCATGTTCCACAGGAGTGGTCCAAGGACAGACCCCTGCGGAACACCGCACGACATGGGCCGACGACTCAAAACTCCATCTTGGTCCTCGTACATGACGGTACACTCCTCTAAATAGTCTGCCACTAGCCGCCGCAGGTACCCTGGCAGTCCATGATAGTGGAGTGCTTCCCTGATGCAGCTGAATGGCAGACTATTGAACGTGTTGGCGATGTCCAACGACACCGCCAACAGCACGCCGCCACAGCTCACTACCTCTTCGGTCACGGCCCTCAAGGCGCAACACAGCACCGACCGTCGAACGCCCCGCTCGAAAACCGAATTGGGCGTCTGACAAATCGGGGCCGACCTCGCCAAGGTGCCGGACGATGCGGGCAGAGAGAACCCTCTCAAACAGTTTACCCGCCTCGTCCAGCAACACGATGGGCCTGTAGGCCGTGACCGAGTCGGTAGGCCGTCCCGGTTTCCTTAAAAGAACCAGCTTCGCGCTCTTCCAGCAATCAGGGAAGCGCCCGGACGCCAAGCTAGCGTTAAACACTTCCCTGAGGCGGTCGGACATGTGGTCAAGGGCAAGGGCCAACACTCGGGCAGGGATCCCGTCTGGCCCGGGGGCGGTGTTCTTGGAACGGATCCGTAGAACAGCCGCCCCTACCTCCGCTTCCGTGACGGGCGGAACACCATCCTCCTCGTCCTCCCCGTCGTCTCCGGCCAAAGGGGCCATCGACGGGGATACGTGTTCCACCCGTACTACAACTACTCTCCTACAATATCCTTTAATATAAACATTTACAAATTGTATTAGCAAAGTAAACTTATGAAGGTATTACCTCTTTATAATATTAGTATAGATTAAAGAGACCTTCAGGCTACGAAATTAGTTTTAAAATAATATAATAAGTTTTGTATATTTCGGTAGTTATAAAAACAAATTAAACAAGCGTAAAGTCGATCTAAAATGTTATGCGGTCATCAAACATGTTAAAACAACAAATTCAAATAATTCCATTTTTTGTTTATTTTCGATAAGGGCAGATCCCCATGGACCAAACAATTATACAAATCCCGCGGGGGATTTAACATTAGATTCTAATAGCCCCTTTTTACAAGCTTTTATTTAGCTTGCCTTGTCAGTATGGGTCAAATCTTGCAACTGAATTTTATACCAATTCTTCCAACTCACTGAGCTGAAACTTTGAATACTTATAATAATACTTATATTATATTATTATAACTTCACGCGAAATGTTAAAAAAGTAGGTAACAATGAATTTTTGTTTTTTATAGTATAGGGGGCAAACGATCAGACGGGTCACCTGATGATAAATGACAACTGCCACCCATGGGCACCTGCAACTCAAGAGACAAGTGCGTTGCCGGCCTTTAAGATAGCAGTAGGGGAAAGGTGGAAGAGAGGGAGAGGGGGGAGGAGAGGGGGGAGGGAAGGGTTAGGGCATCCAGTAACCTCACTCACTCGGCGAAAAGCATTGCAACCATGCTTCACTGCCGGTTTTCTGTGAGGCCGTGGTATCACTCCGGTCGAGCCGGCCCATACGTGCTGAAGAATGGCTCTCCCGCAGTTATGATTGGACATTACATTGGAGAGCAATATGTCGATAAGTAATTACTTGACGAAGTATTGTTTTCTTTAAAATTATCGCGACGTTTTTGAAAACAAATATTTCAACAAAACCTAAACTTATTCTTTTTAATACAGGGCTTAAATAAAAGCCTGTTTCATTTATTTCTATTACCCCAAGGCGATTATTATCACATCAAATTTATTTTTTCAAATACAGTATTATAATTATTATTAATAAACAGGTTTAAAATTTACCATGTGCTCTTATATTCCTATAACTTCCGAAGATCTAATTATAAATGTACTTAAAATGAAATTATAAGAATAAAATATGCTGTCAGTACAGTTTTCATAAGTAATAACAATAGTTGATGTTTTTATACTGGAAAATCCAGTTGGTGTAACACTTACTACATATGTTTTGCTCACTCACCTGACCACGCATAGTTACGAGTTCTAGCCACACATAATTACAAATAGCAAGTTCATTGAATTTTATTTTACTGATATCTTGTTGATTGAAGTATGAATAATAAGAAGAGTAACTAGGCCAATCTTGTCCGTGACCAGTGTCGTCTATTAACACGTAGGTATTCACTGTCTATAGATATTTGGTGTGAAATATTTTGTATCAGTAATGAAATAAAATTTATATCTGTAGCTAGAAACCTCTAATATCATCTAAACCACATTGTGTTAGTTCCACCTTCAGCCCATAGGTGCATTAGATTCCTCAGAGCATTAGATGTTCTTAGAAAGTACTAGGATATAATAACGTAGCAACAGGTCTATCAGAGTCATCCCATATGTGGAACGCGTATCCCGAGTCCCGATACAACACACACGCGTATGCTCACATGAATAAAAAGCTTGTCTATGATCCCTATACCTGTTCCGCTTTAACATAGGTACATGAAAATTCTAACTAGAAAGAGACGGATGTGGACGCACATATATATGACTTGGTGCTGGTAAGAGTGAGGACTTATGTCTTGTTCTAAATTTGTATGTGTAACAGAGAGGCAATATTAGGCTTTCATTTTATATTATTATGGAACGATATTACATATTCTTTGATCAGTAAAAAGATTGTATGTAATGTTTCACCGTCGATCTAAGGAATTAAGAGATTTTGATACACCTTAAGTGGAATCTACATACATACGTGGGGTGCACTGAAAGTTTTGCGTAACTCATTAGCAAAACAATTTACATGTAAAGTAATATATTTACTGCTTTTCAAAGTATTCTCCATTACATTTTAAACACTTTTCATTCATTCAAACCCTTTTTGAAAACATGGGGACCATTGGTCTAAGGGCATGTTTTTCACGTGCTGGTCGAAAGCTATCACGGCCTCTTCCGGCCCCGTAAATGTCATATCTCTCATTAAATCTTTAACTTTTGGGAAAATAAAGAATCGCATGGTGCCAGGTCCGGACTATGTGCGGGATGGGTCACTAACTCTACCTTTTCAGAAGCCAAAAATGACTTTAACTTTTTCGTGGTGTGCGCCGAAGCATTGTCATGGTGCAATAGGATGCGACTTCTTGGTCGTTTTTCCCTAACTTTTTCAAAGACACTGGGCAAACAATGGGTGGTGTACCACTCAGCATTAACTTTCCTTTGTTCTTCAAGCGGGATCGTGCAGACAGGACCCGTTCGGGAGAAAAAAAAATTTTTGCCTACGTTTGTCGCCTGCCTCAGTTTTGTTGGTTTGCTGTCACCTTTGAACACCCATACAGAAGACTGTTGCTTTCTTTCCGGCATGTAACAAAATATCCATATTTCATCTCCTGTCACAATGTCATACACAGCATTTGAACGTTGGTGATCGTACTTTAATAACATTTTTTTACACAAATCAACACGAGTCCGGTTTTATTCTGGGGTTAGGTCGTGAGGAATCCGGCGAAATCCATATTCGGCAACAAAGTTTTCTAACTTTTAAATGTAAGATATACACCAACATTTAAATTTTCGAACATAAGTATGTATGAGCAAAAGTATCTGTGATACCGATATTGTTCCCTTCGAACATACGAAAGCTCTTTAGCTTTCACATTAGTAAAGATATAAATATATTAACAAAGAAGCTATCACTACATACCGTGATTCATATGTTAATAATAGAAATGAAGAGTTGTGAGAATCACAAAATATCTTCGAGTTTATTGTGAAACATTCGCCGTTTACTACATATTTTACGACCCTCTTCATTTTAATGAGTTTAATTTATTTGAAGTATTTATTATATAGATGCTAATATAATTCGAAGGACCACTGCGGCGATGGGCTGATGATTGAGTGATTATAATTAACCAGTTAAAATCTTAGTGATCAACTAAACGATTGAATTTATTTACTTATTTATAAAGCCTCTTTATTTCTTAATTTAAGTGATATCCATGATACGTTTTTTGAAAAGTTAAAGTAAAAAAAGAGAAAATGTTATTGAATTAAGAACCCCTCGTTGAGTAAAGGCCTCCTCCATCTGTTGCCATTTTTTTCTGTCATGGGCTTTGGTAAGCCAGTCTTGACCAGCCGTTTTAATAATTTCGTCTGCCCATCTTTCTTGCGGGCGTCCCTGCCTTCTTTTTCCTTTCGGTCCTGTCCATGTTGATGACCTTTTAGTCAACCTGGAATCTGTGGAGTGTGCTACGTGGCCTGCCCATTTCCATTTGAGCACTTGTGAGTGTTTTAATGCGTCTACAATTTTAGTTTTTTGGTCCATGGCTCCATCTGAAACGATTAAATTTATTACTAGTATTAAATTTATTTAAGTAAAGATAATTTAAGTCAAGACGATGTGGCATAACAGTATAAATTAAAAATTGCAAATAATCAGGGGGACTCAAAAATCCGTTTAGCCATAAAAAAAAGAGCTGATGATCTTCGAACGGCTGAACAGATTTTCTTGAATCACTCTCGCTAAAACACTGTCAATCAAGTGCCCTTTTGAACCGCGTCCGATCCGCGTAGGTTGGCTCGGTTGGTCTAAATGACACGGGATGTAATCAATAAGATCTTGCCAAATACTTCCTTTTCCTCCAAATCTTTACTGGACCCCAAAATTCACATAAGCCCACTACTATTAAGTAAGGCCACAATCCCGGAAGGAAAATTAAAGGATTGCCAAAACGCTAGTGTAACCAGTAGTGTTCAACTTATAACGTTAAACACTTACCATCAAAGGGCTATGTGGATAGTATGGACATATATTTAAATTTGTAAATTTTATAAAACTATGATAAAAATAACACACGTCTGCCTTTTTCCGATGATGAAACCTCACTGTAAGACACCGCCGAGTGCATGACTTTATACAAAAACAGATAATCAGCTGGTTCACAATACGGAGCTTTAAAGAACACAATATACAGTGATAATTTAATGTTCTAACCATTGGCTATTCACACCAGTGCGCGGTGGTTCAATTTCAAGTCATGCACTTCGAATTTTCAAAGTTAATGCACATACATAATTAGAAATTTATAATTATTGTCGCTTACTCTAACGGTAAAGGGTAACACCGTTAGCAAACCTTGATACATAAAAGTTATTCATAGTGTTGTAATGAGTTTGTGAAGTCTGCCAATCCACACTAGGTCATTGGTGAACGATACGTATGGGCCGGCTCAACCGGAGTTATACCAGGGCCTCACAGAACACACAGATTTTCACCGAATGAGCGAGGTTACAGGAGGCCCTAACCCTTCCCTCTGCCTCTTCCCCATCTCCCTCTCCCCCCCCCCCTCTTCCCGCTTCCCGACGGCGGTAGTCACTTACCATCAGGTGACTCATCTGCTCGTTTGCCGGCTCTCATACCGGAAGCTGTAACCCCGCCAGTAGGACAGTTTATAAGCCGGACTGGAATATCTAGAAATCTTTATCGATTACTGTCTACATTTAAGTTAAGTATATAAAAAGAATTAAAAAGGAGCAAAAAAGCAGTTGAAAGGTGGCATTTGAAGTCGCAGGGTAAAGGTCCCTTTGCTCATCAGAAGAAGTTATGAAAATATAAATGAATGTAGTAGTTAGAAGTGAATTAAATAGAAACTGTGTGTTTTATTGTCCAATACACCGCTTTCGTGGGGAAATCCTCTCTGCACATAAGAGAGTGTTACACTATACAACTACTAGCATCGGACTTGCGATCGAGTGGTTGCGGGATCGAACCCCACCCAGTGCACTACCGACGTGAACCCACTCCTAACACAAGCATTTTAGCTTAGCTCGAGGGGTTAACAGTAATGCGTGACCCACGTTACTAGCAGTCTTTGACTAAAAAAAAAAAGAATAACAGCACAACAGATAGAATGCCTATGCTATTGCTATTAGGAAACCTTTTTTTTACTGATTTTTATGTAAGTTTTGTGTATGTCCGCGATTTTCTTACTGGACCAATTTTCATGATTGTTTCACTAACATATTCTACATATTTTCAGGAAGATTTAAGCACACAATACATTAGCTATTTATTATTAACTTTTCACAATCAATTTCGTTGAAGTCGGTTTATTTCTTTTTTAAATTTACTAAAAAAAATGTATTAGTATAGAAACGACGTTTTTCTTCATGAGTTTAATGTCACCCATACTGTTTGATTAAATACGTATTTGTGCGTCGGCTTTGTAGTTGTAAACTTCAACTGTCATTTAATTCAAAATTAGGGCAAAAATTAAAGTAGGTAACGCCTGTGCTCGTTCGTTTAAAGGGTAATTAATTCATCATCAAACAAAGAAAAACAGACTTGTATGAGAAACTTTAGACATTAGATTAGCTAAATTGGGGATGGTGTAGTTTTATTAGTAACCAGCAGTTCCCACGCGGCTTCTCTCGCGTGTACATGTTTATATTCTTTTCCGAAATAAAAGTTGCCTTAGTTACTCCTAGCACCAGCTAGATAGCTGATGTTATAAGGCGTAACTTAGGCAAGTTTTGGTGGATCAGACTTTCATTGGCATCTGCCAGTGAGTCTCGTGGAAATCGGTGCACCCGTTCCGGAGATTAACCGGTACAAACAGACAGATAGACAGACAAAAAAATTAAAAACTGATTTTTAGGCATACGTATAGTGCAAATAACTGTATGAGCTTAAAAAAACTATTATTTTGATATTCCAAACAGACACTTCAATTTTATTTATTTGTATTGATGACTAGCTTTTGGCTTCAACTTCTCTCGCGTAAAAGTATTTTTTTCATTCCTCGAGAACAGTTTTTTCTGAATGAAAGGTACCATATATCCTTTTCTACATAACACTGGCAACGTGTACGAAAACTTTCATGATGCTCGAATGAACGGTACGGCAGCGCATGAAATACGAACAAACAAATATTGATTTTTCATATATTCAATTT
The DNA here is from genome assembly GCA_963859945.1 of Euplagia quadripunctaria. NCBI lineage: Eukaryota > Metazoa > Arthropoda > Insecta > Lepidoptera > Erebidae > Euplagia > Euplagia quadripunctaria. Next base: position 20,398,383 of record OY982567.1, read on the forward strand.
TTATACTTTGAATGGTTACTTTAATTAAATGGTAAAACTGTTAGCAAATGAAGCATTGCTCGACCCAGCTCCACCCGACAACCCAGGACAGAATGTCATGGCATCACAAAATTAGGAGAGCCGACCCTAATAAATTGGGAGCAAGCGGGGAAGAAAAGGACTTTTAATGGCTACTTTAATTTAATTTAACTAGCTATTATGGCGCGGCAGTATAGCATTCGACTGCCACGACTGGAGGCTGGCTCACCTGTGGCCTGCGACCACGGCTAGTGCAATCTGGTCGAAACATCAGACAATTCAGAGGTATGTAATACCTACTTCGTGATCGCGTTGATTCTCGTTTATATACATAAAAAACAGTGTGGTGTCGTGGGACACCAGATAGGAAGGAAGTTCTTTATTATAAAAATATTAATTTCAAGTTCTATTCGAGGGATAAAGAAAATAATTATTCGAGTATACATTTTTTATTATGATTTTTTATCGATAAAAATCAGAAAAACTACTTTGCAAAATTATCTTAACACCTTTATTTAATTTACAATGAGTTATAAAAATAAATAATAATAATAATAACATTCATCACGTAGATTATACATTAGACACTGTATAGCCATCATACATAGACTTTACATAAAAATCTTGCACTTTTTTTAAACGTTACGGACGTTTTTTGCCGGCTAGGGTACCCCGCCGCAACGCCCCATAAGGAACTTCGTTCCAAAAATATCATGGAACGCGAAAGTTTAAAAGTTAGTATAATAATTATGTTCGTGTTTCCAAAAATGTATATCTAAGTACGTATATCTATATAGTGTCTGAAAAGCTTATAATTAATTTAGGTCTAGATAGAACTATGTAATTTGTCTTATAGTAGTATTTATTTATTATACGTTATAAAAGGAATAAGCACTATCCTTAAAAAAGTAAACTTAATTGGTTATTCAACTTAAACGAAAAATTAAATGGGGTTTCTTGTAAACATTAATATGTATAACATTTTATATTTCGCTGGCTTTCGCTATTTCATATAGGTACTTAAGTGTATAATCATAATCGCATATTGGATGACAAGACAAATATGAAAATTTCCTTCCAAACCCAAGAGTTTCATGAACATGTTTGTAAATAAGACTAACACACAAACATCCAACAATAAAATGATAAATAATTAGGTTTCCTGTTTTATTCACTAGAATGTTGCCAGTGTGTTGAAGAACGATCAGGAAACATGTCAAGACAGGTGGCCTACAGAACGTAACACACACACATAAGCGTATGTGAACTTAACACCATAACACTGAAGAGGCATCGTTTAGGCTTTACTAGAACCTTTAGTTTCCCCTCAAATCCACATACAAATGTCATCTTTAACTCTCTATGTTACAGTCGAATTTCAATCGCAAATATAAACATTTTTCCTCCGCTGCGTATCTGCAAGCCTAGTACTCCTCAACGCACACACGTCGTGTCGCCGCGATTCTCATTCCATATATCAAGGTCATGTAAACATGCAGCTGCTAGTAGCCATCTTACTCGCACATGGATAAAAACGCCTCGTGGAACAAGGATAGCTATATCTTGCATTGTCTGTCTATGCCGTCTAGACAATTAAGTGGAACTTTCTTGCGGTCACCATGCTTTTCCTTAGAAACTCAACAATGATAACTGACTTGAGGAACTTGCTAGTTGAATTTGTTTGGCGACAAATTTCATTACTATAGAGTCTGGTGCCAATCTAAATAGTTTATAAAGTGGAGGCTATAGAGTAAGGAGAAGTTAGTTTAACAGATTAGTATTAATTTGGTCAAACCCAGTATTTAGAATAACAGTATTTCAATGGTATATTATACTAGGTACCTTATTCTTCACTTCACCCTACTTTATCCTATTGAATTCAATTTGTTGCAATTGGAATTCAATTAGTTATAAAACCTTTCTAAATAATACATTTAGTGGAGATATACCATGATGTACCTATATTCTGTTCTACCTAATAAACAAATCAAAGAAAGACATTACCATAGTAGATGAAACAGTCGGATAGGTACATACCGCTGTCAGTCTATTAGACAATTTACTGTAGAACCTCTCTTTACCTAGTTACTGGGATTTACTTCGAATAGAGAAAGGTTTTTTGAACTTGTGAAAACTTGTTCAAATGCTAATTAAAAGAATCATAATTATAACGATATTGTATATAATAAAACTAGAAATAACCTTTATGAACTTATTTTTGTTGTACAAATTATAATGTAATTTTGATTGTCTAGATGAAATGAGGATCATGTATTTCAAAATGTAGGTGTGTGAAATACACATAATATATTTATAAACTTTGGTTATTCGCAAAATGGCAAAAGTATTTATTTCTTAAATTTTCTTAACCTGTGAAAGTAATAGTATTTTAAAGCCTGCTTACTTAATTAGGGCGAATGTACCTAATAAGCAATATTGAAGTTTTGATGTGAATGCCAGCCGGAAGCCGATCAGATAGCAGACCGGCTGCCGCGTACCGCGTGGCGGCGTCACCAAGCTATATGATAGTAATTATATGTGTAACATGTATTGTAAATTAATGTAAATGTTTATTTAGTAAACAATCATCTTTTTCTTGAAAAAAAAATATTTTATAAACTATCCTTTTCTGCATAATACCTATCTGTCGATGTATCACATCTGCCAGACATCCCGCGACGGCTAACTATTTTTGTTTTACTAGTTGAAAAATCTTTTAGCAAGCCAAGTACAGCGATATCAATTAGCTTTTACAAGAAACAGATCTTCTGTTTAAATCAACATGTGTATGAGTATACGATAAATTAAGCTTTATAAAAGAGATTGACAATGTAAATTGTCTAACTTTGTCAAACACTGAGTGGAAGAAATATTTTTAGGCGGTCAATGATCGGAACAAATTCGCAAATTTAAAGTTTCGTAATCGCGTTAACCATAATGAACAAGCGAAAATTACTCATAGCTACCTAAAACGAGAATTGGACAAAGCCATGAGTCATAAACCAGTTTTAAGAATTATGGGCAATGGTCCATAGAAACGAGAAATCAATTGTTTCGGTTTCAAATCTTGATGAGGTAGCCTAAAAAATAAATTTTGCACGAAATCAAAGCTATCAGTGAAAATATCGAAGCGGTAACTATGAAATTGGCGACAGAGATATATTTCTAAATTCTAACCATCCATGAAATGACAGAGAGATTATACTTAATGTAATTTTCACATACTAACAATATTATTATTTCCACGATAGTAAATTACAGAAAGTTTTAAAAAATATTTAAGGATTGTTGTGTGTATTCTATAAATAGTTGACTTTTGTTTTTCTTAAGAAAATTTTGTTTAATTTCTGTTGATGCGGATTGGTAAGCAATGTATCTTAATTTTTATGTCAATGTTAATTACCTATTTGGTTTCTTTTTTGTTTCCAAGCAAGGTTTCTGTTTCAAAATTCAAATTTTCCGAAAATTGTGCAGTCTTCAGATGTTTTCCATTATGTTAAAAAGATATACGAGTGTATTATTACATTAATAGAAATGAAAAACTAGCAGAAAATTACAGTAACGTATTTGCTTTATCTCTTAAAGCATGTCTTCTAAACTGTACTTAACATTTATGCCACGTAGTCGTTACATGTGATAACATGTTTTTTGTCATAAATTGTATTTTACTATAGTTATTCTTACAAAGTTTTGAAGTAACTCGAAACTACCATAGAAATAAATCATTGAGGTTTATGGGTCGTCGGCGTGCCTAGAAGAAGAACATGTTCACACTCCATTGAAATTACTTTTAATTTGCGGGTAAATAAATGTTTTCGTTACGCTGACACTAAAATTAAGAAATTGTCTTTTAACGTCTCTATGTTCGAATTTCAAACGTTCAAGTTCTCGCCAATATGCATGGTGACTGCCCGTATTTTTTTCTTATTTCAATGTAAGCTGACGAATTTCAAAGAAATTTCAGTTGAAAAGGGTGACAAAGTTGTCGAGACAAGTATTATTTTGCAATTGCAATTTTGTTCGTGTAACGGTCATAATATAAACATTCAAAATGAATACGATAACATTGCATAAGATTTTTCTATATAACTTTGTCACCGTCTGTCAAAGATGGCCGACAACTTTGTTCGTCATTCGTTTCACATGTGAGTTACTGTTCTACATAAATATTTTACTTTGATCTTATGAATATTTCAACCTTATTATTGTTTTATCTGTGAAGAATATACCGACTTAGAATTAACATTGGCATAATTGGCTTTACTTGTAATATTTTATAGAACGAATGTAGACAAATTATTTGAATAGCCAGTATAACTTGAGCTGTCATTGTACAGACTTACGTGCCATGACAGGTCAAGCATTAACTTTGATATTATTTGATATGAATGGACGCGTTTAGTGTAATGTAGACGTTTTCACGTAATCTTTAAATTTGTAAGTGAAAATTTCTTAAGCGGCGTTGTGCACTTTTTGGGACAGGTAAAAAATACTAAACTCGCGTCAGGGCACGTGACCTGATCGAAAATAAGTAATACAGAGCCGAGTTTCTTATATTTAAAAATATATAACATTCGAAATTCAAACATTTATGTGCGGCCAGGAGCGCAGAACTTCCAGTGTACCTTATGTATACATTTAGATATTTTATTACTTAGTTTTTATTATTAACCTAATTATATATATACAGATGTGTGTGTGTGTGTGTGTGTGTGTGTGTGTATATTCAAATACATTGTGAAGTTATGTTTGTTGTTAAAAATTTAATTTTTCTTCACTTCTATGTTGTAAACTTGAAGTATTCCAAATTTCATGTTCTTGCGAAATTTTATTAAAAATGCGTACAAAGAATTATCTTCACGGTCTAATATATAGAAGGAGAATAGCCGCCACTTTGGAAACGAGTGTAACGACAATATTAATAGAGCAATGTAATTTTTCACTTCTGTTATTTTTGTAACTTGTACTTTGGTACTTGGAAAACGGGAGGTTATAGACCGACACTGGCAGATAGCGATCTTACCTGTTTACAACACGGTATTATTATTTTTTTATATTATTTATTTTATTTGTTTTACTTGCGACAAAGCAACCTATGATATTGTTGCGATGACATTGTGTTGATCTATAATTTTTAATAATTTTTTCAAGTATTTTTAAACAATTTTTAAAGAATTTTATAAAACGTTAGATATTTGACTTTGTACTATAAGAAGGGTCGCCAGTCCTCACTACGAACAGGAGGATGGGCTTTTAGTCCCGCAACACAAGTGGGATTCCAAGTATTTATACTCAGGTATCAGTATCCACATATTATTGTATTTAACAAATCACTTTATATTTTAAAATTTCGCCTTAAAATTTAAATTTAAAATTTAAAAAATGTGAACATTGCCACTGCACAAACATTTTCCAACGCTACTTAATTCAAGTTCTTACACGTCTCACGTTCCCGTTAAATATGAGAGAGATAGCATTATTAAACAAACACGCTCATCGGTGAAAGCAAAGCATGCGACCTCACACTTTCACTTAAAGATAACCTTGGATTATGGACCACGTAACGTGTTACCATATTACTTATTCAATTCGTGTGTTGCGTCATAAAAAATATTTTCTATAACAGTAGTTGATACTAACACAACAACATCATTTGCCTAAGGCAGTGTTTCTTTGTTTGTTTTTTCTCGTGGGTTACGTTATGCGGAGATGAGACAGATACCTATTTTCGTAAATGTTTGCTTTGATACTGTCAGTTTATTTAGAAAAAATAATCATTAATATGTAATTTCTATGTTACTACAGTGCCTTCTAATATAGTATTTTAAATGATTATAAACTAACGACCTGCCCATGCTTGGCACAAGTGCAATGTAGATAAAAATGTGGCGAACAATTATCGTCATATTTCAAAATATTAACACAAAACAATATTAAACTATACATATCAATCTTGCTCTTGAATCACTCTATCTATTGATGAAAATTGCATTAAAATCCGTTTAGTAGTTTAAAAGATCTAAACGTACAGATGGCGGGCAGCGACTTTGTTTATACTAAGTAAAGATGAAAGTTTATAAAGAAACTGGGTACCTAAAATACAACTACGTTGTCTAGACCAAACTAAGCAAAGTTTATCGTACAGGTTCTTGAACACGGATAAACATACTTAGATACTTTGTTTTTTGTTTTATAAAAACAAATATTAAACATAAAATGTTGAGTTATTTTCAATGAAACGCTCCCGAAAACAAAGACAGATATTAGTACTAATGGTACCTTTGATGATGTGTCAGAAAAAAATCGACCCCAATGAAAATAATTTTTTTCTAAGTATTTTATTATCATTTTTAAATCAAATCAAAATCTTTTGATATATTTTTATAAAATTATCGTTGCATTTAGCTGTACTAACATGATGGAGCGTGAAACATGCTAATAAAAAACTGTAAAACAGATTTTTTTTCTGACCCATCATACATCATCTGACATCATCAAATGTACCATTAGTACTATCGTCTGTCTTCGTTTTCGGGAGCGTTTCACTAACATTCTGTATATCAGGAACAGTACCTTCATTAACAACCTGTATATCGGCAACAGTACTTTTTTCTACATGAAAGGACCCTATCTCCTTTTCTGTACACCTTACAATTTAAATAATCGAGGTGTGAAATTGTAACTAACAAACTAATTTTCGTATTTATAATACTAGTTGCCCACGACTACGTTCGCGCGGAAATTCTAATCTATCTCTCGGGACTCGTAAATTTTCCGGAATAAAATTTAGTCTAGGTACTATTCCAGACTATAATCTATCTCTGTGCCAAATTACATCTTTCATTTAATAGTAATATACAGCTATATAATATTAAGTAGATAAAAGGTAATAATAATGAATAATAGATACGACCTTCAAAACTTCAAGAAAAGAGCGAACTCCCATCTTAAAGGCTGGCAACGCACTTGTGACTCTTGAGATGTAGGTGTCCAATGGCGAGGTAGTCACTTACCATGAGGAGACCCGTCTGTTCGTTTACCCCCTATAATATAAAAAGTAAAAAAAGAATTAAAACTTATTAAAAGGAATTTTCAATAAAAAAATTTAAGGTTAAGAAATAATTTCATAACAATGAAAGTGTTTTTACGCAACAAAGGTGATAAATATACATATATAACTTTGGTTTTCCGCGAAATGATAAAAGTATTTAGTTACAGAAATTTTATTATTTTATAATAAACAAGAAACGATTCGTTTTGCTTACGGACGGTAAAATTTTCATTGAAAATTCAACGAAATTTTACCGTCATTACCGGCATTATTCTGTGAAAGTAATAATATATAAAGCCTGCTTACTTAATTAGCAAACGTACCTGTTGTTGCCAACGTGAAGTGATTAGTGACGTTTTTGTTTTACTAAGATAAAATAAAATCTTCTAGCAAGCCAAATACAGCGACATCAATTAGCTTTTTACAAGATCTTCTGTAAAATTTTATTAGCTCAAATAGTTAAAAAAATAAGGAGGAAGGAATAACTTCATAACAATGATAACAATTGAAGAAATTCTTCACCAAAATGATAACAATTGAAGACAACCGCTTCACGGTAAGTTGTTGCCGACACCTAGACCTAAATACCTTGCAACACCAGCCGTATCACTCACAATACTAGCAAGAATACAATTCTGTGTAAATTGTTGTTCATTGTCAGAAGGCTCACACTTCCCGGGAACAGCCAGTTTGAGTAAACGTGCACGAGCTAATGCTTATACTCCCCACTCATAATTATAGTTTTCAAATTGAAATACACTCTTAATTGTCACTGTCTCTCCGAATCATTTTGATCCATCCTAAGGTTGCCTAGAAGAGATTGCATTTAGCAATAAGGCCGCCCTTTGTACATTATCTGTCTGACACATGTATGTGTGATACTCAATAAAGTCTTCTCTATCTATATATCCCTCTTCTTTCATTGCCATCCCTTCTTACCTCCCTGCCCCTTTTATCAAATTGGCATCTATTCACCATTAATATTATAGAAAGCCCTCTATGCAGAAGATGTCTCAACGCAGATGAAACGGTCGCCCACGTTAATCTGGAGTGCGAGGGAGTGGTCACACAACGGGCAAATATCCTCGTGGATGTGAGGTCGCTCCTAGAATCCTGTGAACGCCCCAGGAGGCTGTGCTTCTGGAAGGAGCTGAGCTGGCTCAGCTAGCCAGCCATATCTGAACGCATAATGAACCGTTTTTGAGTCTAAATGCAGAAACAGAGACCTAAACCAATACCCCTTTCAACAAACTCTGAATTTTCACATCTTGAATTCCCAAAGTACCTGTTTGACAGCAACAGGCTTGCCTCCTATTATGTTAGTGTCAAATGTATCAAATGGGGCATTGTGTCAGTGCATAAATAGATCTGTGTATCTAACACTGTCAATGTCTAATCCTTCTGTACTGTTTTAGAGACCATAAATGTTTATCGCATTATGGATTTTATGCAACTCACTATTTAGGATTAAATTACTGTACGGTATAATAAATTTTGTAACGTATTTGATGAATATAATTATGTTAGTTTTGCTATTGCAATATTGATGGAAAAAATCTATCTCAAAAACTGCTACAAGGAATTATATCGGTTCAGTAGTACTACTGACATGTCTAAGCTGATTTACGTTTTACTAGTTTCTACAAAAGATTATTAAGGTGCGACATGGTACAAGCTTTGTTACCTATATGCAACAGATAATATTTATCGCTCATTAAATAATAACTGTTCATGTTTAGTACACGTTACTAGAGAACTCATCACTGGAAGAGTTTCGAAAAACTTTGAGTCTTTTTTTTCCAAACTTCTAATTAAAAAAAAAACGTAGTACCAGAACCTACGCAAGATCTCTAATGGTTGTTTAGTTTGAGAAATGGGATATTTTGAATAGCATGTTATTTTTTTATTTATTGATCGCGGTCTAACTGATGTTATTCATTACTTAACACCTATTTTTCGCTTAAAAATGTGTAAATAGCTTGCCCCAAAACTTTTGATTTTCAACTGCAAGACATTGTGAAAAATGTGGCGTTAACTTCTTTATAAATACTCCTAGGGAACAGACTTTAATAAGATATTAGGTACTCGATTTTTTAAAAACTTGAGACTATTTTCGGTATGTGGATATTTTCTGAGCTTAACAAATTTCTTACTTTTAACTTTAATTGTATACTTTCTCCATACTACAGGCCTTGCCACTTTATCTTATTATAATATGTACATATATGTATATTAATAGCGACTCGTTTCCTTTTATGTAAAATATTCTGATTAATAAATGAAAAATGGCAAGTGTTAATATTTAATATTAAACCTCTTGCTCACTGTGGTTGTCAGAGATATATATATTTAGTAAAGATTATTCAGTTTATGTACGGATGAAGTCGTTGGCAAAACCTAGTTTTACTATAGAAATGATCTTTGTTTTTAGATCCGTTTCTAGTTCCTTGACCGGTTTAAGCTTGCAACAACAATGAATGCGTCACAAAAATGTTGGAAGGTCGCTTGTGAATATTGAATCACAGTCGGAATGAATTACATGTTACATTCACAGTTATGCAAAATTTTGTCACGTCTCATGTATAGGTATAACTTTATTAGAATAAACACTTTCGTGAGCGGTATTCATATTTGGGTCATTCTTTTAAAAACCGAACCGATTTGGACAAAAATTGACCGACACATTTATGATTTGGCTGAAATTTTTTTACGGGTTCTATATCGAAAGAAAGATGTGTTCAAAGATTTTTTTTCTACGTATTTTAAGAAATCGATCGATCGATCGAAAATTTGAGAATTTGATGATTTTTGGCTTGGAGACCCATTTTCAAAAATTCATAACGCCGATTCTATTAGAGCTAGAAACTTTTTTTTTTAATTTTAAAGGTAAAAGAATGTACTTTTCGAAAAAAAATCATTCAATAAAAAATAATACCAAATTAATATTATAATAAACAATTAAAGAATGACCCATTTATTATTAAAGATTTACACGGTTTTAATCATGTCTGTATTTCGGAGGTGCTTAGTATGACGCCTGACACTGTCCCGGTAAGATCCCGAAATACACACGAGATTGAAACGTATATCTTTAATAAATATTATTTTATGATAAAATATGTCTGATTATTCAGTGATGATGACCTGCAATAATATTTAAATTCTTTTTTTCTTCTTTTAAAAAACACAACTTCTTTTTAAAAGACAAATAACTGAAAGGGTATGTACGTACGTACATGCATTTTTGTAAAAAAAATAAAAAAATTTTAAATTATGGAAACTTGGATGCTTGAGTTGGTTTTTTCTCGAGGTTAGTCATAGGAAATCCCGGTACTTTAGCTTTAAAGAACTAATCGAGGTGTAAAAGTGTCTAAAAAAATATTAAAGATTGCAGAATACATTGATTTCTCACAATCGAAGCCTATTCTTTTTTATGGTATAGGGGGCAAACGAGCAGACGCGTCACCTGATGGTAAATGACTACCGCATTGGCACCTGCAACTCAAGAGCCACAAGTGCGTTGCCAGCCTTTAAGGTGAGAGTAGAGGAAGAGGAGGAGAGTGGGGAGAGGAGGAGAGGGGGGAGAGGGAAGGGTTAGGGCCTCCGGTAACCTCACTCACTCGGTGAAAAGCAATGTAACCATTGCTTCACTGCCGGTTTTCTGTGAGGCCGTGGTACTCCGGTCGATCCGGCCCATACGTGTCGAAGTATGGCTCTCCCATTTGGTCTTACCCAAATTCATGATTGTATGTTGATGAAAGTACCCTTTCTGTTTGTCTTATTTTATTTCCACTAACACTACCACTATGAATGTGGTATATTTCGACAAATATACCACATTCACAGTGAAAATGGTAAATTGCGTTGAATTAAAAACTTAATTTTAGTACAGCTCCAAGACTCTGTTTATTTGCGTTTCTAATAGTAATTTCATATTTCCTTCACGTTCACGTTACATAAATAGGTTTTGACAGACAGCCAGACAGACTGAAAATGAAGTGATCTTCTAAGGGCGCCATTTTCCTATTTGGGTAACGAAATTGAATTTATGGATGAAACCCCGAATTAGCATTACTTTATGCATATCTTTTAACTGGAACATGTTGACTACGGGAATAGTTAAATAAAAGTAGTCTAAATAAGTTGCTTGATCATTAATTATATTCCAAACGTAGAATCAATCATTTTTATCTTTACCTCCATAATAATATTGATAACTTAACGTACCTTTACTAGTAAGGATTTTAATCCCACTAATATTATAAAAGTGAATGTTTGGATGGATGGATGTTTGTTACTCTTTCACGCAAAAACCACTGAACCGATTACGATGAAACTTGGTATGTAGATAGCTGGAGACCTGGATAAACGCATAGGCTACTTTTTATCCCGATATTCCCACGGGATCGGGACTTACGTGGGTGAAACTACTAAATAATAATATGGTGAATATGATTTGTGAACTAATGCTTTACATATCTGTTCAAGGTAAATAATATGTATAAATCATCACGTACACCGACACTTATGATTCTTGACAGTGATGAGGATCTAAGATGATACTGACCTCAATCAAGAGGAAAATCATTATATTTTAATACTTATCCTATTAGGACGTGTATACATATAAGAGTGTATATTGGTAACATTAGGATAGAACAACCCTAAAATTATAAATCTCAAATCGGAATATCAGTTACCAAGTTACTAAAATAAATTATAGTTTAGAAAAACTAAAAAAAAACACGCTTTAATAGCAAATCAAAGTAAAAAATAGTTCCCCTGTCCACCCCCCGGCTCTATTATCAGACCATCGTAATTAAGCCCAATGTATTGGACTCGTCAAAACGAATCATATGAGCCCAAACTCGAGAATTTTTATTAATTCGTTGGTTAATTAAATTATGTTAATTATTTAACACTTCTGTACTAATTTGAAAAATAACTTTTACATAAATTATCCAAAATTAAATTTATTAACATTAGTAAATTATTTGTGTTGATTTTCCTTTTTATTGTTCATTCTCTCGTAGGCTACTTTTCTGAAGTTTCACTTATACCTTGTGTGAATTACACACACGCAAGTCGCAAGTGCGTTGCCGGCATATAAGGTGGGAGTAGGGGAAGAGGGGGCGGGGAGGGAAGCGTTAGGGCTTCCGGTAACCTCCTCACTCGGCGAAAAGCAATGCAAGCATTTTTTTCTCTGCCGGTTTTTTGTGAGGCCGTGGCATCACTCCGGTCGAACTGGCCCATATGTGCCGAAGCATGGCTCTCCTATAATCAAAAGTGATGTCACATTTTTACACCCAGAAGTGAATAAATAAACAGCAGTTCCAAAATTCTTATTTTTGTAATAAAGTCACTTTAAATTAACATTCTAGAAAACTAATAAAATAAAAACTAATTAAAGAAACAATAAATGATAAATTATTATAGTATTAATGAAAAATAATAAAAGAATGAATCTTCATCTATTTTGTAAATACATATTATAGTCACTCACACACATATTTGCACTGAGCCCGAATTAAAGGCTCAACTTCAGATGTTGCAATTTAATGCACAATTGCAACATCATTGTCTTTCACCATAGACTTATCAAAGAGAATGTAACCATAGAGCTATAATACCACTTTACGAATGTATCACGATGTATGTATGCAACCACTGATATTAAAATAGCTGAAATATCTTGTCTTTAGTTTTAATTTTCTGATAAAGTATTTGTAACTTTAAAATCTGATTTTTCTATTTGTTAATCGTTATTTTAATGTGTAATCTGAATATCAATGTGTTTTCTTGTATATAGTTTAGTCGCATATATATTATTTGATAGCATGATGTCCGTACGTATATCACTTGGCCTTGACAGAATACCAGCGCCTCTTCGCTAATCGTGCGAAGTAGCGTAATGCGCTCAGCATAAGGACCATTTTTGTCTCATGCAGGGGTATTTATTTATTTATTTCTATTTTTTTTTTTCCTGTGATGTTAAAAACCATGTACCTATCCTGTATGAGTCAGAATAAAAATTATTTCTTTCTTTCTCTTTCGACACAATAATAAGAACGTAAAAAACCATAACAGAATGATAAAATTAAATACGTTTGTCTCTTACCGCACGTCCCTGTGTTCATTTATAATCTCGAGAATATTAAAGTAATTCTATTAGAACTATGACGGACACATTGTTAAAAGTTTCATGACGACGGTTGACAACCTAGTTGTAGTTTGCAATTTGTTGAAATAAAAACTTCATTTAAACAAACTAGTTTCTTTCAACTAGGTTGGATTTAGCCTGCGGCGAAGAATATCTCACCCAAATTTAGCAATATGCGAGCATTTCTGCAGGAAGTTTCATTACGTCCGCGACATTTCAAAATGAATTTTAAAAGCATTATTGTCAGCTTTTTTATAAGTGCGATAAGCACTCTAGTCTTCTAGTTTCAAAAAGTTATTAGTTTCTGATTTGTTTAGCAATAGGCAAAGGCAAAAAAATTTAACTGTGAGAGAGCCATGCTTCGGCACATATGGGCCGGCTCGACCGGAGTAATACCACGGCCTCACAGAAAACCGGCAGTGAAGTAATGCGTTGCTTTCGCGCAGTGAGTGAAGTTACCGGAAGCCCTAACCCTTCCCTCTCCCTACCCGCACTTTCCCTCTTCCCCCTTTCCTCCCCTTCCCCTACTCCCACCTTAAAGGCCGGCAATGCACTTGTGACTCTTGAGTTGCAGGTGCCTGTGAGCGGCGGTAGTCGCTTACCATCGGGTAACCCGTCTGCTCGTTTGCCCCCAATCCCATAAAAAAAGGAAAGGAGATTAACTCACACGTCTGTATACATTGTTAGATACCAAAGGAGAATCGTAATATCTCTGGCACATGTCTACCAAAATTTTATATTTATAGCAAGCGCGATAAATTAATATCACTAGCGAAGTTCTGGAGTAGGTACCATACGGACACAGATTACGTAACGCCCAGCTGTAAGTGTCTTATTACATTACACACAGATGTGAATATATGGTACCTATATACTTACGTTAAACTTAGTATACTAGCGTAATCTAAGTAACGCTAATATAATAACGCTAGTATACTAAGTTTACGAGATATATTATGTTAAAAAACTAGTTGTTAATCGCAGTGGAGCCTAAAAAGCTTTATAATTATATCTTCAAAACCCTGAGAAAACTTTGATTCGTTTTTGTCTTCTTTTTCTGACAAAAATAACACTTACATAATCATTGAGAAATTAATATTTATACTTACATTAAGTTCCCTTAAATATTCTTTGTTTGTGGTACTATTTTCTTTTCTGCTAAGTTACTCTTTTGTTTGTTATTATTAAACAGCGGAAACAATAAAAACCTTTGGACGTGGGTAGGGTCTGGGTACTTAAGACATTTTTCAATTCGATTCTATGTATTTCTAGTCACAAAATATAGATGGGCAATATGTATGTATTAGTTGACGCTGGTCTTTTTTAAATTGGTCGTCCAAGTTTATTTGATGTTTTTTTTTATTTTTTTATTAATACTTCCTGCAAATACATTGCAAAAGGCGGACTTAACGCCATAGGCATTTTCTTCCAGTCAACCTTTGGGTGATGCAGAACTGTGTGTGGCAGGTGTATATTTAATAGTCATAAGACAAAGGAATTAAAAAAATGTATTACATAAATAAGCCAAGTGTACTAGATATACATACACATATAGTAAATATATGTACATACGTATATACATACATATATAAATACAAATACATGAATAATAAAGACACTTGTAAAGTGTTATTCTGATGATTTTGAATTTACTCATTGAAATTAAAAAAAAATATGTGCAATATAATGCAAAGATAAATCCCTCTTTTATTAACAAGACACAAATCCTTTTTTTTTTATTTGCACCAATTTATTATTATTATTTTTATGGTATAGGGGCAAACGAGCAGACGGGTCACCTGATGGTGAATGACTACTGCCGCCCATGGGCACCTGCAACTCAAGAGTCACAAGTCCGTTACCGCCCTTTAAGGTGGGAGTAGGGAAAGAGAGGCGAGAGAGGGGAAGGGCGGGAATAGGGGAGAGGGGGAGAGGGAAGGGTTAGGGCTTCCGGTAACCTCACTCACTACAAGCATTGCTTCACTGCCGGTTTTCTGTGAGGCCGTGGTATCACTCCTCACGAATATATTTAGTTTACTTGGCTTACACAATCGTTAATTACTTCACAGTATTGTACTACGACCATTGATATCGTATGAGCGATGAGGATCTGTAAATAAAAATAATAATAATATAGGTGGTTAAAATGTGCCTTCTATCAGGGCGGGTTAAATTTTTGATGGATGATGACGTGTTCTATATCCTTTTTTGATACTAATGCTAAAGTATACTCAAGTTACAGACACGAGCTCATGCTCATAACACATTTATTTGTCCTGGATGGGAACCGATCCCACGACCTCTGGCTCAGCAGTCACTATCACTAACCACTAGACCAACAGGCTAGTCTATCTTTCTTTTGTTGAAGGTACTTTGGAAACTATGTTTGTATTACCATTTTCGTAAGAGTTGAAATCTGTAAAGTTACAATTTTAGTTATAACTTTTAAACATTATTTTCTGAATTAGCATACACACTTTACACGTGTCTGTAACTTGAGTATACTTTAGCATTAGTATCAAAAAAGGATATAGAACACGTCATCATCCATCAAAAATTTAACCCGCCCTGATAGAAGGCACATTTTAACCACCTATATTATTATTATTTTTATTTACAGATCCTCATCGCTCATACGATATCAATGGTCGTAGTACAATACTGTGAAGTAATTAACGATTGTGTAAGCCAAGTAAACTAAAAATATTGAACAAATGATCATTCATTTGTTCTGTTTCTGGGTGTAATCTATCTATAATATGTATGTATTTAGAAATATATAAGTATGTTTATCAGCAGTCTGGTTACCATAGTACAGGCTCTGCCTAGTTTGGGCCAGACGGCCGTGTGCGAGATGTGTCAAGTTATTATTAAGATAAAAAGATAAAAACCAGATCTAAGAAAAGGATCTGAAATCTCAAAAACTTATAAAAGACCCCAATTCATTATATCTCTTAATATCACATTACCTCGTGTATTCGTTATCGTTTAAATGTCATTGGTCCCGATTATATTGTAGGTACACTCGACTAAACTAAAACCTGATTTAATCCCACTAATATTATAAATGTGAAAGTTTGAATGGATGGATGGAAGTTTGTTACTCTTTCACGTAAAAACCACTGAACCGATTGCGATGAAACTTGGTATGTAGATAGCTGGAGCCCTAGATTAACGCAACACATAACGCACGCAGGCTACTTTTATCCCGATATTCCAACGGGATCGGGACTTATGCGGGTGAAACTGTGGGGTGCTGCTAGTTTCTTCATATGAAACATACATTTTGTATGAACAAAATTTAGTCTATAGAGTCAAGAGAGTAATACAACAGAATTAACACCATTGACACAGAAAATAAACTGTTGGGTTTTAAAGTAAAACAACCTATCTAATGTAAGTACACAATGTAAGTTAAAAAAAAAGTGCTAAGCAAGAACTCAAGGAATGAGTTATTGTTTCTACATAAGATATATAATCATGGTGTAGATTGTACGCCATTAATATCTAAAATAAATATTTTCATAGCCAGACCATCTGCTAGGTTAGCAAACTATAAGCCGTTTGTTATCAAATCCAGTCGTAACAAATATGGGAGCAACACACCTCTATCCTATATCCTCGGAAAAAGTAATGCTATTTTTAATTAAGCAGACATAGACATTTTCTCCAAAATCAAATTTAATTTAAAAAACAATATTTAGTCTTGTATAGTATATTTAGTTTAGTATAATAAAGTTTTAATTAAGTCTCTAGTCTAGCCTTAATTTTCTTGTGTAGTATAACTTAATAATTAAATTTTACTTTGACTGGCCTGTTGGCCTAGTAGTTAGTGACCCTGACTGCTATGTCATACACACCCGAGTCTGGGTGTTCTTTGTGTCCGTTGTTTGTATGTTTGTAAAGTCCTCCACGACACACAAGTAATTCCTAATGCGGGAGTTCAAATAAGAAATGAGTTCCAAAAAAGAAAAAAAAGAATTAAATTTTAACCTTACATGTCTGCACACTTTAGATATAGGTTATGCAGATGCCCAGTATGTATTTTAGTTAGTAAGCCTTATGTTAAATAAAAAAATAAAAATAAATGAAATACATTTTTTTAACAGTGGGAAACCCCAATGGATCATTACTTTACCGAGGCAGGCGCTAACAAGGAATAATACATTTAATTTTGGAATATAACCATAACCTATTCATCTACAACTTTTAAAATGAAACAAAAACGATATTCAGAGTATTACACATAACTATTCCCTCTACGACAAAGACCCAAGTAAGTACACGTATCTAAGTTTAAATTACATAACTTTGAACAGTATTACTTCGGGTCTTATAGTTACGTTGACATATTTTAATACAGTAGAGTGCGAGTATTCTCCGTAGAACCAAGATCATTACATTTCCATTGATATTAGCTTACTGACGTAAGGTAGTATACTTATTACGGCATTTGACAAAGAGCCAAAAGCAGGAATGTTTCTCCCGTAGTAGAAATACTGTTCTAACTTCCCAGACGGGACGGAACACCGTGTGATTTTAGAGTCCGTTAGCTTAGGTTAGCTAGGTAGTTAGCACCGGTGATGACCCATGGGGGTTTCCACACGTCAAAAAGGCTTGAACGAGAAAGAATAATAGCCAGGTGCCTCCTGTTGATCATTTATACCGCCTATTCGAAAGTAGCTGATATAAATCAGTGGTAATGTTCACAGTAATACATAGAGGTTGTCATTCGAACTCGACTTAACTCACAATTTACGATCCGACGGTCACACATTTCAAGTCTATCTGAAAAGAGGTGGATTATACGCAGGAGTAGATTTATTAGAAGTTATTATGATTGGAGTATTACGTTGCTAGTGTAAATAATATGGGTTTTATTAATAAGTCATTCCGTAATTTAATAGCTTTTTTACAGCTTACAGAGGAGCTCGGGGCTAAGTGGTAACCGAGTAGGTTAGCACTTTACTAGGTTAAGTAATACTAGCCATGTCAGTCTTAGGATGGGTGACAATTCTTAACACATTGAGACCCCTCCGTGCCTCGGAGAGCACGTTAAGCCGTCGGTCCCGTTTGCCATACGAACACCTCCACCACCACGACAAAAAGTCTGACAACCTGATGTAACTACAAAACTTCGATATCGCCTAGTACTTAGGTTTTGGAGGTCTGATGGCAGTCGCTTCACGTAAAATGTCGAAGTTCGGCCGTATCGTAGTTAGACTGAAAGCCGACCCCAACTTTGTTGGGAAAATGCGCGGAGGATGATGAAAAGCTTTTTACATGTCTCTGCTTACTTACAATAAATCAAATAACAACTTAAAGTTGAGTTAGACGATACTTTTTCTATTTATTTTTAGAATGTAGGTACTTACTCACCGTTTGCTATGGAACATTCAAATTAAGTATGACACCATACATACATACTTACCATACCATACATATAAAAACCAGAGTATCTACATACAATATTATATGCCCACAGACTACGCCCACAGATTACCATAGAGTATAGACTTTTTTTATCCGACCATAAGGCTCACTACGTTTTTTTCTATTTCTATTTTTGTTTTTTTTTTTTTATTAGGTTTGTCATTTGCTTTTTTTTATTGTAAACAATATGTTCTTTATTTAATATGTCTTGTGTGCGTCCAATGTATGTGCTTAATAAATGGTTTTTCTTTCTTTCTTTCTTTCTTTCTTTCTACATTTTCTTAATTTTACAGGAGAGCAAAAATACTCCGAGAATTTACCTAGTTCCTTGTGGTTCCTTAGCTATTTTGTTCTTTTGGAATTTGTGAAATATTGCATTTACAATTACGTCTTTTTTTGTAGAATTGTCTGGTCGTTATGAACGTACGTAGGTAAGCGAAGTGGTAAAATCCCAGAATAGTTAAATAATAACTTTAAAAATTATAGGCCTACAAGGTTCCGTATTTGAACTTGGAA
Source organism: Euplagia quadripunctaria (assembly GCA_963859945.1). Lineage (NCBI taxonomy): Eukaryota > Metazoa > Arthropoda > Insecta > Lepidoptera > Erebidae > Euplagia > Euplagia quadripunctaria. Next base: position 20,417,561 of record OY982567.1, read on the forward strand.
ATTTTGGCTTGAATTAAAGGTAGTGTAAAATCTGCAGCGGCAAACCACTGAATAGTAAATTAAATCTAACTAATTATTCAGTATTTGAATAATTATTCAAATTATGAAAACCTCCCTAAATAAAGACAGACACACATTTCAGACTTTCTTACACGCCCCTTTTATCACAAATTATTGTATGATTGCATAACCAGCGCAATAGGTGGCGCTGACATAAAATAATTTCACGCGGAGTAATAACTTCAACTCGTCGACTGGCTTGGTCTTAACCCTGCTAAAGTCAGTCAGGAGTCAGAATAAAGAACTCTGGACTTATGTGATAGGATCTATAATAGTTTGTACATGCTAACACCAGACAGATCTTGTTTTAAAACATAATTATTATTTCTGAGCTACCTTATTATCTCATTAGGCAATGTTTGCTAGGCTATGATTACCTCTAAGATACGGCCGCCAATTCTATAATCACTACGTATTATAAAACAAAGTCCCCCAAAGCGTCTGTCTGTCTGTTCGCGATAAACTGAAAAAATACTGAACGGATTTTCATGCGGTTTTCACTAATAGACAGAGTGATTCATGAGGAAAGTTTAGGTGTATAATTTATTAAGATTTTGTGTAAATTGATTAAAATATGTTCATGATTGTTAAAGATGTCTCTGCCACCTGTGCGAAGCCGGGGCGGGTTGCTAGTAATCTCATAAAATAGCACCGACGATGTACGTGGCGCGGTGGGAGAGCATTCAAGTGCAATTTCCCTTTCGGTGTAAAATATTTTTAATTTATATTCATGTTTAGGTCTAGAAAACTCCATCTAATATCTATTATATGATTCAAGAACACCTGATATTATTATTATTAAAAAATGTAATATTAAAACCTACCTAAGTTTAATGTATTATTATTATAAAAGTTACCTGTAATAATCATACGTTTAAAGTACTCCTGACTCGAAAATCTCTTCAACGATTAGAAAAGAGCTAATGATATTCGAACGACTGAACAGATTTTCTTGAATTATATCTAGGAACACTCTCGATCAAGTCACCTTTCAAACAAAAAAACGCATTCAAATCGGTCCTTTTGTTTGGGAGCTACGATGCCACGGACACACAGTTACACAGACACATCAAATTTATAATACCCTACTTTTGGGTCGGGGATTAATAAAATATATGGTAGCTTCTCGATATAGAAAAAACGTTAGTAATAGTTACCCTACATAATTGTTTTGCTTGAATTCTAGATTTTTATCGGAATCATCGACTAATGGCTTTGATTTATTGATTAATTAGGAACACTAATTGATAGCTTGTAGATTGTTGTTTCTAATTAATTGTAGTTGTAAGAGTTGTTTCATGCATTCTCGTGCTAGGAATTCCTTTACAAGATATCGTTTTTGCAACACACCAGCGTTTTTAAATTACATTGTATGTATACGTACTAATAGCAGCTTTTGTAGTAATTTAATAAGGTACAAACTAGAAAAAAAAACTCCACGGTGACTGCACGGATAGCGCAATGGTTTGAGGGTCCAGTATGGGCTACAAATAGTTGATCCTGTCCTGAGTCTAGGTGTTATTTGTGTCCGTTATTTAAATATTTGTGCAACCCCCTGCGACACAAGAATATTCTTAATGCGGGAGTTGTCTTTTATAAAAAAAAAGAGATACGTAAAATTCAGATTACATATAATGTTACTTTACAAAATATCGGAATAAAAATATCGTATCCTATAGTTCAACAATGTATTAGAAATCAGTAAACCAGTCAATCTTCATTTTTGTACACAACTACACATACACTTACACACAAACACACACTTACGCCTGTAATTCTGAAAGGGTAGGCAAAGGCGAATCAAACGCCAACATTTTGCTGACTATATTTAAGTCCCTCTTACTTAATAAGGAGCAATAATTGCCATTAACCGGGCACTTCTGGAATGAAATGGGAAAATTGGGAGTATATGGAACGGGAAAGTTGGGAAGATGGAAGGCAATGGAAAGAAAGGGATATTGCTTATACAGATGACTTGGGGTGTGTAAGCTCGGGCAAGTCAGAGACGCATACCTGTCACTCGAACTGGTTGATGTCGGAAAGCCCTTGTTATAGCTGTTTTTATTTATCGTGGGAAAGCCATGCTTCGGCACGTATGAGTCGGCTGCACCGGAGTGATAACACGGCCTCACATAAAACCGGCAGTGCAGTAAATTTTCATGAAAAAGAATGCAAAATACTTTTAGAAAAATGTAATATTTAACTTTCAGATCATTTTACATGGAAATGTTATTTACTCCTTTTGTGTATCTAAAAAGTGTAAGCGTATCTTATCTATATTTTGGACCGCTGAAATCTTATGTACCTTTACAAATAAAATTAAAATGTACCTTTAAAAAGGCAATTACTCTCTTGTTTCAGTATCGTCACAAGCGCCACCGGGCTTCAACTTGCCAACACTAACGCATGTGGATAGAAACTGGTACGTCACGTCATCAGACCCTATTGGCTCCTTCGTGACCAAGGTGTACCGAGACAGTACTGGCAGTGAACCTGTTATCTACGGGCTGGAGACCACAGGTCCACCTGTGCCGTTCAAGATTGACCCCCACACTGGGGTCGTCACTGTGAATGATACGTTGATTGATAAGGTAAAGGTTAATTTCAACTTGCTTCTAACCCTATTCTGATATAACGAGAATAACATATACAGAAATTACCATTTACAACATTTTAAAACAAACTTTCCTTATCGTAATTTTGATCAGATCCTTTCTTTAAAAAGGCTAGGGCACAGGGGTCGCTAATAACGTAATTCACTCTGAGCTACTAACACTCTCGTAAAATTCTCCAACTTGTAGTTTAAACGTGTTCCTTTTTTTAAGAGCTAGGGCGCAAAGGTCACTTACATATAACGTAATTCACACTGAACTACTAATATTCTCGTAAACTTCTCCAACTTGTAGTTTGTTCCTTTTTTAAAGAGCTAGGGCGCGAAGGTCACTTACATATAACGTAATTCACACTGAGCTTCTAATATTCTCGTAAACTTCTCCAACTTGTAGTTTAAACGTGTTCCTTTTTTAAAGAGCTAGGGCGCGAAGGTCACTTACATACAACGTAATTCACACTGAGCTACTAATATTCTCGTAAACTTCTCCAACTTGTAGTTTTAAGTGTTCCTTTTTTAAAGGGCTAAGGCGCGAAGGTCACTTACATATAACGTAATTCACACTGAGCTACTAATATTCTCGTAAACTTCTCCAACTTGTACTTTTAAGTGTTCCTTTTTTAAAGGGCTAAGGCGCGAAGGTCACTTACATATAACGTAATTCACACTGAGCTACTAATATTCTCGTAAACTTCTCCAACATGTAGTTTTAAGTGTCCCTTTTTTAAAGGGCTAAGGCGCGAAGGTCACTTACATATAACGTAATTCACACTGAGCTACTAATATTCTCGTAAACTTCTCCAACTTGTAGTTTTAAGTGTTCCTTTTTTAACGGGCTAGGGCGCGAAGGTTACTTGCATATAACGTAAGTCACACTGATAATGATAATAATACTCTCGATAACTTCATTAACTAATTTGAATTACTTGTCTTGTAAGTGATTTTCAAAAGTGTAGCTTTTTATCACGTTATAGTCATAGTTCAAGTTATATTTTATCTGAAGATTTGCATGACACTTCTATACATATATTACATTATATATTCCAAAATATGCACTAGTTGGTGTTTACCAAAAATAAGCAGAATTAAAAACCGTGAAATTAGGAGTAGAGAAAGAGACTAAAGACCACGGTTATGAAGAAGTAGGCTAGGATAGTACTGTTTTTCTATTTGTGAGAAAGAGAGATCGATGGGAAGAAGATAAGAGAAGCAACAATATAGTGATAACGGTGATATCAGTGATTCGAGTACCTACAGGCACTATTACTATCAAACGTACCGTGTGCCTTTTCCGATATTTTTGGTTGAATAAAAAGAATATATAAATAAATAAAACTCCAAACTCTTATGCCAATTCGCTTATGCACCCCAACCAAAGTGCTGAATGCTTTTAATGTAACAAGTTCAATTGTTCTAACACATACATTAGGTACGCAACCTAGTATAGTGGTACGTTCAGACTCAACCGTGTCTGGTAGTATCTTTGGCTCATCATGAATACATGAGAGAGATTAAAAAGTTTACTATTAGTTTGGCCGTCGAAATCGAAAAAATAAAGTTACTTTTAATATTGCCAGCTAAAACACTTGCATCGCATTTGGTTACCTCACTAACCAATTAACCTGACAGCTCTCCGTAGAATAGTATAAGTGAAAAAGTAGTTAAAAGTTCATACTTTTAACTAAATTTTCATTTATACTACTCTGCTGTCTGCTGCTGTCAGTTGGTATCATTACTAACAGACAGCTGTCAGCATGTTCATCGGTTAATGACGTATTGGATCTTGTTGGTGTTTGCAGTTACGTAATAATAATTTATAGTAAAGTCAATTTACACAAATTATATACCTAAACCTTCCTCATAAATCGTTTTATCTATTGGTGAAAACCGCATGAAAATCCGATAAGCAGTGTTTGAGTTTATCGCAAACAGACAGACAGACGCGATGGGGGATAATACAACATGTTTTAGACAAATTACACCCAGACATCTGTGTGAAATAATTGTGTGATGAGTGATCATTTGTTCTAACAAATGATCACTCATCACACAATTATTTATACTGGTTGGGAATCGAACCCACGACCTGTGGCTTAGCAGTCAGGATCACTAACCACTAGACCAACAGGCCAGTCAACGAAGTGGTTTTTAGTTTGATATTTCATTACGATATAACATATTATAATGAAAGAGAACATTTGCTTCGCTGTCGAAAAGCATTGCAAAAATTAATGTTTATTAAATGAAAGTCTAAACACTTTTTTGGACTCAACTTTTATTGGATCATACTTAATTACTGTTAAAAATATTTATTAAGATTAATTTTATCTTAGCTCTTCAAATTGTTAGTATTCAAAACTTACTGTTGCTTACATTCGTAGCAATTAAATGGAATGTTTTTTTTTATTTGTTTGGAATAACAAACAGTTATTCCAAACAAATAAAAAAAAATTCTAATGAGCAGTTCTAAGTGTTAGAAATAGGCTGGTTCGAAATTTATTGGGAGGCATGGCAAACAACCTCAACAATCCTGGAAAAAAATCATTAAAATTTTAAACTTAAACGACAAAGAGGTGCACGAATTCCAACATTATTGCAAAATTAAGTTAAATCTACTGATTTAGTTTCCACACGTACGTAATAGTTTTTTTTGTTCAGTTAAAACCCCACTGGAAACAATAATTATTATTTGTTTTTAAACTTTTATACATATTAGATACTCAGTCCACCCGTGCCCACGGGTTAGGTAACCACAACGGGTATCGTACCTTACAAAAAGATTTAAAAATGTTTAATAAAAGACCCTATTAAACATACCTATTAAAAACTTTCTTAATTAAGAAAGTTTTATTAAATAAAAACTAAATCAAACAAAAGTATATATAAACGAAAGCGTGTTTGCATTTTTTTATATTTTATAAATGTTTTTTAAGAGAAAGTTCTATTTATCGGGCTTGGTAGACAGTCGTAGTGGACTTGAATTTATATTTTTACACGCTTTATATTAGCTTCACTTGTATGTTTGTTTATATGTTTGTAACCGACTCCTTTGGCCGCGATTTTGACCCACTTTAAACGGCCAGATTTCATTCAAATTTTGCACACCTGTCAAAGACCGATGACAATGCAATAATTCGATTAATTTTTTTATTTTTTAAAGTTGAATTTTCTATAAAAGCGTGTTTTTTAATTTTTTAAACTATAATTATTACCATATTAAGTCCACCGTCGGAAGGCAAGAGGAAGATTATTAAAGTTTTGCGACATCACACGCATTACCAAGAGTGCTGGTTTGTTATTTTTGGGAACTTTTTTCTTTCTTAATCTGGTGAGTTGGTCTACCATTCTTTCGTCCACCACAACGTGTAGTTTATTTTTAAATTGCTTTTATTACGCTACCTAAAAGAAACGAAATGCTTGTGAAGTGAAAACATAAAAGAAGGCTTGCCAAGGGTGAATTTCTGGCTAATATATAAGGATTCGAGATCATAGCGGCCATTTGCTTTCTCTAAACCATAAAACAAGTATTTTAATACTCAATACTCAATACTTTATTGCTGCCATAATGTAAATTATACAATTGTTAAAACTTAAGCTAAGTATCAATTATGGACCCTGTCGGGCACTGCACAGAAGAGAGAGAGGGGAGTTATTTTTTGTTGTATTGATATGATTTATTATTTTGTATTATTTGTTTAATCTGTAAGTATATATTATTTATATATTTTGGGTATATTAATAGTTTTGATAATATTTGCTGGGTAATTACTTCGTTTTATTTATATATTTGTGTTACTTATTCTATTTCATTATGCCATTTAATAACATTAACAAAAAATCTGAAGTTTATAGTATCTAGTTATAATTTATAGATTAGATGGTAGCCGTTTGAGATTTGTTTTATTAGTAGTAATAATACATAATTGATTTATTATTTATTAAATGTTTAGTGATTGTTATTATTATTGCACTGGGATTAAATAGAATTTGGCTATGTTGTTATATATTTATTATATAGGGTAATTATTATAGTATTATGTATTTATTATTAAATAATTTAATAAAGGTAATTATTTAGTTATTATAAGGTATGTCATATTTGATTTATTTACTTATTTATTTACTTATTGCACTTGATTTAGGTTAGGCTTGACTATGTTATCATACTAAAGTAATACTTTATAATGTGAAGATTTAATACTATTTAAGTAGGTAGGTTTTTTCTTCCATATACTCTTTTATAGTGTAGTAACTTTTTTGTAACAGGAAAAGTTTTAATTTATTAATAAAAATATTATGTTTTTCTTCGTTCTTAATTGCTTCTGGTAATTTGTTATATATTTTAATTGACATAACCAAGGGGCTTGTCGAATGCATTGTTAGTTGGGAAGTTAGTTGGTTAGTTGGTTAATTAAGCCTATTTCTATGTCTAAGTGTAAATTTGGTTTGTTTATCTTCTCTTTTACTATAGTATTCCGGATGATTTCGAACAAATTTACAAATTTCCAATATAATTTCCAAGATAATTCCAAAAAATAAGAATGGGGTTTACAGGAGTCTGTTTCTTCTATATTAGTTAATTTTCTAATTTTTTTTTTTGTATTGTGAAGATAGTGTGTGCCTCTGTACTATATCCCCAAAGGATTATGCCATAACTTAAGCAAGAGTAAACGTATGCGTAGTATGTGACAAGAGCGGTGGAAAGGTCTGTGGTCTTCTTAATTTCGCGTAGAGCATATGAAAATGTTGATATTTTTGACCGAACTTTTTTTACGTGTGGTTTCCAATTTATATGAGTATCTATAATTAATCCTAATAAGTTAAATTCTTTAACGACTTCCAATTGAATTTGAAACTAAAGTTTATATTTAATGGTTTCTTTTGATATGAATGAAAAGGTATTATTTTAGTTTTTGAATAATTTATTTCTAAGTTATGTTCTGTCATCCAATCTGTTGTTTTGGTGAGTATTGTATTTATATTGTCATTTAAGTTCGAATTGGTTTTAGAAGAAACTAGTAGGGAGATGTCGTCTGCAAACATAACACATGATTCCTCTATGCATTTTGGTAGGTCATTGATGTAGACCAGAAATAGCAAGCATCCTATCACACTGCCCTGAGGAATTGAGGCGTTTATGTCTTTACTCTTTGAATGTATTTTTTCTATTTCATTTTTATTTAGATTGAAGTATTCTAATTCTACCAGCTGCTTTCGATCTTTTAAGTATGAGGTAAGCCATTCATGAGCTTTTCCACGTATACCTATATTATGTAATTTATTTAATAATATTTTCAACTGCACTTTGTCATAGGCCTTGCTCATATCAAGTAGAATACCTATAGCATATTGTTTATTGTTTATGATATTGAGGGCTTCTTGAATATATTTATAGATAGCCAATGTTGTTGACTTATTTTTACGAAAGCCGTTTTGGCATTCGTCGAATATATTATATTTTTCACAAAACGCATATATTCTATTGGTTATGGCTTTTTCAAAAATCTTTGAAGCAGTGGGTAAAAGTGCTATTGGGCGATAGTTGGGGGTCTGTTTTTGATTTCTTTTTATGAATAGGTTTTATTATTGCTTGTTTTAACTGGTTAGGGACTGTTCCTTCTTCAAAAGATTGATTAATTAGTAGGTAAAGCGGTAAGGTTAATTCATCTGCACAGTGTTTGAATAGAATAGGTGGGAACTCATCGATTCCGTGACTGTGCTTGCTTTTTAGATTTTTTAGGATTTTGTTTACTTCGAACGGGTCAACAGGGGTGAGAAACATGGTATTTTCTATTACATTGTGTAGTGTGGCGCTGCTTGGTTGTGTATCATGTGTATGTGTGGTCTTCATCAAAAAAATTATTGAAGTAATTAGCTATCTGTGTGGGTTCTGTTACGACGTTATTATTAATTAGCAATTTCATATTTTGTTTACTTTTTTTTTGTTTTTTATTTGTCCGCTCGTTTATGATACTCCACATAGTTTTAGTTTTGTTGTTTGATTTTATTAATTTATTTTTATAGCGCAGTTTTTTTGCTGTTGTTACTGTCTTTTTTAATATTTTTTCATATTTTTTTGTAATAATTGGTCAATATCGGATTGTTTACTTTTTGTGTAAATATTTTCAATAGCCTTTTATTTCTGCATGATACTTTAATACCTACGGTTAACCAATACTTTTTAAAATGTGTTTTAGCTTTATTTTTCGTTTAAGATGTTCTATTTCCTGACTTTCAATTAAAAATCATACTTTCAGTAAGTAAAGAAAATAAATTAGGTAATGCTTAAAGATAAGTATTATATTTTTGAAATTTAAGCACTTGGTACCTACTCAACAAGTAATACCTAATAAAATGGCGTTCCTTGATTGAAACATAAATCAAATTGGAAGTAAGTCAGTTTATTGACCGACACAATACATAGACGTTATACATCCTACTAATATTATAAACGTGAAAGTTTGTATGTATGGATGGATGGATGGATGTTTGTTACTCTTTCACGCCAAAACTACTAAACCGATTGCGATGAAACTTGGTATGTAGATAGCTAGGAGACCAGGATTAACATATGGGCTACTTTTTTTACGATATTCCCACGGGATCGGAACTTATGCGGGTGAAACCGCGGGGCACTGCTAGTATTCAATAAAATTCATAAATGAAATGTGATGTGCCTCATAAGGCTTGGATAAATTTAAATTCTATTCAATATTAATGAGATTGATTATATTCTACTGTTACATTCACTAACAATTTTTCTATATAGTTTCAATTTTTGAGATCTTATTTGATTACGATTATGAAAGATCTTTTTATTCTAATACTTTAAAGTACAAATGTAATTTTTTACCCGTTTAGCGTTTGCTAGACGTAGTTTATGTTCAATCTGTAAACTAATTTGAAACGGATAATATTAATACCTGTATTAGATGTAAACTTGTGTCACAGGTTTATGTCGTACTGCTTACAAACATTTTAGGCAAGTATCATAGACTTCAATTCAGACACTCTGTATTAGACATTACAACTTACTTATACGACGTACGGATCAGAAGCTGGTCATAATGTCACTGGATCATTACTCCTTAAGTTTTTAAACAGATTTTTTATTAATAAATTGAAATAGGCGTTTGTTTTCCATCTCACCTGGTGGAAAATGCTAGACCGATTTCTCAATAACTGCATTCGATTCATTTTTAATCTTCGCAAGTATGACCATGTGTCTGCTTTGCGTTCCCAATTAAATTGGCTTCCTATTCGCCAGCGCCGCAATCTGTGAGCTCTGACTTCTCTTTTTTCTTTTCTCAACTCTCTATCTCCACCCTCTTATTTAGCTCCCTACTTCCAGTTCTTGTGCTCAAATCACGACCGAAATCTTCTATCAACAAATAATCTACTTCTCCTTTGCCCCCCTCACACCACCGATTTCATTAACTCTTTGTTCTTCGTTCAATCAGTTCTTCTCTGGAATGCGCTCCCAGTCGAAATCAGGATGTCTACAAACCGTTTCATATTTAAGAAGAAAGTCTGTGACCTCCTCCACATCGATATATATATATATATATTGTATTAATGACGTATATTATGTTTCTATATACATATGTAAGTAATAGTGTGTATCCCGTGTATTATATACGTATATCAATTTGTATTGATTATTTTAACTTCTATATATAAATAACTTCAAATAGATCAATCAATAACATTTCTACATCACCCCAAGGTTGACTGGTAGAGAATGCCCTGGGCATTAAGTCCACCTTTGTACAAATGTGCATGAAGTTTTAGATAAATAAATAAGTAAATAAAATGACGATGAAAACGAAGATGGCACACGTCTATTCAAAAAACAGCTATTCACTCTACTGTTGAACGTTCCAACGTATAATAATAATGTCGCCGGCTATCCTGGTGTGGTCACTCTATTTTGCCAAAACTAGTTAAACTATCAACAGTACCTGCAGTTACATTTTGGAGGAATTTTGAAGACCTTTTTGTAAGCTGGTTATTGCGTTGTAATTCAGATGGAATATTCTGTACATTTAATATACGACCCTCATATATTTTATTATCTCTCTTAAATCTTTATGAGTCCGGTACCTGTGGAAGTATGGCTCGATTAGTAGGGTTGTCTAAAATATCGTTTAGATGCTCTTTGAATAATTTTCACCTTTTATATTGAAAAAACTGTTTTAGCATTTGTTCCAAAATTGAATGTACACTATCTTAGATTTAATTAATTAGTCTAGAATTGAAGCAAAAACCCTTTTTCCTTCTAAGGGCTTCTGGATGATATTATAAAATGAGACTTAATTTTCTTCCCACGGACCTACTGCTGCTAAAAAATATATAGATGTTAGTTAATATATAATTATATTAATATATTTTATTAAATGTATGTATAATATAAAGTAGGATTTAAAGTACAAGCATCGTGTCGTGCTCTCTAAGATAAATTATGAGAAGCTCAAGAAAAACCGAACAAAAAATTAATCCCTAATTAATTAAGCCTTAACACAAATGCTTGAAAGCTCCCAAAAACAACAAAACAAGCGACCAGTACCAGTGTGTTAAATTCCGCCTTTAAATAATACCAAAGCGCTTTCAAGTAAATTTCCGATTTTAAACGGATCGTTAATTTGATAAGTTAAACGTTCGATTGAGGCATGAAGAGCCTCAAATAAACGTAGGTTGGAGGTCAGGTCAATAAATATTGAAGCTGTGGGAATGATAACGACTGCTGTAAAACGATATTTATCTTTTTCTGTTTGGCAATTGCTATTTTAGTTTCCACTTTCAAGTTCCATTAAATTGATCCATTTGTGTTTTTAGCCCAGTCAAGGAACGAAAATACCTAAATTTTGGATTACCACGCATTTTTATTTTAGGATAAATAGTAAACTAAACTATTTAAATGTTTCATAATGATTATTGCTATTAAGTTTAACATTTTTTATAACTTTGAGTAAAATAATATTATTTGATAACCTGATTTTTTTTTAAATTTTGGTTTGTAGTATGCATTTTAATTTTCAATAACCAAACTGTGAAAAAATTTAGTCTTTCTAAAAAAAATCTTTATTGGTTCACATACTGTTTATTTATAAAAGAAAAATATGTACTTAACTTAAGTATAAAAAAATGTATTAGGGGCCTTTTGACGTGACAACGTCTTATAAATTGGTTTGCCGGGTGACACTTCAAGAAACTGCGTTACGCTCCGCTCACGTTATGCGCTCACAATGAGAGCGAGTGAGAGGCACGCGTCCCTTCCACTCGGGCATGGTTATTATTTTACCACTCAAAGTCGTTGTCACGTAAAACTTTCGCCCGTATACCGACTTTACAGGCAACCAATTTTTTTTAATTACTGTTTTTTATTGATCGATGCTTTTAATGCCAAGTATATTTTTTATTACATACTTACACAAATGTTATTAGAGCCATAAAAACTATAAATGATAAAAATAATAGTGTTTATTTCAGATAGGATCCATTTACAGTAAAATTAGTTTTAAAATATTAGGCATATTACAGAAGAAGAAAATAATAGAATATCAATAATGATTTTCATGTATTTTACGTAAAATATTTGCTGTTAGAAGGCCTGAACGTCCACGCATCAACCAGTGCGAGTTACAGGCATGCGACCCTGATTGGAGAGTGTAAGTTACGAAGTAACTATTATCTTATCTGTGGTATAAGTAGCCATTACTTACACTCTCCAAACCATCCGTGGCAATATCCCTTTCCTTCCATTGCATTCCCTACTTATCTTCTTTTCCTTTTCAATATACTTACTCCTAATTTTCCCAACTTTAATTCCCAAAATGCCCGGTTGACGGCTATATGCTTGGCCCCTGTTATGTGCGGGGGACTAAATTACAGTTTGCAAAATTGTGGGTATTTAATACGTCTCTGCTTAACATGCGGCGTCACAGACTTGAGTGTTGGTATATCTTAATATAATACTTAATAATCTTATACATTAAAACATATAAAATTTAATGTATAATAAGTTAGTTATTAAAGATTTTTTTTTTGTTTTCACAAAGACAACTCCCAGATTAGGAATATTCCAGTGTTGCGGGGGCTTCACATCCAAAAATAAAAATGTGTGGTAATCGAAATGTCCATTTTTGATCATAAAACAGATAGGTTGACTGGCCTATTTTGCAGTTATATAAGGGTTTTGTATCATTTTTAACCCCCGACGCAAAAAAAGGGGGGGTTTTATTAGGGTGCTATGAGTTCATTTAAAATAATATGCGATCACTGAGGGTCCCCGCGCCCGTTCCCATCAGCTTAAAAACATCAAACAATTAAAGATACATAATGGACCGCAGTGACTCTGTATTATTTTGCACTATAATCATCATGATGATTATATTAAAATTAGTTAAAGCGATTGCATGCAATGGAGTAATTGACGCTACCATCTTACGACAAAACGTTTTAATGTACACATTTACATCTAGTTTATTGCGTCTTCCTTTTAAATAAAGCGAATAGAACACTTACATGGTACAACCCTTGGCCCCGGGCCGCATAACGTATTTTGTAAACAGAAAGCTTGAATTTCTTAAGAATAATGTGATTTTGTTAGAATTTTATTAAAAAAACTGTCATGGTTTCTTTGTATCTCATGTCACGTTATGTTTCAGTTTCACATGTTGGATACAAGTTTTAGGCGCTAACTTCTTTTAAGGTGCTATGGCCGTTGAGCATCTTACAGCAAAAGCTTACCTAAGGAGTCACGTAATAATAATTAATATGTTCAGGAAGGGATAATCTTTATGTACCGACTGGTGATTATGAGTTATCTACAAAATGCATGGCTGGCGCAATAGTTTAAGTAGCCGCCTGACCACTACGCCGCGCCGCGCCGAGTGTTGTGGATAAATTGTGTGAGACATGAATAGTTGTCCCGGGTTTGGGTGTTCTTTGTATCCGTTGTTTAAATGTTTGTGAAGGCCTTGCGATACAGGAGTATTCCTAATCCGGGAAATGCCTTTATAAAAACAAAAAAAGTGTGTGTGTACTTATGTACGCACGTAAGAAGTTATACTTTTGTCTAGTTAAATAAAGTTTATTTAAATATCATAATAAATAATACATACCATCAACTAACCTCAAATTCTACAAACGTACTCAGAGTAATATGTAAATACCATTTTTATCACATATAATCACAGAAAATTATCATAAATAATACATACCGTCAACTAACCTCAAATTCTACAAACGTACTCAAAGTAATATGTAAAAACATTTTTTTTACTGTCGTTGGTAAGTTGGTAACTTTTTTTGACAAGGTAAAATGTTGACTAGCCAACTTCAGGGTGTCGGTTTTTCGTGACGGTGTGCGCGCGCATCGTAAGAATTTACTCTCATCATTTTTCCATAACGCACCAAAAGAAGTATAACTTCAAAAACGTTTTTTATATACTTATCATACATTAAATTTTATATATTTTAATGTATAAGATTATTAAGTATTACATCAAGATTTACCAACACTCAAGCCTGTGACGCCGCATTGTAAGCAGAGACGTATTAAGCACCCAATATTTTGCAAACTGTAATTTGGTCCCCCGCACATACCAAGGGCCAAGCCTCTATCCGTCGACCGGGCATTTTGGGAATTAAAGTATTGAAAATTAGGAGTAAGTATATTGAAAAGGAAAAGAAGATAAGTAGGGAATGCAATGGAAGGAAAGGGATATTGCCACGGATGGTTTGGAGAGCGTAAGTAATGGCTTCTTACACCACAGATAAGATAATAGTTACTTCGTAACTTACACTCTCCAATCAGGGTCGCACGCCTGTAACTCGCACTGGTGATGCCTGGACGTTCAAGCCTTCTAACATCAAATATTTTACGTAAAATACATTAAAATTATTATTGATATTCTATTATTTTCTTCTTCTGTAATGTGCCTAATATTTTATAACTAATTTTATTCTAAATGGATCCTATCTGAAATAAACACTATTATTATTATTAATAGTTTTTATGGCTCTAATAACATTTGTGTAAGTATGTAATAAAAAATATACTTTGCATTAAAAGCATCGATCAATAAAACAGTAATTAAAAATTTGGCCTTTTTAATACATTTTTTATGCTTAGGTCTAGAATATATTTTTCATTTATAAATAAACAGTATGTGAACCAATAAAGTATTTTTCATTTATAAATAAAGAGTAAGAGAACCAAAAATTTTTTTCACAGTTTGGTTATTGAAAATTAAAATGGTATGCATTTTAATTTAAAACAAATCAATATTTAAAAAAATCAGATTATCAAATAATATTATTTTACTCAAAGTTTTAGAAAATGTTAAACTTAAAAGCAATTATTATTATGAAACATTTAAATAGCTTGGCATTGCTTGCCTATGCATGCATTAAAAAACATTTATCCGTAAAATAGAGATATATCATTCTCTTGCCTATATTATTTCAAAAACATTAAATAAAAAAAAATAAAAAATGTATTATCAGGTCAAAGTTTTCCAGTTGCTAAGTTAGTATTCCACAATTCATGAAAATACCATATCCACTATAACCATACGTTTGAAAATCTAGTCTCAATGTGTGGGTATAGCACCCCCGCGGACTTCATGTGGTTAATAAATTACTCAATGTATTATTTCTAGTTTAGTCACCTCGTTGTCTAGTTTTTCCTCATGAAGAGGATACTTCATTACCTACACTAACAATGGAGGCTAAAAGAACTCCTTTCCCTTACCATACTTGTATTAGTTGCAAATCATTGCTGCTGATACAACAAGTAGCAGTCATTATTTCCAAAATTTACCAACTGTTTGCCATTTGTTTCCACGATAATTTGTAACAGTGTTTTGTAATGTCTCATTTATGCCGTTATTTATGTTCCTTTTTTGATATTTTCAGGAAAAAAAGTCATACTCCCTATGGGTGACAGCATACGACGGCTCCATACCTCAAAAGACCGAAGTCTATGCAACCATCACGGACAAGTCGGGTCTGCGACCTAAACTACCTCACCCACCACCTATTAGATTTCCGGGGTACGGGCATGAACCTTTCCAGCTAAACTTCACAAGAACTACTCAAAGCACAACCAAAGAAATATATCAACAAGCAATTGATACAATTGTACCTGAAACAACGACAACGATTACTACATTAAGTCCCCCAAAAACTCCTCATGATATTCCCAAAGTCGATAAAGATATTGAAACTAATGATAAAAACAAAAGCTCGGTACCTCGTGAAGAAACTCTGACGAATGAAGTACCCTTGACAGTAATACCCTTAGTCGCTATTGGTGCTCTGGTTGTTATTGTGGCTGGTGTTGTACTATTTGTTTGTAAGAAGAATAACACGCAAAAGAATGATAGTAAAAAGGATGACATGGTGAGTAAAATAGATACACGTATCACATTTCATCACAATTAAAAATGACGTTATTTCATTACTAATATTTACTATATCATTACGGCAACTTAAGTTTTTACTTGCGTAGTGTAGGTAGTAGTGACTAATAATAAAATTTAAGTTACCGCAGTATAATATCATTACATTAAATTTAAAGCCTGTCATTCATTACATGTTGATTTCACGAAAGTATAGCTTGAACGCATAATGAAAATAAAAAATAATTGCAGTTTACAAAAATACATACTAATGTTTTTTTTTTCAATTCAAAAGCAAGATGTTTTACAAACTCAAATAAACGTCACTTTCAGAGACACTTTTGATCGCTAGTCTATCTTTGAACGTCTCCTTTTGTCTATCAATGTTATAAAGTTTATTATTTAATTTTATCAGCTTTTGTCATAACGTGGACAAAAATTATTATACATAATAATTTACGGTATTGTTATCCTTTGGAAATGCTGTTGTAATGAAAAATCTTACTACTATTATAAATGCAAAAGTTTGGATTAATTAATGTTTTTATTCTATCACGCCAGAACGGCTGAACTGACGTAGATGAGAGAGATTTCTACCCGAACAACGTCGAGGGCAACAGCTAGTCATACAATAAATTAATCAAAGAGCTCATTTTCTAAAAGCATCTCTTCCAGGCTAAAGTTTTCAAGTTTCCATTACCAATATCATATAATTATTTTTATTAACTCCTACCATTTTTCTAATCAGCGATGTCATGATTTCGAATATTCATATAAGGATTAGATAACATATTCATGTACATCTATCCATTCGTTTTAAAGTTTCATGGAATTCATTAATCTAATCCCTATTGTTCACAGAGCAAAGACTCAAGTGGGATCGTTCTTGAAGATGCTTCTTTCAACATGTGGAACCACCCAAGAGCCGACTCCAACAGATACGAATCTTGGGATAATAATCATTTACAGGTCAGTCTTGACCTAAACTTTATTTCATTCAAACCAAATTTTATAATCTTAAACAATTTTCTAGTTTTAAACAAAATCGTTGAATAAATTTAAAAACTAAAAATAAGTAAAATATATTTGGACATTATCTTTACTAAAGACAAACAATATTTATTAAACAATCTACATATGGGTTTACAATTTTGAACAAAAAATATTTAAATTTAAAAAAGTCCACCCCGATCCCCACCCAGCGCAAAGCTGCTCATAACACAGGCCGCGTTTCCCCGCTGTACGGCAATGGACAACCTTTGCGCCAAGTAAGACCCGGAGCGACTTTACTTAAGAACTATTAAACTTGAAATCTTAACACTGATAAACGATGAAAACATAATATTTTTAGGTTTTAAAATTTGTTATTTTGAATGCCGTCTAATACAATATTTTGTTTAATGACCTACACAGGACAAGTAAATTCTTAAGTTGCCTCAAACAGACTTCTTTAAATTAGAATTCGTTAAAACTGAATATTTGATTGGAAACACTTAACTTAATTTGAACTTGGTTAAAAAGGAAGGAATCACGTTAATCTTTTCTTAGAATTTGGGTTAAAAATTTTGACGCGTGTTCAGAATGATACTCTACTTACCTTTTTTTTTAAATTAGTTAAAGTACGAATTCCGAAATAATTTCAATGACTTGATTCGGTTAGAAGGAGCTACTTATTTTAAAAGTCAATAAAGTGAAGAATGAGTCGAGTGGTTTTTATAAAAGTACCTAGCTGCTCAAATTTTATTATGATTTATTTATATACCATTACAAAATGGTTTTTTTTTAATAATATAGGATAGGAAAACCTTTTTTATGAAAAAAAAATGTTTTCTTTGAATATTTGACTTCAGAAAAATACACAGGTGATTGTGATTTTATTTTCAAAGTCAGTTTTAAATACACTAGCTATCAGATTCCTTGTTAAAACTTTTTAAGAATTTGTTTAATATACTTACTTAAATTTTTCATTCCATTTTGTTGTTTGTAAATTTAGTGCACCTACATCACCCATTTCTACACCACCCTAGTGTAGACTGGTAAAGAATGCCTATGGCATTAAGTCCGCCATTGTACATTTTTGTGCATAAAGTTTTAATTAATAAATAAAATAAATCACTGAAAGGGCATGACTCTAGCATGCAGTTACAAAAAGATTTTTTTTAATTTTGATGATACGCGTTAATAACAAAAATGTCATAGTACTTTTTGAATATTTTATAAAATAGTAATACGTCAATTTAAATTTTTTAGCTATCAGAAGAAACATCAATATCGAAAGATGATCATCCTCCTGACAAATGGGAGTTCCCTCGACATAGACTCAAAATATTTCACATAGTTGGAGAAGGTGCGTTTGGTCAGGTCTGGAGAGCCCAAGCCATTGACATAGCTGGTAAGTGAAGACTGTCTAAACTGCTAGCAGTCCCAACTAACCTACCACAAGATTGGGCCCGAATATTGTAAAATATTTTTGGTTGTAAAAAAGTTTGCGATGCTTTTTACTATATTTTTATAATAACTCTATTTTTGTAAATAACTACCAATGAGCTACAATTTTGTAAGATGATTGATTTGTAACATTTGATCCCACGCTTTTTTACAATCAATAATTATTTGCTACTAGCAACCCGCCTCGGCTTCGCACGCGTAGCAGAGACATCTTCAACAATCATCAACATATTTCAATCAATTTACACAAAATCTTAAAAAATTATACACCAAAACCTTCCTCATGAATCACTCTGTCTATTAGTGAAAGCCGCATGAAAATCCGTTCAGTAGTTTTTCATTTTATTGCGAACAGACAGACAGACAGACGCGGCGGGGACTTTGTTTTATAATATGTAGTGATTAAATCGTGTTTTTAGTATGTTCTAAACTGTAATTTATTTTCTTATTTTATAGTTTTGCATTATATTGTATTATCAAATTCTGACATTCCTAGTTAAATCAAAGCCTACATATTCCTTTTGATTTGAAAAATATCTAATAGCGAAGTAAGATTTGCTGACTAAAAATTTATATTTGCATTTGGAAAATTATTATATCTATACGGTATATCAATAGTTGGGTGAACATTGGAAAATTTTGCAAAGGCTTCCACTACAAAATATAATTTACCTAAAGCGTACTTTATCTACAATCATTATTCATGATATTCCATATATTAATTAGACTTATAATTCAGGGTTCAAAACTTAACTATTATTCGTATTATTTACTTTATACGAAACCATGAGGCCCGGAGTAAAAATATATTTCACAACTGGACTTGTCTTATACCGGTACGATATACGAACGTTGGACGAAACCTGAGTGATTTTAAAATTCTTGTTTTTACAATATGGGCTACTAAAATATGATCACGTTTCGGAATTCAGTCAAAAGCGCAAGTGGCTTCCAATTCGTTTCCGCTGGAGTACGTCAAATGCTCGCGTTACATTATAACATTTTAGTGAACCCTAAGGCCCCTTTTATGGTAAAGAACGGTTCAAGTTCCTTCACTACATACATGTGAAATATCTAAGGTCATCTGAAGATTTGAGACTGGATCTTAGTGCATTAGACTACATTTTGTATGTTATCCTTTAATCGTTGAAGCTGTATATTTGGATAACGATTTCAAAACATTTTATACAAATAAAATGAAATACTATTATTGCAAATTACCAACATTTTTAAATAAGTCCTTAGATTATTTCATAAACATTTTGTGTCCTCTTTCTTTATGTTACTTTTTAACACTTAGTTAAATAAATTTCTGGCTCGTTTGCTAATACAAATTTTAGAGTGCAGAAGCCATTATAATGTTAACAAATTAATGGTTACTATGACCAGGAACATACTTGTAGTAACCATCTGAATCTCAACAAATAAGGTTATAAGTTTACAACATTTCACTTGTGTTTAAAGTTTTACTTACAATATTGAGCAGTCAATGAAATCCATAGAATATTTAAAACAGATATGACAGTGTTACAAGAAGAATAAAATACCTTAAAGATGGTACTTTCACCTTTAGTGTATTCTTTTAACACTGGCTGTATTATGTAATTTATTATTAAAATTTCCTACTAATTAAGTGAATAATATATCAAATATAAAAAATGTTCATCAACAGACTTTGCTTGTACGAAATGGCTTTTAAATATTGCTTGTACGAATTGGGTTTTAGACATTTCTAAAACAATTTATCTTTCATTTTGTCATCATTTGCGTTTGTAATCCACAATGAGATATAGCTGAAAATATAGATTACCTTAGTCTAACCCCAATTATATTTATGTACTTAAATGGAATCAAAGTAAGGTAATACCAGTCTCATCAGCTTTCTCTTGTTTTCGTGATAATTATGCTAATTGTATCAAAATGATGCGAGTTCTAATTGGCTTGCGTTGTAAAATTTTAGTGTACGGTGGAATTACGTAAATTATGCTGGAATTGCGTAAATTACGGTGTAATATCTATTTACTTTCTTATTATTATTAAATGGTTATTAAAATTCGTCGACTTCCTTACGTCAAACTAAAAACAATCAACTAATTTCCTAGTTTTCTTAAAAAAATTACGGGCCTATAAGAACTGGAAATATATTTAAAAATTTTATTGAGATTGATTTATGTATCTTTTTTTATTTAAACAATATACATGTAAAGATGTGCTGATTTTCTTGGTGTAACATGTTTTTCCATTTCTTTATGGCACGTTTGCGTTTGCGTAAAACAGGAATATTCCTAATGCGGGAGTTGTCTTTTTAATCTAAAAAAAAGTTCCAGCAAACCGCCCCGGCTTCGCACGGGTAGCAGAGACATCTTTAACAATCATCATCATATTTCAACCACTTTACACAAAACTGTAACAAATTATATATCTAAACCTTCCTCATGAATCGCGGTATCTATTGATGAAAACTGCATGAAAATCCATTCAGTAGTTATTGAGTTTCACATATATTGAGTTTAACAATCATCGTCATATTTCAGCCATTTTTCACAAAACCTTAATGAATTATACACCTAAACCTTCCTCACGAATCACTTCGTCTATTGGTGAAAACCGTATGAAAATCCGTTTGGTAGTTATTGAGTTTTCCCGCGAACAGACAGACAGACGCGGCGGGGGACTTTGTTTTATAACATGTAGTGATTTCAGAGCTTCTTAATTTTTTAAAGAGGATAGCGACAAAATAAGCCAACTAGATACAACAATATTAGTTGACATTGTATTTGCATAACCTCTCAATTTAAGTAATAAATTAACTTAATCCTTAACATTAAAATACTGTATAAATATTTACATTACATTTAAATTTTTAACTTCATTCTACTTTATTGTAGGTAAAAAGGGAGAACAAACAGTGGCAGTGAAGACACTAAAAGAAAATGCATCAGAGAAGGAAAAAATAGACTTGCTACAGGAACTCTTGGTTATGAAGAACTTGGGTTATCATCCAAACGTCGTGCAGTTAATTGGCTGCTGTACTGAAAAGGTTTGCAAACATTTTAACATTTTAAGTTATTATTTTAAAAACTACCTCGTAAGCAGTCAAGTTTTCAAGTAATCCCTTTAAAACACTTTGGATTTTCCACTTTTTGGCTTATTATTGAAATTCACCTTACTTACTTCAATTTCTTTTAAAAGTTATGATAATAACTTGAGACACCTCACACCCTTCCGTCAGATCCCAAACTAGACAGAGCCTATACTATGGTAACCAGACTGCTGATAAACATACTTATATATTTCTAAATCAGTACATACATATCTTCCTAATAACATAAACGTGAAAGTTTGTGACGTTGTATGGATGTTCGTTGCTGTTTAACGCAAAAACTACTTAGCCGATTGCGATGAAACTTGGTATGTAGATGGAGACCTAGATAAACACATAGGCTACTTTTTATCCCGATATTCACACGGCATGGGGACTTACGTGAGTGAAACCGCGGGGTGCAGCTAGTTATAGATAAATTACACCCATACACAGAACAATTGATTGTGATCATCACACAATTAATACATGCAAACAAGTCATTCATTTAACATGTGTGAACTTGCCACAGGAACCTACCCTTGTAATAATGGAGTTCGTGAGCTTGGGTAAGCTGCAGCAATTTCTCCGAGACTCGAGAGCAGAACGACATTATGGCAACACCCATGGCAGTCAGTTCCTTACGTCACAAGATCTTACAAAATTCGCATTCCAAGTAGCCAGAGGAATGGAGTTTCTCAGTTCCCAAGGTGTAAGTACAAAACTAATATTTATTTATGTATGTAAGTGTTCAAACTTTCAAACTGATTATATAGCAGCAAATTATTACCCCTAGGAATGTCTTCAGAAATTTAATTGTAACATTCAGTAAGCTCCACATTAACAAGTCGATTAAACATCAAAGTTGGGGCAAAACTTCTTTGAGGAAGCGACATTTCGAAAGGCAAAGTAATCTTTAAAACGCTTGAATGGAATAGTCAACATTAAACATTCAAAACTTAATTATTCAACGTCTTACTTTCAAGTTTAACTAGGGCTAGACATATCTATACTAATATTATAAAGCTTTGGAGTTTGTTTGTTTGTTTGCTTGAACGCGTTAATCTCAAGAACTACTGGTTCGAATTGAAAAATTTTTAGTGTTGGATAGCCCATTTATCGAGGAAGGCTATAAGCTATAAACATCACGCTACGACCAATAGGAGCGGAGCAGTGAACATAAACGCAGATGAAACTGCGGAGACGGCTAGTTGTAATATAACCAAATAAATTATTATACTTCATGGCATTGCAGAATTGAAGAATAAAATATATTTCGCTTTAATCATAATTATTGTTTACCAAACTCCGAAACTTACCATACCAAATAAACCATATCAATTTAAAGCCGGCTCCACACGTTCGCCCCAACACTGTTCGCCTAACTTAGGGATCAGCAATTCGCATTAGCACCAACACACACGCCAACGCTGCAACGGTGGAAATGTGCCGTTGGTTTTGTCAAATGTTTTGAAATTTATGTAATTTTATCAATCACATCCAGTTTTATGCAATTCCAGCCAAAATGATGACGAAGAGATCATTTCTTAATTTTAAAGTAATTTTATCTACTGTGGCCTACCGAAATTGTCGACCAACGTTGGTACCAACGATGACACTAAGTGTAGAGCCGGGGAATATAAAGATCCAGCATTCAGTATTATATTAATTTCTGAGAATGATAAGGCACGAATAATACTATGAAGTACGAAACTAAACACACAACTAAATATTTATTCCAAAGATTTAAAAAAGAAAAATCAGTGAACATGCCTATTCACACGAAGAAGCTGGCACGTTTTGAGACAAGATTAAAATATTTAATTAACGGATTAGAACCTTTTCGCGAAATTTAAAATGTTAATGTAAACGAAATCTTAATTCTAGAGAAAAATATTTATTTCTGTAAAGTTTTATCTCTACGGGTGCGTCTCATTAAAATGTACAAAATCAGTTCATTTGGCTATGAAATTGATAATAATTGATTTATTATATATATTATAAATGTGAAAGTTTGAAAAGATGAATGGATGGGTGGATGTTTGTTACTCTTTCAGGCAAAAACCACTGAACCGATTGCGATGAAACTATGTATGTAAATAGCTGGAAACCTGGATTAACGCATAGGCTACTTTTTATCCCGATATTCTCACGGGATCGGGACTTACGCGGGTGAAACCGCGGGGCACTGCTAGTAATCTATATCAGCTATTCATTGGCTATGGGTACTCCGAACTCGTTTATTTGATAACGACTTGTATATTTCTGATGTAAAGATCTTCAAATAAAAATGAAATATATAACGCCATCCTATTCAAGCTTCAATAGTGAACCATGGGAGAAAGGCAACTCATTTAAAATTGCAAGATTCCCATTACATTTTTCCATGATATAGGTATTAAACTTCTAATGTCCGTTTGTAGATAATCCACAGAGACTTGGCAGCGCGTAATGTGCTGATCACTGAAGACAGGGTGTGTAAAGTAGCAGACTTTGGGTTTGCGAGAGATGTTGCAGATACACATGTATATGAAAGGAAAAGTGACGGAAGACTTCCTATTAGGTGAGCTATCTTCTTTACTTACATTTAATAGATGAGGAGGAGAAGGAAGGGGGGTGGCACCGCTTTGGAGATGGGATGTGTTAGGTCGTAGATATAGGGAGTAATTATAAGAAGTAGCATCTTTTCTAATTTTATATTTCCATCGCGGATATTGACCGCCGGATTAGTGATAGGAATGGTGACTCCCGTTCCGGGTCTTTCCTGGTGCAAAGGTTGTCTATTGTCATTCAGCGTGTACAAATCTCAGCTTTACTGAAACTTGCGGTGGAACAACACTACTTGGCCAGGGTGTGGTGATGGTTGAAATAAAATACAACACTTCACCTGAACTAGTGTAATAATATTGCTGAAAAATACAAAGTTCATTGACTTTTACATATTCTCCATGTGAACGAAACCATAGTGACATCTAATTTGACGCTAACGCCATCTATCGACTTTCGGATCAACTGATATATAATTGGGTATTCAACACAGCGAGGCAACGCTGCCAGCATTATGGGCACTTTTGCGCCGGGAGTGATTCGGAACGGGTTACTTTGACTATTTTAATTTAATTTAAATGTATTTATTTTTTGGATGCACTATTGGAGTATATGGGAATTTCATTTGTAAACATATAAATAAGACGACTTGTGATACAACAAATTAAATATAGATTAAGGGATCATGGATTACTGTTAACATCCAACAGTTATTTTACTATTGGTTAAGAAATGATATATATTATTCTGATACCATACCATCTATAGTGTCAATAATTGTAAATTGTATAATTATTTAATGTGCTAAATTTGAATGTTTACTACTACGACATCGTTATATTTTATAATGATGGATTAACCAGCTCAAAATATTACTTCCTATTTAGAATAGAATAGAATAATTTTTGTTGTACACCAACGACATATTGCTTAAAAAAATACACAAATATTTACTCTACCATTACACGAGATTAGAACGTTCAATCATGCAAATTGTTGAGCAACAAGATTAGGGAAATTCTTCTCGATAAGAGTAACAAGACACTTTTAAATAAAGAACTCAAATAGCCCTTTTATACCACCTTAATTACAGATGGATGGCACCAGAATCTTTGTATGACAACATATTTAGCGTGAAGTCTGATATTTGGAGCTTCGGGATCCTATTGTGGGAGATCGTGACCCTTGGCTCCACACCTTACCCCGGGCTCTCTGCTAACGATGTCATGAAAAAGGTCAGTGTTAACCACTTTAATATAGTCATTCTTAAACTTACTTTAAAGTTGATTAGCAATTTAACCTTCTAGAGCTTCCTAAGTCAAGTTTCTTTGAAAGAATAACGCTGTTTATTTTGTGAATAGACATTATGTAATATAAATTCTGACAATCAATCCTCCTATTCATATTCTTTTTTCATGATAAATATTAAAGGAAGATCTTGATAATGTTGTAGGAACAATTCTTAACAAGATCTTTAAGCCTTTTGAGTACTTCTACTTCTAGTGTTTCTTGCCTTTGTCTTTTTATTGATGGGATATGGCGCAAACGAGCATTCGGGTCATCGGGTGGTAAGTGACCACCGCCGCCCATGGGCACTTGCAACACAAGAGTCACAAGTGCGTTGCCAGCCTTTAAGGCGGGAGTAGAGGAAGGAGGAAGGTATCCGGTAACCTGACTCATTCGGCAAAACATAATTCAAGTCAATTGAACAGAAATGGCTAGGTTTAGGTTAGGTGGTCGCAGTTCTACTGCGATCACAACGCACGAGCCGAGCGAACGAAGCGAGTGTGCCGCGGCAGCGGCTGGCGAGTGCCAGAACCGAATTCTTTTCTAAAATCACACATTTTTGTCAAACATTAGTGAACCCTCCGTAATACGTTGCAGAACAAAACAGTCGAATGTGAATATGAAAGAGAAAAGTGTATGGCTTCCTCGCTTTTTGAAGAAATAATAGTGGCTGTTAACCACGGAGCAGATCTGCTCCGTGGTGTTAGCATTCACGTATATTGTAAATCGCGGAATCTAAAATTCAGAGAATCGCCTTGGTGTTTGTGTTTTAACATTAACCAGTGTATGTTCGATTCAAATAATTGAAATAATTTTGGACTTACACCTTCGCATTTGGTGATTGTCGACATACACCGGTGCATTTTAACATTCACTAATATCGGACATTTACAGTAACAGATATATATATATAGATGACTCACACGTAACCACTCACTCGAAAATTGTATAATAATTATCGTAAAGCAAATTAAGTTACTATACCATTTTTCACACTACTGCATGAGTTCGTTGACCGTTGATTACACCCGTTTCACGCAGTTTGTTTTTGTTCGACTGGACAATGTTGGCTTAAAAATCAGCAGAACCAAAGCTGAATAGGTACATGTTCTGTGATTTCGTCGGTCTATCCAGTCCTGCAACCATTTTGCTGAATGGGACAGCGATACTATTCTGCACCGATTCCAAATACCTCGGCTCGCTTGTACATAGCGATGGCGAAATTGACTGGTCTGAATAGTATCAACTCAATACAAGGTGGATGAAGTGGTGGCAGGTAACAGGAACAGTATGCAATCCCAGGTTGCCTATCAAACTGAAAAGACAAATCGTATGGATCAACGTTGGCCAACAAACAGAACGGATGAGAGACGCCTGCATGTAGCTGAAATGCGAATGTTGAGATGGGTGTGTGTTGTGACTAGGATGGGCAAGATAAGGAATGAATACAATAGAGGGAGCCTGAGGGTACCAGTGGATGAAAAGTTGAGGAGCAATAAGAGAAAAAGTCCAATATATAGATGTAATATACAAATAAAGGCATTTTAATCTAAAGTAATTTCCACTTTCAAATATAATGGTAACATTTTTCCAGTTAATATATCTACAATTTTAATTTATTTACCATTGTTAAAGGAACAACAATGCGAACGTTAAAATAAATGGAAATTGTACAATTAAAGGCAGTAACAAAAATCAAACCGCAATGTGAATACGATAAAGGGAACATCTGAGTGAGTGACACCTATGGTAATCGTTTACCTTGAGACGTCCTGACAGTTTTTTATGTACTCACTAAATGGCATTGGCAAAACTGAAGTCAAAACGATGAAAGCATTATATTTCACGCTTTATATTAGCTTCACTTGTATGTATGCCTGTATACTTGTAACCGACTCCTTTGGGCACGATTTTGACCCACTTTAAACGGCCAGATTTCATTCAAATTTTGCACACCTGTCAAAGACCGATGACAATACAATAATTCGATTAAATTTTTTATTTTTTTAGTTGAATTTTCTATAAAAGCGTTTTTTTTTAGTTTTTTAAACTATAATTATTTTTTTAATATGTGTAAAGATAAATTACGTAAATTTACTTTTTATCTAGATTGGTAGATTTTGAGATTAATCCCTTGAAATAAATAAACTCTTCAGCTTTATAACCTTATAAAAAGTAAATACTTTTTAAGTATATTATACAATGGAGAGAAACTTCCCTTTTTTTTGTTTTTACTTACCTGTAAGGCTGTGATAATATCTACTTCTTTAGATCACAATGAAACTAGAAAAGTTTATATCTTAACCGGGTGTCCGATTTTCATTAAGTTCAAATGCAAAATGCTGTTTTAATTAAGTGTCATTAAATGAAGTTTACGATTAATTAAAATTTTCAAGTATTAAACTGTAAACGAGCTTCCACATCTCGCTATAAAACATTAAACTAAGCCTGTAATTATACCTATTAAAATTATTTTAATTATTTATCTGGGTCTTATACTAATTACTTCGACAGTGATAGTCGTCTCACTGGTGTTTATCACTCAAGCAATCATCAGTTATATCTGTCTAGACGGGGCTAATTCTGAAATGATGTTTCTAATTAAGTAACGAGAGCATTTCCGAGAGAAAAATCACATAATCATATAAGCCTTCTTTCTTAAGAGAGTAGGGATTGAGATGATTGACGCAGTCAAAATACGCATTAATAATAGTTGTGGCCTCGAGAAACATACTTATTGCACGTCAGAAGTGAAAACATAACTTCACAAAATATTGGCATATACATACACACACACACATCTGTATATATATATAATAAGGTTTAAAATAAAAAGTAATAACATATCTAAATGTATATGTACATAGGGTACACCGGAAGTTCTGCGCTCCTGGCCGCTCATAAATGTTTGAATTTCGAATGTTATATTTTTTTAAATGTAAGAAACTCGGCTCCGTCTTACGAATTTTCGATCAGGGTCACGTGTCCTGATGGGAGTTTAACGTTTTTTACCCATCCCAAAAAGTGCACAATGTCACTAAAGAAGGTTTCACTTCAAAAATCGGTGAATAATATAACTGTTTTAACGTTATCAAAAAATGTTAATATATGTATAATGTTGGGCAATCCCTGGAAATAAAAATAAAAATTATCTCTGGCATATTCCATACATCATTGAATGGATCTAAGGTCTAGAAAGTTGCTCAAGAAAACACACTATCAGCTAATAAGCAGGGATGTTAATACTCGTAATACTTCTGTTACAAGTGTTTTTAGGCTATCGATACTTAAATCACTTCCACTGAAATAATCGATTTTTTTTCCTAGGTCATCGAAGGCTACCGCCTGGAAAAACCTGAACACTGTCATCGAGAACTTTACAATATAATGTACTATTGCTGGGAAGCAGAACCAAATACAAGACCTGATTTCACGGATATCGTAGCGCGATTAGAACCTCTCATCAACAAAGACATGGACTACATTCAATTAGAAAGATTCCCTGATCATTCATATTATAATCTACAACATTTGGATGGAGAAAAGCTTTGATCGTTTTTTTTTTTTTTATTATAGGTAAAAAATGTTTACGCTTCCTAAATTGTAACTCAAACTTGTCGCCTCTGCTACTCTAAAAACATTAAGTGAATACGTTGTAGAGTACATTCGATATAACTATCCAATATTCCTTAAACTACATAGTGAAACATTCCAGCAATCTAATTATCTGAAATATTCACTTACCTGAATTATTATTTATGCTTACGGCTCCGTTTATATTTCCGCTGAATTACGGGAAGATTATCATCAATTTTACCTCGATACGTCAGAACGCGTTGTTAAATAGGTTCAATGCTCTAGAATTTTAGACTATACTTTACGAACTGAAATGGTACATATTTCGTTTAAAAAAAACCAGATTTATACGAAAGATCAAAAATATCAGCAGAAAATGGCGGAAGATCTAAGAATCTCTTTGTGATACTTCACTTTGGACATAACAAAGGTTAAGTTTATTCTTTATATTATTATATGACAAGTATCTTATAAATATTGCGGTTAAGTCCTGATTAATACATCTAATAAGTTTATTCTGTAGCATAAAAAGTAAAAATAAAAATTGTCTGTAGTAAAGAGCAGTGAGTTAAGTTATAAAAGCTAAATTGTTATTAGGTTTTTCTGCATCTGCATGGAGAATCCAAGCGTGCTAGATAAGCAATATGCATATGCATGCATAAGCATCTTACGTGGGATTAAAATACATGTAATAATAGCATTCAGGTGGGCAAACAGCGTCGCTACACCTGATGCTTTACAGATTTACCGGCGGGAGTATATAGAAAATGGCAGTATCATAAATATATCACCGTACTTTCTGATTTATATATTTACATTCATAAGTTGATTTGATAAGAAAGTTGAAACTGTTATTCACAATTTCGTTAACGGAATCTCCTGAACTTTTTTCCCTTTTCTTCTGCGGTAATATAAATTGACCTCAAATATATCACTATTTGTTATTATTGTTTACTATTTAATGGGAATTTTGTATATAATTATTATAGTAATGTGTATAGGAAGTTGAAGTAATGAAATAGCTTGGTTCACAAAATCCTTTTTGTATTGTTTATTTCTTAAAATATACTTAATATGTATTTGATTAATGTTATTTTATTATCATTCAATAAACAAAATGTATTAAATATAGTTTGTAACATCACATTAAATCGAGGTTTAAGAAAAACAACTGACATTAAATTACTTTTATTGTTTGCAATAGTACTTATTAAGTTATTTTTAGGTTCGTATAGACTAGTCTTTAGATTAAACAGTGTAGTTAATAATATTGTATATTATTTCGTCCTTGGTGTATTCAACAAGATAACAATATGTACAGTTATTTTAAGCTGATTACTTTGTTTAAGTCCCCAAAAAGATACAATAAATGTCTGATGTTTTGTTGTTCTAAATTATTTTAATATTATTTCAAAATTTCATTTTAGAGTGTTGCAGTACAGTGAGATTTCCAAATACAAAGCCACCGTAAAACAAATGATTTGAATTATTTAATTTTTCTTATAGGCATAGACCTTTCTTTGTACATAATTACTACTTATTATTATTTCTATAACAAGGGTTATAAGCCCACCAATATAACCTATAGCCAAGGCAAGAAAACCGCCTTGTAGATGTTTCACTGATAAAGGTATAACGTCATGATTCTTTTGCATTAAGATGCGCAACAATCGAGCCCTTCTCCTCTCATTAAATGTCGCGTACTGACTTCTCAAAGCTTCGTTTAATCCGCTCTGCTTGAATAATGTAATTGTATTAGAAAATTCATGCATAAAAGGGAATCCTTTTAAAGCCAACATTTCTATTGGGACCGAAAACATATCACTCTGAAATGCGTAGTATTTATAGTTACCGTGATGATCACTTAGTTCGGGTAAAATTGCAGATAAATGTGCTAGTTCAAGACGACTACAGAGTACAGAAAAATTTCTATGAACAGCAACATCTATTATCGCGGTGGTTATATTGCGGACTTCAATCCACTTTTCTCCAATATAGTAATCCAAAGGGTCCGAAGAATTAAAAAACAAATCGTGAAGTTCTTCAGAACCACCAAATTTTAATCCACTGTCAACCAATTCTTTGACTGTTTGTATTTGATACTCATATGAAGGATTGGTTAAAGTATCAAATAATTTCGTCTGATAGGCTGTTAAAAAAAGCACACTGTATAAATTGAGAAAAACAAAAAATAAGCGTAAACTTTCTTTGACTGGACGTTTGTATGCCACAAAACCAAATATACATATCCAGGTATTAATAAAACAGTGAGAAAATAATTGATTATAAGGCGAATCTTCACATAATTGACCTATAATTTTCCACGAGACCGCACATAGAAAGAATCCAGTAATTGCAGAATACCAAACAAATGCCTGAAATGTAATTAACAAAGCTACAAAAGGAGGCAATTTAGGAGCTCTTGGGACAACCCAAGTATATGCATCTGCTAAATATGTTAAACTGTATTCAAAATCTTCATGGACGTCGAAATCTGGAAATATACCTCCCGCAAGAATATATCCCTTTTTAGAAGCTATTTTCTGTAAACCGCCATTCCATTCACCATCATTTTCTCTTTCTCCTCTAAATCCATTGATTAACTCATATGTTGCTGTCATATTATACCTTTTCAATATTCTATTTATAAGCACTTTTTCTATATTAGCATCATTTTTATTGTCACTTATATACGGTTGTCTCTGTAAAGCAAAAACTTTTACAAGACAACCATTCATGTCCCGAGGAATTTTGTATTGAAAAACTTTATTATTGTGTTTTAAAGTACCACGTTCACAAATATTTTGAACTATGAGTCTATTTTTAGCAGTTTCATTAAAATATCCACAATACGTTGGTGGATCATATGGTTTCCAGGTATAAATAATTTCTTTTCGATAGTTACTTTTTTGTGTTAAAGCAATCACAACATTTATTGCATTATATTTAAAAAGGCAGCTTAAGATCTTTTCAACTTGTTCAATATTTATTTTGTCAGTATTGACAAAATTAAACAATAATATTATGAACTTTGCAAGTGGGTTCCAACTCCGTGAACGGATAATTTTACTTGCTAAGTACGAAAAATCTTTATAACTATCAATAATTAAAATAAAATAATCTGCTAACGGTACTGCTGCATAATGGTCTACATGCAAGACTCCAAGTTCTTCAATATCTTGATCGCAAACTTCCACTTCTTTAGAAGGACTCATAACTTCGACAACAAACTTTATTTCTGTATAAATCATTTTCAGCAATTCATTTCTAATGTTTAATACAGAAGTGCTGACATTATTTGTATTTGCAAATACCACTAAACCCGGTGTTTCAAATTCATTTTCAATTATGTTATTTATGCATTTAGTGCAATCAATGATCACCGTTGGACCGTATGGATTAATTATCGCCTTTAAGCAGGATATCAAAGCGAATATAACTAAAATTACTCTATGCGGTGACATTCGTGCACCTTAATGTGTAGTAAAAGCAAACACTGGCAAAATGATTTTGCATGACTTGTCGTTTTATATCTACATCAATCTGTACTTTGTTATCTAAAGTAACTGTTTGATTTATATTTTTATGGTTCAACTAGCAGCGACCCGCGGTTTCACCTGTGTAAGTCCCGATCCCGTTATAATATCGGAATAAAAAGTAGCCTATGTAGTATGTAGTAATCCAGGTCTATAGCTATCTACGTACCAAGTTTCTGCGTGAAAGAGTAACAAACATCCATCCATCCATTTATCCAAACTTTCATATTTATAATATTAGTGGGATATATTTCATGGAAAATGACATCTGTGCACTTTCACGCTATATTAATGCAATTTGACGGGTCATAACTTGAATAATATGATTGATGGGCATACCCATTTTCGTTTCAATAAAGTAACAGCCGTCGACGTTAATTCGAAATTGTTCATATGTATATTTCACTCTGAGATGTACAATATAGGTACTAATGACAAAAAAATTATGGATTATAATATGAAACTGTAATATGAAAAGATACATAAAATATGAGACAGCTAAAGCCATATTTCTTCTTAATGGAGTTATCAGTATATAAGTAATTTTGAACATTCTGGTACTAGTTATTTTTAATTACCCATAATGATTACATATGCGATTACGAGTTGCATGATTCATTTTTCATGTGACTTTTATTGTGTACCATTAACATGATTGATGAAACATAGATAATTATAGGTAATAAAAGCACTGTGTTAGTTAAAATTCATCAAAATATCAATACATACTACAAATAAATAAAAATGAAATGTCTGTTTGTAATGTCAAAATAATAGTTTTCTAAAAATCAGTTTTTATAATTTTTGTCTGTCTGTCTATTTTGGCTAATCTGCGGAACGGGTGGACCGATTTCCCCGGGACTTTCACTGGCAGATAGCTGGTGTTATAAGAAGTAACTTAGACTACTTTTATTTTGGAAAAAAAATCAGGGTTCCACGCAGAATATATAAATATGGACACGCGAGCGAAGCCGCGCGGGAACTGCTAGTCCGTTTATAAATTAAAAAGTTAATAAAAGTAAAGTGTAAATTAAAAATAAAATTTTATTTCATTTAAATTTTTATCAAATTTAATTATACCTTTGCCATAATGCAGTCTGTGCAAAGTTTGACATATTCCCTTGGAAATTTCAGGCCAAACAAAATAAATCGCCATAATCTGGACAAGTGTGATTTTTGGAGAAAGTTTTTAAGGCGATATAGAGACCACTAAGTTCCAGTAAATTTTTAGAGACATTTTCCACTCCACCCGCCAGTTGAAGTCATAGAATAAATCTAACTAGAGGTCACCTGGTGGTTCAATTTTGAACATAATTCATTCAGTTTTGAATATTTTGTTTTATTTCATCGACGAGAATAACTTGAACTAACATTGTATGGACTTTCCGTATCATGATAGATAAACATCACATATATACTGGACCCCTAATATAGTTATAGTCACTCGATGGAGATGGCAAGGTTATCGTCACTCGATGGAGGTGGCATGAGTTTCTATCACTCGTGGTGATTGTAACGACAATTATCGTTGATTATGAGACGGAATACTGTTTGCTGATGAATGCTGTTCACTGATGAGATAAAGTTGTCTTGTTGGCCAAAAAAAATCAGAGCTTCACTGACAAAATGAATGTAAAGTAGGTGTAGTTGTACGAGTAGTAGGAGAATATTTAAGTTTGCAATTATCGGACCGTATGTGGGTTTCAGTAGAAACCAGAGTCCAGGAGAGGCTTCTTTATCTCTTTAATCCAAGACCATTTCATATTTAACTTCAGACCTTTTACTAAATATAGTATACCGGTACATATCACATATCATATCTTATAGATGCAATTTTTTTCCTAAATTAAGCAACCATTGAACGAAAGGCCTACGACAAACCTCATGCAAGTCGTCATTTAATAAATTTTTATTTTTCACGACGATCTTTCCTAGATTTCAATTTCATATATTTGAGTGGATGAAAATATTGAAATGGAGCTCAAATAAAACTCACGACTTAAACTTGGACGCACTTCAGAGATGCAGTGCCTCTACCGCATCTAATATTGAAATTGATGTGTACTTCTTTTGGTAAGTTTTTTACTTAATTTCATCTAATGGACAGGTATTTTTTGAATGACGGTTTCGGTTTCAATGTTGCAACAATCCTTTCTCTTAAGTTATTTGAGATTCCAAACGTAACATTGTATGATAGATAGATAGATAAATAAACTCTTTATTGTACACCAAAGAAAAAACTTCATACAAATGTGTTTATAAATAAATATTCTTACAAAGTAAAATTTAAGATTAAAACAAAAAACTTTGAAACAGAACCTGTTACTGTTATAGCTATTGCAATCACTTTCAACCAACTAGTGGATGGAAGAGAGAATAAGGATGAAATAAGGAGTTGCAGTATGCGATTGATGGAACATACAGATGTAGATAAAATATCACCAAGCGATTTTGAACTGAAAAACTACTGAACGGATTTTCATGCGCTTTTCACTAATGGACATAGTGATTCATGAGGAAGTTTTAGGTGTATACTTTTTTAAGATTTTGTGTAAATTGATTGAAATATGTTGATGATTGTTGAAGATGTCTCTGCTACCCGTGTGAAGCCGGGGCGGATTGCTAGTATTATAAAATTATAACTATTATTTACAGACAAACATACATCAACACATATACACATAAATATATATATACACACTTACATATACACCTATAAGTAAATAAAAGATAAGCACATGTACAAATTACATGGTATCAAGAGATTAGTATCAAATCACCGCACTTTATTAAAAGGCGCCAGAGAAATTTAACGAAAAAATTAGAACGGATTAAAAGCCACAGGAGCTAATAGTTTTTTTAACAGACAGCTTCTTGAATAATAAATTAAGTTGAACTTCTTTTCAGTAAGTTTGGCTTTGCCTATTAGAAGCGGTGGACTTTAAGACGTATTAAAAGTTATAAGGTAATCTTTTAGACCGTTTTATTGTACGCCGCACCGGTCACAACGTGATTGGATGATATAACTTAGGGTACTTTAATGGCTTCCCAGCTCTTTGGTGTAATTCTAACGGAAACATAGCACCAGCATTCAGCTTTTGAAAATAGATTTGCATTGGCTTAAAAGTTAAAAGCTTCTTAAATCATTTAGTATGATTATTTTTCTAGGGATTTTCAAGCTGGCGTGACTGATGTCTCATTAGACTATTGTCTGATCTGTCTGTGATATTCGGTATCATAGAGTCCAACAAATATACCATCGTCGCCATTATACAAATGCTTTACAAATCGTTGATTTTAATTATAAATTCGACCGGTCTTTGGCTTTTAATTCATGGTATAAAATTCACCACGGGCCCATCCTGTCGAGTACATTTTTTTGTTACAAATAACATTAAAATAACACCTTTAAAACGAAATATTATAACTTTAAGATTAGTAAAAGCACTGTTATACAAATTTTCCGCAGCTATCTTAAGCTTCTTTAGATTGTTTGATTTTCTACGAGACCTAGGGGGCGCCTTAGAAGTTCAACCCATTTTATTACATAAACTTAGAATACTTATACTAGTTTATGTTTTCTTAAGAGTTTTATCAAGCACATCTCTAAGTATAGGTTACAGAACCGCCAACTATAACAAAATCAGTACAAGTAACTAGTAAAAGTTATCTGATGTACGGTGAAGTGTGTTGAAGAAGACAATAATCTAAGACATTTCATTTACAAGCTCAAATGCTCTTATTAATATCTGACATAAGTATCTTACTAACACAATTTTGCCTAGTACTACTGATGTACTTAGTTATTAGTTATAAGTATGTTTTGTCCACAGATAGAGATTATCTTTTGTATTGTTTTGGCTGCTGGCTATGTAATTAATATAAAAGTTAAAAACACAAGTAGACTTTCTATTATTAAACAAATAAATGAAATTGAAGTGTCTGTTTGTAATCTCAAAATATTAGTTTATTAAACTTATACAATTATTTGCAAGATACCTATGCCTAAAAATCAGTTTTTAAAATGTTTGTCTGTCTGTTTGTTCCGGTTAATCTCTGGAACTGGTGAACTGATTTCCACGGGACGTTCACTGGAAGATAGCTGGTATTATAAGGAGTAACTTAGACTACTTTTATTTTGGAAAAAAAAATTGGCTTTCGCGTAAAATATATAAATAGGCACAAGCGAGCGAAGCCGCACGGGAACTCTTAATATTTATTTTTGTATCATTGTAGTACGTAACTAGTGGTATATTGTAAATATAGTATTTGAAGTCGGGGGGGAAATTATTTTACTCGAATTTTTACTTTGATTAGTTTCATTAAGCCCTTCGATAAACAGCACATAGCATATTAATTGTAGAAAACTTATTTCATTAATTCGTATGAATATTCGGCATGTTTTAATTATGTTCTGCTTGAAGTACTAGTAAGTACTTCAAACAGAGCAGCTAGTAAATACAGAAAAAATATTGGTAAATGAGTACTGAGTATAACATAAAGCAGTTTCAGTCAAGACCTATCTATAATTCGCCTCCAATTTAAAACAACTTAGAGTTCCTGGTGACATCTGCCTACTAATGTTTTAATTGACGTTTTTTAGATTTCAATTACAAAATGGTTAGAATATCTTGATGTCGTTTAGCTAGAATAGAATAGTTCATTGAGGAATAGATGGAATACGAGTATATTAAATATTAAGGCATAATTTTGTATATATTTAAACAATTTATGATAATTTTTTCATAGTCTGTGGTTTCTTCGGTATGGAAATCGTATTCTTCTTCACCATTTTCAACTTCTTCACTTTCTGATTGGGTTATGGGTGAAAAAATATTTTTGTTCGCGGCACCAGGAGCTCATAAGCTTTTTTGTTCTTATAGCGCTCTTATTAGGTACTATTTGATTTAAAAATCGAATAAGCCTACAATGAAGAAAGCGTTAGAGTACAAGAATATTTGAACATAAATGATAATAATTTGATACTTGTGTATGTTTGGATTTTTTTTTACTTGAGCCTAACTTTTTCCTTATTTCGTGAGTCACACGGGAATCTTGTCGTCGTTAAAAGAAAACTTCGTTCTCATGATGCTAAACATAAATAAATAGAAATAGGGACGGATTGATTTAGTAAACAGCCAACAGGTTTCTAAAACACTTTAACATTTTCAAAGTCTGAAAAATCCTCGCTTTGATTATGTACTTAACCCCATTTACACGTGCCTAACTTGTAAATAAAAGTGAAATGAAGCAATAAAAGGAGTAGTTACATTAAAAAGCTTATTTTTAGGGTTTCATCCCGCAATAGAAAACAGGAACCCTTATAGGATCACTTTGTTGTCCCTCTGTCTGTCTGTCAAGACCCTTTTTCTCAGGAACCCGTGGAGGCATCAAGTTGAAATAAACTTCGACTTATTTATGGACATGTACTACACGTTGCCTGCGTAGATAAAACAGATACGGAGAGAAGCGTGTCTATTAGAAAACACGAGCTTCAAATAAAATTACGTATGAGAATGATCTTAATATTATACATCTATGTTATATACTATACCATAGACATCTATGGTATATGCTTTGATAGGCTTTGATCCTAAGAAATATCGAATTTTGAGACATTCGTAACTCTATTATAGGTACTATTTATACAACATGCGAGTGTGAGTTTATTTGTTTGTTTGTGAATTTAACATGAAAACCTTAAAATTATGCATAATTATACGTTGTCAGGGGTACCTTTGGAAAATGACAAGGAGTATGTTTTTATTTTTATGTATATATTTTTACAGTAATATAACATTTGTGAATGAAAATTGTCATTTGGTATAGCATTTTCTTACTTAATTTTCACAAAAATCTAGCAGTTTTGATTATTTTATTCGCCGTCTCAAATGTCTGACTGCGGTGGCAGACCAGTTGGAGTCGTGGAGCTCCCTAAGATCTGGTTGAGTTCCATGATGACCGACTTATCTAGTCTGCTGGGTGTCGTGCCTGGTCAGCTCAAAATTGAAATTGTTCTTTCATATAAAGACCACCTCGGATGCCTACATGGCACTTAAAACTTGCACAGTTTTAATTTATGTTGACTTGGATCCTTGAGTTTGTTTTGGCTTTTCTTCTCAAGGCTACTCATAGGAAATGCCGGCATTATCTAGCTGTAAAGAAGAA
This sequence comes from Euplagia quadripunctaria, assembly GCA_963859945.1. Classification (NCBI taxonomy): domain Eukaryota; kingdom Metazoa; phylum Arthropoda; class Insecta; order Lepidoptera; family Erebidae; genus Euplagia; species Euplagia quadripunctaria. Next base: position 20,456,282 of record OY982567.1, read on the forward strand.
ATCGACGTATAAAAGGGTCTGAAGTTTCATCCAGTAATAAATAAAATATATTTTTTTGTCCTATATAAGTTAGTAAATCTTGTGATTGTTTAACAGTAAAATATCTAGTCTCCTTGTAGTTGTGCACCACAATCTGCCTGTTACCTTTTTATAATCCATTGATGGTTTTCTGGAAGAGATCGCAACCTGCGATAAGACCACCCATTGTAACACTGTTACAGACTAATGTATCCAACTGACTACTTCTGTGATATTTGGTGTGCAATAAATTATATTTATCTAGAGTACCTACTGGTCCAAAGGGATACCCGAATTGATTGACAAAATCTATATTAACGCGAGCGAAGCAAGTGTGAAAGGAAATGTTCAGAAATGTTGTTTATTCGGCATATTTATATGTTTTTTGGATGATAGAATAGAATGTAATAGAATAGAAATAAGTTTTATTGTACATCAACTACAATTAAATTACACGGAAAACTACAGAAACTATATCGCCATCCGGTAAAAAAGTGTCATAATACAAAAACAGCTATTCGGTTCGCAGCAGTCGAGAAAACACGACTTTTATACCGGTGAATTGAACAAAAGTGAAAAAGGGAACTTTATTCCTTATTTCACTGAGCTAATAACGATGTTTTTACAGCTGACCAAATGCAACATTTGCTATTCAATGCTATAAAAATGTCAAAACGTACCTAACATGTGATATGACACTTTTTTTGTCGGGTGGCGAAATGTACAGGGTACAGGTTGGCCTCATCGCTAAGAGCAATTTCTTACTGACAACCTGTGGATGGACAAAGACAATACATAAAAGAAATGACGGGTAGTTTTTGGTGTAAAAGAGTTTCAGTAGAATAAACAAATTAATATTTACATACGCACATCACACATACATGTATATATGTACACACTAAGTGCGTAAACTTACAAAGATACCAACTGTGGGTAAATTATATAAATATAATATATACTAATAACGGAAGAAAGAAAATAGACAGTTACAGTTAATGAGAGCAAAGAATATACCTAATTAAAAAGGTAAATAGTGACCTTTGACCATGTTTTAAATGTTGGCAGTGGTTGGGCACGTCTAATGGATAAAAAGGTGTTCCATAATCGGACAACCTTTACTGTAAAAGATTTATCAAAAAAAAAAATTGTAGAGTGAGTTGGTACTGTCAGCTCTAAAGATTCCGATGACCTTAAGGATGAATGTCATTGAGGAATATAAAACGTTCCTTTAAATAAGTCGGGGTGAAAGGATTCAATAAAATACTGTAGAGTATGGAAAGAATATGAGTATTCCGTTGAACTCGAATTAGAAGCCTTTGAACAAGTTTCGGAATTCGAAAACAACAATCTAATACAAAAGTTTAAATGACCGATCAAGGTTAGAAACTCTCAACTGGCGAACTGAGAAAGTCAGGTTGTCGTTAGAGCTACAATATTTATACTGTAAATGGTTAAAGGTACAGGTTACAGCTTACCACCAGACAGGGTGGAGTGCGGCCTATTTCACTTTTGCCTATAATAACATGTGAACTGAGGCTAATCTCTAGCTTAGTTATCTGTCCGATAACTAAGTTGGCGTATGGCTTTGGGGGAGAGCGCAGGTCAGCTAAGATCCCCAAGGCAAATCTGGAGGTCATCCTTCTCGCGGTTGCTACCTGTTACGTGTCTGCATCAGCCTTCAGCTGAAGCGGGCACAAACTGAAACCTCCAGGTGACTCCCCTCTCCCACCTTCCTAAAAACCCATTCAAACCCCTCCTGGCTCCCAACCCATTCACCAGCCAAACCCCTTTCCCCAAACCCCAACCCAAGGTGTTATCCGTACCGTACCGATGGATGCGTGGCTGAGGGGAAGCTCAGTCTCAAACGGTGGCCCTCGATACCAGGCGACCTCGAGGTGTAACCAGCCCTACCCCGGTATGCGGGGCTCTGCCGGGGCCGACTCTTTTTCCCTAGCTACTCGTGGAAACAATATGGAAGACCAAAATGTTCAAACTACCGTGACTAAGTCACAATCGCTGGAGGACCTCTGTGAGGACTTCCGCCATCAAAAGAACGCGCTCGGAGGAGGAATCGCCACAGGGTAACGACAGGAAGACCCAAAGGCGTCAGGTGAAACCCAGCCCTGACTCCTACTCAAACCAAGAGCTGGCTACACTGCCAGCTCGGCCCACAGCCTCCTACACGGAGGCATTCAAGTCAACCAAAGTCGGGATCCGAGACTCGGAACCGATGACGGAGAAGAGGATGGAGGCATTGTACAACGCAATACTTCGCCGCATCACCGAGACTGGTCGACCTGGACAAGGACCAACCTTTGGGGGAATAACCTTTCGGCCGGGCTGGCTCTGCATCGTCTGTGATGACGCGAGAGCGAAGGCCTGGCTTGAGAGGGAAGTGCCACCGCTAAAACCCTGGAAAGGTGCGTGCCTCTCACTAATCAGTGAGAAGGACATGACCAAACCAATCATAGCGGTGTCCTTCATCCCCAACCCAGAAGCCAAAGACATTGACCTCGTTCTTAAGGCCATCCGGTTTCAGAACGAAGGACTGAGACCGGAACTCTGGAAAATCTTCGGCAGAAGGCCCGAAAAGGACGGCATATTACTTACGGTGTCCATAGACGAGCATTCTGCTGAAATTATCCGGAGTAAGGACCTCAAGGTCAATGTCGGCTGCAGGAAAGTTCTTTTCCGGCTGAAAGGCACACCTAGTACCACCCAGCCGGCTTCAGTCACCTCCCCACCGACAGAACCTCAACCTTCCACCTCCAATACCCCTCCCTCACTCCCAAAAGCTCCATCCGCACCCCCTATCACAACCCCCAATCATCCCTCCCCTAAGCCTACCCCCACTCCCCCAATCTCAAGACCACCCCTAAACCCCGCACCATCCACGTCCAAAGGTGGAGGGAAAAGGTTTCCCTCACACAGGGGGACCACCAGGGGTGGCCAACCCCCTAGAGGTGGCAGAGGCCAGTTACCCCGTCCACTACGGGGTAACAACACAGGACGCGGGAAGAAGGGCAGATGGGGTCAAACCCAATAACAGCCCCTCACACCGCCCTCAATCCTACACGCTACGTGCGCTCCAGGCCAACATACACCACGCCATCGCGGCCTCAGCGGTCGTCGAGAAGACCTTTGGCGACAATGGCCTGGACGTCGCACTTATACAAGAACCCTGGCTCAACAACAAAGCCATGGTCACCGGTCTGAACAGAGCAGGTAGTATTTTGGTAAACAAAGGAGGCTCCAAACCTAGAGCCTTCATAGTTTTCAAAAAACGCGTTAACTTTTTATCTGTTACAGAGCTTTGCAGCGACGTCACCGTAGCAGCTTACATCAATCTCAAAGGGTCAGGTACATCTAGAGTACTTGTCTGCTCGGCATATCTACCAGGTGAGAAATCTGATCCCACAGAAGAAATGTCAAATGTTGTAGAATTCGCCAGGAAACAAAAGACGGAGCTGATTGTGGGATGCGACGCCAATGCACACCACACCATGTTGGGAAGCACTGGAATAAACAACAGGGGTGAGTTACTTTTAGAATTTATAATGGCCAATGGCCCACATATTATTAATAAAGGCTGTACCCCTACTTTTATCACCAAGACTCGAAAAGAGGTCCTAGACATCACTTTCGCTACAGAGAAAATTGCAAGACAAATTACCGATTGGCGTGTAAGTAGCGAAAACTCCATGTCCGACCATAGACACATTGTATTCGGAATACAAGGCTCAATAATATCAGAGCCTAACAGTCTCAGGAACCCCAAAATGACATCCTGGGAGACCTACAAAGGCCTCCTTGAAGAAAACATAAAGGAATTCCCGAAGTCTGTAAAATCAGTCGATTCTCTCAACACCTCAGTGAAAATAATGGGTGAAGCTATTAAAACGCATACGAGCCAAGCTGCCCAATAAGCTTATACGATTTTACAATCCATGGTATGGATAACAGTAAAGCAAACTTAAACAAGACAAAAAAAATTATCCAATTTTATAAGAAGTTAAATAATAATAATAATAATAAATATATTTTTAAATATATTTTTTTATATAATAATGTATTTAAAAATGTAATTTATATGTTTTGTAAAAGTTAATAAAGAGAATAATAATAATAATGATTTATTTTCTCACCACAATACAGTAGAAGTACATTACCTTTGATATTGTTGTTAATTAAGTTGTTCTAATTGGGATGTACTGTGGGAGACTGGTGCCTAAACTAGACGGATAGTCTGTATTTCAGGACACCAGGTCCCCACCCCTCGGACAAGTTTACAGTTAAAAAATTAGATTATTTATCCACATACACTTATGGCTGCGGTATAGAATTTTAGGTATTACATATTATTCGTTATAGTTAGTATATCGTTAGTATTGGTGTGTCTGGCTGGGTATGTGTGTGTGTGTGTGTGTGTGTGTGTGTGTGTGTGTGTGTTATACCTGTACAGATAGTATGTTTTCCGTATCTTCATAGCTTAAGTCCTGCAGCCAACAGCTCACTTTCATTTTGCACTTGATTTTGGTGAGATGGTATACCGAAAGCTTCTAATTTATTTTATTATAAAGATAGCCACCAAGGTGACAAAAGAATCGTTTAGAGAACATAGTGAGCTGATTTTGTTGACGATAGACGTGGTTAAATCGCCTTTTATTCCGAGATAGTGCCGGGTTAAAGCTTAAGAGTCCATGCTGCTTTAGAACCGTTTGCAATATAAACAGTTGACGTACCGTTAGGACTCTGGCCTCTTTGTACAAGAGCGCTGTTGCATATCGGTATGGTCGACAATAAGACACTTTTAGTATGGCCCTTTGCGTCCTTTCGAGTTCCAAAATCGTGTGTTTTGGAGCGCCACCCCAAGATGTGATGCAGTATATCAGTAAAGATTGTACGAGAGCATAGTAAATTGATTTTCTTAGGCGTTCATCTACTACATGTCGCAAGGTCTTAAAGACATATATTAATTTACGCAATCTATTGCTAAGGGTACTGATGTGTTCTTGGAATCTTAGGGTATTATCTATGATTACACCTAGGTATTTTATATTGTCTGTGTGGTGTATGTGACTGCAGGTGCATGCATTAATGTTTTGTTTGGAACATGAGTGGGCTACAATCGAGTACGACGACGGTGTGGGTGTGGAATGTGTGTTATGTTTTAAAGAAAATGATATGTATTTGGTTTTTTCCGCGTTTAAAGTGAGAACATTATTACGGAGCCACTCTGTCACAACGTTAAAGCCTGACTGTGCATATGCATACACATCGTGCCAAGAGCTCGCACTGAATAACAGAGCAGTATCGTCAGCGAAGGTTATAACCTTGCCTTTCGGGACGGTAAGCAAGCCCAGTTCGTTGATGTAAATGAGAAAAAGCGTTGGACCTAGCACGCTGCCCTGAGGCACGCCGTAGCTCACAGTACACTCATCGCTTATAACATCACCAATTTTGACGCACTGGGTTCGCTGACTTAAATAGTCCTCAAAAAGTTTCAGTTGGACACCCCTGATTCCCGCTTTTTCCATCTTTCCCATTAGAATGGGAACAGAAACCGTGTCAAAGGCTTTGGCAAGATCTATAAAAATCCCCAGGACCTTTTGCCCATCATCCAAGTTTGTTACAACATAATTAGTCAGATCATGAACAGCATCAGATGTGGATTTACCAACTCTAAATCCATATTGTGTAGGTGATAGAATGTTAAATTTTTCTAAGTAATCCACGAGCCTGTTGTTCATGATCCACTCTAATATTTTGGAAAGGGCAGGGAGCACTGCTATAGGTCTATAGTTGGTGACACGACTTCTGTCCCCAGCCTTAAAGATGGGATGAATTATGGATTTTTAAAAGTTTTAGGGAATTGGCCAGTTGTTAGAGCGAGATTGCAGATATGTGTTAGGGGTGGCACAACTATGGTAATATATTTTTTTAGGAACTCACCAGTTATTCGGTCCCATCCTGCGGCGCAGTTATTTCGTAATGACATAATGAGTCTGGCAACTTCATTGTCGTCCGTAGGTAAGAGAACCAGAGATTGGGAATTAGATTTCGCTGGCACAGGTAGATGTATTGCAGGTGGAGTTGTTTATGATGTTTTCTGCGAGGTTTTTACCTATTTCAGCGAAGAATTTGTTGGTTAAATTTACTGACTCTAAGGGAGTAGCTGCTATATTTAGTAGCTCTAATGGGATGTCTTTCTTTTTAGTTCTATTTGTTATTGTGCTTATAGCTGACCATAGCTGTTTAGCACTACTACCAGCAACACTTATTTGTTTCTTTTCAAAGTTAATGGTGAAGCGGCGTGTAAATAGCCGACAACACGCGGGAACTTACTTATGTTTTTCTTTAGAATATATTTATATTCCCATTAAACCCACTCTGTAGAAACTGAGTAAACAAATGGTTTCAAACGTAGCACCGAAAACTATTGGTCCCACTAACCTGGAGATCAGCTCGGGTACGCCTTCCAGCACACCTGTCCTCAGTCAGCCGTGTAGCAATTACGCAAACCAGATATCGAACAATGTCCGAAGTCCTTGCAGGGCGATGTTTAAAGGGTTCTTGCGGCTTCACTTATATTACACAATTGTTCATCAAAGCACCAAAAAATTACGTGTTGAACATTTGCCGAACGAGAGTCGAGAGCATTTTTCAAAAATCAGAAAAGAATGCGATGTCCATTTTGTTTTAGCCGCGTTGGCGACAGCCAATCAGAGGCCGCGCTGGTGTCGCCAGAGCTGACGAAACCGTCACCAATCGTAAAGGCGCGAGATCCAAACAGCCTCAAATGCTAACTAATTGAAACCATTTGGAAGTATCTATTTATGCTTCTAATTATCAAAGAAAACCCCATTTTATTGAATGAATATGCAAAAGTTAATTAATAATTAATTTGGGTCACATAATGTGCTCAACCAGTTAATAAGATAATCGAAAGGTCAAAGTAAGACTACATGGTGGAATAAAAAGCTTGAAAAACTAAGGAAAGCCACACGACGTACTTTCAACAATGCTACCAAACCGGAAGAGTGGGAACGGTATAAGAAAGCCCTGACGGAGTACAACAAACAGATCAGAAAAGCCAAAAGAGCGTCATGGCGAGGTTTCTGCCAGGATATTGCACAAACGCACAAAGCAGCAAGAATCCAAAAAGTACTCGCCAAGACACCAAATAGCTATCTAGGTTTACTTAAAAAACCAGACAGCACCTACACGACCACGGAAGAGGAAACACTGAAGCTTTTAAGAATCACCCACTTCCCAGGATCGTACCCAACCAATGACAAAGATTGCAACCCAAAGGACCCCATCCTCAGGGTACAAAACTCCGACTGGAACTTGGCCAGCGCAATCTTCAGGCCCAACCAAGTAAGCTGGGCTATAAGTAAATTTAAGCTTTAAATCACCGGGAGAGGATGGCATTTTCCCAGCACTTCTGCAATATGGAATCGACATCCTCCTTCCGCATCTGGTAAAACTGTTCCCGGCAAGCTACGCCCGAGGAGTCATACCAGATCAGTGGTCAGAGGTCACGATACGCTTCATACCAAAAGTAGGAAAAAGGGACTACTCAGTTCCAAAATCCTTTAGACCTATAAGTCTTACTTCTTTTCTTCTAAAAACGATAGAAAGAGTCATAGACCAGCACCTTAGAGCAACGTACTTAGTAGAGAGACCACTAAGTCCCTACCAACATGCTTACCAAAAGGGCAAATCCACGGAAACAGCTTTGTTAGATCTGATTGACAAAGTGGAGAAGGCTCTAGAGGATAAGCAAACTGCTCTATGCGCTTTCCTAGACATTGAGGGCGCTTTTGACAATACACTCACAGCAACAATCCTCAGAGGAATGACTGCAAAGGGGGTTGACGTCACCACCATAAAATGGGTGGAAAGCATGCTCTCTAACAGAATAGCAACAGTTTCACTAAATGAAACATTGCACAAATTCTATACGACACGAGGGTGCCCACAAGGAGGCGTTCTATCCCCACTACTTTGGACCCTCGCTGTTGACCAAGTCCTTGTAGAAATGTCCAACCTCGACTATGACATACAGGGCTACGCAGATGACCTGGTGGTCATAGTCAGAGGACCATGCCTCCACACCATCTCAACACTACTACAAGGAGCACTCAACACCATCAACAACTGGTGCAGAGAGAACGAATTATCAATCAACGCAGACAAAACTATGATAATTCCATTTACAAAGAAAAGGAAGCTGGAAAGTTTGTCAAATCCAAAACTAAACGGCAAAATCCTTTCTTTCTCTAGTGAAGTTAAGTACCTAGGGGTCACACTGGACCAAAAGTTAACCTGGAACTCACACATCACAAACATAGTCCATAATGCAAAAATGGCATTATGGATGAGCTGTCGCATGGCTGGCGCCAGATGGGGACTTCAGCCCAAGATTTTCCTATGGCTATACACGGCGATAGCAAGGCCAATCGTAACGTACGGAGCTGCCGTCTGGTGCCGTAAAGTAAGCCAAACGACTACCTCAAGCAAATTAGACAGCCTACAACGTACGGCTTGTTTAATAGCCACTGGTGCGCTATCGTCGACGCCAGGGGAAGCTCTAAATGCACTACTAAGCCTGACCCCGCTCAGCATCTATGTGCAAAAAGAAGCTAGCAAAAGCATATACAGAATATGTACAACAAAACCATAGTGTCAATCACGAACACTAAACTCCCTAAAAGAGTCGGTTTTCGGAATAAAAGCTGCAAACATGCCAGCGGATGACATGCAAACAGAGATTGACTTCGTGAGAAGGTACACAGTAGACATACCACAGAGGGATACATGGCTGGAAGGCCTCCAATCCAACAAAAATGGTAGTCACGAGTGGTACACCGATGGGTCTAAAAAAGGCCCTGATGTAGGTTGTGGAATTTACGGAGAGAGGCCAAAATTCAGATGGAGTGCCAATCTGGGAGCAGAGGCCTCCGTCTTTCAGGCTGAACTCTTTGCATTAAATAGATGCGTGGAGATCAACCTTGAGAGAAGAGTAAAAAAATCAACACATCTACATCAACTCAGACAGCCAAGCGGCGCTATTGGCACTATACAATTTTAAGACTAGCTCAAAGCTCATACAAAATTGCAAGGAAAACCTGAACACACTGGGGCAATAAAACGAAATTACATTAAGATGGGTACCAGGCCATTCAGGAATCGATGGCAACGAAAAAGCCGATGAACTCGCTAAAGCCGGTGCAGCCAACCGACAGCATGGCCCAGAACCATTCTGCGGCATCAGCAAACAGCGAGCATATGCAATCATAAACGCCCAATATACATCATTGGCTATTAAGAGATGGAAGACCACGACTGGTCTAAGACACTCTAAAGCCTTCATAAAGGGCTATGATAATAAAGTATCCAAAGCACTTTTAGAGCTCTCAAGATACAAAACTTGTGCGGTAACAAGAGTCCTAACCGGACACTGCAAACTGAACAAACATATGTTCACCCTAAAATTGGGCGAGAACACAACATGCAGATTCTGTCAAGAGGCAGAGGAAACTGCAATGCATATTCTATGCTCTTGTGGCCCACTAATGCGGCACCGAAGTATTAACCTAGGGTTGCACATCATGCAACCGCAGGAAATACAAACAGTCACTGCTGAAAGGATCTGGAGGTTTCTCGAAGCCATAAGTCTGAGCAGTGAGCTGTAAAGTAAAAAGTGCGCTACAAAAGACCAGAAATGGTCGAGGTGGCACTAAGCACTCAAACAATAATAAATAAAAAATACCACCAGACAGGTATTGTGTGCATATTTGACCCTTTAGCAGCAGTCGAAGAGGAAACTGAAAAATGAAGTACAAGATTTTAACTTATGAAACTGTTGGAGAACAATATTCGTAATTTAGCAAAGCAGATAAAAGCCTTCACTGTTGTTTATAAATTAATGTAACTTTGAGAATGTTTAACTAAGTATTTCAATGTCTATGTTGATGTTCTATGTATAAAATTAACAGTAGCTAGGTTGTTTAATTTAATAGTTGTCATTTGTCTTGTTTCAAAGTAAATTGATAGAAGCATCGGTAAAATAGAACATCGAAATTCCGATTAATGAATTACGATTAATTATTGCCTAAGACGTCCTCTTTGAAGCATTTACCGCCCTATTACTCTAATTCCTGTAATTTCTAAGATTTTCAAAGTTCATATTTTTTTTTTCTAAAACGAAGTACTAAGAGTTTAAACTAAGTACAGTATACCATAGTTGAATGCAAAATTAGGTATGGTGCTATGCTTTTAGGAAAAAGCTATAACTGCAATATTCAAAGGGCTTTTATATTGCAGAAACGTGCTATAAGACCCATGTTAAGATTACCTCAGCATGAATCATATTGTAAAAGTTTTTTTAAGGAATTAGGCATCCTCACAGATCCTAGTTTATACTTACAAATTATTTGATTAAATGTTTCCAAATACATCCACTTGTATGAAACTCAAGAGGAAAAAAGGCTAAGAGAAAGTACACGTAGGAATACCATTAAGAATATAATCTTCCCGCATTTAAATATTACTAAGAACTGTTCTGCATACCAAGCCGTAGAATTTTTTAATAAACTGTAAACACATTTGAAGAACATCGTCTATAACACGAAATTATTTAAAACAAGTCTTAAAGCTTACCCGATAGAAAAATGTTTTTATTCTGTATCTGAGTTTATGTCAATAAGTAATAATGTTACTGGTAGGTGAACAAATTGTACTTGGATAATAATACTGTTTTTGACTAAATAATTTATCATATCAATAATTTGTATAATTTCATTAAACTAAGCGAGCAAATTGCCAAATTGTCAATTTTTCCTTATTGATTTTTATTACCACAATTACCGAGTAACATATTTTTCTTTTTTTTGCGTGAAATCATTAAAAGAACGATATTGAGGTTATTTTATTTCTGCTGTATGCGAAATTCAAATTCAATTTACTTGGGAGAGCCATGCTTCGGCACGCGTCGGCCGGCTCGACTCCGCTCGATACCACGGCCTCACAGAAAACCGGCAGTGAAGCAATGCTTGCATTGCATTTCGCCGCGTGAGTGAGGTTACCGGAGGCCCTAACCCTTCCCTCTCCCATATTCCCGTCCTTCCCCTTAACACCTCTCCCTTCTTCCCACTCTTCCCCCCCTCCCCCTCTTCTCCTACTCCCATCTTAAGGGGCGGCAATGCACTTGTGACTCTTGAGTTGCAGGTGCCCATGGGCGGCGGTAGTCATTTACCATCAGGTGACCCGTCTGCTCGTTTACCCCCTTTACCATAAAAAAAACAATGTAAATTGTTATTCAATGAATAACTACAAACATACCTGTTACATCGTTCTCAGATGTAAAAGGCGTCCGACTTTGCAGATCACAAATTACTTTTAAACAAACTAAGTTGATATGGAACCAGTGGAAACGCCAATCTTTATCATTGCTGCCAAGAGACTCTCCGGGCATAAAAAATACTACATATCGATCTCTACATCATCAAAATAATTATGGTGTGGTGTGGGTAGCATACTAGAGCTCCTTTTATTTTTAATACGATTTACCCGGGGTTAATTCACACAAATGCTACACTATATGCTGACTATACTACCATCACTATTCAATCAACAAATAAAACGTCAGGCAATTCAGAGTTATGTAATACCTTTTCGTGATCGCGTTAATTCCCGTATAAATACATAATTATTAACAAATAAAAATTAATTAGATTCCCAAGAGGAGATAAATTTGTCACTAAACAGGGTTCTTTTATGTTGTTAATTTTATATTTTTTTTATTAATTAATTTAATTTCATATTTTATAACTAATTAATTATTAAATTAATTATCTCTTTTTTTAATAAGAATACTTTACGTTGGTCATAAATTACTAGTATTCTTGTTAACCGCTCCAGCTAAGCTAAATGTTTGTGCTAGGAGTGGGTTCACGTCGGTGGTGGGTTTAGTACTGGGTGGGGTTCGCACCCGCAACCACTTGATCGCAAGTCCGACGCCTTAGCCATTACGCTACCTTGAAATCTAATAACCTACATATAAACATTAGCAAGACAAAAATGGTATAATATCAGCCTTACAATAATAAACGTCTGCAACTGAATATAGAACATGCTAATGAAACCATTGAAGAGGTAGGTAAATAACAAAAAGAGAAGAGGGCACAATAACAGACGAATCCTGTAATTAGAAAGCCCACATTGATGCCATTGTTTCAAAAATAGATACGTTCGTTTTCGTTGTCCCAGCTTAATGTACGAGTATATTCGAAATTTGTGTCAGCCATGTTGGTCCATTTGACTTTCATAATAATGTTGTAAGCAGAGCAAGTAGAAGAAGTTATAAGCTACGTGCACCGAGACAAAATCTAAAAACATTTTCAATTATTGTATTATTGGGAATCAGTAGAGAAACAACTTAAAATAGTAAACAACCTTTTATGCCTTAAAACTAATTCGTAATAATTATAAAAACAGCAATGAAAACAATAATTAATCTAAGTAGAAATTACACAAACCCAAAAGAAAATGAATAATTATTACAAAAATATGAAACCCGTAACAACCACACGGCAATAGTCAGGTAACAAGTCCGTTCAGCGCGCTGTTCAAGCAAAAAGAGGGTGAGCTGCACCTCAGTACGACTATTTATAGGCTCGATATCGGATGCTGTGTGACATCACTTGTTTTTTTGACTACCGTCAGCTAACAGTATATTATATGGCCGTTTGTATTTACAATAAATTACCCGATGTCTTCAAATATCCAAACGTAAACGTTTCGAATTTATTTTACAGAAGTATTACTGCTCCACAAAACTTGATTTTAATTATTTATTTATATGACTGTATTATTTGACTAATTATTTATATAAATCCTATGTATTCATATTGTGTTTTGTTTGTTGTTTTTTAATTTCATTGTACTTCGATTAGACTTTTGCAATGCTTTAATCATGTTTTTTATTGTAATATTGTATATCCTACTAATATTATCAACGTGAAAGTTTGTGAGGATTTATGGATGTATGTATGTATGGATGTTTGTTACTCTTTCACGCCAAAACTACTTAACCGATTGCGATGAAACTTGGCATGTAGATAGCTGGAGACCTGGATTAACATATAGGCTACTTTTTATCCCGATATTCCCAAGGGATCGGTACTTACGCGGGTGAAACCGCGAGGCGCTGCTAGTCTCCAATATTTTCAACTAAAATATTTGTAAACAGTAAACTGGAAACAGCAGAATATTTTTGAACTTATCAATTCTGTATCAACTTTTACACAATATTTTGACATTAAACATTGCATAGCCAAGAGATTTTCCGATCATCGGCATGCAAAATCCATTATTCGCTTGCTAATGATTTGGAGCTTTGTACCGTACCACGTGTGTTACTTACTTTTTTTTTTTTATATAACAACTCCCGCATTAGGAATTACTCCTGTGTCGCGGGGGACTTTACAAATATACAAACAACGGACACAAAGAACACCCAGACTCGGGTGGGAATCGAACCAGGGTCACTAACCACTAGGCCAACAAGCCACTCGACTATTACTAAGCCTTGCCATGTACACATACACTTATGAACAGATTATTATTATTATTTTATAATGCATTAATGTGATGTGTCATGTGTGCACTGCAATCCAATGTGTTTTGAAAAGAGTTTATAGTTTTATGAAGTCTAAATTTAATTCCTTTTTACTAAACATACACTGATATCATATTCGTGGTAGGTTCGTACATATTACAGTCTAGCAACTCACTGACCGCATTTAAATCAGTCATAAGCATCGGTTCTAAATATAGAATTCAATTTTTATTATCACAACATATTTACATTATGTGAAAACCGACTATAATTTGTTATATTCGGAAAACACCTTACAATATTATTGTTATTCATGCGAAGCACGCCTTTCAATCATCGGAATCGGTGCTTTAATGTTTGGATAGGCGTCAATGAATACAAATGAATCAATCAAAAAACTCAATGAACATAGGTTTACGCACAAGGTAAACCAAAGGCAATCAATATATATAAAAATCAGTGCCACTTTTCGTTGTAATAACTCAAGAACGGGCTCACCTATCCAAACCATATGTTTAGGCTTCGTTCTAACTATTTAGTAGATGGTTTATGTGAAGTTTGCACAAAATCGGTCGAGCGGTTCTTCATTTAAAATTTACAAACGCGGACGAAGTTGCGCGGGTCAGCTGGTATAGTAATAAAAGACAAAATAATCTGCATGTAAAATGTAAGATGAAAAAAATGTTAGTATTTAGGACGAACTTTTGGCAATTAAATGTTCGTTCTTTACAAACTCATACTCGTTCATTTTTAATTTATAGGTATTGCATCCCTTGTCATTTTCTCTTATAGTAGCCGTCCCCGCAGTTTCACCTGCGTTTATGGTCACTTCTCCGCTCGTATTGGTTGTAGCGTGATGATATATAGCTTATAGCCTTCCTCGATAAATGGGGTATCTAAAACTGAAAGAATTTTTCAAATCGGACCAGTAGTTTCTTAGATAGATGCGTTGTAATAATAATAATAACTCGAGACACCTCACACACGGCCGTCTGATCCCAAACTAGGCAGAGCCTGTGCTATGGTAACCAGACAGTTAATAAACATACTCATATATTTCTAAATACACACTTCAATTTTTAATGTGGGAGAGCCATGCTTCGACATGTATGGGCCTGCTCGACTCCGCTCGATCCTCACTCGCTCGAGGCCTCACAGAAAACCGGCAGTGAAGCAATGCTTGCAATGCATTTCGCCGCGTTAGTGAGGTCACCGGAGGCCCTAACCCTTCCCTCTCCCTTATTCTCGTCCTTCCCCTCTCCCCTCTTCCCACTCTTCCCCCCTCTCTTCTACTCCCACCTTAAAGGGTGGCAACACACTTGTGACTCTCGAGTTACAAGTGCCCATGGGCGGCGGTAGTCATTTACCATCAGGTGACCCGTTCGTTTGCAAAACACATATTATAGATAAATTACTCCCATACACAGAACAAATGATCATGCTCGTCACACAATTATTTGTCCTGGGTGGGAATCGAATCTACGTCCCAGAGGACGTAGCCAGAGCTCAGCAGTCAGGATCAATAACGACTAGACCAACAGGCCAGTCGTGTAATGGATAGAAGTAGATGGCGTTGGTGCTTGGTACAAGCGTAGCGCTTGTCATCAAGCAGCGATATGGGTTAAAAATCGATTACAGGATAGCACGATAATGGCACAGAAAATGGCACATGATGATAACATCATCATGATTATGCCATTTTCTGTGGTGTCTGTGGTATGAGACAACCACTATGGCGTCGCGGGTTTGATTCATATTCAATGCAGAACATTATCATCATTATCTGCCCCCCCTTTTCCCAATTTAATTTGTTTAAGTTATAGTTATTATTATTTTAGTTTTTTTTATTTACTGTTATTTATTTTTATCAACATTGAAAAGAATTTTCGCTTGTTTCTTTTATGACCGGTCGCCTGTCTGACGCCAACCCTTCTAAGGAATGTAGTAGTTTTCAGACGTAACAAAGGAAGAAGGTAAATTGGGGGAAGGACAGTGGCGTAGCTACCGGAGGGCTAGATGGGGCAGTGCCCCGGGGCCCCCAAGCTTAGGGGGGCCCTCAGACTCTGACTTACAAACTATAAATTGAACTATTGAAAATTTCGCGCACATTCGGAATATAAATAAACCAGATTTTTTAGAACCAGAAGTTATCAAGTTTGTACTAGAGTTGTAACTAAACCACTATTTATATTAAAATTGAATTAAATTATAACGGAACACGAATACGGAACAAACGATTTTAAATAGTTTAGTTGGGGCTCCTGTTTATTTTTTGCCCCAGGGCCTTTGGTTACCTAGCTACGCCACTGGGGAAGGAACACGGATAGGGCGAGGGGGCTAGACTAGGGAACGGGGCTGAGACTACAGTAGCTTGAAGAGGCCGGGGTCACGTACCACGTACCTCTGTCCTGTGGTTGGAGAGGCCACTACGACGATAACTAGCAACCCGCCCCAGCTTCGCACGGGTAGCAGGTTCAGTAGTGTTTGAGTTTATCGCGAACAGACAGACAGGCGCGCCGGAGGACTTTGTTTTATAATATGTAGTCATGTAGTGATACTGACATATATACAAATAAGTTTGTTATAATATGTCCGTTGTTGTCATTGCTAAGGAGTTTATATAAGATCTTAAAAAAATCGCTTTAGTTCCGAACGGTTCTTCCGTATAGAATAAAAGTGATTTTTTTGAGAGAAAGCTGATTCATAAATAGCGTCACTACGGAAATGCTTTAAAACTACAACCTGTTTGTGTTTCAGTTTTTTAATCAATGTTGTATTTAATTCAATTATAGCTCTTTGTTTAATTCTATCATTCATCAAAGAGAGTCTTTATTATACCAACATACGAAATATAATAAATAAGTCTTGCGCCCTTTGTTCTTTGCTTGCGCCAAAGAGTATACAAACACTACGTTAGAAGAGTCGGGACTCTCATACTAAAAAACAGGTTCAAATTTAATTTACCAACACAAAAACTAAAATTTGATGGGAGCCTAAAATTATGCCAACCTTCAGGAAATAAAAATAGTGTTGTCCATTCTAATAATAGAATTATCGACAAATCCACAGATTAAAAATAACCATCAGCCATTTCGTTAATCTACGATGACATTTTTTTGCAGTAATAGGTAAATAAACTACAAAAAAATTAAATTCAATACGTTCAATATATTTATTTCATAAAATTGTTAGTGTTGATGCAATAATTGACACGAGCCTCGTACAATCACGTTGCGCGAGCTCAGCAGTTTACGCCGATCCGCGCTATTTCATAATTAAATAAAATTAGTATATTCTCGGTCGCCAATCGGTTCGGGTGTGCTCATAACAATTTTAACCATATCATTCTAGAGTAAGTTAAGTAGATAAACCATTATTTTGCTTAACTTTTTCTTTCATTTATAACCATATTTTTCCTGTACGGTAACCATAGCCTGTACATAATCATTTTAAGCGAAATACTACCACAAACATATTTTTACGTGGAGAGTTTCTGTATCGGTACGTAAACTAAATCTTCAATTCCGGCAGCTTTCACTCACTGCGTGCACCTAAAAAAATGTTATAAAAGAAAATATTAACTACCTGTGAATATCGATATCGATAGCTATATTTACTGGTTAGCGACAACACTATTAGCTTATATATAAATCCACATTAAAATCCTTTATTTTTCAAAGAAATATGTACAAATAATAAATAGTCGTTAAATAATACTGTCTAAGGTATTATTTAATGACTGTTAGCAAATTTTACTAACCTTTCTTTGTCTAAAGGAAGTTTTGCCATAAATAGGCGTTTTCCGCTTTTACTTCGCCCAGATGCAATATAACACACTACACAAGTTTTGTAATACATTTAAATGTTTTGAGACACAAAGAACAAAAATAATTTAGATTAAATTATCCACAAAACCAAATATAAGAAAAATAAATTCAAAACAGTTCAAATGAAATTATATCATATAATGACAATTGTCTGTCAAAAACTGTTTTGACCATGAACTTATAAATATATTATTTTATTATGGACCCTATCAAACTTAAGTTTATGGTTTTGACTGTCAATGTCATTTGACAATTAAACTGTCAATTGAAATTTACAATTAAATAGATGAAAAGAGATAGGTAATAGGTGAGACTATATGAGTAGGCAGGATAGAAATGGGCGCCATATTTCTTTTGGATCCGTTTCATATACATTTGATTTTTTGTATGGGAGTTGCGCAAGGCTGGCTTGCGCCGTTAATATTTATACAAGGAGGCGTAATTAGATTGTCATTCATAATTTGTAAATAGTAACGAATCAAATTTTACAGGTTTTAAATAAAATGTAATTGCATGAGGAATGTTAAATATTTTTTTTAACAATAGGAAACAACCCTATTGTGTAAAAAAATAACAAAGTAATATAGTATAAGTACATTATACCGCTTATCTCCAGAACTGAATAAATAATAATGAAAAAACAAATTTATCACCAATAAATTTACAACTTCTTTTAATAATTACATAGTTTTTAACCGACGAAAAAAAAAGGAGTTCAAATAGCCAAAAAGCCGACTTAAAATAAGTTTATATAAAATTTGATAGTTTATGTAAATAAGCTCAAGACTTAAGAGGTTTATTTATTTATTGCTTTTTAGTTATTTCGTCGGTTTAATTTTTTGTTAAAAAGATTTTTTATATAACACCGATTCGCGTACAAAAAATAACTCTCTATCCCGCGCAAGAATCAGCGCAGGAATTCCGCCAATGTCAAGTGTTTTATAATTATACAAGTTAAATAACAAAAACGGTCAAGCTTTACAAAGGCATATCATATATGGAGGGAAAGGGTCAAATATTATTTTTAACTAGAAAAAACTTAAAAATATTTAGATTTGTAACAGAATAAAATAAATTACAACAACAATAAAATAAACTAAAAATCAGCAAGACTTGTGAAAATCACAGTTTGTCCAATAGAGGTTCCTACAATTACCAAAAAGTTTTCGTAATTGTTAATTATGATTATTCGTGAATAAATTCAAACTGGCCAGTATTTGACGTAGATAAAATACGTATTATTTGTACAAAAAAATCCAGGTAATTTTGAGGTTATGTATTTGTCAAATAGAGTTTTGATGAATGTAAAAATATACAAAATAATTCCTAATATAATTAGATTCCGCTACGACAACGTGATCTAATTTCGTCGTATGTTTAACACAAGGATTGGAAAAGTTGCAATATGGTTTTTGCTGTTTATCCAGATTCAAGTATTAGGTTTAGCAGGTATTTATAACTCTTTACTAGGTTATTTTATTTGAAATAAAAAATAAACATTTTATCATACTTAGCTATGAAAACTTAAGTTTAACTATGATACCAAAACATTTCATAAGTCTAAAAGAGCTGAAAATATAACGATCTCAGGAATTTACATTTGTTTCAAAAATTTTTTTTTGGTAATTCATAACGCCAGAAGTTATTGCGTTCAATATTTTTATTTAATTTTAACGATTATGTATCTAGTAAATGTATCAAAATTATTAAAAATAGGTAAGATTATTTTTAATAAGTGGGAGGCAGGTACGAGTATATATATAATCGAAGGTGAGAGGTGGTATGGCTTCTCTATTAGAAATGGAATTATGAACGGACAAGTTTTATTATGATAGGAACTCGATATATCTATGATATATGCCTAATATGGTTGGAAACGACTAAATTTAAGTACAATTTTAAATTAAACACACTATATGGCAAACAGTTCGTCGGTACATAAAGTCTTAAGAAAGTTGGGTCATTTGATGCCGAATCCCTAAAATGCTCCATGTAGAGGCGAATCAAGTGGCGAATTATTACTTCGAGCCAGCGGCAATTTGCGCATTAAGGTTTTTGCAAGAAACCGCCTGGTAAGCAGAATTTTGTTGAGCGAGTTCGGTTTGACTCGCCTTCCTTGCCTTTGTTATTCTAAAATAATTCGTTGAGGCATTTCCCGTGGCATCGTTGTGACTGGCTAACTGAAGGTTAATGGGTTTCCCTCCTCAATTACTATTTAATAATAAATAGGTGACGCAGCTAGTATTCAAATAATGATATATTTAGTTCCACTTATTAAATAATTTTAATTTTAATGTTGCTCTTTTTGTAGAAGCTCAACATGGAAAAAGCCATGTTCAGAATATGAAACGAGTTGAACTAGATTCAGTTTGAAATGATTAAAACTAAATGGATTTCTGAACTAGGTTTAACACTTGAACTGAGCTCAACTTGAACAGTTTTGTTGGTAGCACCAGCACTTAAACTCGTTTAGCAGACGAAAGTTCTATGAAATTCGGTTTAGAAAACGATCGGTACCTAATGAACAGCTGCCGACTAATGAAAGTTCAATCCGAGATTAATTACACAAATATATTTATACAGTACTAGCTGTTGCCTGCAACTTCGTTCGCGTTTAAATTCAAATTTATCCCACCGGAACCGATTTTCTGCTCAATTTTCTTAATTTTTCGTCCGCCCGTTATTTGGTACAAATACTTGATTTTTTTTATGTATTAAAACCCCCTAGATTAACTAGAACCCCAAATTTCATAAATACAGCTTAGACAGTCATTGAGATATTATGGTTTAAAAATCGGCATTTTTATCACTGACTGACTGACATATAGATAAAAAACTTAACCCACTTCCCGATGACCGAGAAAGTTGAAATTTGGCGTCCCGCTGAGTAATTGTGTGTATACAAAGAAAAAAATCAGAAAACAATGAATTTTCACTTACTTTAACTTTTAACAGACACTTAAAATGTACAGGATCACTACCAAAAATTTAAGTTATGCAAGGAAGGATTTATCAATGAATAGGCAATACGCTCTAATATTTCAAATGTTCAAGAAAATGTACAAAATAGCACAGAAAAGAAAACTATACAACGTAAACCCAAGAAAATTGTTGATTTTTATTTTATTTTATAGATCACTTTTGAATGATGAATAATAATAATTTCTTTACAAAAAGTAATGATATTCCATCAAAAATATAAATGTGAAAATGGGAGCCAAGTTCAATATTAAGAATATACGTGGTTATCGACTACACCAACAAAGGAATTGAGATATAAATGATTGCCAAGTTCTGTAAATAATCCTGAAGATTTGACTTGGCTAGTTTTTACAGCACACCATCTTTAAAAAGGGAAAGATATGTTGACCTTACAATATAAATACAGTAGGTACTATGTAGTAACTTGCGTATAAAATAAAGGAGATAAGTTGTTTAGCCAAATATAAGAAAACTTCGATGTGATAACTAGCTAAGTCAAATCTTCAGGATTATCTACAGAACTTGGCAATCATTTAGATCTCAATTCTTTTGTCGGCGTAGTCGATAACCACGTATATTCTGAATATTAAACTTGGCTCCCATTTTCACATTTATGTTTTTGATGGGATAATTATCAACAAAGGCAATGAACCTGTCTGTCTTTTTACTTGAAATATTATTTTAATTTTAAAAATTTATAATATTTAAACAATGTTTTTATTATTGGTTTTGGTGTAACCTCATACAGTATTCGTTCAATAATTTTTCTGTTTTATTTTTTTCCCTAAATGAATATAAATAATTCATACTTTTATATGTATGTCATATGCCGTCTGGTACAGCATCCTACTCACGTTTACAATTGACTTCGTGTGATTGGGTTTTCAATAGAAAAACATGCTTGTTTTTACAGAAGGTCATCCGGAAAGGATGGTTTTTTCCACCGTACAGTAATTTGGAAATGTATCAATATAATATATTGATACGTTTGACGATTAATCACGTACACACTTGTGATTATCGAAAGCTGAAACATATCTGTTTGAAATTGGGTGAGTTTGAAATCCGATCGCAATCATGCGTGCTTCGTTTTATAATGAAGGTGCTATGATGCTTGGTTTTACGCTTGGCCATGAATTTGTATAAGTATACTAGCTTT
Source organism: Euplagia quadripunctaria (assembly GCA_963859945.1). Lineage (NCBI taxonomy): Eukaryota > Metazoa > Arthropoda > Insecta > Lepidoptera > Erebidae > Euplagia > Euplagia quadripunctaria. The sequence continues at coordinate 20,477,895 of OY982567.1, forward strand.
TGCCCGCGACTTCGTAGTGGCCAACATCAGACATCGTAGAGGGTAGGCACAAAAAAAAAAACAATCAAGACTACTAGTTACTGCGTACTAAAGAAATAAGTTTTGGTAGAAAAAAACGACTTCATAATAAAAATCACTAAAAAGCAAAAAAAAACACCTATTAGACTATTTTCACCTTCAATTTTATTTTATTCCTAATTATTATTTATTTATTTCACAACTTTAAGTAGGTTAGGGCACGCTACAGTGAAATTAAGTGAATTAGGCGTTAACAGGAGAAAACCCATTGTTACATAGTAATTGAGAAGGAAATACGCATCACTCACCCTCGGTTTGTAGACCCCAACGATGACAATGACATCCTAGGATAAATCTCAACGAATCGCTATAGACAGGGAATCCAAACCGAACACCCTCCACAGTGATATATTTTTGGCAGGCGTGGCAGCAACACCCTCCGCGTTCGGTTGGGATTCCCTGTCTATGGAAATTCGTTGAGGTTTATCTTTGACTGTTGTCATCGTTGGGGTCTACAAACCGAGGGAGACTGTTGGGTTTTTCCTCATCACGTAATAAAATAAAATAAAAAATAAAGCAAAATACTTATTCCCTAGTCTATATAAATAACAATCCTGTTCGTTGGTAGGTGCGTTGCTAGATAATGGTTCGACCTATTTCGCTATTTTGTGTTTTAAAATGGTTGGTAATAGTCTGAATTAGGTTTTTAGAAAAAGGAAAATTGTAAAAAACCTGAAAGCCTTTTTCACCATAGGATTTTTGTAATTTGAACAGGACAGCGTCTGTTGGGTTCTTAATAAATATTCCAGGAACAATTACTTCTTCAGAATAATATAGTAGGACAAAAATAAATAAAATTAAATACATACGCAATTGCAATGTAACTGTTGATTGCCTTGAATGCCAATAATTGGATAGTAGTTTACTAGACTGTGAAAATAATTTCAGTACTTGAGTAATCGAATGTCTGGACTGGTCCAGTTCTTAGAAAAACATTGTTATTTTATATCTTTTTCCAAATATCTATAATTTTATTCATTCGTGTAAATCAATCAATATAATCATCTGAATTCATCAATAGCCTCATCAGAATTTTTAAATATTAATAAAATACACAACAAAAATCGTACTATGTAAATCGGATGTAATCATCCTTCGTAAACCATCATAAACAGAAATCTTATTAAACATTGATCTAAACTGAATGGTCCAGTAAATATATTAAAATTGGTTTGTTGTGACGCAACAAACAAATTTATTTATGCATGAAAGCTATGAAAGCTAAAAAACAATGGAAAGATTTACTATTATCTAAAAATAAAAATAAAAAGCAGAATTAGGTGTCATGAAGTATGTGTATTCTATATCTAGGTATTAAGGTCAAAATCCAAATATCTAAATGCTCAATAATAGTCGTAAAATGAAATAACTAATAAGAATCCTAGAACTCGGTTACTGCACCACATACCGGGTCCAATCGTAAGTCTAAAACATCCAGGAACCCACTCAAAAGTAATTTTTCTCTGTAGACATTAGGGGCCTAGAACGTTTATCCTTACGTTTTTGGTAACAAGTTCTCGTAAGCTCTGGCCTAACTTATTTTAATTGTTGACATTTTTATTAAAACATATATAGTTATAACAGTAACATTGAGTGAATATTACCTTAAATAACGTTTCTTACACTATAATAGTTGAACTCTTTTTACATGCGTATTTTTTTCATATTAAAGGGGCAAACGAACAGACGGGTCACATGATGGTAGTCTTCATTCCTAAACCCGGCAAAGGAGATTACACACAACCGAAATCATTCAGACGTCTCAGATATTCTTACTTAAAGTATAGTCGGCTACCCTTTGAACCCCAACCAACATGCTTACTCGATGGGCAAATCAACAGAATCTGACCTACATCGTAAAAATTTAATCTCATCATTTTTCTCTTACGCGCCAAAAGAAGTATTACTTCAATAATAAAAGTTTCCGATTATATTATGTACCGATGTATGTACTACGACAGAACTCGTTATGAAATACATTCGACTACATTGCCTGACTGACTATACAATTTGTACCGCCGGCTTTCCTAATACACCACTCTACTAATGTCACTCTAGTGAATGTTTTTATATGCTTGGTTTACTTTATTAATGTAATTTTATTTCTTTCCAAACAGGTTTCGATCGCCACTCCATCCGTTCCGATAAGAGGACCAAAACCGCCATCTTTGTGCTCCGCACCACCCCTTGTAGGTACTTTATCGTTCTGCACTCATTGTGTACAATCATTAAATTAGATATTTATATAGTGTTCTTAGTAATCTTATGTTATATCACAAGTAGATATGTTAGTATTCCTTGCTTTATGAATGGTCAGGTATTTAGAACCATTCTTGGAAATCGTTAGAAGGATTAAGCGGTTAGGTTTTCTAGGTCGCTCTACATATCAATCGGATTTATAAGGTTTCTTTTCATTTTCCCTTCATTTTCTTGGGCCTCAGGAGAGGTCATCAGTGGGAGTGGAGTCGAACCTTACCGTGGGGGGTATTCGCATCGGCATCGAACGTTTGGTGAGATATCTTGGGCTCGTACTCAATAGTTGATGGGATTTTGGTTGTCATTTCCGGAATCTGGCCCTTAAGCTTATGAAAACGGCGGCTGCGCTTTCGCAATTGCTGCCGAACTTAGGCGGCCCGAAGCCTCCTATAGAAGACTTACATTGAAATTGTGCGGTCTATCAATGGCTCTATAAGTTATTTGACTTAATCTTAATAAGGGTATTGGTACCGAGCTGTAAGCTGCTTGTAAGTTATTGTGAGCAAAAGGGACTGGAGCTAATCGTTGCTGCTGACACCAAAGCGTACCACGTGCAGCAGGCTGTGGTGCAGCAAAACCAACAATCAACGAGGTGAGGAATTTGTTTCTTTCTTACTTACAACTAAGCTAAACGTAATCAACAACGGCTCGGAACCAACACTGGTTACATCGATATCCCAAACAATTATAGATCTAACACTAGCCAGTGACCACGCGTCATCACATATTTCGGATTGGCATATTTCGGGTGAGGTGTCGTGCTCGGATCACCGTTGGATCAAATTTGACCTGAAGATGACACCGGCCGAATCCCAACGAAATCCTCGCAAGATGGATGTACGTTAGTATGAGCAAGTTACCGCAGACAGTTTGAAAAACATAGATCTGCCAAATGCTCACGGGACCACAGCGGATATTGATAACCATGTAGATAACCTTACTACTACTTTGATCACTTGCTTTGAACAAACATGCCCACTTTTCATACCCAGAACTGGATCCTGCAGTAAAAAATACTGGTGAGGACCGCAACTGGAGAAACTACGCCGGTTAGAAAGTTATTCCATAAGGCAAAGAACTCTCGACTAGACTAACATTGGGAAGCAAATAAGCAGACCCGACATCACTACAAGAAGCGGATTAGAACCAGAAAAACTGAATGCTGGAGAAGCTTCTGTACTAACATAGATAACAACAATCAGACCAACAGAGTCAAACACATCATGTGTGGTAAAAGAGGACACAGCTTTGGCTTATTGAAAAAACCTGATGGAACTTATACAAAAACAGATTAAAAAACCTCATAATTATTAATGACAACTCACTTCCCAGGATGTCGAATGTCAAATGAGAAGGACACATGGGAAGATAGTAAGAAACATATACCAGGTGATTCAGACTAGACCACAGCGTAAAATCGTGAATCATAAAAAATTAAATTTGGCAATCAACAGCTTCCTTCCATACAAAGCGACAGGATTAGATGGCATTTTCCCAGGCCTGCTACGATGGTGCGATGGATAGCTAATAGATCATCTCCAAATCATTTACAGAAGCTTCTTGGCACACCGCTATATCCCCTTGAAATGGAGATAAGTCAAAGTAGTCTTCATTCCTAAACCCGGCAAAGGAGATTACATACAACCGAAATCATTCAGACGTCTCACATTTTCTTACTTAAAGTACTGGAGAGACTAATAGACAAGGAAATCAGGAGCACTACACTAGTCAGCTACCCTTTCAACCCCAACCAACCAACCAACATGCTTAGTCGATGGGCAAATCAACAGAATCTGACCTACATCGAGTTGTCTCATACATAAAGGGCAATCTAAAATGAAAAATGTCCCTTGGAACCTACATCGATATCGAAGGTGCCTTTAAAAACTAATTTCACCAGCATTAGCCAAGCTCTGTCAAGACGACTGGGGTCGACTCCAAAATTGCCGGGTGGATCGAAAGCATGCTTAGATACAAAGACAATTTACTGTGAGGGTGTCCGCAAGGCGGGATTCTCCCTCCTCTCCTGTGGAACATTGTGGTCAATGAGCTCATCACTCAACTCAATGACCACAAGTTCCTCATAGCGGGCTATACAGGCGACCCCTTCATAAATGACCCCTTTGAGACTGTGTTATGCCACCGAATGAGGTCCGCATTGAAGGATGTTGAACAGTGGTGTGAAAAACATGACTTCACAGTGAAACCGAAAAAGACAGAGTTGATTATGTTCACAAACAAACGTAGTTTAGGAGAACTGAGACTACCTAAACTATTTGGCACCCGTTTAGCCCTAACCAAGGACGTCAAGACTGCCGCTAGGCCAACGCAGTTCCATATTTCAATGTGAGTGTGTTGCGATAACCTACGCCGTGGTAGCGGTCATGTCAACAGGTATAAAGGAGTACAACATACGGATGTTGTACTCCTTTATACCTGTTGACATGACCGATACTGATACTGTCAGACAGTATGGCTATCCTAAGACTTTTATCAGTAAAAGAAAGAACACCTGGAAGAAATAGAAGATTTTTAATATGTCCTGGGTTGAATGATTCTAACTTATTTATCCTCATTGGAAACACTTGACCACATTTTGCACCAAGTTAATAACTAGAAACAAAAACAAACAACTCTAACTTTTCTTTATGGGTTTGGAGTCAAGGGAAGTACGTGTATTACAAGTTATATCACTTGTAGCTTGTAATTTAAACATCTAGTTTTGATAAATGTAATTTTGTAAAAATACACTAATTTACAAAAAAAAACAGGACGCTTTGTTGCATTATTAATTTCTTTAGCCACGGACATATTAAAACTAATTAATAGAACTATACAATCTCACATTCAAATTTATAGGCAGGGAAATCAGCAGATGACTCAGTGGTTTACAAGCACTAGTCTTAGAGTGTTGTTGGAGTAACTGATTACGAAAGTGATAGTCCTCCACCTAAGCGGAAAAGTGCGCAAAATATTAACTTGTTTAGGATAAACAACGGCCTCCAAATCATTTTTGGATAAACAATTTGGTATAATCAGTGAGGGTGGGATGCTCATTAACAACAAATTAATACATAAATTCTATTCTACTACATTTAAGCTTGATGTAAGAACATTGAAATTTGTATCTGACAGATTTTATTAGTACCTAACAGAGTTTATAACTAAGCTTTATTAGAACCTCGTACCCGTAGAAGCCGTAATTTAGAACAATTACTTTTATTAGATATATTGTGATTAGGCATTTGTTATGATTAAATGTTTTTCAGTCATAAAAGACTAAAATCAGTTTTATGATGTTGTAGAGTTTAATTCTTAGCTAATATTTGATATGTATGTTTAATACATTATTCTGAATTACATGTGTTACATATCTCTACACTCGTGTTAATCATTTAGAACCATTTTCATTATCCATTGTCCGTAGTACTTTATTATTTCGTGTTTCTTTACTAATGTGATTTAAAATTCAAAAACTCTTTATTATTCGATTTAGATTTATAGATTAACACACAGAGAGACACCGTAACAATAGGTTGCTTTGTCAAATTACCAATTAAACATTACATATTACTTGTCTTGACATTTATGTTTCCATAAAACAAATGCAGCACTAAATGTTAAAACTAAAAACTAAGCAGCAACAAAACTATACCTCCAATCTTTCGTTTGTAGTTGAAATGTTATTAAACTGACATTTACTTAATAATACATGAGATTATGTAATAAAATCGATTTCACTACCATTTAGTAAAAAAAAACCCGTCGATGCTTATTTGACTGCGAGAACTGATTTTCCCTTTATTTTCCCTCAAGATAACGATGAAATAAACCGTTTCTCACGTAAACTTTGTGTAATATTACCTAGATTTATAATAAAATATTAATGTTTCTAGAAGGATACCCTGTTTTTATCGTCAATTTACACTTGGCGTGAAAAGGTAATTTGGGGTTTTATTTTATAGCTTGAAGCGAGAGCCATGTAATTCACTTAATAACTGTACGTATAACACATTTTTCAAATATAAGTCCAAGGGTAACAAAAGGGTTTTTATAAGTCCCACTTGCATAGTTTCACTGCTGGTGACGTAAATTTCCCCGGCAGATCAATTGTAGGCTTTTGATCCTAAATTGACCCCGTGTGTACTTCAAGAAATATATTTATTTTCTTCTCAGGGCATTTCCTTCGAGACCAAACTAGTCCAAGAACTAATACGTTATTTGATGATGCCGATGATATTCAAAGACAACTTGATAACGAAGCCAGGGATCGAATCCAATGTGGAAAGGTAAGTTAAATATTTAAAGGAAAATATCCATAAACATGTAAACAATGACATCACAAAAGGTTATTGTTAGGATTTGCAATAAAAAACGGCATAGATAAACTAACAACTTACTAAAATATATGATAATATTATAAGAATGTGCTAGATAAAAAAATGTATCTCACTAAAGTATCAGGCCATTAATTTGTACTGTATTGGAAAAACGAGATAATGAAAATAATTCAAAATAAGTCTACTATAAAGAGGCCCCTTTTCCTAAAACCAAAAACCACATAATTTAAAATAGTAACTGATTACCAGAAACGACACCCAGAAGACATTTTATGTATTTTAACAAGTATTTTAGTCTTTAGACGGACCTGTAGTAGTTGGTCGGTTTGGCAGGTACTACATAGTTTTGGCTTATTAATTTTTCTGCTAAATTTATTATTAAATTTTTATTTTTCGTCTGGTTAGTACTTATTTCAGTCGTAAACTTCAGAACCATCTTACACTATGGTTATTGTACTACTAAAGACGTTTGATTAATTTGTTTTTGTCAAATTCTCTAAATGTAATTATTAAAAGATTATTTTAATGACTGAATTTTTTTTCTTTAAAACGTGTTTTAAAATGAGGACCATTCTTAAAAGATTTATGACTCAATGCAGTTACATATATGAAGTCGCACCATTATTTATCATCGTACTATTAATAAACGGATAAAGTTTTACTTCACTGATAAAGTTCACTGATAAAACGAAGGAGATATTAAGATTGGATTTGGAGGATATTAAATGACTCATTTTACATCATGATAATGCACTTTAGCAATCAAGTCATACCGCAAAGACAACCTACATACGCTAAGCTTAAGAATAAATGAATCAATTCTACACTTATAACGTTTAAGACAATATCAAACAAAATATAAGACAATTTTTTTGATAACAGATACTGGTATATACCTACTCCCGTTGTCAATATCGCTAAAATATTGCTTAAACTCATTTTCTCCATTACCTAAATTCTCAAAACATGCGTTTTAGTTTCCTAAAACAGGCGAGTCTGCTTCCAAAACAGAGTTTATCACAAAAGTTTTAATATAGGATAATGTCCATCTGTTGCAGCCACGTATTCATTGGCCCGATATCACTGAAATACCAAGCATTGACCTCACCTTGAAGACAGAGAAAACTATACAACCATTCTTGTGGGGTCGAATGTTGAAGCTATTCCCAGATGCAGCTGGTAATCGCGTTGTAGAGGTTTCGGTGGGTTATTCTATTTTAAAAACTGCTGTGTTCTGTTAAAGTACTATATTTTGGCCTAATTTTATATGTGATCTACTCAAAGAAAAAATAAAAACACTGTATTAAAATAAGAATGGATAGTCGAATTAAAAACAATAAATAAATCGTGTAAAATAAATAGTAACCAGTAATGCACATTGTAACTTTTCTCGGATTTTGTGCATGTTAATGTCTCTAAGAGGTAGGTTTTACTTTAAAAAGGGGGCCTCTTCAATAGTATCAAACTTACTCGTACTTATAGATGCATTTACTGATTCTTTTTAATTCACAAGTTTGGATACAAATAATCATTTTACTTTTATTATTCTCGTTGACCTTAAATAACATTGTTATACACGATTTATTTTCTTAATCTATAGTAATTATATGTATGAAAGAAATAAGGTACCTACCAACTTTGGAAGTTAGATTTATTTTAGAAAGAAGAAAGGAAACATTGAATGACACGTGATACAATATTTTCAAAAATGTAATTCTCTCACAAAAGATAATTATTATTATAATATATTAATTATTATTTTATCATGATATTGTCGAAAGTTTACGCGAATGTTACACATTGAAATAAAACTATTTTTAACTATTTTTGCTGAGACCATAATCTCATTCCTACGGTTGTCAAAATATCAGCCAAGGGATCAGTGTAAATAGTAAAATAACACCAAATAAATCGCGATAGTATCCGTTAAAAATAGTTTTATTTCAATTATTTTATCAGTTACTGACAACCCACTCCGGCTTCACACGGGTAGTAGAGAAATCTTCAACAATCACCATCATATTTCTACCAATTTACACAAAATCTTAACAAATTATACACCTAAACCTTCCTCATTTTTCAGTGCGGTCGGTTTTCACCAATAGACATTGGTGAAAACCGCATGAAAATCCTTTCAGTAGTTTTTCAGTTTATCGCAAACAGACAGACAGACGCAGCGGGGGACTTTGTTTTATAATATGTAGTGATTCCGATGTGCATTATGTACATCCTTATCCTAATATTATTAATTGTTAGTTACGCTTTCAGGGCTTAACTACTTAACGGATCATCATGAAATTTGCATACAAGTTGTCAGAGGTTCAGAAAAGGACATGACAGACAAGAGTATCTTTCATTCAGAAACAAAGTACTTGAGGGACAAAACATAAACGAAGCTAGGCTCTGTGCGGAAAGAGAACCGTCTTCGTAGGATTTGAGGTCGCAGCAGTGCTAAATTACCTTTTCACATTGTTTACGTCATTATTATTTACTGTATTGTACAGTATTGTTTACTATCAGACAGTATTGTCGACATAACAAAAGAGGTAATTTAGAACTGCTGCGACCTCAAATCATACGACGGTTCTCTTTCCGCACAGACTCTAGTTTTATATACAACTAAATTAGGATAATATAAGCCATAAGTAATCATCAAGCGTCTTACATCTCAAACCATAATTCATTTATACTCTTCCTGAAGTTTTTATCATAAAATATCTAAAGCTAGTTAAATTTTTCGAAATATAAATACCTGTCATTAATAAATCCATTTACATCATTCCATTTCCAGCAACTAGAAATGGTACCGAAAATTACCACCCTATCAAATTGCTTGAACAGTAATCAGAAATCATAAAAATCGTTGAACATTTACATTATTTTCATTTGCTTGTGTTAAACAATTTTCGTTCATAAGTGTATTAAAATAAATTTCAAAATTTAATTTTTTACAGCCTAAAACTATCTGGGTATTCCATTTTCCGACGCATGTGGCAACTAATATACGTTTGATGAATTCAGACCACTATAATATGAAGAAAGCCTCTAAAGAAAAAGTATGTAGAATCACACTAATATTATAAAGGCGAAAGTTTGTGACTGTGTGTGGGTGTATGTGTGTTACTCTTTCACGCAAAAACTACTGAACCGATTCCTATGAAACTTGGTATGTAAATAGCTGGAGACGTGGATTAACACATATGCTACTTTTTATCTCGATATTGCATTGTATTAAAAGTTTTAAATGAAACTATATTTGTAGTTAGAATTAATTTAGATTGCGTATGATATTGTCGAAAGTTTACGCGAATGTTACACATTGAAATAAAACTATTTTTAACGGAGTCTATCGCGATTCATTTGGTGTTATTTTACTATTTACACTGATCCCGACGTTTCAGTTGCTTTTCAGCAGCCATGGTCACGGGTAGACCCAGCACCAAATAAATCGCGATAGAATCCGTTAAAAATGGTTTTATTTCAATTAGATTGTGTATTTAATATTCAATCATTTATAGTTGAGCAGTTGTTTGCCTACAGATTTTGACAGTATTAAGATATTAAGTAGCTTAGAGCAAGGAGTCGTCAAATGTTGTATTTGCTAATAGTATCGTTTGTAGACGTTAGTGGACAACTAACGTTGCATAATTATACTCAATGTTGTTATTGAAATTGGTAGAAATTTATTATCTTAAACTCGCTAAGTAAATCTAAACCTTGTTATGTTTAGTTAAAGAAAATAGACTGTACTGTACAGACAAACAAAATTAAATATATTTTTGTAGTAGCTGTGTAGTACTTACCTCTCGTATGGGTTTTTAGAATTTAGCGACCTTTATTCAAAGTCATATATTTTTATGCATATTTGAAATCCTCTTTTTTCATTAAAATTATAGATCAACACAATGTGTTGCAAATACTACCACCGCCTGTTTCATAAAAACCTTTCTAGAAGAATTCATTGTTTCCTTCTTTCTTCCTTCTTCATTTTTTGTTTTCAACCGATATTGGCTAGTAGTACTAGTACTTTTGAACTACAATTAGTATATATGTATAAATTAGCTTATTGGCTTTGTGGTATTTTTACCTTCCGGTTATTTGGCTACGAATATTTGTTAACATTTTGAACATATTTATTTGTATAGTCTCATAACAATAGCAGAAAATGTTTTGATATTCATTAACCGGATAACGGGATATAATTCTAATTTTGTTAGAGCTTGGATAGCCGACTTATTAATAACGTCAAATGTTCTGAACAAACTTCCCAATTAACAAGGTAAATTAATGTAATTTTCAATACCAAATCTAATTAACAGTTAATAACGTTAATTAACAGTTGTTTTTATTCTGTGCAAGATTTTCTTAAAACTAAAGCAATGAAAATTACTTAAAATAACAATGTTTTCGTTTTTATATTATGTGTTTCTAATTACATTAACTGTGCCATTGTAATAATAATATATCCATGTACGTACTTTTAATTTGCATGCCTTACATGTAGAATACAGTGTGTTCGTTAATTACCATCCTAATAACTGGTTACACCTGTATTCTATGTAAATAAATGTTTTCTTTCTTAAAACTTTACAAAATTTTAAGAGGTTATTGCAAATCTGTGCACATTTTAACTAAATGTTTTAAATAAATAACAAATCTTCAAGAACCTTCTCGAAAATGTTCAATGCTGACTTTAATTTTGAAAACATTTTGTGTTTGGTTTAAATTACTTCTTTTTTCTTCTTTTTTTTTCTTTCTTTTTGAAAAGACAACTCCCGCATTAGGAATCACTCCTGTGTCGCGGGGGACTTTACAAACATACAAACAATGGACACAAAGAACACCCAGACTCTGGTGGGAATCGAACCCATGACCTATGACATAGCAGTCAGGGTCACTAACCACTAGACCAACAGGCCAGTCAGAACTTAATTATATAATTCTAAAAAGATTTTAATAAGAAATAAACTTTTTAATAAAACAAACCCATATGTTTATTACATTATACAATTTTTTATGATCTTAAATATTAATACGTGTAATTTGCTGATGACGAGATTCCGAGATGTTGATTAGCGGTACCCTCGGTTAAAATTTTTATGATTTTTTGTTTCAACTGCTTCACGTACTATTCTGGAGAAATAGTGACGGTCGGTTGAAAGGACCTGTGGTTGGTGTAATCAATTCAGTGGTTTGGACGTGACTCCAGCAAATGCTCCGCGATCGCTGACTTGTCCAGTATGTATTTCGTCCTGTCCTGGTGCAAAAGGCTATACAATGACAGTTCAAATTATACTGGCCAATGAAATAATTGAAATTTGTAATGATGATGAACGAAAGATTTTCATACTTTTTCAATAATCGGAATTCGAAAATATTCGGAATTTGAAAATATTCGGAATTTGCCCGCTAGGCGATCTCTATTTGTATAAAAGTGTGTCGCAAGAAATTTTGATACAAGAAATTTTAAGTAGGTATATCTTAGGAATTTAATTTATTCAGGAAGATCTTGCGACAAGCTTTTATATGACATAAAATTTAATAATGATAGATAATTATGGATTTGGCTTACTTCAAATCTTATTTTCTTCTTTATGGTACATTAAATAAAAGCTTGTTTTAAAAATTATTTTTTATCTACAATGCACTTATTTCTATAAAAATATTTTAAGTGTAATTTTTTACTAAACTTAACAATATGAATATTCCAATTGAGTGAATGGTTTTTACTGACAATTCAAGAAGTATTTTTTTTCATTTTTAGAATCTTGATGTAGAAGTTTTAGCTGTAATAATCTTAGCTTTGTAAACTGTGAGATAAAAAAAAAATATATAATAATTTCTTTTTAATACATAATTCTAAAAAAACTATTTCAAAATACGTGGAGTATTTGGAAAGGGTGCACTACTAGTATTCATTGATGTTATATAAAATGTCCTTTCTTATATGAAATATATTACAAATTAAGATCTAAAAATCAAAAGAATAAAAATGTTGATACTGCTAATTGAGAATTTGGTCGTTGTACAACATATTCTTGTTTGAGCGTATTTAGTGATACTATCGTTATATTTTTAGAAAAGATCTATGAATTTTTGTGCATTTTTTTCTTATTGAGTAATGGAATAGGTGATTTTTTCAACTTACCTGAAAGTGACGATGAAGAAGAAGACGGTACACGCCAATCCAAGAGAAACCTATTCACTCTACTCTTGAACGTTCTTCTTGAATTATAATTGTCTGAAAAAATCGACGCAGGCAGTTCATTTCAGACTATAGCGACTTGAACCAAAAAGAAGCTGTCAAAGCGTTTAGTTCGACTTTTTGGTCTAGTAGTCTGATGAAGGAACGGTTTAATTATTTCGAAGAGAGCTTTCGCACACTCTCAAAGGTGAATCCTAATAAAAACGACTATGCTCAAGTGTATGTAGTTCCCTATTCGTTACCTCATCGTCGCTTCGTTTATTAGCTAACGGGCTCTTCGGTCAACAGAGTCCAGATTTTTATTTGGCATTAAGCAGAGCCATCTTAAATGTGACTGCAGAACTCCATGCAAAATCGTTTTTGTGCTATATAAAAATTGATCAGCCAGTACCATAGACTCGATTTGTTGACCGAAGTTAAGTTTGAACGTGAATGTGATGCCCAGCAGACCTAGACGGTCAGTAATTCGCAAGAATACACCTTGCAAGGTGGGTGTAAGTTCGGCAGTACTCTTTCTTTGCAGAGAAGAGACACGCCTGTGTTTTGGAAGGGTTAAAATTGAGAAGATTGGCGTCAACCCAATCTGACACGCGCTGCAGTGTTAAATTAACCCGTTCCATCATGAACTCTCTCGAAGACTGAGACTGCTCGGCGTTGCCAATAATGCCAGGTGTTAAAAAATCTTTAGTAGTCCAGTTTATTTTTATACAAAGGTTTCCTTCTTCGCAGGGTCGAAGAGTCTCCGTTCCTCTCGATGGTCAGTCAGGATCACAAGTTGGCTACGCGGCTGACTTAACCAGACCAAATCCATCGCCTCCAGATGATGATAAAGACAGCGTACTCGCCAGTCCCTGCTCGGTAAAGTTTTCTTCTTTGCTCTTCCTCGAAAGACTTTGTTCCTATTACGATACATAGCTGTAAAGCATTATGGGTTGTTTTTTCTTAATAATTACATACTTTGCCAAGTGTTTATACACATATTACAAATCATAATAATGAGTAGTTGATATGTCCATTACAATGGATATAACGCTACACGTCTTAAGTCTTTATATTGATTATATTTAGGTACCTTACAGTAACTAAGTGTAAAAATAATTTTTTGAGCATATCCCTAACAACAGTGGAAAACGCCATGCAATAACATCAATAGGGTTTTGTCGAACTTTTACAAAAATGGAATAAATTCAAAGAATATGGTCTACATAAAACAAATATTTTTATTCAGTATTGTACTTACAGAATAATTGTTAGTCATTTTTAATTTAAATTGTATATACCATGCACCTTCAGTAATTTGACAGATCAGAAGTAAAAACGTAAGTTGCAGACGGCAAGTTGAAATACCTACTAAAAAACATTTTATCAATCTGTATGTGTAAAATGTGTGTATGTATGGAATCGTGAGTCAGGAAAAGCGCTTGCGGTAATTTCGCTACTGCCTTATGAAATTTGCAAAAAAACTAAACCTAAAAAATATATTTTATGCAACCGTTTTTTCTTTTCGTTTTTTTAGCATAAAATATAATGCAAGACCGTTCAGATTTGTTTTGACCATTTGAAATATGACGCTGATATTGAGTATGGATTTGGATGGATGATAGGATGATACTGAATATAGGCAAATATGAAGAAAATACGAACAATTATACTTTAAGCATCCTAAAAATTTGTACGCATGTTTACTACGCCAAATGAATACAATGGTTTTTAACAACTGCCTGACACACAATTTCGACAAAACAAATATTTTGCATAGACATACATACAGTCATACATACATAGGAGTATAAGAGAGATGGTTTATCGAGACATGTGGCATTGATTGCTGAAAGACCACGTGACTGGAGTCTTATCTACTACATAGCTCGGACTATATATGTACAAGAAGTAAGAAGAGGCCATTCTAAATATTAAATGATTTTTTTTACATTATAGGGGACAAATGAGCAGACGGGTCACCTAATGGTAAGTGACTACCGCCGCCCATGGGCACCTGCAACTCAAGAGTCACAAATGCGTTGCCGGCCTTTAAGGTAGTTGTAGGGGAAGGGGGGAAGAGGAGGAGAGGAGGGGAGAGGGGAAGAGGGGGAGAGGGAAGGGTTAGGGCCTTCGGTAAGCGTCACTCACTCGGCGAAAAACAATGAAATTATTGCTTCACTGCCGGTTTTCTGTGGGGTTGTGGTATCACTCCGGTCGAGCCGGCCCATACGTGCCGAAGCATGGCTCTCCTACTTTATGTGACAGGTTCAACATAATAACAAGTTTTTTCGGTATTGAAAAAATTTGTTTGCGAAATGTACTGTTTAACTACTTTTGTTTAGCAAATACCTTGATCAGGAGGTGTTAAGGTATACTTACATTTACCATTAATTACCAAATGCAGTGAAAAATTACTTTCAGATAATAATTTTTTTATCACTGCATCAATTATAAATGCACTGAAACGGGAACTTGTTTCTCATATTATTGATGGCAATCAATGCGGTAATAATTTTGATTTCATCGTTTGAAGTTATTAACACGTCTTTTATAAAAATCTTACTTATTGAAACATAATATCTGAAATTGGATCTATCCGTACATAGGAACTGTAATTATATGTATTACTAGCAATCAGCTCCGGATTCGCACGGGTGGCAGAGACATCTTCAACAATTATCAACATACTTCAATCAATTTTCACAAAATCTTAACAAATTATACACCTAAACCTTCCTCATGAATCACTGTCTATTGGTGAAAACACAGAATAAAATCAAAATCGCAATTAAAAAACAGGGGCTGATCGTAGAAGGGTGAAAATTTGAAGTTGTACGTATTTTTCAATGTTAAATCATAATAAAATAAAATTAAAAATTTTGTTCATAAAAATAAAAAAAATATTTAAGGGTGGGTCACCTTTATTATTTAGGGGTATGATAAATAGATGTTGACTGATTCTCAGACCTACACGATATGCACACAAAATTTCATAAAAATCAGTCCAGCCGTTCGAGGAGTTTGGTAACAAACACCGCGACACGAGAATTATATATATAAGATATATGTTTTATTAATTTCTTCCTGTTAACTAAATGGCTTCTTTTGTTTCAGTGGTCATATCCTAAATCTGTTGACGTAGATATATACAGCGCAGCATCACCGTTTCGTAAGTGGTCCTTTCTTTTTCTATTTTTATAGTTATGGCATCACCTACTTAACATTCCTCGACGGATAAAACGATATCTTAGAAATGTTCATGATCAAACTAGGAAACAAATTAGGTAATTATTCAAAAGCCTTCAATGTGATTGCTACCTTAAAGCATTGACTCGTATTACTTATATAGGTTCAGTAAAGAAACAAATCGACTTAGGGTAGACTAGATTAGACCTTATTTACCTAAATAATATCTGTGTTTTCACATAGAATTTATTTTGTCAATCAAATTAAGTCAAATAATGTAGTAAAACAAAAAACTAATTTCCTGTTTTTCTTTCACAGAAACTCAAAGGAACTGGGATTACTATAGTAAGTTGATTTTTTACGTTAAAATCCGTAATTAGCTTATACTGTGGCCATTTTGTACGTTTCATGTAACAGTTTGCATTAATTAACTCCTAATGAGAAAACGGGAAGAAGATTTAAAAAGTAGCTAGGTCGACGACTTTTCATGAATGGAAAAAAAGAATTCTCATTCTGCAACACTTTCTTTTTCATCTGAAAGTCTATATTTGTATCATATGAAAGCCAAAAAACATTTTGATATGACAGTTGGATAGGAAGAAGCTCGGGTATAATAAGTTCGAGCTAAAAAGGAAGTACCCGAAAACCCCGTCAGATTCTGGCCGTCATTCACCAAATGATAATTTGCTAATTATTGCTATCTAATAAATTTAAACTTGCAATTCTTGATTATAAATTTATGTCATGTACTAACTTTTAAACTTTCGCGATCCATGATATAATTATGTATTTAAACGGGAATCAACGCGATCACGAAAAGGTATTACATGCCTCTGAATTGCCTGACGTTTCGACCAGGTTGCACTGGCCGTGGTCACAGGCTGACAGTCAGACTGTGACCACGGCCAGTGCAACCTGGCCTTAATTTTAAAGACATTGGAAAACTTTAAAGTGCCATAGAATCTGTATTACTTAATGCATAGAATGACATAAAAACTAATAATTTAATAAAAAAATAATTTATTGCAAAAGTACGAGCAATCCAAGAAGAAAAGCAGGTTTCACTATTATAATAGCTTGTGATACAGGTACTTCTCGTAGCACCCGTGGCCGGAGAGTAACTGTGTTTCTGGTAGACGAGCAAGCCGAGAGCCAAACCTCGAGACCGTCCGGAATCCTCCTGGGAGGAAGCCTTCTGCCGGGCCATAAGCCAAACTTTATCTTTCATTCTTGTCCATAGCCCAGAATACATGGCCGCAAGTCTTTCCCGGCTGCAAAGGGCGATCTCAATCACCTATAGACTTACCAACAAGAGGCCTGTTAAAAACAAAAGGCACACGGCCACTATTTTTCCAATACTATAACGAACAACCGGAAGCTATGATGATGCAGACTGATGGTCAACGAGGTTGGTTATTTTAATTGTATGAATCCCATCTACATAGTAATGATAAGCTATATATGTATACAGCAAACCTGCTTTTTAAACCATGTCGCTGGCAAACAAGCATACGACCCGTATGATGGAATGCTGTTACCGTAGCTTATGGACGCTTGCAATTCCAGGGGACTTGCATGCGCGTTGCCTTTAAAAACCTAGACACTCCTATCTTGAAGAACACCATAATATAGTCCCTCGGGAAAACCTTGGCAGGGAGCTCATGCCACAGCCGGAGCGTTCAAGGGAAGAAACTTCTCTAGAACCGTACCGTGCGCAACTATTTAGGTTCCAAGATGAGAGGAGCACCTGGCGAGCGGTTGCACTGGTAGAATCTTATCGATATTTTGTATAATCTTTAAATATATATTTCTTCTGTGCGTATGTCACTGAACTCCTCCTAAACGGCTGGACCGATTTTAATGAAATTTTTTGTGTGTCTTCAGGTGGATTCGAGAATAGTTTATATTTATAATTGGACCCGGTAGATGGCGCTGTGATAGGGTTCTAGCAATAATATTTTTTTTACGTTCCGGCAGGACAACGTCTGTCCGCGTAATAGTATAATTCTTTTAATCGGAGAAAATTACTATGAACAATAATGCTTATATACAAATTCAGTAACAATATCCATGTATATTGTAATATGCATTGTGTTAAAGGAAGCCGTAGCCATATTCTAGGGTAGTAAAGTAAGGAGTCGCCTATGAGTGACCCAGTGGGCCCCGTGCGTAATATAACACTGACAATTTTAATATTCAAAACTTTTAATAGAGAAAATACTTGCTTAAAAGTTTACCGATAAAGCTACTATTAGGTAGTAGGTACCGGAGGGGCCACAGAACGGGCAGGTATCCTTGCGGATGCGAGTTCGCTCCTAGAAACGTCTGTAAACGCCTCAGGAGGCTTCTGTGTTTTTGGAAAGAGCTAGCCTGGCTCAACTAGCCAGCTTTATCCGTACAGTTACCGTATGCGTGTCTTAATGCGGAAAGAGCCAATGTGAAGCGAAGGCTGACATGAATGTCCTTGGATTTGTTCAATGTCCAACTAAAAACATTATAAAACAAAATCCTTTGCACTGCATGTGTCACTATCGGGATTTTGTTACCGTTTACGGTGCTAGCGAAAAGCACTTTGAGAGAGAATAACAGTATGTATAACACTATTACACCATATGTCCAGTAAACAAACTACAAAGGCTAAGGATGAAAATTGAAACAACTGCCTCCCCTCTCTTACCGCTCCTCGTTAGACCACTCACAAAAAGTTGATCTTGGTATCAATTACGATGTAAATTTCAATTTTATTTCATTTGATGTTGTGACATCGAATTATATTTAGAGTACTCTAAACACACGAAAATCATTTCTCTGAGGGTACTTGAGTATGTGTAGTTCATGAGAAGACGTTCACAGGACCTAATTAAATGTGACTTTTGTTTACTTTAGACAATTTTGTAACAACAGGGTCTATTTACTATTTTTAATACGTTTATTGCACACCACAATACAGAGCTGTTATAGTAGATATTTAAGTTAATTATGTACCCTTTCAGGCATACATTAAAAAAAGGTTTTAAAGCGCTCTTTAAACTAGTTAGTAGCAATAACTTCCTTGTAATTATAACGAAAGTGTAGTTTTTTTAGTTATTACATAAAAATAGTTCATCTACGAGGAGTAATTGAAGCAGCCTTACGTCCTCCATAATTTACGATACGTTCACTGAGTCCTCCATCGTAAACTTTGTCGGGTCTTGTAATAAATTGTTTTACACAATCTATTGTCGGAACTTAACCTTGGGTCGAGAAACAGCATTTCCTCTGAACTTGTTTAGAGCTTCGATTAATTTTAGGTGGCTTTGATTTTGTGGAGAGACAGATATTCTTTGTTTTTACATTAAAATGATTTTTGTGGACAATTTGTTCAATGTTATACCTGACAAATAACATAAGCCTCCTCCTTGTTTCTTATTTATTTCTATTGAATGCAAGTAAAGTACTAGTAATACGTAATGTAAACAAAATATTAAGTCCATATTGACACATGTCACGTGAAGAATAAATTATAAATGAAACAAAAACTAAAAAAGATACACTTCAATAGCAAACTGAACTAAAAAGTACAAAATTTCAATGAAAAGAAGATTTTATTCATCTTTCATGTTTTCTAATAGTTTGTAGAAGGTTCTTACGGAACGAAAAATTGGGAAATTTTATAAGCGTCATATTGCTGTTTTCCGACATAAACGAAGTCGCGGGCACAGCTAGTACAAATAAATTTGTTAAGCAAATCAAATCTAACTATATCATTTTATACTGTGAGATAAATTCCTTTGTAAGAATATACTACTGAAGAATGTTTAATTACCTTAGAATTTAATTTCAGCGGTGCTCTACGGCGCATGGCCTCATTATCGGCGTCCCTTGATATACGGCGGTGCAGTTCATAGTCGCCGATATCTGTATCACTCTATGACTGTTCACTGGCCATCAGAACACAGAGTCGGTGGTCAAGTGTATCCCGTCGAAACGCAAGCGTTGTTTATATCGGCCGAATATAAGACGATACAAGATGCTCTGGACGGTTATCCAAAGGATGCTCAGGCCATTTTGGGAATCTCCAATTTATACAAGGTTTGTATGAGAGTTCTTAATGAAACTTATTAATTAATGTTCTGTGTAGGTATATGGTACTTTTTAACTCTCGACGCTAAAAGAGCGGTGTTATAAGTTTAACGTGTCTGTGTGTCTGTCTGTGGCATCGTAAGTCCCAAACGAATGGACCGATTAAAGTGCTTTTTTTTTTGTTTTTGAAAGGTGGCTCGATCGGGAGTGTTTTCAAATATAATTCAAGAAAATGTGTTCAGTCGTTCGAAGATAATCAGCTCTTTTCTAATCGCTGAAGGGGTTTTCGAGTCGCGGGGGTATTTTAGCTTTATGATTACACCTACATTGACAGTATTGTAAGTGATGCATATTATGGATATAGCGATCAGGGTGAAAACTTTCATTACGTGGTACAGAATCAGTAGTTACTAAGTAATTCGGTTTGTCTTCGTGAGATGGCGCTGGGTATATTGTCACATCTACTTCCCTTAAGAGCCATATGGATGTCGATTACATTCAATCGTATTTTATTACAATTATACAGACTTATCTTTAAATGTACTTGTGTGTAAAAACTTTACAATGAATGCACGTTATAATAATGTACTAAAAATATGTTCATTTGTTATATATTATATACCTTTTTCAAACACCATGAAGTTCCGTAATACCGCCAAAAATTTCGACACTATATCGCGTTACTAGCTGCTAGCTAGTGCTGGAAGTAACCAAAGCTAAACCAATTTTCTATGTGACGTTTGGCATAAACGCTGACGTCGCTTGACATGCTTGGATTATATAGGTACCTATATATTGAGTACACAAAACAAAGATTTTTTCTCTTATGTGACGCATATGTTATAATATTTCGTATGTAAAAAACTGGCTCTAATTAATAAATGCAGTTGCAGTAGTTAACCCTATATTGTAATAAAAAAATTATAATACTTTGTATTTTTATAATATTAGCTGCGCCCCGCGGTTTCACCTGCGTAAGTCCCTCGTTAAGTTTTCTTAAATTTTCTAATTTTCCGCGCAACTTTCTAATTTTTTTCTTTCATAAGAACCTTCTCCTGACAATAATAAACGCAAAAAAAGAATTAGCGAAATGGGTCTAGCCACAGCCGAAATAAGGATTTATTTTTATATAACACTAGCAACCGGCCCCGGCTTCACACGGGACGACAGAGGTAACTTCAACAATCATCATCATTTTCAACCAATTTACACAAAACCTTAACAAATTATACACCTAAACCTTCCTCATGAATCACTCTGTTTATTGGTGAAAACCGTATGAAAATCCGTTCAGTAGTTTTTAGTTTATCGCGAACAGACAGACAGACGCGGCGGGGGACTTTGTTTTATAATAATGTAAATGTAGTGATATAGACATGATTATAAAGTCCAATATCTATTTTAGCCAATAACTTTTAAATTAAAGACAGATATACCTAAGTACATACAAAACCACGAATACTTATAAATCGAAATAAGTTAAGTCTAAAATGGTTGGAAACGCCTCAAACTAGCACGAACTACACTGTAACATTTTTGTTTTCTCTAATAATTGCAAGGGATCTAGATTTAATGGCCCGCGAGCCAGCAAAAGATTTTCATGACCAATTTCCTCTAGGGTGAAAACTCGTAAAATGCTTCAGATATATGTATCATAAAGCCTCGTGAACGTGAGCTGCGGTTCCGTGGGGGGGTTGAGGAGCAGCAGCCTCCCGCGCACGTAGAAAAAAAAAATATTTTTAGTCATTTCCTCCCGATTGAGAATTGTATCAAATTATAACTTACCCAATATATTAAAGAAAAAGAAAAGTCAACTGACTATAGAGTGGTGGATTATACGTCAGCTGGTCACATGAACGTGAATAATAAATGTACTTGTACGTTCAGTGATTTCCTCTCAATTGAAAGTTTATAAAATGACAATTTGTATGCTGTTGTGAATTAATAAAAATGTCAGCTGGCTGTATCTCGGTGGAAAGATTGTCAGCTGATCCCCAGGTGTAACGCAGGAGCCAGACGGGAGCATCTATCGCCAATTTAAATGCACCAGCTGACGAGTTTTCCCTCAGCATACTGCCAGCTGTTTTTTTTTGTAACTTATGCCTATAGCCTATGCGTTAATCCAGGTCTCCAGCTATCTGGGGTGCTGTCTAGAAAACCTCCACGTGGTGCACCCTGGAAACGTTGGCGATGACGCTTCCTTTCCTCCTTCGTTTTTATGGAGGGCGACATCGCCAACGGCTAATATTCTAGTAAGGAGAGGAGGCCACTTTCTTCGGCCAATTGGTCGAGGCTTGGTCCAACAGAGCGGGCGTGTCTGCCGATTCCTCTGTTGGCTATTCGCTCTTCGGAGCCATGAGGATGAAAACCTCGGTAAAAAATCACGAAGGAGGGACCCTTCCATAGGTCGGAGTTTCTCCGCTGTCCTCAGTGGAGAAAGAGGACGGGCTCGGCGTGCACTCACACTGCCACCGAGCAGGCATGGGAAGATTTAGTTTCCTTGCCACCGTCGGCACATCGTAATCCCGAAAGGAGTCGTGGTCATGTCTCGCGACTCCGATCAGGGACGAGGGTCTTGGCTTAGCCGCCCGGACTGCGAGGAAGAAAACCTCTCTAAAAAATCACCCCGAATCCCGTGTTCTGGTGCGTGACCAGGGGATGCATGGCTGATGGGTAGTTCAGTCGTAAGCGCACTCCCAGCCGGGGCACCTGCGGACCCCTCGGTTGGGCAAAAACCTTCGCTTGCCCGGGTATTGGGGGATCTCTGCCCGGGTCGACCTTTATTTCTCCCCCTCTCGTGGGATTAATTATGGTAAATTCTAAAACAATTATAAATGAAAATAACGAAGAAAAAAAGAAGGAGAAGAGTGTAATGAAGGAGAAAAGTAAGAAGGCGGAGAGTAAGAAGACGGACGACACTTTTGACAACGAGGAGGTTCAAATCGAGATGCCTATCTCGGAGGAGCTCCCAGAAGTTAATTTGACTTCTGGGAGCAGAAGAGTTTCGGAACGCCTACGTTCCAAGGCCGGACTATCCACAGGAGCAGATAACCGAAGTTCTGGAGAAAACGAGGTCGCTCATTGGACGAGGACTATGAACCGTCCAGAGACATGCTCCCTCCCAAAGTAGCCAGTAGCCAAAGAGGGCGGTCGAGGTCGCGTACGCCGATCCTTGCTCCAGCTGGTTCTGCCTTTTCAAGGTCAGCATCAAATGCGCGAGCTCGCGCGGAGGTCGAAATTGTTGCGGAGGAGGAGATCGCGGATCTCCTTGTCAAGATCCGTGCACCGGTAGAAGGGGGTTCTGTCCCTCAAACACCGGTGACGTTGAGGGAGAGGACGAGTGCGGCAGTGGCTATTATTCAAAAAGTGGCCACCAAGTCCACAAACCTTAAGGGTTCCTTTGTTAGGGCCCTTAAGGACTCCTCCTCCACCATCTCTGGGGTCGTTGAGACCTTGATTGGGGACGTGGCGCGCCTCCAGGCCGCGAATGATCAGCTCACGGCGCGGGTTGCTGAGCTCGGTGCTCAATTCGCCGAATTTCAGGCGCAGGCGAATTGCCCTGAGCAGCCGAGCCCTGATGCCCAGCAACCTGCTCCCTGCCTTTCCCTCGTTCCAGATGCACAGCAACCTAACCTCTCCCCCTCTTCCGTTCCGGATGCCCACTTGCGTCACATTATAGACGCAGTGTGGCGCATGATGGACGGGCGCCTTGCGGGCCTCGAGGCAAGGCTGCCTCCGGCCCCCATCGTTCGGCCGCCACTCGCAGCGGATAAGATGAAGGCCGCATCAGCCCCGACGCCGCTTCCCGTCACTGGTGGACGCGTCACTGTCTCATATGCAGTGGCTGCGTCAACTCCGGCGCCTGCAGCCGCTCCGAAGGCTGGGTGAACTGCTAAGGCCGCAACGAAGGCGGCTGCAACGGGGAGTGGGCAACCGGCTAAGGCCGCAACGAAGGCGGCCGCACCGGAGACTGGGCGACCGGCCAAGGCCGCAACGAAGACGGCGACACCGGGGACTGGGCGACCGGCTAAGGCCGCGACAAAAGCGGTGATGGGATTCCCTCCGCTCCCCCCTCCGGTACCGAGCACACCTCACGCTCCTTCTAGTGTTGAGTCTGCTTCTGGGCCTTCTACGTCTGCCCCCTCAAACGACCGTTGGCAGACGGTTGAAGGAGGAAAAAGACGCAGGAAGAAGAAGAAGGGAAACAAGAATGCCTCCTCATCCCAAGCACCGGCAGGAGCGACGCAAAATAAGACGGGAAAGACTCGGCGGCTCAAGCCACCGAAGACGGCAGCCGTGGTTGTTACAGTGCTACCGGAGGCGGTAAATAGCGGTATTTCTTACGCTGCCGTCTTCAAAAAGGCTCGAGACCACCTTTCCTCCGAATTTGGGAGCGTAGGTGCTCGCTTACGACTCGCCCAGACGGGGGCTCGAGTTCTCGAGTTCCCCGGGGCTGAGGGTGCGAAGACGGCGGACATCTTCGCAGAGACCCGCTCTTCTCAGACAACATCGGGGGCTAGCCAGTCGACCCAGGCTGCCTCCGACGTCATTCCTGCGTCGTTGTCGACGCCCATGGAGGGGGTTGTAGAGACGGTCCATTAATGGAGCAAGTCTCCAACCTCCTTGTCCAGACGAACCTGAACCACTCTGCCGGTGCGCAGGACCTTTTCCTGCAAACCATGGCGGAGTGGTCGATAGGTGTGGCCGTAGCTGCGGAGCCCTATTACGTACCTCCCCGTCCAAATTGGCTGGGTGACCGGGACGGCTCCGTGGCAGTCGTTGGCTCCACGGCGGCTCATTCCCCACCCTTGTCGCTGAGAGACAAGGGTACTGGATATGTTGCTGCCGAGTGGGGGGGGATCACCATATACGGTGTCTACTTCTCCCCCAACCGGAGCCTGAGCGATTTCGAGGTTTTCCTCAATAACTTGGAGACCTCGATGCGGCGCCTGGCGTCTGGGCACGTCCTCGTGCTGGGGGACTTCAACGCGAAGTCCATTGCGTGGGGTTCCCCCAGAACGGACGCACGGGGCGAAGCCGTAGAGGAGTGGGCGGCATCGGTGGGCCTCTGTCTCCTAAACAGAGGCTCAACCAATACGTGCGTGCGGCAACAAGGGGGGTCGATAGTGGACCTTTCGTTCGCTACCCCTGTTCTCGCCGCACGAGTAAGGAACTGGCGTGTCCTGGAAGAGGTTGAGACGCTCTCGGATCACCTCTATATCCGATTTGAGCTCTCCCGGTCCCAGGACCCCAGAAGGGGTCACACGGCGCGGCGTTCTTCCCGCGGTGGGCTGTCGCGAAGCTGGATAGGGACCTACTGGAGGAGGCAGCCATCATTTACTCGTGGCTGTCTCCCCAGCCTCTGACCGTGGAGGTCGATATGGGAGCAGGTCGCTTTCGCGATGCGATTACGCAGATTTGTGATGCGGCCATGCCCCGCGTCCGAGGGCGTCGGCCTCCAAGGAAGGAGGTCTACTGGTGGTCCCAAGAGTTGGCGGACCTCCGCGCGGCCTGTACTTGTGCCCGGAGGTCCTACACTCACAGTCGGCGACGTCGCCGCGAAGACGGGGAAGAGGACCAGCTTCATGAGGAGTACCGAGAGGCGCGGAAAACTCTGAAGCTGGCCATTAGCCGCGCCAAAGAGGAGAAACGAAAGGAGATGCTGGAGGGTCTCGATCGTGACCCCTGGGGTCGCCCATATCGCGCGGCGCAACAAAAGCTCCGCGCGTCGGGCCCCCCCCTTACGGAGACTCTCCAGCCCAGCTTCCTGCAGGAAGTGGTTGAGGGCCTTTTCCCGCAACGGGTGGAACACGTACCCCCGTCGATGGCCCCCTTGGCCGGAGACGACGGGGAGAACGAGGAGGATGGTGTTCCGCCCGTCACGGAGGCGGAGGTAGGGGCGGCTGTTCTACGGATCCGTTCCAAGAACACCGCCCCTGGGCCAGACGGGATCCCTGCCCGAGTGTTGGCCCTGGCCCTCGATCACATGTCCAACCGCCTCGGGGAGGTGTTCGACGCTAGCTTGGCGTCTGGACGCTTCCCTGACTGCTGGAAGAGCGGGAAGCTGGTACTTTTAAGGAAGCCGGGACGGCCCACCGACTCGGTTGCGGCCTACAGACCCATCGTGTTGCTGGACGAGGCGGGTAAACTGTTTGAGAGGGTGCTCTCTGCCCGCATCGTCCGGCACCTTTGCGAGGTCGGCCCCGATTTGTCGAACGCCCAATTTGGTTTCCGAGCGGGACGTTCGACGGTCGGTGCTATTTTGCGCCTGAGGGCCGTGACCGAGGAGGTAGTGAGCAGTGGCGGCGTGCTGTTGGCGGTGTCGTTGGACATCGCCAACGCATTCAATAGTCTGCCATTCAGCTGCATCAGGGAAGCACTCCATTACCACGGCGTGCCAGGGTACCTGAGGCGGCTAGTGGCAGACTATTTAGAGGAGCGTACCATCATGTACGAGGACCGAGAAGGAAATTTGAGCCGTCGGCCCATGTCGTGCGGTGTTCCACAGGGGTCTGTCCTTGGACCACTCCTGTGGAACATGGGGTACGACTGGGCCCTTCGAGGTGACTTCCCCCCCGGGCTCGGCGTAATCTGTTACGCCGATGACACGTTGGTTACAGCCCGGGGGGTGAACTTTCAGGAGGCAGCGCGCCTGGCCACCAGGGGAGTCTCTCAGGTGATCGGGCGCATCGAGGCGCTGGGTTTGCGGGTGGCCCTGGATAAGACGGAGGCCCTTTTATTTCATGGGCCCCGTCGTGGTCCACCCCCTGGCGCCTCTATCGAGGTCAACTCGGTCCTCGTACCGGTTCAGGCCCACATCAAGTATCTGGGCCTGATCCTTGACGGAAGGTGGCGCTTCGACGAGCACTTCCTGCAGCTTGCTCCAAAGCTGGTCGGCGATGCGTCCGCCCTTGGGCGACTCTTGCCCAATTTAGGTGGACCCAGCGTCGCTACGAGACGGCTGTACACGGGGGTTGTCCGGTCAATAGCACTTTACGGTGCACCGGTGTGGGCGGAGGCTCTGACCGCCCAGAATAGGGCGCGCCTTTGGCGCCCTCAGAGGGTTATGGCGGTTAGAGCCATACGCGGCTACCGCACCGTGTCGACGGAGGCGGCGTGCGCGTTGGCCGGGACTCCCCCGTGGGATTTGGAGGCGGAAGTGCTCGCCGAAGTATATCGGCGAACGGCTGAGTTCCGGGCGGGAAGCGGCAGTCGGCCCCCGCCCGAAGAGGTACGCGAATGGCGTGAGGCCGCTCGCCGAGCCACCATGGCTCGTTGGTCGTCCCGGCTGGAGGCTCCACGTGCTGGCTTTGCCGCCGTGGAGGCGCTCCAGCCGGTCATCGTCGAGTGGGCAGGGCGACAGCACAGGACCCTTTCTTTCCGACTGACGCAGGTTCTTTCCGGGCACGGCTGCTTCGGAAAGTACCTGCACTCGGTCGCTAGGAGGGAATTGAGTCCCGCCTGTCACCACTGCGATTGCAGTGAGGACTCGGCTCAGCACACGCTAGCGGTCTGCTCTGCTTGGGCAACGCAGCGCCGGGCCCTCACAGTCATCGGAGAGGATCTCTCGCTACCGGCCGTCATACGCTCCATGGCCGGTAGCGACAGGAATTTTACCGCGGTCGCGACCTTCTGTGAGGAAGTCATCTCACAGAAGGAGGCGGCGGAAAGGGTCCGGGAGGATGACCTCCACTCGGACTTAATTCGCCGCCGGCGAACCGGGCGGCGGAGGCGCGCTTACCAGCGCCTCATGCCGCCCTGGGTGTGGCCGCGGGTGGATGGGACGGGTTTTCCCCTCCACCCGCTATAGTGGCCCCCCGCGAGGAGGCGGCGTCCGCGTGTGCCTGGACGTCGCCTAATTGAGAGATTTTAAGTTTTACCCGGAGGTGGTGCCCGCACTTGCGGGCGGGCGCTAGGAGGGGTCCGGATGTCTTAATAAAAGCTGTTCCCGGATCCCTCCTACATAAGGCGCAGTACGGCACACCGTGTGGTTTTAGTCGGTTCGATTCCGACACACCGCCCCACGGAAAACCCCGGTGGGGTGACGGCCCGAGGGGGTTTCCACACGCCCAAAAAAAAAAAAAGGTCTCCAGCTATCTACATACCAAGTTTCACCGCAATCGGTTCAGTGGTTTTTACGTGAAAGAGTAACAAACATCCATTCATCCATCCATCCATCCAAACTTTCACATTTATAATATTAGTGGGGTTGTAATGTTTCGATTTAAACAATATTATATAATACTAGCTGCCCCGACAGACTTCGTTCTGTCAAAAGTTATTGATTGACGTCAAATATTTGACAGTTGGGAACATGTGTTTTAATTATTATTTACTCTGTGGTTTCTATGGGAAAAGAAAATTGTTGTTTTTACTATTTTCCTCGCAATTTTTACGTTTTTTTCTCTTCATAAGAACCTTCCTTCTGCCTTCACGAAAATATGAAAAAAAAGAAATAGTCGAATTGGTTGAGCCGTTCTCGATTTTTACGCTTAGCAACACATTTTTATTTTTAGAAAGAAGATTATTTTATTTATATCGGAAAATGCAACCCTACGTAAATAATCTAATTTCTGATCTGATTCGTAAATCCCAGGTAAATAAGTACTAATCAATCTTCAGTCATTTTTGTTTACATAATATTCATAAGTATGCCAAAAAGTGCATAATTTATTAAACGGATATCTGATAACATTAATCCCATTAAGCTACATGTCAGATAAACGATGAAATATCAATCTATCAATGTCAAATAATACCATACCTACAACATAACGTTGTTGTGAATGTTTACATTATTAAGCCAAAAACATTTCAATCATTTATGTCAGTAAACCAATTATTGTATGTACATAGTCCACCAACAGTAAATATATTTCATTGTACAGCTAAAAATAAGTTTTAACAAGTTTGTTAAAGTAAAATTATAATTATTACTGTTTAATAATGGCCGAAGCCGTCGCAGTGGTCTTACGCTTACACGACAGCCGAAAGGATAAAGCGATACAATATGTTTAAAAAATAGGTAGAAATTATAAAAAATAAAATTGAGTCGGTAGGAGTAAATAACTCTCACGTGTTCCCACGGCGACGACATAGAATGCAGAATGCCTCTCGGCGCGCCCGCGCACCTCTATGCATAGGGTTTGACGTTTATACTTTTAAACTTTCGCGTTCCATGATATAATGTGATCGATCACGATATAATACCGCGTTAATTCCCGTGTATATACAGAATTTATACCTTTGGCATGAGCAAGGGTACCCTCCTCTTTTTTATTATTCAGCTAACAATATAATAATCCGGTTTCATCACAGGCTGTGATCTCTTACAGACAAACTATGGATGGACTATACTACAAAGGCAACGGGCGTATTATGGTGCACAATTATTAAAAATAAATATGTTAATAAAGGATGTACGGTTTTACTCACGTGTATATTTCGGGGATGCCCGACTAGTTTCTTCCTGTAGTTCTCTCCGAGGGCTCTTTATCAATCCAGTCTGGCGCAATGTGAATACCACTCACGAAAGTTTTTATTTTAATAAATATGTTGCTGTTAAATAATACATTAATTACTAGCTTCATAGAAAAAATAAAACTATTTTATAATTTAAATCACGTTTATACCAATATCGACCCACTGTTATATTATACACATACTAGCTAACCGCACGTTGCTGTGGCTAACTAACTTGAAAAAAAAATATCCTGTCTCTCAAGTTAGACCAAACAGCACACAGTGTGCAAAATTTAATTAAAGTCGGTTCAGTGGAAAGAGTTCATCGCGGACAAACAACAGGACACGAAATTTTTAGATAAAATATTAGATAAGCTGCCTAAGTATATTAATTAAGGTATATAATAAGGTACGTAAACATAATAAGGTACAGATAATAATGTTTTTTGTAATATACATAGATGAACTACCTTTATACATACTTAAGTTTGCACGAAACCTTAAGGACGCAAGTTTTACTCGTTCGTGTCCAATGCTTTATTATTTACTTCACTACGCAAACAAATTCATGTGTACAATATGAGATACGAACAATTTATTCCCAAGTTTTGGTCTTGCCAAAATAAAACAAAAGATGTCTCCTGGGTATCGTTCCACTTGACATGTTTGTTATATCATTGATACATGTGCAGTATTGCCAATTTAGCGACTTTTTCGATAGAAATTACGCCATTTACTTAAGTGGTAAAAACGTTTTTTAACCACAAATATGATTTAGCGACTTTTTTGACGAATTTTGGAGTACAAATCAAAATAGTTAAAATACGGTTTTAATAAAAAAACCTGAAGTCTACAGTCGTTTCCATACCTTCGCGTTAGACAGAATGTCATACAACGGCACTGATAGCTTATTAACGTGTCTAGGGTTACAAAATGAAGATGATGGAGAGTTGTTATTACTAAACAGGTATTTACTCAAAAAAGCACTATTTTCAGAAAAGGCGGAAAGCTAATTACTGTTCTGTATAGATTTATGTTTTTTATATGCAGCTGGAAGAAAGATATCTAAGGAATCTTGTGTTTTAAGTATGTTTTGGGGCTGAAAATCGGATTATTGCAGTTATTTCCCTATTGCTAAAGTCAAAAAAATAATCTATGGAGGATACAGGTACAATTTTCATTTAAAAAACTAGTCTGAGACGACGAACTGGCGGTGTTCTAAACAACAATAGCTCTCAACATACACAATGAAGCTATCAGACCCACTAAGCATGTATGGGATTCTTCGAATTTTGATGATGACTGTAAAAAGGATGTGTCTGCCATTTCTGTCTCTGCAGAAAAGATTTTTAAGAAAAATATTTTAAAACACTATTTCAAGGGTAAAGAACATGAAGTGGCAGTATTTGCGTCAAAGATACTCTCTACAGAGCACGAAATACATTTTTAAATATGAACAGCTTAAAAGTAAAAGACTCATTACATGTAAGACTACCTCATAACTTAGTGGAAGATTCCTTTTTGTACGAACGAAGAATATATGATTCATTTGGCAGAATTATAATCTTGATACGGTCAGCGTTGCATGAATATTTAAAACCTGTAAAAACTCTTTACGGAGACGGTACGTTCAAAATTGTACCTACGCCGTATTATCAGCTATATAGCTTGCATGTAGACGTGGCACGCAGTAAAGAAACAGTCAATTTTATTCCCATAATGTTTGCTCTGCTACCTTCAAAAACAATTTGGAGCCGTTTTCAAAAAGGGCAAAGAATTAAATCTGTCTGCAGAAGATCGCAAAGTTGTTCAGTATTGTGCACTGTTACCACTGCTGCTATCAAAGTTGATATCGGATGCATTTTTCACTATTATTAAAATGAAATCACGGTCACAAGACATTAACAAATTTATTGATTATTTCAACACTCAATGGACGCAAAAGATTAGTAGTTATATATTAGGCTGTTATGACCAGAAAAATAGAACTACAAATGACTTCAAGAGTTGGCATCGCCGAATCAATAAAAAAAATCCACAAAAGCCAACCATGTTTCAATTCATATCATTATTAAAAAAAGAGGTAAAAATACAAAAAGCTAAATTAGAAAGAAACAATTTAGAAACATTTCACTGATACGAAAAGAACTAAAAAGACAATAGCAAAAAATAAGAAAATTAAAAGTGTCGTCAATGATTGTTTACTTAAAAAAATAAGTCTTCAGGTATGCGTAAAGCGATTAAGTGCATTACGGAATTACTAGGATTTTATTTTGTTTGTCTGTTTATAATAAGAATAAAATAACTATTTTATTTCAAATTAATAAATGTTTTATTTATCAAAAATAACAGAATTATGTAGGCTATGTTAGTTATATTCATACATGCCTTGTCTTGCGTTTATCATGTTTTGAGAATATCATATTTTGCGAACATATCATTTCATGAATGTGCTATTATGAGAATATAATGTTTTGCTGTTATGATGTTTGGCGAATATCATATACGGCGACGGAGGAGTATCAAGTTGGTATCCATATTAAATTCTAAAATTCTCGTATACTTTGAAGTGTACGACTGCATGTTTCTATGTAAATTCAAATAAAAGATACGTCACATCATGTATTTTGATACGCAAAATACTTTTCGAAACCTAGCCGTTGCCTTTGAAACTATCAAGATCAATTAATATTGTTACATGTATATTTAACTAACTACCCGACCACGCGTTGCTGTGACTAAGTAATTTGCAATAAAAAATTACCCTTCGTCCATATTGATAACCAGAGTTTGATAATCAGTTACCAAAGAAGAATTTTTTTTCTTCTTTGGGCAATCGGTTTTCAGACAGGAATTATTTTCCATATTGATAACCAGAATTTGGTGAACAGTTACCATAGAAGAATTTAAATGAAAAACAACAAACCTGCATGTAATCATTACATAAGAACTTAAAACACAATTTTAAAAACGTTGAATTTTGCTATCAATCTGCAGTTTGGAATCCTAATAAAGTTTTGCAATAAATTATATTTTCTTTCTTCTTTCTTCTTCTTCTATCTCTCAAGTTGGACCAAATCACACAGTGTGTAAAATTTTATTAAAATCGGTTTATTAGTTAAAGAGTTCATCGCGAACAAATAACGTGACACGAAATGTTTATGTATTTAGCATGTATATATTATATTATTTGAAATTTCAAATTCTTTACAACAAAATGGATGAAGTTATATAAACTCATTTCGCCTGTACGAGAATTTGCATGGCTATATATGTTCAAGGGAAAGCTGATCTCTGTTAAGCTCGAAAATACATTACGCTCGTTGTCACAATAAGTGTTACAGCTGTTCCTGAAGATAAAGAGTTGATAACTACTAAACTCATCTCCATTTATACTTAAATAGAATACCTCACCAACTTTACTTCTTGTTAATTTGATTCTAATCATTTTGACGTCTAAAACGTCTTTTTTTAGAATAGCGATTATATCTGAATGAATATTTCTGACTTATACCATTGCGAAGTTTCTTAATTTCTTTTAATATTTAGACATTGTGACAGTTTCATTAAAAAGTTGTGGCATCGACTGCTTAAGATTGTTTTTAGTTTGTTCCATTTTGAGGAACTGTCAAACGGTAAAATTTCGTTGAATTTTCAACGAAAATTTTACCGCCCGTAAGCAAAACGAATCGTTTCTTGATTGTGGGAACTCGGCATTATATCTGTCACCATATTTTATATGTTCTTATAGTTCAGAATGTGATCAATGGGTTACAACTCTTTGAAAGCTTTAATGAGTTTCGAGTTGTGTACACGTTTCTTTTCTTTTGTAAAATTTGTGAACATTTAATTTATTACGATGTTACTAACTTTTAAACTTTCGCGTTCCATGATATAATTATGTATTTATACGGGAATTGACGCGATCACGTAAAGGTATTACATGCCTCTGAATTGCCTGACGTTTCGACCAGGTTGCACTGGCCGTGGTCACAGGCTGACTGGCTTTTCGTGATCACGTTAATTCCCGTATTAATACATAATTATTACGATGTTGTTCGTCTTTTATTTTTATATTAACATTATTTTTGTGACGA
Source organism: Euplagia quadripunctaria (assembly GCA_963859945.1). NCBI lineage: Eukaryota > Metazoa > Arthropoda > Insecta > Lepidoptera > Erebidae > Euplagia > Euplagia quadripunctaria. The sequence goes on from OY982567.1 coordinate 20,511,563, forward strand.
TTGTTTATAGGCACCGATAATCTTCTACTAATATTGTAGAAAAATAACACAAAGATCGATAGATCTCTATCGCCTGTATCATGGGGAGTGCTCCGAGGAATTATTCGGACTTATACCGGTCGCAATATTTCGTCATCGTTCAACGCGACAAAACTTTCATCCCCATCACCTGGATAATTGGCAATCCACCACTGTGCGGTTCTCCAGAAATTTTTTGCCTCGCACAACCAATCTCTGGAAGAAATTGTCACCTGCGGTATTTCTGAACCGATACGACCTTGAAACCTTCAAGAAAAGAGCGTACTCCCATCTTAAAGAGCAGCAACGCACTTGTGACCTGTGAGTTGCAGATGTCCATGGGCGACGGTAGTCACTTACCATCAGGTGACCCGTCTGCTCGTTTGCCCCTATAATATAAAAAAGACAAACAAAGGCTATATGAACTTAGAACTCAAACTTCTATCCGCTTCATGACCTCCAACCGTTTATTTTTAATGATTAACATGGGTTACATTTTACTAATATTCTTGTTAACCCCTGCAGCTACAGTAAATGCTTGTGCGAGGAGTGAGTGTAGGTGAGGTAGTGTAGCGGTGCGGACTCCATTAAGTAAAATGGGGTCTGCACGGGCTAATGACCGTACATTTCGCTCCGTCAGCATATCAACTAACAATGTAAAGTGTGGGCTAATTTAGACTCAGTGCACGTTAATCGCCTCTTTAATTTTACATTCCTATTAAGAATCTATGAGAATTTAATATATAAAAATGTTATATTTATTATATAATTATGATGCAAATGAACACTATTTCGGAACACCGTGTGGTTTTAGTCGGTTCGATTCCGACATACCACTTTACTGGCAGCTCCGGTGGGGTGATGACCCGAACCCGAAGGGGTTTCCACACGATAAACCCCCCCCCCCCCCCGGCGAAGTTGTGCTAAAGTCGCGGGGGTGAAAATATACCTACAAATGGGATATTTTTGCGGGTTTACGGTTGTATATCCTAAAGGACTCACATATCGAAAACTTGGTCGTTTTAAAGGTTTTAGAACATTAAATCCTGCATTGAATGAGACTAAATGCACATTTTTCGGACCACTCATTCCCACACTACTGAACATGAAAGTTGGACCAATTTTCTACATTTATGAAAAAAAAAATGTTTTAAAGTTCTCGGTAATATCATCTAAACTAACCCACTTAACAATAGAGTGGGCCATACATAAGTTAAAGAGGAATAAATTCTTGGATGAGACCAAAAGTAAATTTTTGACGCCCTGTTTCCGTACAGTTCCACTTTAAAGTTAGAAAATTTCTTATCATCAATGAAGACTTTATTTAACTGCAGTTCTTTAAAACGTGCTTTTACACTATTTAAACATAGTACTAAAGCACAGTATGGTATTAGTCCTGTACCTAGTGACAATAGTAATACATGACTATACCAATTAAAATTGTAGAATATTAATTGGTATAGTCATGTATTATAAAAATAATAAAAAATATACTATTAAAATTTGGTTACATATACATAGAATGTATTCAACATTTATAAAAATGGAGGAGTTAGGATAAAAAATACGATTATTGTTATCAGTTCGTGATGATTTTATTTCACAATAAGAAAAAGTATTGATAAATATCAAGATTAAATGGAAAAAAATAGGTTGGTACTTGGTACATAAAAATCACAGACGTCGTTTGATTGCCGCGGGGCCCCTCGGCTTCTCAAGGTCTATAATTTGACTTAAATTAAAGTTAATTAATTAAAAGGCAATGGTGGGCATTGCTCTAGCGTTGCCACGCGCAACTACAGGATATTTCCCCAAAACCAAATTACTGAAAATAAATTAGTAATTAATTAATTAATACTTATTTCACCAACAAAAGTAAGCAATGGCTTTTAAGGTGAAAACAAATGTTGTGATTGTTCCATCCACGATATAAGAAGCGCAGGCACTTCCTCACATAACTTTTTAAACACACGGTGAATGATTGTACTAGGTATATACTAAAAGTTTAACTAGGAATTGCTGACCCTATTCGAGTTTCTTGATTCGCCAACGATTCCTTGCTTGTCTCCAAATATAAAAGTGAAATTTATTTTGGACCTCTCAAGATTTAGAGCATTATGGTTTTTGACCTTGTTGGTGGCATAACTTTGCATTTATGCAGCCTTGCGATCTTGAGGTGCTGGATTTGAACTAAAAACTTTCTGAATACCCTATCAGAATTTTGTTTCTCTCTGTCTCTCTCTAACTATCTGTTCGCTCTTTTTTACATGACGTATGATTGGATAAAACAATTTTTAGGACCTTTGAATTATGTTTTTTTTATAAGGATGCTTTCTAATGATAAATTTATTTACAGTACGGAAACCACACGCACAGAGGCTTAGAAAGAATGATGAACTTTAGCAACGCTGAACCGTTTACTATAAACAACTTTACTGCGAAGCCCCTCACTTTCTTCAACCCACCATTCAGTAGTTATGTTTGCTACCAGGGTTCGTTGACTGTGCCACCTTGTACGGAAACAGTGATATGGTTTATAAGAGCCAGGGCTCTTTCTGTTAGGAGGGTAAGACATTTTTTAACTTCGTTGATTTTAAGCTACCTACTTCTAAATGCCACATTTGAAACATTGCCACATTTGAAAATTTGATATAATAATAATATACATAAACTTAACGCATACCCGATACAGGTTTAACAATGGAGCTGATGAACAGAGTAAGTGGTCATTTTTAAGGGATATTATTAAATTTCAAACCTAGGAATAGTGATTTATTCGTTGTTGGCGTTCAAATATGTTTGTTTCTCCAACGTCTCGCTTAACGCTTATATCTCTTACGTTTGTACGCCCCTAGTTAGTGGTAGTACCTACGTATTTAGAATAGACACTACCTCAGGGACTGCCTTCAAGTAAGGACAGTGAAAGGAAACATTGGATTCATTTGGAACGAGGACGAAGCGACTTTCGAGTGAGCTTGTCTCTGAAGCGCGTCGACTGAAAATCTTGTATAAAATATTTGTTGTTACTCAACAATAAAATTGATTAAAATTCACTCGGTTTTTACAACTTCCGTATAGTTCTCACCGGTTTGACGGTGTCACAACTATTTCACTACTAGGTGCGCCCCGCAGTTTCACCCGCGTAAGTCCCGATCTCGTGAGAATATCGGGATAAAAAGTAGCCTATGTGTTCATTCAGATCTCCAGCTATCTACATACCAAGTTTCATGGCAATCGGTTCAGTAGTTTTTGCATCCATCCATACTCACAAAATTTCCCCCTTATAATATTAGTAAGATATCGGTATAAATACCAGGTATAAAAATATTTTGGAATGGAGAATGAATTGGCATTAACTGAAAGTCATTGTAAATATTATTTTGCTGGTACTGTTATATTGCAACGTCGTTTGTCAACTTGATGTGTTGAGATCAAGAAGAGTTCCAACTCAAGTTTTACTTAACTCAGATTGATGTCCACTAGACATTGTTTAGATACCTACTTTACTTGGAGCTATTAACCAATTGTGCTACTCCTTCAATTTATTTCTTAAAAGCATCTTTTAAGGAGTTTTATATGAAAATCTATAAGAGCCAACGCCAACTAATACTAAATATTATATTGTATCTATATATTTTAATATCCTTCAGAGAGACATAAGGTCATACATTTTTTTTTAAAGACTACTCCGCATTAGGAAATTAAACAACGGACACAAAGAACACCTATACTCGAGACAACTGTTTGTGAATCACACAACAAAATTTTGTCCCGTATGGGATTTGACCCACAACACTCCATCACATCAGTGCAGTTAATTTTCTTTTTGTCCTTTTAGTTCTAAAACTGTAATTGAAATTAAATTTAATCTGTTACAGGATTTCATTGATTCAATGGAAGCAATAGTGAGTTCAGAGGCAATTCCAAGAAGACGGTTCTCGCGTTTTCCGCAACCGCTTAATGATAGAAAAGTGTTTATATTTAAATAGATTTGTGAATTCACAAAACTACCACATTTATTATTTTAATCGATTTAAGAGCAGTATTGTGTACATCTTCTAGAATAAATAAACATATTTTATTTATTATCTCTTTTAATTTAAAGAAAAAAACAGTTCTAACACAATGATTGTTTATACTAAGCCATACTTTTTTTTAGTTCATGTATTTTTTCTGCCGTTTGGCATGCAATAGTGAGTTCGTGTTCGGTCCAAAGAGATTTTTTTTTCAAGCATTTATCACTTTAATTTTTAAATTTTAAATATAAAGTGAATATTTAAAAAATGCTCGTCAACAAACATTAATAAATATATATGTAGTCAAAGCCTGACCAAGCAAATAAAAAGCCTGATCTACGAGCGCCTCAATTTCCTTATTGCAACACTAAGTACAGTCATAAATATGTGATTTGGCAAACGCTTAGGAAGTATGATGAGCACAGGCAACTTGTAACATATCTTCTTTTTGTGTAGGGAGTTAAAAATTAACAAATATGGAAATAGTTCCATTTGTTTTCCGCAATATGACGAGGTTTTTTATATTCCTGGTCAGGCTACACATGTACATATTGTACATGTATACACATAATATATGGTCCTTCTTGACTAATTACCACATTAACTACAGAAAAGGGTTACCTACGCAAATTGAGCTAGATAGCTAAGTACTACTTCTGGGTCTGCAAACGATGGTTTAATTTCTTATCATCCCAAAACAAATAATGTTACGTACATAGGTATTCAGAACCAACCTCTCATAGGGGGTAAAATACGAAAAGAGTTGTGTGATATTAGATAAAAAGTTTTTAATTTTTATCCGATACTATAAAGAAATAGGATACAATGAACCTGTAAAACAGCACGAACTAACGTTCATATCGATTTTGTTTGAAATATTAATAGGATCGGTGATGCATCGGTTATTGGCTAGCATGGTTTATTATACCTTAAAGTGGGGTCTTCACCGATGTAGAAACATTAACTTTAAATATTTATTTAATTTATTTGGGGAACGAAAAATCTTTTCAAACAAAATATATTTCATCTAACGATTCTGATTAGACCGTTGATAAAAAATCAGCACAACTTGATATGAAAAGTATCAAGATTTTTATCTGGATTTAAAGAGAGAAAAAAATATACGTTTTAGTTTCTTCACAATGCGTTTGTGTAAATAAACATTATCTTTACATTGTTTTATCAATTCTCATGACAAATTCAATGATTTCGTTTACTATCTTTTATTTGTGGCAAGATGTAAGGGCAACAGGTAATGTGTTAATATTAAAAAAAAACAGTATTCTCAATAGCTCGGCATCAACTAGTATATTTTTGGAGTTTACTCCTAAAGAAACAATTTTCATATAAGACCCCCGGTATGCGTTACGTTTTTGGTCATTATTTCCTGTAAGTGCGCCTGTGTAAATAGGAGAAGGAGAGAGAGAGAGAGAGAGAGAGAGATATCGCCATTAGCGATAAGACCGCCCACTGTAGGTACTCTAATTTTTAAGATCAATTGTATTTTATTAGTGGTGTAAAATAAAGAATATTATTAATATCTATCCATCTAATCTTCTGAACTAAACTCTAACCTGGTAGTAAGAAGTTAGCAGTGGCTATAAACATTAGCAATAATATTGGTAAGACTTGTGCTACGCCAACTCCACCACCTCTGCAGTATGTGATCCGCGGTCATCTGGAGCATAGAAGAACTTCTCATTTATATTCAGCTGAAATCACTTGCATCCATTTTGGATCTCCTAATACTAGCATTCTATAAGCGTTACCGAATCCAGTTATTGAATATCATATATTACTTGTAGTCATCATCATCCCCTTCATCACCCTTTTCATAAATGTATTTTAAATTTGCAATTATGATCTCATAATTATGATCCTAACCCTTTTAATATTTCGTATCCAGTACAAATAGCACGCAATATACGGTACGATACGGTGGGTGAAACCTTTAGTACCCATATGTTATTGAAAATTCTTGGATAATTTAATTATGTAATAAAATATGTTAAATATTATAATTTTAAAAATACTAGGTAGGTATATAATATGTTATAAAAGAAAAATGCAATTACACATGTGCATATTCTTAAACCTAAAATTATGAAAATATTTTCTATTGAAAATATTCTCATAATTTCGGAAAGTATGTCATCGGTGTGATGACACACTTTACACTTAAATAAACACAGGGTTCGTATTATTACTTACCCCACTTATCGTAATGCATTGCGTACGTTGTGGTCACATTGGCAAACTCATCCATTGCTAACTAAAGTGCATCTTCAACCTCTCGGAAGTTTCACATGCATACGGAAATAAGACGTTCAGTGTAGATGGTAATGCAACACGATGTCCCTAAAGAAGCACTTCAGCTATATCCCTAGCGTTCTACTTTCAACGAACCTTCACCAGAAAATAAATCAAAAGTTTGCTTGCGATTTGAATCAGGGGATAGATTTTAACCTGACTTATATCCTTTGGATACTGGTAATTATAATAATAATAATAGATAATCTTTATTTTACACCAAATGGAAAGGAAAACAAAGATACAGAAATAAAAAATAAAATAAAATATTAAATGCATAAAATGCACAATGGCGGCCTTATCGCAAAAAATCTTCCAGGTAACCTTTGAATGTAATAAATAGGTGTAATGATTTTATGTGGGTCGTTTTGGTAAAGATCTTTAAAAATCTTCTTTACAAAATATTAATACATTTGTATATATCAATGTATAATAAATGTTATATCAGTATTTGTAAACGTATAAAATACATAAACACATATCTTCTTTTTAAATAATTCTAATTAAATATAGATTATCCTAAATTATATCTCGAAGAGAACGATCTTAATGATAAGGTAGCTAGGTACGTACGTTTAACAATTACCCAATTTTACATCTTATCATTTTTGTGTTTCATGCAGATGTATTTATATATTTACAACAATCGTACACGTTCCATAGTGCAACAGACTGCTTATTTTAAGAAGAAATGAAGGGCGCATATGTCCTTCTGACTGAACCTCTGAGTGGCGGCTCTGGGCGCGTTTTTTGATACTGCACTATCAATGCTGTGAGCCAGGCCTACCCATGCTAGTTCAATTATAAACCAGTGGGAAGTCAAGGTATGTACAGCAATCTCCAAACTTATTGGCCGGGCTGAAGTTAGCCGCCAGCCGATGCACAGAATGCAAAATTAAATAATTTTAGGTAATTAATTAATCTATTTAGGAACTTTGATCTAATACTATATTAACATCGAAGTCATATTTGGGTTAGTCATTTTCCACTTGATTGTACCATGCGCGAGATGGCGGCTGCACCAACTTCAGGCCGGCCAATAAGTTTGGAGAGTACTGTAGTTTTTATTTTCACACTAAATTTATTTATTAATAAATCCACCGAATACAATAGCTTTTTCTAGTCACTGTTAATTTTTAAATTATTGTTAATTAAAATTTAATCTGCGGTGAAACCAATCTTTAAGCCCTAAGGTTACTACAGAAAAGAAATAGGTGGCTCAGGATCAGTTATCTTGTAGATAATGTCGTGAATAAATCAACCGATAGCACATTGACTGATGATAATGTTGTGACAAACGCGTTAACTGTTTGGAGATCACACTTTGAGAGGACGTCGCTGGAAAAATAATTCAAAATGAATACTACTACAATGCGTAAGTTGTCTATTTTAATTATTTTCTTCATAAAAACATGATAGACACTGACACCAAAGACATTTTTTTTGGGTTGTTTAACATTATTTAAGTTATTCTGGATCTGAATTTCTCATAACTTCTGGCGCCAACATGCGTTATGGAAAACGATGAACTGTATTAATTAGATTTTAATAGTTACTATGTGAAGAGGTGTTAATTTTACGTATACATAGTTCATATATATATCATACTTTTACTTAGTGTGGCCTATAGTCATTGCCTTACATGGCATTAATATTTATTTCTTTGTCGTAATACCCCATACGGTGCTTCGTCTAGCCGACGATAAATCTGCTGTTCGATTCATACCGTACCTTTATTATCCACCTAGTCTTTAGAAGTTGTATACGAAATAAATAAAAATAACTATCTTTAGTTATATAATAACGCTGAAGAGTTTTTGTTTGTTTAATCGTTCTGTTCAAAATATGGAAAATGGATTCTCGGGTCTACAAATTTAACAGCACTATTTCACTGATTTTAATTACTGGAATAATGGCATAGGTTACAAATCAACGTGTATACACATATAATAAAAATAATAGTCGTCGTCCTATTATATGCACCAGTAGGTAACAAAACCAAATTGCAATGCAGGAGATAGGTACAACGCCATCTATCGGTAAAGTGTAAATCTATGACAATACTATTGAATTTGAACACGCTCTAATCTCTGACATGACAATGTCAATGTTCTCGGCGAGACGACTACTTCGTGATAATATTGAAGGTTTAAATTGGTTTAAACGATGTTTTTGTAGATGTACCCGATCGTGGCTACGGATTGATGAACTACGTTTCCAAAAAAAATCATTTTTACCCTAATCTGAAACTAAATTTAAATCTTAAATCTACTGAACCCATAATCTGAACTAGAATTATAAATTCAAATGTGAGTTTGTTTCTTACAAAGAAACAAACTTACACACTGTTACGTTTTCACAGATTAATTTCTCAATATAGGTCTTTCATCCAGAAAAACAACTACTGTCTTACTACAAAACCGTGTTTAACAGTGTTCTATATTGAATATGATTATTTAATGTAGATTTGTATTAAATTAAAACTTTTTCATAATAAAATGTATTTGCTTCTCAAAATCAGTTCTTCACGTAACGAAATGTTTCCTAGGGTCACCATATTATATAGAACACGCAAATTGTTCGGCAGCGTCTAACTAAACAGTGTGTTAAACACGGTTTTGTAGTAAGACAGCTACTGTTCCAGATTGATACCTAAATCAATTTATAAAATCTACTGTAGATTTCTCTGTTTTTATGTCTCTATGTTTCTTACCTAAGAGACTACGAGATACGAGCTAGCATACGTACCACGTTTTAATAAGCTGTATACTACACGGTATACACACCGCGTGGTGTCACTTCTTAATACCAACAATAAACTTCTTAACACCAATATTAAAAGCGTTGAAAATTTTCAATAGCAACTATTTTCGCGATAATCATCAAAACTAGATTATATTAAACCTATATTTTTTTCAATTAACGCCCTCAGTAGCGCAATCTCCCTGTATCGCGGAGCACTTAGCAATCATACAACTGAACAGACACAAATGACTCTCAAATCTGTCTGTCATTGATGTGTCAGTCTGACACAATTCTTTCCACAAAATTTCATGCAGTGACAGTTGACAAAGTGACCACTAAAACCACTTAATTAAAGATAAAGTATAAAATGGTGTTATGTACGCACATGAATGCAATAATCTAGTACACGGAAATACATATAACTACATATTATAAAACAAAGTCCCCTGCCGCGTCTGTCTGTTCACGATAAACTCAAAAACTACTAAACGGATTTTCGTTTGGTTTTCACCAATAGATAGAGCGATTCATGAGTCTAGGTCTATGATGTCTAGGTTTTGTATAAATTGGTTCAAATATGTTGATGATTGTTGAAGGTGTCTCTGCTACCCGTGCGAAGCCGGGTGGGTTGCTAGTAATATACTATATCTATATATTAATACGTGAAGCGAAAACTTTGGATCCCTTTTTACGAAAATTGGGCGGACGGAGGAGTATGAAATTTCGCACACTTATAGTTTATACAGAGAAGAAGTGACGAATGCTACAATTTTTGAACAATATTTGCTACAAAGTTAAAAAAAAATGCAAAAACGGGTACATACAGCTATGAGTATCCAGTATATATTTTGACCTCTCATGGTACAAAAGTCTATACAATGACAGGTCAAGTAATATTGGCCAATGAAATAAACCATGGTCGAAATTCGACCACCACGCGATCTATAGTTAAAATAAATACTTTAAAAGATTAGCACGCAATATTTTTGCTTGTATAAGAAAATTAAATTAATTTTTCTACTGAGACTCGGCAAAAAGGTACTGAATTCATTATTTACGCTTATTTTGCGTATCTATATATTAAAAGTTCACTCTCAGATTTTTACTAAATCAGTGGAAATTGGTGTGAGTACCTTTTATGTGACAACTTTGTACTTTATAATATTAAGTCACGCATATTTGGCGTAAGTAAGTATATAGTCAGATCGAGTTAGCTTTTTGGGACAAAAAATTGCTATTGGAACGGATTTTTTTTTTATCAATATTTAAGTATCAGGAATTATATTCAAGTAAAATTATAGCATAATATTGTCAGGTAAAGTGCCAAAAAAATGGTAAAAACTGGGTTTTTGCGTATGCAGCGAAAACGGAAGCTTCTACGAAAAAAGTAAATGTAAGTGTAAGTCTAGATAAAAAAATAGGCAGTCATGGGACTGCCGACAGAAGTGAAAACTTAAACGAAACCTTCCTTCCCTCTCTCTGTCCCTCCGTCCCTCCCTCCCTCCCTCCCTACCTCCCTCCCTCTCTCTCTCTCCTCCCTCCCTCCCTACCTCCCTCCCTCTCTCTCTCTCCTCCCTCCCTCCCTACCTCCCTCCCTCTCTCTCTCTCCTCCCTCCCTCCCTCCCTCTCCATGTCTCTCTGACGCTGTACATGTAAATATAGGAAACTCACCTCCGTCTTAAGAACTTTCGATCTCGTCATAATTTTTTTTTTAAATATGTCATATATTTAAAAAAAACTCGGACACATTTTTGATCAAGGTCATGTCTTGACGCGAGTTTAACATTTTTTACCCATCTCAAAAAGTGCCCAACGCCGCTAAAGAAGTTTTCACTTCAAAAAACAACTCCGTTCCAATAGGAATTTCATGAAATATATAACTAATATATTAAAAGCTCACTTTCAGATTTTACTAAATCTGTGGACATTGAGTGTACTTTTTTTTTAAATGCGACTGGTAATTTAATAGATCAGCCACAAACAATCTTCAGTTTAATTACATTAGTAGGGGAAAAAAACTATACTAATATAATAATGCTACTAATACAAATGTAAAAATAACAGTAGGTGATGTCGTATATTTTAAATTCAAATCACAAAAATATAACTATTTGGTTCTATCACCTATTTTCCTTCTTATGTAAGCTGTAAATCTCTTAAATATTTCCGATATCATCCACATGACAGAGTATTACGATTAAACATGTTATTGCAATGTCAAGATAAAATTGTACTGGTTTCGATAGTTTTATTTTATGAATAAATATTTGTGTCTTGGTGATTTATTACTCCTAAAATCAGTACTGCCTGATAAAATAGAGCAGGACTATCTATGTATCCAGATTGATAGTAAATCAGATGTCATAGAACAATATCCATTATTTAGCAGAGGCTTATTACGTCGGCCTATTTTTTTTTAAAAAGACAACTCCCGCATTAGGAATTACTCCTGTGTCGCGGGGGACTTTACAAACATAGAAACAACGGACACATAGAACACCCAGACTCAGGTAGGAATCGAACCCACGACCTATAAGCATAGCGGTCAGGGTCACTAACCACTAGACCAACAGACCAGTCATTTTGAGTAATTCGTTTTATCGCTGGACTGAATGTATAATGTAATCGTGGGAGAGCCATGCTAATCGTGGGAGAGCCATGCTTCGGCACGTATGGGCCAGCTCGACCGAAGTGATACCACGGCCTCACAGAAAACCGGCAGTGAAGCAATTATTCCATTGCTTTTCGCCGAGTGAGTGAGGTTACCGGAGGCGCTAACCCTTCCCCCCCCCCTCTTCCATCCTTCCCCACCTTAAAGGCTGGCAAGGCACTTGTGACTTGAGTTGCATGTGCCCATGGGCGGCGGTAGTCATTTACCGTCAGGTGACCCGTCTGCTCGTTTGCACCCTATACCATAAAAACAAAAAAAAAAGTCATTCTTTCAATTCTGACAGAAACGTTGGTAACGTTGAAACTTTATGCGTAAGAAAAAAAATTTGAACAGTACTTAAATAACACGTGTTAATCTTACCTGGAAGTGATAAGTGATAACTGATGATCAAATTCACACATTTGATCACTTTTCTACTGTAAAAAGTTACCCACAGTAAAATACTTACGTCATATATTTACGTTTACTTGCACGCCATACTGAAATGAATATATCCTATTATAGTTTTTGCAGAGTGAGATTAACAGAATTATTTAATGCCACTTATCTCAATACATAATATTTATCTGCACAAAGATAAAAGCTATCTAAGTAATGGTAATTAAGAAGTTTCACAAATTAATTTCTCCATTTTATCTAGATCAGTAATTTATTTATTTCAGTATTTTGAGGTAGCGGGTCAACAAATAGTCTAATGTTCAGTCAGAAATTTTATTTTTAAGTTGTCATTGCGACCAGGGCCTAAGCTTCTCTTAATTTATTAGCATGTGAATTTAGTCAGTTCCATTTCTATAGAACCATTTCACACAGCCCTTGGTAAAGTGGTTGTTAAGCTGGCTCTTTGTAGGTTCAAGCTCATCATACTGTACATAAGGTTCCAATGTGTATAGTTATTTCCATAGAGTAGATGAACTCACTGAAAAAAAAAAACACTGAAAACCAAAAATAAATAAACAAAATCAACCCAGCAAAAAAAATCTCTCAACAAAATAAATCACATAGAATTTGCCTAGTCCCTATTGAAAGAAAGAAAGAAAGAAATAATTTTTATTCTGACTCACACAGTGCGAAGTTTTATGACAAGATTTTCTATTATAGAGTTTCAATGGTAAGATGAAAGTAATCTACAAGTATCAACAAATCCTACTAATATTTTAAACGTGAAAGTTTGTGAGGATGTATGGATAGATGGATGGATGGATGTTCGTTTGTTACTCTTTCACGCAAAAACTACTGAACCGATTGCGATGAAACTTGGTGTGTAAATAGCTGGAGACCTGGATTAACATATAGGCTACTTTTTATCCCGATATGGTATGTAGATAGCTGGAGACCTGGATTAACATATAGGCTACTTTTTATCCCGATATTCCCACGGGATCGGGACTTACGCGGGTGAAACCGCGGGGCGCAGCTAGTACTGCATAATTGAGAACGTTGTTGTCGTTTTATTTGTATTAATTTAATCATAATGTGCCATCTTGGCAGCTTTGTAAGACGAGGAGTAATAATGGTAAAAATAGTAAACACAATTACTTGACAGAGTGGCACGGGGAACTTCAGGATGTTTTTTTTCCTTTTAGAAGTAACAGCTTGTAGTTAGTGTATCCTTATAATCGAGGAAGGATGTCCTTTGCAGTAGTCGGATATTATTCTATCAATACGATCTATGAAAGACAGACCTAATATGATCTAGGAAATGCCTCGAAGCACAAAGGGGTATATTTTTATTTTATTAATTACAATTTTTTTGTCATTTACAAGAGATTTATTTAAAGATATTACGGTATTTATAGATGTTATTATTTACAAGACTTGCCCATCGAAATTTGGTAAATTCCATTAGTACCTACATACAATCACGCCCATTTCCCGAAGGGGTAGGCAGAGGCGAATTAAGCACATTTTGACAATTATAATTTGATCCTTTCACTTGGCACTTAGGGAGTTTATGGGATGTGTTATAATAATAGGTAATAATTTAAATAATAGAATCAGTCTTACAATATACCTAAATATCGTTTTGGATCAAGGGCTTTTATTTTTTGAAGTTGTTTTGTCCACTGAAATTCTACTGAAGCGGACCTTCATACGTTAAACTAAACCAAAACTCGACGAATTAAACAAATAGGTATCGCTGAAATGAAAATGTCTACTTAAATACACCGGAAGCGGCCGGATGCCTGGTAATTGCTGAGGGTGTAGTTTCTGAGAAACTTTTGACATCTGTTGGGTTATAAACTTATTAATCACTAAGTTTATAGTTGGGTTAATGGAGACGACAAACCGACGCTTCTCATTAGTACGAATACTTCCAACGTGATTAATCATTCTGGTCCTTTCCAATTGTAAGTAACTTTATTTATCAATAAAAATGCCTTTCCGTTAGATTAAACTGCAGTACCGATTTTTAAGACTTCAAAAGTGTATTTGTGTATAGTTAATGTTCAATAACTTTCCGTAATATTTGTATGAATACTAAATAGAAGCATTTCATAAGTAAATGTTTTGACCTCAAAACTTTGATTAAGCTAAAAGCCTGTGCCGCATAATTTTGTGCGATCTTGGTTGTCTTCGCAATAAAAGTATTTGAAAAGTAAATTTGTTGACCTCAAAACTTAGATTAAGCTAAAAGCCTGTGCCGCATAATTTTGTGATGTGCAATGGCACAGCAGTAGCAATAGCAGGTTAATTGATGTATCTTCTCAAGGGAATTTCTCATTATTCTGTCACGTGCAGTAAAAAGCGTTGTCCCAAATGGACCGGTTATGTGATTTCGGTTCGATTGATGATCAATATCAATACAAGGACATAATATAAATAATTTTTAATATCTACGTTTTTTCATTTACATTCAAAAATATTTATAACCAGCGTACAGTTTACTTGCCATGTAACTACATACAAGTTATCTTGTCATTCTCTTGGAAGTTATTTCAAATTTTCATTTAGATTGTGATTTTGATTTATTTTAGATAGTAAAAAAAGAGTAGTAGAGCCGGGAAATTTGCTTGTTGGTTTCAAACAACCCAAAGCATTAATTATTCTATACACTTTCATAAATAAATCTGGGCTGAACCCTAAAAATTATAATTTAATGAAACTGGTGATAACAAATTATGGACGTTTATTTTAATAACATTTATCATGTTATTGAAATAAAGAAATACATATAATAATTATATAGATAGTAATAGGCGTGTACCATCTTCATTCTTTGTAAGTTGTCCTAAATAAATAAATAAATCTTCATCGTCTCTTTCCATCAGGTATAGTCATCATCAGTATCAGAGTATACACCAGTGTATTGAAACAAAGTGAAAGTTTGCGAAGGTGCTTATTCATGCTTGTTAATCACGTCCTAACCTTTAAAAAGAATTAATTGAAATTTGGGATAATATTAGATAATTGAAATGTACGAGTTAAACATGCCTGTGTACTGTCTTTAATACGACAGAATTTAATAAATTTTACAAGATTTTAGCTCAATCAATTATTAGGTATATCTTATTATTTAGTATATCCCTTTTTTCAATAACACATTTCTTCCTTTAAATTATTTTTTACGTATTTAGGATATTGTACGGAATACTTACCAGTTATAATAAATGTGGTAATACGATAAAATATTTGAGAAATTAAAATAATTATAACATTGATTTATAATCTGCATAATGCTGCTAAGCAACAGATGAGGTGTAACATCAACAACGGTAGGTATACCTTTGAATTGGATGAGCGTGGTGTGTGCCGGTCCCGACACATGATGCTGCTCTCTTGTGACGTCATAGGTGGTACAAAAAAGTGACGAGCTGGGTTTTCATGTAAATAAGCGCATTCGATGTATCTAGTTCCATAGAACTACATAGCGCGAGTACTACTAATGGTTATTATAGATTTTCTGAACTGAGTGAAAACTGTTTCTCAGTGTTATGTTTAATATTCGCGACTCAATGATGAGGAAGTTGTTTAACAATAGATACATTTACGACGAAACCGATATACTCCGCTTAATTACAAGCCTAAGGGGGTTCATTACAAGCTATAATTTAAATGACATCATCAAAGTTATATGTATGGCAATACACTACGCTGTTAACGGTATTGTGCGAAAATAAATTAACCTGAATGATAACAGCGTAAATACGTACTACTAAGAAATCGAATTTTATATCTTTAAAGGCCGTGACGATATAAAATACCGATGTGTACACACTTCAGATAATATTAACAAGTCATCTACATAGATAAAAATGAAACGCTCTTCCTTTGTAAGCGCATCACTTGAAAATGTCAGTATGGATTAACGATTTTTTTTTTCAAATTAAGTCGATCACAATTTTTTTTTTTGCTGGACAATTGTGCTAAGTTGAGTATATATTGCCAGGTTTTAGTGAAATTTAGTGGCACTGAGAAATAGATGTCAGTAACAAATAGACCTTGTTACGAAAAAGACAAGGTTGATTTCATATGAAGAAATTAAGTCAGGTTTTAGTTTAGTCAAATGTACAATAGAATTGGCACCAATGTCTGCCAGATCAACTAGTTTATAGTTTGTTCGTTTTTCGTATAGAGTTTGGATTGAAGAAAAATTACATTTTTTTTAAATTAAATCTATCACAAGTTAAATTATTTATTGTGTTTTTTCATTTTATTATTCAATGTCTGCCAGGTCAACTAGATTAATATTAAAAAAAATATATAATATTGTTCGTTTTAGATTTGTCACTGTCACATTCATTTGTTAACAAAAACCTTTTAAAAACCTTTAAATACTCTGCACGCGAGATAGACTATATTAAAAAAAAAATTAAATGTTAGTAATTAAATACGGTTTTACAAAATTATAAACATTCAAAATAGAAAAGATAAAGATAAAGCCATTATGCAAAACATCTGGTATAAGTATGCCAAATTTAAAATAGTTTCCATCTCTCTAAACACACATATACATATATTATACATTCTCTCAGTTTGCTTGTTGATCTTTGTAATCCAGGCTCATTGAACTTCCATTCAATATGAATACAGGCTTTGAACTAAATCACTTAAACACCGTTGGTACGCCCCAAATCCGTCGTAATTTATATTATTGAGATTGGTAACATACATATATGTATGTATACATAATAGGGTAGATGACTGTCGAGTCAAATCAGTATCTTTTTAGTAAACGTCAAAACGGTAGCTTCCGTACAGTTTTGTATTTGAAATGCTGAGGCGTGACGTCACGCCTTAGTATTATCAAATCATTGACTTTTAATGTTAATTTAACAATTAAAAACGAAATTAAAAACGTTAAAATAAAACTAGACGACAATTTACAGTATTTTAAGTTATTTTATTGCGACACTAGGGGAAATAATTTATTTTGCGCATAGGCATCTACCCAATTGTATATCAATGCAAGTAACCTTAAATCCCACTAATATTATAAATGTGAAAGTTTGGATGGATGGATGGTTGTTACTCTTTCATGCAAAAACTACTGGACCGATTGCGATGAAACTTGGTACGTAGATAGCTGGAGACCTGGATTAACACATAGGCTACTTTTATCCCGATATTCCCACGGGATCGGGACTTACGCGGGTGAAACCGCGGGGCGCTGCTGGTATTATAAATGTGAAAGTTTGGATGGATGGATGGATGGATTTTTATTACTCTTTCATTCAAAAACCACTGAACCGATTGCGATGAAACTTGGTATGTAGATAGCTGGAGACCTGGATTAACGCATAGGCTACTTTTATCCCGATATTCCTACGGGATCAGGACTTACGCGAGTGAAACCGCGGGGCGTTGCTAGTACATCATATATTAGTTTGCTTTGACAAATATATTATAAAAGTGTCTGTCCACCTCTTTATACAGTGTTAAATACAAAGAAGCCATAGGTACTTTAATTATGGTGTTATTACTAATTATTTTCTTTGAATCGAATCCAAACAATGGTACATTTTTTTCTTTTTAGGGTTCCGTACCTAGAAAGGAAAAAAACGAAACCCTTATAGGATCACCTTGTTGTCCGTCCGTCCGTGGGTCTGTCTGTCTGTCAAGGCCCTTTTTCTCAGGAACGTGTGGAGGAGGTATGAAGCTGGAATTTATATCAAATACTCAAATTTACTGTCCTTTAGAGCTGTGAAAAAATCAAACTTTTAAGCCAACGCAATCAAAAGATGCAGCCGTTTATGTCGCAAATTTACGCAAATTTTCGACACTCCTCCAAACCTACAGGGTACTTCCCGTGAACTCAGAATCTTGAAATTTTGTACGAAGCAACGTCTTATAGCACAGATAAAAATTGCGAAAACCGTATATTTTTAGTTACATCATATAATAAAAATATTTTACGGAACCCTCGGAGCTCGAGTCCGACTCGCACTTGGCCGGTTTTTTATTGTACACCTATAACGCTGCGATTTTTGAGACATTTTACGGGATTCTTATTTTTTAATTGAAACTAGGTAACTTGGGGTTCAGATACTAACTGTACCAAAGTCCGATTTATTATCAATATGTTTGTTTGGCAAAAACACGTGTTTATTTAAACGTTTTAATTATTTCCTAAAATCTTGTTACTGAATTTTACATTATTTCTATAGATAAGGAGTAAACTCCAATAAAGCACAAAAAGTACAACAAAGCGTTAAAGCGTTACGCTGCCAAACGATCACAAAATTTTACTCTTAAGATTTTTTTGGTACCCGACGCCTTATATGAAAATCGATTCTAAGGAGTAGACTCCAATGATAATGAAATAAAACATTTTATTTTATAGCCATTATATGTTGCTTACAAAGCAATTTAAGCAAAAAAAATAAAAAAAAAATATGTTACGTTATACCTCAAATAAAAACGCTATTGACGAAGAAAAATAAAAAATCTTTTAACTTCAAAAGAGGGATATCAGTAAATCAATTTCCCTAATAAAATCAACTGAGTATTCCATCGTTAATCCAACTGTTTTACATAATATTGATGCGAAACCAATCGCCCAAAAACATGATAAGCCAATCTAATCTATAACGGTGCGATTATGAATAAAATTCGTTTCGCCCACATAGTTCTCAATCATACGTATTTAATGCACGTATTTTAAAATTACAAAAACACGAACATAGAAACTCCTCCTTTTTTTAAGTCGGTTAAAATACCTAATATTTTTAGAATGGAGCATAGACTAGTGAATTTATGTACAGTGTTGGCGAAACCTAAGGAAACGGTGTCTGACGGTAATGTATGAGTACCAATTACTTACACAATAGAACTTTACAAAGACAACAGTGAAATTCAGTTATTCCTTATTTAAATTTCGACTGACGTTTTATATAAATTTTCAAATTACTGGCCGCTCTTATAGAAATCCTTATTCTAATTTTGAATTCAAATTGTATAAGGATTCTGGGTATTCCATAAATTCGCTTCAAATTAAATTTCTCTATTATAATAATTGTCTATAGTCAAAATGTCTATTATATTATATTTTTTTTATATTTAAAGCTATTATTGCCTACGTTATACATCTTACATGTCATTGCTTAATTTTATACCAAAAAATAGTTATAGATATAGAGAATAATAGATTTCAGAAATTGCGGCTAAAATAAATGGAACGTAAAACCTTCACTTAAGGGCTTTTGCAAGAGTTACCAGGGAAAGTGGTGTTTTGCTAGGAATAATCATATTATACCTGTAATGGATTATTACTATATTGAACTCTTTACCTACAATCATTATTATTAATATTTATACATTCTTCGACCGCAGCTCCACCAGTCGAGATGACGTCCGAGCTGTCAGTCTTCACTTCTTTTTCCGAACTATATATGTAAAAAAATCGTGTCACATTGTTTGTTTGTGATGAACTCCTAAATTAATAAACCTATTTAAAGGAAATTCCAACTTGAGAGATAGAATAGTTTTTTTTCAATTGCAAATTATCTAGCCACATCAACGTGTGACCGGGTAGCTAGCATACTTTATATAAATCTATGCTAATATTATAAAGCTGAAGAGTTTGTTTGTTTAGTTGAACGCGCTAATCTCGGGAATCCGGTTCCAATTGAAAAATTATTTTAATTTTGGATAGCCCATTTTTTAAGGTAGGCTATAGGATATATAAATTCACGCTACAACCAATAGGAGCGGAGCATCAATGAAAAATGTTGTAAAAACGGGGCAAAATTACAAACGCGAACGAGTTGCGCGGGTCAGCTAGTCAGAAATAAAGTTCCAGTCGATTTAGCTATCATTTCACATATGATAGAATTCCAGTTCCGTTATCTATTCCAAATAGGTTGGAATACTGCAATACCTCCATGAATAAAAAAAGCTAGTCAAAATATAACTAGCGAGAACACTATGATTACCTACTTTTTCTCACATTTCAACAATTTTTCAGTAGTGATTATGTTCTAAAGAATTTTCTATAACGATAGGACTTTTATCTGTTTAAAATAGTGTTACACATACTACTCTGTCAAGAAAGTACCGAGAAAAGGTCAATAAAACACAAAATGTTAACTATTCTTCCAAATTTATTGTATCGCCTTCAAAGTAGCTCCCTTCAGAAATAATACACTTACGCCAACGAATAATCGATGCCCTTGTGCGATGGCGCGTTGTCGTGGTGTATTATCCAAGAATTTTCTTTCCACAAATTTGGCCTTTTTCGACGAATTTGCTCTTTCAAACACCGCATAACATTCGAATAATATTCTTTATTTATAGTCTAAACTTCTGGCAACAATTCCGAGTGCACAACATCTCGTTAGTCAAAGGAAACTGTCAACATGTCTTTGACTTTTATTCGACTTTGTCGTGGTTTTTTCGGTTTCGGTTCAGTTGGAAATGGCCATTCCGAAGCTTGTTGACTAGTTTGCATGTCAAACTCGTAAACCCATATCTCATCACGAGTAACAATGCTGTTTACGAATGTAGGGTCAGAATTGACTCGTTCTAGCATGTCTTCAGAGACTTTTATGCGATTGAATTCTTGAAGAAAATTCAGATCTTTCGATATAGACGAGCGGCAACGAATTTCATGCCCAAGCGATTATTTAAAATGGTACGAATCGATTCGTTAGATACAGAAAGTTCAGCGGCCATCTCTCTCAAACTTGAATGAGGATTCAGTCAGTTCAGATTTCAGTCACAATTTCCTTCACTTTAGCGATGTTAACTTCAGTTGAAGACATTGATGTCCAACCAGAGCGAGGCAAATCTTCCAACAAATCTCGACCGGTTTTGAATGTACCACTCATATGCACGAGTTTCTGATAAAGTCGATTCGCCGTATACTTTCTGTAACATTTTCAGCGATTTTACTTGAATGTTTATTTGCAATGCAAAATTTGAGAGAAATTCTTTGTTCGATGTTTTTATCCACTATAAAAATCGCAAAACACTCTTTAGATGAGCTTACAAAATCGAGTA
Source organism: Euplagia quadripunctaria (assembly GCA_963859945.1). Taxonomy (NCBI): domain Eukaryota; kingdom Metazoa; phylum Arthropoda; class Insecta; order Lepidoptera; family Erebidae; genus Euplagia; species Euplagia quadripunctaria. The sequence goes on from OY982567.1 coordinate 20,532,761, forward strand.
CTGAAAACAAACTAAATGACAGATACGAGGGGTGATCAAAAAGTAATGATAAACGGGTATTTCTAATAAAGATAAAAATCCAAAAAAAATTGTTTTCACTTCTTCGGTCCTTCACTACTTTCCACCTAAAAAATTGTATAAATAGGACATCATTTGGAGGAGCTACATTCATTTGAATACCAGCAGTCGGAGCGACAACACGAAAATGGAGAAACACGAAGTGAGATGCGTCATCAAGTACCTCTGTTTGAAAAAAATGTCTACCAAAGAGATACACGCTGATTTGGTGGAGACACTGGGGGACTCTGCTCCTCCATATTCTACGGTGGCACGGTGGTGCAAAGAGTTTAAGCTGGGTAGAACATCCACAGAAGATGAACATCGCGAGGGACGCCCAACCTCGTCCCTCACTGAGGAAATCGTGAAAAAAGTCGAAGATATCGTATTAGCAGACCGAAGAGTAACCATCAGACATTTAGCTGAGGTCACAGGGATCTCATATGGCAGCATCCAAAGCATTTTGACCGGCAAAATGAATATGAAGAAGGTCTCCGCGCGTTGGGTACCGAGAATGTTAACGGACGAACAAAAGAAAAAGCGAGTTGACATTTCAAGAGCCAATCTTGCAAAGTTCCAGGCTGACCAAGAAAATTTTTTGTCTCGATTTGTGACCATGGACGAAACATGGATCCATCATTTTGATCCTGAGACCAAACAACAATCGATGACTTGGAAAAGGCCATCCTCACCGACGCCGAAGAAGTTCAAAGTCTCGAGCTCGGCGGGCAAGGTTATGGCGTCCGTTTTTTGGGATGCTGAGGGAATCATAATGGTTGATTACCTGGAAAAGGGAGCTACTATAACGGGCTCCTACTACGCTGATCAAATAAGACGACTGCGAGAAGCCATAAAGAAAAAAAGACGGGGCAAACTCCGAGCGAAAGTCCTGTTTCATCAGGACAACGCACCTGCACACAAAGCCGAAGTTGCGACGGCTGCCATTCGAGAAGCAGGCTTCGAACTGGTCGAACACCCACCCTATTCTCCAGATTTAGCCCCCAGCGACTTTTATTTGTTTCCTCGGCTCAAGGAACACCTCAGGGGCAAGAAATTTGAGGATGATAGCGAGGTTATGGCTGCTGTAGAGGCATTTTGGGAGAGCCAAGATAAAGATTTTTTTTTAAAGGGTATTTTAGGCTTAGAGAAACGTTGGACTAAATGTATCGACTTGTTAGGAGACTATGTAGAAAAATAAATTAAATTTAAACTAGAATCGTTGTTTTATTATACTCATTATCATTACTTTTTGATCGCCCCTCGTATTGCTCAAACTTTGCGCCAATATAGAAAACAGTTGTGCCAACTGAACCACAAAAAGTGTGTACTTTAATTATTCCTTTTTAAACTTCAACTGGCGTTTATTATTTTGCCAAATTGATTACCAACGTTTATTGATCATAGATAAATTACATTATCTTAATACCGTTTGTATTAGAATATAATAGGTAGGTATATAAGTGTGTCACTTATCATAAGATTAAAACTATATTGATGATTATGCCCTAGCAACCCTACAATACTTATTATCAGTAGCATCTGCTTCACTGTGTGTTTTTAGTGTGACACAAACAACATCACAATAACATAACAATGTATCAGAAACTCAAAGTCCATTCTTGACACAGTAATAAAACTGGTATCGGTTAAGTAAATAGATTACTATCTAATACAATTTAATAAATTATAATAGAAACACCATTATTACTTATAGCTATGGTATGGTTTTATAGCTGATAAACTTTATGGTAAATCTTATCAGATCAAAAACATAAATGTAAGGCCAAGTTTCATAGAACGGAGCGAGCCGTTCTCGATTTCAGACGAACAAAAATATCTGGAATCAGATCAAAAACATACATGTTAATGTAAGGGCAAGATCTTCGTCACTAAAAATAAGAAAACAAATCAGAATTTAGCGTCAAGTTACACCGTGTTAAAATGTAAATCGAGTTTACATTTTAAAATGGTGTAACGAGTTGTATAAGTTTATACTAAACTTATACAACTCGTTCATACATTCATACACTTACGCGTGTATCCCCGAAGGAGTAGGCAGTGGTGTATAAAACACCGACATTTTGCCAACTTGGCACTTTCGGAATTAAAGATGGGTTCCCATCCTTAATTCCGATTGGGAGTATATTGAAACGGAAAGATGGGTAAGACAAGGGAACGAAAGGAACATTGCTTACACGGATGAATCGGGGAGGGTAAACAGTAGCTCGCGGAGGTCAGGGTCGCATTCCTGTCACTCGAAATAGGTGTTCGAACATCCAGCTACAGCCAGTAACTAAAATAAGATTCACAACATTTACATTGTACCATGGTGGAACTTGACGCTAAATTCTTCTTTCTTTATTCGTGGGAGATTATTAATGCTTCGGCACGTATGGGCCGGCTCGACCGGAGTGATACCACGGCCTCACAGAAAACCAGCAGTGAAGCAATAATTGCATTGCTTTTCGCCGAGTGAGTGAGGTTTATCGGAGGCCCCAACCCTTTCCTCCCCCGTTTTTTCTCTCTCCCTTCTTCTCCTCTTCCCCCTCCCCCTTTTCCCCTACTCCTACTTTTAAGGTCGGCAACGCACTTGTGACTCTTGAGTTGCAGGTGCCCATGGGCGGCGATATGTCACTTCACTTCACTTCACCATCAGGTGACCTGTTTGCTTGTTTACCCGCCATACTATAAAAAAAATTTACTGACTTTCGGCTTGTGATGCATCTATCTCTCTTCCACTGTTTTCTTATGACGTTATCACGTAAAAGTATCGTCGGTAAACCGACTTTACAGACAACCATTTTTTTTTTTAGTGACAAAGACTTGCCCTTACATTCACATTTATATTTTTGATCTGATTCCAGATATTTTTGTTAGATATAATGAGTCTAATGACAGATAATCTGGCAATTGGTTGAGTTATCTATTTTTAACAAAGTTGTAGTTTTGAAATTTGGCATATCGTGTAGTAAGAAGGCCTTGACGGTGTATACAATATTTCTTATCTTTCGATTCTGAGTCTTTATCGTGTAAATAACCATACATAATTATAGCACTGGAGGTACCGTGGGCTCGAAAACTTGCCCGTGCATACCTGTGTGCATAGATCAGTAATTAATTAATTATTGTACCTAAATTTTGTTATTAGTAACTGTAAATTCGATACAGTATTAGAAAAACACTGGCAACATAAAGTGAAATCATCTGTCAAATGTATTTACGATAACATATTTAGATTTTACAGGATGACAATATTCAATGTATTTTATTAGAAACGCATTGTTTACAAGTCGCTAAAATCATTTAGTCATTAATATTGATACCTAAAAGTAACAAATTGATGTGGCTATAGAGCAAATGCCTGTTTCTTCGGTTATTTAAACATTCTTTAGGAAAACGGATGTATTTTATCGATCGCTTTTAACAGATTGTATGTAATTTATTTATGATAAAACGTGTTAAATATAATAAGGAACATGAGATATTTTTTTACCACAAGCATATAAAAAAATTAAAACACTTTTTTTTGTTACCAAAAATGCGGTTTTTTGCGCGCGAAAACGGACATGCAGTTTCGATGACTGCACTCGTGTCCGTCACTGGTCATAAAAACTTGTTCGTTGTTTCTTTAGCTTGGAATTTCGAGAGAATTTTTGTAAAAGTACATAACGCAATGCAAGCTATCTAAAATGGGCCATCCTGATCGTCCATCAACATCAGGTTGTCATAACAATGCCACTAATAATGTTCTGAGAAAAAGCCGTATTGATTCATGTTTAATGCCATTGTGTCCATCTATTTCGACAAACGGTTGAACCTGTAAGCATTCCATATGTATAAAAATAACATGTTTTAGATAATAATATGTCAATCAAGTCAATCCCACTAATATTATAAATGTGAAAGTTTAGATGGATGAATGTTTGTTATTCTTTCACGCAAAAACCACTAAACGGATTGCGATGAAACTTGGTATGTAGATAGCTGAAGACCTGGATTAACGCATAGGCTACCTTTTATCGGGATAAAAGGTAGCCTATCATCATCATCATCATCTAAGCATATCCCGATCCCGTGGGCATATCGGGATATGCCCACGGGATCGGGACTTAAGCGGGTGAAACCGCGGGGCGCTGCTAGTGTTTTAATATAGCAGCGACATTTATAAATGAAAGTGAGCTTTTTTATCCATTTTTTGGATATGTCTTCAATTTGCAAGTTCATCTTATATAGGTATACAGTTCATAATTTTTTTTCAAAAGTAAATGGTAAGTAGATATACTATATTTACTCTATATTTGAAAACTCTGCACTTTCGACAAAAAAAAAACACAACCATATTATCACAAACTTTTCGCAGATTCCTAGGAGGCTGGTTTGATGAACCTACCTTAAATTATTTTTTTGATTAATGAAATGCAATTAATATTTGCAAAAAAAGAATGTTTACTTTCACAACTATAACTTCAAATAAATTGACATAACAGAAGTGACGTCACTAGACGCTGATTGGTGTATTAAAATACGTTTTGTTTCACGTTATTTTAATTCGTAATTACTGTAAAAATCAATATTAACTAACATAAAAATGTTGCAGTCACCCTTCTATTATATTTTTTATAACATTTTAAGAACAGAACGTTCATCAATATTGCATTTGCGTTTGTCCTATTATCTCCCTCAATAATAAAACACGTTGGATAAATTCCAATTGAAATGATACGTTGTGCATTTGATGTACATCAAAATTGCCCTTTACAGCATATTATTAAAATGCATATCTTAGAAAATATCAGAGCTTTAAAAAGCGGGGGCAGAGCGGCTGGCGGACCGGACCGATTTTGATTATTCTTTTTTGTTAGATAGGGTACCTCAAAGGTGGTCCCATGTCAAGGAAGTCAGGATCTGATGATGGGATCCTGATAAAATTGAGAGAAACCCTCGAAAATTGTAGGAACGAATAGTGTTTCTGTTTACTTTTCACTACTTTATGAGGTTTTTGCGTTTAGAATCATCATCATATCATGTAGCTGAGCTAATGATGAAAAAAAATCATATTATAAAAATCTTCACTACATATTATAAAACAAAGACCCCCGCCGCGTCTGTCTGTCTGTTCGCGATAAACTGAAAAACTACTGAACGGATTTTCATGCGGTTTTCACTAATACACAGAGTGATTCATGAGGAAGGTTTAGGTGTATAATTTGTACCCTTGCGAAGCCGGAGCGGGTTGCTAGTATATATATAAGCAAAACTATAGCTTAGTTTTAGTTTAGTTATTCTTTGTGAAAACAAAATGAACAAATAAGAGTATAAATATTTCTAAAGCACTTTACAATGCGTCATCGTGCATATCGAACGCGCCAGAGATGTTAAAGGAAATGACCAACACGTACGTAATCTGAATTGGAAATACTTTTAACATACTGTTGAAGCCGCTTTTACTATGGGTAGCCTAAATAGTTAACCATAACACACTCCAACTTACAAACACCTAGAGTATAAGCTGTTCATAAGTTTTCCTAACGATAGTATCCACAATGATAACGATAGTTATAAGCTTCACAATATTGTAATTGATAAAAATAACCTGACACATCTCACCCACGGCCGTCTGATCTCAAACGGGGCAGAGCCTATACTATGGTAACCAGACTGCTGCATACTTATATATTTCTAAATACATACATATTATAGACTAGCAACCCGCCCTGGTTTCGCACGGGTAGCAGAGACATCTTCAACAATCATCAACATATTTCAATCAATTTACACAAAATCTTAACAAATTATACACCTAAACCTTCCTCATGAATGACTCTGTATATTAATGAACACCGCATGAAAATCCGTTCAATAGTTTTTCAGTTCATCGCGAACAGACAGACAGACAGACGCGGTGGGGTGTTTTATAATATGTAGTGATAAATTATACCCAGACACAGAACAAAAGACCATGTTCATCACACAATTATTTTTCCTGGGTGGGAATCTCACCCTCGACCCACGACCCCTGGCTTAGCAGTCAGGGTCACTAACCACTAGACTAACCGACCAGTTAGAGTGGCGGTGTAACTATTAACGTCATCTAATTGGTAAACGATTCGGAATTACGCCTGGCGAAATAGATAATCCAAATTTAATAAGTGGTGCACAAAGAATGTACTTCCTACTCCTTATCTAAATGTAAATTTTCTTATGTCAATTTATACAGTTTGAAGATTTTCATATTTATGAGATTGATCTTGTAATCTCTTTTAGCAATTTTTGACGAGCAAGAGCAGCTTTGATTATCATTATTTATCATTTTTAAATGCTCCTCATACAGCGTGATTTTGAATCGGTTTTGCAAAAGAAAATTTCATACTTCATATCAATAATATAATCCATAAAAAGTATTCGTTTCGTAAAATACTAATATTTTTTTATAAATATCACAATTTATGTCGTTTGTAAACAATAAATGAGAACTCGTGGTATGGGCACTCATTAGTCGCACTACGGTCGTTCTACGTACTACTACGTTTTTCGCTACGATCGACTTAATTCAATTTTTTACACATTAGGTAACTAAGCCGCAAAATAATTTCAAAATAAAGAGGCAGGCGTCAAAAAGGCGAGACACGTTGGCACCACTCGTGCGCAACCGCGCTCTGCGATTCATTTCGCCGGCGACAGCGACCCGATTAGATGCATTTTATCATAAATTGTAATATTGTTTACGTGCCTACAAGAAAATAAGTCGTCAGTTCGAATATGCCATTACAGAGTTTAGCAATAATGAACTGTATGCTGTTGCCTGTTCATGAAATGAAAAGACTTGTTTATTTCCGCGAATACAAAAGTTGTCCATTATAGATAAGTCATCCATTGCAATAGCACGGTAATATTATCTATCCAGTATTGTGACTCGGCGCTGTCCTTGAAATAATTACCGGCTGTAGGTAATTATTTCACGCGCGGTACGTAAACACGCGAAAGGGCTGCCCGCCCACAGTATTTGAATTTCATCTACCTACTTGAGTTTCTTTATAGTATAGTGATTGTAAATATTATAATATATTTTTTATTTAAAAAAATGAAATTTATTGTGAATGAAATAGGAAATGTTCAATAAAATACATGTTGCGTTTTCATATTAGTAGATTTAAGAGTTTCTTTCTAGTTTTGTGATGCGGCTCGAAGGATCATAAAGATGTACGGTGAGAGACCTTACACCTTGTGCTGATGATAATTGTGAGTACCGCGAGCCGAGGTTTCTTTGATTGAAAAAACGTTTACTCCTTTAAAGTTTAATTGGTACTAAATGTAAATTATACAATTATTAAGGAGCAAACGCGGCACCGCGCAGTTGGTGCTAGCGTATGCAGAAAACATTCACTATGATATTGTACGGGTTTGCTGTACTATTATAATATATGTGAGGTGGGGGATAAATGGGGATGGAAAAAATACTTTTAAGCAAGCGAAACCACGGGCCAAAAGCTACTAACAAATGAAATATATATTTCATATTTGAAATCGATTTTAGTTTAGTTAGTGGTTTTTGAACAACAAATTAAACAAAAGTCAATCAATATCTTATCGAGACATTTACCTAATATCTGAAAACCAATTTCATAAATGTACAATATGAATTTTTTTTTTGTTCAAAGACTCAGGTATATAAATAGATAATATTTGCAGGACAGGTGTCATAGATACAACATACCAGGAAATTTTTAAGGTTCCGTTTCCGTTCCTCAAAAGGAAAAAGCAACTCTTATAGAATCACTTTGTTGTCCGTCTGTCTGTCAAGACCCTTTTCCCAGGAACGCGTGGCGGAAATTAAGTTCAAATACTGTATGTCTGTAGTCCCTTAAAGCTGTAAGAAAATCAAGCTTCTAAGTCAACGCATTCAAAACATCCGTCCATTTGAACATTTTGCAGGTAAATCAAAATTTATACTTCAACTGACCTAGAATAGTGAAATTTGACAATAAGCAAGGTCTCATAGCACAAGTAAAGGAAAAAATGCGAACGCCGTTAATTTGTTGTATTATAAAAAAAATGCGATTACAAACTTATATTTTGCGGTTGAAAAATTGACTGTGACGCACATCGATGTATGGAAGAGTGTTTTTGGAACTGCAAGTTAAGTTTGTCTTACAGAAACAAGGAGAAAAATCTTCGAGGGTACCTATAGTAGGTACTCTCCGATAAAATGCATTTGCCAAAAGGTAACTCGTGCAATAATTGAGAAAATACGTGAAGTGTTAAAATAAATTGTCTCCTATTCAAAAACATCATTATTTCTGATCAGTAATGCATGTTTTTAAAGTAAAATTTCACATCGCTACTAACAACCTGTTATCGGAAAGGTTTTTTAAATGCATTTATTCGATTCCTTTTGCAATACCACTCTAATTAAATTATTGTTTAACTTTTTACCAAATATGAAGTGTAGTTTAACGAAAATATCTAAATAATTTTGAGTTTAGACTTTAGATTTTCAGAAGTCCTATCTAATATTATAAATACGAGAGTGAGTTTGTAAAATTTAACAAAAAGAACACAGAGTACCTTTCATAAAAAAAAAACAGTACACGACGCGACTCCCCGAATTGATTGACTAATGTGTGAATGTTTCGCGAGATCAAAGCCCGCGCAAAAGCTAGTTTAAATTAAAGTTTTCAGTGCTGATTATGATTCAGAAAGATTTTAACGATTGATGATTTGATTTAATGGATAAATGATTTTTTTACAGAATATAGGTGCTAAAATTTAGTTAATGACATAAAAAGGTATCGACAGATAATTATTTAACGTCTTTTTGATGAAGAAAATCTTTTTAGGCTTCAGTAGTCAACAGGAAACCCTTATAATTTCACCATGTCCATCTATCCGCCCGTCTGTCCACGGTTCAGCTCAGAGACCACGACACTAGAAAGCGCGAAATATTAAGCTTTAGACCATGTTCAAATAATGGGCGTTGAGCGCACGTTTTGATACCTGGTACCTACACAACTGTTCAAGTATGGCCTGTACCATCAGAACAGTAAGAAGCGTCTTTTACTGTTCGGATGATACAGGCCATACTTGAACAGTTTACATGTTCCGGTACCTATCTGGACAATAGGGAGTGTGCCGGTTGCGAACGGGGATCGCTGCGAGTATCGTTTCACGAGTGGCGATTTCCTGTAACCAATAGGCATACCGGTAACTAGCCTCAATTAGTACCGGCGCCATGGCGTTGGAGGTAAGACCTGTCGTATGAAGGTCCCTACGTCTCGGGACTAATTTGGGGAACGTGATGCAGCTATACTGACCCTACTTTTATAACGATTGCGTTGGTGGGGTGGGAGCAGTATTAACAAATACGTAGTTGAAGAGAGGAGAGAGCACGTTCGGATAATACAGGCTGTGGGCTGTCTCTATCGGCTATCCTTATGATAAATAGTCTAAAGAGATTATTGTTTGTAGATCAATCCAGGTGCATATTTTATTCAACAAAAAATTTGGTTCCTTTTTGCCTTAAAAAGTTTACTTAAACGTAAACAAATTTTGTTACAAAAAATATTAAGAAGATATATGTAGTTTATTCTACTTTTTTGAATATTAGAGGTACAAATACTTATGATAACAACTATAACAAGATAAATGAGCTCACAATCAGATGTATGTCTATAGTAATGATCTTTTTGTCATATATATGTTTATAAGTTATTGAATACAGCACACGCATGAAGCTATTTATTTGCTGTAGATTGGTGTCAATCTTTAAACACAAAGCCATTGACGCAATGAGCATACGGTTTGTCTGCTGAACGGAGTTTATGTGTAGTTCTTATCACAAAGAAGGCTTTGAACATAATTTTCTATAAATTAATACGTGAAAAGCTTATTTTTACCCTTTTTTTTGGAAAATTTTGCGCATTTAGAGCGGTTTCAGACTAGCGTTTTATACGCGCGTATGAGCTCGTTTTTGGAAGCGCATGTAAGTGCGTATAGGCGCACCTTTTGGCACACGCTCAACTCGTACGAGCGTTGATGCGCTTCTAAGCTCGTATAAGCGCGAGCCGCGAGAGACACCTCCCCGCGACACAGTATACATACAATACAATACATCAAAAGTGCTCAAAGACATTCTAAAGTAATTTTTGAATCGTTTAGAATCACTTCGCAGTTCTGGGTAAAGTGTATAAAAGTGACCGGTTATCAGTCTTGGTGCAACTATCGGTGACACCCTGCATTTTTTTCGTCTTCTCAGTCGACGGCGAATAAGTAACGCAAATAGTATTGTTTCTTCGTCAGAATCCATGAAAATATGCCCGTTTACGCGAGTCCGGTTTTTTGAAGCGCGTAATGTTGCGCGCGTATAAGCGCGTATGCTGAAACGACTGTATACGCGCAAAAAATTACGCTAGTCTGAAATCACTCTTAGGCACGTGATATTTGGAACACTTAAAGTTTTTAAAGTGTAGCAAGCTAACATTTTTTATCAATATGTGTTTTAAGTTAAAGAAAACGGCATCAAGCTACAAGGGATTATTCCCACTGTCCACCCCCTGCTTGGCACAACTTTTAAAAATAATTCCCACTGTCCTCCGTAGTCTACACGTTAGTTAAAATATGTGGTCTGGCCTTTTCGCTACCGTCACATGGGCATAAGGTGAAAAATGTATTCACTGTTCATTACTTTTCTGTTATACAATAAGTTCTTGTAATAACGAAACGGCCAGACCACCGATTTAGACTAAGGTGTTGAGTTTGTGAAGTTAGGGCTTGTAGAGTTAGAAGCTTGGCTCTACATGAGATCTGATAACTCTTTTGCAGTGCGAGCCATGTGGTTCCCGGAGGCTTCCTTCTTAGAGTATCCGGGTCCCTTGCTATAGACCCACGTGTGACGGAACACCGTGTAGTTTTAGTCGGTTCGATTCCGACATACCACTTCCCCACCTCTTCCGGTGAGGTGATGACCCGTGGGGGATTCCCAACGAAAAAAAAAGTGCTAGCCATAGGTAAAATATTGCCAAGACGAGACCGTCTTGGCAATATTTTACATGAAAATGTTTTTGGTGGGATTTGACTTCTTTTTAACCAACTTCAAAGAAGGAGGAGGTTCTCAATTCGACTGTATTTTCTTTTCTTTTTTTTATGTTTGTTACTTCAGAACTTTCGACTGGGTGAACTGATTTTGATGATTCTTTTTTTATTTGAAAGCTGGTGCTTCCCGTGTCCTCCCATTTCAATTTGGTCTAGTTCTGAAGTCGGTTTGTTTTTTGTTAAAAATTTTATTATTGTAAGTTGCTCAAAATAATATTTTGTTCATTTTTTCTTTCCTTTTTTGGGGTGTATTTCGTGCACATCAGAGGTGTAATTTTTCATAGCCCACTCTCTATCTTAGCCTTTTTTCTTTGTTGGTTTACTGTTTATAATCAATTACTGCAGGTACACATTAGGCGTTTTGCGCGCACTTAATTCCATCCCCTAATTTAATAGGTGGGGGTTGATTTACGAAAAATCTTGAAATATGTATTTTATTGTTTGTAACAAGGAGTCCCTATATCATCAATTTTCAAACCTCTAGCATCAATTTTGCGGAAGTCTCATACAAACTTACATCCCCTAATTTATGGGGTTGGAGGGTAAAAGTTCCAAGTTTTAGATTTTTTGTTGTTGTTTGTGTACATAGCAAATTTCAGCTTTCTAGGACTTCAGAAAGTACCCTAAGAATTTTGATGATCATCAGTGAATCAGTGACGAAATCGAAGTTTTTTTAGATATCAATAAAATAAAATAAAGTATAAAAGCTATGCAATTGAAACTTTATGTTTAACAAGTTTACTATTGATATCTTATCCCGAGAATTTTGTTTATCTGGTATAATTAAAACCCAAGTTATGAGGGTTAAAAAAAAACGACGAAGCGCTTCGAAAAAAGGTAGGTCGTGCCCTTGCACTTCGGTTGGCTCGTCTTGGCGGGGTTCACTACCGTCACAGTATATATATACATTATACTGGCTACCGTGCCCCCAGATTGCAAGTATTTATGTTTTTGTTTTTATGAAAAAGAATATATCACAAAGTAAGTAATTTAAACGAAGATTTTTGTTATGATTTTAAAACATAAGTGACCTATTTTTAAGAACAATCTGTGATGATTATTGTACATACCTAGTTGGTTTGAAATATTGTAGACAATTAATAAACATCAAATCAAAATATACTTACATGGATTTCATTTGTAATTGTACATACTGACACGTTATTACACACTGCGCCAGGGGTGGACATAGGAAATGTTTGGTTTTAATAGTGACGTTGTCCACCAGAGGTGGCCATTGTAAATGTTTAAAAGAGTTGTATTTATATTTTATATTTTAATTATAATTCTCACTGGCCACCCCCCCGGGGACAGTGGGAATTATTTTTAAAAGTTGTGACACTGTCCACCCGGGGTGGACAAGCAGGAGATGGACAGTGGGAATAACGCTACAAGCAGTACAGTACAGGGTCCAGTATATGTGTTGACCTTTAATGGTACAAAAGGTATAAACAATGACAGTTCAAACTATACCGGTCAATGAAAAAAACAAAACATTTGAAACTTTACGAATTATGGTCAAATTTCGACCACCAGGTGATCGCTAGTTAACATAGTTGTTACATTTCACTATTTTTTAAATTGTTTGATTTCATAATATAAGGTTGTGACAAATGCATGCGAATTACGGAACATAGAATAGTTAATTTTAAATTACGCAAAATTACAATTTTTGAGAGCTAAGTAATCATAAACGTTTCAAAGTTACCATAATATATTTTTTTTAGTTGTAGTTAGACTGAAATGCTTGGCCTTTCAGTCTAACTATAAAACGGCCGAACTCTGATATTTTGATATATTATGTGAAGCGACTGCCATCAGACCTCCACAACCCAAGTACTAGGCGATATCGAACTTCTGTAGTTAGACCAGGTTGTCGGACCTTTTTTTAGGTCTCCAACTACCCGTAACGAATACCACAGATGTTCGTATGGCACCCGGGACCGACGGCATATGACGTCATAACCCATTATTTTTGCCTTAAACGTCTACTACTGTATTCGTTGGTTAGATATGAATACAGAAGTTAGTAATTAGGTACACCATAGACACACAAATATAGACTGTCACTGTTATAAACTAAGTAACCTACTCTGTGGCAGACCAGCACGTGTAATGCACTCAGGAACCTGACCTCAATACGAACACGCTACATTAGCTGGTACCTTAATCTGGCACTGTTGAGTGCTACTTTGTGACTTAACTGAATAAAGAAACTTTTTTTCCATTTTACACGCTTTATATTAGCTTCGCTTGTATGTTTGTTTGTATGTTTGTAATCGACTGCTTTGGGCGCGATTTTGACCCACTTTAAACGGCCAGATTTCATTCAAATTTTGCACACCTGTCAAAGACCGATGACAATGCAATAATTCGATTAATTTTTTTTCTTTTTTTTAGTTGAATTTTCTATAAAAGCGTGTTTTTTTGTTTTTTAAACTAAAATCTTATTAATCCATATTAGTTGCATATAAGATTCATGCATATCATGTTATAGAACGGTGCCATCATATTTTTATGTTCGTGATATATATCCGATAAATAGAGTATGTCGACCTGATATAAAAAAATGTAGATTTAAAAGAAGACAAAACGTGTGAGGTGGTTTTAGGACACCCGGTTGGAACAAAATATTTAATGGATTCAATAAATTGTATGAAAATATAGGTAGTAAATATTGTAAAACCTCGAAATTAAAGTTGCGCCATCTGTGAAAGTTGTGCGAACTAATAGTAGACCAGTAAAATTTGCTCATTCGAGGGCTGAATGTTGATGTAATTCCTTACAGGTAGCCACATAGTTCAGGGTATGTATTTATGGAATAAGAACATATCTGTGAATTTCTTCCCATTTTAGAATTGCGCATCATTTTTTAAAAACGTTTTTCTGATGAAAAATCGGATTTTTTTAAGCGTAGCTACAAAAAAATTCATCGAAAATTATTAATAATTTTCCGAGAAAATGCATTTATTAATTAAAAAGGTCCTGAATCTCGATTAACAGTTTCAAAATTATCTCGGCTTCTAAACAACTTACAACAATACTTTTTTTTAAATTTGCGTAAAAATACCAGCTACCAGAATATGAAACTTGTATACCGATATATTGATTTGTTATGTTGTTATTAGCATAACGCTATATGCAAAAGTCGAACTTTTCAAAATACTATTTTGTTTATGAAAAATTTAAAAAATCGATACACCATTAACTAGGTGTTAAAATAGACGTAACATCAGACGAAATGAGCCCTGGAAAAGTCATTTTTTGTGACGGTAACTAACTAAGATTGAGTTTTACATTCGAGACCTTTTTAATAAATAAATGCATTTTCTCGAAAAATCTCAGAAAATACTTATCTATCTATCTAATAAATAAATGATATATATGATATGATATCAATTTTTGATAATTTTTTTTTGTAGCTTTATGGTTACACGAGACATATGTTTACTAACTTTCAAGGAAGCAGGAATGTTTTTCACAGAATAAAAAAAAAATCAAATTTACGATTTTTTCGACAACTCTAAAATGGGAGCAAACTCACAGATATGTTCTTATTCCATAAATACATACCCTGAACTATGTGGTTACCTGTAAGGAATTACATCCAGCACTTTTTCTAATTTAACTCCTTTATATATGAATTAAAAGTATACAACGCGCAGAATCCACAGATTGCGTAAATAAAATAAACCAATTCGCGGTCAGCATTTATCGTTGCGCTAATACTTTTTTCCGTGTAGCCTAGTGATTTTTCTTTTGTAGATCAATTTTAACAATCAATGTCAATTTCAGTGTTTTCTTTATTCGGTTCGAGACTTTTCCTGTGAAATCAGACCATTCTATCAATATTTATGGTGTTCATTCTTCCGCTTACTCGTGTTCTTCATTTCTGAAGGTGTCCTTGAAAGTGTGTTGCGGCTTACTATAAACTTCATTTTGATATTCATTACCTATAGTTTAATATATTTCATAATATATATTCCCTGTTACGAAATATTAACTTCCTCGGTAAATTTTCAAGTTCAAAGGTCGATTATTATACAACTCTAAAATAATACTACACCTTCCTCTAACAAGTTATACTACTAACTTAACTTAAGGTCTAATTGGAGTGTGTTTTTAACGTTTGTTTAATTAACCTTCCTTTCTTGTCCACAGCTGAACAAATCTCCCGATTGAGAGCTTCACAATCTCCCATCGCCATCTCTTTAAGTCGTTGTCCAAAATGGTCTTCATTAGATCCGCTACAGTTCAAGGGCTATTGGGATAATGAGGTTATGGGAATCCTTTTGAACAATGGATCTACAGGTTAGTAGAATATTAATATTTCTAAAAAAAAGACGATCACATTACTAGAAACAGCTAGAATATAATAGCGAGGTATAGTGTAAATTATCTATACCTACTTTTATACAAATAAATAAAATTGAAGTATCCGTTTGTAATGTCATAATAACAGCATTTTACTAAATGCATCCGAATGTTTACACGGTACATATACGAAAAGATCTGACAACATTTATGCAAAATTTCTATATCTATCGGTTTACTAGTTAATGCATAAAACCGTGAAAAGAACAAAGAAATAAACTCACATTTGCTTTTCTAACATTAGTTAAGATATAAAAACAACGATTATGTTTATTCAATAGATAAATGTCTTATAGTCAGGAGCGTAAATGTTTTATAGACTGTTTTTGCCCTTACAACACTATATAAAAATCAGTGAAATTCATGCAATGGAGCTTATCAAATAGATAAGTTAGTAGGTGGGTAACCATTCCTATCTAATGCACAGCAGACTATTACATTATCGTGATGATTTATAGTATCAGGAATTAAATGATAAGGGTCACTGTTACAATATTTATGTAATGTTGATAAAATGGAATTCTTTTGACAGTAGGTAACAATTTGACAAATCCATAAAATAATGAAAGCCTCTAAAAGGCTGTTTGAACAACCACATACAAACTACTTTCAAAACGTCTAGGTACCATTTGTGAACTATACACACACGTACGCATACACACACGCACGCATGCACACAAACTCATAAACACACACACACACTCAGGCACTCATGAAAACATGCGTCCTCACCTACGCTGCGACACTCCTATAATTATTATGCATTTAGCTGGAGAAGTTAACAATATAATAGCAATGTCCACCCCATATTTCTTGTCGTTAAAAAAATAAGATTTTGGCAAATTATAAAACACAAATGAAAAGCAGAACACGTTTCTTCGTCGAGACTTGAATATGAAAAAAATTGCTAATGGCTCGAAATCGCCATTGTTTTCAAGTTTAATAATATATTCAATGGAAATTTTGGGCCTGAACTGAAGCGGAATATTGTGGCTTATAATGTAACGCAAGGAAAATATAAAATTAGTTTCCTCATCTGATACCACAAAATACAAAGTACAACTTAAAATTCAGTCATAATATCTCAACAATACCACA
Organism: Euplagia quadripunctaria; assembly: GCA_963859945.1. Taxonomy (NCBI): domain Eukaryota; kingdom Metazoa; phylum Arthropoda; class Insecta; order Lepidoptera; family Erebidae; genus Euplagia; species Euplagia quadripunctaria. Next base: position 20,549,378 of record OY982567.1, read on the forward strand.
TTCGTAAAAAGAAAGCACAACAACTAGTATTATAAATTGTTCGTTGTTTTAGGATCAAAAATGGACATTTCGATTACCACGCTTTATTATTTTTGGATAAATAGTAAAAAAAATGCCCTGATTAAGAATTTCAATACCCACAGTCTTGGCAAGTGGGCGTTATTTTTTTATTTAAGACCTTTTTTTTACATTTCGTGTGATATCTTGTTTAAAGTACCTTTTTCGCCATATGTGTCCCAAAGCTTTTTTGTTTTCCATTAAATTACCTACAAAATAAGACCTGTTCAATCTGTGTACCGGAATTGATTGATATAATCTACACTAACACGATGTTAGCCAGCTAGTGTTCATATCCTGGGGGCCTTTCCAGTCACAGGAAATACAGGACATTCGGGTACGTGACCCCGGCCTCTGCGAGCTACTGCAGTCTCAGTCCGGGACTTGCAATATAAGGGATATTGCAAGTCCCGGACCCTCTCCCTTCCTCTCCCATTTTTCCTTATACTAATTTTACTTCTTCCTTCTTTCCTGTTTTAAAACGACTACATTCCCAAGGAGGGTTGGTGTCAGGCAGGTGACTGCCCATAAAAGCAACATACCAAAACCATTTGCAATGTACACATTGCGCCGACCTCAATGAGAATTGGGAAAAGAGCAGGAAGATATGAATCTACACTAGTACGCGCGAAAAATAATAACAATACATACTGTAGCCACTGAGTTATTATTACTAGCGTATAGAGTAGTGTGTAACGCGAACTGCGGTCCCTGCACCGCAGTAAAAACAAATCTTTGTAGCAGTTTGTTGGGCAATACGCGTAAACACCATGAAAATCACGGAGCTTAAGACCTTACGCTCCCGAGAAAACTATAACTCGAAAACGATCGAGCGCTGCTTGTTAATACTGTATGATTTGACTACAAATTATTGTTTTAGCGCTGCAGCGCTTTTTAGTTTTAAGTCAAATAAAAACGGAACATGTCTTTTGTTCTGAGTGGCTTCTCTAGTTCATAATATCTCGATGACTGTAGCACAAGAAAACACGCTTACCACACATACTCAAATAAATAATAAAGACAGAAAACAACATTCAAAATTATAATGATTGTCAGCCGAGCGCTATATTTTTAGATATTGAATACAATAATCTTTATTGTTATCACTTGCATTGTCAGATTTTAATTGTTGTATCATGTGTGTGTAATTCTCTTTAATGCCAACTTGTTGAGAAATAATCTATTTATGAATGATTATTACTTTATATGGCACGCGAAATCAGTCGCCTCAATTTTCCAATACTTTACAACTGCGATTATAAGTAACCCTCACAGCTATGAACTCGGTATCAAGATAGAAGAAACATAAGACAACGCTTTAACTACCTAGCAACGAACAAAACAGGGCAAACTTACAAAATGATAACATCTACATACACAAAGTCACATGCACGCCAGACATTGATATTGTTGATAAACTTATACTTATTGATACCATAACTACCACCACACATTGCCAAACAATATTAAAGATCTACACATTTGCATATACAATTTACACTTTATCGCCATCATATTAAAGTATAAATCTATGTACATTTATTTTGTTACATAGACAAAATACAAAATCAAATTCTATTATCGCATAAAACGTATATTGTTTTCTTTAAAGATAAGGCACTCAAATAGTTCAATCAAAAACTATATTCCACATAAAATTGAAAGTAGGTCAATTCAGTTGTTTTTTTTACTATTTTACTTTAACAAAGCCTTTTCAATGTTCACAAAGGCCAGCCAGGCATCTAACGCTTTCAACTTTTATTCTACTACTAAAAAAGCGAAAAACATGGTGGGCGGAAAATTAAGTCAGTTAGTTTTCCTTAAGACATTATCAAGTTACGTAATTTTCCAAACCTCATTCTACAAATGTATAGTTTCTTACACTTAAAGAAGAAACACAATACTATAAGTGTATACTTGTGGTAATTATCATTCGTAACATTAATTAAAATTATAACTAAGATAGACATCAAAATTTTAACCAAATCCTTTACGTGCTTCCAGCATACTTCACATTCGAATCTGAAGTAAAACCAATACTGCGCGGCGGACCTCTACTCGGCGAGTATATCTTCGAACAAATGCATTTCCACTGGTCAGTCGACAACTTCTCTGGGTGTGAACACTTATTAGATGGACAAGGGTAAGGACATTTTTATTGTACTAATAGTTATTTTTTCTTTTTAAAAGACAACTCCCGCATTAGGAATTACTCCTGTGTCGCAGGGGACTTTACAAATATACAAACTACGGACACAAAGAACACCCAGTCTCTAGTAGGAATCGAACCCACGACCTATGGCATAGCAGTCAGGGTCACTAACCAGTAGGCCAACAGGCCAGTCAAATTTAAAAAGTACTTTTTTTAATTTACTGAAGACAATGACATATGAAATAATTATAGTTTAAAAAACTAAAAAACACGCTTTTATAGAAAATTCAACTAAAAAAAAGAAAAAAATTAATCGAATTATTGCATCGTCCTCGGTCTTTGAAAGGTGTGCAAAATTTGAATGAAATCTGGCCGTTTAAAGTGGGTCAAAGGAGTCCCAAAGGAGTCGGTTACAAACATACAAACAAACATACAAGTGAAGCTAATATAAAGAGTGTAAAAACAGATACAAACAAACGTTTTTTTAAACATATTACAAAGCGCTCTCTAAACCCGGAATAAGAATGTCTTGTAATTTAGGTTCTTGAATAAATTATAAACATACTTAGATTTTTTTTTGTCAATGAATAAATAGTATTCATAGAGGATATAGATTAATCATAAAACAACAGATAAATACAATTAGACATATTCATGCATAACTGAAAATCGAACCTGCTTCTTTGGATGTTGTAGTCGAATGCTTCGCTGCACCACATGCTTGTATGATAGTTCTAATGACAGTAAACTCATGAGGTATGTAAGGGCAAAAGTAAATTGAGGGAGGAGGGATTCTTACCTGTAATAAAGTTGTCTCTTTTATCGGTTTGCCATGACAACGATGTAAAAAGTGATCAAACTTTTCGAAGTTCATATTAAGTAGCTCTAGATACTATGAACCAAAACTCTTCTTTCTTACTCAAAAATGCATCCTATTAAAAAAGAACACAAAAGAACTAAAGCATTCTAAATTTTCTTTTTATAGATATGCTGCAGAATGCCACTTCGTCCATTACAACAGCAAATACGAATCTTTGGAAACAGCCGTTGGTCATTCAGATGGTCTAGCTGTAGTGGGTTTTCTTTTACAAGCAGTGGACGCACCAAACCCAAGATTTGATAAACTTGTCGAAGGGCTCGAAGCTATTAAGAAGAGTGAACATTCTGTGAGAGTAACATCAGGTTTGTATGAATTATTGTTGATACACTCTTACATTACTTTTATTTACTTGGACCACATTCCCAGGTGGTCATAAGTATGTAAAGTACAGGCATCTTTATCTAATTCATAACAAAAAATACATATCGAGGGGTCTGAAGCGAATTGCAACGACGATTGCAACGACGTATATAACTCAATATCGTCCAATGTGGCGCTTGAATCAATTCGCCTCAGACCCCTTGATATTTTTCCTTGTTCAGGTACCAATCGACACGATCAATCAATCATTTTATACTGTGTAGCCCGTAACTTAATCTTGTTAATATTTATAAGGGACAATACTTTTTTTGGTTACCCGACGTTTCGATCATATTGCACCGATCATGATCTCAGGCGGACGTAATCAACGTACCTTATAACTGTTATCGCGATTAAGTCCCGAGTTACACCGCACAAAGCTTTTAAGTCCAGTTAAGAGCCAAGAACGTTCTAATGGTATAAATATTATGCTTGTAGAAGTGAGCTGTATGGGGGTTTAATGAAAATAACGTCTTAGCGATATATTCCGGCTAACGTCACACAAAGATAGATCTTGAACAAATATTTTACAAGGAAAACAAAGGAAACTAAGCCATCTGTCATCAATAATGCAATACAATACAATGTTAGATTAATAAACAATTCTTTAATAATAATCTTATGGGACATTTTAAGAAACAATAATTTAAGTTATGTGGTCTCTCGGATATACAATTTCCAAGGCAAATCCTCTTATAACCCTACTAAATACATCAAATTACGTTTTCTTGGAAAGGACTTAGTTCTGCCTCTTTGTTTCATTCAAAACGTTATTTGAATTTCTAAAAGAATAAATAAAAATTATTAAAGATTTAGGTCACTGGGAAATATATGTCGAAGTATTAGAGTTTTCGATTCAAGCAACATTTTACTATGAAAAAACCTTTTGATATTCCCATCTTTCTTTGACGTGTGGAAGCCTCCACGGCTCGTGATTTCACCGTTGAGTGGGGTAGAATATCAGTGTAGGTAAATGAAAATGTAGTGACTAAAACCACAAGGTATCCGCGTCTCGGGTCCATAACTTACGATAACTACTTTGGTCGGGGTCCCGGATATAGAATTGGAAGGAACAAAATCCGGTGGAAACCGGAACATCTTAGATGCTTATGAATTGCTTCACAACCTTCGTGTGGGGGATCTTGTCCCTCTCTAGGTCCCATTTCCGGCATCTGGTGTGTCTTCTCAAAACTGAGGATACTTTTCCTTCTCATTCCTTTTCTACTAAGTCTGTGACACACTAAAAGTTTTAAGATCGTCTGCTGCTGGAGGTCTTTAAAATATAATTTTTATGATGGCCTATAAAAATTAACTTATTATAAAGGTTTGCGCCTTGCAATAAAAGTGGTGCACTTAAAGCAGCAGTAACTGCAATCAAAGGAAATCGGTAATGTACTAGAGAACGTAATTTGTATATTTTGTTTCGTCTTCCAACAGAATCCCTTTCGTGGATGGAGAGCGATGATCTACAAGAAGGCAATTACGTCACATACAAAGGCTCGCTAACCACACCACCGTACACCGAGTGCGTTACGTGGATTATATATGAAAAGCCTATTCAAATTGGCAATGAGCAGGTATATGAAGAATACTATTTTATTATATAAAGAACCAATGAAATTAAAGTGCAGCAGTAAACTATATAGGTACCGCCACTTTCAGTAAGAGTACTAGTAACGTCACCCATTACTAGTAGTCTTGTTAACCCTTCCAGCTAAGCTATATGCTTGTCTTAGGAGTGGGTTCACGTCGGTAGTGGGTGGGGTTCGAACCAGCAACCCCTGAATCACCGCAAGTTCGAAGCCCTGGCCATAATGCAATGTCAATAAACCCGTACATGTCTTTATCTTACTTTGGTCATCGTTTCTTTCTGCTTTTCTTTATTTATTTCTTTTATACTTACAGTAAATAATAAATTTCCCTTATAGACGTTATATTTTTGTTACCTATTGCCAAAAAAATAATACGAATCAAGTACCAATTAAGTAGGACGATTATTCTATACACAAGCTATTTTTAAACTGGCTATTATAGAAAAGGTCATTTACAACAATAGAGTACTGTACATTTTATCGTTCAAAAAGCGACTATTACAAACGATACTTGCTCTTTAGTATTTTATATTATATTTCATTTGCCACGTGATATTTTATTTATTTATTGGCTTCACGTATAATCATCATTATCAAGCGTACGGGAAGAAAAGTCTGTTATCGACAGTTGACAGTACACAGTCCGACAGTATGCAGTTAAACTAAAAGCAATAATTATTGCTCTTTGAAGTTAAATTAATATATTAATTTGAAACTCTCAAAGTGAACATTTTCGATATTGGTAATTGGGTAATGTGAGTAGAACAGTAGTGGCGGAAGTAGTAGTATATAAGTACAAATACAACACTTTACGATGGATACAATATTAAAGAACACGAATGAATGTCTCGAAAAGAAGGAAATGACATAAATTTCTCTTTGTGTAGTCATGTTACCCTGATGTTACTTAAACTAATTTAGTATATTGAGGAAACGTCGTTTTTATTACATATAGTTTGTATGGAGTATAGAGTACAAGTTGCAATTTTGTATATAATTTTATTATATGAGTGAGAGGATGTTTGAAAAGACAAGGAGGCACTATAAGGAGGCACTATAGTAGATACCAAAAAAATGGGTTTAAAATATTTCTACGTCTGCCCGCCAACTTAAAGCTTTTACATGACTTGCCAATCAATCGTTATCGCCCTATGATGAACGTAGGTATCGTAAGTCTTTATGGCAGAAGGGGGGTTAGAGATCAGATAGAGTGGACCCAGTGCTTTTCTACAAAATTAATTTCCTCATGGCTGTAGTAAAATGAGGACGTATTGCAAGTTTATAGTATCCCTAATATAAACCAAGTTTATAATGATGTACTATATAGCAGACCTGATGGTCTACTAGCTGTATGCATAAGTTCCGTTTGCGTAGATAACCGCAAACGTGCCTCGAAAATAATAATAACTCCACACATCTCACACACGGCCGTCTGATCCCAAACTAGGCAGAGCCTGTACTATGGTAACCAGACTGCTGATAAACATACTTATATATTTCTAAATACATACATATTATAGATAAATTACACCCAGACACAGAACAACTGATCATGCTCATCATACAATTATTTGTCCTTTAGACTCATCGCTATTACCTCGCGGCTCTCAAAGTTGGGGCTTGTAATCCATTAACACGCACATGTGGTACATTCACCTTCTGAGATACTTTCGAATACTCGAACAATTGACTGACAACAGTACGGCTTCTAGAAATAGGCTTTGGGATTGAATTTTATGTACAAAAGAAGCATTAAGGATATGGCTATGGTTTTTCTAATTTACTGTGCAATGCATTGTTCAAGAAGGTCATTCAGTATTTTTTCGGCCGCTAACGCTTGTGTACCACCGTTGGTGTTGCGTTTGTCCGTAGACTACAATGACTACTTACCGTCCGGAATAAACAAGAAAACAGAATTAATTGAAATTCTTATAATTAATTAAATTTCCATGATCAGTTAGTGACACGGTGGTCATGTGGATTAGAGAAATATGAAACTGACCTGGTCCTTTTTTGAAAGTTAATATTTACGCCCGCGCGCCCGGAGCCTCCTGGTTTTACAGTTATGGTAATCACTTATCTAGGCTGCCGTGTACTCATTTGCTATCTTTATAGCAAGAAAAAAATAACATTTAAGTTACCACATATTTTAGCAAAAGTATTAAATAACGTAGGTCTGGTTAGCGCATTCATTACACATTGTTACCCTCTGTTAAATACCTCTTTAAACCTGCTGCAAATCACTTATTTCTAAAATGAAATTTTCCACAGCTGGGCTTGCTGAGAGAACTGGAGGGCCCCGACAGTATTCCCATCGAGCGCAACGTAAGGCCGACACAGAGGCATCCACCTGGTCATTCCGTGATACACGTCAAACAAGTAAACGAAGCTAAACACACGAAGTCGAAGCTTTGATATCCTAATATATTGTTTCATGCTCCAATTATGTTGTTTTATTTAAAACTGGCACTTAACTATGATTACTTCCTCTTAAAATTTGGTCTGGTGTGAACTGACATTATTTCTTGACCTTTTTCCCTATAATTGTATACACTTATAAGCCTCTCAGTTAATTATATTAAATAACATGCTCGGAGATGTAAACCCTGTTGCCATGGATCTTTTCATATAGTATACTTACTTAAAAACCCACAAGCAAACCCAATCTAACAATTAAAACAAAACTACATTTTACGGTTTGCTATTAAAGCGTGTTTTTCTTTTCCTGTTAAACTTTAACAAAAAAGAAAGCAAATTTATCAGTTAATAGGACGTCTTCAAGTTGGTCACAGGTCAAGCTACTATAAAGGTGTAAAAATAACAACCAACTCAGGTTATGAAGTCTGTATAAATAACAAAATTGGCATTTGAACTTTCAGTACCTCCACCCTAAAAAAAAACCGTAGAGGCTCTTCGCTAGTAGAGTTTTTTAGTTCGCTAGAAATTTAAAATGAAAAACAAAGTGAGCCGAAACATATTTATTCATTTCAAAGTCTGTAATAGAAGAATGACAAAATATAACATATTAAATATGGAAAATGACTATAATAACCTAACCTAACCTTGACAAAAATCAAACTCAATCCATTTATTCGAATCTAAACTAGACAGTACTCCTGCACATAACTCTATGGTAGTCGTAAGATGATCATATGCACGTAAATAGAAAATATTACGAATTTTTTGCGCCGTAAGTATGTCCACTGCCGTTCCAATATTTTGTATAGCATTTGTACTATGAGCACTCTCAGATGTTTGAATGAAACTATTTAGAAGGCGTTCATATTCTTTATCTAAGTTATTGGCAAGCTGACACCATAGGTTATTCATGGCACGATATTTTTCCTTTAGCAATTGATCACCTTCATACCATGGTTTTAAGCATTCACTGTGACTCTTTTTTAATGCATCAAAGTATTTCATTCTGTCATCAAATCCTTTCAACATCATGACATTTCTCCAGTTGCTTATTGAAAGATCCCAAGTTTTACCAGGAGCCATTTCCTTTTGGTACATTTCCTTCATATGCGTCACTTCTGTTTGATGGTAAAAACAAACAGGATTCTTCATGACGAACAGTTGTCCTTCAATGAAATATTTTTTGTATGGATAAGTTTGCGGTACAGTTGCAAATACTCCATCAAATGCTTCTCCGACAAATTCACTGCATAAGGCATAAAGAGATTTTCTCTGAATACGAGATTTAAGTAGTCCAACTTGCCGCTTCATACTGTCTGCATTCTCTACTGAATCGGCATATAAATCTATTGTAAATTTTTCAGTGGCTGTATCAAAGAAATTTATATTCAAGAAACACAGTTCCCAGGACTCACTATATATACCGGGTCTATCGCTTATAAATGTGAAACATATATTTTTATTTTGGCCTGGTGATAATACATCTTCATTCTTGTTAAAGAAAAAAACTTGTTCGGCCACATCGGTGGGAATAAATTGTATTTGTCGCTTTATCTTTTTCCAACAATACCTCAACGATATCGTACCGAGGTTCTGAAGAAATAATTTGCCCCTACCTACTCGTTTTGCTGGAGCATTAAAATAATAAGTCCAGGAAAGGCAATCTTCCTGCCCACTCTGATTTTTTAAAGTTGACAAATAAGTCAGATTTAGCTCCGGAGAGTCCTTATAAAAAACGGTGCTATTTATTTTCATGGCATAAACGCCACTTATTGATACTAATGCTTCACTGGTTGGATCATCAACAGATATTTGAGGTGGCGTTGGGATTTTAGGTGGTGGAGTTTTAGGTTTATGACCATGTATCATCAATTGACTCATTGACGGTCTGTAAAAATAGGATAAAGATATTACTTTACATTTACCTAATGAAATAAAGACGCAACCCTCAAAAAATACTTTTACTATGGTACAAAGAATATCACAGACCTAATTATTCGAGTCCGAAATGGCTTTGAATATTTTCTCAAAACGTTCAGTTTTTTTGGCTTAAGTGACATTTTGTTGAAGATATGTGGGTTTCAGCAGAGTGCCGTTACAAAGTTCGATAGGACTTATGTTCCTTGGATGACCTGGTTCGCTTAATATTAAACCTCTTGTGAATTTATTGTTGCTGTTAGGTTATTGAAAGGGGCCAAAAGAGATCATTGACATAGCCAAGAGTTTCCGATATCTGTTGGATCCACAAACACAGAAAAAAGAAACACTTGCTGTGAAGCAACAGAATGGCATAGGTTCTCAAAGGTAATAATTTTAGTACCGTCATGCAGGGGGCATTAAAGTTATTTGTATGGGCCTTCAGCAATTTTTAATAGTAAATTGGAGAACTGGAAGTATTCCAATAACAGGTTCGTCTAGTAGCGGAATAATATACAACGGCCGTCGGCAATCTTCGGATTCGTATTGGTGCGCGGGCGCCGCTTTGGTTTGAGACTAATCCCTCCAGCCAGTGCATTGTTCGCGTCCGAGTACGGTCAAGTTTGTTCTAAAAAACTGGTACGAATGTTGGGAATATCATTGTAAATGAAATGTGGAGAGGCCCCATCGATCCCACATCTGCAAAAAAAGTTATTCAAGGTTCAAGCTCGCAAATATGGGTATTTTGCAATTTTCTACCAAACGGCAAGTTTTATAATAAAATAATTTAGACTAAAATTGTAGATCATGCAATTATCTATAAAAAATGTCCTTACGCTTTGTCCTAAGAATTACAGTTTCTGAGATGTAGCGATTCAAAAAGCTGAAAAAGTTGTGATTTCCATAATATATTTATGGGTTTTTGTTTATTATTTTGCCCCTTCCTAGTACGCAAATGATCAGAAACTCATTCAGAAGCAAAATAAGCTAAAAAACAGCAACTGTTAGTAAGTGTTAAAAAAATCAACTGGTTTTTCCAGAAATTTTCACGTTTCAAGAAAAGAAACAATCCGTTTAAAAAGTTTACAAGTAAAAAAATATATAGTAAGTATTGCGTACAAATTACTTCCTTAGTTCATAAGCTATTAAAAAAGTACAGAAGTTAATAAATTAAATTTAATAAAAAAGTATCACCGACTTCAATTCGCGTGTTCTTCATCCCTTAACTTCCCGCCCTTAGAGGTGTAATATTTTTGTTTAGTTTGGCTGAAAAATGCAAAAAAATGCACATTTTTGCAACCTTGACCTTGATAAAAAAATTGCACACACAGAATCAAGGGGGCTTTATACAATTCGTTTATAATGGCGTTCCTAAAATTTGTACCAATTTTTAGCTGCATGCAAAATTTTGCAAGCTTGACTATCCGTTCGAGGCACTCTTACGCTTGCTCGCTGAACGCCCGCTATAAATATTGCCACGTATTCTTCAACACGAATAAATATGTAACTTTGTACTTCCGAGCTATTTTGCTCTCTGTGCTTGATATCTCTTTCCTATTGACTATAATCTCTTTTTATTACATTTTGCTTGTGAACTTTCCACCTTTCTGTGAAACGGTTTATTGCAAATTTAAACTTTTAAACATTGTAAGTGTCTTTTATTCATTTCTTCTTGCCGTGAACACAAACTTACAATCTTAATAGAAATGAATCAATAACCAACACCGGATAATCTATTGCAAATATTTTTTTTGTGATTGCATTCAAAACGGATTTGTAGTTATTTGTGATGCCGGAAGTGTAACTTATACTGTATAGCATGTATACAGTGCAGGGAATAAAGTCGAAGAAATTATTGCTTTAAATTGTTTAATTAAAAAAATATCTGAGGGATAGTTAATTCATTGACAAAATGATAAAATTTTATGATTGGCTGAGTAGTAAAGGCATCAAAGCCTAACAGACAAACAAACTCACTGTCTCATTTATAATATTGGTAAGGATAAGGATTAGCTAAACATTTTATTTTGATTTTTTTAAATTTCATTCGCTTTAACTGAAATCCGAGCTTTTCATGTTTCCAAAACGCTCCAGGCATGCCACTATTACTATTACTATAAGCAAGAAACAGTACTTACTTGAATGGGTCGATTTTTTGTAGGTTTCGCTTTAGATCCTTTTCTCGTTTTTGTCTGTACTTTTTATATTCCGCGTCTAATTGATTACAATCCACACGCTGCGCTTCACCACTCATGCCCAACTCTGTTTTCTGTATGTAGGTAGGAACATTTACATGTTCAATAATTGGTGGGTGGCCTAACTCAGCTCGTGTTCTATGAACTTCGTAAACTGGAGCACAATAGCAACACTGTTTTAATTTCGGCGGACGTTCAAACAAAGACCCTCTAATAGTAGCAGGTTTTTTCTGTATTTGGGCATATTCTAAGGCAGTTTTCCTTTCTATGTCTTCTCGAACTTTCTCTGGTAAGTTCATAGCTAAGTCCACTGGTGCTCTGTGGAGTTTCTTTCCAAGCTTTGTAGTTTCTTCTTTTCTTATTTGTATCCATTTCTCCCATACCAATAGCTCATGATCTGGGGTTATGGCTCTTTCGCATGAAGGCACAATATCTTTTGTATCTGTCGAGGGTCGGTTCGGTTGAGTTTCTTTGCATTTGTCCATTTTATCTTGATGTGTTATACAATCGGGTTAATAAAGAAGTGTCAAAATGGACAATGAAACATAAACAAAAATATATCACAGTGAAATGATTATTGTGTTGTCATCAATGATTTTTTTAGCCGTGGAATACTGACGACCGTTACCTTAGCAATCACAGAATATAATATTATATAGTATGAGTTACCTTGTTACGTAATACGTGTTTATATACTCTTTGCATAATAACTTTATAGTATCCACGTAATGCACTTGCAGAGCATAAACAAGTATTTAAAAAAACTACACCTTGTTTTAATGTAGAATACATGTATTGCATTACGTTATACATATATAGATCTACCAGAATCTCATGACACGAAAAAAAAACAGTGATTTTCATATGGCAGTCAGTGAGTGATTTTAATACTTTTAATTTTTTATTTATTCTCATAAAATTTTCATTCCTTTAAGGGGGTTCCCAGTACTGTACAGCACTGTACAGCGAATCATACAGACACATCAGACTTGATCAGGAATAAAGTAAATTAATTCTATATTTCACGAAAAAACACAGCAATGAAATTTTTACTAATCCTTCGACGAAAAAGACGTACTTATTGAACTTCAACTTCAACTTTTGGTTTGTGGCTTTGTGGGTACTTATTGAAAATTACCTATTAAAAAAAACTGTCAGTCATAGGACTGCACGTCAGAAGTGAAAACGTAACTGACACATCTGTCATCTGAGCGTGATGATCACATGAGTTCAGTGCTTTTTCCCCGTACCAAAAGTGTCCAAACGTGCTAGAAGTTTTCACTTAAAAATAAATCACCGAGTAACAAGCCTAAATAACCTGATAGGTAAATTTTATAATTGTTTACAGAATTATACTTAAACAGATTGGTTTTGAATATGCTAAATGCCAATCAAGAACAACAATTTTTCTTTTATATTTTTACGCCTCAATAAAACACATTATAATATGATTAAAATAATATATACAAATTGTTTATCTTTCGTAAAACGAATGAACAATGTCTGCATGACACAGTTATTTTGTTGTGAGCAGACAACAAAAAGTAGGCGCGCAGTAGTTATATGGCTCCCCCCCCCCCCCCTAGTCGTAGTAGTAGTTATCGTCTGATAGTCCGACCTGAACAAGTACACTTTGACATAGGCTCTTGTTCTTGAGGCGCATCGAGGTTTAACGTATAGGCGGGCTTCAGACAATATACAGACACGGCGACGATCCATCCTGGCAATTGAATGGTGAAAACTTTGTCATTGCGATTTACTACCGGGTAAGGACCTGTAAGGAGCTTGTAACGGTTTACGCACTACATCTTCTCGCAGGAAAACACATTCGCAAGGTTGTAGGTCGGGATGCACAAAAATACTTTTACGTGGCGCAGTTGTTCTACGTAATCATAATTAAGTATTGGTTCTGTCACTTGTGCAGAAGGCGCAATAAAATCTCCCGGCAATCGTAATGAGCAGCGCAACGCAGAACGCAGTACTAGTTGTACGTTGGGGAGTTCTTCGACCCAATTGTCACGGTTGCTGAGCCGAGCTGTATCAGCTGCCTTCACACATCGGTGCCACCGTTCAATTTTCCCATTACTTTGTAGTATGTATTCTATCCATGCCGAAAAAATTTAGTCAGCGATGAGAAAACATGACTTTCAAATTGTCGCCCTTGGTCACTAGTTATTGTATGCGGACTTCCAAAACGTACGACGCATGCTTCATAAATTCTTCAAAAAACTTACTTAATATTTAGAGCATTACTTTTAAAAAAAAAATCACAAACGTTTTTAATTAAATTGACATCTTTCAGTTAATTAATTAAAGATGAACGGTTTTACTCACCCGTGTATTTTCAAGATGGCCAATTAGTTTCGGGCCCAAATGGGGCCTTAGGCGTCCATTAGACGCTCATACAAATGTCAATCATTACCAAAAGTCATGATTGACGGATGTTCTTTGGTGATTGATTAAATAATATCGACATTAACATCTCATCATGCAATACTCAATCACTGCATTAGACGATAGGTTATTCGTCAATCACCGTTTTGATTGCGGCAAAACTGACAGTAAAACCTAACGCGTACTAGGCGCCATAAATCAAGTAATTAAGTGACCTCTCGCATCGATGTCCACGTGACACCTGATATAGGCTGGGCCAAAAAAGTGAGTGAATAAAGCCTATTTAAATATAATTTTTTAATTATTATGAACTAGACATCGCCTGGTGGTTGAATTTCGATCATAATGCATTAATTTATTGAAAAAGAAAATCTTTTTCTTAAATGTTTTGTTTTATGTCGTTGACTAGGTATCTTGAACTGTCATTGTATAAACTTTTCGTACAATGACAGGTCAAGATAAATAAATTTTTATTTTCATAACACAGTCCCGATGCCATATGATATCTGGATAATAAGTAACCCATGTGTTAATCCAAGACTCCAGCTATCTACATACCAAGTTTCATCGCAATCGGTATAGTAGTTTTTGCGTGAAAGAGCAACAAACATCCACACATCCATACATCCTCACAAACTTTCACGTTTATAAGTTCCATATATAAATATATTTATAAGTTCTGCAGTTACTGGCTATTTCAAATCAAAATTTATTTTTCTTGGCTAAGAATTCTAATTTCAAATTAATTTTATTTTAAAAATATGGATTTCTTTTTTCAACATTAGTCGTTTGTTTAATGATTAGTGTTATGCTTTTAGCGCATTTGAATCTTTTCGTCATCATTGATACTCGTGGTCGTCCGAAAACTTGCGTCGAGACGTGCCTTGTACTGCTCAACATGCACACAAACGAAGGAGTTTTGAACCATCGATTGCATGGGTGATTACTTTGAGTAATAGAAATAAAAAAATTAGAAAAAAAATCGTTTGATTTTTTTCATATAAAAAATAGGATTGATTATTTTTTTCATCTACATATAAACTTTATGTATTTTAAATAACAGTTTTATATATTTTCTCTTTGCATAAGCTGAGAAAATGACATTCATGACGTCCAATGCCATCCACATTACGACATCTGCATGCGTCAATAGATTTACATCAAAATATACTCATACAGTCAAAAACAATAATTATGTAAAAATGTCTCAAATATTTTTATATCCTTTATATTTCTTTACTAATAATGTCCTAAATTAACGGGATGTCGACAAATTTTACGAATGCGTATTTTTGTTAGGTGTAAAAATGAAAGCAGGTATGTACACACAATTTGTAGAACGCATCACGAGTGTAAACAAGTCTCTACAGTAATTTTCTGTTTGTATTAAAACTGTTGTTATAAAGTTGTTGATATTAATTCGATTTACGCGGTATTTGCTTTTCATTTAAATTTTATTGATAAATTATTAACGTATGACTCTCATGTATCTCAATAACAACTGAGTAATCCATAGAAATGGAATGCAATGTAAAATTTCATAGCGGTAGTACATTCGACTGCGAGTCCCAGGTTCGATTCCCGCTCTGTGTAAAATTTTTCGTATGTCTGAATATGTCTATTTTATGTATTCCCAAAAAAATATGAATCTAAACAGATAAACATATTATCTGTTTTCTCGAAATCCATAGTGCAAGCTCTGCTTAGTTTGGTCTATAAAGCGCTTTGTAATATGTCCATAATTATTATTAATTATAATTCTAGTTAAAGCAACAGACCAGGATCGCGTGCCAACCGAAGAAGAATTGGAAGAAGCACCGGAGTTTGGAACAGTAGAATGGATACAGTTTTGGAGCACGTATGAAGGCCATCTTCCAACTCCTATAGATATTTCCATTACAGGGTCTCTACGTTATTTTTGCCCTGAACTAAAATGGTTTAACTTTGATGTTTATCCCCATAAAGTCAAGATGACAAATACTGGATTCACAGGTGAGAAGTTGTTCAGAGTTCGTTAAGATCCGAGAGACTATTATTAACAGTGAAGGCGTAGAATATCAGTTAACATTGAAATCATAAAGTTAAGCAAGTAAAGCTCATCACACACTATACCGTCACGGTAACGACAGGCTTTACCCCAGCAATTAAGTTGTCATTCAAATCCGAGCTTTAAAACGTGGTCATATAATACATTTCATAATGTCAAAATGAAAAAGCCAACGGCGGGCAGTAAGCGCGCTTACTGTAACCATACAACTCGACTCGCAGTCGGCGCACGTTATAGTGTGTGATGACCTTAAGACAGCATTTTACATAACCAGCAGTACCTTGAAGTTTCATACGAGTTTATAATCCCTGCTCACCTCGTAAGGGTCGAATGATTTTAAATAGCCTTTTTTGGGACATCACCTCACCGGGGCCAAACGGCAAGGTTTTATGTCGGACTCGAACCGACTAAAACCACACAGTGTTCCGTCATCGGGTCTTATGGCCGGGGCATCAGGAGTACCCTAGAAAAGAAATCCCTGTGCAGTTATGTTAAATAGCCTAAACAACTCCGTTACTAATTGAGCTGTCAAATACACAAATAAAACGAATCAGACTTGTATTTCTATAGATTAACACATTGAAACAGGAAAAAAGCTCTTCAGCTTTACATGTGCTTCATGGATAAGTTTAATATTCTCTGTATGACAAAAACTCAGTAACAGAATAAAAAAAACCTGTCTATGTATGAGCATTTCCATACAAATGAGCGTAAAGAGGCAGGGGAGGACAGCTTTCCCCTCATAACTTTACGTAGTATTAAGTTTATTAAAGTAATTTTGACTAAAACTTTTGATATACCATCCCTTAGGCCGATTTTGCCCCAAAGAGCCAAAAGTAAGCTAAAATAAAACTCAATATCCAATTTAATATATTACATTTTTTAGTTCAATAGTTCAAGCACACATAAGGATCATACAAGTTTTTTGAGTGATGTGATTTGAACCGACAACATTCGGCGCGGCGCAGTGGTGAGGTGACCACTTAAACCATTGCACCATCCGTGCAGTCAAATTATTAAAAAGGTTGTTAAAGATAATGAACTTTAAACGAGAGTATAATTAACGAAAATACCTCCGTCTATCTATTTTAATCGTTAACTCTTTTCATCATGCGAAATGTGTGCGAATAAAATAAACATGAGATTTGCAAAAGAAATATCTAGCTATAAATTAAAATCGAATAGAATAGAATAATCTTATTGTACATTTGACATATTGCTTAAAATAAATACACAAAGTGGATATGTACAATAGGCGACCTTATCGCTAAGAGCGATCTCTTACACGCAACCTTTACACAATACCTACTTATCAGTTAACAACCCACGTCTTCTTTATATTATAAACCAGCAGCGCCCCGCGGTTTCACCCGCGTAAGTCCCGATCCCAATATCGGGATAAATAGTAGCCTATGCGTTAATCCAGGTCTCCAGCTATCTACATACCAAGTTTCATCGCAATCGGTTCAGTGGTTTTTGCGTGAAAGAGTAACAAACATCCATCCATTATTTTATTATCCACTATTTTATTCATTTGAAGTAGTGGATATCCTAACCTTGTTTCCTTTATCTTTTATCTTATATCCTCATAACTTTTATAATGTTACTAACGTTATAAAAGCGAAAGTTTCTGAGGATAGATGGATGGATGGATGAATATTCGTTACATTTTCACGTAAAAACAGCTGAACGGATCTGGATGAAACTTGGCACAGAGATAGATTATAGGCTGGCAGACATAGGCTTCTATTTATCCCGGAAAAAAATTACAGTTCCCGTAGAATAGATTTCATCAAAATTTCCACGCAAACGAAGTAGTAGGCTCGTTATAGGTCAACATATCTTACTCTTCTAAAAAATGATGTGCTGTAAAAACTAGCTAAGTCAAATTTTTAAGATTAGCTATAGAACTTGGCAATCATTTAGATCTCAACTCTTTTGTCAGCGTAGTCGATAACCACGTATATTCTTAATATTGAACTTGGCTCCCATTTTCACATTTATGTTTTTGATGGGATTCTTGTTAACCTTTCCAGCTAAGCTAAGTGCTTGTGTTAGGAGTGGGTTTACATTTAAACCTTCAAAGACTTCGCTTGTAAGGCACTTGAATTTATATCGAGTAATTATGATGATGTGCCGTGCTGTGATGAACAAACACGAGTATAGTTTTTATCTGTCGATTGACAGTTTTTTAATTCAATTATATTAATTAAAACGTGACAGGCCATTGGGGGGTTGTGATCTGCAAGGCCTATTTCCTAGAATGTCTAGTATGCCAGTGTATATTTTTGAATGTTACTTTCCCAAATATCCATTTCCATAATGGCCGCTACCATCTATCTACTGAAATGCCGATATCCGGATTTGGAATTTCAAATATTTTTAATGCATTCAGATCTTGCAATCTATGTTAAGTAGCCTCGAAAAAAGAATAACCTATGACGTATTGTTTCTTCAATATTTGGAATTTGGACAATAAAATAGTTTTGATACGGTATGCTCTATGTTAAGTAGCCTAAAAAACGAAATATTCCTCAATGTTTCATTTATAAACAAACTAGCAGCGCCCCGCGGTTTCATCCGCGTAAGTCCCGATCCCGTGGGAATATCGGGATAAAAGGTAGCCTATGCGTTATTTCGGGTCTCCAGCTATCTACATACCAAGTTTCATCGCAATCGGTTCAGTGGTTTTTGCGTGAAATAGTAACAAACATCCATCCATCCATTCATCCAAACTTTCACATTTATAATATTATATAGTAAGATAAATACTTTTATAACTTTATCGGTAACTTTTACTCCATATTCTAAGTTTTAATTTTTTTTTTCCATACAAGTCCAACTTAGTTGATGTATTAGGATTATGCGTTGACATATTACATGATTTGTATGTCAACGTATAATCCTAATCAACCAAGATATAGATATTTCAATTACGCGATTGAGCCATCAATTAACATAATCTGACTTCATGTGCATCGTACCATCGTACATCTGTCCAAAGAAGATGGACACTACAATGGAACAGAGCTGAGCTGTTTTAATCATATTCATTACAAGTAGAGTAACATCACTTTGTATTTATTTATTCATTAAACCAGTATTGTTGGGTGTTTGTTTAATCTATACTAATATTATAAAGCTGAAGAGTTAGTTTGTTTGTTTGGTTGAACACGCTAATCAGGAACTACTGGTTCGAATTGAAAAAAATATTTTATTGTTAACATCACGCTACGACCAATAGAAGTGGAGCATCAATGAATAATGTCGCAAAAACAGGAAAATTTACAAACGCGGACGAAGCTAGTAGCACAATAAATACGGCAAGATTTCGAATGCTCAGAACATAATAAATCATTTTTGTGTATATACTTTTAGATATAATACAAGGTTCACGTGAATATTGTCTTGGCGTGTCCCATTTTATGAACTATTAGATCTAAGAAAGTATGAAATTGTTATATCCTTAATGAAATAAAAATCCTTGCAGAGATGCTATTGTATTTTCTGAAGAGATCTTTAGTTCTTAGAGAACATACGATCGCCGATAACTAGAGCGTCACTTCTCGAGAGTTTACGATCCAGCGATGTTTTATGGGTCTGGGTATTATTTCTTTGACGTCGTCAATGTCTTAATTATCACTTCAACATGTCTGTATACATAAAGAAATACCCATGGCCTAATATACTTTAGGCAACAGATTTGGAGTTTTAAGATGGAAAATATGTATTTAGTAAAACACATTAAGTTACCACTTTTTAATATAGTGAGTGAATTCAGTATATTAATTCAAAAATCAAAATCAAAACTATTTATTTCAATTAAACCAATAATAAGTATTTTTGAATTGTCTGGAGTAGAAGTCAGACTAATTCAGTCATGAAGCTATGTGCCTGTAAGAATAGGCAAGAAATTCCAAAGACACTCTTTTTCAAAATGTTTTATACAAATTTCTGGTTACATTGCTTAGCTAGCTAGCTAGCTAGCTAGCATAAATGAAATGTGAAGACAATGTAACATACCTATTATTCCAAAATATAAATTGACGCACTAATTACTACCAGATATACATATTTAAGTAATAACAGTCCAGAGATGACTAGCCCCGACCAACGATAGACAATAGGATACATCTAGATGTACCAGACCTAGGTCTGCCATCACTTAAATTGCCGACGCCGGACAAAACCTTAAAAAAATCCGGACACATAGGTGAAATCGAGATTCTTTCTGGGGGCACCTTAAAAAAGAACGCCGATTCCATTTCAATTTTTAGCTTGTTAACGATTTATCTAACAATTATAACTGTCCCTTGGCACAGAGTGACACTTTTTGAAAATTAAGTTTATTTCACTTTTTAACTTTAACTACTATGCAAATTTTTAGATCCTACATTATAGATAGGGCTTGTGCCTTTGTCAGGTAAACATTTATTTTGAATACTGTTCTGCCATCCATGCAAAAATAAAAGGCTTTGTCTCCTATAAAATCCGTTTCCCAAAATAGGCAATATAAATCGAAGCCGTATTCTTCCAATACCCATAACTTTGTGTATTCGTACAGGAAGCAAAATAATTTCTGGAATTTCAGATTTGTTTATTAAAACTATACGAAGCTGGTGTTCCATTACACAGCTATTTTGAAATACTGATAGGATTTTTGAGATATGATTTATTTATGATAAAGTACGATATTTTGAGACGTGGGTATATATTAAATAGATAGGTACCTAATAGACTATAGTCCCAATAGCGAACATTTTAAACGACTGGTTATTTTCAGATATCCAAATTGCTTGTAAATAATTCTTGGGGTGTTATTTTTACCTTCAACAGACTTTGGCAAACGTTCGGAGTCAAAGTCGCGTTACAATTAATAAAGTCGAAGGTACCTGTACGACTTTTTGTATTTAGATAAGATCTTGCTTTTTAAATTTATCTATATAGGAAAAACGCCATTTTCTCGGAAAAGACACCTGTATAGATAAACTTAATAAAAATCTTTTTAACAAAAAATTAAACCGACGAAAAGAACTAAAAAGCAAGAAATAAATAACTATAAAATTTTTATAATCTTATTTTGAGTCTGAGTTTAAAAATATATATATATATATATATATACGGTCGAATTGAGAACCTCCTTTTTTTTCGTCGGTTAAAAAGCAAGATCTTATCTAAATACAAAATTTGATCTAAATCATTTGAGCCATTTCCGAGAAACACGAAATAAAGTTATAAACATATATATTCGAATATAATAGGTATAAACAAGAATTGCTAGCTTAAAGTTTCATTCTATTTACCAGTGCTCATCGGTGCAAAATGGAGAACAGAACGACCCTATCTAGAAGGTGGACCATTTCTAGAAAAACACGTACTGTCTCAAATACATTTTCATTGGGGAGCTGACATGATGGAAGGCAGCGATCACACGGTTGATAAAAGGAGGCACCCTGCTGAAATGCAAGTTAGTAACGCCTCCAACGATTTCCCAATTTTGAGTAATGATAACATACTATATGTATTTAGAGCACAATAGTTAATATTTAATTTATTTCATTCATTTGTTTTTCTTATATCATATATAATACCCATCATCTATCATGAGCTGTATTTCATCACAGTTTTTGATATTCCCTCAAAATTGATATTCAAGATGTTTACAAAAATGAGGATCTGTTGTAAGTTATTTATATGTATTTTTAAATTAAGTTAGTCAGGATTAAGCAGTATTTACACCAAAATGAAGTTTGTAATTTTATACATAGGTATTGGATAAGTTTACTACTAATTTAGCGTTGGTTCAAATCTTTAGTTTCATCACGATGGGGTCGTAACTTTTCTACTCACTGAGGTATATCACTGAACACCTATGTCGGCTGAAGTCTGTGTTATAGAATTGCTTGGAGAGTGCGTGCTACAAAATCATTATGTATTTTATTACTCTCTAATATAACTTACCTATTATTCCAGTCCACATACATTATACACACAGGCGTATTATTCATCAAATTTATGTACCAATAGACTTGATTTGTCAGTCGACTTTCCCATTACGTTGTGAAGTCACGTTATTAGTAACTTTATAGGTACAACTTTTTTACTGTAAATAATATTTCTACAGCTATGGTTTGTACGGCATAGAACTTTTGAACGTGGTCTGCATTAATGTTGATCTCAATTACTAGGCCTACTTTTTCTCGAGTCGTAAAAACATTTTTTTAACTTAGCCACACAACACGACTTGATATTCAATATGTACTGCGTGGAGAGGACTCACAGTTCACAGAATAGTTGTTATTCTCTTTCTTCATTTAAATATAATATATTATATTATATAATATAATATATATAATAAATTACATTTTTAAATATATTCAGATTATTAAAGAATATACGACGATCTTTAAGAGATCATCGTCATGGGGAATGGTAATATCAACAATCATTGTTTGGCGCTCTAACCGGTCTATCAACAGTATATCAGGCTTATTGGCAACAATAGTCCTGTCAGTGATCATAGATCGATCCCAGTACAATGTTGCACGACCATCTTCGAGAACTGCGTCGGGCACATACCTGTAGTACGGTAACTCGACAGCCACTAGGTTACATTTAAGAGGAAGTTGCCGATTTACTATCCTGGCCGAATGGCCAGGATAGTCCATCAGGTATGTCTTTGCAAGTACTCACCAAATTATATGCCTGAGGGTTTCTCCGGGACGATGATATCCCCGACAAATGTCTATTGTGCTGTCCCTCAGGATATACCTTCCGATAGTTATTCGTTATAACAACTTCATCTGTAATTGCACAGACAAAACCTTCAGTTTCTCCGAAGAAGTCATTATTATTATTAATATAAGTGCCTAGTGCTACCTCGACCATTTCCGATCTTTTGTAGCGCACTATTGCTTTATAGTTCACTGCCTTAGACTTATGGTCTAGATCTTATCAGCGGTGATTGTTGCATTTCCTGCGGTGGCATGATGTGTAACTCCAGGTTAATACTGCGGTACCGCATTAGTGGGCCATAAACCATAGAATATGCATTGCAGTTTCTTCTACCTCTCGTCAGATTCTGCATAATATGTTTTTGCCCAACTTTAGGTTGAACATATGTTTGTTCAGTTTGCAGTGTCCGGTAAAGATCCATGTTACTGCACAGGTATTGTATCTTTTGAGTTCGTACATACTTCCTTAATATATTTCTATGCATTATCTTTCTGTTCTATGCATTTGAATATTTTGTATCTATAATTACCGTGTTTCTTTATTTTTTTACATAACATTACATACATACATTAACATATATTTTGTGTTTAAGCATCAAATTTCATCAGTCGGTGGCCTTCAACTAGTTCAATAGGTACGGAACTACATTGCTAAGAATAGCCTAAAATGAATATAATTTCAGTGGAGACACTATATTTTTCATTAATAATATACATTTGTGCAACCACTTATATAACTGTATTTATAAGGCCTATTTAGAAATAAAGAATTGGATTTGATTTGATTTGATTCTTTCGTATTAAAATGGTAAAGGTGCCTAGGAACTACTCGGATATTAAGTTAAATTTAAAAGTGCTGTCAGCTGTTATGAAAACTGACTTTGAATTTGTTTCTGGCACTGAATATCTGACAGACTTGTTATAAAATGAGTATTAATAAACATCAAAGAATTAACATTTTGTTTCTTCTGTATATTTTACGTTAATTTTTGTTTTCTTTCTGCTTTTCTTGATAACCCGCGCTGTATTACTGATTGAAAAGGAAGTTTATGAGTAATGCCTTTAAAAAACTTCAAAAATGTATTATAATAATATCATTATATTGATTTCCATTTGTCATCATTATAAGAACCATAGGTAGGTACAGTTGTAAATGGAATATGACATATTAAATATCTTACAGGTCACATTCTTCCGTTCAGAATATTTGACCCAAGAAGAGGCTTTTAAGCATCCGGACGGAGTAGTAATGATTTGCTACCTGATAAAGGTACTTGCAGATACCTATTTGATAAGTACTAAGAACTTAAAGTAGCTACTCAAAAATTACCGGTTGAAGTATGCTCTTAAATAATATAATGTACATTATGTATCGGAATTATTAATGTTGCCAAGGAAAAACATCCTATTTAGGCTTTACTTTTTGTTTGACCGAAGATTTTTATACAAAGGTGTTGCCAAGTATACTGCCCTTATGGTAAGCATTCATAGCAGTGTGTGGACGTTTCGAACACTAAAAATGGCACGTTGCCAATCTTATTTTTTTTAATACTTACCTTTTTGGAAGCCTTAAACTTTTTTTTAATACTAATTGAGGAGAATGCCCACCACTCGCTGTTTGTTTTCAAACTCAAAGACAGCAGCAGAGCTGAGTATAAACCACAACGAGATGTGATGATGTGAAGTGATACTTTGATGCGTGTTTCACTTCTTCATAAGGCATGTTTAGTACTACATAGGTAGGGTAAAAGTTTTGGACAGAATTTTAATATGGCACGAGAGATGTCTGTTCCATGTGGACATGGCTGGATACCATTTCCCTACTAGAGAAGCTTTGGTTTTAGCATTTCTACTATCGTAGTGGTATTTAGTAATTTCCTAGTGAACTGCATGTTCATAATGCATGACATAACTATTATTTTAATAAAATTGTTTTTATCTAGTATGGTGTTAATAATGATGCAAGATTAAGCTGGGTTCTTGAAGGATTTCCAAGAATTAAAGAGCCTCATACTCACACCCGTATTGGCCCGTATCCTATGTCAGAATTGTTGCCAATGTTTTACGAAGACTATTTTCTTTATTGGGGCAGGCTGGATACCAGTAAACAAGCAACATATGTGTTAAGATGGTTGGTTCCCCGAACGAACTTGTTTGCCTCGTTTGAGCAGGTAGGTACATAAAGAAAATACTATGACCTATGAATTAGGAAACCTTGACAGTCTGAAAAATATTTAAAACAGAATTTCATTTATAAACTCAATCCCGCTGATCGGACTTATACCAATATGGTGGCAAACAAGCATTTGGATTCGCCTATGCAAAGCAGTCAACATTGCCTATATAGTCTTTTGTCCTCTAACTTTCTTCGGATCGTTAAATACGACAAATATTATTGTGAAAAAGGTATAAAATGGCCTAGGAATAAGCTTGCTACTTCATTTGTACGGTGACTCCAATTTCAGTTGGTATCCGCTGTACTTGTAACGTAGCTAGTAATAAACAAAATGTTGTTCTAGATGAATCAAATACGCAAAATATGGGATGCGTGGGACGAACCCCTCTTACGAAACTATAGGCCAATCCAACCTCGCAGAAATCGACATGTTTTCTTTATAAGCCCTCACTGGAGTCAGTATAATTCTTTGCTACCTATACCGAGAGTACCGGAACCATCTATTTCGGTTCTATCTCCTGAATACCAAGCAAAGCTTTGGATGTTACCTCCGCAAAATGCGTACATGTTACCACAAGAAGAAGAAACCGAAGAACAAACGCATAATAATAAAACCGATAGCTGAAATAAAAATAACTTTGGGACAAAACCATAAGACGTCAAAATTACTTACAGACCTCTTTCAATGGCTCTCTTTCAACGTAGGGTGCCAGATAAAATTCCAGTACCATTCCTTCAGTGCCGACCGCACATGGACCGATAGAAATTGATCCGGGATATGGTCTGCAGATACGCGGGGCTGGCCCCCGGCACACGACTCGCACCCCGCACATATGCGGAGTTAACGTGTTACATGATTTAAAAAAAAAATCCAATAAAAAAAAACTACCGCATCATGGCGTTTTTAATGTTATCCATGTTGAAAACCAACAAGTTTTGAACATAGACAACATTTTTTTCTGACAAAAATTTTGTCAACAGCAAGTGGAGTGTGAAGTTTGTGAGCAGCAATAGAGTTTATTGCGATAAAAACGTATTTATTTTTAATAAGTTTAACGTAATTACGTAGATTCAATTTCGACTCGACCCCAAAAAAAGTTGCTGATATCAACGTTAAAGTTGTTGACAACAATATTAACGTTGATATCAGCTACTTCATAGACACAATAGTTAAAAGACCGTGGGAGAACCATGCTTCAGCACGTATGGGCCGGCTCGACAACAGTGATACCACGGCCTTACAGGAAACCGGCAGTGAAGCAATCCTTCCCCTATTCCCACTTAAACTTAAAGGCCGGCAACGCACTTGTGACTTGAGTTGCAGGTGCCCATGGGTGGCGGTAGTCACTAACCATCAGGTGACCCGTGTATTCGTTTACCCCTTCAGCACAAAAAAAAACCTGCATTGCAAAATTCAATAACTCTATTCATAGACTTTTTATTCTACTTTTCTTGTAACTGGTCTATGTGTAGTTAAGATTTAATTAAAATTTGGAGGTTCGCTAGAAAATAAACCTACCACTGCCTCCGGTAATCTCAATCAAGTGTAGAAAGAAGTATTTTCCTATCTAACGTATAATTTATTTAGTATATTTTCCACGGATTCGTTAAATAATAATTCTGTAAACATAGGTACCTACTTAATATTTTATCAGTTATGTATAGTAGGCGCGCGAGTTGAATGCAGAGCTCAGGAATGCGCTACTGTAAGGCGCCCAGTACATGGTAGGTTTTGCTGTCAGTTTTGCCACAGTTAAAATGGTGATTAACGAATAACTGCAGTGATTAACGGTTGCATGTTGAGATTTTAATGTCCATATTATTTCATCAATCACCAACAAACATCCGTCAATCATGACTTTTGGTAATGATTGACGTTTGCGTTAGCGTCTAATGGACGCCTAACGGAGAGCACTACAGTGCGGGCGTATGAGGTGAGGTTTGCGGGCGGTGGGGGGAGATCTGCGGGCGTGCTAGCAAAGGTTAGCGGGTGATGGGTGGAGATACTCCCGCCATTCACCTCAGGCCCCTACTGTCTTCTGTGCGTGTGTATGTTACTGAACTCCTCCTAAACGGATGGAAAGATTTTAATGATTTTTTTTGTGTGTCTTCAGGTGGATTCGAGAATGGTTTATATTTACAATTGGACCCGGCAGATGACGCTGCGATAGGGATACAGAAAAAATATTTTTTACGTTCCATCAGGACAACGCTTACCATAGCGCTTTTGACATACATAACTTTCAGTCGTTTGACAGAACGCGCGCTGCAAATGTCGTTTCCAACAGATGCATCGGTCGGATGTTTTTGTGATAATTTTTTTTTTATTACTTATACCAATTCGAATTCAACATTCATAGTTAAGACAAGACAACGTCTGTCGGGTCAGCTAGTAATAATAATAATATACTGTACTACTTAAAATAGATTTAAAAACGAAATATACTTACATGACAATATACGAACCGCTCCCAAAAAGCCAGTACTAGGGGTCGCATACCAGGATCCCGGATTCCGAAAATACCGGGATACCGGACCAAATTAAGCATTTAAAAATACCGGTACTCATTTCACAAAAACGGGGATTTTCGCTATTTTCGGCATTAATTAAAATAAAATTCCAATTATATAGTTAGATTAATAATCGTATTAAATAATAATCGTGGTAAATAAAGTTGAAGATAATTTCTGAAGTTTAAACTAAATAAAAACCGCGCGTAATTTCATTCATACTACGCCTGAAACATTTGCGTGAAACGGTTAGAAGTTAGGACGAGTACTCCCAAATACGAACGACGCGGCGACGATAGCCGAAAAACCACATAGTGACTAGTATAGCGTGGACATAACTTTTTATGAGGTAATCCAATACTTTAAAGTTGAACCCCTATATATTTTTTTTAAATAAAAAAAAGAAATTCTAATTCCAATTCAAAATTCAAATAAATACTAATTTATATTTTATTAATTACCCAAAGGGAGAAAAATAGAGAATGAATGTTTGTTCTCCCCATAAGTTATCACCTGTAAAATGATTTTGTTGCAACTTGACAAACATTCTGGAGTTCTTATACCCTACAAGATGACGGTGACCTGTGGTTAATCTGATGATGCAGTCGGAAGCCAGTCAAGGGAACTCCTCAACGGTTTACCACTGCTACCTCGTGTTTTTGGCTTTAATAATATATTTTTTTCAATCTTAAGGTTAAAAATGCTTTTTTAACCTAATATAATATTACTGTTTAAACATTTATAACAAATAACACTGAAAAGTTAAAGAAGGTGATTATATTTCACATTAAGTCAGCTAACGCATAACAGTTTTAAGTGAGTAACTAATATTAAATAAATGACTTTAACAAAAAAAAATAAACCGATTAAAAGAAGCAGGTTAATTATTACGTAAAATGGAATGATAATAATAAATACACACCATGAAAAGAAAGTTATACAACATAAAAGATGTGATGGCTTTACTGAGTAAATTATATTGGGATTTCCTCATTAAATCAAATAAATATATATAGGTATATCTGTTAGGTATGAGATTAAATGAATCAAGTTTTTATTTAAGTGATTTTTTTTAATTGGTCTAATAAGACACTCAGGTCAGGAGAACATTCTACAATTAATTACTTCCTTTTGTTATGTATAAGATTAAGCATTAAGCATATTAAGTTTAGCAGTGCTAAAGGCAATAAAGTTGGTTTGATCTTTTTTAAGATTTAATCCTATTTAATCGGGGGTTCTGTAGATATTCTCCTGCTTTTGTATAGTTAATAATTCTAAGTGGTAATTGACTGAGACTAGATTAAAAAAAATTTTTAGAGTGTTACCTAAGTACTTAACTACATATATGTTTTCGTTGATTGATATTTTGATTTTTATACAACTCAGAAGACTTTAATATTAATATAAAACACACTTTCTAAACTTTTATTTTCATTAAATTTGTTTTAATCTAGAAAATAATCTTTGTTTTCGTATGAAACCCTTTACCTAACTACTAAACTGTCCTAAAAAGTATAAACTTAATTAACATAGCTAACTTAAATGAATGCAGACTTAAAACTTCTTCAAAATCCCGAAAATATCGAAAATACCTGAATACTGGGATTTATCTGATGTCAGCACCGAAACTACCGGTTTTGAAAAAAATATACGGTATTGCGACCCTTAACCAGTACGTACCGACCTAGTATCTCTAAGCAGAGCAAGATTAGGAAAACTTTTTGGAACAATCATTTAGTTGAAATCTTCATAAATATAGATACATGTCGATGGTGTATACATCTGTACCGATTTCTAAATTTGTCAAAATAACTCCCGTCCACATCTCATCTCATCTACATAGCAAAGATAAACTAAACTATTCCAAACTCAAAGCTCTCTGAATTTCAACTGATATCGCATCGCGTAATCTCAATTCTCACACTGATAACTACGAATATATATATATAACATCTCTACAACAAAAAATATTGTTCTGCTGCGTGGTCATACCTCGTTCAGGCAGGGCATCGCCCAGCGCGTTGTGCAGCTTTCTCAGCTTACGGAGAGGCGGCGTGTGAAGGGGTGCGTAAAGAGCCTGTGGCGTTGCATGAACAAAAATAAACTCACAAAAACAGACTCAGAATAATGGTCTGAATACATTATTTCAATAGTCGGTACGGTGTTTCAATCCTATATATATTAATCTTTGCTTACTATTTTTCGCATATGTTAATTATTTAAGCACAACAATGTAATTCCAATAATTTTGTTTTACATTATTTGTTAGGTTTGGGAATATTTTAGGTTATTTTACTCAATATGCTCCTTGTGATTAGCCACGTTGATGTTACAGTTTTCTACTCCTTAAAAGCCTTTATAACAATCTCGTAGTATTAACTGACATATGTGTCGCGTAACATCAAATGTGGGTAAATCCATAAAATAAAATATTTGACTTTTTGGTGCGCCGACATTGCTGAAAAATATTTCTTTTTACCCATCTTTCCAAATAAAGCTAAACCCCTTTAAATTTGAACAAAAATACAAATAAAATCTACAAATTATATCAAACAAAGTCAAATCCATTAGGACCTTTTTACCTTATGAAGGCAAATCCATTTGAACCAATGAGCAAGCTCCATTTATGCAACATGGCCGTCAGTTGACAGTCAGACACGTCAAAAGTTTCTCATCGCATCTCCCGGATTTTACGCATTTAATTAAATTTACAGTAAATTTAATGGTACTTAAATGGTGGTACTAAAAATTGTATCCCCAACTAAGGTACATAGTTAACTCCTCGCCTTGCTTTTTTAATAACGGCTAAATCTCACCCAGTTCTAACGAACAAGGGTGACTCCAAAGTAAATAAGCATTTTTCTTGTTTTCTGGGATGTGTATTTATATTTTGATTACAGAATTCAATTATTTACTATCTATTTCCTCAAATATAATTTAATTTTTTCCATAAAAGTCTAAATCTTGTTATAAATTGATTTTTTACCTAAAACTCGCAAAGACATAAAATGGATTTACCTACGTTTGAAGTTACGCGACACATGTTTACCTTCAGCTGACAAATGTCACTGGGTTGTCAAATTTTAGTACCAGTAAAAATATAAAAACAACCTACAAAATTGCGGAGTAGTAGGTAGTCAGTCAGTGTTCATAAAATGATTAAAAATTTTTTCCGTACCAGCCGATGGCTGGCACGGAGACAAATCGATATCATAAATCAAGTAGCTTTACGCCGTTATTCATACGTGTCTTCAAGAAATACCTGCAAAAATATCATTGAGCGACGATTTACTTCAAGTTCATCTAGTACTCAAGTTTGTGATATCGAACCAGCTGTTTTTGAGGAAATCTGTAACGAAACTCTTGAATCTCTCTGCGATTACTTTGAAGAAATTGTAGAATCTGATTCAAATTTCAAAGGTGCCGACATCACGTACAGTGTAAGTATGATCAATATGTCGTCTCGAAAGATTAACTTCAATAATATTTGATTTTGTACTTCAATTTGTTTATATGTGACGATTTGCAGTATATCTTATTTTTGAATTAGAAATAATGCCTCATTTTGTAGATTTTTGAGATGTCTCTTGCCAAAAAATAAAGTACTTTTAGATTGTATAACATCTTTTGAATATAAAGAGGACATGTAAAGAATATAATTGGAATATAATTTTGTCATTTAAGTTTAATTTAAGCTATTGTTTCATACCACTCATTTTCTTTAAATATCTAAAAGTACTGTAATAACATAATAGGTCGGCAATTATTCAAATAAACTGAGTGTTAATTTATATTTTTAAACTATCTATTCTTTATGTGGTTGCAAATGGTTACTTGGGTGTCTAAATATATTTTTATTATTATATTATACTAGCAGCGCCCCGCGGTCTCACCCGCGTAAGTCCCGATCCCGTGGGAATATCGCGATAAAAAGTACCTTATATGTTAATCCAGGTCTCCAGCTATCTACATACCAAGTTTCATCGCAATCAGTTCAGTAGTTTTAGAGTGAAAGGGTAACAAACATTCATACATACATACATCCATACATCCTTACAAACTTTCACATTTATAATATTAGTAGGATTAAGGCCTATATTTAGACTTTATTAGACTGACTACCTAAACAATACCATTAGCAAAACAATCTATTATTCAGTGCTCTATGGTTAGTAATTAATACAATATTTGTGAGTATCTAAAGGCAACATGAGTACCACCATGTGCTTCGTCATATAAAAAAAACGGCCAAGTGCGAGTCGGACTCATGCACGAAGGGTTCCGTACCATTATCTATATAAAATCACGTTTGTTGTATGGGAGCCCCTTCAATATTTATTTTATTCTGTTTTTTAGTATTTGTTGTTATAGCGGCAATAGAAATACTTCATCTGTGAAAATTTCAACTGTCTAACTATCATGGTTCATGAGATACAGCCTGTTGACTGACGGACAGACAGATGGAGGGACAGCAAAGTTTTAGTAATAGGGTCCCGTTTTACCCTTTGGGTACAGAACCCTAAAAAAACATTGTATAAAATAAATCCATAGTTGCAGTTTCCAAAGACAGTTCTAAAATATTTTGTTAATGAGCTATATAGAAACTACTCTAAATGCAAAACAAGGTTGTTTTAACTTGAGTAAAGTGACTATATTGTCTATGATGATCATCTTAAAAGTATATAAAGCTTAATTTCTCTTTCATTACCTAAGACAATGCAATAACCATCCTAAATATCACACAGTACAATGTACTGTGTTCAAATGAAGCATTTCATTCTTTAGTCAGTCATTCATTCTTTTTCAATATTTTTTTTTCAGCTTCAGGTGGTTAAATTAAAAACTAATATTAAAAACGCAGATAACAATTAAGATTTAATTATACAGGATATGAAAAAAAATATTTCTTTTTTTTTCAGGATGGTGTTCTAACAGTCACTTTTGGAGGAAAGTATGGAACCTATGTAATAAACAGACAAACTCCTAACAAGCAAATCTGGCTTAGCTCACCTTTGTCAGGACCTAAGCGCTATGATCTAATCCTTAAAAATGGAGGATATTGGGTGTACAAACATGACGGAATGTCTTTGCATCAACTTTTACAAAATGAAATTTCTAAAATAGTCAAAAATAAAGTAGAATTTAATAATTGCACACATAGTTTAGTTTAAAAACTGTTTCTTGTTATTCAATTTATTTAATGTAGTAAACAGGTTTTTTGTTAAGTTTTGTTTTATTTTATAATAAAAAATGGAAGTAATTGAAGATGGAAATATTATGGACCGTATTCCCATTCTGTTGCAAAGAGATCTGGAATATTATCAGGTACATTTAATATACCTGTATCACTTATAAGTAAGCAGTAGATAACTTTAATAATAGTAATAACTTGTCACATCTGACACACAGTCTGATCCAGAACTAGGCAGAGCCTGTACTATGGTAACCACAGTCCTGATAAACATATTTATATATTACTAAATACATACATATTATAGATAAATTACACCCAGACACAGAACAAATAATTATGCTCAACATACAATTATTTGTCCTGGGTGGGTATGGACCCTACAACCTCTGATGTAGCAGTCAAGATCACTAACCACTACACTAGACCAACAGGCCAGTCAAAATTAATGTTTATGACAAAACAAATGGTTATTGACTTGTAACATTGAAAAAAAAAATTTTAAGTCTTTAATAGATCAGATCTGTTTTGAGTTGTATGGTAAAGGTATATGTTCAGTGTTTACTATAAGAAATAGATCAGTAGTATACTTGAGGTGAAGACTTATCCATTCATATGTTTCAGAAAAACCAAACAGTGTTATCAGAAACGGTATGTAAGGGTGTAGTAGGTGGAAGATTGGATTTTCCGAGAAATGCTTCTTTTGCTGCTGTGAAAATTGTATTGTGGCTTGAAGAAGAATTTTCTATTGCATTCAAGTAAATAATTTATAATAATGATTATTTTTTTAATTCATATAATTAAATGCATCATTTTATAGATGTTTAAAACCAGTGGTGTGGCATTTATTGGCTAGTTTATCTTGCAGAACTGAAAGAGAAAGTTAAAAGACAAGGGAAAACATCATGGGGTAGAGTAACCCATCATAGTAGGGTACGAGCAGGAATCGTGCAGCTCGTACCCTACTAGAAGACTGCACTAAAATAACACTACTTGCATAATCCATAGCATAGTTTTCACAGCTCCAAATGACAGGTTATATTATTGCCACCACTGGTGTTGTACACAGCTCTAAGCGACGAGGTATATTGTTGCCACCATTGAGGTTACACACAGCTCCAAGTGACGGGAATATTGTTGCTACCATTGAGGTTACACACAGCCCCCAGTGACAGGGAATATTGTTGCCACCATTGGTATTTCACACAGCTTCAAATTGGCGTTTCAAACAGCTCTAAGTGACGGGGTATATTGTTGCCACCATTGGTGTTGCAAACAACTCCAAGTGACGGCATATATTGTTGCTACCATTGGTGTTGCACATAGCTCCAAGTGACGCAGTATATTGTTGCCACTATTGGTGTTGCGAGTGTTTATGTGCACTGGTAATCGCTTGTCATCAGTCGAAACGTGTTTTTGTTTGCCACTTTAGAAACAATTTTTCAACTTTTCAACAAACAATATAACTTTTTAACTCTAAACCCACTGGTCTGCATATGTGAAATAAAAAAATAAAAAAACTTTTACAGACATGGTTCTGGAATGTTTGTGGACACCAAAGAAGATGAAAAACCTGACAGTGGTGTGGCCAAAACTTCAGATCCTGATAAATTTGTGCAGCTGGCAATAAAATCTAGTGATTCTTTGAGAGGTAAGTGTCTGATAGACCAAAAATAAGCAGGGAAACAAAACAATAAAACATCTATTATAGCCCGATATAAACTGCCATAAGCAGCTAAATTGACAGTGAGACCTAACTGTGGTAATTAATGTATGATGTTCAAAACATTTTCCTTGTTGTTATCTAATCTTCATTTACAACGCCTGAAAAAAGACAATAGCACTATTGCCATTTAATTATGCTAGGCGTTTTAATCATTGACCTATGCTATAAGTGTGCTTAAGATGCATTAAGTGCTTGCTTGTGCCCGAGTGTTGTTTGAGATACGCTTATAAAAGCTTGTTTTTTATGGTAGGTATATAAATAAAAGATAAGATAAAAATTAATAATAAAAATAGTGTCTGCTCACTTGACAGGTGCGTATCTGACGTCAAGAGTGTCAAGTGAAACTTACATATTTTTTTTAAATCTGTGTGTAAAAGTGAGATGCACGCGTTCTGTTGACTATACACGGAACTGGTAGTCTATGAATAGAATATGCCATGATATATTGGAAAGTTCTAGTGTAGTTTCGAGTTTTCGGGAGATGTCGCGATCTGTCTGTGAGGTAACCTTCGTATATATAAGAGGCATGCATGGCGGTACGAGAGATAGTTTTCAAGTTGAACGATCAGCAAGTAAATACAGCGATAAGTGCGAAGTACGTGAATTTAAAAGTGAAATAGTGAGAATTAATTGTGATTGTGTATTTTGTGATTTATTAAAATAAACTGTGTCTATTTTGGTAATAAATTGGTTTACATTTCTCGTCCCGAACTGCAGCTGGTAACAATACATTTCCAGGGTGTATTTGAAACTAAAACACTTATTTAAATCACTGAGTCACAGTCACTTTATGAGAAACTGAGGTAAAAATACCTGGCAATTGAAACGGTCATAACTTGTAAACAGATTGTTTAAAAAAAAAATCTTATTGTAACTGCATGCTAGAGTCACGCCCTTTCAGTGATTTAAGTAAGTGTTCCTTTTTCAAATATCTGTTTAGCACATATTGTTTAAAAAAATTTGCTTTCTACACTTCCAAATATAAACTTCAAGCATTCCAAATTTCACATTCTTGTCTGTAGGCGTTTGTGTAAAAAATGCGTACAAAGAATTTTCCTGCCGTATTAATACATAGATACATATTGGTATAAATTCTCTACAAATTCCAGAACATCTTCACATGCTAGCACAAGAAGCTCTCGACCACGCAGACTTGCCTGTATTAACTGCTACTCTAGGAGCCGCGGCCTTATTGAAGAACAGTCTGTACTGCTATGTGACACATATTGAGGATAGCGGCAACTCTGAGAGATATTCTCTACTTCAGGTGAATATAAGGTCCAGCTGAATTTTCACCACCTTCTTTTTCACCTTCAATTAACATTGATATAGTCTGTTCAATAAGTCCATTTACATGGGTAAGTTACAAGGTAATTGAAAAATAGTTTATAGCAACACTGTTCAAAGAACCATCGATGAATCAAACAGTTTTGATACTTTACATAGATAAGGAGTCCGGTTTTAATAAAAATAAGTGTGACTCTTGAAATACTTGAAACGAAAATAATCAGTATTATATCCAAGTTATTATGCAGCTAATATAGTACGTTACTACATAATTATGATTATTTTATTTTTATTATTTTACTTATGTTTTAAATTAATAATATTACTTTTTAGTAAAATACAAATACTGATATAGAAATACACAATTTTATTGTGCATTATTAAACAACAATCAAGTATCAAATAATGTTTAACAAGTACTTGACAGCAAGTAATGGTGCTGCCATAATACGATTTTTAATTTCTCCTAATATTACCCAAGTAAACTGACTTATTGAACAGACTCTAACAGTCGAAGTGACTTGCGAAGAAGGTCGTACACTAAGACAATTGATAACAGTTGAAATACTTAATACTTTTTTCAAAAGATACCAATTTATGGATCACTGTAGAAAGCGTTCTCACGTGAAGTGATGATGATGATAATAGACTGGGGGTGCGACCGTTAGCTAATAATAATGTGTATCAATAACTCACTTGAATGTCGCTTTTGTCAATCAATTCATGCTATAATCTACAGCGGTTATAAATATATATGTATTTTATTTATTTTTAGAATTGCTACAAACGATACACAACAATGTCAGAAGCTGTAGGAGAACGGGTATTAGACCTGCATAACCGAGTTCTATCGTTATATATTTTACAAGATTCTGGTGGGCGGCCGATAGATGGCAAGACTAAGACGGTCCACGAGGCTGGTACGCCATCTGTGCAAGGATGGTGGCTTTATATGAATGGTGAGTCTAAAAGCAAATTCTATAAAAGTGTAATGTGGTTTTAAAATGTTTTGGTCTCATAAGCTGTAAAGAAACAGGCAGGACACGTTACAAGGTAGCGAAGATTACTATTATATTGTACAGGTTATACAAAAATAATTTGTTTTCCATAATAAAAATCGTGATTGATCTGTGTAAACTCGACATACTCATGAAATTGTAGGAGTCACAATATATTGTCCCTAGATGGCGCTGGTTTAGTTCCTTACAAGTCGTTTGTTAACGTTACCATAAATGAGCACTTTGATGTTACCTATTATTACATTACATGCTGTAATGAGTGTGTCTAATACTCAATAGAAACTACTGGGATAAAGATAGAAATAAATATTACTCATCTACGCACTTGTACAGTGATCTTAAATATACAATATTTCGTGTTGACATTTTATTCTGTTACCGGTGTTACACGACTATAGTGTGTATATGAAAATGTACGTGGCTGCTTGCATGCGTGTCTACGTGCGTGAGTGGGTGCGAACATGCATTTTTCTGCGACAGTTACTAAAATAGTAACAGAAATTATTTTGTTTTAGGTAGTAGAAAAGATTTGTGGGACACAGTACCACCACGGATGGCGCAGAGAATATTTGCCGGTATGCTGAATGAAACGTTAACTATCCTCACTGTGAGGTATTGCCAGGTAACGTTTATTACTAGTTACGCTGTGTTTTCTTTTTAGAGCATTAACCGAAGGCCACAAGGCCATCATCACACATCAGAACATTGCTGCCTATAAACATTCGCGATACCAGTTATAGGACGCTTATGCCCGGTTTGTATAATCAAGAAACGATTCGTTTTTCTTAAGGACGGTATAAATTTCGTTGAATTTTCAATAACAATTTTACCGTTCGTAAGCAAGACGAGTCGTTTCTCTTTATTATAGGAACCGGGCATTTGTCAGCACTGTAGCTAACTAACTGCAGTCTACTAATGTTTCAACAGATATTAACCTCAGTTCGACACTTAAAATTGTGTATTTTAATATCCGCGTGTAGATAGAAGTACGAATATAAACGGTAAAAATTAATTAACAAAATAATTTCTGAAGTGAAATTTCTTTAGAATCGTTGTGATATGAAAATTGGATGAAAGGAAAGTCACACTAAAAAGAGACAAACATATTCATAAACAGGATTTAGCCTGCGAGAAAATGAGATAGAAAACAAGTATACAGTGTTTCCTATAATTTTTGTCTTTGCGCCTGCGTACTACGAAGCCTTCAGAAAATGCACCATAGTCAACGTGGGGTATCATTCACGTTCATTCAATTTTTATTTTACGTACTAATTATTATATTACGTATTTTCAGACAAACACAACAGATTCAACAACCCGTTTACTCCTCAACGACATACTGAATATACTCCTCTGCGTTGCACAGCTTTTGCCGTCCATATGCGCCAACGGTTCTGACTTAGTTGGTCTGGACATAAAACATCAAACTAGAGATGTAAGAGATGTTCACGCAAAATGCAATGAGTTGTTTAAGTGCTTTGTGTATAGAGGGGCAGACCTGCATTTTATTCACCAGGTGAGTTACTCATTTCATCACCATCATCTTCTTGTCCTTTTCCTAAATTTATTTGGGGTCGGTGCAATATGTTTTCTTCTTCTATTCTTCCCTTTCTAGCCATATCCTCTTTTACGCAGTCTATCCACCTTCGCTTTGGACGTCCTGTCCTCTTGTATCATGTACATAAAACTCTTCACCACATTATGCTCATCCCTCCGCATCACATGTCCATACCACGATCATTTGTGTGTGTGTGCGTGCGTGCGTGCGTGCGTGCGTACGTGCGTGCGTGCGTGCGTGCGTACGTGTGTGCGTGCGTGTGTGTGTGTGAGTGCGATGTACAGGCCACAGTGTAATTAATGCTTAAAAAAAATATTTTAGGCATTTAAAGAGGAAGAAAACATAACATTCACAAAAGAATGTCCATTCCCGTGGTTCACGTTTGTCAGTCTGAAGTTGTTTGAATCTTTTGACGATACGTCAGTCAAGAGCACGCAGGATCTCTGCAATAAGACGGCGCTGGGGTTGGAGCTCATTGTGTTGCTGGCCCAACCGCAGCCATCTTGGGCTTTGATTGTTAAGGTGAGTACTTCACTTTAAGTATCTTATTTTAACCGGAAGCTGTAATGTAATGTCTGGCTTAAGATCACAATCGTTGGGTGGTCCAAGTCATCGTTGCACGTGTATGTGTTGTAATACTCCCAAGAACACTTAGATCGCTAAGCAAGGTAGCAGGTTGATAATGTCAAAATTCCATGATCATAAAATTAAAGATAATAATAATAATAACTTGACCGTCTGATCCCGAACTAGGCAGAGCCTGTACTATGGTAACCAGACTGCTGATAAACATACTTATATATTTCTTAATACATACATATTATACATAAATTACATCCAAACACAAAACAAATGATTATGTTCATCACACAATTATTTGTCCTGGGTAGGACTCTCTGGACCCTCAACTCGACCCTCTTCTGGAAGGAATCGATCTGGCGCACCAACCACTAGAATAACAGGCCAATTAAGATGATTATAACTGTAAAGAACATCTGATTTCAGGTATTGATGATGCGTGATTGTCACCTGTCTCGTTTACTTTTAATACGAGCTATTCGCAACATGTCTACGGACAATTCTCGATGGCCAGCTGATGGACTGTGGTACAGTGTTCATGATAGGCATAAAAAGTGCGACGGGTTTCTGTGTACGGCGGATGGATTTTGTCGCTTTAAAAGGGACATTAATGGTGAGTTTATGAGATATTTAGTTATATACGTGTCAACTACAAGATGTAGGTATACAAGCATGCCATTTAAAAGTATGTGAGTAGGTAAATTAGAAATAGAAGAAAAAGAAATAAAATGGCCATATCCCAAAATTCCTATTCATTACAACTGCTACATGCCAAAACAACCACATCCCAAGTAAAAATATCCTCTCCCAAAGATATACCAAAAATTGTATCCTTAGTATTTTTTTTAATTGACATTAATTCCAATAAACACTATATATTATAGAACAAAGTCCCCCGCCGCATCTGTCTGTCTGTCTGTTCGCGATAAACTGAAAAACAACTGATCGGATTTTGATGCGGTTTTCACCAGTAGACAGAGTGATTCATGAGGAAGGTCTAGGTGTATAATTTGTTAAGGTTTTGTGTAAATTCTTTGAAATATGATTGGATGAAGATGTCTCGCTAGTTAACTAGCTATATAATATGATATTTGGTATCAAGAAGTTGATGTGGCAATTTTTTCAAAATGGTTTTTCCTGGATTTTCGGGAAATGAATCCAATACAAAAGAATCGAGCCATTTATAAAATAACATTAATGAAAATCGTTGAGTAATTAATTTTACTGAATTTTATTACTCACTAGCTTTTCCCTACGAATTTGCTCGCGTGAATCTAGATGTTGTATCCCTAGGGTACAGTATTTTTCTGGATGAAAGATACTCTATGTCCTTTTCTATACTGGCCTGTTGGTCTAGTGGTTAGTGACCCTGACTGCTAAGCCAGAGGTCGTGGGTTCGATTCCCAAACACAACAAATAATTGTGATTGAAACAATTTATTCTGTGTCTGGGTGTAATATATCTATAATATGTATGTATTTAGAAATATATAAGTATGTTTATTAGCAGTCTGATTACTATAGTACAATCTCTGCCTAATTTGGAATCAGATGGCCGTGTGTGAGATGTGTGGAGTTTTTTTGATTATTTATTTATACCCCCGACAAAGTGTGAGCAAAATATCATGATGATCGGCGACGTTAAGGCGTGAGAGCGTAACAGACAGACAGAGTTAGTTTCGCATTTATAATGTGGTGACTTACTGACCATATACTGAACAAATAGTACTCCAGCATCATCTAGCGAAGACGACTTGAACTACATAGTAACTAGTAATCCTGCATCGCACTATGAAAGTTTTCGCGCGGATTAGTAAATATACAACTTGCCAACATCAACCGTAAGGCCGCGGCCCGCCAGGCATGATCACCTCGCCTGGTAATAGAATCATCCCTTTGTGTTGGAGGGACATAACACCCGTTCCTCCACAATAATATTAGTATGTATGGCTAATAACAATAATATTAGTTAGGATTTAGAGTCGATGTGGTGTTAATCATTATAAGATTTATTTTATTTCGGACGAAAACAGTTACATGATATGTGTGTTACGCAAGAAATATATACATATGTTTGGTTTGTTCAACATATAACCCAAATCATTGTCCACGAATTAACATTTGATTAAATTAAACTAAATAAGAGCGAGATGCGCACGTAATCGCTTCATTCATAATAAAAAAAAATGTATTGTTAAGTACAATTAAATATATATAATATATAGATAACCTTTTATAATCAACTTTGATGACAATGGTTGTCAAGCAAAGCAATAGCATTGTTTTTGAATTGTAAGTGAGATTCAGCAAAAATATCAATTACGGCAAAATGTGTATAAAACTTATATAGAAGGCGACGTTCGTTCATAGAAGAATCGGTATCCTACTTTACTTTGTATGTACAGTGTTTAGTTGGAATAAAAAAATACCGACTAGCTCGCGTTTAACTTATTAGATTACGTATCACTCATTGCGAATTTGATAATGAGATATTTATTCTATATTAACCTGTTTTTTTAAGCTGGAGAAGAACTGGCTAGTGCAGCAGGAGCTCTTACTTACATTTTGGCAAAAATCGGTAGTAAGGCCGAACTGAAATCCACGCTCTGCTACGCCCTTGAAATCTCTGGGAGAGATTGGGCT
Source organism: Euplagia quadripunctaria (assembly GCA_963859945.1). Lineage (NCBI taxonomy): Eukaryota > Metazoa > Arthropoda > Insecta > Lepidoptera > Erebidae > Euplagia > Euplagia quadripunctaria. Next base: position 20,590,813 of record OY982567.1, read on the forward strand.
TCTTGCTTGGACAAACGACAGGTGAGAATATACTGTGCCATAGTAGAGTCCATTTATTCTCTCAGAATCTCTCCCATACAAACTTTCATCCCTACTTCCCCCCTTTTAAGTTTTATTTTCGCGATAAAAAGTAGCCTGTGACTTCTTTAAGGCCTCGTCTATTTCTATACCAAAATTCATCAAAATTGGTTCAGTGGTTGAGTGTTGAGTGGTTGAGAGCGTGAAAACAGACAGACAGACAGAGTTACTTTTTGAAGTGAAAACTTCTTTAGGCACGTTGAGCACTTTTGTTATCGTGAAAAAGAACTCGCGTGATCTTCACGCTGAGATACATATATAAAGATGTATATGTGTGTGTGTATAAAGTTATGTTTTCATTTCTAACGTGCTGTCCTATTTTTTTATAATATAATTAGATATGTATATAGCATTAAAGAATAATTCCTTAAAGTACTACAGCTAAGAATTTTTCTACTTCCGTGTACAAAATTTGTTGAAAATTTTCAAGGTGTGGTGTGGCAGAAGACCTGCCTGGTTGGCCGGTATACTTGCAATCGTCGGTTCTGTTCTTCAATTTATACCGCCGATACTAGTGAATGCTGTGCAAAGTGGAGCATCAATGTATCAGGTAGGTGAGCTGGGTGCAGACGGGGTTTCAATAGCCTACACTCGACTCTAAGAATTAGTTATATTGAACTCTAGCGACTAAAACCACACACCAGCCATCATTGGGTTGTGACGAATTACCACTTGCCCATAGCGTAAAAAAAGAAACCTCTCGAGTTTATGCCCAAGTCGGAAGTGCAGAGTTTTTCACTAAACTCTGTACTCCTGCAAAAAGAAGGTAAATTGGTGTAAGGAAAACGGATAGGGCGAGGGAGCTAGGTTAAGGGATACCGCAAGTCTTGGATGGGAAACAGGACCTCAGTCCTGCTTCAAGACTGCAGTCTTAGACTACAGTAGTTCGAAGAGGACGGGGTCTTGTACCCCTATATCCGTCCTGTGATTGGAGAGGCCACAAGGAGAGGAATATCAACTGGCATACATTGAATATGGAGTTTAAAATACAGGTTGAGAACTGACAGACATTTTCTTCTCTTTACAGACAATGTCTTTGTGCCTTTCTTGCATATCACGTTCCTTGGACTGTATTCCTCGTTCATTTTCGAACGCCTGTTCAATAATAGAAAACGCTCTACCTTCACATATAAGTCCTGTTGGAGGATCTGTACTACTACAAATGTTAGTCACCATCACTTACGAAGAGATTTTCAAATGGGCTGAATTGGAAGCAGAGAAAGAGAAAACGGGTAAGCGCCATCTGTTGATTAATTTTGATACTTGCGAAGTTATACTTCTTTTGGCGCGTTATGGAAAAATGATGAGTATGTTTTTACGATGCGCGCGCACACCGTCACGACAAACCTACACCCTGAAGTTAGCTAGTCAATATACGATGCGCGCGCACACCGTCACGACAAACCTACACCCTGAAGTTAGCTAGTCAATATACGATGCGCGCGCACACCGTCACGACAAACCTACACCCTGAAGTTAGCTAGTCAATATACGATGCGCGCGCACACCGTCACGACAAACCTACACCCTGAAGTTAGCTAGTCAATATACGATGCGCGCGCACACCGTCACGACAAACCTACACCCTGAAGTTAGCTAGTCAATATACGATGCGCGCGCACACCGTCACGACAAACATACACCCTGAAGTTAGCTAGTCAATATACGATGCGCGCGCACACCGTCACGACAAACCTACACCCTGAAGTTAGCTAGTCAATATACGATGCGCGCGCACACCGTCACGACAAACCTACACCCTGAAGTTAGCTAGTAAATATACGATGCGCGCGCACACCGTCACGACAAACCTACACCCTGAAGTTAGCTAGTAAATATACGATGCGCGCGCACACCGTCACGACAAACCTACACCCTGAAGTTAGCTAGTAAATATACGATGCGCGCGCACACCGTCACGAAAAACCGACGCTCTGAAGTTAGCTCGTCAATCGTGGTAAATGATATTTATTAACAATTTATTGATTTAAAGATAATATACTGTGATAGTGATAAAAATGGTTTTTACATATTACTTTGAGTACGTTTGTAGAATTTGAGGTAAGTTGACGGTATGTATTATTTATTATGATATTTAAATAAACTTTATTTAACCAGATAATGCGCTATAATAAAACTTTCAATCAACTTTATTAAATACCTTTTTTTATATTATTAGTGTCGTTTTTTCTACAAGAAAGATTTTTATCTTGTTACGCCAAAGAAGTATAACTTCTTACGAACTTCTTACTTGCGTACGTACGTCACCTTCATGACATGTCTTAAGAAGTCTTTTCTATTGTCTCACAGCATCAAGCCAGCCAAATGGAGACGCTCGTACTATGCGTACTAATAGGCCTAAGTCTAAACAAGTGAGGATAATGAATTTCGATCAAACAAGTAAGACATAAAAGTTAAAAATGTATTTAGGACTTGCTTGCATTTTATATAATTATCTTTAAAAACACATATAAACGACATCAAAGTACCTGAATTATGATAAATTGTATTAAGCTGTATTCTTCATCCCTTAATTATCCACCCTTAGAGGTGTAATATATTCTTCAAATTCAAATGGTCAAACACACAAAAAAACTGTTGAATTGAGAACCTCCCCCTTTTTTAAAGTCGGTTAAAAAAGGGATACTTACTGTTCTCCTGTAGTGTATGCACAAGAGATATATTTTCATAGATCTGCCAAGTCATTCAGTTCAGTCAGTCAGTCAGTTCAGTGCTCAAGCCAGAGCTCAAGAAATACAGCACTATTCAAGAATCTCAAAGAAAAATTCAGTCAGGGCAGACGGACAGACATCACTTTAATTCGATACATTTTACGTTCTCCCAATAATAGTTTTAACTTAGTTTTTATGATTATGATACATATCGCACTAATATTATAAATGTGAAAGTTTGGATGGATGGATGGATGTTTGTTACTCTTTCACGCAAAAACTACTGAACCGATTGCGAAGAAACTTGGTATGTAGATAGCTGGAGACCTGAATTAACGCATAGGCTATTTTTTTTCCCGATATTCCCACGGGATCGGGACTTAGGCGGGTGAAACCGCCTGGCGCTGCTAGTTTTATTATATACCTTCCACAAAAAAAATATTAAATAATTTGACAATCCAGCAACATCCACATCTATAAGCTTCGACTCCACGTCGAGCAGCGCGTCGTGCATAGCCCTGGCCATCGCCGAGGCGCTCTGCTTCATCGACGAGGACGACAAGCACACTCATGAAATAGAACAACTCGTCTCTCAGTCCAAAAGGAAGGTGGTACTGTCGAACCAGTTTGGTTTGGAAGATTTTCCAGAGTTCGCTGAATTGTTTGAAGAGGTAAGTTCCTTCCTTAGTGAACTCTAAACCACCTACCTATTTGAAATTGTTATTTTTCAAAGGATCCAATTGATGTCGCCATCGCCATTGAGGTCTACCACGTTGGCGATTATCATTATATAGGATTCATTATCTTCATCATTTGACTTTCCTGTTGGTTTAGTGGTTAGAGATCCTGACTGCTAAGCCAGATGTCGTGGGTTCGATTCCCACCCAGGACAAATAATTGTGTGATGAGCACGATAATTTGTTCTGTCTGGGTGTAGCTTACCTATAATATGTATGTATTTAGAAGTATATAAGTATGTTTATCAGCAGTCTGGTTACCATAGTACAGGCTCTGCCTAGTTTGGGATAGACGGCCGTGTGTGAGATGTGTCCAGTTATTATTATTATTCTAATAACCCGAAGAAAAAAGTGTAGGCAGGTCTTTGTCCTTCAGTAGAATGAGAGCATAAACATTAGGAGCTTTACACCCAACAGAGGGAGATCCTGGTTAAATAGACTCTGTTTAATTTAGATTGATGATTCATTCATTCGTCATATTTATTAGCCAGCTGCAGCAGGAGGTAGCAGGTCTTTACGGCTTGATTTTTGTAGTACTCTATGTCCTCGGCTCGGGCGGAGTAAATTTTGGTTTCCGTGTACTGAAACTGTTGTATATGTAGTTTCGATGACAATACTATAATTTGGCATCTTGGAGCTGATCTGATGATGGAACCAGAAGGTGGATAGGGAACTTCTTCAGTGGTTAATAGTAAACCCCTCGAGTTTGGACTGATTCGTTTTGATGAGTCCAACAGATTGGGCTTGGTAACGAAGGTCTGATGATGAAGCCAGGAGATGGATAGTGGAATTCTTTTTGTAATGAAATTTCTTAACGCACTTTACATTGCAGACGGTCGGCGAATGGCTTATTGGATTCGAAATGGATTAATTTTATTTACCCCATCCTGAGATTCTGCGCAATACTACTGTAGTTTGATGTTGGTTTGATACTAAATATCAACTTTCACAACGGCGCAACTTGAATTTAGATTTTTTACAATATTTACTAAATTTTGATACAATTTATCCAATCCATTAATTCCATCCGGGTGTCCCAAAGACACCTCTTGCGTTTTTTTTTTTTACTTTTTAATTCGGATTGCCATTGAATCGTGTTTTGTTTTATTTAACTACACTATAATTTATTAGTTTGATACATCTGTTGTGAATTTTCATTTGTTCTAATAAAACTTTTGTACAATGTTTTTTGTTTTAAAATTGTAATAAGTCCTAGTGGGCTACAACTTGTAGCCCACTACTTGTAGCCTACAAGTTATGTAAAAACAAAACTGTCTGCAATTCCGAGTTTTCATATAATACGTGGTTACCAGGTTGTCATCTACTCTAATAATATTTCTCCCATTCAAGGGTGACGTTCCTGGTTCAAACGCAGAACGTGCCAGCGATGCAGCCGCTCTGACCAGCCAAATCTTAATGACTCCACCCGGCAGAGACAGTCTTCGGGTATGTATGCTGAGTTATTTTCTTTTATATCACAGTAAGATGATATATATGGTAAACTATAGTTATTGTCGACCCCTCGGTAGTCCTGAAAAGTTGATATAGCAGTACCATTATATTGATGCCCTTACTAGAAACTTTGAAGGAACTCAAAATAATATAATATACTGTATAGACATGGCAGTGATTTTAATAGTCACCTCACTAACTTGCCATTTTGCCAAGTGTTGAAGGCTTTATATCCACACAAGAAACATATTTGCGTGTTTTACTCTGAGCCTATTTGCTTAGAACACGATTTTCCTTAAAACATTAATGATTCCGTAGTGCAAGTAATGTTTTGTTTATACTCATCATTCTACTAAGTAATCCAGTAAAGCCCGCCTGATGGTAGGCTATTACTGAAGATAAAATAGGATCTTGCGTTTTACCAATCCTAGCCACTCCCTGAAGCTCTTATGACGTTACTTGACCCCGTTCTCAAAAGGAGGTCTTATGACCTTACTTGATTCCGTTATTAAAAAGGGGCCTTTATGACCTTACTTGACCCGTTCTTAAAAGGAGCTCTAATGACCGTACTTGATCCCGTTTTCCAAACATGACTCTTGAGACCTTACATGACCCCGTTCTCAAAAGAAGCTCTTACGACAACTATACACACACACATACTTACAACAGCAAAGACAGTTATAAAACACTATATATGGCTGACGACATTTTGGTGATCCTTTTCTCCAGTAGAAATAGGACAGTAGGTTGCTGATAGAGGTCTTTTTGCAAGACAATTCTCGCACTAGGAACAGTCCTTGTATCGCGAGGGACTTTACAAACATGCAAACAAGGAACACAAAGAACATCCAGATTCGGGACAACTATTTGGGAATTAAATCCCCAATACGCGGCGCAGGTCTTTGTACTGCTGTCTGCTATAGAGTAAAAGTTTTTCTTTCGTGCCATAGAAGTTGTCTTATTTTGAAGTTAGATAATTATATAATAGCACTTACATGTCTAAGGGTAATGCTAGTGTTTATATTTTATTGAGAAGTCTATTATGTTTATATTGATATATAATAATAATAATTGTAATTTGATTTGAAAAATTTAACATTTAACAATTTAATAAATCAACTTTATCAGTAACTACTAGGATGCCCATAATTGGACGTAGCCCTCCTCCAACCTCTTCCAGTGTTCCCTCTCTTTGGTTAGCCGGGTCCAACTCGCTCCGGCCACTTGCCTTATATGTCACTCCAGCGTCGATGGGGCCGCCCTCGCGGACGTTTAGCTTCATAGGGATGCCAATTGATTATTCTTTCACTCCACCTATTATCTGTCCTTCTTGCTATGTGTCCAGCCCATCGCCATTTAAGCCTACATGCAAACTGTACGGCATCTGTTACTTTTGTCATATTTCTGATATTCTTATTTCTTTTTCTATCTTTCAGTTTGAAACCTAACATACTTCTCTCAGCAGATCTTTGAAATACATAAATATTTTGTACTAGTTCTTTAGTGAAGGTCCAAGTTTGACATCCATACAGTAGTGTAGGCATTATGATAGAGTCCATTGCTTTTTGTTTTAAATTTATTGGAATTTTTCTTTTAAAAATATCTTTCATTGACCAATATTTACTGCAGGCTTTCTTTATTCGGTTCAACTTCTCGTGATGTACGGTCAGCAAATGACATATTTTGTCCTAAGGAAACATATTCATCTACATAATCTATGTTCAGTAATCCACTTTTAATTGGTAATTTTTCACTATTCGTCATAGCAAAGGTTTTCTGTGTGTTCTCCTGCTTTCGTTATCTAGATTATTTAACATGTATTCTAAGTCCTTGTGATTATCAGAAATCAAAACAATGTCATATGCGAATCGTAGATTACTGAGATATTCCCCATTTATGTTGATACCTAGATTTTCTCACTTTAGCTGTCTGAAGATGTGTTCTAATAGAGCTGTAAATAGAGTTGGAGATATTGGATCTCCTTGTTTCACGCCTCGTTTGATATCAAATGGCTCTCCAGTACTTTCCAGCCTGACCATAGCTCTACTATTTTTATAGATTTCTTTTACGAGTAGTATGTCAATGTACCTGGTCTCCACACCTTGTTTCTCAAGAGCCAGCCATAGGGGTTCGTGATGAATGGAATCAAATGCTTTGGAGTAATCTATGAACGCTAGGTAGAGCTCTCTTCCATACTCTTTAAATTTGTCCATTAGTTGCGTCAGTGTGAAGATGTGATCAATTATAGAGTAACTTTGTCTGAAACCAGCTTCTTCACTTGGTTGGTTGTAATCTAGAGTCTTAGAAATTCTATGTAGTAGGACTGAGGCAAAGACCTTGTAAACTGTTTGCTGTAGACTTATTGGTCGATAGTTTACTAAATCGGCAGGATCTCCTTTTTTATAAAGAAGATTAATAATGGAAGTTCACCATTCCCTTCGGACTTTCTTTTGTGATAAAATCTTATTGAAAAGCTTTGTTAAAACTGGCACAAGAGGTTCAATAATTGCTTTTAAAATTTCATTCGAGATTCCATCTTCTCCGGGGCTTTTTGCAGATTTTAAATGTTGAATAGCCATTTGAACTTCACTTTGTAATAAGGATGGTAGTTCCTCACATATGCCATGGTCCGTAAATGCCTCGTAATTTCCATATAACTTTTTATAAAAGTTCGTAGCGGTCTTGATAAGTTGGCCTCTATCCGATATCACATTATCATTATCATATATTGATATAACAAAGGTAATTTCTTCGTGGGTGTATTGGAATTCTCTAGTGGAAACATAAATCAGTTTAGTTTTAATAGTTTTAAATCAGTTTTTTTTTCGGAATTTCGTAATAATTTTGATATAAATATACTTTTATTAAAATTTATATTAATTATCAAACGCATTTAATCACAATTAAATGAAAACAATTTTTTTAAGTGGCTTTGCGTGACATGCAAATGTTCTGAAAAACGCCCATTAATGATTGGCTTGACGAATAACAGCGGCTGGCATGCATTGCACTGTCATCCATATGCTGAGTCCAAGACCATTTTGTCTTTACAGCTTTAATGTTCTGTCTCTAATATTACCTAATATTAAGTATGTGATGTAAAAGATAAATAAAGTTTTTCTTATTCTTAAAACTGCTTTCCACCTGGCTTTTGACTCACGCAGCTATCTGCTATGCCATCTTTTTCACGTTGGTAGTAAGATGGTATGATAATTTTATCTGCTATGCCATCTTTTTCACGTTGGTAGTAAGATGGTATGATAATTTTATCTGCTATGCCATCTTTTTCACGTTGGTAGTAAGATGGTATGATAATTTTATCTGCTATGCCATCTTTTTCACGTTGGTAGTAAGATGGTATGATAATTTTATCTGCTATGGCATCTTTTTCACGTTGGTAGTAAGATGGTATGATAATTTTATCTGCTATGCCATCTTTTTCACGTTGGTAGTAAGATGGTATGATAATTTTATCTGCTATGCCATCTTTTTCACGTTGGTAGTAAGATGGTATGATAATTTATAATTTTTAGGTAATATACGAGCATCTTCAGTTACATGCCGAGTGGATTTACAAGGAGCTGGGCATACAGGAGTCGTGTGATGTCGATATACCATTGAATAAAACTCCGCTTTTATACACAATGTTTCATATTGGGAAACAGCCTTTTGATCAGGTGAGTTTATGTTCGCAACCATTACGATTGCAGTTTGTAGTTAATAATTATCATACGACGAACTGGCGGGATAAACAATTCAGTTTATTTCCTTGGCTTCTTATTAGTATTATTTACTCCTTTTCAATTTAATAATGTGACTTGAATTGAGTACTTTTCTCCTCCTTTCTCTTTTTGTTCTTTGATGAATTTCTATCGGGTCCGAAATTATCCGAACAAACGTAGGCATGTTTAAAAGTAATTTTTTTTGAGACCGATATTGTGGTAAGATTACAGGCTCTCGATAAAAAAAGACCAACACGACAAGTCTCTTCGTTCCTTGATACAGAGCCCTTGTTGGACCTGAAAATAGTCGGCTTTTTTTAACTAATAAAATGTATATTTTCTAGTTTCTTCGTGGGGAGTGGCAATTGCCGTGGAGCAAACTAGTTTCAGTTGCTAAAATGTGGTCGGGCATAGAAGGTGCCAGGCTGCACATCAACAGACGAACAGACATCAGGAGAATGAAGAGTCAGGGCAAGTGTACAAAGCAGCTGCTGGAACTCTGCGCGCTATTTAAGTCTAACAACGAAGGATTACTGTAGTAATACAGTTTTTTTTTTATGCTATAATGCAAACGAGCAGACGATAAATGACTATCACCGCCAATGGCATCTGCAACTCAAGAGTCATAAGTGCGTTGCCGGCCTTTAAGGTGGGTGTAGGTGAAGGGCGGAAGTGGGGGAGGGCCTCCGGTAACCTTACTTGCTAGGCGAAAAGCAATGCAAGGATTACTTGCATTGCTTTTCGCACTGCCGGTTTTCTGCGAGGCCGTGGTATCACCCCGGTCGAGCCGGCCCATACGTGCCGAAGCATGTCTCTCTCACGTTGTACAGTATGTTGAAATGTTCTCATTAGAGTAGATAAGTCAAACTTATTGCACTGTCTGTGTAGTAGTAGATCTAGCGTTTATGTCTTCAGACCATCGCTATCAGCACAGCCAGGGATTACTGTGAATAAATGACCTAGACCACCTCTTTGGCGTGACGGCATTTATTCGACCTCAACGTCAGGGATCGCGGGGTCGGTTCCCACTCTGTGTGATTGTGTATGTATTTACAAAAAAATCAGACGAGTGTGAGTCTGACTCACGCCCCTAGGGTTCCGTAAGCAAACAAACTTGTATGTAAAATAGTACCATATCGAAAATCAATTCTCGAAAATTTTGCCCATTTTTTCCGAAAGACGAACTTAATTTTGCAGTTTTAAAATGTGTGACCCACGTTGCTACATACTTTTATTTTAAAAAAGCCACGACAGGCAGACAGACGGACAACAAAGTGATCCTATAAGGGTTCCTTTTTTGTCTATTTGGGAACGGAACCCTAAAAATAATGTAGAATAATATGTTGTTTATCAGTTTCCTAAAACGCGTAGTACAAGCTATACTTAGTTTGTATAATATAAATAAAATGTATTAGTGTTATCATTTATGCCTATTTACTTTATCAAGGAAACATGAAAAAAATTAATGATGCAAAACAGTTACATTTTTGATTAAGAGTGTTAATCCTAACTTGAGAGCCATTTTATATTACACGAGATAACATTAAAAAAAATCAAAAAATTGAAGATTTCATTCTTTTTCAAGTCAGCTTATTAGGATCCCTTCCAATTGTAAAAAATCAAAGTAATAAAAAAAAATAGGAACTGTTGTTGGGTATAATTTTACACTCAAGCTAGCTCACTTAAATTCACTAATACTCACAGAGTGGAAAAATCGTTAACTTGTATTTCTTATTATTTTCTAAAGTAAAGTTAAGATTGTTTACAACTAACGTTTCAGACCATTTATGAACATTACCATAGCCTACTGGAACTATGATGCTAGCCCAGGATGTATAAACTATCAACTATAAAGCTTGTACGAAACTCTGAGGACCCTTCTTGCGTTTGTCAAAATGCCTATGCCCCTATAGTTCTCATATTCTCAGATTATGGAATCTGGGAACATGAGAACAAACCTCTGTATCTTCTTTCGCTAGCACGTCACGTTTGGAGAGAGACGTTTCAAATACAATAATATTCTAGTGACATTATGTGCTCTATAAAGTCACTAGGAAAAAATACACTAGCTCTTAGGTAAGTCGTTCTTACCTTTCAATGTTTATCGATTTATCAAAATATTATGGTTATAAAAACACACATGCAGGCTGCGCATTGTCTGTAAGTCAGTAATTATAATTAGATAAGTGAAAGTTATATGAGACTAAAGCTTTAGTAAATTAATGTAATTTATTTAATAAATGTACAACACATGCTAATAACAATAATAACCGCACTTGAATCTTGTGGTTTTCGATATTAGGCTAAACATTAAAAGAGATAAAAAGATAAATACAGACGCTTATTAAGACATTCTTGTAAACGATGTAATAAATAAATTTATAAAAAAAAAAAGTAAAGTGTTCTTATTTCATGTCCAATTATTTGTTTTTTTTTTACTGGGATAAGTCAATTATATTCTACCTTCTCACTTTTCAAAGTAAACACTCCTATAAATAGGTTTGATGAGATCTATATTTTTTATTTCGTTACATGAATTCCACTTCTCCCAGTACCCACACATCCACTCCTCCGTTTTGCAATTGGGCATTATCCTGACAGTGACGTTTAAGTTGCAACACTGACTATCACCATGTTGGGGATCCTATAAAAATATTTTTATGCCCTTTTTGAAGGAACCGTGGTTGGGAAGGATAGTATCGTGATACTATCGTGGATTTGAAAAATAGTAACTTTTTCGAAGCTGACAGTTTCAATTTATCGATAGACAACATTAATAAAATACCATTGCTGGAATCGATACTAGCATCGATAGTTCAAATTCAAATTTATTTATTTGCAGATTTTTAGTATTAATTACAATCCTAGCGATGGTATTACATTTCGATACTATCGATAGTATTAATTTTCGATAGTATTGTACTTTGATAGAATCGATATTATTATACTAGCGATCTAGCAATAGTATTTTTTTAATGTTGTCTATGGATACTATTGAAAATGTCGATGTTTTCGATAGCACGCAGCGCAGGTATCGAATAACTAACTATATTTCAAGGTCAACTATCGATAGGGAAACTGAAATTGATGTCGAATGATGACTGATTTGGTGATAGTTTAAAACCCTAGAAGCCTAGTTTGGTCCCTTCCGTCTTAAAAAGGAGCCTTTATCTCGAATGATTTACATTAAAATCTGAGTGCTTAAAAATGTTTAAATTTTTATTGAATACTAACTTATTTCCTGGGTTCATTGTATACCTAAGTGCTAAATTATAACGTCATAAAGTTCGTGAATCTTCGTATTCATGGTTGCCATACACATTTGTTTACATTTTTTCATTCCCTTACACTGCCTAAAACGCATAAACTTTATGACTACTTATTTAATCCCACTCATGTCTACTATAAAAGTTGAAGCGAAACTTTCTATAAACAATGTTCTCCAATACATATTCAGGCGCTGGAGACATGAATTCTGAAGTAAGCCGAGTTAAGGTGACGTCATGTGATAGGTACAATTTTTGATAAATAAACGAAAATTAACGTACAATTTTTTGTCTCCCTTCTCTAGACAACGATGCAGCCAATCAGTAGCAATAATTTTAGTCTTTTAAAAAGTTGAAAAACTAAAGTTTAGTGCAACTAAATTATGCTACTAAACCGCTCATTAGCCCACGTGTTGGGGGTTTATTTTTAAATTCTTGTGGGACCACCCTCAAGGTCCCTACGGTGTAGCCCCGTGATAATCCCTGACCCTTTGTATATTTCCGCATATTAGTGGTCAAAACTAGGCCGCTTGTCATCGGAACGGTTGAAATGTTTCGACAAAGATGAAAGGCAAATTGTGAGAAACAGAATAGGCACTGTGTTATTAACTCACATCGCCTTGTGATAGCGGAGAGGTCAGTTGGTCATAAAATTAACAGGTCAAGAAATGTGGCTTCCTCGTGCAAAGTTCTATAAAGATGTTACATTAGTCAGTACTTAGGTTATGATAACGCCTAACAAACAGATTTAGCAAGACTAGTGTTGAAAGTTTTTTGTAAGAATTTTGTGGCTTGTTTTTTGCCGCCTTAAAGGCACCACAGACGTAAAATTCATTACAACTAGGACTTCTTATTAAAATACGTAAAAAAAACAGAAAATAAAAATAGGCAGTCATGGGACTGACGGCAGAAGTGAAATCTTAAACGAAACGTATCTAAGTTATGTTTGGTTGGATAATTAGGTAAGTAGGCATGTTTTTCAATAATACTTATTGTAAATAAAAATTGAGCGAGTGTGGCACCGTCTTTGTAAAGAAGTTTATACGCCAAGTGTCAAAAGTTTTATATTACAGACATTGACATTTTATAAGTTTAAACATTGTACGTTGTGTTCCAAGTTACTTGGTAATAAGTTCTGAGACTGGCGCGCGAAAGATCATAATTTTATTACGATATCTGGTATTTTAAACGAAGATCGACTTCGCTCGCTTTTAAGAAAGTTTCAGTTGCGGCGATGTCAATATGATGAAGTTTGAAAGTTTGCTGTGTGTTTTGTGTTCTCTTGTCATAAGTGTAGAATAAAAACTAACTTGTAGGTACTTAAGGAGTGGTTATTGTATTTGGTTTTTTTTTATGGTATAGGGGGCAAACGAGCAGACGGGTCACCTGATGGTAAATGACTACCGCCGGCCATGGGCACCTGCAATCGAAAGTCACAAGTGCGTTACCGCCCTTTATGGTGGGAGTAGGAGAAGAGGGGGAGGGGGGGGGGGGGGAAGGACGGGAATAAAGGAGAAACGCGACGCGGCGAAATGTAATGCAAACGTTGCTTCACGGCCGGTTTCTGTGAGGCCGTGGTAACGAGCGGAGTCGAGCCGGCCCATACGTGCCGAAGCATGACTCTCCCACATAATAATTAAATGTAGGTACATAATCGAATATAAGTAATTCAATTTTGGATCCATAAATTAAATAGATCGTGGTAATTATACACATGTGATGAACGACATGAACAAAATATGTTAGAGAGTTTTATTTTTAGTTTAGAAGCTTACAGGTTTAGGGTTAGAACATGAACAATAAGGGGCCATCCATAAATTACGTCACACGTTAAGGAGCGGGGCAGGGGGTCAACGAAGTGTGACATTGTGTGACAAGGGGTGGGGGGAAGGTCATAAACTTCGTGACGTCACATACGCTACTACACTTTTACTAAAAAATAATTTTAGAACTGCTCTTTTCAGTTCTTATGTTCTTTATGTTACACACAAAAAATACAATCGAATTGAGAACCTCCTGTTTGAAGTCGGTTAAAAATAACTATAGGTACCTATAGGTTTTTATTAATATCGATCATTGTCGTATGCATTTGATATCTTCACTACATAGTAAAAAACTAAGTCGCTTCCCGCTGTCCGTCTGTCCCTATGTATGCTTATATTTTTAAATCTACGCAACGGATTTTGATGCGATTTTTTTAATAGATAGAGTGATTCAAGGGGAAGGTTTATATGTATAATACATGCATAATATAGTAGAGAAACACTGATAATTTTAGAGGTTTCTAATGTGATGTCGTAAATAAACACATTTTTTTGCGCTTATATTGCAAACGCTGGCTGAACCCTACGAGATAGATCAAAATAATGTACTACAGTATTGTACATCTAAAAAAGGTCTACAAAAAAGTCCGCGATGGTATATGTCTATATCTTAGGGATAACCCGCAATAAACATTTTTAAATCCTTTACTTTTTACGAGAAATAATGACTTATTCACGAAGCGATTTTAAGCAATACTGCATTAATCCTTATCCAATTAAGTAGGTACCTTAAATAGGTACATTGTACATTTAATATAGATCAATATGGCCCATTACAGCATGCAATTTAAATGAATATTTTCGAAGATATTACAGATTTAATCTAGCGAGGCAAATAACAATTATCACTACATATTATAAAACAAAGTCCTTCGCCACGTCTGTCTGTCCGTTCTCGATAAACGGAAAAACTACTGAACGGATTTTCATGCGGTTTTCACCAATGGACAGAGTGATTCAAGAGGAAGTTTTATATGTAGTATACATGAATATAGTTGTAGAGAAAAGTCGAGAAATTTAAAGATTTGTAATGTCATGTCGTAACAAACATATTTTTGTGCGCTTACATTGCAAACGCTGGCTAAACCTTACGAGATAGATCAAATTAATGTACTACGGAATTGTATATCTTAAAAAGATCAATAAAAAAGTCCGCGATGGTATATGTTTATCTCCTAAGGATAACCCACAGTAACCATTTTTATCTTTTACATATTACAAAAAAATTATGGGTTATTTATCAAACTATTTTAAACAATACAGTATTATTCCTTATCCAATTAAATACATTAGATACGTTGTCTGATAAAATTAAGAGAAACCCTCGAAAATTGTAGGAACGAATAGTGTTTCTGTTTACTTTTCATTACTTTATGAGGTTTTTGCGTTTAGAATCATCATCATATCATGTAGCTGAGCTAATGATGAAAAAAAATCATATTATAAAAATCTTGACTACATATCACTACATATTATAAAATAAAGTCCCCCGCCGCGTCTGTCTGTTCGCGATAAACTGAAAAACTACTGAATGGATTTTCATGCGGTTTTTACTAATAGACAGAGTGATTCATGAGGAAGGTTTAGGTTTATAACTTGTACCCGTGCGAAGCCGGGTTGCTAGTATAATATAAAATAGAATATAAAGGCTTACGAAATAAGAAATATTATTTTCGTAACAACATTTTGGGGTCTAACCGTCTTACTTTTTAGTTACATAGAATTTATACATGCTACAATTTTATTTTTTAATCGTGGATGGTGATTTTCCCATGCAACTTTTCACAAATTTTTTAGCACTTCTGTAATAACATATACGACGTAATACTGTTAAAGAGTGTAAGAACGGAAAGTTATGTTCAACCAACATAAATAGTAACAAAACTATATGTTGTAATCTGTACTCTAACACTATATATCTAAATGGAATGTATGTCAAAAGTAGTCAAAACATATACCTAGAGGCTAAGATAGTAATTATTGCTCTTAGCCTATAAGTATATACCTACCTGTGTAATAAAGAAGATGACTGACTTAATAAAAAATACTAAAGGACGGTTGAAAAACGCACACATACAATTTTTTATTAGTACTAGGGTTTGGGTCCCGGGACGTCTCGTGTCTCGAAGTCCCGGGAATTTTCGTAATTTTAGTTGTCTCGAGTCCCGGGACTTTCGGGTCGAGACTCGAGACAAGACAAGATTGCCGAAATTGTTATGTAATCATTTTTATTTTCAAAAATTGAAGGAGCCTATCGCCATATGTTAGTTCTACTGAGTACACAAAACAATAAATTTATGTATGACGTCGTACTCAGTACGAAACAGATTGTCAGACAAAGCTGTTGACGCTCTGATTTTTTCAAAAGAAGTCTAATAAATGTGTTAGTTGATTATTTAAAAGACTAATTTATAAGTCTGTTTTATTATTTATATTTAGATAAGGTAAGTTCGTTTTATAACTATAAGATTCAACTGCTTAAAAGTGAATCTGTGTGTGATTAAAAGAAATAAACAAAGCAATTATTATTAAGACTGAAATTAACGTTAAAGTTATTAAGATTTAATTTTCTGTTTAATAAATGTTAATTTTTACAAAAAAATGCCTTTTTAATACGTTTCACCAGAAATTAACTCAATTAAAATTCTTCAAAAAAAGGCTTATCCCTCTTAAAAAACTACAAAAAAAAATGTCTTAAAAGTCTCAAAGTCCCGGGATTTCCCGGGACTATGATTGTAGGCTGTCTCGTGTCCCGGGACTTTGAAATTGTCGGGAATTCCCAAACCCTAATTAGTACTAATAGTGTAGACCTACTAAAATCTAAAGTATAGACTATGTATGCTTTCAAATCAAATTTCTCTCCCTTTGTTAAAAATGGTACTTTTATCCAACTGTTATTTCTCACCAGTAACAATTTTTATTACAGTTTTATCACACCAAAACTAATCAAAGTGCGTTCACCGAAACGCAAATCAGTTTATAAGCCACGGAAATCGTGTATCGGAATCCGATACAAATAAACTTGGCTGGGGATCGAACTCCAAATCTTTAGCGGGCAAACACTGTCGGCTGTGTTGCTACACGCTTCGCTTTCTGTTGTATTCGACATGTTAGATGTAAATTGAGAACGAGTGACTTTACTACTAATGGTGAGGAACTCGAAGTAACAGATTTTTCGAGATACCTATATGTATTTTTTTATAAAAAAATAACAAATAAACTCCAAATAATTTTCGCCATAGATTAATGAATAAAACTGGTGGTTTACTTTAACAATAGATTTAAATAAATACCGCTATTAAAATATCTAGGAAAATTAATACCTATACGTCTGACTTTGATTGACTGTATTGGTCAGTGCTTATGCTTATACAGTATCCTGTCACGGAAGTCTATAACTGTAAGTTACGCCTACAAAGTGCCAGTTATACCCTAGAAATTAAATGTACTGTCAGTAGTATTAATAAGGCCCTTTGTACATAATCTGTATGACAAATGTATGTATGATAATTTTACTGTAAGACTGGTGTACAAATAAAGTGTAATCTATCTATCTAGTACTATGAATATAGTGAGTCACAATCGAATACCAACATATAGTTGGGGTCGGATCACCAAAGTCGTCCCGGAATTGTTTATTCAAAGCGCGTCACGGACGTGATACGATTGTTACGCGTTCCGGGACGATTCCAATCAAATTTTGATTTATTCCTTTTGTTTCTCTTTGAATTTTCGGTAATGTTTGCCTGATTTCGTTGAGCTCTAGCATAGGCAGTCACATATATAATTTTTATTTTCAGTGGAAAACACAGGGGTTATATATTTTTAAAATCATATTTATGGCGTCTAAATTTTGAAGATATTCACAAAATATTGCCCAGTTTTCTGTCTGCCAAAGTAAGCGTAGTAAAGTAATACAAATTTTATATAAATGGCTTTGTCTCTCTGAGATTAGTATTCATTAAAACCTATTACTTCAACAATTTTCTTGAGAAGTTACAGCAGACAAGCCAAAGGCACAATCTTGCAAAACTATAATGATAACCACAGCTTTCAATTAGGCTCCAACGTGTCTACAAGCGAGTTATATTAAAGTTCAACCAAATTCAATACCGACCGCATTTTATTGAAAACCGATCTGCACAAGCCGCATCACGTTGCACCTTATTAACAATGATTTCGCTGGCATCCGAAACACATAAACAATGACTTCCAATTTCCTAGTCTAAGAGCTTGCAAGTCGCAATCTTGCCTCTAAACTATTGACGAAGTTGTAGAGTAAGCATAAATTGTGTCTCTCACCAATAGTTTGCGAACTAATGTCCGCTTTTGTGAGCTATCTTACGTCGGGAGCAGTTGGCTTCGTGTGTTTACTAAGTAAATTGAGACCGGCTTTGGTTCTTGCTTGTTCTTGGTGGTTGTTCATATGGTCGCGTGTGTGTAGAGGTGATAGTATTAAGTTTAAAATAACTAGCATAGTATTACTGATGTAAAAGGACTTATCTTACGTAATTTGCTGTCGGAAGGAGAATTGTTGAAGTACCTAATAGAAAAATTTAAAAGTTATAAGAACGTAGAGCATTTTCCTAAAACATTGTTATTATTTGATTTCTTAATCCTTAGTTCCAAAAAGTCAAATTTCAAGACCCACGGACGTCCTCCAACATGTGACAGACCCACGATGACCCTTGACGGAATCATCACAAAGAATAATATATCTGTTTTTCATCTTAGGTAGTTTCTAAGAATTCTTAAAGGTGGCCTTTTCGTCGTCGTCTGAACTATATATGATGGGTCTCGGGTTGCTTAGTCAGCAGAATGTCAGGGTTTCGTAGCATATCGTGATTGTTTTTACTTTTTCAACTTATTTAACAAGAAAAGTTGCATCTAATATACCAAAACCTTTCACTTTACAATTTTTCTAGGCCTTTCTTTCAAAAAAAATCCTGGCTTCATCATTAAAATTAAAATTAAGGGTGCTAATTCCGAACACAACACTAGTTTTCTTCCAGCAATGCTTTTTTTATTTATTTAAAAAGAATACTAGCAACATGGGTCACACATTACTAGTATTCTTGTTAACCCCTCCAGCTAAGCTAAATGCTTGTGTTAGGAGTAGATTCAAGTTTTAGATGAGCGTACCATCATGTATAATGACCGAGACGGAAATTTGAGTCGTCGGCCTATGTCCACAGTCATCGGAGGGGATCTCTCGCTACCGGCCGTGATACGCTCCATGGCCCGTAGCGACATGAATTTTACCGCGGTGGCGACCTTCTGTAAGGATGTCATCTTGTAGAAGGAGGCGGCGGAATGGACGATCTCTGCTCGGACCTAATTCGCTGCCAGCGAACTGGGTGGAGGAGGCGCGCTTACCAGCGCCTCATGCCGCCCTGAGTGTGGTTGCGGGTGGACGGGACGGGTTTTCTCCTCCACCTGCTATAATGCCCCCACGCGAGAAGGCGGCATCCGCGTGTGAGTTCATGCTAAAATCTTTAACCCCGTTTCTCACAAAAATCTCCCAAGATTTTCAAGAAATCGATCCAAAGGAGAATGTAAGTAAATGAACTTTAATGCTTATGTTACGCCCTAGATCTCTCAAGTTTGTCAGCATGTCCTGTAGTAATTATAAATGTCTTTCTGAATCAGACTCGAGAAAAATTTGTATTACCAAAACAAATGATTTCTATGGTGATCCCTTTTTGAGGTCTTTCAGTGATTCGACGAAATTGGGATGTTTGTAAATTGAAGTCCCTAAGCAAGGTGTACTAACGTTTAAACTAACTTGATTGAAAAGTTGAGAATCAGTTATTTGACTAGATGTAAAATACAAAATAAATGTCATTGTTCGAGGCCGTTGAGCACAAAACAATGTTGGATATGACCAATTGTTCTGGATTGACGAGTTTATACCGCGCAAAAATAATCGCAATTGTCATTATGATATACACCTATGAGTTAGCAGGAACCTCTGCCTCCATGTCATTGGTGTCCTGAAATTAAGGGCGGATCTTTTCCTACTTGGGCATTGAAGTAGAAACAACTTAATTTTATCATAAATTTTTGGCACTATGTGTTTATCTGGATTATACATATTCACTCCATTCAGTAGTTGAAATATTACAAGCAGTTTTACAAAGTCCGTGTTAGATTTACGATACTATGTAAAGGTATATTCACCAAAAATGACACTAAAACTATCAGGGGTAATTGAATAATGTATCTTCTTCGTAGCCATTATATTAATGCAAAGCAATGCTTGCATTGCATTTCGCCGCGTGAGTGAGGTTACCGGACTCCCTAACCCTTCCCTTTCTCTTATTCCCGTCCTTCCCCTCTCCCCCTCTTCCCACTCTTCCCCCCTCCCCCTCTTCTCCTACTCCCACCTTAAAGGGCGGCAACGCACTTGTGACTCTCGAGTTGCAGGTACACATGGGCGGCGGTAGTCATTTACCATCAGGTGACCCGTCTGTTCGTTTGCCCCTATACCATAAAAAAAAAAATACTAAAGAATTTGTAGATATGCATAATAAAACTAAAAAAAATATGAACCGAACCCCTTAATTGTTAAGCATTAAAATATTTTAACAATTAGAGCTCTTAGGAAAAAAATAGTCTGAACTTACCCCATCCAAACATTCTGAAATTGATATCAATATCTCAGCAAAATTGTATGAAGTTGAAATTTGTTGATCAGTGGGCTTAATATCTATTGGACGTAGCGCTCAGTAGATTAATTTGTTGATGTGATTGATTATGTGTGTTATACGTCCATATTTTGGGTTAGTCAAAATGTAGTAGAGCAATTCAATCATTTACAAAAGCAGTTCAACTGAAACCTTAGCTTAGCAACTTTTCTTGGTCTTTGATCAAAAACTTTCAAGAAAAATGTTGATACTAATTAAAAGCTTAATTTATCAACAGTCCTTTTTTTTAAATGACAGTCAGTACAGCTTGCCATTCGTTAAAATTTCTTTTTTCTGCATTCCTTAATTAAAATGTTCTTTGAGATCAAGTCTACGTCGCCCTCTTTGCACATTGTCTTCGACAGTCATTGTTCTGCCTTCAATACCTAGTTCAATACAAGATAGAATTTTGTACTAATATTTGGCTAAGAGATTTGCCTTCAATTAATTATAACGAACTGTTTTGCGAAGTTATAAATTCAATCTGGAATTGGAAGAGAAATGGAGGACTTTTTGTTATTTCAATTGATGAATCAAATAAAATCAACACGGTCTGTAATTTTTCAATACTTGCTGAAGAGAAATATTTAGAAAAGGATTGTTTTATTATTTACGACGTTGGGTCTTTATTTTGGGATGGTGCCCACTTTTTTAGATATCCTCACGGGTCGTCACCTCACTAAGGCTACTGGTGAAGTGGTATGTCGGAATCGAACTGACTAAAACCACACGATGTTCCATCACAAGAAGAAGAGCCTAAGAAGCAAGTCCCCGAGAACCCTGGCAGACCTTCGCCGTCTCTTAAATAAAAGGCAGCTGCACATCTGCCTTGTCCCCCTTTTGGTTTAGAAAGGCGGTTTATTTTCACAACCACGCCACCGTCTCAGGCCTGCTTTGACTAGAGTAACGGGCAGCCTCAACCGTTACCTCCAGACTAGTGCTCATGGAGACCGGAGATCATTCTGCGCTCTCCGGGGCCTGGTGCCTCTTCTTCGAGATGGGAGAGTACTATCTCTTGTTCTCTTTCCACCACCTCTTTAGCCGACATCACTTCCTCACAAAAGAGGCGGCGGAGTCCCACGTACTCTCACTTTGGACCATGGATAAAACCATGATTTCCAGTGAGAGGTTTCCCACTCCGATAGCTGTTACGTCCACCCTGGGTACTCCACTAGAGTGTGGAGTGCCGTACCCTCGACAGCCTCCGCAGTGATGGCACGCAGACGTTGGCTTCCAGCCTATGCGACACAGATACTTTCCGAAACAGCCGTGGCCTGTCCGCACTTGCGTCAGCTGGTAGGAGAGGCTGCCGTGCTACCTTTCCAGACAATCCTCGGGATAGTGCCCACTGGCACTCGTTGTGTACCATTTATGAGACAGTGAGTGTCACTTTTTTTTTTTTTTTTAAAGACTACTAGTAACGTGGGTCACACATTACTAGTATTCTTATTAACCCCTCCAGCTAAGCTAAATGCTTGTGTTAGGAGTGGGTTCACGTCGGTAGTGCACTGGGTGGGGTTCGAACCCGCAACCACTCGATCGCAAATCCGACGCCTTAGCCATTACGCTACCGCCGCTATATATGTCGTGAGATTATTTAAAATAAACAAAAAAAAAACACTAATACTAAAACTAGTATTAGTGTTTATTATTTTTATACACATAAAGAGGTTTCAATTTTTTTTCAAAAAAAATTAAATTTTTGTTTATCTTATGCGGTTGCACCTTGTCCGTCTTTCTTTACTTTGTTATTTACTCTATTTCTTAAATGTAATTTAAAATTAATTGTACGTATTTATACCACAATTATGTCTTTATAAAGGTTAATCTATGGTCTTAACTGTCATCTTGAATAATCCCAATCCTAATTTACAGATGTATTTCCCAGTATGAAGTGCTAAGCTAACCAACTCTGTATTGCATCAAAGTACTGGTAAACTAGGGCCAGACTTAATATAATAATATAAAGTGCTCCACACAGCAGCTGACTCTGTTACAAAGTGGGTTGTGTGGACTTTAATATAGATACCTACGTTCATTAAAGTTTCTATGCAATGCAGTAATGGTTTGCGGTATGAGTTTTTACTAATTTTCTTGGAACGTGGCTCGAGGTTTAAGTTAGTATAACTAGAACTTTTTGACTCGAATTAAAAGTTATACCGGTAAGGGATAACAGGGAAATCTACATTACGCATTTTCATAGTTTTACTAATAGTGTAATTTCAGTTTACTTGGCATTGTTATTACGAAAACAAAAATACATTTCTCTCTCTTGATATTCTTCTATCGTTTTGTATCGTGTATTATTTAGCTCTCTTTTATCTCTACGTCATATATTTCTTGTTTCTCATGTAACGAAATGTGTTTTTACGTGGCGCTTAAAATTTTAGTCATAATCCTCGTCCACTTATCGATTCTCGCCAACCCTATTTTCATTATGACGTAAGTTTTAATAATTAATACCCGTATGTCGAATTACCTGACAGGCTGTGAGTATGGATTGCGGCACGAACATACGGAGCAGTGTCAATAGTTTGGGGCGAGGCCATAAATACTATTAAATACTAGATGTGATAAAAATCTTACACACTTATTGAATTTTAGTGTTGTGCACCCTTTTGCTTGTTCCGTATGATTTACACCTAACATTTTCAAAGGATTGTATCGCAGCCTTTCTCCAATGCAGTCCAAGTCCACAATAGACGACAAAAGTTACAAAAGTCATTGCAATCTGCAACCCGACGGTTCATATTGCACCCCGCACAACAATGGGTACAAGTTTCACAATTTGTGGTCTCGACGTAAGAAAATCGATGAGCACCAACTTTGGAACTATTGGCCGGGGACATAATTTATTGGCGGCCAGAACTTGGACAATGGGTTAGTTATTCGGTGTCGATCTTGATTTGAGTGTTTCAAGGATTTCAAAAGTTTGAACTTTGAGTATTGCATATTGTCTATAATATCTGTTTGAAGTTTGTTAAATGAAAACCTTGATGTTGTCTTGAAAGCTTTGATTGTTCGTTAAAGATGCTCAAAATTGTAGTCAGTTTTGTCAAAAGCCTTTTCGATTCAATAAAGAAAACTTCAGAAATATTTAAATTTGTTTTAGACAGACTCAAAAGTAGCACATAATTGTTTGTACAAACCGTCTATTATTTTATATCCTATAGGATAGCCTTAGATACATAACACAAAATATGATTACAACAAAAAGTTGTTTTGCTTTGTTAAAAAATTATAAAAAATCACTGTCTATAATGACATCATAATTTTCCACTTTGAGTATTGATTAATTTATTATTAGTTAGGAGTAGGTCCCCATCAAAACCACTCAGACGCTTATTAATTTAAAACCTAATTGCAAATATTTTTTACCATGACATTATATTTTCTTGAAATGATTGTTTTAAAATTAATATAATATAATAATATTCTAGGATTCGTGGCTAACCTACTCGGTTACCACTTGGTAACTGAGTAGGTTAGTTACAGGGTTAAGTAACACTAGCCTTAGGATGGGTGATCAATGTAACCATTCTTAAAACATTGAGATCCCTCCGTGCCTCGGAGAGCACGTTAAGCCGCCAGTCCCGGTTGCCATACGAACATCTGTAGTATACGTTACGGGTAGTTGAAGCCCTAAAAAGTCCGACAACCTGATCTAACTAAAGATCTTTGATATCGTCTTGTTGTACTTGGGTTGTGGAGGTCTGATGGCAGTCGCTTCACGTAATCGAATAAAAATAAATATCGAAGTTCAGCCGTATCGTAGTTAGACTGAAAGGAGACTCAACTTAGTTGGGAAAACGGCGCGGAGAATGAATGATATTCTAGGACATATTACACAACGGTTTCTAGACTGAAACTGTACATTATGTATATGCCCAAACTAATCATACTATAAACAATCGCCAATGGAAATATTTTCACTAACCGAGAATTGATTCCTAGACCTCGCAGTCGGATGCTGTTCCTCCGTGCTTCGTAGGTCGTCGTGATGAAACAAACGGATTACAAAATATCAAAGCATATCATGGGAGGGGAGGACAACATATAAACTAAATTAGCACGGTTCCCCGATATCCACATAATATATATTATTTATAACGAGTATTTTCGTAAACACTGCTAGTGTATTTCTCTCCGAGCTCATAGCTACCTAAAATATTATCGTCTCACGCTTCGCTGCTTTTAAAACCAATACAGTATGCAATCTTTTTTATAGTCTACTGAACGTTTATAAAATTTGGTTTAAAACTTACATGTTCACCTGGATGAGAATTGGCTACGGGTGTGCTCTTATCTTTTGTGGAACTTATGTTACAGGATTTTAGGTGAACACTATTTTATTCTAAGGATCTTTTATGTAATGTATGTATAACATTGAGATGCATTTTGTTCTCATACATATTTTAGAGAAAATGAAAATATTTGTAAGGTATGCATTTTTAGAAAAGAAAAATGTTATTGGGTTTAATAGTAGATACTAAAAAAATTACACCCATTTAAAATTTTTCTAGACATTTGTTTATCAATGCTGAGTTGAATTATTGCTTCCAATTCATGCATAAATAATGACGAAGAACGGGTCAGATACTTAGAGAGCGACCGCTGATTAGGCCAGGGGTTCATAACTGTTAGGACTGCTGCGCATCAATGAAGATAAGGCTCTTATATATACATGTAGTAATCCTCATCATTACGCGATGTAGCATGTGGTATAGAGGGTGTGCAGTACGCGTCTAGAACTTTTAAAGGATACGTTGCAGACGTAACGGTTTTGCAAGTTATAAAGCCTCAACAATACAACAGATTTCTGCCAGGTTTCGGTTATGACCACCTGATTTTTTTATCTAACTCTAATTATTTGTCCAAAACATCGATAGCTTCATTTAATCTTTAGTTTCATTCTATTCGTTTATTAAGACGTGTAATATGTGGATCAAAATAAAGAACAAAACACTTCTCAAACGTATTCCTGAAGAAAATGAGTGTATGGAGTTTTGATTTATGCGAGCATCTAAAGTACGAGCTAAGTTGCTTATGATTAACGGTATTACACATGTTCCTTTTCAAGAATTGCTCTTTAAGTAGTTATAACGATGCTAAGTTTTGTATCGTAATATACTGTAGGTAAGTTGTATTATAATTTCCGAAGTTGAGGTTAAATAGAGCTCTGTAATATCTTGTTAGACTTCAGTAGTTTATAGTCTACGTTTAGAGTTTGTAGGTACGCCACATATTATGTGTATTTAGGTGACTATTCCAAAAAGCCTTTGAAGTAGGTAACTATTTCAAGTTATTTTAATTACTTGTTACGCTTGTTATTCTTAAAGTCTTATTTATTGCATTTGGGTTTTTGTTAGTTCTTTGAGCGTACAAATGACGTCCGAAAATTGAGCTAAACTCAGTTTGAAGAATGTCCCTACACGGATGGCGTCAAAGCACACGCAGGGCATGGTCTTTTGAAATAAACCACAGTTTTGGTACTGTACTGTAGAACGTTCTTCTTATTAAGAAGAGCAGATTCTTCTGGCCTATTTGAAGAGAAGAATATAATAAATAGGATTTTTATTCAATTAAGGTGAACTCTGTCTGTGTTACAGGGTTACCCGTTTACCGCAAGGTATCGCTTACTCTAAATTACTTAATATTTATTTATTTGGTGTTTTTTATTTATTAAATTTACTAATTGTATTATTGAATTAATATTTTTATTCATTTAATTATTTTATAAACTATTACTAACTATATAACGAGAGCAGCCTGTGGGGTTTGATTTCACGTGGGGATATGAGAACCTTGATATTATTGCCCTTACTTTTTACATGTGGTTTTCAATTAATGTCTGTCTATAGTTAGGCCGAGCAGATTAAACCCTTCAACAACTTCTAATGGGAGTCCTTCAGAAATGAAGTTAATATCTGAAGGTGTTTTTATTGTGTGTGGAAAAGTATTATTTTAGTTTTGGAATTTCGTTGCAAGCTTTTACTAACTACTGATTTTTTTATGGCTGAAGTCAAGCTGAATTACGAATTCTGCTGGCCTGTCCAAAACTGTCCAACGATTTATACTGTTTAGTTTGTTATGTAGTATAATATATTTTTATTGTAAGGTAGATATTAGTCAGGTTCTATACAACACGGTAGGGAGCATTTGGAGGAAAACGGTTTATGACCGCTCATTGGGGCAATCTTCGGGTATAGTTCAGATGATGATGTCGAAAGAACCCCAAAAAAGAGGTTTATTATTTTCATTTATGATACGATACGATTTATAATAACCTATTAAAAGCTCTTAGTCACAAACTACTCTGCACTAACGAATCTCTGAATATACATTTTTAACAACTCCTGACGACGCCCCTTTTGTGGGAGAACTTCCACATTCATAGCTCGGTGCTATTTCGTGTTTGAGTTTTTTAGTTTATTTGCTTTCTGACATTTCGCTTGAAAATATATCTCATGTTATTCTGTTTTCATTTAAAAATATAAATACAGGTAAATTGTTTTTTTTTTTAATTTACCTGCAGAGTATCTGCTGTGTACAGCAAAGTACTCCTGATAAGGCTTAGGGAGCGGTTATCAAGATACCAGGAAAATCATGGGGGTACTTGACTCTAATAAAAATGAGCACTCTAAAGTTTAATATTTCGCAAACGGCTCACTGAGTCGAAAGATAGTATTCTACCCCATAATGTTTTTGAAAGGCCTATCCAACGATAATTCATACTGTGGGATAGACGAGGAAAAAAGTAAGGGGAGGCACAAAAAAAAAAATATTTTTCGAGATTTTATTTTACCACTTTGTCGACGTGTTTACAATCTTATATACCCATTTAAAATTACAGCTTACTATTACTCACAGTCTTTAAGCTAAGACGCGCACGGTCGCACGGGCAGACAGACGAAAGTATAAGGATTCCTTGTTAAGACTCCGGAACCCTAAAAGTATATTATATCATTAACAGAGGCTCGGACGTTTGCCAAAACTTGAGTATGAGAGAGACTTCTGTGAGACTTGGCATAAGACAAATCACAACTTCTTAGAAAATCACTTAAGAAAAGGAAGTTACATAATTTTTTGGACCATTGCTTCTGAAGTTTTATTTTCGCTTTAATACAAACTTTTAGCGTAGTACTAACTTCTCTGGAATCATTTATCTTTATTCCACCTTGCGTATTTGCTGAGAGAAGTGTTCCATTCGTTATAAAAAAATGGGCAAAAGACAAATAGGTAATCCACTATTCGCTAAATGTGTAAACCGGGATGTAATCGCGGTAGTGAAGAACATGAAGACACCATTCGCTTTCCATTAAATGTTCCGACTGAATTTTTCGTTTCGTTTCTGTTGGATAGGCGCATACCATCTTCGTCTCCATATTTCAAATATCCAAAAAAACATACTGCCAGAACTTCGCCTGGCGCGAGAGGTTATGAGATGGGGTGTCGATAATTGAGGAGTACAATTGAAAGAGGGCCATAGCCTTCTTTCAATTGTATGCAAAAGCTTTCAAAAGCAATATTAATTATATTGACAACTGATCGATTCACACTAATACATTCACTTTATATTGGCTTCATAGAAGTAGCTCTGCACCTTGACAGACGTCCACTTTGTCTGCTGGCTGCGACGATCCTCTTTTGTTCTAATCTTTTCACATTCAAATAATTTGAATAGAATTCAGTGCGGACTTCTCACACACCAGTACTAACGTGTATCACTGATTACGACACGCACTGGTAATACCGAGATAGAAGTTATACTGAAAATCTAGTGATAAATGACAGAATAATAATTAGAATGTAGTATAGTTACCAAGAAGTAATCTATATACTAATATAACGAAGAAATACTGTTTATATTTTGACTTTCTCCATCTACGTACTGCAGTCTTTTGAATCACTACACCCTACGTATGTAATCTTTTTTTCACAATTTGAAAGGTACATTATTTAAGGTGGACGTAGGCATTATAATAGTATTACCTCTTGTTCAAGAGACGGGGTGTGCCGTGTTACGGTATAGGTAAAGGTACCGAATAAGGCAATTCCCGTCGGCCTCGATCGCGTAACTTCGAAGTATTAAGGTACTGTAATATGAAACCAGGCCTTACCTGTCTCATCTATGTCACCCAAATTTAATATCGTAAGAAATATAGTTGCAATATTTGTGTCAATACACGCAATCAGTGTCTTGTGTTGGCTACTAGCCAAAGTAAATGGCGCGGTGTGTCTATGAAGTTGGTGAATTCATTGGCAGAGATACAAATCTTTGTGCAGTCCCCGCTGGATCCTTTGAGGGACGAAACATTTTTCTGTTATATGAGGTGGAATTAAAGCGGGTAAATTGATGTATTGGGTTTCTGAAATATGTTGGTGATATATAGTTGATGAGAATCCTACTAATATTATAAACGTAAAAGTTTGTGAGGATTTTTGTTGCTCTTTCACGCAAAAACTACAATACCGATTGCGATGAAACTTGGTATGTATATAGCTGGAGACGTGGATTAACACAGAGGCTATTTTTTATCCTAATATTCCTACGGCATCGGGACTTACACGGGTGAAACCGCGGGGCGCAGTAGTATATTATATTTGTATAATTATTATATTACTAGCTTTTGTACATTAGATTTTGTCAATAAACTAAGGTATTTGTCAGATTTTTTTTTTTTTGCTTGATGGAATATACCCTATGTTTTTTGTGTGTCCATGCCCATGTGTGTATTCTTTTGTTTTTGTGTTGATCGTCACATGGTAAGATATGTTGGCTACTCACACAGTTCAACTTATTATAAAATGCTTATTAACAAAATTAACTTTCAACTCAACAAGGCTGATACCATTTGCTTTAAATTAAAAACCTACTGTGGATGTTTAAAGTGTGGAATGCAATTCCATACATGAATTTCCCAAGAGAATATGGGATAGAGTTCTATAACAAGGGGGTATGGATTTTACGGGGTTCGGGGTTCTAAAATAATTTTAGGATAAGGTGTTTTAATATTATGTTATTATTATTAATAAAAAAACCCCCATCAGCAATAAACTCGCACGTTATTGGATGAATATCATTGATATCAAGATCAATAAAATTCCAGCCATAAGACGTTAACATAGCATCTATATCGTCTTAAGATGCCAATAGAAGTTGATGGTAAGTTTTGTGTTTTGCCTTTTTATGTCCCGACACGTGATCAAATGGCATGATTTTTTTGATTTTTACTCTTAAATCATTTTAATTACATTTGTATAAATATATTACACTTTTATCTATCTTTAGCTTAGAAGCGTATTTAGTTTGTCTGTATATCTGTCGTAACCAGATTTTAAAATTGATCACTTAATGAAATGGTCTGACCATTTCATGAAATCGTCGGACACTTCATGATATGGTCTGGCCAGATCAATGAATAATCAGCGTTTGATGATATGAAATCATATCGTGAAATCTCACTATTATAAGTGTGAAAGGACATTGCCCATGTCAGTATGAAAATCAGTTTCACACTTTTTATGCTGCGTCAAATATGTATAAACTGCATTATTAAGCCTGCACTGAGTATTATCTGAAATATAAACGTATATTGTAACATAACTTGGGGTTATTGAGAAATTAAATGCCAATATTAGGTTAAAAAATAACAACGATAAGTAGGATGACAACAACGAGATATTGTGACACTGACGTTAGAGTTTTTTTTTAATAATGTTTGTGGCATCATGTTTTTGACAGGGATACCATGTATAAATTCAGGCAAAACTAACACTGAAGTATACATTCACTACATAAACTACGACTACATACACGAAATAATAAGATTACTAAACTGCAATATATTTTAATGTGACATTCCGAATTATACTCAGGTATATTATTAATTAACCATTTTATTTTAAAACGATGTTTATTTGAATTCAACCAATAATGGTTTATTTTATATAATGGCAACATTTCACTTAAAATGGAAACGGTAATTGATTCAAGTTTTAGTCCTTGTGAGATTTAATTTCAAACCCTAAGTTCTATAGAAGAGATTCAGGGTCGAAAAGACACATTAAAATCAATTTTTTTTTTAACATTTGAAATAATGACGTGAACGTCTAAAAGTGAAACCATGAATGGGCATCGTTCTTTACTCTTTCACGCCAAAACTACTGAACCGATTGCGATGAAACTTGGTATGTAGATAGCTGGAGACCTGGATTAACATATAAGCTACGTTTTATCCCGTTATTCTCACGGGATCGGGACTTACGCCGGTGAAATCGCGGGGCACTGCTAGTACTTATATAATCCACAGTTAGGTTAGCGCTGGTATAGTATTTTTTTTGTGATGCATTATGCCGGCGGACAATTATTTTGTTTTAAAAGCGAATCATGATGTTCAAAAAAGAAGAAAAAACTGAAGTGAAATGTCATTACGGCGACTTAAAAGAGCAATATATAATTAACAAAATTAATTATTTTATATTATGGATACCCTACATTCATGAAATGGCCAAACGTGGATTGACATATCATCAAATGTTGACGTTTAAACGATACGGTCAGTTTTAACTGGTTATATAATAAAATAAGCCCATTTCAAGAAATGGTTGGATACATGATTTCGATGCTTAAGTGGTCAATCTAGCCATAATATATCAACATCTTTATAAGCCACCAGTCGATTAAGGTGACTGTGGTTTCTCATGTTTAAAAATGTTTAAAATACTAATTGGTTCATTAAAAGTGTCAGGTTTTAGACTTTCATCGTCTAAAGTTAAATTTGAATATTTCATCAAATGAGTTTGTAACTTAAGTCTGTGACAAAATGGTTAACAATATCAAATATCGTATTAGAAATAAGAGCACTTCGA
The DNA here is from genome assembly GCA_963859945.1 of Euplagia quadripunctaria. Classification (NCBI taxonomy): domain Eukaryota; kingdom Metazoa; phylum Arthropoda; class Insecta; order Lepidoptera; family Erebidae; genus Euplagia; species Euplagia quadripunctaria. The sequence goes on from OY982567.1 coordinate 20,622,121, forward strand.
TAGAGCAAAACTGCTTATCTTTGTTATACATTAGTAGGAACTTATCTATTTTCCGTTATAAATGTCTATCGGCTTATCTTAATATTATAAATTTCACTCTTTAGGTGCTGAACTGGTCATCGGGTAATTTACAGTACAGAATGAGATAATTCTTCAATGGATTAAAGAGCATACTTACTCACTCGGGGACGTCGCCGTCGATGAGCTCGCAACGAAGGGATCTACAACATCAGGAGCAGGTCCAACTATACTGCTGTCACTTCCCTTCAACCAACGGCCGCTGGGCCGATATACCTGGCTGCAGGCAAACTAGTCTCACCACGTTTAACTTACAGACTACTCAGTCTCAACCAACCTGACATCAGGCCCTAAACCGGCACCTATTCGCCATTAATGCGACAATCTTCTATACAGAGGATCTCTCAACGCGCGAAAATCTTGAGTGCGAGGGAGTGGCCATACAATAGGTAAGTCTCCTCGCCGGTGCGATGTCGCTCCTCGAAGCCTGTAACTACCCCAGGAGGCTTCTGTGCTTGTGGAAGGAGCTAGGATCGCTCAACTCTCGCCTATGAGTCTAAAAGCGGCAACCGAGCCCTACACCAATACCAATAGATGCAAAAAAGGACAGAGTATCTTTCATCTAGAAGTTTGTATTGTGCGGCAATAATCGAGACTGCTTCAAAACCACGTGTTTACGAAATTTCTAACCTTCATTGAGAAATTAATAACTCATTTTTAATTATGTAATTTTATTAAAGTCCTTTTCTTCTACTTCTTGCGAAACTCGAGAGTTTTTATAAATAGTTTGGAAACATGTTATTAAGTTAAGTTAAAAGATTAAAAAGAAAAACTGGCACACGAAAAAAATTGTTTGTCTGAGTCAGTACTAAATAAATACATACTTACAACACAGCGTAACGTACTATTATTACAGCCAATAAGGAACTAGCCTTCATGTGAGCCAAAATATCCAAGAAATATAAGTCATGCACGTCTCACGAACATTCGTCGTCCAGTATCGTGAGTAGCACACATAACTTGTGGATTGGACAGGGCTGAATATAACATGAGGAGCCAATGAGCACCGTCCCCAAGAATAAGTCTCTGGGGTATCTTTGGGCATGCCTTGAAGTTTATTTACGTGAAATAGGAAGTACTGTTCGTATTATTTTATAATTAGCCATTTGGAAAAGCCTCGAAGATTTCCTTTTGTAATGGCTATTAAAAATATTTCACTTATACACGTCTGAATTTTCGCAATGTTGTAAGTTTGGTAGTTGTGAGCGTATAATTATATAAGTCACAGTGGCTAAGTCACGGCAATCCCACTAATGTTATAAATGTGAAAGTTTGGATGGATGGATGGACGGATGGATGGATGGATGTTTGTTACTCTTTCACGCAAAAACCACCGAACCGATTGCGATGAAACTTGGTATGTAGATAGCTGGAGCCCTGGATTAACGCATAGGCTACTTTTTATCCTGATATTCGCACGGGATCGGAACTTACGCGGGTGAAACCGCGGGGCGCTGCTAGTAGATAATAAAGTCTACAGCCATTATATTATATTAAAGATTTGCAATACCAGGGATGTCATGCGCAAGTTACCGAACTTGTAGAAACATATTTAAAGCTCTTTTTTGAAGAACTGGGGTTCTTCTTACTTTGGTTACTTGGGAAAAGTCTGGCAGGGTCGTTATATAATATGCGTTGCCCTAAAACACAAGTTAGATAAGGAATAAGGGAAATTTAAAACTATCGATCGCCTTATATACACATTGTACGTAATGAAGACATTCTGAAACCATTAAGAACATGGAGCCAAATTATGTACTACATAATTTTAATTAACAGTGTAATGAAAAATACTATAATGATAATACCATTTTCATTATTTCCAATAGAACCACACATTTTTATTATACACAATATTATTTAATAAACTGGACCACAAAAGATCGAGTAAACAATCACGGCAAAGGGAAACCACGTTAAAGAACGCACCAAGTGAACACGAATTTTTCAACTTTTTCAATCGCTATATCGCACAAATGGTAACTCTTAAAAAAAAGTGTAAGTGTTTTTTAATAGATAATTAAAAGATAAGAAAAAGAAATAAAAATGCATTTATTTTGATGCTAAGACAGAACAGAAAAAGTAATTATTCTAATAACATTATTAGAATAATTACTTTTTCTGTTCTGTCTTACATCTATAATAAAGGAATACGAAACGCTAAAAAATTGCATGATCTTCAATTTTTATCTGACTTATTTTATGATAAAACTTACCGTTAGGCTGAGAACTTCAAAAATCCTATACTTGCTCATCCCATTTTCACTTTGAATAATAATTTTTGCACACACAAGATAGATGGGGACTTTTCACAATTTACTAACACACAAGTTGGAACGCCACTAGGCGTTCCTAACATTCGTAACAATTTTTGGCTGTATGCGAATTTTTGTAAGCTCGACTGTTTAGTTTGACCGGACTAATTATAATACAGTGGTTTTAAGCTTAACCACGGGAGCATCACTGCTACCATTAATTACATACATATTATACGCTAATTAGCCAGTAATTGCTATTAGTAATCCGTGATATGGGTAAATGTACTCGAATTATGTTAATAGTTACGATATTTGAAATATCAGTGCTGCAAATCCCCCACCCAAGTATTACAAAATATCTATTTGTACATATCTTTCTTGTAGCTTTTCTACTATATTTAATTTAGATAATTACTATACAAAATTAAGTTAATGGGTTCGGATTTTTTTTGACAGTATAAATAAATAAAATATTACAAATATTAATATGTTAATTGAACACACTTATGGTCAGAAATATTGTAAATTTATTTACTTTGTGTTCAGGATAGGGAGCCGCTGTGTACTGAAATACAGGCAATCAACCTAGCTCAGTACCAGAACTTACAACTACTTGCAACAAATACATAACTATTAGGGCATAAGAGAATCGACAATCTCGTGAGACAAATCCATTATTATTATTATTCCCGGTGGTAGTCAATTCGAGTTACAGATATACGGCCCTGACCTTCACCAATAGCAACAGCTAGATTACTTACACTCCCCAGTCCATCCGTATAAGGATTATCCTTTTTCTTCCATTGCCTTGCAATTTTACCTACCTTTCGCCTTTAACATACTCCATATTTTCGAATATTTAATTCCCAAAGTGCCCGGTTGATAGGCTTGCCCCGATTACGTAAGTTGGATCAAATTATAATTGGCAAAATGTGGGTGCTTATTCTAATATATACCTCTGTCTATTCCTTCAGAAGCACGGACGTGAACGTATTTGTATTGTATAACTAGCTGACCCGCGCAACTTCGTCCGCGTTTGTAAATGTTCCCCGTTTTTGCAACATTTTTGCAACAATGCTCCGCTCCTATTGGTTGTACCGTGATGTTATATATCCTATAGCCTTCCTCGATAAGTGGGCTATTCAACACTACAAGAATTTTTCAATTCGAACCAGTAGTTTCTGCTATTAGCACGTTCAACCAACTCTTCACCTTTATAATATTAGTATAGATTACAGAAATACGAACATATTTTATAAAGTTCAACTGATTTTCACAAGTGCCCCCAATCATGGAGTAGAAGAACTTATCTGAAGCTCCTAGGCAATGTTTAAAATGAATGAGTATTCGAGATATACTAAAAAGATAATGAGAATATTACGTTCATTGAGTGTGTTCATGTTTGTTCATATTGTCAATTGTTTAAGTTTTCATAAAAGCATCTATGAAAACTGAAACAATTGATCAAAATTAAACTGTAGAAGCAGAATAAAACGTCTAATAAAAATAACTCCGTTTGTTAAACCAAACCAAACCAAATTAAAAACTGGAGGAAGCTTACGGGCAGCTAATATTAACCATATTTTCCTTCCATTCCCCACTCGCCAAAAGAAACACAAATAGGGTATCTATTTTACAATTGCACAAGAAAAATATTCGCAGCAAACAAAAAGGCAAGATTAGAGTCGGCGATATTATACACAATTGCAATATTTGAGATCCACATTGTCCCCGGGACCCGCCCAACGAAAACATTCCTTAATTAAATAAGCTCCGTCAGGTGGAGGCTTGTACAACGAAATCTAATATACCAGATAGGAATTCCTTTATTTATACCCAAGAAAAACTGCTTCCAAGGCCATGACCAGATTGTTCAACAAATCAAAGCTGAAAGAATTTTTTCTTCCCTCATTAATTTCCTTCCAAAGTGTTTTACAATTAATTTACTTGTAAATTTCTTTGTTCTGGATTCTTGTTTGTTTATCGGAGCATAAATAATTTAAGGGTTTTTTGGATTTTCATTTCAAAGTTTGGCAGTTTTATGAGGTAAAGTATACATGTAGAATAACAGACTTATCTGCTGGTCTTATAGATTTGTCGGGCTAAATTATGCGCGTAGCTCCTCTATATTAGTTCTCAAGTAATTAAATCGTGCTTTCAGTTCACAAATGGAACCATATGATTTGGGAAATTATCATCTGTTCGTGGGAGAGCTATGATTCGGCACGTTTGGGCCGGCTTGATCGAAGTGATACCACGGCCTCACAGAAAACCGGCAGTGAAGCAATGTTTGCATTGCTTTTCGCCGCGTGAGTGAGGTTACCGGAGGCCTTCCCTCTCCCCTATTCCCGCTCTTCCCCTACTCCCACCTTAAAGGGCGGCAGCGGACTTGTGATTCTTGAGTTGCAGGTGCCCATGGGCGGTGGTAACCATCTGCCATCTGGTGACCCGTCTGCTCGTTTGTCCCTTACACAATAAAAAAAATATATAGATTTCAAAGGATGGCGGTTTTAATGCAAGACTTTCAAGTAATGGTATCTTATTCGTTAGAGATATATAATATACGTGTAATCACATATATATAATATGTGTGATTCTATAAAAAGCTTTACAAATTTACAAAAAAAAAATTAATGACTCGAAATTTTTTTGTAGAAAATTTAACTATATTCCAGTGCTTATTAATTAACAGCAGATTACATGCAAAAAGAAAATCTTTGCAATCAAACTGTGTTCTTTAAAAATCCCTAGTAGGAAACTTTCGTAATTTGCAGATCAAAATACAATTAATAAAAAATAATGTCCTGCTCCTAAACCTTGACCTAGAATTCGTTTTCTTTTGACTCTACTCCGACGAACGACTTGGAGTAAACTTAATTTTATTTGGTTATTTAAGCAAACTGTATCGTGCAGCGTATCAATTAATAAACGTCTATTAAATAAATTGTGTAAGTAATAGCTAACCCAGTACGCTACACTAACAACGCATAACATGAAAGTGTAAAAAATTTACACTTCGAATGGAAAAATAATTGAATACTTAGGTTTAAGGGTGCGCGCGTCCTTTTTTTTTCAACTAAATTTACGGATGGATTTAGAGTCTATCTTAAGCATAGGTTGGAAACTATGAAGTGATTTAAAATTTATAAATTCACAAAGATTAATATATCAACACTAATTTTATGTGCACTAATTTTATACAAGTATAAATTAAAACTTTAAATTACTCCCAACTCGAAAATCCCTTCAACGATTAGCATTAGATTAAAAGAGATCTTTGAACAAGAGACTTTTCGAAACTTTATGGCTAAGTACACTCTCGATCAAGTGACCTTTCAAACAAGAAAACTAAATCTAAATCGGTCTGTTCTGTTTTATGATGCCACAGACAAACACACAAATATACAAACACCCCTCCTTTTTCCTTTCTTTTGCAGTCACAAGCGACTGACCTGTTGGTCTAGTGGTTAGTGACCCTGACTGCTATGCCATAGGTCGTAGGTTTGATTCCCATCCAAGTCTGGGTGTTCTTTGTGTCCGTATTTTGTATGTTTGTAAAGTCCCCCGCGACACAGGAGTAATTCCTAATGCGGGAGTTGTCTTTAAAAAAAAACCTACAACCTACAATATATTGGTATCTATATAGCTATTCAATTCCTAACAAAAACTTTATTTTGAATCGGTTTGATTTCATACTGAATGCAACAGATTCTCAGACTTACAATGAATACGAATAGCGTTAAACTTATCTGACTTTCATCAAAGAAAACTATTCCCTGTCAAGATTACAAAGCAACATTTTAAATTCAGTAAAAGGTTTCATCGCAGAACACCGATTGAAATCTGTTCACTTTAAAGCGACTAGTGCTCATTGACTACAAAACGGAGACAACGGTTGTCACAGCTTTCGGTGGAGTAAGGTTAAATAGAAAGCAATCACGTTGCAACGTCTTTCGTTTTCACTGGATTCGTGTCGTTTTGAATGTTGAACTCAGGATGCAAGTTTATCGCAAATAGCTCCTTTAGCTTTCGTTTTACATTTTAGGGCAGAAGATTGTGTTTTTTCAATATTTTATTGCAGTATCATGCAATTGTTGTCGTCATCTCAGCTATGGGAGACCTCAGCTACTCTAGTACTGATTGACTGAGTTCAACTTTGTTTTGATATATCATCATAATTTCAATAGAATCTGTCGAGCCGTTATAATCTGAAGCTTGGACATAATTAGGGACAAACATTTAACAATTAAAAAAAATTATTGTATAAATAAATATAATATGTACGAGTAGTGAAACTCGTCTGTTTGAATCCAATTAAATTACATTACATACAAAATCTTTGTATTTGTTTAGTACCTTTTTTACAAAGTTACCGTTGCGTTGTTACAATCGTAGTCTGGTTCTGAATAATATATTTTTACTTTGCGTCCAATTGTTGAGTGGGGTGGCTTGGAATGCTCCTAATTCACTTGCTCCATCGTGCAAATTGTAGGAGTCACGCAATATTTTCTTCTTCTTATAAATTCTCAGTTTCAAGATAGATGTTTTCTTGATTGAGCTTTGTGTTTGTGTTTTCTTTTAGTAGGTAGTAAATATTTACAAAACATATCGACTTTTTACAATGTTATTTTGCATGCCCTATTGTTGTTTGTCGCTTAAATTATAGATCATATTTTGAATAGCAAGTGCAGTTGTTATTATTAATTATGTAATTAAATACTAAGAAGACCATTAAGTAGAATTTAGTATCTATAAATAATCAAATCTGCAATAGTCTTACTGATTTGACTCTTATAATATACGTGTTATAGTAAGTTGATCTGTTTTTCTTGGCCGTCTTTTCATTTACTTTTATTTTGTTATTCAGCTGACCTAAGATGACCTTGACATTTTATTTCATAGGTAGATATTATTATGATTTTAAATGACAACATTCAGGTCTTACAAGATCTCTTTATATACTTGTGATGATCATCTGTGTCTCAGTATGGGAACCCACAATATATTGAGCACTATTTACGAACATACGTATATACAAATAGATAGATAAAGTTGGTATTTAAAGAAAATTAAATATGACAAAACCTGTAAGCAAGACAGCCCATACTATCTTGCAATAGTAAATATTATTATCTCGACTCTTAATTTTTATACTATAGTACGTCATATTTTAGGTATAATGGGAAAACACTTCTCAATTTCGTGTGTGGTATTTACATTATCAACTACATTGTTTCAAACTTAAACCGCATGGCGTGACAGCTTCTATAGTTTAATTACAAAGCTATAAGATACGGTTTATGGTCGCATGTCAAGTTATGACTTTAGATTTAGTAAACGTTCACTATCACTTGTAGTTAAATTATAATTATGGTGGCCTTGTTATTTGAATAATACTGTGTTGAATGTTTATAGAATTGGACAACGCTTTCCATATTATGTTAACTTGATTTTTAATTATGTAATGAAATCCTATGGTTTTATTTTCAGTCACATGCAGACTATCAAATACTTCTGGCTTCTTTCTGTCAAGTGTTTGCATAAGTATTGCAAAAAATAATGTATTTTGTCGTCGGAACATCAAAAACTCTTATTTATTTTATTAAAATTAGGGACAAACTATAATAGATGATAACACAGTTCACTATTTAATAAGAATAAGTTAATAGACATTATTTTGACTGGTTATACCCGTAACGCAATGGTATTGGTCGATTGATAAATATTAATGAATAGTGGGGTTATAAAAAGAGTAGGAATAAGTTCAGAACATTGTCTTGAGTGCGAAGAGTTTTACGAACAACTTGGCAGTTACTGTAGTTAGTGATTTTCATACTTTATATCAGTGGTTGTGAGAATGTTTCTTACAATTGGTGCAGACCTTATAACAATATATTAATAGAAAAATATTTTTAAATCCAAACAGTCAGACCATTTAGACCGCTGCGAAATACCCTACTAAGTTTTTAACCTGAAATCCTTTTAGACCACAATCCTACGACGTACGACAACCGCATACTAGAGAACATGTGCCACTTATTTCTAACAAATAGAGTGTGCAAAAAGAAACAGCTGATAGGCGGTAAAAGGTAAACACATCAGTGCTAGCGCGCTTTCTCACCAAGTACATTTAGATAGTAGAAATGCTTGTATTTAAAAAAAAAAAACATTTTGTTTTAGTGTTACAGTACTCGATCTCAAACGGCAATGGCTGCGTCGAGAGTTGTAATTTTAATCACTAAACAAGACAGGTTCGCTTTCGTCCACCGCTGGCTCAGTAAGTGGATTGCTATTCCCTAACTTAAGTGTTTTTTTATACAGAGCTTCGACTTTTGTTGCAATTTTTTTCTTTTTTCTTTTTTTGACAATTCCAATTGCATTGACAATCTCTGTGGCGCGGCGGTAATGCATTCAAGTGCCACGGCTCACCGTGCAGACCCATGAATATAATTATATTATCAATCAATCAATCAATTAATCAATCAATCAATCAGCCTATCATTGATTGATTGATATTATCAATATTAACAAAATATTATTATTTATTCATTATTGTTTGGATTAAATAAATCTGTTTAAAAGCTTAGAAATATTACCTAATCCCTATTTTTGATCACATCTCATCCTGTCATAAATGTGGCATATATACGTACATAAACAAAGGCGATTGTTGTTATTCATGAGTAGTACTAGTAAACAAGTTAATTAACACAAATCAAAATGTTGTATGTGCCTACGAGGAAGAAAATGTCGCCATAATTATTGGTTGTTTACGTCTGTTAAAGAAAATGTTATACGTATATACCAGTCTCTCACATAGATATCTGTAATTGTAATAATCTCTACAACTATTTTAAGTACTACCTTTGTATCTGTGTGAGAGAACAAAACAATAAAGTTATTATTATTATTATATACTTACATTATTCCTCTGGTTTATGTACATGTAATGTATAGATAAAGTTTTATAGTTGCTGTTTACATCTTTTTAATAATACGAATGGCATTTATTTATCGTCGCTGTATGTATAAAGGGTCCTGACAGAACTTGACAAGGGTCTTACCATCGTAAGAAAAAGCATACTGTTTGCTTTCTCATGTTTTGTACCAATCGCATTACTCTGCAGTGAAGTAAGGTTGCCAGAAAGAGTGTTTTCAGTACTTTGAAAACATCGTCCCTGGCAATCTTACTCCACTGCAGATAAGCAGCACTGCCTTGGACTACCAGGCAGTGTTGTATATCTGCTGCTACTATAGCCCAAGCTGTAGTAGATAATCCTCAAAGATGGAAAAATAAAAATAATAAATTATTATTAAAAATATTTCTATTTCAATTTGTCGCCATTATTAGTCAACTATTTCATTAAGTAGATAACGTTACAGCATCGTCAATAATTTGTCAATCTAGGGCGGACGAAATCCATTATTTCTTACCCAATCTAAATCCGTTTTCCCGTCCTTCCCTTTTCCCCCCGTTTCCCACTCTTCCCCCCTCCCCCTCTTCTCCTACTGCCTCCTTAAAGGGCGGCAACGCACTTGTTACTCACGAGTTACAGGTGCCCATGAGCGGCGGTAGTCATTTACCATCAGGTGATCCGTCTGCTCGTTTGTCCCCTATACCATAAAAAAAAATGATTTATAGTTATGGTTAATGCATTGCACCGATGCTATAAATGGTGTTATTATATATAGTATAGATATTTACGAGTCTATCGTAAATCTGAATCACTATACAGTGTCTAAGAAAATATTAATCTTCATTCGTAACACATGTTTAATGATTTTCGACGATTACTATAACTTATAACTAACTATATTTATTTGAAGTGTGATTTATTCTGACTATATTCTCTTACTTTACTCGATATCAGAATAATTTTTAATTTAAGATACATGTTAAGAACTCATTTGACTTTCCAAACAATAGAAAAGTTAGCAAAAATATTGAAGGGATTCTGTTCTAGGAAATGGGCATTACAAGAGTAACATTTATTTCCCTTTTGAGTTAGATAATTGTCACAGTTGCCAAGAACAGTTTAACCTCACCTTTAATCTCAAATAACAGTGCAAGTGCCATCGCACAAAGCTTGTTATGTACGTCATTACAAAGGTTAGAGGGTTTCAACCTTTTTGGGGTCTAAAAATACCTCGAAGTTAGTCCTTGAAACCATTCATTAGCGCTCAGCTTATTTAGTATGATATTCAGGCTTAAAAATGCCTGAAATTTTAGGGAATTTATTTGTATTTGATAGAATAACCTGACATTGGGATTGTCATTGGAGGTTAGATGTTATTTGCCTGACCAGCACGCCACCCAATTTAAAAATAAGCTAATATTGCTATGTAACTAATATATAACCATTAATATCAACGACAAATATTATACCATCAATAATATTTAAAGGTATACCTACCTACACGACAAACTAGAAATACTTAGATAGACTATCGTCACATACCTAAGTTGTTGCTTTATGATCGTCGTCGGTTCTGGTTGGATTTACCGTGCAGGTAAATTGTTTTTGATTTTTTCTGATAATTAAAATAGGACCCCTATTACTCGTACGTGAGATCGATAATATTGCTGACGAAATATGGATATGTAATATACCGCAGCCTACCTTTACAATTATTATGTAAAGTCATGAGATGATATACCTATCAGTTATAATAAATTCAAGCAAAATCGTACTTGAAACGCATACTTAAAGAACTAACTTCGAGTGTACTCTCATTTAGAACTCATTTAGAATTATTTAAAAAGCCTTTGGATAAACGCATTTTAAACTGTAATAAATCTTTTATATAATACAACCCTAACATCTATAAATCGTGTTGAGGAAATCAGTATAATTTTTTGCAACATACTTGGAGTGAAAGAGCTAAAAAAATACATAACAATTGTTTATACCTTAGGTTTTCTTTCAGTATCGATTCTAGACCGATTTCACCTACAAAACGAGACAATTATTATTAAATCAAAGTGTAGCCGACATGAAGAATGACAATTATAAAAGTTTGAAAGTGTTCATGATAATGCTAGTAATACGCCAAAACCAAAAAGTGCAGACAGCAGCACGACAAACGAGCACAAGTTTTGGTACCGTAAACGCCGAGGAACTGAGTCGATAAATTAGGCCATTTGCGGTTACGCCCGGGCAGCGCGTTTCGGTCCTCGTGTCCGGGTCTCTAATTAATTATCCACATGCCCGATCCGCTGCGTATTACTTAATCAACCATCAGGATGTTAACTATTCGCATTGATTGGCGACTTTCGCTTGTTCATTTCGTTGAGTGTGTGTTTATTGGTTGGTACATGTTTGCTTTGTGTGTGATTGGTTTCGTTCAGTGGTGCGTTCAACGAGTTCTGTTGGCTTCTATTTGAATGATGATGTTTGGAATCACTGTGTTGTACAAATGTTTAATTAAAAGTTACTAATTGTTTTATGTATTGATCAGATACATATATTATTTCTGGTAAATATCTTGGTTTTGAAGACATATGCAGTACAGGCAGGAAACCAATATTAAATTTAATCAGAACTGGAAGATTACATAATAAAATTTAGTTTTTTTATAGACTACCTATATAAAAGAACAAATCGAGGAAATAGAAGCTAAGAGAGCAGAAAAGGAAGGATCAGCTTCTAAAAAGGACCAAGGAACAAACTGTGAAAGAATGGAACAGACTGTTATTGTTTTTTTTGCAATGAAAAATATTAAACATGCTTGTATTGGGATCTCTGACAATTGAAGACTGATTACTGTTATTGGTCCGAAATTATCTGGATTTACAGAAGCTAATAGTTTAGTTTTTTCCACCAAATTATTATTGTTTATTAAAAAAATCTAAATGGCGTTTACTAAGACAGATAGTTGATTAGTTGTTTTGTTTCAATTTCCCCTTAAGTGACCGTGTTTTCCCAAGTTTAACCGCATCGACAATAATAAGCATGTAAGTATATAATACAGGGCGGTGAAAAAGGACCCTTTCTTTCTTTCCTGGAAAGTACTAAATTTATTAAAAATGTAGATGCAACGCGCCAGAAACCCTTCTGGTGTTCGGAATATTTATAGGAATTGGTAACTGGATAACAATAGAAATTAACATTGGTGTTTATATGCGATTTTTGGTAAGATAAAGTCAAATGATTTGAAGAAAACGTTCATTATACTTGTAACTAGAGACTGAATAAGTTTGTTTCACACTATTGTAAGAAAACGTTTAGAAAGCTCAATTTCCAGTGTTTTTTTTTTGAAGTGAAAACTTCTTTAGCGGCGTTGTGCACTTTTTGGGATGGGTAAAAAATTTTAAACTCGCGTCAGGACACGTGACCTGATCGAAAATTCGTAAGACGGAGCCGAGTTTCTTATATTTAAAAAATATAAAATTCGAAATTCAAACATTTATGAGCGGCCAGGAGCGCAGAACTTCCAGTGTACCCTATGTATACATTTAGATATGTTATTACCTACTTTTTATTTTTAAGCTAATTATATAAATACAGATATGTGTGTGTGTATGTTTATGCAAATACATTGTAAAGTTATGTTTTCACTTCTGACGTGCAGTCCTACGACTGACCGTTTTTTTAAGTAAACTCTTTAACCAGGTTATCTTGGTCCATTGTTCAACATCTTATTGACTTATTACATCAATTTTCAAATGTTTTGTTCAGGCAAAAAGTTCCCTTAAAAGTTGGAAACCGCAATTTTGTCTGTTGTTTGATAAATTACGTCAACTTTCGTCTTAATCCAATTAGAATTGTTTTTCACCTAAACATTTACACACAACTCAAAGGTCAACCTGAGACTGTTGTCTTTCGTCATAGTATAATATTCAATAAATATAATTATAATTATTAAGAAACTTTGAAACAGCTGTGATTTTGTATTGATATTAGTTAAGAATTAATTTTGTTCGAATGTTTGGGAAAGCTTTAGGGCATTTTGGGAAAGAGGTTTAAGGTATGTCATCTTACCTCACCTTATACGGCGAGATGATACTGTGCCTGAGATGGCGGCGTGACGTGACCATTGTAAGGCTTAGTTACTTTGCCAGTACTAGGGACATTGACTCTTTGAAGGACGCTTATTATCATCACCATCGCGACAGTACGTAAAAAAAAAACCGGACAAACGCGAGCCTTACTCGACCAACGAGGGTTCCGTAAGCAAACAAACTTGTATGTAGATAGTACGTCAATCTCGGGAATGAACTATCGAAGATTTTTGCCCGTCTTTTCCGAAAGACAAACTTAACTTTGCGGTTCTAAAAATACTCTCCTATACATCGATGTACAACAAAGTCAACTTTCCAACCGCAAACTATATAATAACAAATTAACTACTTTCGGATTTCTTCCTTTACTTGTGCTGTAAAACCTTGTTTCTTACCAAATTTCATGATTCAAACGGAAGTACCCTATAGGTTTTGATTTACCTGCGAAATATTCAAATTTGTGAAAATCTAAGGCTTAATTTTCGATTGCGTTTACTAAGAAGTTTCATTTTTTTACAGCTTCTAGAAACCGCTAACAAAGGTGTTTGTTGTTTTCATTTCAACTTCATACCTCCACGGGTGTCTCAGGAAAAGGGTCTTGCCAGACACACGTACATACAGACAGATATAACAACAAATTAACGACTTTCGGATTTTTCCTTTACTTGTGCTGTGAGACCTTGCTTCTTAACAAATTTTATGATTCTAGGTCATTGGGAAGTACCCTACAGGTTTCGATTTACTTGCGAAATGTTCAAATTTGGTTAAATCTAAGACTTGAAAGGCTATATCTTTTGATTGCGTTGATTTAGAAGCTTGATTTTTTTACAGATTTAAAGGACTGCATACATAAGTATGTGGTAATTTCAACTTGATACGTCCACGGGTTCCTGAGAAAAAAGGTATTGACAAATAGACAAACAGACGGATAACGAAGTGTTCCTATAAGGGTTCCTTTTTGTCCTTTTGAGGAACGGAACCCTAAAAAATAAAATCAATGAGCAAATTAATGCGTGTCTTAAGATTTATACTTGCCATTTATACTAAAGATTTATAAAAGGATATTGCCCCCAAACAGTAACACTTCTGTAATAACAAGAAAACTAATACCAAACCTTCCAGAAATCTAATCAATTTGAACAAATACCAATCGAACCCAAACAATGCTGTCCCCAACAAAATTGATATGGATATTTTTTGACTAGTCCTCATTATTAAACAAAAAGAAATCACAACTAACCTAACCCGTTGACCATCAAAATTCTTCTGATTCGAATTCTCGGTCAAGTAAATACTTGGCATTGTTCCTGGCGTAGGGGTAATTAATTGTATTTCCGAGACTACCACGTGTGTAGGGTCGCCAATGTTCTTATTTATCGGATCCAATTCCTAGCCATTAAACCGACAGCTTGCTTATTAAGTCTGTTCACGACAGAGACAAATGGATTGGATTGTATTTAAATGTTCTAATGATTGCTGATGTTTACTAGGATTGGATTTTTGATGAAATTGTTTTGGAGATTTTGTTGTGCGGCTATATCGAGAAATGATGTTAGCAGTTGGTAGGTAATTCAAGTAGTAAATATAAATGCAAACATTAATGCATGTCAATCGAATTTTGTCAAAAGCGGGAGGGATTCTCGTGGAATAGGTTCCTATAAATATGGTTTACTTATTTTCCGTTTTCTATTGGAACTATTCAATTATTCGCAAAAAACGAGGAAAAACAAGCTGTTAAAATTGTACTCGAAATACCCGAATTCGTTGAAGCTCATATTCAATGTTTGAATATTGAACTGTACAGAGGCTAAACCAGTTACCAAACATATGTTATTCTAAGAATATAGTAGGGCATCTCAAACACCGTCGGACAAAAGAAGAAAAAATGACTACTGAAGATGAAATGTAAAAGAAATCAAAAAATGACTACAGAAGTGATAACACGGCTTCCAAAAACCGGTGTGAAGTAATGATTGCATTGTGTTTTGCCATATAAGTTAGGTACAACATTACCGGAGCCCCTAACCCCCCCATTTCTCCCTTCACCTACACCCACAAAAAAATTACACAAATTGGAACATGAGGACTATGATGAGGTGGTAGAATGCGGCCGTGGGCATAATGTCAAACAGTTTCATTGAGCACAACGATGCAAAGTCTCTGCATAAGCTGCATAAGAATATCGTTTATCAATATCGTTTGTTAGTCTGGGACTTTAAAACAAGTGAAAAAGTCCAAGCTGGTATTCAGGTCATCATGGTGCCAGGTCTGGACTAAGTGCGGGATAGCGTAGGAAGCGTAAAATTATTTTGTCTTGTTCACAGTGTGCGCCGAAGCATTGTAATAGTGCAATAAGATGCAATTTCTTGGTCGTTTCTCCCTGACTTTTTCAAAGATATTAACTGTTTTTTGTTCTTCAAGTGGGATCGTGCCCGTCCGGGAGAAAAAAAAAGGTAATAATTTTTTTGCCTACGTTTCTCGCCTGCCTCAATTTTGTTGGTTTGCTGTCACCTTCGAAAACCCATACAGTAGACTGTTGCTTTCTTTCCGACATGTATTACACCAATCAACACGAGTCCGTTTTTGTTCTGGGGTGAGTACATGAGGAATCCAGCGGCAACAAAGTTTTCTAACTTTTAAATGTTGATGTGTGATATTTTTTAAATTTGGCTCATACCAATCCCTGAATGTCCTCGAATCTCCTCGTAGGTGATACACCGGTTTTCTTCAATTAGTTCGCTGACAATAGCCACATTTTCCTCAGTGATCGCAGTTGAGGGCCGACCTTCACGAATTTTATCATGGAAAGAAACGTTCGAACGTTCCACCGTGCGAACGTTCCAACGCCTTACGGTACTCAAATGAGGTGGTTCCGTCCCAAAAGCATTTTGAAGACGAGCAGTGCAGTCTTGCGGAGTCAGTGAACTTTTAAAATCATTAAAAATCATCGCCCTAAAATCTTTTCGCCTTAATTCCATTTTTGTGACGGACGACGAACTTCAACTTGTGATAAAAAACAATTGACACCCAAATTCCCGCCAATTGTTTTTATTCAATGATTGAGTTTCTTATGTTTAAAAAATATAACATTCGAAATTCAAACATTTATGAGCGGCCAGGAGCGCAGAACTTTCAGTGTGCCCTAGGTATTATTGAAGTTGTCCAGTAGAACTGCAAAACGCATCAATCCAATTTATTTATACTACGTTGTACCACAACTGCAATCAGCTGAGCTTTATAGTTAATTATCAGAACTACTGCAAGTTCCCAACAATAAGTACATACAAGTCATGCATCAGATACGTTAGTTCATTTGCACACCAGGTACTACTTAAAAACTTACTTACATAATTACAGCATATTATTTACTTCCTCTGAAATTTCTAGTTGCTATAAAAAATTTAAAAAAGCAAAATTTTAACCTTCACTGACGGTAAGATCGAATAATATAGAACTCTGTCACCTACAATTAAGAACTGTGGATTTTGTAAAGACAATAAAAAAGTTAATCAAACAAAAATGAGGCGAGTCGCAGCGTTTATTAGTACTTAAATCCTCTTTCTGTCGCTAATAGCCGCTGAGTCCGTCATAACGACCCAATTATTGTAGATATACAGCGCACAAAGTGGTATTTTATATATTTATAAATAATGTCATGTCATTATAAGAGTGACACTTAACACGGGTCAAGGGACTGTATGGAGATGGCCGAAGTTCAAACGCGTATGTGCATAAAATGTAAATGTATCAAATTTCGCAAAGAATTTTGTGATATCCTTTATTATAATCATGACAAGCTCTGACATCTCAGCTGATGTTTATTCGAAACATAACTAATTAAAGTTTAGTTTTACACTGGAGATGCAGCGAACATTTTGGCAAGTCTATAATACCTCTGTTACACCTTGCTCATCTACCTTTGTTAAACTTCCTATTAATTCATATTTTAGAATAGCGGTGGTATTATATATATATATACCATATACTATAAACACTCACGCCTCCATCCCCGTGTCCATCCAAGTGGCAGGCACATTTTAAAGATAAAGATATATTTATTTGTCAGAATATAGTACAATAGAATAAAATACAATTGCTACCGGTGCGGTCATATGGCGAAAATGATGATGATTGACAAAACAGTTATGAAATTTTGTTTTGTTTAGTAGCTATTGTCAAGTTTTAGTAATATCATAAAAAAAAATTGATCGTACAATAGATGTTAACATTATATGCCCAAGTATACTTTGGTCCTCTACTCACGTAATAGAGGGCAAGCCTATTGCCAACAACCGGGCTCTTTGGGAAGTAAAGTTGAGAAAATTGTGAATATATTGAAAGGGAAGGTAGTTAAGAAGAAAATGCATTGGAAGGAAAGAGATATTGCTTAAACTGATGATCAGCTCGAGCTGGTCAGGGTCGCATACCTCTAGCTCGAAATGGCTGTTGCGTGGAAGCTCGAGCCCCCTTACGTTAATTGTTTTATTAGCTCAATGGGCCCATTATCGATAGATATTAAGTACAGAAACCCAGTACAGACTGACTGCACCGATAATCTCCGCGTGCTGATACTGGTTGATCGACTGTCTGTGTTCTATCTAAATACGGTCTTACATATCAGAATTCATTTTTGCTTACCTTTTCAATAAATTAAAAATACATTGTTAAGTGTAATCCTCTTCAGTCTCACATAATTAATATTATGATTGTTATTTTAGAATTTTCCTTTATTGTCAACACTACGACCTACCGCAGAATGAAATAAAATTGAAAAACTATAAACTGTTACATTTTACAGTGCGATACAATATTTCGTAGAACGTAGTTCAGTTAATGTTCGTTAGATGGCGTTGACTGAAAAATGTCATGACATTGTCAACGTCTGTAGTGACGTATGTAGTTATTACTCATGATACAAGTGTTTTGAAATTGATAATTGTATCGGATGCAAAATTGGATTGAATAACACATCTTGATTTTAAATACTAAATATTTTAATGGTGTATAGGAACTATACGATACTAAAAACAATCGAAACTGATGGTTAAACTCCATTTATTTAAGGCTCTAACAAATATAACATGTATCATGTAACCTTATCCATAATCCCGTACGTAATGTCTGGAATCAATTTCTAAGCTTGCTTTGATAGTTGCATCATACCTATTATACGGAAGGTGCCTCGATCGATTTCGGCCGAGGAGCTTCCGTACTTCAAATCAGCTACTAAGAAGCCATTTTTGAAATAGCCCCTAAATCCCACAATGAGAAACGTGGTGAATTTATCTCGCAAAATCTGAGCCATTGAGCGTCAAAGAGCCATTGTGCCTTAACTGATTACAACAGGTAATAGATGTGAGAATATCATACAATGGGATGTTCGTCGCTCCGACGAATGGGATTTGAAGGGGATGTTGAACGGTTTTAGAGATTGTTGAAATTGGCTTGATAGTTAAGATCAATGCAGCCAAGATAATTATATGTATAAAGCTAGTTCAAGAAACAATAACAATAAAGTTATTTGACAATTCGTTGTAGTTTCGGTGTGTCCACAAATTTATTAACACTAATGCCATATATATATATAAATACTATGCACACAGCAACATACCAATACAAACATTATGATATACTTTAGGATATTTTAAATTTGTACTTTTTCTTTAGTCGAAATTTGTCTTGTCTTTGGTAATGTTACTGTAGTTATTCAGTAGGTTCTTTAAAAAAAAAACTGTTAGTCGTAGGACTGCACGTCAGAAGTGAAAAAACATACGTCATATATACATATACACACACATCTATATGTCATCTGAGCGTGACGGTCACACGAGTTCAATGCTTTTCCCCGTACCAAAAGTGCCCCACGTGCCTAAAGAAGTTTTCACTTAAAAAAAAACTGTCAGTCGTAGGACTGCACGTCAGAAGTTAAAACATAACTTACACAAATAGTAGGTATACATATAATTATTATACAGACACACACACACGAACGCAATGATATATCGCGTCCCGGCAAAAAAAGTGTCATAATACAAAAACAGCTATTTCGAGAAAACATGACTTTTATGCCTGTGAATTGAACAAGCTGAGCTGAGCACTGAGCTAATAACAATGTTTTTACAGTTGACCAAATTACATTTGGTATTCAATGCTGTAAGAATGTTAAACGTAGGTACCTAACATGTGATATGATTTTTTTCTTGTGATATGACTCTTTTTTTGCCGGGAGGCGATATATGTATCTGACCGTGACGGTCACGCGATCGATCAATGCTTTTTCTCCATATCAGAAGTGCCCAACGTGTCTAAAGAAGTTTTCACTTCAAAGATGCTTTGTTTATAATAATTATAATAATTGTGTTAAAAAATTGTTAACAAGGAATTGTGAGTTGCCGATCAGAAGTGTTCGTTTTTGAAGAAACTGATGCCATCTACCAGTGACATCCATCAAACTGACGTACGTTCGGACGAAATTTTGAATAAAGGTTTTCGCTATTGAGCACTAAAGGCATTATAAATTTTCACCTTAATTACAATTATGTTTTTATTATTTTACCATATGAATTGCGCACACAATGAGTACTTTATTGAACCAATTATATTTTTAAAGATTAATTAATAAGGAGCTGACAGAACTCAATGTTTAGATTAGCGCCCTCTAGTGGATCTATGTACGTATTATTAGCGCGACGGTCACGAGTTCAGTGCTTTTCCCCATAGCAAAGTGCACAGCGTGCCTAAATAAGTGTTTGTTGAAACCTTCAGCAAAACAAAAATACTGTACGTAGTTCACTATATCCATGGAATTAAGATTTTAAAATGTTCCAGAAAAAACATATCATTACAATTCAGTTAGTATTACTTTAGATTAGACGAATAGATGTCGATACATTCCGTTATAGAACGGGCTAAAGTCACAGTACGACGGTTCACCTATTACAGGCGTTGTAAGGCACACCGTATGGTTTTCGTCGGTTCAACTCTGATATACGACTTCACCAATAATGTGAGGTAATATTCCACACGAAAAACAAATGGGTGCTTTTCCCACTTATGTCCTTATTTCGTGTGTAAACAATGAAAACAATATTGTTTTGTACGCTCCAGGTTGTTTCACCACCCATCTTACTAATATTATAAACGCGAAAGTTTGTAAGTATGGATGGATGGATGGATGTTTGTTACTCTTTCACGCCAAAACTACCGAACCGATTGCGATGAAACTTGGTATGTAGATAGCCGGAGACCTGGATTAACGCATAGACTATTTTTTATCCCGATATTTCCACGGGATCGGGACTTACGCGGGTGAAACCGCGGGGCGCTGCTAGTATGTTATAAAATCAATGCCCCAGATGTCCATCCCAGAAATCAGTTGTGTTTTGCATACCTTCTAAAACCATAGCGTGATGTAATTTTTCCACTAACGCCATCTTCTGTCCTAATTTCTGATTCTGAATTGCGCGTTTTACGCTACCAAATAAATACGTTGGGACCGTTTAAAAATTAAAGGCGGTTTCGTGATCATTTTCCTTTCCAGATTAGAAAATTGTTATTAATGGTGTGCACAGCTCTTATAAAGCTGAAGACCGAAGACTTTGTTAATGTTTACACGCGTTGATCTTTTTTAATCTCAGCAACCATCAGTCCCATTTCATTTTTTTGTTTTTTGCTTGTTTATTGAGAAAGGCAAAAAACATCCTGCTCCGATCTACAGAAGCGGAGCAGCGACCATAAAAGTAAAGGCAAATTGTAGAATAGTATGGGATGGTTCATGAACTTGGTATATACCTACCTATAATTAAAACGTGTGTGGAACCGCTGACAGTTAGTAAATATTATAAAAGGATAAACTGTTCAGAAACCAACTATAATAAGTGTATTAAAGTTGGTTTCTGAACAGTAGATACTTTCTCATTTATTGTCAATTATTCATCAATGAGTAGTGACTTATTGATGAATACTGAATATTTACATCCAAAAAAGAATCAGTGTCAAGATCGTTTAATCCAATTTGCCTGGTATTGTACACTATTAATTTTAATTTCCCTATTTGCCATAATATTCTGGTCGGGTATAACTTATTTTCTTTTGTTGACGTTAAGTTTAATAATCAATTAGTAACTGTAAGATTAGAAGATTGTCAGTAGAAGTAGGGCAGAGTGTTTTGTCTTGAATAAAAAAATAACTCTCATATATAGCGGTGTATAATTTTTCTCTTTCACTCTTCAACGGCTCTACTCCATATAATTTTCATTCAAACATACTACATATTCCTAAATCATCTACGTCGTCGACGTATAAAAGAAGGGTTATCCTTTTTCGTTTAGTAACTATTTAAGATTCTTTCTATAGTTTTCTTGTCACATTGTTCAAGGTATTCGGGTCCCATGGTATTTTGGGTCGAATGAATAAGGGGCTGTTTCGTAATATATTGACTTTATAAGATGTAAGGATTTTTGTACAAAAGGGTTCAAATATATACCATCATTTATCCTTTCTAAATGTTTCGTTCAAAGCTATTATGCGAAGCCAACCTAGTTTTAAAACAGGAAAAATCAAAGTTCTGAACACATCGAATTCCCTACATTTTAAAAGTATTAAAACACCATGAAGCGTTAGAGAGTTTTGTTATTTCTAAATGTAATACTTCATTGAATATGTGGTTAAACGTCAAACCCGTAGGTTCTGCAGAAATTACTATGAATACGTCGTTAGAATTTTGTTTTGTTTTACAATTAAAAATAGTAACACACTTGAAAATTAATTTTAATTTATTGTATATAACTTTGCGTTTATCTTTAAATAATTTAGTTTCATAGTAGAAAACTTGAACTTGACTACTTGTTAAAATTTGGTTTTAAGGGTTATTAAGTTTATAACTTTTATCCCAAAATGCAGATGTTTGTACATAAATAAAATAAAACTAACCTTGTTATACATAATTGAATCAGAATAAAAATTTCTCCGTGGATGGTATGTTTTTGTACCGTCAATAGGTATAGTTCCAGATGGTACAAAAACATACCATCCACGGAGAAATTTTTATTCTGATTCAATTATGTATAACAAGGTTAGTTATCGTCAATAGGTATAGTTCCAGATGACCCGTGGTGGTTTCCACGATAAAAAAAAAAACAAAAAAGAAGGTATAGTTCCAGATATTTAAATATAACCCAAATTTGAACCTGAACGAATTTAATCAGATTCCATATTTGGGAGTGATGTACTATGTATGTATAAAAGGATTACCTGTCCGCAGATATAGTTAGTCATGGACAAGGAACATAGTTCCCGAGTTTGAGCAAAAATCTAACAACCCATCGTATCTCTGAAAACAGGTGTTATACTACGTATAAAAATAGCCAATCCCGAGTATCGGAATCCGCAATCACCTGTCTTAATCACGTGACTTCTGATTCCATTAACTTCGAAGGTAACCATTAACTCACATAAAGAGAGTGATCATTTATAACCTACTATAGCATATCATATACAGCACGATTGTTTTCTGTATTGAATATTGATTGAAAATGGTTTATCGGGATAATGATGTGGTTGGTAATAATGTTATGGTTCCTCTGTTTTATATTCGGGTACTGTTTTATTCGCGGTGATCATTGAATGGTTAACTTGCCATTACGTCAGTAAGCCATGAGATAAATTTAGTCACCCTCGTATTGGGGATGCCCAGTATATTGATTTATTTTGAAATATTTTATCGTGTGATATGAGTTTGTATCGATATAAAAGTAAAAATGTAAACATCACAAGTGAAAAAAAAATTAGTGTAAATTACTACATATTATAAAACAAAGTATCCTGTCGCGTCTGTCTGTCTTTTCACAATAAACTCAATAACTACTGAACGGTTTATCATACGGTTTTCACTAGTAGACGGAGTGATCCATTAGGAAGGTTTAGGTGTATAATTAATTTAGGTTTTATGTGAAATGGCTGAAACATGATTCGCTACCCGTACGAAGCCGGGGCGGGTTGCTAGTCAGGTACAAGTCACAGTAGGAAACTAAAATAATTCAGTCAACCCAAAGAAGGTTTATCCTTCGCTTTTGCCCTTCTTTGCTTTAACAAGCAGAAGATGAATAATAGGTTTCCCTCCTCAGTTATTTACCAATTCATTTGCTTAACTTATTTTTTCGTACTGTCGTGTGGACTTGCGTTCGTTTTCTAGGTTAACCAAAGGCGGTAGCATCAAAATGTAGTTGATAACATGTGCATACATGCATACCATTCGGATATATGTAAGAGTGAGTGGGTGTGAGCTTAAAAACAAATATTGTAGATCAATTTTTTATTGGTTATGTACAGAACCTATAATATTAATTAGGTACATTACATGATTCCTTTTGGATCATAATTTTCTCCTTATATATTTAAACATAACTTAAGGCTTTTGACAACACACTGTAAACACATTATCCGTACTTTCTTACGCAATTCAAAGACTGATTACACACACATGTTAAACTTTGAACAGTTACGAAGATAAATTAAGGCTATTAGTATCGACAACGATGTATACGAGTAGACTCGTGTACTTAAAGTGTTTCTGACCTTGCAAGTCTTAACGTTGCCCCATAAATACTGTTAAAGCATATCAATCAATGCCCCTTATGTGTGCTTGTATGGGAGGAAACATATTGCTTTATTGCCATAGCGATTATTCATTCTTGTTAAGATGCAGTATATATCTGGTAGAAAACGAAGGTAAAGCGAGTTAACAAATGACTAGCTTTAATCTAACGAGCTACGGACTTCGTAGAGATTAAGAATATCAATTTGATACCAGACGATAGTACTTTTCTACTGGGTATGTACCTCTGCATGAGAGCGGGGCTTTGGTTATAGTCCTCTACGTTGACTTTGTTAATTTAAGAAAATTATAATTAATTTCGCATACGTAGGTACATGGAGGTACCTATATCTTTTTTTGGTTACCCGGCTTTTCGATCGAATTGCTGGAGTCAAGTCCAAACCACTCTGGATATAACTACACCAACCACAGGTCCTCTCATCCCACCGTCACTATTACTCCAGAATAGTACGAGAAGTAGTTGAAATCAAAAAAATTCAACAGAGAAGATGGGTACCGCTTGTCAACATCTTGGAATCCTATTATCAGCAAATGTAATAGTCAGCGAAAATACGCTACTCGACAACACTCAGCGGACGTCGATTATGGTGTGTCAAAGTACCGACAGTGCGAACGTAAATAAAACAAGGAAGACGAAGTAGTTGCCGAAACTCGCACTTCACGGAGGCATTGCTAAGCTCTCACCAGTCTACCCGTGACCACGATCGGCGCAATTCGATCGAAACGTCGGGTAACCAAAAAAAAGTATCGTACCTTCTAATTATTACCGCGATTAAGTCCCGATTCACACATGAAATTTGTATAGTCGCGAAAGTTTAAAAACAATTAGGTAGGTACATGAACTCTGAAAGTCAGAGAAAGACAGAAATGTTAGAAGTCAGACCAGAAAAAGGACCGTGATGGAGGCTTCAATTCTAGTAGATATCTACTGAGTTATATAATCATAAATTTAAAATTTAAAACACCCCCGACTCGAAAATCCCTTCAACGATTACAAAATGCCTTATATCATTTTGGAAAAGAGCTGATACTCTTACACTGCTGGACCGATATTAACCAAACATAGCTAAGAACCACCGCACGGAAACTAGCTTTCAAATGAAAAAAAAAACCGGATCGAAATCGGTCCATCCGTTTGAGAGCTACGATGCCACAGACAGACACACATACAGAGACATCGACGTCAAACTTATAACACCCCTCTTTTTACTTCGGGGGTTAAAAAATAATCGAAAATAAGAAGTAAATAACTGCCTTATACCGACTAATCTTGGAAATCATTAAAAATGTATATTGGTGCTCTTCATTACCAGGAGAGAAGTCACCCCGGGTCACTTCTGTTCGCCCGGATCAATACCACGATCTTATAACGACAAAAGTGTATAACTCATATTATATATATTTTTTTTTTGGTACTCCAAACTTAAACGACCTAATCAAGCATGTCGAGTAAATTTATACTTTTTAACCCCCGACGCAAGAACGACGGGGTGTTATAAGTTTGACGTGTCTGTGTGTGTCTGTCTGTGGCATCGTAGCTCCCGAACGGATGAATCGATTTTAATTTTTTTTTTTTGAAAGATGAATTAATCGGGAATGTTCTTAGATATAATTCAAGAAAATCTGTTCAGCCGTTCGAAGATCATCAGCTCTTTTGTAATCGTTGAAGGGATTTTCGAGTCGAGTGTGTTTTAAATTTTAAATTAATAGTTATCTGTTACTTGAAGCATAGATTAAATATTTTTGCCAATCAATGCACACTATATAGATTACATGATGGGTGGTTGTCGGCTCACCTTACCTTGTTACGTTTTAATTATTTCAAACGATCTTCTAAATTCGCTTTCTAAAATTGTGAGACTCCTTTCAAAAAAATCTATATTTAAAATGGAAATGTTCTTCATGTAAATTTATCCATACTTGAAAAAAACATGGTTACGAGTTTAAGATTAAAACCTTTGAATACGTTGATGTTGTAAAATTATTATTTTACAAGTTGCATTTTGTATTAACCAAGTCGAGTTTAGCCACAAGCATTCAATCCGCGATAGCCTTCTAACCTTTTTTAACAGGCTATTTTTAGCTCCTATATAAAAAAATCATGTCTTTACTCCCAACGTCGGAGTCGGAGTCGGTCGGAGTGGAAGGACAGGTACTATGAGTTAAGCTCGCCTTTGTATTTAGGTACATGCTATTTTCCTTACTAATACATTTATGATGTGTTATTCTTTGTGCACAATAAATAATATCAATATGATTATGATTACAATACACTCGAGAATAAGGAAATGTGTATGCTATATTTATAATAAGATACTGTATATTCTGATAATAAACTCAGCACTAGAATATTTGTCAGGCACCAAATTAGTTTCAGACCTAAGGCGGTATACAATTAGGTTACCGTTGATTGAGCTCCGGCTAGAATCAGTTGTAATTACTAGCCTGCACTAGATTAATCTGGTTATAATGGTCTTAGCAGAGAATAGATAATTAATTAGTCTTTGTTTCGATGATTCGGTAACGACTATAGGTATACTGCGAAACAGTTGAGAGACTACGAACATGTTTATTCAAAATCATATCTTTAAGAATTTATGTTTTTATCTTTCTTGTTAATTATATCTATGTCTTACTTATAATTTTAAAACCAAATAGGCGAACCGTTGCCCCTCCCCCCTCCCTAAAAATGATGAGTTTACGAAACTAGGGGTTTTATGGTAACCCCACCTTACACACAAACAATCAAGTTACTAATAAAAACAATTAAAAAACACGACTTCATGTTCAATTTATTATCACTGTTTAATGCTTTGTTTTTTGACGTGACAACGTCTTATAAATTGGTTTGCCGGGTGACACTTCAAGAAACTGCGTTACGCTCCGCTCACGTTATGCGCTCACAATGAGAGCGAGTGAGAGGCACGCGTCCCTTCCACTCGGGCATGGTTAGCCCGCCTAAGAGCGAGAGAGACAGACATAAAAAGTGAAGGACGACGTATGTATGTGTAAAGGTAAAAATAAAATTTTGTTAATATGAAATTCAGTGCGAGATTCTTTGTATAAATTAATGTTTTAAATATAATTCTTTGTATAAATAAATGTTTTAAATTGTTACTATTATTTCATCCTTCTTCCTACTATACGAATGAATATTCACATTAAAATTATTTTACCACTCAAAGTCGTTGTCACGTAAAACTTTCGCCCGTATACCGACTTTACAGGCAACCAATTTTTTTTTATAATTGAAGCCGGTAACATCCATAAAAAATAGATTAAAAAATGCTCTTAAATCATGCCTGGAACAATAATAACAATATTTTTTTTTTTTGTCATAGAAAACAGGGCTGCCAGATTGTATAATTGAATACAAAATTCGTATAATTCGGTTATCTTATGTATCCTGTTTGTATAGTAGATGGCATTGTATAATTGGAAATAATGTCATTACTGTTGTTATAGCATAATAAGTACGTACATACGCAGAGATATACTTAAAACAAACCATGTCTGTGGTAAACTGTTAGGTCCTTATACGTTAAAGTTAAAACATCCACTAAAGGAGTGAGGAGTGACGTACTGTAGTTGTACAACACTGATTTTGTATAATAGTACGTATATGTTCTGTATAAGTTCTGAGACTTGGCGGTATAAAATAAGTTGTCCTTACTGGCAACCCTGATAGAAAGAAATACATCAGGGAAGCAATATCTCGATGATATGTAATTTTCACACCAACATTTCGACAAACATATTTTTTTTTTTGTTTTACTAGCAACCCGCCCCGGCTTCGCACGGGTACAAATTATACACCTAAACCTTCCTCATGAATCCGTTCAGTAAATTTTCAGTTTATAGCGAACAGACAGACAGGGAACTTTGTTTTAAAATATGTAGTGATATTTATAATATGTAGTGATAAGTAGTGAAGATTTTTATAATATGATTTTTTTTCATCATTAGCTCACCTACACGATATGATGATGATTCTAAACCCAAAACCTCATAAAGTAATGAAAAGTAAACAGAAACACTATTCGTTCTTACAATTTTCGAGGGTTTCTCTCCATTTTATCAGGATCCCATCATCAGATCCTGACTTCCTTGACATGGGACCACCCTTGAAGTATAGGGTACTTACTACTGTACTAACAAAAAAGAATAATCAAATTCGGTTCGGCCCGCCAGCCGCTCTGCCCCTGCTTTTTAAATCTCTGATATCTTCTAAGATATTCATTTTTATTATATGCTGTAAAGGGCAATTTTGATCTACATGAAATGCACAACGTACCTAATGTATTTAATTGGATAAGGAATAATACTGTATTGTTTAAAATAGTTTGATAAATAACCCATATTTTTTTTGTAATATGTAAAAGATAAAAATGGTTACTGTGGGTTATCCTTAGGAGATAAACATATACCATCCAGGACTTTTTTATTGATCTTTTTAAGATATACAATTCCGTAGTACATTAATTTGATCTATCTCGTAAGGTTTAGCCAGCGTTTGCAATGTAAGCGCACAAAAATATGTTTGTTACGACATGACATTACAAATCTTTGAATTTCTCAACTTTTCTCAACAATTGGTGAAAACCGCATGAAAATCCGTTCAGTAGTTTTTCCGTTTATCGCGAACAGACAGACAGACAGACAGACGCGGCGGGGGACTTTGTTTTATAATATGTAATGATAGATCGAGCTTATAACTGTTTAATAGGCCATTTACACGTTTCTAGACTCAATGATTAAGAAAAATATTCATAACAGAAAATCCGATCAATAATATGCTCAAACCTTCGACAGGATCAACAAAGGAAACAAGTTATAAGTAAATATCTTTGTAAGTAATAATAGTCTAGTCAAGAAGTTGAAAAACGTGTTAATTCTTGATTAAAATACGTGCGATAACTTGTTGGATTCGTCATGACGTCTAGATAAATGTGCATAAATTTTAAACCCGCACATTAACAATAAATTGCAAAAGTTATAAAAAATTAAATGTATCAAAAAATGGGGGTCTACTTTTTCGCGAATAACTCAAAAGCTATTGGTGCTAAAGAAATGAAACGAAAATATTCTAGAGGAGGAGAAAATTTCGGAAAAGAAATGCTGACTCTCGAAATTTGACCTCTATTGTTAGTATTTATTTAATGTCGAAAATTAACCCAGTCCAGGAACTATTTGTGATTACCACGCATTTTTAGTTTTGGATAAAAAGGTAGTAAAAAAATGTGCTGATTAAAAATTTCGATACCCGCATCTGGGCAAGTTCTCGTTCCACATGTATTCCTAAACAGTAACATAGCTCTCCAAGATCTTATATTTTTAACTTTTTGTGCAATTCTTCTTTTATATAACATTTTGGACTCTTGAATATTGGTAACTAGAATTAAATCATCGACAAATATGGCCAGAAATATCATGTTGTCCTTGTCTTTGACTTTATAATAAATACAAAGATCCTGCTTAGACTGTACTAATCACATTTCCTTTAATATAAAATCAAGTTTTTTATTCGATTGCCTGCTAGCCTTTTTTAAACCATATAATAATTTCTTTAATCGACGTACTTGTTCACCATTGCTATACATAGGCGGCTGTATCATAAATCTTCTGTTCTATGTCGCCCTGAAAAGCAGAAACAGTATCTATTTGCCATAAATCTAAATCATATTTAACCGTTTAGGCAAATAAATATCTCAAGTATGCAAGTCTTACCACAGGGAAAAATACTTCAGTGTAGTCAATTCCAAATTTTTGTGAACACCTTTTATCACAAGCTGTGCTTTGTATTGTACTATCTGACCATTTTCATCTGTCTTAGTTTTAATAATCTTATTAATAATTTGTTTACAACTTCTTAATGATTTAATAAAAATGCAAAAGAAATAAATCTATAATAATATAATGCTACATTTCATTGCTGGAACAAGTGGCCGGTTAAATAGTGATGTCAAAGAAGTTAAAATTGATTGATTTGACTGGCCTGTTGGTCTAGTGGTTAGTGACTCTGACTGCTA
The DNA here is from genome assembly GCA_963859945.1 of Euplagia quadripunctaria. Lineage (NCBI taxonomy): Eukaryota > Metazoa > Arthropoda > Insecta > Lepidoptera > Erebidae > Euplagia > Euplagia quadripunctaria. The sequence continues at coordinate 20,652,103 of OY982567.1, forward strand.
AGCTAGAGGTTGTGGGTTCGATTCTCACCCAGGATAAATATTTTGATGAGCTTGATCATTTGTTCTGTGTCTGGGTGTAATTAATCTATAATATGTATTTAGAAATATATAAGTATTTTTATTAGCAGTCTGATTAGCAATATACAGGCTCTGCCTAGTTTGAGATCAGTTATTTTTTTATTTAATTAATACTATCTTGTTGCAAAAAAAAGAGAAACAATAAGTTTCGTATAACTTTCCTCTTAGAAGCCTTCACCTCGAGTTATTTACAAAAATGTGACGAAATAATTTTTCGGTAAAGTTTGCAGTTTTTGAATTTTCACTAAAATTCCTACTATAAGAATCACTGTGCGACACCTAGATATTGTTCTATAGGTTGTTCCCGATCGATTGCTACCAAAAACGTAATTATGCAAAGTCACAACCATCACATTTGCTCTACCGAATGCACTACGTTATAACGTAGACATTAAATAATTGTTAAGGGTACAACGTACTTATCGAATTGGAATTCCAATACAGCACTCTTAGGTAGCTCTAAATATGTACATAATACAAAAAGCCTTCATATTATAAAACAAGTTACCAATTTAAATCAATATAAATAAATAAAATTGAAGTGTCTGTTTGTAATGTCAAAATAATAGTTTTTTTTAAGCTCATACACTTATTTGCACGATACCTATACCTAAAAATCAGTGTTTTGTCTATCTGTCTGTCTGTTTGTTCTGGCTAATCTCAGGAACGGGTGGACGGATTTCCACGGGACTGGTGTTATAAGGAGTAAATTAGGCTACTTTATTTTGGAAAAAGAATTAGGGTTCGTCGCAAAATACATAAATATGTACACGCTAGCGAAGTCACACAGGAACTGCTAGTAATTAATAAAACACTTTACTCTGATAAATAGAGCTGCCATATTGAATTAAAAAATAAATATAGTCAATGTCACTCGGGCTGATGAAAGGATTCTAACGATATCTACTCCATACATGCAAATCTGTTAAGGCATTTAGAAGATGGAATAAAGAAACTGACATACATACATTTTTTTTATGGCATAAGGGACAAATAGGCAGACATGTCACCTGATGGTAAATGACTACCGCCGCCCATGGGCACCTGCAACTCAAGGGTCATAAGTGCGTTGCGTGCGTGTTGCGTGTTGCGTGCGTTGTTGTGAAGTAGAGGAAGGGGGGAGAGGGGGAGAGGAAAGGGTTAGGGCCTCCGGTAACCTCACTCACTCAGCGTAAAGCTATGCAAGCATTACATCATTGCCGGTTTTCTGTGAGGCCGTGGTATCACTCCAATCGAGCCAGAACGTACGTGCCGAAGTATGGCTCTCCCACGAAATAGAGAATAAAGAAAACATTACAATCCGTTTCAAGCATAGTGCAAATTTGACAGTAAAAATTAAATCTTCATAGTCTTGAGGAGTAACTGAAGTACCCTCAATCATAAAAGGAGGACTTATCTATCAGCTACCAGCCTAGATGATCATAGTTACTGAACCACGGCCTAACGGATGATTTTGGTAAGTTATAATTGTATATACATATATTAAACTCGAGGACTCATTGCAGGATGCAGGAGTTTTATTATACATAATTCTATAAGTAAATGTGTTCATCAATAATATATGTTATTTCTGAAACTAAAAAGAGATTTACAATTGAATAATGATGTAATAAAGTTTCAGTAAGCTTTTTTGCTCCATCCATTAATTAGTAGATTGTGCTGTTTAACTTCTAGTTGAACCTACGTTCTCTTTTACAAACTGGTACTGTTCTTTTTTATTAGGTAACAATGTTCTGTGAAGTGTCGCACATGTTTCTGATATAATCCAATTAGTCGCATGCAATATGTTAGTTAGTTGGTACATTTTTTTGTAATCTGTTGAGAACGTAATAAACTTTCAGTGAGCCTACCTAAATCTAAATTTAAATCCGTTGTCATCCCACTAATATTATAAATGTGAATGTTTGGATGGATGGATGGATGGATGGATGTTTGTTACTCTTTCACGCAAAAACCACTGAACCGATTGTTGTCGCCACATCAAAAAACTCTTATTTATTTTATTAAAAATATGATGATGATTACACAGTTCACTATTTAATAAAAATAAGTTAATAGACATTCTTTTGACTGGTTATACCGGTAACACAATACTATTGCTCGATTGATAAATATTAACTAATAGTCTGATTATAAAAGGGTAGGAATGAGTGAAGAACGATTAACTTGAGTGCGAATAGTGGTACGAACAACTTGGCAGTTACTGTTAGTTAGTGATTTTCATAGTTTATATCAGTAGTTGTGAGATTGTTTTTTACACGATTGAAATTTGGTATATAGATAGCTGGAGACCTGGATTAACTTATAGACTATTTTTTTCCCGATATTCCCACGGGATCGGGACTTACGCGGTTGAAACCACGGGGTGCTGCTAGTGATAACATATTTTGAATGATGTGTATCGATCTAGCGGGGCCACTCGAGCTAGACCGAAAAAACTAGTGGCAATGCTTTGTTTGTTCAATGCACCTCACGAATTTATCAACAAGATCCAATGTACCTCAACTATATTGATAGAAATTACAATAAATCGCCTAAACCATCCAGCGGACCCGCGGTTGTATTACGCTCTGACTACATAAAAATAATACTGATCGTAACTTGTGCCAATGTACCTCTTTAACACAACAGGAGAAATCCAGCAAGAAAATTTTGTCTGCCCAGCAGGGCCCTCTGAAATTTGAATTCAAACGTTCAGAAAAAGCACACCATTATTATGTATTACCAATGTTTCTTCACTATTACCAAATTAAAATACAAAATAATGATACTAGTAGGTAGTAGGCGCTTGGTTAGGTAAGAAACAAAACAAATATTTCCCGTAATGAGGGTAATAACTAGAGATCAAGTGGTGGTTGAATATCGGCCATGGTTTATTTCATTGGCCAATATTACTTGACCTATCATTGTATAGACTTTTGTACCATGACAGGTCAAAATATATACTAGACACTTTTAGCTTTATATACCCGTTTATGCATTTTTTTTAATTTATAGCAAATATTGTTTAAAAGTTTTAGCTTTCTTCACTTCTTCTATATATAATCTGTATCTAAATATTTCAAAATTCACTACGTTTGCGAAATTTTCATTAAAAGGCGTACGTTCTCTACGCGTATCAATATAATGATATCGCACTACTCATTGTACACTATTCCCATTGCAATTGGGCACATATGTAAATATTTTTCTCAAACACTGATAACGATGAAAATTATATCAAAGAGATTTAATGTTTATAAAAGTTAACAAACATGATAAACTTCAGTTACTATATGCGACGAAATCACGCCACACTAAGCCTATAACGTCGGAATAACCAGTGCAATTCATTTTCATGAGTTCACCTCGAGTTGTGCGCGACGGTACCATAATGGGTCACTTAATAGCTTTCCTCGAGTATCCTATCACAACTTGAGCCGTATAGAGGCCATAGAACCTCATCATTTATGTTGTTAGGTTTTCGAATGAGGAACAAGGTTTAACGTAGACCACATTTTCTAAGCGTTTCATATAAAATCTAAGTGTAGTAAAGTCCTTTGAAGTATAGGCAAGTGTATGAATGGTGTGAAATGCATCGGTTTAATTATTTTCCTACACAATGACGGGTGACACAGGAGGGTGAAATCTGTGAAAACAATTTAATTAGGCACACGGGTATTGTGGCAACGTAATATTTTATATTGAAAATGTTGATATTTCTTCGGTATTCCTACGCATATGTAGTCATAAAAAATCTATAAAAGCCTATCCGTATGACCATTGTAACAAAGTAAATATTGGAACAATTAAGCAGGACGCAGGACAGAACGAAAGTCATAAATAAAACATTTTTCGAATTTAAATTTCATGATTGGTATTCATATTAATTAAGGATATACGGTTTTACTCACGTGTATATTTTGGGGATGCCCGACTAGTTTCGGACCCGACTGGGGCCCTTTTTCAAGGGTAAGCGGCCTACCGCATCGGTTGCATACGCCAGACTCCAACTCTGGCACCTGACTCACGAAACTAGTCGTTCAACTCCGAAATATACACGTGAGTAAAACCGAGACTCCTTAATTAATATAATACATTTTTATTAAACTACACATTACAAGTACATTAACTCAGTTCCTTCTTGCACTTGTTTATCTTCCTCTTAATCCTTTCAGTATAGGCCGCTACTATGTTTGATAACAGCGGAAGAGCTGAAGATTTCTCGTCGTCTTTTACTCCTACCTCGGCACATAGGTCTGCTCTGTAAATACATGCATGCGTGAAATTTGTTATAAATTAAATAATTACTGAATTCAGATATATTTTTGTGATTTATCTAGTACTGCAAAGAAAGGGTTTTGGGTAGAAAATGTTAGAAATTTGCTTGAGTAAAACAAAGAATCCCGTGCTGTCAGTGGGTAAGTAACTCCCCGAGCTACTGCCATAAAGATAACTGAATACAGACCTGGATCTCTTGTTCTTGGGCATCGCTGCTTCAGACGTCATGACAGATGCGGTATACAGGTACCCATTCCATTCTAAATATTCTTTTACTAGCTCGTTAACGAGAAGTACCTCGTCTGTCGGGGTAGGAGCTGATGTCACAGTTCCATCACTCTGCCGGTCTTGGAGGAGTTGTGTTACTTGTGCTCGCACCTGAGAAAAAAAAGACATTATTCATGCGTATTTTATTTTCAAGACAACTCCTGCACCAAGGAAAAACCCTATTTGCGAGATACAGTTAAACACTCAATTAAACGAACGTCAAAGACACCTTAAAATGGTCTGTTCTGTGACATTCACAAGCAGGTTTTAAGAACGACAGACGGTTTACAGGAACCAAATGTTGATCCTATGGTCTTCGTCTAACTCAAATGAGTAAATATTACTTGAACTTGTTATTTGGAAAGAAAAGTTTTGGTATATTTTCAATATTTCTATTGTTCAATCTTTATTTATTGCGTTGGGTACAAAAAGATTCGCCGAAATACGAGTACTCTGTAAAAAGTTGTGCGTAATCATACATCAAAGAGAAAATAAAATTGATTCCCCTCGAAATGAGAAATTACGTATTTACGAGAATAATATTGTCACGTATGTATTCAAAATATAAATGAAATGTGCCAGTTTTCCTGTTAGACTGTTCTTTTGATACTTTTAAAGAGTAGGAGCAAAGCCCCTAATCTTTATCATCTATCTATATAAATAAAAATGAATCGCCAAATGTGTTGCTAAGCGCAAAACTCAAGAATGGCTCAACCGATTCGGTCAATTCTTTTTTATATTTTCGTTAAGGCACAAGGAAGGTTCTTATGGAGAAAAAAAACCTAAAAATTGCGAGGAAAATAGTAAAAATAACACTTCTTTTCCTATACAAACCACAAAGTAAATAGTAATTTAAACACCTGTCCCCAGCTGTCAAACATTTGACGTCAATCAATAACTTTTGACAGAACGAAGTCTGTCGGGGCAGCTAGTATCGTATAAAATTATGTATAGTCAGTTTTGAGTTAGAAGGTGTACATTTACATAAAAAGACGGATATCATTTAAAATTGCACATCAATTATGCATCACAGATGCAAATTAAAGTAACCTACCATCACATATTTAATCAAAGAGTTTTCATTAAACGTTTATGCGATAATAATGATGCATATTATATTATCACCGCAATATTATCGCGACCACGGTCATACGTTACAAGTACATATGTGGTCCATCGAGCATGGATACTGGTAGTTTTAATAATGGATTTCGTGGTGTAACTAAATTAATGCAATGCGATTTGTTTGTTTATAATTTATACACTTTTTAGCGTTCCAGTTGTAAAAAAAGGAAAATTATATTATAGATTTGTTTTCCATGACGGAAGAAGTCTTTGTAAGTGTAAAGCAACAAGTACTAAAATACATAGAGTTATCCTTGGAGGGAGGGTCTAAGGAAAATTACGGACAGATAAAAGGTACATGTGTTAACTTTTAAGATCTTGGATCTTAAGGGTTAGACAAAACCATAAACTAAGGCAAATTAAATTGGCCACCAACATGGCACTGTATGACACAAATCGCAAATAAAACATTCCTAGTAAAGTAGTATTAACAAGGACTTAAAATATGTGCAAAGTATACGGCAAACGAAACTTCACTCCTTTCTTCTTGGGATATGAATTAACTATAGACATTATACTAGCAGCGCCCCGCGGTTTCACCCGCGTAAGTTCCGATCCCGCTGGAATATCGGGATAAAAAGTAGCCTATGCGTAAATCCAGATCGCCAGCTATCTACATACCAAGTTTCTTTGCAATCGGTTTAGTGGTTTTTGCGTGAAAGAGTAACAAACATCCATCCATCCATCCAAACTTTCACATTTATAATATTAGTGGGATTCTCCATTTATTCTCAGCAAACAAATCTGCTTAACTGAAACACTTACCTACTCTAATAGTAGAGTAGGTAAGTGGTTATTTAACAGGCCCTGGACGGGTCGATATTTTTTATAAACCATCTAGAAATCAAAATATGGCCGATACTTAAAACTTGTTTCTGTATTACACGGTATAAACATTTTTACACTTTTACATTTACATTCAAGCATTTTTAGTCAATAACATCTCATGAGATTTATAAAGAATTTTCCCTGTCAGTCCTGTGTTTTTCTTTCCGTCGATGCGCGGTGAAACCATACGGTTTTTTTTAATTCTTTGTACGGTTCTTTGTAGGGTGCGGGTAGTAACTAAAAAAGCAGTGATTAGAGGAAAAGTGTGCTGAGGCCGTCTTCCTCTGTAAGAAGTTCATATCTACGATGTTTCAACCAGTGAAAATATTGATAAAAATGTATATATAGTACCTCGGCATTTATTTTATTTAGAAGACCGTTCTTCTTCAAGAGATCCTTTATTGCAGCAAGCAATTCGCTCTCTGATATTGATTTTGTTTCGTTCATTGGTAGAATTTATTGAAAAATAATATGTTCATGTATTATTTTTGTTGTTGCTATAAAATTTGAATGATATATGACAGAAATGACAGCTAGAAATTTAGATTTTTTTTAAATACGAATGTCACCTATGGTGCCTGTTATTTTAAGATACGAAATTACGTAGGTATAAGTAGGCATAAGTAGGCTCTGCTATGTAAATACGCATTTAAAAAGAGACAGTGTACAAAGCAAGTGAATAAATATATTTTCTTTCTATCTTTCTTTTTCTTTCAGGGCCATAATCTATAATAATTAGCAAAGTCTAAACTTAGCATACCGTCTGGGAATCAATTTGCGAAATTAAAAAGTTTCTAGACAGCAATGGTAGGTCTTCAAATAGAAATAAAATGCTCCGAAATTTGTTGACGTGATAGACGTTGTCCTGCCCTATGGTAGGATTTTATTTTTGATATTGTGCAGATCATCTAACATTATACGCAGACGATGCATGTCTTTTCTATATTGGTACTTGATGCATACAAATACGCTAAGCTATTATTGCTGATGCTCAAACAGACTTAAACCTATTAAATAAGTGGTTCAAATACATAAAATCTGTTAACCGTTAACACGTTCAGTGCAATAAATAAAAATATACCTTAATTTACTCCTCTTACTACAGATAATGTTAAAGTACACCAATCTAAACAAGAAAAATATCTCGGACTATGGATCGATGATGGGTTAACTTGGCGAATACATATTAACCATGTAAAACAAAACTGTCGTCCCTACTAGGAGCCATTTGCAAAATACCTAATTTTATTCGAAAGAAATTAAGTATAATGATCTATAACTCATTGGTAAAATCACAGCTACAATATTTAGTCGACACATGGGGATCAGCCGCTTCAACACACTTAAATTCATTACAGCGAATTCAAAACAAAATTATTAAAACATTTTTTAAGTATCATTACCTAACATCAACAAAACAAGTGTACAATGAAACAGGATTATTACATGTAAAACAACTTTACGTATATTATACATATATATTAGTTTGTCTTTGTGATATAAGGTAACAATTTTAAACAAAACAAACTAAATTATTGAGTGAAAGGGGTTAAGTCTTTGTTTATGAACTTTTTTTCAGCTATGGTTACAAATAAGGCTATTGCATGATTGTAAGTTATGAATGCTTATATTATTGGGGTTATTACTCAAATAATATTAACAAAAAGGCATATATAAAAGCTGAGTATCAGGCTTAGAACATACAAAGACCGTTTTATTGCTCATGGTACAATATCACCTTGTATAACTTTAGTGACAGACCTTACTATTATTACTATGATACGGTAATAGCTTCAATTTGTGTAGAGATTCAGGTGAGTGTCAATATAATTATACCTGCGTTAAATTTGTACTACGCCCCAGTCCTACCAATTGTAGCGTTTAAATCAGACTAGTAATATATGTTAACATAATGAAGCTAAAGATTTTCTTGTTTGATTGTTTGCTTAAACGCGCTAATCTCTGAAACCATCAGTCAGATTTGAAAATGGATACTGTATCCAATATAAAATATTGGATAGAGTATCCACTTTTTTTGTGTGATAGGGGGCAAACGAGCAGATAGGTCACCTGGTGGTAAGTGACTACCGCCGCCCATGGGCACCTGCAACTCAAGAGTCACAAGTGCGTTGCGGGTCTTTAAGGTGCAAGTAGGAGAAGGGATGGTGGATTGGGAGAAGAGGGGGGAGGGAAGAGCATGAGAGGAAAGGGTTAGGGCCCCAGTAACCTCACTCACTCGGTGAAATACAAAAATTGCTTCACTGCCGGTTTTCTGTAAGGCCGTGGTATCACTCCGGTCGATCCGGCCCATACGTGCCGAAGCATGGCTCTCCCACGATTTGAGGAATAGGAATAAAAGCGCTTCCGAACTGACAAGCTAGCTTTACAGCTTCATAATTACATCCTAATAATTCATAATGTATGTAGATGTATTTTTATTTAAATCAGATATTTAAAATTAGAATATTATTATTATAGATAAAAGATAAAATTAATAAGAAAACGCAGGAGATGAATTCATTTCATTCTTACAGTCTTATCTATCTTGACAAAGGGACGCAACGTTGATTTATAACCTTGGTGAGAATATCAGACAACAGCCGTCCTGGAGTCAATAGAACCCATTCAAAATGTACGTCGAAAAATCCTTTGAAAATTAAATTTTCGCTTACGAATTTAAGTTATGTTGGTATCCAATTCAAATCACAGCTTTAAAAGAATCAATTCGAGTAATAGGTGGTCAAATTAAAATACGGTTCATTATCAAAACAAAGGTAAAACATTGTTCAGGCACCATATTTTGTACAATTTATCGATTTTAATTAAATTTTATTTCTTCAAAGTGCAAAAGGCTATCATATATTCTGCTATTAAAAGAAATATAAAAAAAATACTTTTAATGTTTTTATTATATGTACCCCGTCTGCTGCTTTGCCCCAAACGAACAGACGGGTCACCTAATTATAAATGACTACCGCCGCCCATGGACACCGCAAGAGTCAGAAGTGCGTTGCCAGCCTTTGAGGTGCGTGCACGTTTTCTTGGAAGGTTTAAAGGCTGTATCGGAAATACCGTAGGCGACAATTTGTTCCACAGACTGATGGTGCGCGGCAAAAAGTTTCGTGAAAAGTGCACAGCGTTTTAAATCTGTCCTACAAAGTTCGGTGTTATAAACGTATTCCAATAACGTTTTACATATTGCTTGCTTCCTTATATTATCTGAATATTTAATTTCAAATATTTAACTGACAATTAGATAAATTACTCGGTGGCCATAAAAATTATCGAAATAATTGACTTTAAAAATGCTGAATGCATTAGGAGTAATTAATGGCATTGCATTTCTGACCACTTCCGGAGCCGTTATTTAAATGACAGTGTCCGTTTAGATCAATATCATCACAGTTTTACTGTTATTATATTATTGAAGTTATACTTCTTTTGGCGCGTTATGGAAAAATGATGAGAGTAAATTTTTACGATGCGCGCGCACACCGTCACGGTAAACCGACACCCTGAAGTTACCTAGTCAACATTTTAGTTTTTCAAAAAAAGGTTACCAACTTCACGATAGTGATAAAAATGATTTTTACATATTACTTTGAGTACGTTTGTTCAATTTGATGTTAGTTGACGGTATGTATCATTTACCATGATATTTAAATAAACTTCATTTAACTAGATAAAAGTATAACTTCTTACGTGCATATTTAAGTACACACACTTTTTTCTTTGGTAAGTATTGGTTAAATTATGCCTACATTTATTCGAAGTAAATTGTGTTCAAAGTTGTTTCAACTTTATATTTTATCTTATATCTTATCAGTTCAAGCTCTATCTGAGATGAAAAAACGGAACTAGAACTATTAGAACACTTTATAATGGGAACCTACTGTACAGAGCTTATATATGTTACCAAAATAATATATTGATCATAATATATTTTAGAACTGACACAATTTAAGAAGTTCGACTGTTCAAAGTACATACATATGAATCCGAGCTACAGATAGTCCATCTCTAACAGTATTAAATAAACGTAACCTGTCAATTTTATATATGAATGTGATATAAAATATCTGGACATTTACGTCCACTCACAAAAAAAGATACAAAAAATGCTATTAAAGTGAATATGGACGCGGACGCAAACGACACATCATTCAATTATGTTGCGATTGCTTTTACCGTATTTTTACGCAGACTATTCTGACTTTGATGTATGTATGGTAGGGGTGGCTGCAAGCGAGGTCTTGCTGCATTCGAAATTACAGTAGCCGTAACAAATGCTTAGCGCATTAACTTGAAGTGATCGGGGTTTACTATTGTTTCGAAGTAAAATTCTTTGTTCTGATCAACTTTTAAAAGCAGCATTATGCAGTTTAAATATGGTATATTTATTCTATTTTGCTTATGTTACTAAACGTACAAGGCAGTTAAGCCACTCACAAGTTTACTCTTCTTCAAGTGGTCACTGGTGGACAGATCGCTTGAAGAAGAGTGGGATTTCCTATCGTTAAGAGGAGCGCTGGTGATATCGGATCAGCTATTTCGACATCTGAAAAATGTATCAAAATGTAGGCCATGCTCTTGTCTTGTCAGCAAAGAAAAGAGGCGTTGCCACTTCTTTCACCCAGGATATACCGAGAGAAGGTGGTCTAGCCGAGCACTGCAAAGATTTTTGTATCTCAAGTCGCAACAGACTATACATTTTCGTTTAAACTGCTGACTAGTTGAGCCAGCCTAGCTCCTTCCAGAAGCACAGAAGCCACACCCTAAGAGGGGTGTTGACAGGCTTCTAGGAGTGACCTCGCACCCGCGAGGATACTTGCCCGTTGTGTGGCCGCTCCCTTGCATTCCAGGATAACTCACAATTTTCACACTTAATAAAACTCACAAAAACGAAGTAGAAAAAGATTCTGAACTGTTTAGTATTTGAATTTTATTTTTATATCACACTTTAACTACTCAACAGATCGTCAACAAAGTTTAATTGTTTGTTTTTCAGAAGGTAGCTTCGCACTAGGAATGATTCCTGTGTCGCAAGGCACTTTACAAACATTGCAACAACGGACACAAAAAACACCCAGACTCGGGAAAACTATTTGTCATGTTCTATTGTCGTTTACATTCAAATTTTTGTCCCGTGTGGGAATCGAACCTAGAACGCTCGAAGCGGCTTAGTAGTGACCATTTTAACCATTGCCCCATGGGTACAGTCAGATTTTTTTTATTAATATATCGTATTATAAGGCGTACATATAACTATGATTTAATCTAACTACAGTCTTTACTCAAAATATAAATAGTCAGTAGTCAGTAAAATAACCCATAGTAGCCCCAACCAGATGTCGGTACACCGGTGTATAAATTACTGCTTGCGGACAGTCCAATATTTCATGCCAGCGTTGCATCTATTGGGTGAAAGTGCATTGTGCTTTTATCGAATAGAGATGTACTCTCTGCTTTGTTCTAAATTCAAATAAAAAAAATCACTATTCCTGTAAGAACACTGTTGTTGTGACATCAATTCAACTGAATACACGAATATCTTGAACACTGTTTTATCTCATAAACAGCTAACGCATAATTTGAGAAAAATAATTAAATGCCACGAGTTCCTAGTGTGTTATGTAAAAAGTCTCAGGATGTTCATTTATTCTTCATTTCCTGACAATAATCTTTTGAGACAGATCTCTGTACTAGGCCTCAGACTACATGTAATAGACCATGTGGAATTGAATACCACAATAAAAAATACAGCGACACTACTAAGAAGTATGGTGCTACAACTAGTACTGCTCCATATACTCCAGAGTTAAAATATTACTAAGTAATGTGAGATTTCAATAGGATACTGTAGACAATTTCCAAACTTTAGAATAAATTTATTTCAATGGTTCACAAATAACACAATTATAATTAATTTCCAATATTTAAATTATCACTTGTTCACTTGCTGATCGCTCAACTAGAACTCAATTAATACCGCAATGCAACTGCCCCTTTATACTCAAACCTTAATTTCATTGAGAGTTTATAATATTTCGAGAAAACTCGAAACCACTCTTGAATTTTCTAATACATTGTGGGACATTCTAGAATAGACTATTAGTTCCGTTCAATGTCAAAGTATGGCGTGCATCTCATTTTAGGTAATCGTATCCTCTATGACTTTCTATACTCGACAATAGATGTGTAAGGGCCATTATGGAGTTAAAACAGACGGATAGTGTGTAAATTTTTTATTAGGTTGAAACTATTAACACTTCCATGCCTTTATGTATATGAGGTTTGTTTTTTATTTGAGCGGCTTCAGAGTAAACGTAATAGTCACAAAATATGTTTTCCATCAAACGAAGCAGCTCAATTTTGCAACAGCATATTTTGTATGGCGCCTCGAATTTATAACCATTTGCCATTATACATATTGAGATGCTCCAACATGGACCAGATTAAAACGCTATTGGAGCAATTTCTTTTTAATAGTGCATACTACAGTGTGAAAGAATATCTCGATGACAAATATGAAATCCAATAGTTGGCTGTTAGATGACTTGATAACTGAATTGACTTGTAAAATAAAAATAAAAACAATGAAATGGATTATATTAAATTAATTGATATTTATATTATTTTTGATTATGCATTATATCAGTTATAACTAGAGTATGTTTAAATGATTTAATATAAAACTAATAAAATGTGACGAATATTGCTTGCCAAATGGCGGAATATAGCTGCACTAAAGGTTTGTTCTATAACTGATGAACATAATATGCAAACACCAATTGTATCAACCTATATTCGCAATAAACTATTTGAATTTGAATAGATGGCACCCGCCGGTTAAACTTCCGTAAAAATTTATAATAAACCATGTAACAGCTTCTTTTAAAACATACATTAACGTACATAGAATAATCCTGGATAAAAACTAATTATCTAATATTTTTTTAAGTGTTCATTATATGCATCGACTACACTCGACACAGGAGCAGCAGCCAGCCAAATCCTGGGGGCCGAAAGTCTCCCAGACCCATTCAAAATGTCGTCATGAGTATGACGCGGGCCCATTTTAGCCACTATAATTTGTCTGGCTGCTTACAAATAGCAACAAAATATTTCTCTAAACATCAGATATAAAATCAAGACTATAATTAACCCTACCTACGTAATTTTATCGCACTTAAATCGCACCAGGTGTAAATAACTGCACACAGAAACTGTCTGGCATTATTGATAATAACTTTTAATGATATTGTGTACTATAAATAAAAATCACTCAGAATTTAGGAAAAGTGGGTGTGTATCTGTGGGAGAGCTATGCTACGGCACGTATGCGTCGGCTCGACCGGAGTGATACCACGGCTTCACAGAAAACCTGCAGTTAAGCGATGATTGCATTGTATTTCGCCGAGTGAGTGAGGTTACCGGAGGCCCTAACACTTAAGTCTTCCCCGCCCCCCCTTCCACTACTCCTACCTTAAAGGCCGGCAAAGCACATGACACTTGACCGACTCTTGAGTTGCAGTTGCAGGTGCCCAGGGGCGGCGATAGTCACTTACCATCATGTGACCCGTCTGGTCATTTGCCCACTATTCCATAATAAAAAAATAAAGTGACCGTTATTTTATGTAATTTTAGCACCTGGTAACTGAAAATTGACCACCGACCAAAGTTAACAGGTATGCATATCTACACGTTTCTACTAATACTACTCAATAAATAAATAAGGTCTGTCGGCTCTCCCGGTCCACTCTTGGTCTATTAGGTATTTAACCTCACTAGTTTGTCCGAACCACAAGTCACTTTAATTCGGTATTCGTAAATGCTTTCATCATCTTTTATTATATTCAATTATACTTCCTTTTATCTAATAAATCCTTATTCAGATAGATCTAAGACATAATCGCATTCTTGCGGACTATCAATCATATGAGATGTACAGTTGACCAACACTGTGATAAATGGAGGCTTGACCGTCTGTGTGCCGCTTAATTGCTTACTGACTGTTATTGCCAGCTATTATTTACTCCATTAGGTTTTGTGGAAATAACTTATTTATTTCGTAATGCTATAATGAAAGACTGACAGGGCCACAAAGGTTTGGTTATCTCAGTGAAAATACTTGAAAACTGCTAGGAAATAATGTAACGAATAGCAAAGTTGCAAAGGAAGACTGCAAAATTAAGCGACGGTAGCGTAATGGCTAAGGCGTCGGACTTGCGATCAAGCGGTTGCGGGTTCGAACCCCACCCAGTCAATACCGGCGTAAACCCACTCCTAACACAAGCATTTAGCTTAGCTGGAGCGGTTAACAAGAATATTACGTTACTAGTATTCTTTATAAAAACAAAATTCTAACTAATCTAAACTATCTAAACTAATATTATAAAGAGGAAGTAATGTATTTTTGTATATTTGTAACGAATAAACTCAAAAACTACTATACCGATTTCAAAAATTATTTTACTATTAGAATGCTACATTATCTGTGAGTAACATAGGCTATATTTATTACTAGAAAAAATTGGGAATCCTTACTAACGTTTAATAATGTAACCCAAGGTGTAAAAAAAATTGCTATAAAATGTCTTTCACCGCATGCGCTGCGGAAACTATTGATGATAGAACACAAAAATGTTCTACAAAACTAAAAAACATATCAATATCTCTGAAAAAAACTTCGCGATACCATATGTCCAACTATTGTAGTTATGTCACTATAATTACTTTTTTACATTTTAAAAGTTGATAGAAATGCCTACCAAAATCAGACAGAGATCATCAGAGAATTAATCCTATACCAAATAAATCATTTCGTATTCAAGACTGTTTCAATACTAATATTATACTCGTATATGCGAATATGAGTTTGTGTGTTTATTTATTTGTTTGTAACGCTGTCACGCCTTAACTGCTGAACCGATCATCATGAAATTTGGCACACATGTTGTCAAGGGTACAAAAATGGACACAGAATACCTTTCATCCAGAAAAAAAGGTTCCCTTCCTGAGCGATAGCTTTACATTCACGGGAGGACCTGGGCAAAACCTATTAATTAATGAAATTACATTTAGATTTAATATTTGACGAGTTTTGAAGGTAATTACAAGCGATTCTGAACTCGTAAGTGGTAAATGATCAATTAGCCTTAGCAGAGCTATTGCTATATTATGCTTATGAGTATTCTACTACAGTAGTATGAAAGGTTGTGTTCTGAAGAATATTTTCATATGGTAATGGGCTACTTTCTAGAACTACTGTGTCGCTTGCCACCGTTTTATCTTTACACTTCAAAAGGGAACGGTAGCGTACTTTGTGAATTTCCTTCTGCGGTCTCCAAAATTTATATTAACCTTATTGGTCTGGTTTTCTCTAGAGAATATAGTTTTTAGTTCTTTATAAGGAATTTATAGGGATGCTACGATGACTTTTGGGTCAGTTACTATATTGCTGATATAAATCAACCATCTACGGATAAACATTTGTTTGTTTGATTACGTTAATTTTAGGCTTTACCAGCGCACTTTGTAAAATTATTTTTGAATTTGACTGTTTATTGAGGAAGGTTTTAGAACATCATGCTACAAATCACACGAGCATAGTGCAGTTTACCGTATTTCAAAACAGGCATATCGTGATCAGATAAATTGTTATCTCTCTTCACGTACTCAGGAAAGCTTTTAGTTTTTTATTCTAATGTTTAATTTATATTATAATGTTACATGTATATATTTATTTATACTGTTTTTTTAATTTTACATATATTCTTATGTTACATATATGGCTCCGGTTCATTGCTGTCTAAGACTATTGTATTTGAACAGATTGAATGTGTTATTATGTTTGTAGATAATATTAAATTATTAATTATATAACACATGTTAAGTATGTATGTTATGTAATTATTTTAAAATGGGGTAGTTGCCCTTTGTTAAAAGAAATGAATGTTGTCTTCATAAAATAAAGTTTTCTAAAAGACGTTCAAAAAGTTCTTTCGTCATTGTTTTCAAGATTGTTATTTTTTTATCTGTAAAACCAAATATGAAAACGAAATTTGTTGATAGCAAAGTATGACGTCACAAGTCTGTTGTTATATTTTCATACAAGTTTCTACATAATTTATCGTTTTGACGTTTAATAAAGAAAAATTAATTTGACGTGACAGTCAAGTGCCGTATTACAAAACGAAATAATATCAATGAACACCTTCACGTTCAATATTGAAGTCAGCACTTAAACTCCTACAAAAAGGCCATAGTAGCGAGCATCGAATTTCATAGAAAATTCAAAAGGACTGTCTTTTTCATAACAGCATCATTCACTGGCGAGCTTTTGAGCTAACCCACTCGAATATAAAAGATTGAACTCTTTGTGAAACGTTACATTTATCAAAAAATCGGCCCAGTGATGCAGACAAGAGCTAGTCTTATCTGATGCAGTGGCCGATACAAGCCAGTATCTGTGACAACGAGTATTGTCTAATTAAACTATCCAAAGCAAAGAGCTATAATTTAGTAATTGTTGCTCTTAGATCCAAAGTATTATTTATAAAGAATATACGGTTTTACTCATGTGTGTATTTCGGGGATGCCCTTGATTACTTTTAATAATATAATAGCGCACTGTAAAACAATGTTGTATTACCTACATTATTTCACTAAACTACATATTTAGTGAAATAATGTAAAATGTCAGGAAAAAAGTTTCTTCGTATTTTATAAACAAATACAAGATATTTTTTCTCAAAGTTTAATTACATTTAATTATAATAAACCTATATGTGCCATTTTGTTCGATAACTTGTTGCCATATTTTTCCGTTGCTGTAGAAATCTTGGAATTTTGATCAAAAAACTGCGACAAGTAGTTTTGACAGTCCTCTCTTGATGTTAACCTAACAGTACCCAAAGAATTCTGAAAAACCGAAACAGGTGAAAATCTGGAACGTGCAAGGGTGCATTAACACTTCTCAACCAAGCTCTCTCAATTTTTTCTGAGTGGCCAAAGAGGTCTGGCGTGATCATGATGAAAGACCACTCCTTTTCTGTTGATCAATTCCGTCCGCTTTTTCTTAATTTCTTGCTTGAGTCTCATTATTTGTTTTCAGTAGAGATCCGTATCGATGTTTTTGTCCGGCGGTAAAAGCTCGTAATGAACGATGCCTTTTTAATTCCAACATACACACAACATCACCTTATTTCGTTAATAATCCGTTTTTATAAATGGTTCGGTTTCGTTACGTTTTAATAGATAATCGGAATCATGAGCTCGTGTGGCACCCAAGTATCAAGCTTTTTTGTGTAGCCATACTTTTTCAAATGAGTGAGAACTGAGGATTAACATCCTCAGTTCCTCGGCTATGTCGTAACTACTAATATGCCGTTCTTGCTCCAATTTTTCAAAAAATGCATCGACTTTATTCGTATGAGGGCGACCAGAGCGAGCTGCATCTTTGACATCACAATTCCCGGACTGAAAATGCTTGAACCAACTTTGTGCTACTTTTACTGACACTGCATTAGGTACATAAACATCACCAATTTCTTCGAGTCACATTTTTCCTTTTTTTGTAATAAAACTTCAGAATGTATCGAATTTCTTGGACAGAAAAACAATTGAAAAATGGTAGGAAAGTGGTTTTTACTTTCTCTTAGTGTCCTATATTTATTGATATTAAAACCATCATATCAACAAGATATAAACGTTAGAACCAAAGGGTACAAAATACAAAAACCTTTTTCCCCGCCCTTTTTGTGTAAGTTATTTATTTTACTTTTCAAAATTATTGTTTATAACTACTTTTTCTTAGTTGGATAAGTCCGAGTATATTTTTGTAAGCTATATTCTTTTACAGTTTATCTAAAATTAAAAAAAAAAACTGGTTCAATGTTGCATGCAACTTACATAAAAGTAAAGAAATACCTTCCACAAGAATTTCTCAGTCGAGATTGCAATTCCGATCCGGTTGCAGTTTAAAAAGATAAATGTCTTTTTCTTCATCTTGTCTGCATTCGCGTCTGTAAACTATTTCATTTTACATTTAAATATATTAATATAATTATAAAAATATTAAATATTAAATAAAAAGAATTAAATTATTAAAATGGGTCTACTATAAGGCTATTGCTGACACTAAAATACTTAAAACTCCCTTTTTTCTTTAAAAATACAGCTTATTACTAGGGACTTATCTACTCTACTACTACTCATCTCTCTCATACATATAAAGTTTATCACTTCAACGAGCCATTGAATCCAGTTGACTAAAGTTATCTACGGATGATTGCACAAATGATAATTTTTGACAAGTTCTACATTGCTACTTACAGCAAGAGGTTAGGTTAGACACGGCACAAGCCTTGTTCTTCTTTGAAGTTGTTGTCTTGTTTGAAGTAGTAATTTAAGACTTATCTCTTCCTTAGCGGGGAAAGAGAGGTTTGTTGTATGTTGTTGTCTATGTGAAATTTTAGCGGGTGGACACCTCTTGTTTGAAAGATTTCCACAAATACCTTTGCATTAAAATCAGAATCAGCAAATTTTTATTGGACCAGTTCGTTTGAAAATACAGCAGAAAAGCTTAATAGCTTCTGTCCTTGTTATGTAGTTGAACTAGTTGGTCTCAATAAATTTCAGAAATGTTTCAAGTATTTTATGATTCTGTACAAATCTGTCTCTGACATTCCAGTGTATAGATAACAAATACCTGATGCTACATGGGAATGGGATACACAATCGTGTTGCATTGAAGAGCCGAACTTACCCGAAGAGCTCCGAACGGAGGTTTTGAAACTTGGAACGCCAACCGATGCAGGAGCGCAGTTTGCCGCCGACCGTTTTATTGTGCGGACGCGTCGTCGAGTGGGTAATATACGTTCGTACGTTTGTGTAAGTGATGATCGAGTGTTACTTGAATCTTGTTGTGTATATTATGAGGACATGAATTGTGCTTTTGGAAGACCTTAGGACTTGGAACGGTGAGTCACAATTATAAAAAATCTACGATGTTATTTGTTTTGTAAATTTAAAGGAATAGGCTAAATCTAAAAACTTCTTTTTAAGAACTTTGTTGACATTTTTATCTACAATGTAGAAATTTTATCAGTAGCATAATACCTACCATAATTGACGATATAAATAACTTTATCAAATATTACTCTGAAGAACAACTCTCATGTGTTTTAAAGTAATATCTGCAAAATTCATTTGGCAAATTAAATTAAACTCGGTGAATCCGCACCGCACACATCAAGGCGCTACGAAATCCTACAGCCTCTACGGAGTGCTACGAATTAATTTAGTTTAATTATATCAACCGTTTTAAGTTTAATTATTTCAGATCACTGGTTTAAGTAATTTAGTGTAAAATATAGATTATTTAATTGTGAGTTAAAGAGGTTGTGTTTGAGTTATAATAGGGTAATGTGGAAATAATATTATATAACAGTAGTTACTATTTTTTTCACCTTTTTTAATTTTTTGTTTTATATTGTATAGATATACGATTCAGTTTATTTTTAGAAGTTTGATTGCGAATCCATTTGATTTGTTTTTATAGGATTACAGGTAAGTTTTTGTCAAAATATTTCCTACTAGGACTTGATCTTTTGTTAATCGTATACAACATTTAAACAATAAAAAATGTATATCACAACCCCTTTTAAAATCGACAGATTAGTCATCGAAGCAATATCTAATCCAGGGGTTAATTATGTGATTAAATATATCACTACACGCAACGTTAGTTTTTTTAAGTAATAATTTTGTTTTTTTATAACTTCTATTACTGATGCTTGACGAAAAAAGAGGTTTTTTTTATTTAACTTTTTTTTTTTTGTTTATGTGTTATCTTTAGAAATTGTGGACAGATTAATACACCGTTTCTAATAAGTGAAGATAGTTACATAGATATTTATGAAACAAATGTCCAATTAAGGGTGGGAGAAATAGCTAATTAAAGGTTTAAAGTACTCCATTAAGGCACTTTAAAATCAGTTATACATTTTTTTTTAATATGAGCATAATAATGCTTAATAATAATTTTAAGTAAATGTACATTTTTATAATTAATGGGTATTTTTATAGCAAACGTTTTAGTACATTTTCATTGTCGGCGAGATAATAATACAAACAAGCAGTGGTAACGAATTTTTTTTATAGAAAGCCGTTTTAATAAGCCATCCGACTTGTGTTCAAGTGGTTGTGGGTTCGAACTCAAACTTAAAACTGTTTATTGTAGGTCATAGGTATGTAAAAGATGTTTACATTGTGTTTAGATCAGCTGTGTCCTGCCATTTGGCTTACAATATATTATTATTACTTAAATTAATTTTTTTATTATTTTTATAATTAAAACTAGCCGTCCCCGAAGTTTCACCTGCGTTTATAGTTACTATTCCGCTCCTATTGGTCGTAGCGTGATTTTATATAGCTTATAACTTTCTTCGATAAATGGGCTATATAACACTAAAATAATTGTTCAATTCGAATCAGCAGTTCCTGAGATTAGCGCGTTCAACTAAACAAACAAACACACTCTTCAGCTTTATGATATTAGTATAGATTATAATAATCAGTGTCATAAAATTATTATTATAACTATTATCAATAGATATACACACACAATACAATGTCAAATATATTAAATTTCTCTCCATTCAGCATACCGTGATGTGATCCAGTAAATGTTAACCCAATACTAAGATAAGCATTTATGTTAGTTGGAGTGGTTAACATAAATGTTATTAATATGTGACTAGTATTATTTAACAAGTATAAATAAATTAAAAGTTCAAAATGCCCTCGACTTAAAAAATCTTTTATCGGTCAGAAAAGAACTGATGATCTTTGAGCGGCTCAAAAGATTTTCTTTAATTATAGCCAATAACCCTCGATCAAGTCACCGTTTAAAGGAAAAAAAAAACTAAATCAAAATCGGTCCCTCCGTTTAGGAGCTATGATGCCACCACTTATAACACCTCTCTTTTGCGTCGGGGGTTAAAAAATAAGATTCATTGTCCGTTAACAGGAAAGTTAAAGAAACTGAGTTCAAAATAGTGGTTCACATGGTTTGTTTGATGGTAAGTACGCGATTACTAATGCCTCTTCGGCCATATATAAAATTTAAGATATCAATATAAGTACATATAGCATAATTAGGTAATGACTTGATTAATATAGTATAAAAATGTTTTAATTCGTACCTTTGGAATTTTACCTATTTTTCTGTCTCTCTCTCCCTCCCTCTCTCTCCTTCTCCTTTCTCTTTCTTTGCATACATTTCTGCAATACCCCAAGGCAGCCTAGCCTCTGCCAAAAAATACTAATCATACCTTAGGCGTCCATTACACGCTCATGGACGTCACTCAATTCCAAAAGTCATGGTTGATGCCTGCATAATGAAAAATGAAAATGGAAAATTAGATTTGTACAATATATGCATAAAGTTTTGTTTAACTATAACACAATGGCATAACATATATAGTACTTACAATCACAATCGATAACTAATAATATGTTGACTATGAAATACAGTTTAGGTATAGTAAGAAAATGAAATAATACTTACAGGTTCCTTGTGAATACAAAAATATAAGAAAATATTTCTATATATCAAAAGTAAACGAAGGACCGTTTACCTTGAAGGTAGGAAAGGGGATATCTAATACACAAGTGTCCCATTTTTTTCTCACAACGTCTAATTACGTCCAATTTCTTCTAATCAACATTTATGGGAGACCATAAATGTCTATTACGGGTATTAGATTCCCCGTAGATATTGCTATATAAATGTAATATAACCATACATTTTTTCCCCTTGGATAGTAGGATTTTTATTCGTTCGTTCGTAAAACTGCAGTGGCTTCGTATAAATATTCATGTTTCATTTAGTTCGAGTAAAATTTGTATGACAAGCTATTTGATCTGGATTGTGATAATTAGTTATGTGTACCAGAATTTATAGTATTCGTAAAATAAACGAGCAACCAGTAACGAGATTTTGTTTTTATGATGGTGAGTATTTGTTTCTTTGAGCATACTATTGTAATTGGTAAATTTTGTTTGGTAAAATGAATTTATACTTGATAGTATAGCTATTTAAAGTGATTAAAGTCAGAAAAGTTAAGCAAATTTATAATGTTTTAATCTATTAAAAGTTCGTTTTCTTCGGTTTGGTGTTTGCAAAACCTACAAGACAGATAAATGTCCCTTAGTATAGAGAGAGTTGTTTAGTAATAAGATGCTGATCAATTGATGATGATGATGATTTAATACCCGTATATTCCAGACAGACCAGATAGAACGCACTCGATAAATCAATAAATAATAATAATAATAACTTGAGACATCTCACACACGGCCGTTTGATCCCAAACTAGGCAGAGCCTGTACTGTGGTCACCAGACTGCTGATAAATATACTTTATATAAGTATGTTTATCAGCAATCTGGTTACAACTTATACCCAATATTGTAGAATATCTATATTTAATAAGTTAAACTGTAAACTCTAATTTAAGCGTCTATCCACTTGCATGGTATGTCACACCTAAGTTTAACAGCTTCTTTATATTGTAGTAAAATTGTAATGAAATGTAATGTTTCTAAACTGTCTTTTATTGTCTTTTTATTGAATAAATAAATAAAATTCAGCTTTTTACTCACGTTGTCAATTTTTTTCTTTTTCAAATCTTATTGTTTATTTTAAATAATTATCTATAAGAAAGACCATTTTTAATCATTAATTATTGATAAAAAATGTTTTAATTGCCATAACTTTTGCAATTAAATGTTTTGACACTCCTTCTTTTGAAAAGTTCTTAGAAAAGTATAAGTTTGAAGTAGAAAGGTTTTCATCGTTATAAATGAAAAGTTCAACTTTAAAGAGTTTATACTTTTCAAAACAGTGCCGACAGAAAATAATACAATATAATTGAATAGAAATTAATAATGTTCAAAATCGAGTGACTGTTGAACTTAAATAGTGTAGTATGAAGACGTATGTATAATTGTATATTGCCGATGATGTAACGATAAACCTATGCCAACAAATTTTGCTTTATTGCAAATTATCCACTTTGTAAAATAAATAATAAATAAAACTAACACCAAATAATTTGCAAACTCTTAAAGTGATCTTAAAACATAAATAGTGGTAGTACGATTTCTTTTAATAAAAAAAGGTAGCATTTACGAACGTGCAAGAATGTACAAGGCTTAAATACGCTATCGTAAAGGATCTCGAACACATACGTTGTTATTCAGACGATCCGACAAAAGACGTTTATACCGACATTAAACATTCTATATCGTTTTATTGGAGAACCCCTTCCGCGTTTTTGCGGTCACAAAACTTTTTGCTTTATTTCGAATAGAAATAGTGCCACGTTTTAGTTTTTATTGGTGTGCTTCTGTAGTGGAATAAAATAACTAGCTATGTAAATATAATTTAGTACTGGTTATGAAAGAAATGCTTTTATTATGGTCCACAAAAGATAATAGCTGTATAAATTGACGAGGAAATAGCTCTCACTGTTGTAGTAATATATATATTTAGATGATGCTTCTAACTCTGTCTGAAATTTAAGGAATTTGTGGTTTGTTTATATATAGTGATATCAGTGATATTTTTCCGTGGCCTGGAGTTATAAAAGTAATTAACTTACTTCGACTAACAAATAGATCCTATGTATAACTAGTAAGAGATAGACAGCGTGACAACGATTAATTGCTTATAACTTTTTAGTTTTTATGTTAGAATTTAGATTTTTTAAAGTTTGTGTTTTGATAACTATGTGGTTCATTAGGAATTATAATAGTTAACTTAATTTATTGAGTTTCTCGTGTCGAATCGTCGAAATTGGGTACAGCTACTTGCACTTGTATTCGTTTTCGTATTCGTTCGAAGATTATCTTCAAAAATATTTGTATATTTTAAAGTTTTGTGACCTAGATCGATAAATAAGGTCCATTAAATATCGAATCCACCAAAAGTTTAAAATGATTAAATTTTAGTTGTCTCACCATGCGTAGGAGCCATCAAAATTGTCCGAAATTGGTATGTGTTTTAATTGAATTCACAGCACTCACGTTTAGCGACAGCCAACACCGACAGCAAAATTTAGCACATACAAGTTTGAGGTTAAGCGGTTCCTATAGCTTACGAAAATTTTCTTGCCGCCAATAACAGTGTATCATGTAAGTCATGTAAGATATCAATCGGTTTTCAATGACAATAAATAATCGAATAGGTTTAGGAATTCTTTGTATGCAGTTTTCAAGAAAACGCGCACAGACAGGAATGTGAAATTTAGAATACCTACTTAAAGTTTATGTTATGTAGAAGTGCATTACGTGAAAATGGCTACATCAAGCTACACGTATCCAGTATATGCGTTGACCTATCATGGTAAGTCTATACAATAACAGTTCTAGTTATACTGGCCAAGGAAAGAAACCAAAAATGAATTATGATCGAACTTGACCACCAGACGATCTCTAGTCAGTATTACATATTAGGCACACAATTTAAATTGATACTGTTTATATAATAAATAAAAATCGCCTATAAGTTGTGGGAAATTCTTAACAGTCCGTCACCGTCCTTTCAGTGGTAATTTTCGTATCCACCAAATTAGTGTCTTCGCACTGACATTAAAAACATTTGAATACCTTTCCCGGTGACGTAAATATGAAAAGACCTAATTGTAATAACAGAAATTTGGAGAGTAGCTTTTACAGTAATTTTATGTAAACAATTCTAAATTTGTTTCAGAACTTAAGTATTTTAGTTTTTTTTTTTAAGTTAGGAGTTGTTTTGAATCATTTTGAACTACATTGAACTCTAGTAAAGCCCACTTCAAAGTAGACAGAAAACGTTACGCTTCGCTGTGTATTCGCAGTAGTACTAGGTGACCGCAGTGTTTGTGTAGTGGAGTGGTAAGTTCTTGTTCTGCCTTGTACAACCCTTGCATTACAAATCTCATAAAAACTTTTATAACTGTAAATAAATTGTCTAGTATTTAAGCACAAGAAGAAAAAATAATACCTGACTTAAATTGCGACATTCCTTTATTGCGATATGAGAATGGAAAATAATAATAGTAACTTCAGACAACTGTCCTCTGATCCCAATCTTGGCAGAGCCTGTACTATAGTAACAAGACTGCTAATAAACATACTCATATAATTACTAAATGTATACATATTACAGATAAATTAATTAGGTACTAAATTATTATTTACCTACATTAAAGGAACTCGCACAGTTTTTTTTTTTCTAAAGCCTTTAAGAGTTTATAAAAGTAAGTATAGGTGCTCTGGTGAGAAGCAACAGAAATAGAAAACTACTAGAGTCAATGACTTCTATCAGATGCAAGTATCAATCGTCTTCTCTCTACTAGTAAGTACAGAGATGACAAATAATAAGGAGATTATAATAGAAATTCTTGAAAAAAATAAAGAGATTGAGAATGCTCAACTTTTTTATTTTTTCCCCTTTTGTATTTATCTTAGGGTAATTTTTCGTGTGTGGTTTTAAAAGGGTGATACCTAAGTCGTATCGCTAACACTCGAAAAGGCAATTTGTAATGTAATATTATTTCAATAAGTTGTCAGTTGATGTTTTCAATTTGTCCGGTTTCAGAAAGGTCGGAAATGGAACCACTGTGGTCCCATTTATAATTTAATATAATAGTATCTTGTCCACCAAACATCAGTAAAATACTAGAGGAATTTTGCCGGGAGACATTTAAGATTCTATTACTTTTCTCGATATTGTAGTGTTAATATTTTTTTTTCTTATATTATCAAAAACTTCTACCTGATCGCAAGCGGTATGTTTCTTGTTTGTACATAAAGAAATAATGGGTTTTTTACTCATTATGTTCTAATTTTACAACTAATAAGGAAGCTTTTTTCATTTAAAAAAGTGTATAAAATGTAAATATGTCTCGATCAATTTAGTCTTTAAATATTTTAGAAGCGATATATAACATATGATTAATTGATTGTGAAAGTCAATGAATTAAATTTTAAATTCAGAAAGGAGGATGCCAATTTATGGTTTCACTTTTAGACGTTCGCGTCATTATTTAAAATGTTAAAATTTTTTATTGATTTTAATGTGACTTTTCGACCCTAAATCTCTTCTATAGAACTTGGGGTTCGAAATTAAATCTTACAAGGACTAAAACTTAAATCAATGACCGTTTCCATTTTAAATGAAATGTGGCTATTATATAAAATAAACCATTAATGGTAGAATTTAAATATACATCGTTTTAAAATTAAATGGTTAAATAATAATATAGGTGATAATAATTCGTAATGTCACATTAAAATATATTGCAGTTTAGTTAGTTAGTTAATCTTTTTATTTCGTGTATGTAGTCGTAGTTTATGTAGTGAATGTATACTTCAGTGTTAGTTTTGCCTTAATTTATACATGGTATCCCTGTCAAAAACATGATGCCACAAACATTATTAAAAAAAACTATAACGTCAGTGTCACAATATTTTCTAGTTGTTGTTATCGTTGTTATTTTTTTACCTAATATTTGCATTTAATTTCTCAATAACTCCAAGTTATGTTACAATATACGTTCATATTTCAGATAATACTCAGTGCAGGCTTAATAATGCAGTTTATACATATTTGACGCAGCATAAAAAAGTGTGAAACTGATTTTCATACTGAAATGGGCAATGTCCTTTAATATGGTGTATCTATAAATCTTTAAGCTATTTGCATTTCATTTCATTTCCAAGGCTTTCTGTGTTATAAAAAGTAATGCATCAAGTGCTCGGGATCGCATGCTTCGCGAGTCGACTGGGGGTAATCGATTACTGTCGTGTTGGCTACGTAGGGGACTTCACATGCTTTAACTTCTTCAATATGTGTAATGTAGTTCTGTATTTGTTTATATACAACAACTGTGTTAGCTCAAACAGCACTTTGCAATATCATGAGTGACTCATGCATCATCAACGTTGTAAAGTCATAAATCTTGTACTGAAAACTAAAATCATTTAGAAAGCTTGTAGGAGGATTAGCTATTGCTACTATCAGAGTATTGTTAGGATATTTCGAAGGAGATTTTACACAATACGGAGTGCAAAATCTATTTTAATATGTGATCAAAAAGTAAACATACATTGTATCTTTAACATTTTCTTTGTCCAATATAAAAAACATTCTTCACACCAAGATACTGTTCGTACATCCACTAAAATAAAAACTAAGGCAGTAGCTCTGTTTCAGTTTTTCTTTACGCTATTTTAGTGGTTTACGAATAACAGCATTCGTTACTTCAAGGTGACACAAAATAAAGTTACAAATAATTGGATGAATGCGATTAATTAGTAGGGGAATCTGCATTCCCCTACTAATTAATCGCATAAATTGTCATAGATAAAAACTTTTTGATCAAGTAGGAAAACAAAATAATTAAAACTACTTAGCAAACACTAGCGTATAGGAAGTATAGGAATACAAATCATAGAGAGAACAAAACAGAATTCCCTACAAAAATCACTATCTCTTACAACTTTAGTCGTTTGGCAAAACTTGGACCAATTATTACGTGACTAAAGCGGATCTCATAGAGGGTTGAGCAGCAAGAGTTTACGTCAACGCCCTAAATTGCTTTGGATGAATTTATCCTAGTTGTGGAATATAGAAATGAATTGATTTTTTTAAAACTGACCGTAAACTTACTTACTGTGGGAGAGCCATGCTTTGGCAAGCATGGGCCGGCTCGACCGGAGTGATACCACTTCCCCACAAAAAACCGGCAGTGTAGCAATGCTAACATTACTTTTCGCCGCGTGACTGAGGTTACCGGAGGCCCTAACCTTTCTCTCCCCCTCTTCCCCCTACTCCCATCTTAAAGGCCGGCAACGCACTCGTGAATCTTAAGTTGCAGGTGCCCATGGGCGGCGGTAGTCATATACCATCAGGTGACCCGTCTGCTCGTTTGCCACTATATCATAAAAAAAATAGTAACAAAAATGCTCTTCAATTGGTTACAAAAATGTCTGCCTACCGTCAGGTAACGCGTAAAGTGTTGGGGGTTCGATCCCAACACAGGAAAATTATTTGTGTGATTCAAATATAATATGATTTTTGATACTTTTCGCGGCGCGATCATGTGCTGACCTTGCAAGTAGCCAGCGCTTGGGGTACCTATTACTCCGTTTTGATAACGCGCATTAAGAAGTGCACGAATTTTGTTTAAGTCGTCCACATGCTAACGCGCGTTTTAAGAGAGCGCGTCAGATCAGAACGCGCGTTGCCATGTGAACGATTTCAACAAAATTCGTATACTTGTTAACGCTCAACGCCCGTCATCATTACATATTATAAAACAAAGTCCCCCGCCGCATCTGTCTGAACTGAACGAATTTTCATGCGGTTTTCACTAATAGACAGAGTAATTCATGAGGAAGGTCTAGGTGTATCATTTATTAAGATTTTGTGTAAATTGATTGAAATATGTTGATGATTGTTGAAAATGTCTCTGCTACCCGTGTGAAGCCGGGGCGGGTTGCTAGTCTGAACATAAATACCAGTTAATAGTTGAGACATTAAAGAAAAATTATCCCTCATTATGTGATTACTAAACATATTACCAATGTCCTTGTTATTACAACTTTTAATAGAAGTTCAAATTAATATCGTCCGATATTTAATAAATTGCGTTTCTATTGTTTCGATGTTGTGTCATAAAGTTTCTATTTTTAGTTTTTCGTAAATTTGTTCTATAAAGATATTTGTTTTCTTTCCTCTTCCGCTTTCTCTTATTTTCTTCTTAGTACGAAATTTGTCATGTTTTATTAAGTAACTAATTATATTCTAATCTCTTATCTTTTCTCGTTTTAAAGTCAAACATTTTCAGTAACTTTTAAATTGGAATTACAGTTCATTGCGACTCTAATAAAAAACGTAGAAGTAACACTACGTTTATTATTAGGGTCGCAAGAGTCGCATCCAGTGGCAAGAGTTACATATAAGTTACCTACAAACGGCGGTAAGCGAATATTGCAAGCATTGCTCGGATATAGGAGCTATTTATCATCAGTTTGATCATACGGTTATTGCAACTCTAGGAAAATTCTTAACTCAACCCATGTATTTTTTTAAAGAAAATATTAGTTGTGTTTAAGATTTTCAATGCGCTTCATTTGAGAGTACGTTAAGTGGTTTTTAACTAGTGTATACAGGATATAAGTCATAAACCTAATTAAGCAGTAATTAATAGTAAAATGAATATAAAAACTGCAGGTTTAGATTGCTTTCATGGATTGAATGACAAAAACATAGCATAGTTACACTACAACAGTCGATAAATCTCTTTTATTCTCGATAGCGTTTTATATTTTAGTAAACAAATTCGTAACTCCTTTATCGAAAATTCGAAATTGCTTTAGCGGTATTTTAGAAGAAATCTATTATATATCTATATTAAAAGCACTACATGTAATATCTTTAAAAGTAGTTATTTATATTTAAAAATTACCGATTTATATGCATAACAAAGTATAAGTCCACCCAAAGCACGTAGTACGCTGTTAATCGCAATGAACATTATTACACAGTAACAGCGCTATTAGAACAGTTAGTGATTTGGATTTGGAAAACTACAGAGTCCGCAATTATTATTCCTGGTCAACATATTTTTGTTGAGAGATTCACAAGACCACTCCTAAATTATTCAAATAGTCCTTTGTCCTTTTTGCCAAAATCGTTGTACCCATTGAAATGAAAATATAACAACAACCCTTAACGTTGTCATGCACGTCAGCAGTCCCACTTCAATATTTATAGCAAAACGTAAAAATATCGGTGAAATAAAACTGTCATGATTTTTAAGTAAATTAAGAGATTTGCATTTCACGCAATCTTCTTATTATTTCATAATCATTAGGATTAGAAGACACACAGATCCTCAAAATTTTCGATACGGAATTGGTATACAATTAATATTTAGGACACAGTTGATAAATTTATTTTACGTTAGGATGATTATGACAAAACGTATATGTTCAAGGGAGTGTGTCAAATAAAACATGATAAGTAAACTCCGTTTCACTGCACCAAAACTAATTTATTTTAACTCCCTCATTAGGAATATTCCTGTATCGCGGGGGGCTTCCCAAACATTCAACCAATGGACACAAAGAACACCCAGACTCAGGACAACTATTTTTAGTGGATCGCACAATTTTTTGTTCCGTGTGGGACACTCGGCCGGTATAGTGCAGAGGTGACCACTTAAAACTTATTACCTTCATCGTTCGAATGAAAATATGGGTTAGTCGTCATTCAGCTCTGTCAATAGCGAATCGTGCAAATATAAATGAGATAAAACTAACTGTGCAGTTTTTAATCAATAAATGTCGCTGGGTTTAAGAAGTTGAAATAAGTGGACTGTATTTTAGTTTGTATAGAAAAAGTGTAGGTTTGGTGTATAAACAATCAATGCTCACAATAGCAGATAAGCAAAAAGACACCAACCTTTAACCATTCACCTTCGCTTGCGAAAATCAGCTGCTTAGGAGACCACGCACGGCGTGTAGGTTGAGAAATCCACTATTCGGCACTATGCAAGGTGTTTGATGCTCCAAAAAACAGTTTATAGCACTCAACACGGTTGAGAAGATAGTAAAAGGTGAATTGTCCTCGTGAAACGTTCACAAGCCACCATTTTAGCGAGATGGACCAGTTCGAACCACACACGCGCGGCGTTAGAAGACAAGTCTCCGACGCATTCACAATTGTCGGTATCCAGGATAAAAGGCGGTGTCGCATAAATTTATGCTTACCCACCAATAAATGAGCAAAGATTGAACACTAACAAAATTACATAACTTCACGTAAATATACAGTTAGAATTGTAATAATTTGTCCAAAAATTTAGTGTGAAAATTGCAAAATCAAATTTCGCATCATTTATTGAGCTAATTAATTCTATCCAGTTAATTATATTGGAAAAGGATAAAGGTCCGTTGTTCCGTAACTTTTCAAAGATCTGACTGATGACAGTTTATAAAATTTGAAATCGGCTTTCAGGGAGATCAGCTGTTAGAGTATCAGCACGGTATTGGCACTGTCTTGGGTTCGAAAACGCCTTCTTTAATGTGAAGTATGTAATGCATATAGAGGGCTGTTGTTTATATCTACCTAGATTCATCCAAGATTATATACATATATATATTAGATGTGTAAATCGGGACTTAATCGCGATAATAATTACAAGGTAAGGCATTTGGTTACCCGACGCTTCGATCGAATTGCACCGATCGTGGTCAAGGGTATTGTACCTTGTAATTAGTATAGCAATTAAGTCCCAAATCCTCCAAGATGTCCTCAAAGGTGTAAGTTTACGTATGGTATAAAATGTACTCTTAAGATTTTGCGAAAATTGTTCATGCATCATGCGTTATGATTGCCCTATCCTAGATAATAATTCCGTGTCCTGAGAGCTTTTTTTATTAACGTTTGACTGGCCCGTTCGTCTAGTGGTTAGTGAACCTAACTGCTAAGCTAGAGGTCGTGGATTTGATTCCCACCCAGGACAAATAATTGTGTGATGAGCATGATCATTTGTTCTGTGTCTGGGTGTAATTTATCTATAATATGTATGTATTTAGAAATATATAAGTATGTTTATCAGCAGTCTGGTTACCATAGTACAGGCTTTGCCTAGTTTGGGATCAGACGGCCGTGTGTGAGATGTGTGAAGTTATTATTATTATTTGTACAAATAAAATAAAATATCCCGTTCTGAAATCTGATCCTTATACTCAACACAAAAAGTTAATAGTTGGTTTCTTATTTTGTTTAAATCTTATTGCCATTGAGTAGTAGACAAGGAACCTCGACAGCCTTAAACCCATTCAGGAACATAGCACATATGCAAATTCTGTTTTAACTAGGGGCTACATCCTTAGTCGGGAGTTTCCAAATTTGTACAAGCATTCACGTTAAATCTCATCTAAGTGTAATTATAGCCACCCACAAAATTATTACTAAAACTTGACGTAGAATATTATATCAAATGAGAACTTGGGCCATTGGACTGTTACATTATTAGTGTTCTAAGCCTACCATAAGTGTTTGTAAGAACACTGCCACTTCATAGATTGGAATAAGAAACAAACTGTACTGTATGTACCTATGTTGTTACAGATACCGGTAACTGTTTCTATATAAAAAATATCTATTTGTACGTAAGATTAATTCAATTGTACTGATTAGTACGATAATATAAGACAAATTTCAGAAAATTATCTCGGGGATCCAGAAGCATTTAGTTTACAGGGTTGAAGACCTTCATAAAATACTAGTAAAATGTCTCACTTAAAAATATAATATTATTAAAGATTAAGAGCTTACGAGAGACAAACTCCGAGAAACAAAACCAAACACATCTACTGCCTCTGGTGATGCAACGATATTTAAGTACTTATTATTTTTTTTACTTTTCCGTTTTCACATACCTATTTAGTAATTTAAAGCGCGGGACGTAGCGCAGTCTTACTTTTCCTTACATGCCAACAATGTAAACATATTCATTTACTTATAAATGATATTTATACATATTTGTAATGTGCGAGCACAAGACTTACTTTTGATACAAAACACGTCATGATTATCTAATTTTTTTTAGAGATCAGATATGTACTTGTAAAGTCCACCATATTAAATTTAGTCACAATTTATATAGCATATGTCATCCGGACTATTATTACAACTCTATCGATACCTCATTCATAAAATTCCGTTTTGTAGTTTAGGCACTACACACGTAAATAAAAACAAACTTACATACGTATATAGTTTGCTAAAATCATAACCCTTCCTTTTGGCTTTGTCTTAGTCGGGTAAAAATATATTTTCTTTCTGTTGTAACTTTAGAACACAACCCTATAGGAGATATCTTATAACATAATGCCATGCTTATCCCATCCTTCTACTTCCGCGAATTGACGGTATCCAATCCGAACTAATAATATTATCTAAATCTAATACATCACTTCATAAATCCACCGTCAATATAAAATCAAAAGAAGTAAACCTCATAAAATATGGCCACGATTTTGCATTTAACCTTTAAAATAATACAGAATTACTTATGTTTATGTTAAGAACGCAATTCGCATTTTCTTTTCACCGCAAACGCGGCTTAAGGAAATATAGATTTTGAGAGTCCCTATTACCTCTGTGTATTTATTCCTTAAAATATGTTTTCTAAAAGGAAAGTTGAGTATCGGAAAAAGTGTGGGATAAATCTTGGGGCGTAAAGTTTTCTCGTAAAAATAAGAATTTTCTATATCGCCTTGTATTTTTGTATAACAGTTTTCTTTCTGTCGTAACTTTAGACAATGTACAAACATTGTCTAAAGTTATATTACAACTGCTGAATATCAAAGGAGTGAAATGAATGGGATATAAATGACATAAAAACTGCATTAAAGTGGAAATTCATAGGACTGATAATGATGGTTAAACAATTGAACTCAAACAGACGTTTGCAACACGGGACAGATTCGCTTGGAGGGGATGTCTCTTAGAACTGGTAACCATTTACACCCAAGGGGAGGCCGGGGAGGAGTAATGTTATTTATTTCTAAAACTAGCAACCCGCCCTGGCTTCGCACGGTTACAAATTATACACCTAAACCTTTCTCATGAATCTTTCTGTCTATTAATGAAAACCACATGAAAATCCGTTCAGTAGTTTTTCAGTTTATCGCGAACAGACAGACAGACGCGGCGGGGGACTTTGTTTTATAATATGTAGTGATATATTTTATACTTTACCTACATCTAAAAACTCCTTTACGTCTACAATATGAAATTAAATTAGAAATGTCGACTACTATATCTTAGCACTGTAATATTCTTTGATTAAAAATTCATTTCATAAAATCTGTTAAAAGTCAACTCTCTTTTTTATTCGTTGAATGTCAAAGAAATAAAGTAATTTACATATAATACAATATTATCAGAACCTAGTAATCACTGTCACGTTTGAAAAAGTTTTCTTCGAGGCTTCCAGATTATATTTTCCTCGGTCGTTATTACGAGTACGTCGTATTTTTATTGATGTACCGCGAAGAATAGTTAAGAGTTAGTAACTCATTCTAATGTGTGTATGTAGAGGGCTGAACATTTTCAACCTATAATTAAACGATTGACGGGGAAATTAGTTGCGTGTCCCATTTGTACTTCATGGCCTCTTTGGTAATAAAAATAACTCCAATTATATTAGAATATTTCTTGAGTTATCTACATGAATGGTTAATATGCCAATAACAATTTAATAAACAAAGTTTAGTGTAATTATTGTACCCTCGAACAGAAACTGTGGAAATACTTCGGAAAATAAAGGCCTTTTACTTTAAAAAAATGTGATCATCATATCATTCAGGAAATGATTGCCTTACCCTACATCCTAATCCCACTAATATTATAAATGTGAAAGTTTGGATGGATGGATGGATGTTTATTACTTTTTCACACAAAAACACCTGAACCGATTGCGATGAAACTTAGTATCTACATACTAAGCTATCTACATAGCTGGAGACCTGGATTCACGCACAGGCTACTTTTTATCCCGATATTCCCACGGGATCGGGACTTACGCGGGTGAAACCGCGGGGCGCTGCAACTAATATTATAAAAGTGAAAGTTTGTGAGGATTTATGGATGTATGGATGTTCGTTGCTCTTTCACGCAAAAAGTACAGAACCGATTGCGATAAAACTTGGTATGTAGATAGCTGGAAACCTCGATTAACACATAGGCTACTTTTTATCCCGACAATCCCACGGCATCGGGACTTACGCGGATGAAACCATGGGGCGCAGATAGTAATATATATATATAAGCGACTTAATTTTGTGGGTTATACTTGAAAAAAAAAACGGAACAATTCTGTTCTCTACACTACATGACAAGAAATCTTATGCACTAAAGTAATTACCCAAATAATTAGTTGAGATTTACTTTATTTATATTACAAAAACAATAACATAATTAGAAATGTGACAACTTACCGTACCATTTACCTACAAAAATAAAGGCCTAAATTCAGCTGTGATCCGTATACTTTGGTTACGCAAAAATGATTTGATTTCAAAATCATTTTGCGATATCAAAGTTACTGCGTCACGGCCCAAATTCAGTCTGCATGAATCATCGTCGTTCACCGTAACTGGCTACAATCTACCAGCTTTTGATGGATGCGAACCGATCGAAACTTTATTATTGGACCGCGTGGGACGTATCTAAAACTTTGAGGATATTTTTTTTTTGAAAACTCAGTGAACGAAAATGTCGAAAGTTGGTACTGAAATGACGCGAAGTGGCGTGACAGACGAAATTCTGAAATTATTTTAATGGATCAAAGTCGCTTTGTATAAAATGTACTACAGTGAAATGTTTGTGTTAAAATTTATCTTTTCTCTTTTAGTCTATTACCATAATTCGTTTCTTTTATTATTAAGTTCTTACCGAAGCCTTGCAAATGCATTAAAAGGAGTACGAAACTCAATTGAAAAATATAATAATAATTTATTTTATTTTAAGAAATGACATAGTTTCAGTGCATCATATTCAAAAAAAAATATCGGACAGGTACGAATCTGACTCGCTCAGGAGGGTTCCGTAAGCAAACAAGTATGCAGGTAGTACGTCCATCTCGGGAATTAGTTCTCGAAGATTTTTGCCCATCTTTTCCGAAAGATAAACTTAAGCTTGCGGTTGCGTTAAGAACCCTTGGACGCATCAAGTTGAAATTAATACCAAATACATAAGTCTGCGGTCCCTTCTAAATTAACACAATCAAGACATGGTCACTTAAGCTTTATGTGAACATTTCGCAGGCAAATCAAAACCTATAGGGTACTTCCCATTGCCTAGAATCATGAAATTTGATAAGAAGCAAGGTCTCACAGCACAACCTTTTGTCTGTAGTTATGAATAGTTTAATTTGCAATAAATTACTAAAAACGTTGAAATTCAATTCAAACTTAGAGTAATGAACAAATATAAGATGAAATATATTAGACACGTCACTTAAGTCCTCAATTACATTTAAATCATTTGTGTGTAATATATTGAACGTGGGGTTTCTTAATTTATTAATCAAGTTCACTATTTTTTTTAACTAAAATTAACGTTTTAACAAAACATCGTCTAACACAAAGCGAGGATTCTCCGACCAGGCTAGGTAATCATGCCTGGCGGACTGCGGCCTTCGTGTAAGGAACACAAACGTAGGTTTATATTCTTTAGGAGTGCCACGTCTAGATTGTTAGTTCTGTGGATCGTATTTGCCTGGAAGTGTGTGGCTCTAAAGGTGTTGAGGGTTCCACCTCTGCGATTGAACGTGTGGCAGTTCCACATGGTATTCTTAGCGTCAAGTTCCCCCGCTGTAATAACTGAGCCACTTAGGTCTAGTAGTGCTCTAAGGTCGCTCTCTAGTGAATGAAATAAAAATAAAATGAGATGAAGTGAAAAAGTGTTTATTTTCAGCAAATACACATTTTAAGGAACAGTTTTTACTTCTATTAGTAGATGCCTATCAGTGGAGTATTAACGGTTGGTATTGGAAAGGTGGTATATATACTAATCGGTGCGAAAAATTTTATTGCGCGATGCAGGATCAGTAGTTACTACATTGTTCTACTCGTCTTCGCTAAATGATTTTGAACTATATTTTTGCTGTTTCCGCGCCACATATTGCTTTGTAAGCCATAGTAACCATCATGCTGGTGAAACAAGCTCGTCCGTTCGGTTCTATTTGAACATTTCGATCGCAATTATCACCCGTCTGGTTTCGTTTAGCATATATGAGAGAGCTGTGGCGCTTTACAGCCTCAGTACAATTTCCGGGTAGGTATACATACATTTTTATTTACTACACAATAACTCGTTTTTATGCTTTCCAATAATAGTTTCCGAACCAATGAGAAAGCAAACGTACATAATAAATATAAGAAATCGGAACAACGCCAAGCAATAAGCAAATAGATACAACAAATATAATTTTACTCAGTTTGGTATATGAATGCCTTTTATATAAAAACTGTACTAATAATATGTAGGGGAAAGTTTTGTTTGTTTGCAGTCGACAAACTCTGCTAGTAATGAACCGATTTTAATAATACTTTCACCATTAGAAACCTATTTTATCGAAACAAATAAACGCAGGCATAGCCGCGAACACAGCTGAAACAGAATACTAAAATGTTGAAACTGACAACTTAAGTACATAAGTGTAATATACGCCTACTTCTTGGTGATATATTACCCAATCATATTCATATCAAAAGATTGGCTTACGCCCGGTTTCTGAAAGGCTGATCAAAATATTGTTTGACTATCAGAGTCGTCAAGATAACAACAACAGCGGTGTCAAAATTGCATTCGAAATAAGATTTTGCAGTAATATTTGACAGCCCTTCTCTGCTTAACTAATCTGCTGATCAAATCAAAGTGCCAGTGCTTAATAATGCTTGCAGCAACTCTTGACATCCGATTAGTTAATTTTTTTGCGGTGATGCAGTCTTTTAGAAACCAGGCGGTCGGTTAACACAAGATTTTCACGCATTTTTAGTCTCTTCTAGTGCCTTACCAGTATAATTTTATCTAACTGAATCTTGTATCTTATATTTATATGATACCAATAATTTACTTAGCTGAATTCGTGCACCTGTAACTGCCCTATATACAAATCTATTGCACCTGTCCATCTAAAGGTTGTCTGTAAGAATCGCAACCAGCGATAAGACCGCTGTTTGTACCATTATTTGTTTTTATTCATTTTTTAAATATTGTTAACTATTTTATGGTGTACAATAAAGCATATTGTGTGCAATAAACATAGTAAAAATTAAGTAATTAAAATTTTATGAAATTAAAACCTCAGCTAGAAGTTTCTGAAAATAATCTTAATTTAGATTCGTATATTTTGAATATTCCAGAAATATAAATAGGTATGGAACTAAACCATAAATAGTTACACACTCCAATTATAATAAAAGCAGCCATCAGTATTTTGCATCGAACTAAAAAGCTGGCCGATAATAGCACAGATATACGAGAAGAAAATAAAAGTCGTTCAAGTATCTTCTCTGTATGTTACCAGCCAACTGAAGATATTATCTAGGTAGGTAGATATTTCAGTTTATTTGGAGTCATCTTTTTATTAAACCCCAACGCAAAAAGAGGGTTTTTATAAGTTTAACGTGTGTTTGTCCTAAACGAATGAATCGATTTTGTTTTATTTATTTTTTTGTTAGAAAGGTGACTTGATCGAAAGGGTTCTATGCCATAATTCAAGAAAATCTGTTTAACCGTTCAAAGACAATGAGCTCTTGTCTAATCGTTGAAAGAAGTTTTGAGGTTTTAGAGTGGGGGGTTTTTAAATTCTTAATTTATACTTTATTTTAAGAATTTTAGTAACGTTTGTCACACATTCCTAGTTTTCTTGTCAACCCCTCAAGCTAAATTAAATGTTGGTAGTGCAGTGGGTGAGTTCAAACCCTCAATCACTTGATCGCAAATCCGACGCCTTAGCCATTACTCTACCGCCGCTTTTACTTGACTTGTTTATTACTAACTTATCGTAATGCCAATATGCCACTACGCTGATTCCCAGTCCTTATGGTACATATTTCAAACAAAGTTAAATTTTTACTTGGATTAACTTCCTAGCTGAGTTGGTATTTAGTTGCGGTTGATGAGACTGAAATTAAAAATAGTAGTCACCTTCAGATCCTCTATATAGAAAGCGCACAATTTAATTCTATTTTTGTATAAATCTACAGATATTAGTAAGATTATATTGTTCATATCCCAAATCTATGATCAAATTAATAAAACGAAGATGTGATCATCTAAAGAAAAAATAGGAGCTATATTTTGCTTACGTAGTAATCACATA
Source organism: Euplagia quadripunctaria (assembly GCA_963859945.1). Lineage (NCBI taxonomy): Eukaryota > Metazoa > Arthropoda > Insecta > Lepidoptera > Erebidae > Euplagia > Euplagia quadripunctaria. Next base: position 20,691,626 of record OY982567.1, read on the forward strand.
GTATGTTCGAAAACAAAATAATCTTGAGAACAGAAATGTCGAAGTGAATATCGATGTACGTTTCGATTAAAACATTAATCGATGCTATCGAAATTCCATCACGAGACGTAGCACGCGAATTCCATTATAAAACTTGTAACCGTTTTACATTGAATCGAGTTTCTGATAGATGAGGAAACGGAAAGTTTCACGATCACTAATAACGCTACACGAGTCTGTGCCTAGTCAATTTAAGCGCTGTTGCAGCTGTTCCCTAACAAAATGTAGATGTTTTAGTTGAAATCATCTCATTTTGAAGTCGGTCGATAAAATAGGTACAGATTTCGCCATCAACATATAAATCTATGATTGCTTAAAACCGTTTGACTCGCATGTTGAAATTTATCCTCTCGAAGATAAGAGTCATAACATAGGCGAATGTCAATGTTTTACTGACTTTTATTTATTATAAAGGTTTATATCTCAACAATGGTTACGTAATTTTTTTAATACAAATCCTACCTTGAAATCTGGTGCCAATATGTTAATCTGGTGTCAAATGACATGATTTAGACACCTTTAAGTTGTTTTTTTTATGGTATATTGGGCAAACGAGCAGACGAGTCACCTGATGGTAAATGACGACTGCCGCCTAGGGGCACCTGCAACTCAAGAGTCACAAGTGCGTTGCTAACCCTTAAGGTGGGAGTAGGGGAAGGGTGGAAGTGAGGAAGGGAGGGAGAGAAGGGTTAGGGCCTCCGGTAACGTCACTCACTCGGCGAAAAGCTATGAAAACATTCCTGCACTGTTTTCTGTGAGGCCGTGGGATCGCTCCGGTCGAGCCGGCCCATACGTGCTTCGGCATGGCTATCTCACGATTACAATTGGTTGTACTTTATCTATTGAATTATAATATTATTATATTATACTATCATTATTCTAAATACGTTTCATCATAAGTTATTTCATTCATTATTTGGATAAAGTAGGCATACAATCTATGCTCTAACAATTTAACGTAAAATATCAAGAGGAAAATGTTCCAGCAATGATGATGTAGATCAGCTTATCCCTTCAGTAATTTCCATACATATTGTTAGGATTTTCTTTAAATGTTGGTGACTTGTATAGGTACATATAAGATGTGTTAATTGACATCACAAGCGAGTTATAATTTATAAAATTCGATACTTCTTAATTACTCAAAGTTTCAATCGAATCGCACCGATCGTAGTCACTGAATCATCACATCCTTCCATCCATCATCACATCACATCCGTGAATCTGATAATAGAAAGGTACCTTATAAATATTACCGCGATTGTGTCTCAATTTATACATCTAATACGCATAATATTATGGTCCAATGAATGTGTACACGAAACAAAGAAACTGCAAATATATGTGCTTAAGTATAATACTTCGAACAGTAAAGTGGGCATTTTTGAGGCCATTTTGTATGAACGACTACCCAGAATTGGAACAGTGCCCGAATGGCGATAGCCCAGCCATTCAGCATTTTATATAGATTGGATGACTGTAGTGGAGAGTATAGCACATGATGTATTGTGAAACAGAAATGGATATCGTTATCATACTACTAAAAGTAATGTAGGTAAGGTTATAATCGTATCCATCGTATTGATATAAACGATATTAAAGACTAGATACAATCTTTCCTAAGAAACTTGTATTAGGTTTCCAAGGACAATAGCTTTTTCAAGGGTTTTGCTTTTATTTGTCTAACTCTATTCCGCTTATCTGAGAATGCCAATTTTAGAGGCGTATCAATAAGTTTAAAATTGTTTAAAAAGACAACTCCCGCATTAAGAAATGACTCCTGTGTCGCGGGAGACTTTACAAACATACAAAGAACGGACACAAAGAACACCCAGACTCGGGTGGGAATCGAACCCACGACCTATGTGTTCATGAGTGTGTATATATGTATATATGCGTGTGTGTGTATGTATGTATTTGTGTACCGATCATGATATTCATTTGCAAACCATTAATATATATTTATAGTTAGTTTCTTTAATTAGTACTTTTATATTATTTAATAATTATTACATTGGCTCCATGTACACTGCAGCCCTCTTTTCATGTTTGTTTCTCTATCCATCCAATGGTTGCCTGGAAGAGATCGCAAATTGCGATAAGGTCGCCAATTGTACATAGCATTAGCTAGTAAGTATCTAGATATAAGAAAATATTGTAATCTGCTCTGTGTACAATAAAGAGTATATCTATCTATCTATCTATCTATGGCATAGCAGTCAGGGTCACTAACCACTAGGCCAACAGGCCAACATATAATTTAAGAACCATATTTACATCTTATGGACTTTTAGCACTATTCTTAAGCTAAAATACGAAACTATTGTACTATGCGAGTTAGATAAGTCCAGGACTGTCAAGACGACATTTTGTTTAACAGTACTATTCGTCTTCAAAATTAATTTATTGTTAATATGTAGACAAAAAATAGAAGTAAAATGAACAAAAAGTTGATAACGAACTCCGACATTCACCGCCGATTTATGTAATTCGTCACAATATTACGTGAACTCTTTGGTAAACAGTTACACACCCTGGTATATTCCGTCAGTGAACTTATCACTCTACGATCAAAAGGGTTGTTTATCTATCAATATTATGTCGTAAGATACACATGAATGCGTGAATAATCTATAAAGTGGCTTATCGCGTCTGCCTGTAGGTATGTTAAAAATCAATGTCCACGTTCAGCTACAAAAATAAAACGTAGGTATTTCTTATTGAAACAAAAATTGTATTTTTTTTACCTACTGACAAGTGTAACCGTATAAATAATAAACGATTTCCTACTCTATCGAACAAGAATAACAATTCCAGTGAATGGATTGGAACACATTTTCTCTAGAAAATATTTTTAATGTTCTAGAACAACGTTTAAACTTAGACCTTTGTTTAGATTTAATTATAGGAGCCCCCTCACCCCCCTAGAACACCATGTTTAACGATTTTATCTAATTTTTATGCTAGTGTTTATGGAAGCCAGAGCTGCATGGGGGAGATAGTGTTTTTAAACGCGTAACAGGCGCCGGTTAATGTATAGCACTTATCATGTAGTCTGTGTATTCGTTTGCAAAGTAAGTTGCATAAAAAATGTTTTATCTTAAAAGTCTCGGTCTATGATATGCTATAACAGAAGAATAAAATAATTATATATGCTACAAAAGCAGTATAACATTGAAGGTGAAGTTTTTGAAATTAAAAAAAAAATCATACAAAAATAACACTCCCAGTAATTCCTAAATGTTCTAGTTTACGTTCAGATTTTTTATTAACGGCTCCATAAAAAGATTTAATGTAATGTTAAAAAGGAGCTTACATATTTTTATTACATATTATAAGCAGCAGGTTTACTTTACATTATTTTTATGTTATTTAGTTCCCCATATAAAATAAAATTTAATTTAAATTTATTATAATTTGAATCCAATTTCTAGCTTCATTGATTTTCATCCTGTTTTATTTTATGTAAACATTTCTCATACCTTCAACCAAAAAGTAATTTTCATCTGTCAACTATGAGATAGAATAATATCAAGTGCAAGAGCAACAACAAGGGTAATTATAGGTAAGGTTATGTTTTAAATTAAGAGATCAAGTTTAAATTCCAAATTACTAAATTAAATTACTAATTCTGGAACGGGGGGTGAACAATTACGACGAAAGTAACTTATAAACCTTGATTTCACTTTGAATCTTAGGTCTTCGACTGGAAAAAATATCTCTAACCTATGGAAGACTGCAGTTAAATAGTAAATTGTATTTCTGCTGACCAAAAATCAATGAAGTGGGGAGAGGGTTGGCAAAGCGCCACTGACATTCACTTTTTGCAACTCCCTACAACTTATTATAATATTTCATTTCTTTCTTAACTCCCGACGCAAAAAAGCACGGGCGTTATAAGACTTATAAGTTTAACATGTGTATCGGTGTGTCTGTCTGTAGAATCATAGCTCCTATACGGATATAGTGATGTTGATTTAGTTTTATTAGTTTGAAAGGTGACTTGACCGAGAGTTTTCATAACTATAATTGAAGAAAATCTTTTCATACCATTAGCTTTTTTCTAATCATTGTAGGGTTTTCTGAGCAAAGGGTATTTTAAATTTTTAATCTATGCTTGTTTGTGAAATACTAAGCACGGAAGCCACTGAGTAGCTATTAATTTATTAAAATTGGGCAGATTACCGTAAAAAAATAATTCCATTTTGGTAATAGTTGTTTTGTCCAACTTTAGTCAATTAACAATAAAAGCTCAAAGTAATCGCTGGTTTGGATAAATATTGTATACGATTTTATTATACATTCTATTGTAGTTAAAGCGAGTATTTTTACTTAAATAGGTTTTATATATATATTATAATCACAAGCACTCTATATACTTAGACGTCCAAATGAGCTCCGATGGTGTGTATGTGTTATCATTTACATTTAAAAACAACTATTTAACGTACTCAGCTTATGAAACTGGCTCAATTTACCTGAATTCCTTGACTTTGAGACTTGTTTGACTGGCTAATTTCATTTACTTTAGATGCGCGGTGAATTTCTCCGTTTCTGTGAGTAGTTTTGCTCTTTTAAATCCCTATGCCTTCCTCACCCAATCAGTCTTCCTACCTTCTTCTGTTGGTAGGTCCATCTAGCAGGAGGGCCCCGTACTTTACATTTAACGATTGTATTAATTCATAGACAGTCTGCAAGGATGCTCATTTGCAACGAAATTATTGCATAGAAATGGGTTCTGGTTCTAACACCATTTGATTGAGATTGATGTAATTGTGTGATCAATGATATTAGTTTTTTTTTTCTCTCTTTACTGTACCCTTGTTTTATGTAGTAAACGGCGCAAACATGTTAAAAACATTGTGTTATCTATCACACACAGTGACTTCTCCCAGACAACTTTTGTACGGATATTATCAATATTTACCTACATTCAAAACCAAATGGTTCGTGAAACAACCGTTCGTTTATATTTAACAAGAGTACTTACATTTTATGTACAAAAAATTAACTGAATGGGATATAAAATCTTTATTGTGTTTGCACATCGTTTGTTAGCAGTGTTTATATGATAAACATTTAAATGCACGGGACAGTGTTACCATAAATAATCTGTGCTGTGTGTGAAAAAAAGGTAATTCCATAAGCACACAACGCCAGCGTAACAAACATTTAAAATTAGTGGCATGTTATTATTTACAGGCAACATTTGAATAAAACATTTTCTTTCATTCAATCGAGTTTATTCGTATATACATAGAATATTTAAATAAAGGAGGTACACCTTTATTTTTGTCATAACTATAATAACTTCACAATCTCACCCACGGCCGTCTGATCCCAAACTAGGCAGAGCCTGTACTATGGTAACCAGACTGCTGATAAACATACTTATATATTTCTAAATACATACATATTATAGATAAATTACACCCAGACACAGAACAAATTATTGTGCTCATCACACAATTATTTGTCCTGGGTGGGAATAGAACCCACGACCTCTGGCTTAGCGGTCAGGGTAGTGACCCTGACCGCTACTGAGTGGTTAGTGAACCACTAGACCAACAGGCCAGTCATAGAGAAGTAGATACCTAGGTAACCACTCAGTTGCTTCTCGACGTTTTTTTTTGTATGATCAGTTTTTGATGTGAAAATTTCTTTAGGTACGTTGGGCGGTTAGGCACTTTTGGTATGGGGAAAAAGCCTATATAAGATGTATGTGTGTGTGTATGTGTAGGTATATATATATTGATATTTTTCTTTTTTTGTAACTTATGTTTTCACTTCTGACGTGCAGTCCTACGATTGACAGCTTTTTTAGGTTTTTTTTATATATTTACAAAAAAAATGCTCTTTTAAAGTTATTAGATAGATAAGAGAATAGTAATACAAGTGTAGAACGCGTGCAAGGGTGAAATTTCAGAAGTAATTCATACTCGTGTAACACATTAATACTTACCGTATGCTATTCATCTTTGTTTACAACTAGTTTCTAACGGCCAGCAGCTTGCCTATTACATCGATAAAGTATTTTTTGACCTCTAGTGATTGCCAATAGTAGAATACGCTGCGATACTTTCCTCCTTCTTATGGATTAATGTTTAACATTAGTAATCATTTATCCACCATCATAGAATAATTCACACAGTTACACAGTTTAACACCAATTTTCTTTCAAACATTTTTTTTTAATTTCTTAAATGTGATATAAGATTTCGAATTAAGTCGAATGGCGCTATTGTTGTAAAAACTTCTAAATCTAGCTATTCCTATAGATAAGCATTACTATGCAGTACGGACATATAATATATATATATATATTCTGCGGCTTCGTTCATATTGTGCTTTTACAAATCGGATAAAATATTAGTTGATCGCAAATACACAAGTGAACAAGAGGTTACATAGTAATTTGATTCTTTCGGTACCAGTGGACATGATACAAAAAACCCTGACTGGCAACAGAAGGGACTTATGTCTCTATGGTGCTGCGAGCCGTAAGTTTTAAAAACCTTTTAACAGAGATTTCTTGCACTAGTTGCTTGTACTTAAGTTAATATTTAAATCAGTGTGGTTGTTTGTAACAAAAGTAATAGACAATAAATTGGTAAAAGTATCATTAAATTAAGTTGTAGGGCTTCATGGAAAAAATATTCAAATACTTTTGTCATATTATACGATAACCGTAATGCGATAAACATAAATCAATGTTTGTTGCCTACGAACTTTGCCCTGTCCAAACAAACGTTAATAAATAAATAATTTTGTTTTGTGTTAGTTTTTCAGGAAATCAATAGACAATGTCCGACAAACATCCTTCATCATTATTATCATTAACAGTTATCCTTATGGTACATTTTTAAGTGTCTAATGTGTTGAACTAACCTCTTGCTGCCTAGCTTTTATGTTTATCATTTAATACAGTGCCTTAACACGAGCAAGGAACTATGGAAGGGATTACCTTTTGAAATGATACCTTGAAATTTGAATCGGGCAAAGATCGAATTGTACTTCCATTGCTTCGAGAATTGGAATTACAATTATAAATTTGAAGTGGATTAAGTCATAAATCTAATCTAAGGACGGATACTGTAATAAATTGAGGGCGAAGTCGGGTCTATGAAGTGATGACCAATACAGATCGATAATATTTTTTTTTATGGGATAGGAGGCAAACGAGCAGACGTGTCACCTGATGGTAAATAAAACTACCACCGCCCATGAGCCCCTGCAACTTTGCTGCAAGACTGCAAGAGCCACAAATGCGTTACCGGCCTTTAAAAGGTGGGAGTAAGGGAAGTTGGGGCAGAAGGGGAATAGGGGAGAGGGGGAAGTGGAGTAGAGGGAAGGGTTAGGGCCTCCGGTAACCTCACTCACTTGGTAAAAAACAATGAAATCATTGCTTCACTTCCGGTTTTCTGTGAGGCCGTGGTATCACTCCGGTCGAACCGGCCCATACGTGCCGAAGCAAATCTCTCAAACGAATAATATTGTCACAATCGTTACCAGAACCTGGACTGGATTAGGTTAGGACTGGTACAACTGACTCAAAAAGAAAGATCTAGATTCAGTAATGGAAATACATCCTTAGTCAAATCAAATTGGATATTAGAAAAACATCTTGGCATTAATGAACCACAGGATGTTATACCACAAATATTTTGATTACACTCTTTGCATTTTACTGCTCAACAAGCCTTTTAGCAAATGATTTTACTCGACACAGGCTTTCAAAAAACCTTACCTTCCCGTTACTTTACTGACCCTTTGTTATAAAACGAAAAAAAAATATTGTTCTACACTTTTATCCCGTAAAGAGACTTAAGCACTTTGAACACATTTCTTTATAGAAAAAAACTCCTAAAAAATGAGGTTTTCCTCGCAAACGTCCGTCCGGCAGTAGAATTCAATTTCCGGTGTAAAAGTCCAGAATGGACCGGCGAATAAATCGGTAAGCCGCGTATTGACCGAAGCCTTTTACAGAAGATTTGTAGAAAAGGTTATGGGAATGTACGAATATAACCAATATTTGCATTAGCAACTTTAAATATGTGTTTAAAAAAGGTTTTCCCGAGTTTCTAAAACATTTATTGTTTTATGTATGTAAATTTAATATTTTCAAATATAAAATATTTTAACAATGGATGGCCATTTATAAAAGTAGGAGGATCTCAATTGGACTGTTTTTTTGTGTGTATCTTACGCGATATCTTCGCGATCGATCGTTAAAGCGATTTCAATTATCTTTTTTTAATTGAATTGGTTATAGGCATTCAAGATTTGTCCGTATAATCAATTTGGTTGTGGAATATTTTCCACCTTGAGGTGGAATATTTCCTAATTGAAAAGATGGAAAATAAACTGATGAAGAAGTAAGTGATACTTTTTTAAAAGTATTTATTTTGCTATAAATAGAATTATGATTTAAAAAAATGACCGGGTAAAAAACATGGGCTGAAATAGTTCCCTTTTCTATGGAAATAGAAGGATTACAAAAATTGTAATTGGGGAGAATAACCCCTGTCAGTTTTCTAGATTCATATGATTGTATACGTACATTGTAGAAGCATAAGAGGACACACAAGATATCTGCTCTAAAGTCAGGTAAATATAATAAAAATATTGTCTTTAAGTCGTAAAATATTGGGAACGTTATAAATGTACCTATCGTTGTTTCCTTCTAATGTATCATTAACTCACTACTGCATTGGCGTAAAGGTATCCACCGGACACTACTAGCAGAATAATTATAGTTAGATTGTACCAGTAACACGTTTCAAGCATAACGGGTGGTTCTTTGATTAGGACGATTGTTATGTAGATCCTACATGACTTGTTTTGTACTGAATATTCACCTTTCATAATTATCAAATTAAGTACAGAACAAGTAATGTATTTAAAACGTGCAAATTAGGTTTATCTCATAATGGTTTGAACCTATAAGTAGCTCAGTTCAAAAATGAGAATTAAAAAAAACTGCTTTAATATTCCTATTTTATACACCTTAATACCAGCCGTGTTACCCGCCACGACGACGCTGTATTCATTGACACTTTACACTAGAAATTACAATTATTCTTTGAAAAGTTTCAACATACGAGATAACCGACATTCGTAGAAGAATAGCTTTTATTAAATAACTGGTCTCAACATACAACGCAATAATGCTTTCAATTAAAGTCTTCAAGCCTTTATAATAACACGAACATTCAGGCCATAAAACCTGTGACTGCGTAACTGACCTGTACGAAGAACGCTGTGTGCAGTAATAGTAACCTTCCCACGTAGCGTTTAAATTGCACAAAACGCTGCTCGCCACTCTGAAGTGTTGGCGAATCGTGTATTTTTTTGTTTTAAACCGTGCTATGGAATTTTTGCAGACCTCTTATGATCTACTTCGCATCGAAGTAAAGTGCAAGTATCCATAAAGACTTCAGAAGTACAGTCTTCTGCGCCCATCGTGGTTGCAAAGTTTTAGAATGTTTAACAATAAGTTCGAAAGTCGTATTAAACCGTCAGCTTAGAAAGCGTGCAGTTTTGGATGCTCCTTGTCTAGGGTATGATACTTAAAACTTTGTGATAAAATTACATACGTACATACACTCACACCTGCAGTGGTGTATTAAACACCTCATTCACTTAATAAGGGGCAGCCTATTGCGTGGCAAACCTGGCACTTTGCTGTAGCTGGTTTTGGTAGAATCTTAAACTTAAAAGGCTAAGGCTCAAAATTATAAAACTTAAGGTTTACACCAAACAAACATCTTTACATATAAAAAATCGGCCAAAATAATTACCTTTTTCTATGTTTGCCCGCGATGTACTCCTAAACTAATGAACAAATTTTAATGAAATTTTGTATACTCTGTATGCAATATGGTCCAACTTGACAGATATGTATAAATTTATACTCACAATATTTTTTATTGCAAATTACTTAGTCACAACAACGCGTGGCCGTGTAGCTAGTAGGTAAATATACATATGATTAAATGAGACACCGCATAGCGCCCGCAATCTCAAACACGCGAACATTAATTGACTCTAATTAGAATAATTCTTCCGCCCTTTTCATAGCCACATACACCCGAGTGAAATTAAAACGGGTGCATTGTACACTTATGGCGTTGAATCTGGGAAATTTAATTTACGGCAGGAAACACGTTCCGCTGACGAAGCCTTTTAATGAATAGAAATGTAATTGTGCACTACATTGCATGCGAAACAATCTTTGTATTTCACACGCCATTACATAGCCATTAACACGTGCTTAGCTGTTGGATCGTCGTCTCGAGTTTGTTTTAAATTTTACTGTATATAAATTACTGATTTCATGAATTTAAACCAAAGGCTGAGGATCCGGACTTGCAATCAAAGATTTAAAGTTTAGAACCCAACTAGAACATTGCTGACGTGAACATATGAATTTAAGGACTATTAATATGTCATCTCTAAATAGAATAATCGTCGGAGAGCCATGCTTCGGCACGTATGGGCCGGCTCGACCGGAGTGATCCCACGGCCTCACAGAAAACTTTCGCAGAGTGTGTGAGGTTACCGGAGGCTAAAACTTAACTCAACTACTAAAAATATATATAAGGAATTATTAATTCTATTAGTAATTTTTTTTAAAAGTTTATCACTTTTGAGTTAAAATGAAAAATAGCAACGGTAATAGCCGTTCACACATAAAGAGTTGCTAAAACTTTATTTAATAAAATACAAACTAGTCTGCCAGAGTATTTCCACATAAGAAGCCATAGAAGAACATATCTTAAAGGAATTACAAAAATAACAATTCACCGCATATGTATATCCCACTAATATTATAAATGTGAAAGTTTGGATGGATGGATGGATGGATGGATAGATGAATGGATGTTTGTTACTCTTTGACGCAAAAACCACTAAACTGATTGCAATGAAACTTGGTATGTAGATAGTTGGAGACCTGGATTAAAGCATAGGCTACTTTTTATTCCGATATTCCTACGGGATCGGGGCTTACGCGGGTGAAACCGCGGGGCGCTGCTAGTTGTCTATAAGAATATAAAATTAGCAACAAGTTTTCTACTCAAATAGCTGAACCCTAATAACACGACGCAAACAATAAGTACTACCTATAATCTGCTGAACCTAGATCGCACCTCTTAGATATGACTGAAGTAAATGTGTTGCACAAGTTGACAGTAATGATCGCGTATTACATCACAGCTTTGCTTGCGAGTGACATGCGAAGGCAGAACGATTAAATTGAAATACGAACACACTTCTGAATGTTTATTTTTTTGTTGAAAGGAAGTCGTAGAACTTAATTTGAAGTCACATACAGGTCAGATTTGGTTGATCTCTTCCACTATATCCCACTAATATTATAAATGTGAAAGTTTGGATGGATGGATGCTTGTTACTCTTTCACGCAAAAACCACTGAACCAATTGCGTTGAAACTTGGTATATAGATAGCTGGAAACCTGTATTAACGCATAGGCTACTTTTTATCCCGATATTCCCACGGGATCGGGACTTACGCGGGTGAAACCACGGGGCGCTGGTAGTTTTTTATAAATTGATATCTTTGCTTTCAGAGATAATTATTTTTTTTCTGCTGGCATAAAATTGAACTTAGCAAAGAATTGAAGAGATAGTTTAAATAGGACTGTTGGTCTTCCAAAGGCGGAAATGCGACCATGATTAATTAAGTTGTTGATAACAAAGGCTTCGTCGAAGTTTGGTAAACAAACTATTTGCATTTTTTTAAGCTTGTGAATGTCAGCTATTAATCAAAGAAATATAATAACATAGGAGAAAAAACTAACTGAACTTACCTTGCTTGTTAAACTTGGTCTAGTGGTTAGTGATATTCAGACTGCTGAGCCAGAGTTCGTGGATTGGATGTCCACCCAGGACAAATAATTGTGTGAGAAGCACCATCATTTTGTTGTTTCTCGGTGTAATTTATCTATAATATGTATTTAGTAATATATAGGTATGTTTATCAGCATTCTGGTTACTATAGTGCAGGCTCTGCGTAGTTTTTGATCAGATGACCGTGTGTGGGATGTCTCAAGTTATTGTTATTATTTATATAAACCCTCCCATCTAAACATAAAAATGAGCAGTATAATTTGTTCAAAACGGATAAGCGAAATGGTATCGTATTTTTACCTTATACCTTGCTATTACATCTAGCCTTCCACTAGTATATTTCTTTTCTAATATAGTAATATTTTAAGAAGATATTTCAATTAAAAAATAAGATAACAAAACTGTTAATGGATACTTTCGATAAAACGTTTTATCGCTCAATCGATAGACCATACCGAGCGCATCCACATTCTTATTTTACTTTTTTAGAAAAATTGTCAGCTATATATAATAACGAGTATTATGAAATTAGGAACATCTTGTATTTTTTACCGTAGCAACACTGGCTTGCGTCTGTCAACACCCCATTCCACCACAAAGGCGAGAGAAGCGAAGCTAAATATTTTATAAGATGTATTTTTCTGGGAAATACATCTGATTCTACGGAGATAGAAGACACAGTTGGATAGATGCCTTATGTTCAATATAAATTATTTCGCCACGTCTGGCTACGAAATAACTTAAAATATGCTGAAAATTGTTGTACAGTTTTTTAAACCTTTTTAATTTACTTTATAATCGTAAAATTAACAATAAAATAGATTTGACAACAGCAGTATCTCGTACAAAATGTACCAAATTTATCGTTTTGATGTTTGCTAAAATTATATTGATATTTACCTATTGACACCCTATTTGGCGCAGCGGTAGAAAACACGACTACAACATCAGGGTCACTTGTTCAATTCCCGCACTGTCCACATATTTATATGCATGAATTCAATTCAGGAAAACAACATCTCAAAACCAGAATGGTTCGCGTTACTGCTGGAAAACTTGAAAATATCTCGAAATTACCGTACAACGGCTGGAATCTGGCCATAACTGTCGTTCACAGGTTTACATAATTTGTAGGTCCGAGGAAATAATATATATTTGAACATGTGTTATGTTTGTTCATAAGCTGTTGTGCAGTCTAAAATGTATGAATGTATGATACTTCTACTGAAAGACTGGTGTACAAATAAAGTGTTATCTATCTATCTAAATCAAAAATGTATCACATATTTATTGTTGAATTTATAATTTGTTTTATAATAAAAAATGCCTGCTACACTTTATTTCGCCATCTTTATTTTTATTCAACGATACACACGTCACGTGAACAATGCAGTAGGGTTGTATATATTTAGATGTTGCCACACTTCAAACCATAATATTTCTAACATTTAGTAACAAAAGAGTATGGAAAAGACGTGTTTTTATTTATCTGGATGAGGTTTTAGAGTTTTTAGTGTGTACATGCAAGTATTGGTAACGAGGTTTACACAACGACTGAACTTAACTTGGGGACTTGAATGCATTGCGATGCCTCGTAATAAAATACTTAGAAATATGCGTCAGAATTACCACTACAATATTTCCCCTTTAAAAAAATATACTTCAATTATTAGTAAAGTGCTCAGGTACTGATAAGTGTTAACTTTAATATTTAAGACTTTTCCTTATCACTGATTGAAATGCCATATTGCATGTAAGTAATATAAAAAAAATATATAATACATATAATATTTCTCCAATTGACTATTATATATTATACTACCACCGTCACAAATACAAAATCACCCAATGAATTTCACAGACTTAAAAAAATAACAAATAACTTGTAAACTTAACGTAGGTCAGAAATGGTTTCGTAATCATTTTTCTTCACCACATATTATAAAACAAAGTCCCCCGCCGCATCTGTCTGTCTATCTGTCTTTCGCGATAAACTGAAAAGCTGCTGAACGGATTTTCATGCGGTTTTCACTAATAGACAAAGTGATTCATGAGGAAGATTTTGGTATATAATTTGTACCCATGCGAAGCCGGGGCGGGTTGCTAGTAAATTATAATTATGGAATAACTAACGTTTCTAAAATAAAAATAAAATCTTATCTAAACTAAACCTTAGACTAAAATGTTTTAACCTTTGACATAGTATGTACATACATACATATATTTAATATTTGGTTAGGTATATATCATACTAATCATTATGTTCCCCTTCACGTTAAACTGTCTGTGATAAAATGGAAGATAGGCTTCACTATACCACCTACTCGTCAATACTCAGTAATGATTGAAAGCCTCTGACATTTAACTTTACCAAAGGGTAAAAAAGAAATTAGTGAAACAATATGTCAACTTGATGAAAGAAAATTAGTTCAACGTTATATAATTCTAAATGTGTTTTTGATTTTTCCAAGAGTTTATCTGAGAACATATTATTATAGCGTGAAAACTGCTGAAATGTTGAACATGTTTCATTGATAAATTAAAAATTAATATATAATTTTAATAATAATATAATTTTGGGACATTATTACAACACGTTATCTAGACTCAAATAACGCGTAGCCTGTACTATGAATAAACCTATTAGTTTTAGCTATTTAAGTATATACATATACTAAAGGTAAGATATTTCCATCTAGGAATACCCAATGATCTGTCAGTTTTATAATAAGGACATTAAGATTGAAAGGCAGCCGCTCCCTAATATAATATTGTAGCACACCGACCTCATTGATGTGGTAGTCCGCTGGCGCGTAACGCTGGTTTGTCAGGAAGTAGCTAAGTGGAAGGTATCGTTTACATAATATATTTTGTTTAAATTTGATAAATAATCCAGTCAATTTAGACACGCAAAGATACAATAATTCGCATAGAGCTAAAAATTGGTAGAAATGTTCTGAACACCATATGTGAAATCTAAAAAGTCCCCATCGACCCCGTGGAAATAAATGTATTCAAGGTCAAAGGTCACAAAAATGGTTTTTTGGTTTTTTCAGCCAAACGATAAGTTATTTGATAAAAATTACTTAAATACTGTTGTTGATCATGCAATTATTCTACAAAAATTGTTCTTTCATTTTTTTTCCCTAAGATTAACCAGTTCTGAGCAAAAGCGAATCAAAAATTTACTAAAGTTGTATTCTCCATAATATGCACACGTTTAGTAGCGTCGCCGTTTTGTGTGTATGTTACGCGATATCTTCGCCATTTGTAAACCGATTTAAATGATTCCTTTTTTACTTGAATCGATTGTACTCAAGGTTGGTTTCGTTCAAATTTGAAGCAAATATTCAACCTCTAAAGGTGAAAAATTAAGGGCTCAAGATTACAGCTTATTACAATTTATCATGATTTTGGCGCATTAAAGTCTGTGAGTCTTTTTTATAAAAGTTAAATTCTTAACATCTGTACCTTTTTAAATAGCTAATGAACCAAGAAAGTTAGGTAAGTAATTTGTACGCAACACTCCATAGATTTTTTTTAGAAACTGATCGTTTATTTTCTTAAAACGTGATTTATTCACGAAAATGTTAGAACATTTTTATAGATAATCGCATGATCTACAATTTTTGCTTAATCTACTTTATGATAAAACTTATCGTTTGGCTGAAAAATGCAAAAAAAACATATTTGAGAACTTTGACCTTGAATAACTTTTTTTGCACACACGAGATCGGTGGGAACTTTTCATATTTCATTTATAATAGTGTTCTCAACATTCATACTAATTTACAGCTGTATGTGAATTGTTGCAAGCTTATCCCTATTTTTCTAGCTATTTTGACCGGACTAAAAAAAAGTTGATTTGCAAAGAAAAGGCAAGAGAAGACTTCAAGTTTTGCCTGCCGCCCGGTGTGGTCGTCCGGAGGCTTTCATGAAGATTTTAAGTGTATTATCATAAATGATATTGTGACATTAGTGTGCTCTCCAATATAAGTTTACCTTTAAATAACTAGAATTTTATGTTTTCTTAAAGACACCACTTTCCCGAAATAAGAGAGGGTTCTCTGGAAGCCAAGTGCACATAAGTAGCACAGCAGCGCTACCATATTGTTACACAGGCTCAACACAAACATAACAGAAGTATACAAATTAATGTAATATTATTAATTTCCATATACATGCGCTTGTAAATCACGGCATTTGATGTAAAGGTCACAGCGCTTAGTACATGTTAAATAAATTCAGGTTTCTACAAGGCTACCTTTGATTTTTATGAAGACGGTGCGTGTTTTGTCACCTGTCGCTGGCAGATACGTAAGATTATTTACCCAGGGCACACCCTCCCTAAACCATCTTATGTTTCGTACCGTAGGTAAATTGATGAAACGAAATACTTATACATAGGTTTAGTTTTGACAGTACATCTCCGCACTAGAAAAAAGAAATACAAAATTTCCATTTAAATTGTTTTTTCAGGCTTGTTTATCGGCAATAAATAATGAATCTCAAACATTACTCTATTTTTGCGAAAAGCTTTTGTATTTTAAGTAGCTTAGATATGCTTCTATTTCGATTAGCCCATGTAAGAAGTTGTCTCAAGGTTAGCCAAATATTTTTTGTGGAAATTGTGGTGGGGTTATTTTTATCATATTTAGGTACAACTAATTATGTAAACAAAAATGTTGAAAATACATTTTGACCTACTTCTTTTATTGTCATAAAAAAACTCGTGATTTTATGTAGATGGTGAAATGGCTGTAGTTTTTGTCTTCCCTAGCGGGAGAAACCCATGAGTTTGTGCATGTGTGTATGTTTATATAAAATGGAAAAGGTTAGTTAAAAAACAAATCACGTATTCTAACACGTAGCCAGCACCCAGTTTCAGTAAAGTCAGCAGTTAGTCGCACGTACAAAGCTTACAAAACCTCTTTTCGATTCTATGTACAACCCGAAAGGCAACATCAAACTTGTTCACACAAAAGCCTGCCAACGATAAAACACACAAAAAAGCAACAATTCAGGCCGCCATTTACCACGAACGCACCTCATATAACCCTCCCCTTGCCTACACGTGTTTTCCTAGTTTTATTTCTTACGGAACTTAAGCAAAATGTCAAGTCGCTGTCACGCTTCGGGTTAGGCCACGGTATTGCAACAATTCTAAATATATTTGGTAGTGTTATAATTTTGACATAATCTTTGCGCCTCAAGCCCGTAACATTCGTGTTTAACCTGTAAAAAATTTAATATGTAATTTGTAGTATAAGTGGGATAGAAAAATCGTCCATCATTTGCATACTGATGTATGAACGGGTTACGTGAACTTTCTTGAGAAAATGGAAACGGGTTTTATTATTTTATTCCTGTGTTGAATTGTTAACAAATTAACAGTAAATTTGTAAATATAAATTTTTATTATATCTGCATTACTTTTTACTTTATGATGCGAAACAAGCTTACAGTTCATCTAGTATTAACAGTTAATTTAAGCAGTATTGACTATGTTTTGTAACAGTTCAGATAGCAGAAATAAAGAAAAAATATAATTTTAATTCTCAGTTGTAGTACTGAGTCTGACAGCAGACGTCCCCTATTCCGTGTGAACACACAGAATAGCGTGTGTATAGGCGTGTTACTCCTCTACTTACAACTTCAAAGATATAAAGAGATTTGAGAATAATAAATATGTGTAAATTTTACATTTTACACTGAGAAGGTGAGCAACTTCTGAACCTTCTTCGTCTCTTAGGTACGAAAACTAAATATGCAAATAAATAACTAAATTAAGGGAAAAGTACAATGTATTTTTCTTTGACACTTTGTAAATTTAAGTAAATACAACGACAAGCTCATTATATATTTAGTGCCAGCGGCCTCAACAATGACTAGGCCCTCAACCTTTCTCAATTGCCTTCATTACAACAATAATTTTTCATAATATTTTTTTCTTATAACAAAAATCAAATAAGAAAATTTATTAAATGAGTAATTCGGGACTTAATCGTGATAATATTTAAAAGGTACAATAACTTTTTGGTTACCCGACATTTCGATCGAATTGCACCGATCGTGGTTACGAATGGACTAATGAGAGCTCAGCGACGCCTCCGTGAAGTGCTAGTTTCAGCAACTTTACATCTTCTCCTGCTTTGTCCTTCTCATAATTCCAGAATGGTTCATTCTTCGTTCGCTGTCCAAGCTGTAAACCTCTGGAACGCGCTTCCACAAGAAGTCAGGATGTCCACTAAACGGTTCACTTTTAAGGTTAAAGTACGCAATCTCTACAGAGATTTATTGGCGGAATCATCAGAATAACACTTTACAAGTGTCCTTATCATTTATGTATTTGTATTTATATATGTATATACGCATGTACATATATTTACTATATATGTATGTATATCTAGTAGTAGGCTTAGTTACGTAATACATTTTTTTTTAATTCATTTATCTTATGAGTATTAAATATACACCTGCCACACACAGTTCTGCATCACCCAAAGTTTGACTGGAAGAAAATGCCTATGGCATTAAGTCCGCCTTTTGCAATGTATTTGCAGGAAGTATTAATAAATAAATAAATAAGAAAATTTACATAAGTTTTTTTTTTACTCACAATCCGTTCATTACCTACCGTTTCACTGAACTGTCAATTCATTGCAATGTGTCTTTCATCGTTACCATATTCATTTTATAAAATGTGGTGCAAAAGCGACTACACACAGGTTGCGCCCCGCTTCGGATAACTCTTACGGTTTAGTGTTAAACTAATAATCTAGTCCGTAGTCGTTATTGGTATAAAGAAGTTTGGTTTATTTACTAACTAACCTCTTTATTAGTATAAAAAACCCTTCAATAATGAAATAAATACCCACATTAGAAATTTAGTTACCTCTTAATTTCAAAATGACTCAAGATTTATCTGATAATTCTATTTAACAAAATATTTTTTTTTTATTAACAAGTATGAATACCAATCGTACGTATTAAGTTAGAAATGACAGAGAATTAAAAAAAAAATCTTTGTAAATGAACTTTCTTTTACAAAAGCCCTTTACAAATCGTAGATGTCACCTTTTATTCGGAAAAAAAAACAATCAGTGATGAATAAAGAAAAACTAAATTAGCTAGAACGAGCACCTTTTGAACAGACAATGCCAGAGATATTTAACAAATTGAGTTTATCCAATACCATTGTATGACAAAAACCAAAATGAAAGACTATTATAGACATTGTTACTCAACTAATGATTTTTTAGGTACCGAGGTACTATGTATTGTATTTCTTTTTTTAATAGACAGACTAGCTGTTCTCTGTTTTGCTTCGCTCGCGTGTACATATTTATATATTTTTTTATTTTTTATTATATTATTTTTCTAAAGTAAAAGTAGCCTAAGTTATTCCTTATAACGCCTGCTATCTGCAAGTGAAATCGTCTAACCCGTTACGCAAATAAGATGGAACAAACAGACAGAGACAAAAATTAAAAAATATATTTGTTGGTAAATGTACTGTGTAAATATTCGGATGCATTTAGTAAAATTATGTTATTATGATGAATAGACTAGCTTTTGCCCGTTGCTTCGTTTGCGTAAAATTTATTTTCCTATCCCTTGGGAACAATCATCATCATCGCTTGATTAGTTAAGGCGTGAGCTTAGCGTTAGCTCTGGGGAAGTGATGACGAGTAGAAGTTTCCATTCGATAAAAAATTGAGTGAAAGTGTAAAAAAAAACAAACAAACTCACTGTCTCATTTATAATATTAAAAAATAAAATATTTTTTTTTTTTTTAAGTTTTACGGTTTTTTGTAAAGAAACAATAATGACGCAAATACTGTATTAAAGGCTAAACAATAATTCGGAAATGAAATCGTGTGGCGTTGCGTAATATGAATAAATATGAAATGTATACTACGCTCCGTGTAATCCAAAATTTTGTGGCGGTGGCCATCTTCGATTTACAATGATGCCACACACTTGTGAGACATAACTATTATCATCAGAACTAAAGGTGTGTACCAAATTCCAGATCAACTAATCAACAGAAAGGGGATAAGATTTCAATTACTGAAATAACAAAACAAACAAAATACATCCGTTTAAATATGAATTACTTGAATTTAGTTAGGATACCGTTATTTCTGGGTGTGACAAATGAAAGTTTAAAGACGAACTAATCGCCTTTTATATTGATTTTAGCATAAATGTTTATAAATACAATGTACGTAACGTACAACGATACACGGCAGGAGGGGTAGACCAAAAAAATGCTGGCTTGACGTCGTAAGGGGTGATATGCGTGCCAATGGACTTACTATCAGGTATGCCGAAGATCGTGCGAAGTGGAGAAGAAAAGGTAGGAAAGCGGACCCCGGGCACCGAAGCGGAAGCTTCAGTTGTAACCGGGATTCATCGCGATGATGATGATGTTGTTTATAAATACAACGCACGAAAAAACTCATTGGAGTGGTTTAACATAACATAAGGTTAAGTCCTGAGTTCTATATTTAGATTTCTGTGGTCCTAGCTAACTTGTTTACTAGTCGCGAAAATAAAACATTAACGGTATAAAGTTTTAAAACAAGTACCATTCAATGTTTGCATTTAGATTGCTATCTTATAGATTAGATAAGACAATTATAACGACGTGAGTTGGCGGGTGAGGAGAATAAAAACGTGATTTTCACACAGTATTTTACTACACTTAATAAAACACAAAAATATACTCTGAATAATCATTAGAAATCTTCAATCAAGCTTTAAATCGCAACACTCCACAGAACACGTGGTGCACCCACAAGATGCCTATCGATTCTGCCTTTTCAGCGGCCTATCTGAATTGTATCTGTCATCCGTCGCACACCAGCGCTCGGTGTTGCGTCAGTGTCTTAACTTCTGACACTTTATTAATAATGTTGCCAGCTAAAATAATCGTTGCGCCGTCAACTATATAGTGATGCAATACTTACGCCTGGTTTTTAAAAGGCTGATTAACCCAAAAATGGACTAATCGTATGTCAAATCCCTTGTCAAGTATATATTGAGATTAACAGACACTTTTTCATATACAGACGGACGTTAGGTAACACTACGCAGTTAGAGAGAACTAACAAGGAAGGAGAGACTTCCACTTTGTAATGGCACACTTTACAAAAAAAACATAAAAAATAAAACAACATTAACTTTAATTAATTAACAGACATCTGACAACATTTCGAGTAATGTTCCGTTATTCATCGCCTTATCAACTATTCTAGTCAAAATATTATATATTTCAACGGCACTTTACTCCATCTATAACTTGATATTTATTTCAACAGATTTTTGAACTTAATATTTACGCCCTCAGCTGGACACTTTCGATTTGACCACTATATAAAATACTCCTTAGCTTTACCCTCCATAAATAGCTTAAAAAAAAAAAAAATTGAATCGAATATTAAATCGAATTATAGTAAATTCTACAATGACGTAAATTTACACCACAGAATCCAATACAAACAACATTCAATAGCGGAATACCAAACAATAATTTAACCCTTTTTCCACATTTACAGAAATTCAATTTGTATATACCGCACTTTTACACGCTGTAATGTGACATTAGTAAAAATAAACGTAGGGTAGAACCACTAATAACACGTCTATTTGGCACCGGGAAATTGCTAAATCGCTGCCGTGGCTATGACAAACAAAGGCCGATATAAAAACGAGGAAGATAAAAGAGGTGGGGTAGTGACAAAGGTTTTGTTGCGGTCGCGAATGCGTGAGCAATACGTAATAACGCTGCGTTCCAACTTGTTTGTTTATGTCCGTTTTTGACAAAGGTATTTTTACTATAGTGCTGATGTCTATTTCGTGGTTAAATACCGATGCATGTATTTTTACTATAGTACTGATGTCTATTTCGTGGTTAAATATACCGATGCGTCAAGTATGCCGGTTCTAGATTCTGAACTACGTCAAGCGCTTATAAATCAGGAAGTACTAACTTCTAAACTTTCGCGTTTCATGATATACTTAACTATGTATTTATACAGGAATTAACGCGATTACAAAATAGGCATAACATACCTCTGAATTGCCTGACAATCTGACTGAGTGATGTTTATTTTGCAAAAAAATATATTTAAAGTAAGAAAAGTTGTTTACATACGTGATGAATCACTAGTACCAATATTTTCTTGTCCTACAAATATGTTGTAGTAATTTTTTGATAAAATTATCTAATTTCACCTTCATCACTAAAACAACGTCCCCCGCCGCGTCTGTCTGACTGTCTATTCGCGGTAAACTGAAAAACTATTGAACAGATTTTCATGCGGTTTTCACTAATAGACAGAGTGATTCATGAGGAAGGCTTAGGAGTATAATTTGTACCCGTGCGAAGCCGGGGCGGGTTGCTAGTTTTAGTATAAGCAGTCACCGACTAGTTAAGTTTACCCTTTGCACGTTTGCAACACCGGAATATCAGGCGTTTGCTAAACAGTAAAAACCGTTTAACATCGTTTTTGAAGAATCTCATACTGTGTTTAAGTTGACATACAATTTCTGTCATTATTATGTAAAAATTAGTAGTAACAATAACAAAGCATTATTAACATTATCATCAATTACACAAAGACCGATATTATGTAGCAAAATCAAACACACATGTCAACAGCATAAAAGTATAGCAAAAATCGAGCTATATAACAAATAAAAAAAATCAAATTGATTTTAAACTTGGTCTATATACCTATGTTATTGAGTGAGATACGGCGAAATTCAAATTCAAACTGTTTATTTACGTAAATATTTTGTTATTGATCTTTGGCTTAAATAGCCTTACCAAAACCATTCACAACATTAGAACCTAATCGGTAGGTACTCCTTATTGTGCGGTAAAAATAAATAGCTCATGGAATTGCGGGATTATTTGATACCTTATTAATTTGAATTAGGCCTGTGTAATTCCTCAACTGTGTGGTCTCCCTTTCGCAGGAATTTAACGTAATATAATTACGTGCGGTTCTTTTGGGGGAAGTTGTAAGACATTAATTTGAAGCATTATATAGTGAAGTATTTGGTAAAGGTATACATTTTGAGATACGCTCACAATTGTCTATGGAAATGCGTATTTTGCCAATAAAAAAATTTCAAATCTCACATTTAAAATAAGACTTTAGAAGAAAGAAGAGAGAAGAAAGATAGAGCTAAGTTTGATCTTATCATAGATAAACATATGTATAAAGTTTGTCGCAATGCAGATGACGGATTTCTTATTTAAAGTGTTGATTGATAAAGCAAACCCTAAGGATCTCGGTAGGTGGTTTCTTACATCGCCTGTGACGTGAACAAGAATATCAATTTGAGTCCCAGGTATCTCAAGAGAGAGCTATCTGAGAGTTACCTTTTACCAAATATTTAAATGTTTTCTTTTAAATAATGGGTACTTAAGGGGCTACCGGTAGTAACCTTAGCACCTATAGTCTGAGCGCGAGTTGAATACAGTCAGCGTGTAAGATGAAGTGCGGAAGCATCTCCCCCCACCCCCCACCGCCCGCAAACCTCGCTTCGTACGCCCGCAAACCTGCCCACAGTGTAGGAGCCAGCCAGCGACTACTATAGAAATCTTAGTCGACAACCAATCTCACATTATTGCACATTGCCGACAACTGGGGTCCTATCTTTTCCCTTTCTATAGAGAAATTTTATTCCAACAGAAACCATTACTTTACTAGAACTTCTGGATTTACTGATTAACCGCTGCCTCCTACAAGTTGAACTTGCTCACACAGTTTTTTTTTTTTTTTTTTTTTTTTTTTTTAATTTATTTAGCGCTTAAAAGATACATAATTCACATTATTTTTAAGATACTGTAAAACCACTAGGGTTTGTAGTAAGTATCGTTAGTTTGTAGTAATAAGTTGAGTGGTCCCGATGTCCTATCTCATCAGAGTTTAGTATACCTTATTCTTCTATCGTAATTATCAAAGGTTTATTTTTAGATGGTGCCAACGGGTTAACAAACTAAGGGTGGTCAACTTACTTACAGATTTCTCTCCAGATTTTATATTTCATTCGTATGACAGTTCTTTACATTATTTTTCTTTTCTTTTCCAGGTTAACATCGTAGTGGTGATTACAGTGAAAATGCAAGTGACTTAAGTGTGAGTGTCAGAATGAAGACCGCCAATTTGGTGTTGACACTTATATGTGTCATTTCGCTCACCCGCACGCATGCCAAAACAGGTTTGTTTGTTAAGACTAACATTTGTATTTTTTTAATAGTAATAACCATAAACTTAGTAGTTAAGTTTATGGTAATAACCGTCTTAATAATACAATCACTATTTAATTATACTTGTAATAGTGATATATTCGATACGTCACACTGTAGCAGATTTTTGACAAGATATTACTATTTGAAAGATAGTATCTTCTATCCAAATACTCATGTGACAGTGTCATTTTAACATCTTAAAAATCCACTACAATTATATTTTGTAATTACTACATTACTAGACTAAATAAGATCATTTTTAAAATCCTTGTTTGGCAATCCGTAATCAAAAAGATACATAGAAACACTAATGTTTAAATTATGACCGATTCTTGTTCTATACGCATTCGCTGGCCATACATTAAATGTTATTCATGAAATCTTACTAACATTATAAAAATTTGCGGGGATGTATGGATATTTGTTACTCTTTCACGCAGAAACGGCTGAGCGGATCTGGATGAAATTTGTCACAGAGATAGATTATAATCTGGAATAGCACGTAGGCTACTTTTTATTCCGAAAAAATGTATGAAACAAAGTCACGGGCAACAGCTAGCGATTCATACTTAAGATTATTATCTACAGCATTTGCATTTGATATGTTTTCTAACGTTTTTTACCATAGACTCCTGATCTAATTGAGGTATATAGAAAAAATACTGAAGGTTCTATTTTTAAATATTGTTAGTAACAAATCCCTACTTTACAGAAGAACTTAGAATAGAACATCTAAAAACTTTCAACTAAACTAAAAACTAGAAATACTTTACAAGGCGAGAATGAAAATACCATGTATTAAGCTTTTTATTGAGCGCTCTCTAACATTTAGTTTAAAATAAGCCTTCTAACTCATATAATACAATATATAGGACATTTATTCTGCCTCGGTCGATGGCTCCAAGCTATCATATGTCACTGAGGGTATCTTTCTATTAACCCGCCAACTTTAATTTACGATCCCTTACGGAAACTTACGGTCTCTAACGGAAATTGACGAATTCGCCCTTGTATCCTTTTGACCTGACAACCAATAATGCAGTTGTTAGTTCAATGATTCCGAAGCTCCAATTAAAATGAAACAACAAGCCATTACAGTGGATTCCAATCATTCTGTATTGGAATTGATGTAGACATATTGACATGCAATTTTCCAAGATTGATATTTTAATAAAGCAGCAAGTGTGTTTACTTTTGCTTTGTATTCAAAGCTGTTCAGAAAATACACCGTTATAACATACACATTAAAACTAATAAAAAAGAAATATATATCGGGCTATTTACATGCATGCGTCATAAAATTCCTCCGCATCGTCGCCTACTGGCAGTGTTCCCAGAAGGCTGGCAGCATTGCCACGTTGAATGGCAATGCTAATTCTCTGTGCAAGAAAAAAGCCCGCCTTCTGGACACGAGAAGTGTCGATCAGTCGCTTAGCTAATTCCTTATAAACGGAACGAGCACTCGGACCCCATGACCCTAGCATAATATACTTAAAATTTTCAAAACACAAAAAAAAAATTATTGGCTTGGCATTATTGACAACATGCGTTTTACCCTAAAATATGAAAAAAATATTAAGATCACCATCGTTGTGTGTGGCTGGCTAAAATTTTTAGTTGGTATTGTTATAAATTTTAGCGGGTTCTTTAAGGAACATTGCTGGTATACTTTATTGATATACATTACTTATTGTGACTTACTTTTAAAGGACAAACAGTGTCTATTCCAAAGAATGTCTATTTGGAAGCACATTTGGATGTACTCGTAGTTACCCCAATATCTGTACCGAGGTCTTGATTATAGTACTAGCAATTCCTTGTGACTTCACTCGCGTGTACATCACTACATATTATAAAACAAATTCGGCGGAATTCCTGTGCTGATTCTTGTGCGGGATAGAGTCCATAATAAAATAATTAATTAAAACAAAGTCCCCCGCCGCGTCTGT
Source organism: Euplagia quadripunctaria (assembly GCA_963859945.1). NCBI lineage: Eukaryota > Metazoa > Arthropoda > Insecta > Lepidoptera > Erebidae > Euplagia > Euplagia quadripunctaria. The sequence continues at coordinate 20,717,755 of OY982567.1, forward strand.
CTGTCTGTTCGCGGTAAACTGAAAAACTACTGAACGGATTTCCATACGGTTTTCACTAATAGACAGAGTGATTCATGAGGAAGGTTTAGGTGTATAATTTGTTAAGATTTTGTTAAAATTGATTAAAATATGTTGATGATTGTTGAAGATGTCTCTGCTACCTGTGCGAAGCTCGGGTGGGTTGCTATTATTTATAAATATATTGCGCGGAACCCTAATTTTTTTTCCAAAATAAAAGTAGCCTAAGTTACTCCTTATAACACCAGCTATCTGTCAGTGAAAGCCCCGTGGAAATTGATAAACCCGTTCCGGAGATTAGCCGGAACAAACAGACAGGCAGACAAAAATTTTAAAAGACAGCAGACAGATTTTTATGTATAGGTATTGTGTAAATAACTGTATGAGCTTAAAAATCCAATCTTATTTTGACATTACAAACAGACACTTCAATTTTATTTATTTGTATTGATAGTAATTGTAGTAAATAGCACGTAGGTATACTATATAAAATCTATTCTTTAACAATCTGAGTTTACTGTCGCCTGATACTTTTATATAATTCCCTAGCTAAGAAATTTTGTTATTCATTTCTGATCTTTTAATAAAAATTAAATCTCTTTATCCTGCCCAGATTAAACTTTCTATAGTGTACATCCTACTAATATTATAAACGTGAAAGTTTGTGAAGATGTATGGATGTTGGTTGCTCTTTCACGCTAAAACTACTAAACCGATTGCGATGATACTTGGTATGTAGATAGCTGGAAACCTGGATTGACACATAGGGTACTTTTCATCCCAATATTCTCACGGCATCGGGACTTACGCGGGGGAAACCGTGGAGCGCAGCTAGTATAATATATGTTTATGATACCTATATAATATATGTAAGTATACATATAGTTAACGCAGTACCTTTATACAGTGTTTTCTGTTCTAAAAATAGAATACAGTCGATTATATACGCGGCGGCCTGCGGTTTCACCCGCGTAAGTCCCGATCCCGTGGGAATATCGGGATAAAAAGTAGCCTATGCGTTAATCCAGGTCTCCAGCTATCTACATACCAAGTTTCATCGCAATCACTTCAGTGGTTTTTGCGTGAAAGAGTAACAAACATCCATACATCTTCACAAACTTTAACATTTATAATATTAGTGGGATTAGTACGATTAAAGACTAGTCGTTCCCCACCCGCGTTTATTGTCACTGCTCCACTCCTATGGGTCGTAGCGTCATGTTACATAACTTATACTATTCCTCATGAATCTGGCTATCATATACAAAAAGACTATTTCGAATCCGACTGGTAGTTTCAGAGATTAACGCATTTAAACAAACATAAAAAATCTTTGGCTTTATTATATTAAGTATAATAATAGTATGGATTTTACTCCTTGTGTATTTTGGGGATGGCCTGTGTAATCTACACCCTACAGTCTATGTAATCTGAGGTTCCTATGTAAATGGCATGCAGTTGATGAGGATTTGGCTTCGTACAGTGTTTGTTAACTGAATAACTGATCCTCTTCAAATATCCCATTACCAATTCACTTAGAGAGCATCAGACGCGTTTAAATCAAAAGGATTTATAGAAATACTACAATGCACTACATTTACTTCGTATTTTATAATGTATTATCATCACTACATATTAAAAAACAAAGTTCCCCGCCACGTCTGTCTGTCTGTTCGCGATAAGCTCGAAAAGTAATGAACAGATTTTCTTGCGGTTTTCACCAATATATAGAGCAATTCATGAGGAAGATTTAGGTATATAATTTGTTAAGGTTTTGTATAAATTGGTTGAAATATGATGATGATTGTTGACGATGTCTCTGCTACCCATGCCAAGCCGCGGGGCGGGTTGCTAGTACGCTTATATTTAAGTATAAGATAACGTGAATACTGCAGCAATAAATCACAATTACCAGTTATATGGATAGTCGACATAAAATGTACCACTACAAGTATTACCGTCGTTATTTCTAGATTTTTTTGTTATAAAGTAAAAAAAAATACAAGGCAGCGGCAAAATATTATAATTTGTTAATATTAGAAATGTCAATCGTGGTGATATTTATAAGGTAACCTTTCTGATTACGTAAAGTTTTGATAGAATTGCACCGATGATCGTAATCATGGCTGGACTGATGAGAGCTCAGCGACGCCTTCGTGAGTTGTGAGTTTTAATGACTACTAGACACTACGATGGTCGTATTCGATAATTCCAAGATGTTGCTTATCTTTCCGTTTATTTTTATCATATTTCTACCGTTCTACGTGCTATTCTGACTGGCCTGTTCTATGTTTGGGTGTAATTTATCTATAACTAGCTACGCCCCGCGGTTTCACCAGCGTAAGCACATCGTTAAGTTTTCTTAAATTTTCTAATTTTCCGCGCAACTTTCTTAATTTTTTCTTTCATAAAAACCTCGTGACAATAAAATACCCAAAAAAAAGAATTAGCGAAATCGGTCCAGCTGTTCACGCGTGATGCCGTGATCATGGGAAATAGGGATTCTTTTATATATATATAGATATGTATGTATTTAGAAATATATAAGTATGTTTATCGGCAGTCTGGTTACCATAGTACAGGCTCTGTCTAGTTTGGGATTAGACGTGTATGATGTGTGAAGTTATTATTATTATTAATAGTGATGGTTGATAGAGAGGACCTGTGATTGATACAGTTCAATCCAGTGGTTTGAAACTCCTCGCAGTCTTATTAATTTAACTCTTTTTATTTTATAGCCGTGATGATTTATTTGGCCCGTTGTACGACTGTGCGTTTGGTAAATTCGATGTACAAACAATTACATCTACAGTCCTCCTTGTACAAATATATAATCCTGGAGTCTATGGAGGAAATAAATTCTTCAGTGTTCTTGAAGACTTTTATTTTCTTAATAAAGTTCTTTAATAACATTCTATTTTTTTCGTTCTCATTAAATATTTAGCAGATCTATGTTAGTACTTTGGCGACATGCTATTTTTCTTATCCCTCTTTGAACGTCGGTATCCATTGCGTCTAACTATCTTCTAAACATCAGCTTTAACAAACCAAATCAAAGACTTACGATCTCTAACACTTATTAAGAAAAGCAAATTTAATCAAAAAAAGTCACTTGCAAATGTGTCGTGGTCCTCTGTCCAGATTTCAGTCCCCAGGATACAGCATAAGTATTGATATCAAACCATGAAAATATCAATTATAATCAACAATTGAGTAAATAAAATTACTTTATTGTTCTAAACGAAAATTAGAAATTGGGTTTTTTTAAATAAAAAAAAGTAATTATTGCTCCAAAATATTACACCTCGTGAGCGATTCGGAGTAAACAAAAATCAATCACTGAAACGTTGTATGTACCTCATGAAATCAGGCTGCAAAAGTCAGCATAAACAAGAGGGTGGAATATTTTTCAAGATATTATGACGCAATATTACGTCATAACTCTGCATACATTTGCAGATATGTCAGTTAGGTAAGATGCCATGGTTATATGTCATTCTTTAATATTCTTTATTAAACGATAAAAACGGTGATGTAATATTAGCACATAAGAAGATAGCAAAGAAACATATATACTAATGCCTATAGCCATTTAAAGCTATTTATAAAAATATTAAATAATTAGTTAATGGTTCTCAATTCTGCTGATTTTGTGATTTGAGTGTCTAGACTCTTCACGGTTTATTTTATTACAAATTAAAGACATTACTTATAGAAAGCATTCATCATTAAGGTAAGGGTAAAATGTAATAAAATAATAAATTGAGCGACGCAGCATCTTGTTCTCGCTGCCGGTCATCCTACGCTGCTGCTGAATCCTTCATACAAGTCATTTTGCGAAAGGAGGCGATGGAGGGGATATAGAAAAGTCACACAGTGCCTATAATAGGCGCTCTGCGCTATGTGACACTATGCTCACGCCGCGTCGCTGTCCCGCTTCGCCTGCTGTCTGCCCCAACCTTAAACTGAAGGGGGACACAACTCCCACTCACGACTGCGAGATTCTCAGTTTTAGGACAGGTAACCAAGTCTGTTGGGGGTCCAAGGATTTCCATCTTAAGTTATATCTGGGCCACCGGCCATAGACATTCGCGACGGAACACCGTGTTGTTTTAGACAGATCGATTCCAACATAACCACTTCGTCGAGTGCTCGGTGAGTTGGTAGTAGTAACCAACGAGTTTCCACAAGTAAAAAAAATATACTGTCCTGTAAAAAAACCTATATGGAAGGGATAATTTACGGTTTGCGTGTCTATTGAGCTACAATTAATATACTATGAACATTTATTATTGGATTTGTCCAGTCATTACCGTATTATAATTGCCGAGTGCGATGTTAGTGTAAGTAGGTGATAGTTGATGGTAATTAAGGCCCTAGTTAGTTGATTGCAGATAATCTAATATTCATAACGATAATGGCTTATAAACTTCTAATTTTAGGTCTAATATTACGCTCCAAATGGGATTATGACGTAACTATTTCAAACATGAAATTTAGTCTCTAACTGAGACGGGTTAGAAAATTTAATAAAAAAACATTTATGTTAGAAGATAAGGTTTATAATATGTTAGAAGTATGGATTAAAAGATGAAAATTATATCTATCTCTTATTTGTATGTAATCACACATCGGCTTATACATATATACATACTCGTATATGTAAATGGTCATCAACGTTTATAAATATTGTAATGGACCCCCACTAAGCAAGCACTAAAAATAGCAAGAAAAAACTCACAGGAGTCCGGGAAAAATATAAGTTATTTCATTTATGACTACTCGTGTTCTTTCATCTTAAGGATACTCGAGATTAGAATACTTAATTCAACTATAATTCATACTGACTGAGGTAATCTAGTGAACTGACATTCCATATTTTATGTATCAACCATTTTTTTTTAATTGAAACGACCTTTTACGTCAGTACGCTCTGAATCAGAGCATCAAAAGATTTGGCATCATAAATAAAACCTACGTGGTATCACAACACTTCCAATGTCCTGTTCACGGGCAGAAACATCACTATACCTATCACATATACATAACTATAACTCTACATCACTATAACTCTAGGCGGGTGGTTCAAATTCGATTAGAAAAGTGCATAAATCCTTTATAACACTAATAATTTCGACGTGACATGAATCTTTAAATGCGTATTTAAATTATTTATTTATTTGAAACTTTATGCACATAGAGTACAGAGGCGGACTTAATGCCATAGGCATTCTCTGCCAGTCAACCTTCGTGTGATGCAGAGAAAATTTGCTGTTTATTTGCTGTTTCTTTGCCGCTGATGATAACATTGCTTCTTTAAATAGCTTTATCATTGAAATAATCATCAATCATATAATAGCCCCAGAAAAGATGATTACCTGGTAACAGTATGCTAGAATTGTTTAGGGAGAGATTGTGAAAAAAAATTACGATTGATTTTTAATTAAACTCACCTTTGTACTTACCATATTTCTTATGTATGTGATTGTTTTTGTGTACAATAAAGAATAATAATAATCGGTTTAAAACTGCCCCTTTTTAAAGTCTTTTAGAAAGTGAAGATACTTCGATACCAATTTTGAATCCCTACATTTCACCCTCATTGATGAATTGTAATTCAGCTGTAATTACTCAAATAAAAAAAATTGACAGCAACAACTGTAAAACTTACATTCAGTCTTTTTGACCATCGACATAAATTACAATTAATAGCACCAATAATGTCGCATTGTACAATTAATCGTATAGTTCAAATAAATACTAGTTTTACCATTAATTGGAGAAAAGACGATAAACCTACAATTCCAATACAATGCACTTTGCTTTGTTACGGTTCCGTGTTCTTCCGCATTTGCTGCAAGACTGACTCGAAAATACACCTCACAACGTGTTCTTACCAATGGACTTGTCAAAGGGGTCTTGTGGTGGAAATGAGGCGTATTGACAGTCGCAAGCCAGTGTTGCTAAAGGAAAATACAAGACACAGTTGAATAATATTTTTAGAGTACCTACTATACTGGTAGTTATTTTGAGAGCCCGGTCCGATAAATTAATCATATGTTTTAAAGACCTCTGACACGAAGAGAAAATTATCTAATGCAGATATTATTTTTATAAATAAAAAAAGTGCTATGGCGTTGTGGAATGCCGCACGATAACATAATAAAAATTATGTTAAGCAGACATAAAGAGATAGTCGGGCTATTGAGGATGCAAAAAAACTCTCTGAGATATAATGTAGGAGGGAAAACTTAGGAGATTTCTGGTGGGTTTTTTATGCCGATAAACAGGATGCAGAGCTGCAGCTGCAACTGGAAGGGGAATTATACGTGGATGACACTACTGTTATCATGGCTGTTAGCTCTGGATACTGGATACTACCACCCGAACTAAGTAGGCATCAAGTTTTACAACAGTACAGACAACAACAGAAATATATTGTGTTTTTGTTACAACGAATCGGTTCAGATCGAAACATCCCAGTTTGACAAAAAAGTTTCCATACTTAAGGCTCCTGCATTCCCAAATAAAATAAACATATTCCTATACATATTTTACTACAACATTTCGGGATAACTCAACCCTATCAGGTACGAGCCAATCTATCAATATCTATCTAGATTCTATCATCTTTGACCTCACACGAATGATGTATTGATTGCTCTTGCTAGACGGGACTTGTGCACGTCCGCACCGCAATCATTTATGCATGATCCTGAATATAATCTCTACTGTTAACTAAACAATAAATATAGATCGATTAAACTGCACTGTGGATGCAACTGTAGATACAAATAAATATCGAAATAAACCGATTCTATGAAATTGAATTTTATGTACTATATGTAAAAAATGAGGTTAAATTAAAGATATTTTTCAATGCTGGGTGAAACTGGCGGTATACCTTACCCTACCCCATTTTACCTTCTTCCTTTGTCCCGTCAGAAAACAATTACACTCCCAGGGAGAGTTGGCGTCTGGCAGGTGGACGGCCATACAAGAAACGAGCCAAACACCTTTGCATTAAAAAAAAACTGGACTAGTGCGAGGCTGACTCGCGCACGTCCATCTCGGGATCAACTCTCGAAGAGGTTTGTCCGTTTTTTCTGAACAACAAAATTTACTTTGCAGTTCTAAAAATACTCATCCATACATCAATTTACGACAAAGTCAACTTTCCAACAGTAAAATATAACCATAATAAATATTTTTTATGTCATATAACAACAAATTAACGACCTTCGGTATTTTTCCTTTATTTATGCTGTGAGACTTTGCTTCTTACCAAATTTCAGACTCTAGGTCAATGGAAAGTATGACTTAGTGGCTGCTTCATTTATTAAAAAATTGTTAAAATTTAAGGATTAATGGCCGTATCTTTTGAGTGTGTTGACTAAGAAGCTTGATATTTTTACAGCTGCAAGGAACCGCTAACATAAAAATTTGAAGGGTTAGGGTTTCCTCACTCACTCGGCGAAAAGCAATGCAGGCCTTGCTTCACTGCCGGTGTTCTGTGAGGCCGTTGTATCACTCCGGTCGAGCCGGCCCATACGGACCGAAGCATAACTCTCCCACGATTTTGGAGAAAAGATTCAAACATGTGAAATAAATAAAAAAACCAACAGAAGAATACGTATGAAATAAAGAAAAGCCAGATCGATCAATACATTCGTAAAATATACCGCAGTGGTTGGTCCCACACGAGTGATCCCTGTTTATACATCGAGATCCCTCGAGCCTACACGTTAAGCCGTCGATACCGATTGTAATGCGAACAGCTGTGACAGTCGTTACCTCCAGTTTACGACTCGAGTTCTCTTGATTAGATACTGTCACTTGCAGATCAACGATAGGTACTGCAAATATATTATTGTTATTCCCTTTTGAAATGATGTGTAATATATTTTTACTGAATATACGAAGAAAATAAATATTTCTAACGTAAATCCGGATATTCGCATTCTTAATGGATAGAGATGAGCTAAGTCGTTAAGTTAGGCGTGAAAGCGAAAGAAATGAACAAACTTAAATTCACATTTATAACATTAGTTAAAATGATTTAAAAAATTGCTAGATAAAAAACTACAGTAATACTTTTGAGGTTTATTTCCTCTCTCATTTAACCGATAGAGTACTGTCTCTGTGGGTTAAATGAGAGAAGAAAGAACGTTTTTGTGACTGGACAAAAACGTTTTTTTGAATGAGATAAAATCTGGGGAAGAACCTTCACTTTACAGAAGACCGATGTTAACCAGCTATATTAGAATAGTACTACTGCTATTGTGAGTTTATAAATATCTGTAGCCGAATTAAATAAAATTAATTTTATTGCTCAGGGAATCTCAGAGTACTCTTCTTTTTAGAGGTGTTACACTTGTACGGCACAATCTAAAAACAGAAGAAGGTTCTACTCGAGTACGATACGAGTGTTCGACTGTATTTTTTTGTATGTTTACCGATATTTCCCTCATCTATGGATCGATTTCAATAATTCTTTTTTTGTTTGAAAGGGCATGCTTTGCAGTGGCAGTGGTCCCATTGTCAAGTCCGGATCTGATGATGGTATCTGAGGGATAACGAGGAAAACTCTCAGAAATTAAGCATTTTTTAAATTAAGCAACATTGACGTTTAAAGTGATGAATGTTATTGTTATTAGCCGACTTAAAAAATCAGGAGGTTTTAGGTTTAGCTGTTTGTATCCTTTTTTTAACTTGCTAGACTTTTAGGCTTGCTACACCAACTAAAAGTCTTACCACTTTATCTAAATAAAGTATCGGGTTTATTAAACTAAAGCTAATATAATCAAACGATCTGCAGTTCAGTAATTTACTAAAAATTAAATAAATACAGATTTTTTGAAGCAAAGCAGAGAAGCAAAATTTTTTCAACGTTTTGAACTTGGCACCGACTTCAAAGAGACCTTTAGGTACCTAGTGATATTATGTTATCTATTAGTTTAAAAGTGTCACATGTATTGTAATCTTTCAATTAAGTTTGAAATCAATTATTTTTCACTTTTCAGTGCCGTTTTTATTGATTTTTGAAGTCGGTTTAATTTTTTTTTTAAGTGTTTGTGTTTCTATTCCTCGGGCACAGTAGTTTTTTCTTGATGTAAGGTACCTCGTTTTCTTTATTGTAAGTACCCCTAACAACGCGTAAGCAAAATTATCAGTTGAGTGATAAAAGCGTAACAGACAGACAAACAGATTTAATTTCGCAGCTATAATATTAGTTTACTACACAGTGGCAATAAACTTAAAATGTGCCTTATGAACTAACACAGCCAATAGATAATATCAACACTTGATACTTTTGTCAAGTAGGGGTGATATTTTATGAACAAATAGGATAATTTATACTTAAATAAATAAAAATAATTATAAATACCGATATTTCTTGTGTCCACTACAAAAACGACTGAAGATGTTATTTGCAGAAAATACAAAATTTAACATCAGCGTCTTCAAATACAAAATTGTATTGTCCTATTTTTAGACTGTCACCATTCAGGGCGAACTACGGATCGTTAAACTTAATAAGATCCAGCTGGGACAGTTTACATAATTACGAGTCTATTAGTAGTAATCGAACAGCATTCTACTCCCTGACATATTTGTTTGATTATACGTGGGGTACACTGAAAGTTTTGCGTAACTCATTAATAAAACAATTTATTAGTAATAAATTTACTGCTTTTCGAAGTATTCTCCATTACATTTTAAACACTTTTCATTCGGTTAAACAATTTTTGAAAACATGAGGACCATTGGTCTAAGGCCATGTTTTTCACGTGCTGGTTGAAAGCTATCACGGCCTCTTCCGGCCCCGTAAATGTCATACCTCTCATCAAATCTGTAATATTTTTGAAAATAAAGAAATCGCACGTTGCCAAGTCTGGACTATGTGTGGTATGGGACACTAACTCTACCTTTTCAGAAGCCAAAAATGACATTGTCTTGTTCGCGGTGTGTGCCGCAGCATTGTCATGATGCAATAGGATGCGAATTCTTGGTCGTTTTTTTCTAACTTTTTCAAAGACACTGGGCAAACAAATGGTGGTGTACCACTCAACAATAACTGTTTTTTGTTCTTCAAGTGGGATCGTGCGACAGGACCCGTCCGGAAGAAAAAAAACGTAATTTTTTCTTCCGGTTAGTTTACTGTCACCTTCGTAACCCCATACAGAAGACTGTTGCTTTATATCCATGTTTCATCTCCTGTCACAATGTCATACATAGCATTTGAACGTCCGTGATCGTGCTTTAACAACATTTTTTTACACCAATCAACACGAGTCCGTTTTTGTTCTGGGATGAGTTCATGAGGAATTCAGAGGCAATAAATTTTCTAGCTTTTAAATGTTTATGTGAGGCTTTTTGAGTTTGACTGATACCAATCCGTAAATGTCCTCGAATCTCTTCATAGTTGATACGCCGGTTTTCTTCAGTTAGTTGCCTGACAGTAGCCACATTTTTCTCAGTGATCGCAGTTGAGGGCCAACCTTCACGAATTTTGTCATGGAGAGAAACACGGCCACGATCAAATTCTGTGTACCACCGCCTTACGGTATATTTTGAAGACGACCAGTGCAGTCTTGCGGAGTCAGTGAACTTTTAAAATCATAAAAAATCATCGCCCTAAAATCTTTTCGGGTTAATTCCATTTTTGCCACGGATGACGAGCTTCAATTGGTGATAAAAAATAATAATAATAAGTGATAATTGACGATTTTTCGCCAATTTTTTTAAAAAACAATGAATAAGTTTCTTATGTTTAAAAAAATATAACATTCGAAATTCAAACATTTATGAGTGGCTAGGAGCGCAAAACTTTCAGTGTGCCCTATGTACTAGCACGGATACTGAATAAACGTTCAAATAGAATATTGTTTTTATACGCAAAATGCTCTCAAATTGACTTTTAGACACATTTATATACCGTTTCTAGAGGGACCGGCAACAGCTAGTTCAAGTCAGTGAATGGTGTGTAACCCTGCTTGAGCCATTGCTTACGGAGTGTAAGTAATGCGTCGTACACGTCATACGTCTCTGATTACCCCTTCGGGGTTACAGGTGTGAGCGTATGTATTGTACCATATAAAATCCTTCTTTATAAATAAGGCGCTGATTAGTGAGAAGATATGCTACTATACATTATTTAAACCTACTTAAAAAAAAATCGTGTTAAGTTGTTTCTTCGCGATGAACTTCTAAACTAATGAACCGATTTTAATGAAATTTTGCACAATGTGTGCAGGTTGGTCCAACTGGAAAGCTACGCGTGGTCGGGTAGCTAGTAGTGTATAAAAATAGATTTGATAAGGAAGAAATAGAAGACTCGGAAACTTGAAGTTTTGACATCCACCGAGCTGATTGATGGTGGAAGCTCGTTTGAAGATATAAAGTGATTTTATGTAAAGGTTCTATTCGCCACAGTATAATATTTGGATTCAGATACCAGAGTTTAATTTATATTCTCCCGTAAGACACATTACTATCCTAGGGGAAATCATCTTGATATAGCTGAGTATAAACACGCAAAAGTGTTCTACAGTATGTATGTCAATATACCGATGATCGATCCTGGACGGATCTTAATATTTTATTTACACTTGTAGTATTTTGGATCAAATAAAATAATACTATTTTTGAATAGAGGTAGAAGAGTTTTCGACACCACTGTATTCCTCACATCATTAACAAAAGCGATTATTCACCCTATTCATAAGGGTGAAGATGGCAATTTGCTTAACAATTACCGACCTATTGCTGTTCTTAGTGCATTTTCCAAGGCACTTGAAAGGCTGATTAACAAAAGATTGGTGTATTACCTTGAACATTACAAGTTATTGTCACTACAACAGTTTGGATTTCGTAAGAACAGATCTACCTGTTATGTTGTACAGGACCTAACTAATCACGTCTAAAAATACTTACCATATTCCTGAACCCCGTGAAGGCATTCGACACCGTTCCTGTCTCTACTCTCGTAAACAAGCTTGAAGGTATGGGAATTAGGGAATTACAGTTAGATCTTTTTCGAAGCTATCTAATGAATTGAACCCAAACTGTAAGAATCGATAGTTATAATAACGCTGAGCTTCCTTACTATTACCTACTCTGTACCTGGTTTTCATAAATGACCTATGTGATCAAAACAACATCCCTAATGCCAAAATAGTATCATTCGCAGATGATACAGCTATTACGTTCCAGGCGGACACTTGGTCAAAGCTTGAACACTATGCTCAGAGTGGACTTAATACAGCTTTAAATTGCTTATGTTCTCATACTGGTAGAGTGCGTAAATTAATATATATATTTAAAACACGAAGATCAATATCTAACTCTACAATCATCCGCAACATATACTTTGCTTTGTGTGTTTCCATTCTTACGTACTGTATTTCATTTTGGAGGGGTGCTGCTAAAACTATCATGAAACCCCTAGAAATGGCTCATAGAGCCATTTTAAAGGTAGCAACATTCCATCCACTTATGTTCCCCACTGACAAGTTATACCTACAGCCACTGTAAGGTTCTAAACGTTCGGCGAGAATTTATTAAAGAAATTGTTCTTCTCCAGCATTATAATACACCGCATAAACACATTAGGGCTAGGGCGTCATTCACTAAAAGATTATATATATATATATATATACACACACACATGAACAGAAGCACACTGTTTTTATTAAAAATACGTAAAGTTGCATTAACTATGTATAAATGTAGAACAAGCAGAAGCGTATAATATTTTAAGATAGTTTATTATTATCATACCTACCACCGAAAGGAGTTCGGGACTGTTACTCCTTAATACAGGTTATTCCATAACCTAGCTAGGCTACCTAAATTTTTCTCATTAATAGAAATTCAATAATAGCCTTAGGTATAATTAAAAACAGAACAGTATTATTCTAAGTCACCAACAATGTTATGTCTAACAGAAAATAAATTTGGGATATATTTTATTTAACCGGTAATTAAAAACGTAAGAGAAAAAAACAAAACACTATCAAGGCAATAAAATATCAAACTAGTCTCATGGTTGCTTAGAAATGGGACATGGCTTACATACATGACAAACAGCAGTAACAATAATTTTATATTCAGAATAGGTATAATGAATAGATAAGGATGGCATAATATTATGATGTATATTCTTAGTAATGTGTATATACAATAAATAAACATTAAATACCTATAAGAAGCGTAAGTCGGGACTTAATATTTGTAAGGTACGATTTGGTTACCCGACGATTCGAACGAATTGCACCTATCGTGGTCACACGTGAACTTCTAATTAATATAGATTTCGTGAAACTTTAAAAATATTTAACATTCCATGTTCATAATCAGATTTGCTGCGGTTAAGACCGATATTACTAAAAAATCGCCGACCAAAAAATCACAATTTTTGTGTTCTCACTTAAGCAATTTGCGATGACGGCTTGTCCGTCATGTTAGCACGGAACACTCGGTGCAACTTGTATAGATCGCGTGATAAACACGGTAATCTAAATAAAACGCAATCCAATACTTAATTATACTAACCCTTAAACTTTCACGTTCCATTATTTATATTTACATTAATGGGAATTAACGCGATCACGTGCGTCACAGGTAGTACAATCTTTGAATTACCTGTCAAAAAGTCAGAATCAATGCAACTTGGTTGAGACGTCATGCAATGGAAAATTGCATGGAAAAATATACTATTTTATGGAGCAACGGTGTTAAGGTTCATTGCAGTGTTTAGACCATGATCTATGAATATGTATACCCATTTTGATTGTATTTAAACCGATAATTCAGGTTTATCGGATATTTTACATGATCCATCAAGAAAAAATCAACTCAATTTTTTTTTATTTTGAAACCTTTGGATAAGTTGTCTATAAGATTACACTAATGTTATGTCTTAAACCATATTAAGCCCCAGTAATAGTACTGTAGCACTGTATAATTGTATGACTGTTAATACAGCAGCGGATAAGCGTATTTACACTTAGTTTTCACCTCGATTTTCCCCGCTGCGTTGTTGTAAAGATTTTATCTATAGATATAGATTTTATCTAATTTTTTTGTTTTATAGATGATATCTATAAATCAGAAAAAATAAAATAGATAGTCACTAAAAACTAAAAATAATTTCATGGAAACATTAATAAAATTGTTCTAATGATGAGGTGTAGAATAAACCATTTGTGACGAAATAAACGTTAACGATGAAATAAAACAACATTCCGTCCCTCATATAAAATATATCTACTTTTGTTCCAGATATCATAAGTAAAGTTTTCCATTTGGTGGAGGAACCTTTAAAGGAATGAACTCGCGTGAGGCGATAAAATGCGAAGGCCACTGTACATACATTCATGTGATTAGGGCTGCTAACATTTTAGAGGAAAATAAACTTATTTATTTTAGCCCAATGTACGGTCAGCCGTTGTGTAAGAGTTGTTTGGTTGCGTAAACGTTTGATTGTTTGTTGTAATTGTAGCGTGGGCTAAGGTTATTCTTAATATTACTCTCTGTAATATTGCTTAAAAAGTCGCAATGCGGTTACCTTTTAATGTTTCATAGCGCTTGGACTGAAGAAAAAGAATTATATTCTTTGTAGTGCTAAGGCATGAACAGGTTTAGGCATATGTTTATGAGCGCGTTAAGGAGGCGAAATTCTAGAAGTACTCCGTACCTTATTCTTAGAAGGACAAGAATGATATTCTTTGTAGTGTTAAGGCAAGAACTTGGTTTATGCATATGTAGGTATATAAGGGCGTTAAGGAGGCGAAGTTGTAAGAGTGTGCAACAGCATTTGTAAATGAACTTCATCTTAAGTTGTGATCAGATTTTTACCGATAACATTTATCTGGTTATCTCTATATAGCTATTGAACACTGCTGCTTGGTGGGCGGTTTTTTAAACTTACGTCTCACGAGACAGATCCGGTTGCAAAAAAGTGACAGAGTCAGTTGAATCTGTACCACATTGCCTGATAGTAACAGTACCGCAACACATAACACAACGGAAACGCAACCGTCTAGATTCTCACGTGCCGAAAAACAAAAGAATGATGACAATGTCGTTAATCCAGTGTTCCATGGTGGCGCCTGACACTATCGCGGCAGGATGCTTCACTCCTTGATAAAGGCTGTGGGGCCTGAAACTAGTCGGGCATCCCCGAAATACACACGTGAGTAAAACTGTATATTTTAAAAAAATATAATTAGAGGACATTAATGTAAAGTTGACAACAAAATTCATCGCTACCAAATATTTCCCAAAAGACGTACGTTAAGACTGGAAAGACTTCAGTCAGTCCTAAGTTGGAAAATTTAATTCTAAACAGATTTACTAGAGCTTAAATTCCTTCTATTTGTTTCATGACTAAATAATACAATACTATAAAATTTTACAAGAAACTTCCTCAATGTATTACTTACTCTTAAAAGATCCAGTTTCATCTTGTTACCAGCCAACCCTAACAGGTCTTATCGCAGAGTAAATGTTATAGCCTAGAAATGTTCTTAGTTAACGTCATAGACTGTTAGTCGAAACAGACTTAATTAAGTTCTAGCTGGAATTTTATGAACGTTCATAGAAGTTTGTACGTTTATCTAGCGACTGTATTTACACGAGTGTTTTCAGTTGAGGGCGTGATCTGACCTGTATAGAGCTAAGGCTCAATTTCCTTCAGCACAGTTTGAAACTGAATCATTTTATATAGAGTAGGACATCGTTTTCAAGACAGTATTTTTAATATTTTAAGCTTTAAGTGTATCCATACAGAATAAAGGCTTTGTAACGTAGCAACAAAAACATCAGTTTACTTTGCGGAACGAGAATATAGTAGATCGAGTCGAGTAGATACCTGGCTGTTTCATGTAGTTTGGTCTACGACGAATAGAATTTTTCGACTTACGTAATCCGATTAAAAAAGGATATTATTTACATAACAATGAATGGGAGCTATAAAGCCCAGTTCATTTTTTTATTGTAGCTGAGATAAGGGAGATGGAAAAAGCTAAGAACCTAAACAAAGTACTCGTATAATCAATAAAAAATACAACATGCCACTGATAGTAAAATGACCCTTCAGATACACAATGCTCGTTATAAAAATAAACATAATTGGTTCAAATTGACGAAGATATCGTGTAACATACATATAAAAATATACAGTCGCATTGAGAACATTTTCCTTACTGGTAGTCATTTACAAATTTAACAGATTAGGGAATAAAAAAAAACTTTTTAAGTGGTCTGTAGTCAATTTCGGATAGTGCGATAGAAACAGTTTTTGTTTTGATACCTTCGACGGTGTGTAATTGTTTTCAATATTAATAGAATTACGAAATTTTGTCTATTGGGCGAACACTAGTTATAATTTAAACCTTAAGGCCTTCTACATTTATAGTATGTACGTCTTTATCTATAATTCAATCCCCAATATAGAGCGAATATTCATTCAGCTACATAAACTACTATGGTCGGATCAGCACACAAAATATTATCCGATGGTGTTGATGTAATTTCACGGGGTTGCGGCGAAGTATGGGTTTTTCTTCATCGTGCCTATACTGCGGTTGTGGGTACCGACCCTTGAAATCTAAAGCCACAGGGTTTGGCGGATGAATTTTTAGTTTACCCTGACTGATTGTACGTCATATTTTTAGGGAAACATTGGCTTAAATTTATGAATTACTGTAATCTAAATAAATGTCTTATAATATTTCCTTGTAATATAATGTTTTCCTTATTTTTCTAGAGCGTACTGTTATAACCTTTTGGATATAATTTGTAAATTCAATCGTGTTACTTAATGACAAATAAAATACATATAGTATTGTAATAGCCTGGTTCCTTTCTCAGTTACTCTACTTATTGTATAACGAACTCGGCATTACATGCAAATGTACCGTCTAACGTTCATAATCATAAGTGTTACATTGTGTCCCATGTTACATGTATGAACTTTTGTTTATACATGAAACATAGGAGTGGCTCGTAGCTCAGTGGTAACCGAGTAGGTTAGCACGTTACAAGGTTAAGTAATATTAGCTTAGGATGGGTGACCATTCTTAACATACTGAGACTCATCCGTGCCTCGGAGAGTACGTTAAGCCGTCCTTGCGGTTGCCATACGAACATCTGTAGTATTCGTTACGGGTAGTTGGAGCCCTAAAATAAGAAAAGAAAGTCCGACAACCTGGTTCAACTACAGAACTTCGATATCGCCAAGTTGAAAGCCGACCCACACTTAGTTGGGAAAAGACGCGGAGGATGATGGATGATGTTATATGTATGAACTTTTCTTCACAAGTTGATGTGTGTATAATTGCAACTAAGGGAATCTATATAAAATCATCACTTGCATGTTTCAACGGCGTTGGGCTCACCCCCTGTCACGTGTGAATTTCTATACAATCTAAAAGGTGAAATGTGGATGCTGTTCCAATTATTGAAGTTTTCAATGTTTGGAACACCCAAGCGCTTATGTTTAGGGCGTGTCTGACCACCCCTGACGGGATAAAGGTTGTGACGTTGTGTATGTGTGTATAGATGTTATGATTTTATTTTTCCATAATTTTACATGTTGACTAACAGTTTTAAACAAGTAACAACTTCATCTCAGTATTTTTTTTAAGGATTCTGTACGAAATTTACCAAGTGAGTACGTTTTATAAGCTGGGCGACTATTAATCTTAAACTAATAAACCTAATTGAGTCTTGATACTTTTCTTTCTAAATACATTATGTATACTACCATCATGATCTTTTTCAGATTTTACAAGCAAACAGTTTAGCTTGTAGGGGTGACTTGACTCTAATAAAAAATACCGTTTTAAGGCTTAAAATTTCGCAAATAGATCAGTGAATCGAAAAATAGTATTCACATACATTTGTCAGTTATTGTTTTGCCAAAAAATTCTTATGTCCTCCAAGCAAACAATGACACACATCCATTGTAATCGCATCTGGCACCCACAAGGCAGGCTTACCTAGTGTGGGGCCAAAGTAAAACACAACATTGTTCTATTATTTGGCAATAAACTAATTTTTATTTTATTATTTATTTACACCTCTCCAACTTTTTTGAAACACCTATCCCTCAATACCCCACACTATGGCATTGACAAGAAAAAAAAACATTCCCACTTTACGTGTAGGGTAAACGTGTTTACTTTACCTTAAAAAAATATTTTACAATATTTTATTTTACCACCTTGTAGGCGTGATTAATAAATAGGTAACCATGCCAAATTACAACTTTCTAGTACCTACTAAGCCGCGGACGAAACTTTAAGGGTTCCTTGTTAAGACTACGGAACCCTAAAAACGAGTTTTAATGGCGAACCAAAAATAAAAGTAAAAAAAGGGTTGTACAGTCCACCTTCTGACTTCATCATCAAACTGTCGTCATTACCAATTAATCTGTTGGATTTTTCCGAACGAATCATAAGCACAAACTCAAGGGGTTTACTAGAAGCCACTGAAGAGTTCCAGTATCCACCTCCTGGCTCCATCATTAGATCAGATACCAAATTAAAGTACCGTCATCCAAACTACATATACCTACAAAGTTTCATTTCGATACGACAGTTAGAAGTAAGTTAAAATTAACTTCCAAGATTTGTTTTATTAGCCATGTAAGATAATAAAGGCGTGTAAAAAATTTACTGCAAGATTTATTAAAAGTGTTGCCACACTACGTTTCAGATTTCTAAGAGAGTTTACAGACTTCGACAGCCAGGCTTATACTGGGCTGGCGTAAGATAATAAAGCCTAAAATTCTCTTGACTCTGACTTACTTTAACGTATTGGTCATAGCCAATCAGCGAGAGCGTAATACTCTGGACTAGAATCATCATTATCAAAGGTATAAATAAATTAAAACGAGTTTTCTTTTCTTTCAATCTTCTCCTTTTTATCTTATCTTCTTCCTCTTATTACTTTAAACGAGCAATTCTTGCATGTATGTTTTTATATTTCGAGTATCTTGGAAACGGCTCCAACAATTTTGATGAAATTTTGTATACAGATACAGTTTTGCATTTTAAGTTCAACTGTATAGTTGTAGTTCCTGTAAACACGCAATTTTACAAAAAAAAATATTAAAAAATAAATCGATTTTACCAAAAGCTAGTGAGCGAAGGTCGTTCTCCCAGATACTCAATATTAATCTTGAAAACTGAGAGTTAATCATAACTTATTCAAATTAAGAATATTTATTTAGACAATACACAAACACTAAATAACACAATAACAAATCTTCAGAAGTTATACCTGTGTTACTATCTAAAAACATCTAAAACCCATATAGAATTTATTTTCTTGTGTGAGCCGCCCTTTGCAGAAAGCGCCGCGTCCTCGAGATAGTTGCTTAGCTTTGATATCCGCAAATCTTCGCAATGCTACTAGGATTTCTGGTCGGAAATGTAGGTACTTATCTGGGAGGTCAGGAAAACGTGGAATAGAAACACATTTTAGATGTGTAAACTAGTTGTAATAACGTCGTCAAACACTTGTTTAATTTAACTGTTTTCAATCCTATGTAGTATACATAAAGCTTAAAGTAAGAAATTCTGTGCATCACGCTCAAGTACGTACTCAAGAGCTGCTAGAGTGGCGCTATGTTGGCGCAATTATGTACATATAATTATAAACAACATGATAAAACAAAACAATACTACTTAAAACCGGTGATTGCATAAAACGTACAGGCAAAGGTGTCCCTAGAAAAGCAGGGAAATAAGAAGGCTACGCTGAAACTGTTATATAAAAAAAAAACTATTTTTATTCTTTAAAGCGCCTATAACTTATGAGACATACCTTGAGGTGCGTTTTAGAAGTAACGACGCCGTAGTGGGTTCGACTCCCGATTTGAATACATGAATATTAGAATGTAGACCCAAATCAAAGCATATGTAAGTACAAGTTATACTTTGATTATGGTCCACAAAGTGCTGTGTCCCAGATATCTTTTTTTATTACCAGGCCTAAACTTTTAACTGGTATACCCATTAAACAACAAAATAGTATGTATGATAAGGTTTACCCAGTGGTAGAAATTCGTCCATAATCTTGACTTTTATTTAAAACAAAAATCAAATTGTTTTTTAGCTTTCATAAAAATAATATCACTAAAACTTGATGGTTTATTCGAAGTATAATAATATTAGTAAATGTACATACTGTGTACATAAGTGTTTTTAAATATTTATATGTAAGAAAGTAGTCTAGCTATTAATGATTCGCTAAAAGCCTATTAATGGTGGCCACAGATGTCGTTAACACAAAAGATTAATGTTTTTCAAACGATCACTTGCTACTATTGTCTGATAAATGCCAATAATTACGAGGATTCGCGATAGACAGGTTTGATTGCAGTTCTGTTAAACCGATAATTAACTATTTATTAATACAGAAGTGACTGATTGCTTCATTCCTTGATAAGGGACCACTGTTTAACCGAAAACGATGGCATAATAGAGATGTACACATTTAATAGAATTAATCTTTAATATTATGAATTTATTATTCTGATGATTATGTAGATAGCTGGAGACCTGGATTAACGCATAGGCTACTTTTTAACCCGATATTCCTACGGGATCGGGAGTTACGCGGGTGAAACCGCGGGGCACTGCTAGTAAAAAATAAATAGTAAATTATAAAGGCTTAAATGATATATTTTAATAATGAACTAATTACTTATTTTTACGGATTTTGTCAGATGTTTTCACTTGCAATGACTACGTTTATTAAAAGTCGTAACTTAGAGCAATAAAAATGTATATTGACTCGGCGTTTAGAAGGATATAATCTTGATTATTCCTCAATTCGGTAAGTACTGACCCGAGTTTCCTGGTCGAAGGGTGATGGTGAAAGAGGTAGAAATCGCACCAGTACGAAAAGAGCAGAAGCCTGGTTTGTTAGTAATTTCTGTTGAGAGTACATTATTTTAAAATATTTATATAAAAATTAACTTACAAAAAAGTATCACCTTCTTCAATGCGCCTAAATCATTATAAATAGTAATAAGATGTACTCTTCATCCCTTAATTTTCCTCCATTAGAGGTGGAATATTTTCTTCAAATTTAAATGGAACGAACCTTGACAAAAATCCACGTACTACCAATTCAATTTAAAAAAAAGTGAAATATGCTCACTGATGGCGACGATATAGCTTAACATACACAAAAAAATCACTCGAATTGAGAAACTCCGCATTCTGAAGTCAAATATAAATAATATGCTTAATTTGTACTACTCACAGAACACACTTTACTTAAGTACGTGGTTTACTCAGAGTGTACCCAATACGATAATGTCTTTACACGATTAATATAACCATTTTTATCATAACTTAAAAAAAAAACGATTTCAGTTTTTCTAAAAAAAGGCAACACAGACTTTTATAATCTACTAGCAACCCGCTCCGGCTTCGCAAGGGAAGTAGAAGACATCTTCAACAATTATCATCATATTTCAACCAATTTACACAAAATGTTAACAAATTATACACCAAAAACCTTCATCATGAATCACTCTGTCTATTGGTGAAAACCGCATGAAATGTCCTGTCAATCCGTCCTGTACTTTTTCAGTTTATCGCGAACAGACAGACAGACGCGGCGGGGGCCTTTGTTTTATAGTATGTAGTGATTACGCTGAACTATTAAATTGCTATATACACGATAAAGACGAGAATCTCCTTATTTTTAAGACCGTTAAAGGTCTTATTACTTGATCGGCTTCGACTTTAATCAGAATTACTTAATATTAGTACACATGGCGACTGGCGAGTGGCAGCACATTCTGCAACAAAAAGTATTATGATATTCTAAAAATGAAACCTCCTTTATTTAAAATTCTTTAAAGAGCTCTTTCACATTATATAGTTAGGACGTGAAAAGTTTGTGACTGATACCCACGCGGCAGATCGCTTCACTGATTGATAAAGGACCCTCATCGAGACCGAAACTAGTCATTCGTTCCCGAAATACACACAATCACACTTGAGTAAAACCCTACATATTAAATTAATGTGAATACAATTTTAAAAGTCACCTTATATTTTTTATAAACCTGTACAAAAACCAGCATTACTATAATATCTTTTGTCAGAATTCCACTGGATCCTTTTTGATTTCTTTTCTACTGTAATTTATAAACTACGTATCTAAAGATAAGACCCATAAATGTCAGTTTAATAATGTTATAAAATATAGCTGGTGCCTGTTCAATTTGAGCAATACCGCAGGTATTTCGCTTTTGTAAATTCATCATTACGATAATTTCATATTATGCTCAGCCATTGTCGAAAGTAGAACGGTAGGTACAGTCAAGAACAAATTTATCGTTGATTTAAGGAAGTGTGCGTGAAAAAATGTATGTGGATTGAAATATTTTAAATTATCTTGTTAAAACTTGTACCCACGATCCTACATTTATGAAAAGAAAATGAATGAATACGAATTTCGTGGAAAAAACAAATTGGCTACAGTTTTCAGACGAAAAATAATATTTCTGTCTACATTCGTAAGTCACTTTTATAACTAGGCTATCTCTAACATTTGTTTATTTTTTTATCTTGTTAGTATAGTAGATAACTTACTGTAATTGATTATAATATAAATATTTTTATTATTATATTGATAATAATTAATGTTCAAATTCAAATTAGTTAATTCTCAAACTTTTTATGTACCAACTGCGGTGCTAATGGTAATAGTTTTCGATAATAACATTTGATTTCATATGATTTTGGAACCCGATAATGAGTTGTTGCTTCACTTGGCTCTACTAATAGCCCAATTTATAACTACCTCCTATTAAGGACTTTTATAGTGGCTTTATTGTTGGGTTAGATATAGAGAAAATTAACAGTAGGACAAAGATGTGTAGTTAAGGAACTACTATAATAATAAGGACTACAAGTAGGTATGTTTATAATATATCGATAATTCAAAAATATAAGAAATAATATAACGGCATTTTAGGGCTATAATAAAATAGTCTCAACAGTCCCTTTTAGGCTGCGACAGCTGCTTGGACAGCGACAGAAATAAGATGAGGCAGGTCTAATGAAGTGCGTACAATAATAAGATTTGTTCTTGAATGAATGAATACAAATAAATTAACCATAGTCTTTCGTGTTATTTACCAAAGGAATATTTTAATTCCAAATGTACACATGTTCAATGTACAATCAATCAGTCTATCCGATCCGATAAAGCACCCGATCGTTTACATTCCGTTTTACACATGTGTAATACAATACATACTTCTAAGACATACGTACATTAAATTTACTCCTGGTAAGTTTATATGTACTACACAGATGTCGCTAATTTCAAACAATTTCTCACAACTCAATTAATGTAAAAGTATTGTGGTTGAGTGTACGTGCTACACATGCGATGGTAGATAATTTAGATTCGCTAATCACAGGCTGCCCGTTCTCTTTGTCGAGGGTAAGGCTTGATTGATGATCCGACTTCACCGATGTCGGGTTAATCTTCAAACAACACGCCGCATATTCATACGGGTGAGGTGAAAACTTTCAATGGGTTTTGTGAACATTAACGGCGTTGGTTGTATGTTCTATTAAATTACAATGTTTTTACTCTGTAATGCTTACAATCAACGTCATAAATTTATTAATTGTTTTCTGCTCTTCTTTATTCACTGTTTGCTTCACGCATAGCGATGTTGGGTTATGTGGTCTCTGCGACTCAGTCTACGTCTGTAGGTCTGTGGGCTGTGCTTTTGATCCTCACATGATACCATTATTCAATAATAAAACTTACAATTGCAATAAAAAAAAATCCTTCTGAAAGAAATTCTTTGCTACACTTGAAAGCTTCAAGATGTGATGCCACTAGGTCGTTGTGGCGGGTGTGTGTGTGTTGTGTGTGGGTGAAACATTAAAAGTTAACTACCACCACAGATTAGAGTAAAGAACTCAAATTTATTTGTTTTAATGTCTACAATGAAAGTGTATTTATTTTAATTAGTTGTATTATTATTACGTACCTGTACCAAAGGCTTACTTATATAACTGTAAGTCTCCAACAAACATTTCTAGCGGACTCTTAGTTTATTTACCTTGTTAGGTTCAAAAGGATTATTCTCATTTTGTTTGTATATGTCAACCACCCAGGTGGTTCTTAGGTAATATCGCGATCACTGCATGTTACGCGGATGCCAGTAGAAGGCTCTCTCACTCGACTATGTATTATACTAGGTCGGGGAAAAAGTTTCTTCGTATTTTATATACAAATTCAAGACATTTTTTCAAAGATTAATTTCATCTTTTTTATAATTTATGTGTGCCATTTTGTTCGATAACTTGTTGCCATCTTGAAGGTAGTGAGTGACATAATCCCGTTGCTGTAGATTTTTGCTGAGTGGCCAAAGAAGTGTGTGGTCTGGCGTGATCACGATGAAAGACCACTCCTTCTCTGTTGATCAATTCCGGCTGTTTTTTTCTTAATTTCTTGCTTGAGTCGCATGGTTGGCAGTACCTAGCGATACGAATCGATGGTTTTGCCCATAATTAACTATAAAAGTAAATGTAAAAGCTCATAATGAACGATGCCCTTCCAATCCCACCATACCTACAGCATCACTTTATTGCGTGTTAATCCGGGTTTCACTACGGTCTGTGGAACTTGATTACCATCAGCTTGACCATGTTCTTTTTCGCACTTTCTTGTCGTAGGTGATCCACTTTTCATCACCAGAGATCAATGTTTTAAAAAGTGGTTCTGTTTCATTACAGTTCAATAGAGAATCGCAAATGAGTACAAGATTAATAAGGTTTCATTCAGTGAGCTCGTGTGGCTCAGCTTTTTTGTACAACAGGACTTTTTCAAATGGCTCAAAACTGTTCTGTGGTCAACCCTCAGTTCTTCGGCTATGTTGCAACTGCTAACATTCCGATTTTCCTTCACTTTTTCAAAAATGGCATCGACTTTGTCCGTATGAGGGCGAACAGAGCGAGCTGCATCTTTGACAACAAAATTCCCGGACTGAAAACGCTTGAACAAACTTCATGCTATTCTTACTGACACTGCATTAGGTCCATAAACGTCATAATTTTTTTTCGCGGCTTGAGTCACATTTTTTTCTTTTATGTAATAAAACTTCTGAATGTATCGAATTTCTTCGTTAGATTCACTCACTTTGGCGGACAGAAACACAATTGAAAAATAGCAGGAAAGTGTTTTTTACTTTTTTTTTATTAATGTCGTATATTGATATTAAAACCAGCCAGATACAAACAGTACAACACTAGAGATTTTTCTTCAATTTGATATAGGTATACAAAATGTGAAAAGACTTTCCACAACCTATTATTATATACCTATGTGCGTATTAATATTTACCAATATACAACTGTCAAGATCTTTACAAACCATTACTTATATAATTACATAGTTTTCCCAAAAATGTTTTCTCTCTCTCCTCTGCTGCTGCTACTACATATTTTAACACTTCTTTGTTTTATCAACGCGTTACCAAATGTCTCAAAATCACGTAGACAATGTTTCATATATGTGACACCGACAAGCTGACATTGTATTAATGTGAAAAAGTATTAGGTACATGTATTTTTTATGCTACCCGTGTGAGTAATGGTCGTTGAATACTAATCATAGGGGGTAACAATGAAATAAATCGTGGTGCCTTAGTGTATACGTTTAGCTTGTAACTGTTATAACATCCTACTAATATTATAAACGTGAAAGTTTGTGAGTATGGATGTATGGATGTTTGTTACTCTTTCACGCAAAACTACTGAACCGATTGCCAGCCGATGAAACTTGGTATGTAGATAGCTGAAGAACTGGATTAACATATGGGCTACTTTTTATTCTAATATTCCCACGGGATCGAGACTTACGCGGGTGAAACCGCGGGATGCAGCTAGTGGATAATAAAGAATGTGAGGAGTGCAGTGAGTACGACGAAATGTTTGCATGCTGAAATTTGCTTGGACCTTTGGGAATTAATAATCAAATGTTTTGTATGTTTGATTTCGTTGTTTGATTTTTTTTATTAAAAGCTTTCAAAAAGGTTAGTTTATTTTAACAAAAACCATCTATGTGCTCGCGGTGAACAAAAACAAAATGGTATTTTGAATGAATTATCAATATTGACACATTTACAATGTATGGTATTGCAATGAGGGTGAATATATGGTATTTGCTGTTTGTAGGTATTACATTTATTGTAAAAATAACATATTATTAATGTACTGCTGTCATCATAACGTATTAGTGCAATAATGTTATTTTTTTCTTCTAAATGTTATACACGCCTCACCGTACCGATATTCAGTACTTTCAGATGTCTGATGTATAGGTATTACGCGCCGTTTACATCAAACCTTGAGCTTTATATTACGCCTAATGTCAAGTCGCGCAATCAATTCAAGATTAAGTTACGCGATCGACCATGAATCAAATGTTATATACACATAATTCACGCTCTTGACAACCAATCCACCAGAAATCCATTTCACCATCGAACAATAAAATCTACCAATGACCCTTTTACAAATAAGTAACACCTAAACAAAGGAACTCGTAATCCACACATAATTCTATACAACGTAAGTAAATTGACATAAAACTTCTAATACAAAGATGGGATTGTATTGACGCCTCGTATTGTCCCTCAATAAATATGTATCTCAGAAATGAAATCAAAATACACGCGTAATATAAAGAATGTTTCGAAATGTTTTTGTAAAACACGCTTACGAACATTTTATCGAAAGCTTCTTTTAAATATTGCGGCATAATAAATATTATGTATTTTTTTTTGTGTAATATTTGTAAAAGTTTATTTGAAAACAAGTTCCCACGTGATGTTAAAGGTTTCCGGTAACTTTTCACCGAAAATCTTTTAACATTTTAACATCGAAACCAACTTTAAAATCATTTAACACAGTTGAATACCAGTAGTGTTACTACTACGTTACCAAACTTTAAAAGAACCTCAGGCTTCAAGTTTTAAACCAGATGTACCGTGGTTTTAATCCGTAGTGCTGTTAAACCACGGTATTCCTGAAGTTGTAGGTGCTTTGTTAGTAAGTGTTTCTCATCTCCATAACTAATATCCGATCAAATCTGCTAGGGCTTATGTCTACTCTATTTACTTCTCACTGGGATTCTATCGCAGGTTTTATTTAATGCCGCACTGTTAATATTTTGCCAATATACATTTATTTAAAGACGTCCACATACTGACATAAGACGATTTTGAAGTCTTACATCTTTTTTTTTTGTTCTTATAATGGTATTTATTTTGAATCTCTTCTCGTCTTTAGCTGGTAAAATTCTATCTCGTGCTAGGTTCAGCTATTACAGTACTGTTGATCGATTTTGCCTGTAATGAAATACACTAGTTTTATTCTGTAAACAAGCTACAATCTCTATATTTTCGATACTTGACATTCACCGAGGTGTGTGCATAATAATTTACTTTATTGTATGTGGCACGCAGCCGACTTATTGGTAAGAAAACTTTATTTTCAAATGGCAAAAGAAAAACTGAACATTTCCAATGATTCCTCCTTTTACTTGCCGTTTATATACATAGACGACAAACAACAAAGACCAAATGACACATTTATATATTCAAGCAAATACCCTAACATTAGGTTCAACTTTGAAATGTAGATAGACCGAGGAGAGGCGAGAAATGGTCATTTCTTTTTACAAATAAATAATGTATCGATCCCAGATCTAACTCCAACCTTGATACTAAGAATTTCACGCCAGACAAAAATAAATTACTTATAAATGATTACGGGGGTCACACTGAAAGTTTTAAGAAAATAAAAAGCTTGTTAACATTTTTATTGCTTTTCGAAGTAGTCTCCGTTCCTTTCTAAGCACCCTCGCATGCGATGCAACCATTGACTGAAACAGCGAGCCCACTCTTGTCTTCCACGTTCATTAAATGAAGTTTCTATCTTTTTCTATCTGTTCTTTTATTAGACTTCTTTTATTGGAAATAAATAAAAGTCACAAGGTGCCAGGTCGGGACTATAAGGAGGATGACTCACTAGCTCTCCGCCTTCAATAGACAAATATTCGATAGTTCGGCTGGCGGAGTGAGCTGGAGTGTTGTCGTGGTGGAGGAGGCTCCTGCTTCTTGGGTGCTGCTTCTAACATTTTCCAACACAACTGGTAGACAATGACTGCCATACCAGTCTGCAGTAACAGTCCTAGAATGATTGTAGCAAAATGACCAGTCCGTTCAAAGAATGAGGCAATCATCTTTTTCCTTGACCTGCCCTTCTTTACTTTTGTCGGCAAATCTTCGAATGGAAACATCTATTGCGAAGATTGTTTTTTGGTTGCGGGTTCGTAACAATATATCTAGCTTTCATCACCTGTGACGATGTCATATACAGCATTCGAGTCACCTCCGTCATACTTTTCAAGCATTGAGCGGCACCAATCCAAACGACGAACGTTTTTGATCTTCCGTCAAATTATGAGGTATCCATCTAGTACAAAGCTTTCTGACACCTAAATGTTCATGTAAGACTTTTTGTACTTGACTCATACTAATGTCTAAAGCTGCCCGAATCTATTGATATGTCACCCTTTATCAGCTTTTATCATTAGCCGCACAACACTCACGTTATCTTCAGTAGTCACCGTCGAAAGACGTCCTTCTCGAGAATCATCAGTGAGTTTGCTTCGACCGCGTTTAAGCTTATTAAACCAGTTGTGAACAGTGGCACGAGATGAGGCTTCCTAATGAAATGCCAATCGAAGTCTATCGTAACATTGTTATTGAGTAAGACTTCAACGAAAGTTGTAATAAATCATTGAGCTAAAAATTTATCTAGTCAAATCCATTTCAATGCACGACAGACACTTTTTAATTTGCCGCCAATTTCTAAAAACAAATGACATATGAAATCAGTTTTATTTTCTGTTCTATAATATCATACAATTATTCTTCATAAAATTCAAAAGGTTGTCTCAAGTGGCGAGTTACGTAGGCTTTACGTGGCCGAATTTGGTGTAAAGTTTCCCTGTGAACACGAACCTCCGATCTAAGCGAACTTCGGTATGTCGTGAAACCCCTAACTTATTCATCAATCAAATGGGGTTATTATATCGTGAGCTTGTGAGTATACATAGGTGTGTAAGTACGAAACATGGTGAACACGCAACTCACGCCCGGAGCATTGTATTAAATCTTTATTCCGAATGACGAATGAGTTTTTTTCGTTGATTATTTCCTCTCGGGGTGAGGATGAAGAAATTCGGGCTTATTTTATTATGCTTACGGTAAAAATATTTCTTTGTTTATGGTTTTAAAACAACATTCTATTTAGAATACTAGATTTCTAAACTTAACTTTTTCTGTTATGTTTAAAAGAGGTGCTATGATCTGTGGCTAATGTGAGGCCGTTGTCGGAGTTATCCTGTTTTATGTTTCATTGTGTGCCTTCAACAGAGGACACAGTGGAGAAATCGGTATGGGTTTGCTTGTCTGTAAATTCTATTGGAAGAGTGAACATCTGGTATGGCTAAATAATATTTGTACCTTTTACTGAAAAATTACGATAAAAGCTTGAGTTTTTAATATTCAAACATAATAATAGTCTTTAGAAATAAACGGAGACTGACTCATTACAAACAAAACTATAGGTGTGATAAGAAGCTGTCTTAAGTTCAACTTTGTGAAAAGAAATTTTACAAATAGGAATAAGTTTTATATATTAGTACGTGAGGAGAATGTTTGTACGAATTTGTTGAGCCAATGCGCATAAACAAGAATGTGAAATTGGGAATATTTAAAGTTTATATGAAGTGCAGAAAGCTAAAAATTTTAAACAATATGTGCCATAAAGTTAAAAATTATGTAAATACGGCTACTTAGAGCTATAAGGGTCTAGTATCTATTTTGATCTGCCATGTTACAAAAGTCTATACAATGGCAGTTCAAGTTAATGGTTAAAGAAATAAGACATTCAAAATAGCCGAAATTCGGCCACCAGGCGATTTCTAGTATTGTTTGTTAAAGATATACGGTTTTACACACGTTTGTATTTCGGGGATGTCCGACTAGTTTCAAACCTGACGGGGGCCCTTTTTCAAGGAGTGAAGCGTCCTGCTGCGACGGTTTCAGGTGTCACACTGGGTTGACTTGACTACGCTGGTACCGGTTCTTTTGTTTTTCGGAACGTGCGGATGTAAACGATTGTGTTTCCGTTGCGTTGTGTGATGCGCTGTTGTTAGTAATTTGATTGGTTAGATTTTGTTTTGGTATAATAGCTACTGAAGACACTATGTGTAATTGTATCATCAATACATGTTATAAAACAAAGTCCCCCGCCGCGTCTGTCTGTCTGTCTGTTCGCGATAAACTGAAAAACTACTAAACGGATTTTCATACGGTTTTCAGTAATAGACACAGTGATTCATAAGGAAGGTGTCGGTGTATAATTTGTACCCGTGCAAAGCCGGGGCGGGTTGTTAGTGTTAAATAAATTGAAAATAGTTTCTTCTCTTTTAGGGGAGACCGGGGATAGTTGACCAAATTTCTGTTTAAACGTTTGTCTTATTTTTGCTGTGGTGTATATTATTATAATAACCAATACATCAGATAGATACACTATTAAGCTTTAGAAAAAAATTACACAAAGCTCGCAATTAGTAGCAATGTAGTGTGCAAGCTTGATCTCGTAGAAATTGAAATCTAAGTCAACCTGCCCCATGCCTGGGGTTGGTTGACTTTTCACCAGGGCTAAGTTGTAATTAGTACAAAATCAATGAACATATAGGATAAAAGAACAAAAAGTAATGGCATTTATCATTTCTTTATTGAAACAAAATTATCAATTCCAGGAAAATTGTAATATAAAAATTTAAAGAATGAAATGCTCTTAATGATCTTGACATGCTCTATCGATGACATCTTTGGGTGTACTTCCTCAACCAGCCTTCCTTTTGGGGGTCCACATGGTTCTGAAATCACAACTTTTGTTTTTTTTTGTTAAATTTAGTCAAAAGACTAACTTAATTTGATGTGACGTAAATTCAGGCTACTATAGCCTAGGTCAACCAATCCCGTCATAAATTAGTCTACTAGCCCCCGATTGCTTTGTAACTTTTGACCACGTACCATACCTTCAAAATTGCAGTAGAATTCAAAGAAATATAATGTTATAAACAGATTTACCATCAATCTTTTATTTTAAATGGCTTGAAAATAAATAACAACGAATATATAGGCCTTACTACAAATAATATTATGAAGACAAATATTACTTACATATTTAGTTTTTTGCTATTATGCTCCTGCTTCCAAATGACAACTTAGCCGGAGGAGGCAATGATTATTCGTGGCTAGTTGAATGACGCAACACTTTCACGTAGGTCGAGTTTTTGATAATTGGTCTATTTACCCCTGTAGCCAACTATCCCTAGTCTCCCCTATTGTTGACAAAAATTTAATGATTTAACTACGGTTCAGTTTTGACCGGTTGACGACTACTTTCAATAAAACCAGCGATAAAATCAGAGTGAGAAGTAAGCATTCGAGAATTAGCAAGATAAGCCGCAAGCAATAGTTAGCACGTAAAGGAAACCTAAAACCCCAGTTATATTCAAATTGTAAATTCTGTTGGATAGCAAAGGCTTTTGTTACACAATGAACAAAAAAGCTTTCAAAATTCCTCTCACGTACACTTCACTAGGGTTGCCGCTTCATGTGTTCCGAATTAGGCCAATTAGTATCGTCTCTTTTCTATTTAAATGTACCTTACATAAGTACTGTGTGCTACTGAAGTGCGTATACGTTTGTTTAAGCCAATAGGGTTGTGTAAGCAAAATATGTAACATATATAAAATTGGGTCGGTTTTTTCAAAATCCAATCAAAATTATTTATATCAATTATAGGTATTTTTGTATTGTCAGGAGTAGGAGCTAGCCAGTGTAAGTCAGTCGTGAAGCTAGTTGCCTGTCCGAATACTTAGATCCTATTGAGAAGAACATGCAAGAAACTCCAAGTGTATGTGTAAATAGAATTTATATGTGAGGACAATGTAACATAATGCTCAAAATATATAAACAGTGCCGGAAATCACTACTATACACTGTTTAAGTAGTAGCAGTCCAGAGATAACCAGCTCCAACCAACGGCACCCGTCCACGAGCATGATGCACGCACCGACTCGTCGTCTGGACTGGACTCGTCTAGGTCAACCATATACATGGTAGGGAGACGAACGATCCAACACACATGTCACCATTAGCAGGTCTATTAGGCTAGCTTACATACTTAGAACTGCCAGGCAACATAGAAAAAATAACTTGGCACACAGTTCTCACATGAAAAAAATTCAAAGTTTTCTATAATATCTTTGTTTCGTTATTGAACCTGAGAGCTCTCAATCATCAATAATCCTAAACTTTGCTTTCTTATTTTAATTAAATTGTATTTTTTTTTCTCAATACTAAGCCCTGATTCTATAAAGACTTAAGATTCACAAAACATATTTTCACAGCCTGTCTCACTCCTGACTTAGCCGCAGCATTCTCGGGCACCCTTGAATAAGTTGAGTGTGACGTGCCGGCTGCATTGTGTTATATGTATTATGTACTATGTTTTGCTCGCGGCTTCACTCGGGTAAAAGTAAATTTTTAATCCCTTGGGAATACAACGTTGTGTAAAAATTTGAAAACGATCGGTAAAGAATTTTAGGAGATTTGTGATTTTGATCAAGCGAACATTAATTTTTATATATATATATAGATTACGATACTTACACTGACAACTGACACAATGATATGTTCTCAGTTAGAGCAAAATGAGCTTATAAGGATTTGGCACATTACTTAAACGAGCTAACGACAGATATGATTTTTTAAACATGGATGGTTGATTTTTATATTTTTGGTTGCTAGTGTGCACTTAACTGCGTGAGGGTGAAAGTCGCTTTTTAACACGCATTTACTAGCTTCACTTGGATTTCAATTTTAACCTATTTCTAATTGTCGCATCGAACTGAAACTTTTTATGTATTTTTAGTTTGCATGACAATACTATAATTTGGCATCAAGGAGCTGGTCCGGTGATAGAATAAATAGATAGATAGATAGATTACACTTTATTTGTACACCAGTCTTACAGTATAATTATCATACATACATTTGTCATAAAGATTATGTACAAAGGGCGGCCTTATTGCAAAATGCAATCTCTTCCAGGCAACCTTAGGATGGATTAATTTGTTTCGAAGAGATAGTTGTAGTTGGAGGTGCATTTCAATTTTTTATTAAGAACTATAATTACTATAACTTAATCAATATAAAAATATACAGATATCCTGCATATTTAGTCTGCTTATGCATACTAATACAAAACATACATAAATATATAATATATATACCTAAGTCTATCATATAACATACATACATACATTTATACATATTTTCATCTATATACAACATACTTCAATACGGAACTGATTAAACTAATGTGACAAATAATATTCATAAACCATTTTCTTAAAAATTGTTATTGACTGCGGTCGTCTAATGGTCCGGTCAAGGAGCTGGTCCGGTGATAGAATAGGGAGGTGGATAGTGGATTTCTTTTTTACATTTAAATTCGGTTCGTCATTAAAGCGTTTTTTTTAGATTTACTTAACTATAATTATTACTTTAGAGTGTTTAAATAATAAGACTTTAGAGATAATTATTCAAAAGTAAAAAAATAATATATGTGAGATGATTGAAATTCTATGGTCTAATATTGGTTGTGATAATATCATGTACGGAACTTTAAGAAAATCAGAGTTCTCTTACCTTCTTTTGAAAACAACACAACACAAAGATCTCTTTGTGCTAGCACAAAGAGATCTTTCACAAACTTCAACGTTATCTTCCGTTTTATAGTAATTTTGTTGTTCCCTTGCTTTTGGTCCTTGGTTCCCTACCTTCGAGCTTCGTTTTGAAACCCCAAATTTTAAAAATATTTCTAATATTTGAGAGTTTTCCGTTTCTAAACCTATTAACCAAAGCATTGAGTGTGTCCTACGAAACAACTACTTATATTTCGAAAGTACCTAAACCTATCCAGATAAATTATACAGTTTTCCAAATACTGGTCAAAACAACATTCTTCACACCAGTAATTGGAATTCTTCACATAGATGGATTTTTTCGGTGAAAGACATCTCAAGGCCACAACTTTAATAATAAAATTGATTTATCAATCAAACGATTCCTCGAGGCATTTACTACTATGAAATATACACTCGTTTCTTTTAATATTTTTAAAAGAAACGAGTGTATATTTCATAGAAAAACGGACCCCATCGTTTTTTGTATATTAACAGTGCACATTAACAGGTTTTTTGTATACTGTTAATTTATTGTTGTCTTAATGTAAAGTCTGATGTAAATGTGACACTGCCTCATGGTAAGCGATCACTTATGCCGATGACCACCTGACTCTCTTCACTCTCAATGGAGTTGTGGTAACCATATACAACTGCAACTATTCACTTGGAACACCATTATTGCTGCCTAACTAGTAAACCAGGTATGGCGAAAAGGTACCAGTTAGTTAAAAAAGAAATGAAAGATGCATGCGATAATTCTTTTGTTTTTCTCGAAGTGCAGTGTTTTTTTCGGGACTGATACTGGCTATAATTTTTTTTTGTATAGATATCAATATTGGTCCCTAAAATGCAAGGCAGTTGTGTTTTTTATTTTTTAAATTAGTAACTTGTTGATCATAAATGATAAATGAATTTTGAGCTGACCGGCTCCGACATCCAGTATTAAAAAACCAGGTATGTACTCTGCTTTACCAAATTGTTAAGCGTTCATTCGAATATACACTTAATACAAGTGTAACTAGTATCCTTTCAGAAATACATATATTTATTTTGTATTGTACTCTATTAAGTGAGAAGCCATGTAGTTTTATTCAGCAATGTTATTTCCTCTCTTCGATTCTTGGAAACAATCCAATGCATGTAAATAAGTCTACAATAATGGGCAATATATTTTGGGGTTACGCATTGATGTAGTTTTCCGATATATTTGTTTATTTCTTTTGAATAAAGCCTAGTAACCCAATAGCTATGGTTCAAAACAATATTATTTCCATTGCAAGTTTGAGGCCATAAAAGGCCTTTTACATAGACGTACTTTAATATATATTTTTATTTATTATACTAATATAGCTGTTCTACCACCACTAATAAAACGAATAAAAATATATTTTATTCGTTTCACACATACGTGTCTTAGATTCGTTTTTGTAACAGTGACTGAAACTGAGTTTCCTAATATTTTTTATTTAGAGTCCAAGGAGTTAACTACTGTTTAAATATACAATTAAGATGTAATTTCTAAATTCTTTATGTGATCGTATTCTCGTAACAATTTAAATTTCCGGGTTTTTATCGTTTTATAAATAGTAACTAATAATACCAGGTAGAAAAGGAACCAAAAGTCCAAAAAGAAACAAAAGATGCATTCGATAATTCTAATTCTTCGGGATTTTTTCTTAATATTTCAGCAAATACCGTTAAAGCTCAAAAGCTTGTCAAGAATTATTACTTATATTTGTAATAACTACGTGTTATATATGTAAGTGTATGTATGGATATTTCTTCTGTATATGTTATGTACGTGTATGGTTCTATATTTAATTTTAGTATTTGTTTAATGATATAAATGGTATACCGCCGATATAAATGGTATAAGGGAAAAAACCAAGCCATCCCCTTCGTGGTTATTTTTTTATAAACCACCCAGAAGTAGTGTAATGATTATTATGGCGTTTAAATATTTGTGTAATAATTATTATGGCATTTAAATATTATGTCTAATAATCATTATGGCGTTTAAATATTATGTCTAATAATTATTATGCCAATTAAAAATATGAAAAACAATACGTATGGCACTCGTATCTTATGGTATCTAAGTTTCGGGCAATTAAAAGTATGTCATATGTCTTTTAGGGCAAACAAAACATTCGGGTAAATTAAATTCGGGTAAACAATAGACAACCGATATAATATATTGCTATGTACCTAAATAGATTTATGCTATGTAATATTGAGATGTATATTGTCACTAATCCTCTAAATTTTTTGTTCTTCTCTGATCGTACATTCAAGTTCTAATAAGACAAATGTCTACCACAAATAACCTGTCCCTATAAAGTATAGTCCTTCCAAAGATTGCCTGTAAGAGATTGCAGACTGCGACAAGGCCGCTCATTGTACTACTGTTTCTAATGTATTTCATTTTCATGATGGTATCCTATTTATGGTGTGCAATAATGAGTACGTATCTATCTGACTTTATCAAAATAATCACGACAGGTGCAAAATATTTATTTGTTAATGGTTTGAGTCCAAGTGATAACATGTCATTTAAGGGATGTGAGCTCTAATTTCTTTCCGCAGTCCAAATGAAATCAAATCTAATCATTTATTTGCATAGAATGTATTTAGTCATCACCACACTTTTTGCTTCTAGTTTAAAGTAGAGTTATAGGCTTAAGGACACTTTAATCATTGTTTTATTCATCAATTAAATGCCTATTGCTGGACATAGGTATCTCCCAATGTGCGCGGCACAACAACCGGTTCTCTGCATTTCGCATCCAGTCCATCCCTGCTACCTTCTTAAGGTCGGTCATTTACTCATAAATGTATAAAAAATAGTCATATGCAGTCCTAAGTTATTTATTACAATTTAGCCTTTATCTAATATTAGCCGTCCCTCGTTATAGTCACTGCTTCGCTCCTAAGGGTCGTAGCGTGATGTTACATATCCTACCTAACTTCTTCAATGAACACGCTATTCTCACATCTAAGAAGTTTTGTAATTAGACCAGGATGTCGGACTTTTTTTTAGGACTTCAACTACCCGTAACGAATGCCACATATGTTTGTATGGCAACCGCGATCGACGGTTAACGTGCTCTCTGAGTCACGGAGGGGTCTCAATGTGTTAAGAATGGTCACTTATTCTAAGACTGACCTGGCTAGTGTTACGTAACCTTGTAATGTGCTAACTTACTCGGCAACCTCTTAGCCACGACCGTATTGTACTATCCTAGTATGATTTTTAGGTAGAATATTCACCTTTATTTTTTAAGATTATTCTTTCTTACGATTGTTTTTCACAAAAAGGTTGGTCTCTATATATCAACTTCTTCAGTTGGGGTAAAAAAGTTGATATATAGAGACATACCTTCTTTTAAAGCAAGTAAATGAGTAATGTTTTTTTAGATGTGATCAGCGGCCTCTGTGTAGGTATAGTCGTTGGGTGGTAAATAGTAACTCCTAAAGTTTATGAAAATGTATATATTTAAAATCTTTTTAATTTTATTCGATTATAATTTATCAATTAAACTAAAAAATACATATCGACTAATGGTACATACACAATACAAGTAATGGTAAAATACTAAATATATATAGTCTACAAATAGTCTATTTATAATGGTCATACAAATATGTGTAGGAACGAGAAGAAGTAATGACATATTGTAAATGCTACCACAAACTGAAATATGCATGTTAAATATACTGAATTGAACTGAGAAACGAAATTATGTCATCTACATAATGTTACTTGATTATAATGATACAGGTCATAAATAAGCAGAAATGGCAATATTTATGCTCCCCCTACCTGAGGTAGTAAGGGTACTTGGCAAGCGTTATAATAATTTACAAGCACTCCCTCCAAAAATATCCGTCACCACGAACTTAGAATGATTAATGTCGCCTATATTTTGTGGTTAACGACAGAAAAACTGTTTTAAGTTAGACATTAAACATAACGAATTAACGACATCCACGGTCTCGGGGGGAGGCTAATAAATGAAGACAATTTAATTCGCTAGAAATACAAATCGCTTGTGCAATTTATTTCGCGAGTTGAATCCAACGAGATTTGCCACCTCGCGTCTCATGGGATCTTACCTGGATCTATAGAACTTTGTTGGACTTTTATAATACATAATATTTTAGTAGAGGTTTTAATGAAACATTTGGTTCTATTTCGTTTGTTGTGGGCTAATCTGCAAAGATAGATTCTGTAAGACTTAAGAAAAATTTCAGAGTTTCAAATATTAGACGTGAATCTTTTGCGCATTGGCGTGATAATAAATATTAAGAAGTGCTAAAAAAACATTGTACAAAGAAAAATATCCACAATATTAAAATATTTTCTAGTGTTTGATAAAGAAGGAGTTCCACATAGTAGTAACATTCTAATTAAGAAGAAATACATTTTAACTACACAGCCACTTTTGAAAATACTATCAAGAACGTTTGCTGGTCTTTCATTTCAATAGTTAAATTACCACCATGATTAAAAGTTTTATCACGCCTTTAACTTCATAGAATTTGTTTAACGTCTAACTTTCTGAAACTTTCCATTTTTGACAGATGGAAAATTCCAGAATGTTCGATGATTGTAATCTAACCTTAAAACTTTTATATGGTAAAGAACCTCTTTGTAGAAGCAAACCCGACATTTCATTACAGAGAAACTGTTTCCTTTCAAAGGAATTTGAATAACGATACATTTGATATAAAGGCGATATATTTTATTCGGCTGAAGAGTAAACTGAGCCTACTATTCACTTGCTTAGTTTGGAAATAAGTAACATCACGGTTACGTGTTCTTATTAATTTAAACTTGTTCAGTTTTGACAAACTACAAAAACAAATACTTTGAAGACCAACAGACGACTACAGAGGTTTA
Source organism: Euplagia quadripunctaria (assembly GCA_963859945.1). Lineage (NCBI taxonomy): Eukaryota > Metazoa > Arthropoda > Insecta > Lepidoptera > Erebidae > Euplagia > Euplagia quadripunctaria. The sequence continues at coordinate 20,756,579 of OY982567.1, forward strand.
AAAGGGAACCTTTCAGCTTCCACGCACCTAACTCACTGATAACACGCGGAATTCAAATATCAAGACGAAAAGATAGAACACGGTATTGTTCAAATAAACAGTACAACGTTGCTGAATCAATTCCTTAACTAAATTGCCGAGTGAATTGAAGTCATTTGTACAGCGTTAATAATTGCGAAAGTTTGTGGATGTGTGAGTGTGTGTTACTGTCTCATACTAAAACTGCTGGATGGAAAGCATATACCTATCGTACACTTCCGTATTTCTGTAGTTGTCTTTAACCAAACAGTTTTACACGTAATTTCGGGACTGAATATGTTATATGAATATGTTAATTCGAATTTTATGTATATGTAGTGAATTTTCTTCCCATTTGCTTTTTACATAGGTACCTACATATTTTAAGCGACATATTTTTTAGTCTGTGTTAAGTTTTAACTTCTCTTTCGAGTCCTGTTTTGCTAAGAAATTAAGTGGATTAATTACATTTGTAACTACTCCAAAATCTCAAATTCGTTGTGGCTTCCAAAAGTCACAGTACCGAGATTGTTCTCGGAATGGATCGTATAAAAAAAATTATTAAAATCACTCCTCCCATCGCAGTTGGGATATATTTATACCAACAGGAGTACATCACTACATCCCTTAGTAAAATTATGTATGTATTGCAGCTAACAATGGTAGATACTTAACGCCAAAGGGCTGGCACAACATAAATCATGAACACAGTACAATACTCTGCAAAGATTACTCTTGCACTTGAATAGATGTTAATATGAAATAGCGGTTCATCGTATTCCGTTAGGGTTGGCGAATATTATATTATATCTTGTAATATAGAAACAACCCGTTGTGACGACACTATACTTACCCGAACCAACGTATCCACGTTAAACAATCTTGCTGGTATGGTGGTATTTATTGTATGGTTTTGACAGTTTTAAGTGTTTTGAATTAATTTCATTCTATGGTGGGAATATGAAACAAATCTTCCGAATTTTCTTCGGATAAAGTTCAACAACTCAACAACAGCATTTTGTTACTTCAATAAACTTTCAAACCTTAAGTCTTTATTGTTAAATGTATGGATATTGGATACCTTTGGTGTTACAATAATCTGCAAAAAATGCCTTTTTCACAAAACTGTAAATGCAATGCAACATTCTAACATACGATTAGATTACGTGACGTAATTTCGACCGAAGGAAGAAATTATATTATATTACATTGACAAAGAGCAAATTTATATCGTAAGCGTAATAAATTAGGGTGGTGTGGTACAAGTCGTTACGCGGGTCTAGGACATTCTACTGTTGTTGTTTAAATCGTCATAAAAATGTTGCAAATAACAAAAATCGCACATGTTGAAAAAAAAATCCAAAGACATCCAGTAAACATTTAAGTCCATGGATAATGTTTGAATACGCAACGTGTTCATCAGTTGACTGCGAACATCATTAATCAGATGTTTTTGCCTCGTCTAACCCGATGCGGGGCTCCAGATAAATTCTAACGAATTACAACTACACAATTTTCTTTTTGGATTCTCGAGGGAAGGCGAAAAAGTTAAGTGTTTTTTTTTCAGCTTTGTGTTTCAATTTCATTGATAAATGAGCAAATTATCTTCGGCTTTTTGAAGTCCAATTTGGCTACATTACTGTTTCTCTTAGAGTTTTTTTGGGAAATAAAATTATTTGTTCTTTCTAAAGAGAAAGTATTATTTGAATGTACGTGCCTAATAGGCTGTTTTATAAATTTAATTTTCAGCGTATTTGCCTTGAAACAGTAGAATTATTAATACTGACATTAATTTTCATTATTCGCTTTCTGTTGTTCTATGGCTTTAAATAATTGTTTTTAAAGTTTATACAACAAATTCGGTAAGTAGAATGATAATAATAATTAGATTGCTTTTAGCAAAGTAGGTTTTTTTTAAATATAAAAGACAGTAGCTGTAAATAAATCTCATGGATTTTCTTGACGACGATAGACGATGAATGCAGAATGTGTTCGTACACGTGTACATATATTCAACTATACTTATATGCAACTTGACTTTCTCGAAGAGGAGGGTACCACGATTTTTTTATTATTCGACAAAGATTATTTTGTTAGTTTTGTAATGTTACTGTCTAACGGTCTAAGTAAGTTACAAGTTACATATTATATTTGTATACATAATAATTACATTAAATTATAGTATTCTATAGTAATAGTAGTTTTAATTCCAAAAACGACGGGGTGTTATAAGTTTGACGTGTCTGTGTGTGTGTCTGTCTGTGGCATCGTAGCTCCCGAACAGATGAACCGATTTTGATTTTATTTTTTTTGTTTGAAAGGTGAATTTGTCGGAAGGGTTCTTAGCTATGTTTAATAAAAACCGGTCCAAGATGGCCGCCACCACAAAATGGCGGATTACATATTTTTTCACAACTCCCTCAATATGGGTATCAAATGAAAGGGCTTGACTAGTAGAATACTATAAACTATGATAAATTTAAAATCCAAGATTTCCGTTTATACTATTTTTATTATTTTGAGTCAGGGGTTTTATACCGTATACACCGATAACATCCGGAGATACAACCGGTTATTGGGGAACTTGTTTATAGCACTGTAATATAACATCTAAAATTAAGTGTAGCAGACACCGCGATTTATCCACGATGGATGAATTTGAGCACAAATGTAACTTTGTCTCCATAATATTGTCTTTTATAAGATATTTTTTATTTACAACTAGAGTCTGGCATGAGAGAGTGCTGCTCAAATAATAATAATAATAACTTAAGACAGCTCACATACGGCCGTCTGATCCCAAACTAGGCAGAGCTTATACCTACTGTGGTAAAAAGACTGCTGATGAACATACTTGTGAATACATACGTATTATATATATAGATATATTATACAGGAATCCTTTTACTTAGATATATTCTTTTCTGTACCCTAATGGGGTTTATATACTCTTATACATGAATCCTTTTAGTTAGAAATACTCTTTTCTGAGTAGTCTAAATGTGTTTATGGCCCAGATGTTTTAGACAAAATACATGTGATTTGACTTTATTCATAAATCTTTTTTCCTAATTATATGTATAAATATATAGAATTACAAAAGTCAATGAACAACAATCAGACCAGACTGACTGTCTCCTGTCTCTAGTTGTCTATGAAGATTCTATGAAAAAGTTTTTTGACATAAAAATCAATCTACAGCGTCTCACTCTTAGGCTCATATTGTGTGTAATTCGTATGTCAACCAGCTTTGGAAAAAGAATAGTTGATATCTCCGTCACTGTCTATAGGAAGGAAAACATACAACACTTTTTTTATTAACACGCTTTTATTACTAAACTTGTTTTCATAATATAAGTAACTTTAAATTACTTGTAACTAATTGTCATATCAAAATGAAACTTTGTATAAATATGTAGTTTGGATATAGTGTCGATAAAGTGTGGTGGTGGTTCAGTGGCTACTAATAAACCCTCGAATTTAGGCTCATAAGATTCATTTTGATGAGTCCAACAGTTGTGGCTTAGTAATGAAGTTCTGATGATGGAGCAAGAAGGTGGATATGTGAATTCTTTTTTACTGTTTAATTCGGTTAGCGTGTTTTTTAGTTTGACTAAACTATAATTATTAAACAAATATGTTGTAAAACAAGCATACGAATCAGAACCACGATAAGCTGTTACTAGATAGTATAAACAACGATACTTAAGCGTAGGAAGTTTTTTTCCCACTTCTCATAGATCGTTGGTGACCCTGTTTATCAGCATTAAGGACAGTGCTAGGATAGTACCAGTCACACCACGGTACTCTTAATTAATCGGGCGGCTTATATTCGAGAAGAATATTGCTGTGCCTAGATTCGTCAAGATTTGTAGATTTGTTATATTCATTGTGTAATATTAATACTATTTTGTTTTATAGCTTTTTTAATCATTAGATTCAAATAGTTTAGCAGTATTTATTACTCTTTCTATATTAATATTATGACTATTACCTTTTTGAAAAGTTTGCAAAAACCTTTCAGCTTTTTGTATTTTCTTTGATTAGTAATATTACTTTGCAATGCGAAGACATTTTATTGGACACGATTCTATTCATTCAATTTTATATTATTGAGAAATTTTAAACTCTAGAGCGAAACTCTAATTTACCAGAAACAAAGAATGTTTTTTTTAAGTTCGTAATTTAAAAAAACTCACTTAGAATTTTGATTTAAAATTTATTCGGCTGTGTAGAGTAGTACTTAATTAGTTATTTCCTTATTATTAATACATAGCTTATTAAAGTCCGTGAAGGACGATAAATGTATGAATCAAACTCTTGTTATTTTGTTTTCTTTTATGCGTTTAGCGCATACATAAACTCTTTTAATAAATATTTTGTAATATTAAAGTAAATTATCAGTTAGTTTTTTTTTACGATATAGGGGGTAAACGAGCAGACGGATCAATTGATGATAAGTGACTACCGCCGCCCATGGCGTCTGCAACTCAAGAGTCGCAAGTGCGTTGCCGGCGAATGCTCCCTCGAATAAGTTTAAGTGCGGTATTGTATTCAAATAGGTAGATAGGTACAGTAATTATCTACTATGATTGGAGCCACCTGATTAAAAGGGAAGTACAGTCAGCAACGGTTGTCACTTAATACGTCGCACACTTAGATCTTAAAAGGTATCAACTTAATAAAACACTTTTCTCAGAAAAGGCGAAAAACTAATTTATGCTTTTTATACGTAGCTAGAAGAAAGCTATTGTAGGAATATTGTGTTAAAATCATGTTTTGGGGCTGAAAATTGGATACTTGTAGTTATTTCCCTATTGCTAAACAATGTATGTATATTTATTTTATTTTTTTGAGTTGGAGCCGTGTTGCTGAATTTAGCGTCTACCGTCGAGTGTTGATGATATTTTTAAACCTGTTTTATTGGTCTGTAGGTATTGAGATAAGGAATTCGATGGTGTGACTAACTCAAAAAATTCATTTTTTGTCAATTTACAAATGGTCGATGCTCTAACATAAATATAACTTTAAAGTATTTTACAGATCCCTTTGGATAAAATTAATTTTATAACAAAATGTGTTCGGTCTTCTCTGTAAGGGTACTCTGTAAATTAGAAAGCGTTAAGCGACAAAAGGCCGCATTTGTTTCTATTAAAAATACTTACCTCCATTTTCGGTTACGACTTTTACCAAGGTCTAATTTTGTTTTTTCTTTGTTTCAGGATACTTCTGGCACATAACAGACTTTCACTATGACCCACTTTACACCTCACAAGGTGACACTAGAAGACGTAGGTATAAAATATTAAAACATTTGTTGCCTTACCACTTCCATGTTAAAAAATATTTTCTGCGAATGATGCGTTGTACAAAGTATACTCAAACATACTCAAGTCTGAGACCTATATGTGTTTCTGTTTCATCTGAAATATAACATATCCAAAGCGTTTGTACGTACGTTTGTACACGCTATGAGTTCGATTTCTAAAACTTTTTGCGTTAAATTTTATTATTTTTGTATTAGAGTTTACTGAGAAATGTTACAATCTATATAGATTCGAAAAATAAAAGGGGAGCAGTATAATAACTGAGGCAGTGTAATGAAACTACGAAGAACAGCTAGTGTTTGGTATATCTACGCATATAAGACTATCAAGAAATGTAAAGAGAAAAATCCTATAAAATTATGCATACGAACAGGACATTGAGATTGAAAATGATATACATGGGAAACTTTAAAGTTTGCCTTCTAGACATATTAAGCCAAGTTTCAGCGGGGCGGGAGTCTGTTGAAGAGAAGTTTAATGTTTACTTCTGACTGAGAATACCAAAAAAAATTCAGTAATTTGAAAAGCAAATAAATTCAACCAGTTTAGAATATGAAATGTTTTAGCAGCATAGAAAAGTGAATTAACAAAGCCCTTGTTCCCCTTAGATTGCAGGAGAGCAGACGAACGTGGGAGTTCGGGCCATCATAGGGCTTTGGGAAGATTTGGAGACTACTCCTGCGATAGCTCACTGGAGCTGATAGAGTCCGCCGCGCGGTACATGCGCACACGGCATTCTGAGAATGTCGAGTTTGTATTATGGACCGGGTACGTATTATTTATTATTCTATAAAAAAAAACAATATTTTTAGCATTAGCTTTTTACAGGAAAGTTATTTTAAGATTATAAAAAAATTTGAATTGCACTAATCGTGATCATTATCATTAAATATATCGCAGTTTCGTAAATATGATTAAAAACAAAAATTGGTGATGTTGGTGGTGACCATTTTTAAAGTGGCTTTAAAAAAAATATCTTTAATTTTTTTTAAATTCATTACGCCGACATTGTCAACAAGTCTTTTGGATGTAGTTCTAGATTCTTGCGGTTGGTATAGTTTTTTATTTGGAACAGGCATTCTCAACCAACCTCTAATGTATTTTGCGTATTATCATATACATACATTCCAAGGCCATTCTAATGGTGTTTAAGACATATCGTCAATCGTTATGTCCCTGCCAGCAGCATCAGTTTAGTAATGTTGACCGGTTAAATGGATCAAAACTTAACAATATGTTTTTCTTACAGTGATATAATAGCAGCTCATACAGGAAACGAAGATGAGAAACACCAAGCAATCAGAAACATGACAGAGCTACTCGGTAGAACCTTCAGCTCACATTTTGTGTTTCCAGTGCTGGGTCATTTAGACCCGGCTCCTTCAGAAAGTCTCACCAATATGTGGAGTCATTGGTTGCCTCTTGAAGCATTGCAGACTTTCAAATACGGTGAGCATTTTACAATATACATTTTAGTAGTCAACATTGGAAACGGTAATAGGTGTCTACTAAATACTTGCGGAGGAATGAAAGGAGGGTCCTTCTGCCAGTACCAGTTAATGTAAGGAAGTCGAATAATATACTGTTCAGTACAAAAAACGTGATTCATTACGCGATTTATTACGCGCTGTAACATCAGTAGGTACTAGAGAAGTCGACTTGTATTCGCTTGTTTACGCTGAAGGTAATTTTTTGCTGTATGTGAATATCGCCAAATACTTGCAAACCCACTGATGTCACTAGCATCTTGGAATCTCATTCACCCTCACACTATTCATTTAAAAAAAAAAAAACTACAATGTAAGCTGTTGTTAGCAATTTACGGTATTCTGTAGATCAAGCTGAATACTACCCAACTTCGTAAAGATTGAATACTTAGTAACATTACTTCTCGTGACATATTATACAGCATGCAACATCTCCACCTATATGATGTATAATAATGTCTAATATGGCTCTGTTAAAATGAATTCGTTAAACGGATAACTATTATTTCAGCTCTGTGGAAAGAAATACAATCGTTTAAGAACTCAATCTTTTACTAGTACATGACTAGCATGTAACGATTTTAAAGTATCTTGGCTCGGAATCAACTCACGATCCTCTATCTGCTTTGGCACCTCTGCACTCTCTACAGACTTTTAAATATGGTGATTGTTTAGATGTCTTTGGACTACAGGGTCCAACTTTTCTGCCATCAAGTCTAAGTTAGTGTCTGAGTCCGCTTTATAAAAGTATAAAGTTTCCGGGAGTCGGCTACGAAAATAAGAAACACGAACTTTCGTGTACGACCTGCGTGTACGTTGTACTGTAACTTTATTTTTCTTTTGTTTCTTGGGTTCTATTTTCATTCAGTTACTGTACAACTTAAATGTTTTATAGGAAAATAAATTGTTGTGTGGTACATAAAGTTTTGTTTGTTATAATAACTTGTATTTTATAGAATTCCTTTTACAATAGACTTACAATCTAACATTGTACTGATGTTTAGTATAGTCTTGGGTTCTTTTAGGATATGCTATAGCAAAAAAGAAAAAATAAAATCATTAAAGCGAAATGAATAAACCGATTTCGTTAAAAAGGTTTCTACTCATATTAATATATGTAATGAAATGGAAATCGTAGGTACCCATTACTTTTACGGTTAAGTTTTTACATGACTCTTATAAATTTTCTCATTCACTTATTTGTTTATTTATTTTAGGAAAGCTTACAGACTAATTGTTGCATGTAGACCTGAATAAAACATTAAATTGCTAATAACAAGCTTCCACATGTACATCCACATTTTTATGATGTGGTTGATGTGCTTATCAAATAAAAGTTAGGATAATTACACCAAGACAACGTGTTCAACTTTGTTAATGTATTAAATTAGTAAATCTTTGACGTGTAAATTTAAAACTTATATTTGTTTTGTTATAAAACGAATTTTTGTTATAGTAACTTTTCTCCAAAAGTCAACATCTATTTTTTGACAAACGAATATAGATTTAAAGGCATTCACTACAACTTGCCCATGATACGGTAGAGAATTATAATTATAATGTTTCCGTAACTTTTTTTTATTTCATTACTTTAGTCCGAGAGTAACTTAATAGTAACCTAAAATAAATAAATAATAAAACTTAATTCTGAACTAAATATATTTAAAGCAGTAAATTAACTAAAACGAAATTTATTTCTACGCAGTCAAATGAATCTTCAATGTTTTATGGAATAAAATAACAGGAAACCTATTTATTAGGTCCTTACCTGTGAAATGGCCGTTATTTTAAAAAAACGTACTATTTTATTACGCACTACTTAAATAAAATATTGAATTAATCGAAGTATTAGTAATTGTTGATGCATAATGCCATTTTAATAAACACTCTGTATCTGCTATAGAAATCCATGGAACCGGAATTGTGGAACTTTTTAAGGCGAAGGCGATTCAAAAGTTATCCAAAGAAAAATAGTTGAAACAAGGTTTTGTGAGTGACGGAGAATTTCCAATTGTAATTTCCGTGATTTTGAAATATGGGTCGTCTAAACGATCGTTTTTGTGAAGAAAAAGTTGACTAGAAAGAAGAAATAAAGAAATTACAAGTCTAGTTTAATTTGTTCTCTAGATCTCGAGACTCTGTAGTGAATATTTCGGCACAGGTCCACCATACATTCAGAAGCAGTGCTTCTTAACTCAATTTATATTTGGTTGCCTCTTTTGTATCCAACCAATTGGCAAACTAGATCCACATTTTAATACGTTTTTACTCTTATGCGTTCTATGCTTGGAATAAAAATCTTAACATCTGTCCAAATTATATTTTTTTTATTAAGATTATTAGAATAAATATGAAATAGTAACATTTTATATATTGCGGCATATGGCATGTGGATGACGTTAACTGAATTGATATAATACAAATTAAGATTGACAGTTGCATGATGTAATCACTTTGAGAGAATAAGTCATGCATCATGTCGTTTAATTTTAGTTTCATATTGGGATAATACAAAATGAGAATAATTTTTGAATTGTAGTGTTATCAACAGAATCTTATACAATTACAGGGGTTAACACCATGGGTTTAAGGTACCATTACTGTACTACATAAACCATAACGATCATTCACGTTTTTGTAATTTTAAATCATGGAAAAGGAATATCTTAAAGTTGTTATTAAAAACAGTATTTCTGCAGTTATCGTAATTACTTGACAAACTTCAAAGAATTGGTACTACAAGTATGTTGTAAAAAAAGAAAGAGGATTTAAGAAAAAGGGAACAGCTGATGTCTAAGTAGAAGGTAGATCCACTATTCAAAAAGTGGGATGAATATAAAAAAAAGCGTGTATCCAGCAACGCTGAAGTGACATTAAGTGACAGTTCACAATATAAACAGAACCATAGGTCTGATTTGAGCCAAGAGTCTATAGATGGAATTGTTTTATATGATGTAAACGGCCGCATTCTACCACCGTACCGTTCACCGCCGGCAGAGCTTTCATCCTCACCTAACTGGTCACGCACGTCTTAGAGGAATGTCCTCCCGCCAATGCTCCGGCTATAGAATGATCTCTCTACAGTATGGGGTTCTACGAGAATGAAGTGTATGTGTTTTTAAAGGGTCTGCAACACGCATGCAAGTCCTCTGGAATTGCACGCGTCCATAAGCTATGCTAGTTTGCCACCGACAGACGTGGTATAAAAGATGCTTGTGGCACTTTTTGTAAAAAACTTCTTAGGGGCTTTGAAGTTAATAATATGTTTTGTCTTCAAAACAGGTGGTTACTACACAATAGAACAGAAACAAAGTAAGCTGCGGATAGTAGCATTGAACACTAACTTGTTCAGCGTCCGTGACTCCTCCAGCGCACAAGCCAGGCGACAATGGGAGTGGTTAGATGCTGTGCTAGATAAAGCCACTGCTAATAAAGAAATGGTAAGTCAAACATTTTTTTACAGTTATATGAGGTAGCAGTCCTTGTAAATAAATAAGCTAAAAAGCATTTTTTTAATTTTCGCGTTCCATGACAATATAATCATGTTGACTGGAGTTAGCGCGATCGCCTTTGATTTGCTTGGAATTAAGGCAATGAACTACTGCGTACTACGGTGGTAATGAGGTAATGATCTTTGATGATATACTTTCAACTTTAAAATATCGCCTTACGTGGGATACACTAAAAGTTTTGCGTAACTCATTAATAAAACAATTTACATGTAAAGTAATATATTTCGCCATTACATTTTAAACACTTTTTATTCGGACAAACCATTTTTTAAAACATGAGGAACTGAATGCTATCGTCATACCCTTTTAAGTAAGTGTTCTATTTACAAATACACCCTGTATAAGGGTATAAGATGTAATTTTTGTTTAAACTTTATGCGCATAAAGTGATGCACAGAAAACATGAAGTAGGTGCATTAAAAATATTATAATTAATTAAATAATTTAATAAATTTTGGATCAAGATCACATTAAGAATCGTCGAACTAATGTTAGGCGGTTTGTCCTCAATAAAAAACCTACAATTATAAAACTAAATATATATTTAAGTGTGTAGCTTACTTCGGTATAGGAAACATAAACATGAGCTCAAGGCGAAAATACAACCAGGTAGATGTATACCTACTACAAAATAATCAGGAAGAAATACTTTGTATTTAAACTATATATATAATATATAAAATGCTGCATCTGATCATTTATTTTACTTAGGAGACAGTAGATCTTAGTTTTGGATTTTGATTTCCAGTCAATAATTCCAGATTCTTGAGAAAGAGTACAACAGTAATATTATTTCTTTTGTAAACTGAAAATAAAAATATTATAGATCAATGTCACCGCAATAATGGGTTGCTTTATAAAGTAAAACTATTAATACTTATAGTTTTTTTTTATAATATTTATAATTAGATACTTATTGCAAATAGGTAAGATCGCCATCTGCCAGTGTTAATCTATAACCGCCGGTTTTCTAGTAGTTGAACCTTGTGAGAAGAAATTGGGCAAATAAACTTACAGCCGCTCTTTTATATCACCAGATAATTTATTTATCGAAATGATTACATCACTGTTTTATATGCGCTATTATGTTATCTAAGTAAAGTAGGCAAACTAAAATTAAGCATTAAAAGTATGGATACTGAAAACTAAACAAGATAAAATTAAAGTGAAAAAAGATAGACATAAAATATAATATATAAATAAAAAGAAAAAAATACATCAATGTAAAAATAGTATAGAATTTCAAACGTAAATTGTATTCCGTAAAAGGGTATGTACGCGAGGTTTACATTTGAAATAGAACAAAACAGAAAAAAAAAGTAGAATGAACCAAAACTCTGCACAACAACTCATGTTTGAAACAAAGCTATTGTTGAGTCAACGAATTTATGACAAACAAGCAAAATATTTGTTAAGTATGTAAATTTTTTGATTGTGCACAACAATAGGCTGGTATTTTTATACGATATACGCTGTCTCTTAAAATAGTCACAGTCTGGAAAATAGTTTAAATTATTCAGTAGTTATGATGACTCAATTTTATAACTCTAAATTCGTTTGTATTTTTTCACAAGTTCAGTTATTAAAACACAACAAAACTAAAAACAACTAGAGGCCTTTTCATATATTACGCTAAAAAAATTGTCTTTTTGCGGCTATTGATAGATTTTTAATTTCGATGAAATATAGAATATGAACGTATATTTTCGAATTTTCATTAATAATGTCTGTGAATGATGATAACCTTTTAACTTGCTTAAAAGCAGATTATTCTTTTTTTTGTAACGAGGTGGATGATCCTCATGGATGTTCTCCGATAAAATTAATGTCAAATTTATATAGGTACATCCTTTAAGTATTTTTTCTGATTCTTTGACCTGATAGTAAAATTGTAGAAAAGATATAATTTATAACCTGTAATTCAAACCTTAGTACTTAACAAAACCGCCTCATAAATATGCACTTAGAGCGATATGAGTTGGACTCAAAACAGGTCGTTTATTAAACCAGAAGTGGTTCAACTACATCGTGCCGGTGCGGGCCGGAACTGAAGGAAGTCCGGGCGACGGCCGGCCCGGAGCCGCTCTAATAAATTACAGATTAGAAAATCGTTAATCTAATCGCTGCTACCGAAATTGCGATGCAAAAGTAATTTTGAGAGGGCTCGTATTTCTTTAGTATCGAATGATTTAGTTGTGACGTTGTCGTAAATAAATATACTGGTATATCGGAGATATAAAAAATGACAATTAGTGTTTTATTATCCTACTAATATTATAAACGTGAAAGTTTGTAAGGATGTACGGATGTATGTATGTATGGATGTTTGTTACTCTTTCACGCCAAAACTACTGAACCGATTGCGATGAAACTTGTTATGGAGATAGCTAGAGACCTGGATTAACAACTAGCAGCGCACCGCGGTTTCACCCGCGTAAGTCCCGATCCCATAGAAATATCGGGATAAAAAGTAGCCTATATGTTAATCCAGGTCTCTAGCTATCTACATACCTAGTTTCATCGCAATCGGTTAAGTGGTTTTTGCGTGAAAGAGTAACAAACATCCATCCATCCAAACTTTCACATTTACAATATTAGTGGGATTATTTTTTGTGTGCTGGTGAATTGACGGTTTAAGCAATATTCTAATTTGAATCGGTTATTGAACTATTTAATCACGCTTTGCAGTGGCTCCTTGTCTCTTTCAAATTTTTCAAATTACTTTCTAGTCCTGACAATGGTTTCATTTTCAGTCAGTTCATTATTCGTAAGGTACACAGGAAAGGCTCAGATGTAGGAACTATTCATACAAACCAGTATACAATACAGTTTATCATCAGTCATGCTGTCTGTGTATTTGCCGTTTTAGTACATTACAATAAACGTTTTAGGTTGTCTATAAGACTCGAATAATCTTACAGGAATTTATGTACATTAACGTCGACAGAATATGTTTTTTTACTCTACAAATATAATTGTCAAAAAACATAATAGTAAGATAGTAAAAGGCAATCAGAAAATGTTAGTTTAAGTTCATAAATTTAGAAATTACATTTTATAATTCATTTCAAAGTTTTTAGTTTTTTATCAACAAATATGTGAAATGCAAGCCGCCATGACATTACGTTACCACGTCAGTAAAAAACTAAGTAATTTGTGAATTTTGTTCGAATTCTTCGAATATTTTATTTTTCCCGTGTATTTTACTTAAATATTACCATGGACAACGGTTTTTGTAAAGACATGATAAGCTTTTTTACGATAAAAAGATTGTATGTTAAAAATCCAGATTTATGTTTTGCCAAATTAAGGAATGTGTTAACATCAATATAGGATGCATTGTTCTATCTCCATCACCAATCTAAGGTCAGTAACTCAATTTAACAATTTTTTTTAAGAATTAGAAATTAGAAAAGCTTATTTAACAACAATATCAAAGGTATGTACTTCTACTGTATTGTGGTGAGAAAAAAAATAAAATCATGATTGTTGTTTTAATTGCAATAATTTACGCGTTTACAGCCCACATGATGTCATCATGACGAATTAGCAACATGGCGGTCTAGCGTTTTCATCAATTTACGCGAGACAATTTCAAAATGTAAAATTATAATACATTTTAATGCCACCTATTGGTTGAATAAAATTTTAGTAAATTTTCTGGTTGTGTACTTTTTAAAAATGGGTACTTTATAAATATTTATTGATTTTTGTTATACTTTCTTTTAAAAATGAGTACTGAATAAATAATGTTATGTTTAATGACGTAAAGCTGCGTTACTTACTGGCTGATTTTAACCATGTTTCGTAATACTTGCAACAATCAGTGTTTGATTCTAAATAAGTTCCAACAAAATACAATTTGCAGAAGGAAAAGAAAAAAAAGGGAACGTTTGCTGCGACGTTATTTACTGATCGGTTTTGAATATATTTGAAACTAAAAAAAAGGTGAAGAGGTGGTATAACGGGCGGAGGGGGTCAAGAGACAAGAAGGTCGTGTCCCCCACACGACCGATTTTTTAATAAAAAACTGTTTTCTACGTCATTCTGAACTGATGAATTTAAATTGGTACATTTGTGCTTGCTGAAAGAAAAGAAGAAAGAAAGAAGGTTAAAAGTACGTGTACGTCGAATTCACTTTTACCAGTAAACTCTGATAATACAATAAGCTCCACTATATTCAAAATCTGTCCCCACAGCACTACTGGTTTATTTTGTATTCCAATCAAAAAAAATACTTACAAATTCTCTCAAGTAACACAAAAAATTACTTGACATTCCAAAGTTAAACATTTTAAATTGGGAATTTTGAGCAACTCACATTGAATCTAAGTTTCAGCTCGACTAAGTTATTTAATTGGCCGATCGGCCTTCCTGGAATACCTTAAGGTGTTACAATACCTTTTGTTTACACGACGTTTCGATCTATATACACGTAGCATAAAATTAACGAGGACCGAATGCATGTGAAACTCACGCTTTACGAAGCAAACTATCATTAGATCCTCATTGCAGTTTCTAGCCCAAATAGATAAGTCAAATATCTATATTCCAGAATTAGTAAAGTCTACCTATATACTACCTACATTATATTTAGGTAGTGTATAGGTATGAGTAGATAGGTAGGTAGTATATAGGTAGGAAGGTATATTTCATATTATATAGTATCGTACGATTTAATGATAAAAAAAAGCTATGCTGGTCATCCCAATCCCTTGAATATGAATTGCCTTTTGCCACAGAATACATAATAGTATGCTTTTGCTCCAAATAACTATAACCAGAGTTAAATAGATAATAATATATTATCACCTAACACTCCAATACTTGGGCTATTACTATTTTAAACATGAAGATTTCGCCTCAGCACATAAAGAGTATTAGAGGTAGTTTTTTATAAAAGAAGTTTTTATGTTGTAACACTACCGATTAGGTAGTTTACAAATATATAAGTCGCAAAATAACCATATGTAATTAAATACACTTGAAAACCCTCTTTTGACATCTGAAACGACATATAAGTCACTTCACTCTCACTGGCCTCTCCTTGTTAGCATTTCGCCAGTTTCTGATTCAAAATAACCCAAATATTTTGCTTTTCTTTCATCGTGTCTGACGTAGACACGATGAAAGGGATTTTACTTAAGGTTCAAAGTCGAATCAAATTTTTTTGTTTATAAGTTTTCAAATTAATTTTCTTATGCTAATACTTCTTCAGTGACTTTGATGGTACCCGATATATATTGGTTATCATTTCTATAATAAGTTTAGTATTATAATATTCGTAGCGCGCCTATTCAATGTACAAAGCACAATAAAGTATGTTCTGTACGGCTGATACGAATTTCCTCGTCCACAATTATTATGAATCATTACAATACGGTGGTTGTAAATTACAATTGTAAATGGTAACGACCTGGGAATATGCCACAGTGTAATGAAACACAGTACAACAAAGCATTTCGCAGTCGTAGAAAAACGGCGGATTTGAATTTTTGATGATTTTTGTTTTTGACATAAACCTACTGAAAACATTATACTTTATCATAAACTATTATTCATTTTTTAAAGCTTAAACACGCTGTAACGTTTTCAGATTTCATTAACACAAAAAGCCGTTTTCAAAATATTACGTAAAATATCATTTGAAATAAAGTAATCTCCTGTAAAGTTACTAAAAATCAAATCCGTCGTTTTTCTACGACGACGACTATTTGTTGTTTAGTAATCCGGATATTTATTGAGGTAAGCAGAGGCGTATAAAACAGTCGCATTTTGTCAACTAATCTTCATGGATTCAGGGCTTCCGAGGAAATGTACACAATCTTATGTCAATAAAGATTTATTATTATTATAACTGTAATTCAGTCCCACTTACCTAATAGGGGCAAGCGTATTACCGTTAACCGGGCTTTCAGAATTAAATTACTTTTGAAATGGGACAATGATAATTATTTAGTGGGAGAGCCACGCTTCGGCACGTATGGGCCGGCTCGACTGGAGTGATACCACGGCCTCATAGAAAACCGGCAGTGAAGCAATGCCTCATTGCTTTTCGCCGAGTGAGTGAGGTTTCCGGAGGTCCTAACCCTTCCCTCTCCCTACCCTTCCCCCTCTTTCACTCCCTCTCCCTCCCCTCCCCCTCTCTCATTCCCTCTCCCCCTCTTCCCTCTTCTCCTACTCCCACCTTAAAGGCCGGCAACTCCCTTGTGACTCTTGAGTTGCAGGTGCCCATGGGCGGCGGTAGTCACTTACCATCTGGTGACCCGTCCGCTCGTTTGCCCCTTATACTATAAAAAAAAGAAAAATATGGAAAAGGTAGATAAGAAGAGAAGGCAAGAGAAGAAAAGAGATGTTGCTTATACGGATAGATTGGGAAATATATAATTGCTTACATTTCCCAATCCATACGAATCCGCTCGAGCAGGTCATTGTCGTATAATTGTAACTCAAACTGCCTTTTGTTGGGAAATAAGAGCCCTCTCACGTGTAATTTTTTTTTTTTTCTTTTTAAAGACAACTCCCGCATTAGGAATTACTCCTGTGTCCCGGTGGACTTTACAAACATAAACAACGGACACAAAGAACACCCAGACTCTGGTGGGAATCGAACCCACGACCTATAGCATAGCAGTCAGGGTCACTAACCACTAGGCCAACAGGCCAGTTATCAGTCAGTTATTGGGTAAATAGAGTAAAATATCACAGTGATACTTTATTTATTCAAATAACACAAATGATAAATGACACTTCCATAACATATTAGTGACATAAATTTGCCTATTCAGGTTTTTTTGAACTTCGGTGATACCAAATAAACATGTTGTAAATATACTTATATACTTAGCCACTACAAAGTTGGCACCAATGTGTTTTTGTACTAATAAAGTGGTAAAACAAGCACACAACTCATCTGGTAAGTGGTTATCTGTTCCAATATATGCCAGGGATGCATGACTATTTGCATACTATATTCCAAGATTTTTATTTTAGACTATTACTAACTGAATTTGGTTTTCTGTACGATAGAGAAAATCACTCCCTCGACTAAATACAAAAAAGAATAGAAATTTAAGAAAATAGTAACATTGTGTACCTAATTAAAAGTTTTCAAAATCAAAACACTTTCTAGAAATTCGTAGAATTGTGTTTCATGTTATTATAACATATATACAAATAGACCAGTCGTTTCTCTACAAAGGTATGTTTACTTAAAAAAGAAAAAAATAATTTATCAGAGTATTAGTCAATACAGCTAAATTTGTATAAGCTCCTATTACAAAAAAAAATAATATTTATTTATCATATCACGCATTACATTCATTTATTAGGGTTCCGGTCCACAAAAGGACAAAAAGGAACCCTTATAGGATGACTTTTTGTCCGTGTAGCGTAGAAGTAACAAGTTTAAATTGACATCAAAATCATCAGAAGCTGTAAAAAAAATTTGATTTTAAGTCAGCCTTATCAAGATATGCCATATAAGGCATATATATTTACACAGTTAAATCAAAACCTGTAGGGTACTTCCCATTAAACTAGAATCATGAAATTTGGCGAGAAGCAACGTCTCACATCAGTCAGCCTGCCATTCAGCACAAGTAAAGGAAAAAGTGCGAAAGTTGTTAATTTGCAGTAATATATATTTTTTTATATAAATAGACAACTCCCGCATTAGGAACATTCCTGTGTTGTTGTTGTTGGGGGGCTTTACGAACATTCAAACAACGGACACAAAGAATACCCAGACTCAAATATCACCTAAAAAATTGATTTCAGCGATTACAAACTTATCATTTGCTCTTAGAAAATGACTGTGGTGTATGTAAATGTATAGTAGAGTATTTTTTACAATTTCAAAGTTAAGTTTTTTCCCGAGATGTACAAACTATCTACTTACAAGTTTGTTCGGAACCCTCGGTGTGGGAGTGAGACTCGCACTTTGCCGGTTTCTTTTGTAATATTTATTAACTGTGTATATAAAATACTCTTTAAATGTCATTCTTTAATTAATTGGTACAATATTGATACTAAATATACTTAAATGACTACTAAATTTACTTACTACTAAATTACTAAATATTGAACCATGTAATTTTTATTGTGGAATGAAATAAATTTTTGTTATTATTAAAGAAAAAAAAATGTATTACAAACAGTCAAATAAAATGTCAAATACGTTGTTGTACTTCTGACACATCTTACACTGTAATATGCCATAAGAAACGTCATAAAATGATACCGTTAGAAAATACAATAGGAATGAAGGGGAGCTTTCATATTATTTTATACATTGCTGCATACATACATCAATCCTTGTCTCGCCTGTTATTACAGTCAGAAAACTCACTCAGAGTATAAATCATGGTACTTGGTTAATGTATTCAGGTTATGAAAGGTGAAATAATAATTTGAATGCCAGGAATGGAAAATCAGGGAAGACTTATTGTGCAGTGGTGGATTCAAACGTATGAGAAGATTTTTATGAACTAGAATACAATTGTAAACTTGTATAACACGTTGTCAGAGTTGTTTAACTTTTTTTTTCTTATAAACGGAAAAAGAAGAATGACAAATACTCAATTACAGCAAAGTTAGAGTTAAGTGTGCATTCACTTAAGTCGCTGAGATGATAGAAAAAATAAATTGTAATAAAATAATCATTTAAACGTAGGTTTAAATTAATTGCTGACCTAATATCAAAAATGATTAATAATACTGAAGAATCAAAATTCAAATTTAAAACAAAAAAAAATATTGGTCATCTTCGGTGCTCCAGCGCAGTAAGTTACTTGCTAATTAAATAAAAAATACGTCTTGTGTGAAGTATATTATGTACACAATAACAACAAAATAAATTAGTTAACGTTTCGTTGAAAGCGCGCTTACCGCTACCATCCTGACATTCAGTAAATAGCATTATTCAAGCAAGCGGACGTGGTTTCAAGCGGGTGGCTCCCTCGGTGCGGTTTGTGACAAGCGAGCTGTCATCTCCCCGGCATGCAATCGTTAGTTAGTAGGCAGGTTAGTAAATTAGTGGCTAGCGCTTGCCTGTTTCAAAGCACAACCGTACCGTTGTTATAGTTGCGTCTATACTCATTACAATGGTCACGATGAATGATGACCTTTGATATAGATTAACACGCGCAGGGCAAAAGATAAAAAAAATCTCACTACCCACACTTGTATTAGTAGACCGATAAATCTATAACATTTGAATATTTATTCAGTACAATTTGTTGCGATATCATGTATTTTTATATAAACAGGTTTTTTCTGCGTGTAAGTATGATAATGTCATAATCATTATTATGCTTAATCATTGTTATACGTTCGTCAACGTCGGGTTTCACCACATAGTGATACCAAAGTTTCAAGCAAGGCTAAGTCTGACAACTTTGTGTGCACGGAGTGATTTACAAACACGGGCTGAGGGGTGACTGCATATATTTTCAACGCGGGAGGCTCTTCCTGATTATGTATATTCTTATTTTCACACCTTTTACTTTTTCTATGTGTGCTACAATTTCAGAAAGTTTCAGATTTCTACATACGTTCCATTCAAAGTTATTAAATGTTGAAAAAAAAACGCTCTTTTTTAATTTGACCTTCATTTGCTGTTAAACAAAAGCACTTAGCGACTTTGAACAGTTCTTATTTTGTAGGTAATTTAATGGAGAGCATAAAAGCTTTGGGCACATATGACGAAAAACTTATTGGAAACGAGATATCACACGAAATATAAAAAAAGTCTTTTTTTTTTCGTTCAATTGTTAAAAAAAAAATATGACGCCCCACTTGTCCAGACTTTTATACTATTTATCCAAAAATAAAAATGCTTCGTAATCGAAATGTAAATTTTTGATCATAAAACAGCTAGGTTGACTGGGCTATAGGTCTGACTCTCATTTCCCCAGAATGGGAGTCAGACGTCCAATACAGCGTACGCTACATGCATTCGTATGTCTTTATCCACATCACCGATACTGAAAAAGAGCAGTGTGCGATGCGTGTGCGTGATGCGTGTCGCACAATAAGAGCGTTAACTTTTTTTGAAAGGGCAGGCCAAATAGTCATAAACCACGTACTCTATTGTGTTTTTGTCATTGCAGTGCTATTGCGATCCACTATGTAACAGGAAATTTTAATTGTAAACATTATTTCATTTAAACCTTGCATTTCATCCATGTGATTGATCATAATATTCTTCTCGTTGTTACCCATTATTTTATAAAAAAAAATTCATAACTAATACGATAAATTTCTATATATCCAATATCCAAAAAAAGTATTGGTAGCATTACGTCTTGCCAAAAAGTAAACATTATTTATTATATGTTTTATTATTGTAATTGATATTTGTGCGGCAATCAATAATTTCAAACAAATATAAATACGACTCATTACGCGATGTATGATACTCATACATCCTTATCACAAAAGAAATGACATGACGTCATCGAAAACAAAAGCTTGAACAAATTATATCCTAAAGATATAAGGATATATTATGTTGGTATAACGTGTCAGAAGTCGTACCATATAGGGAAATTCAATTTATTCTTTCCCATTCTGTCAATAGATTTGGAGCCGGGGATTTAAAGTCAATTTTGTATATAAAATGTATATTCGCTTTGTTCAACACGTATTGGTGACACTCAACCCTTTTCATGGATATGTAGGCTCACTCAAAAGGGACTATCAATAGTTGGTTTTAAATGTATTTACAAACGGAGGCATTTGGAGTGTCGAGTTAATGAGATTAGACGAATATACTAAAAGGATTCTGCAGAACAATGTATCCTACTAATAATGTTAGCTTAAAGTTAAAGTGTATATTAGGACAGATAAAGGCTGTTGTTCTTGGTTTATTCTTTATTTACAGTATCGTTCTAAATATACATATAGCTTGGCAAATAAAACCAATCATAAAAAAATTAGTAAATGGGTTAGGTCAATTACAAAAACAGATTTGTGTAGCGTAATTAATGAAGTATTAGAATAAGACAGAAAACTATACTATTTCAATCAAGAATACACCTTAGAGAGGAGTCTAAAAAAAGTTTGTACTTATTTCACTTTTCACTAAAATATGTAATCGAATTATTTTGATGTAAACGGAGTAATTGAAAATATTGCAGTTTTAAATGAAAATTATCTTAATATTCCTAATAAGTACTTTCTAAATTTTAATTCTATAATATTAAATAATTACCTGATACTAAAATAACAAATTATTTAGGTTTATTCCATATTTTCTTTTATTATGTAGAGGTCTTTAATGGCTCACTTTATCGGTATCGTCCTGTACGCCAATGTACGCGCGAGTTAATCAAAAAGAGAACGACGGTCTTTTATGTCTGTCATTTTCATTATATCGAGTCGGCTGTTGGATTGTACGTATTCTACTGACGAAGTTAATTCGGTTTTTGTTAAAAAGACGAAAAACGTAAATATTGAATTAATTCAGTTTATGATTAAAGGTGCGACATATTAAAATCCTACGCCAAAATTTATAACTCAAAACAACTATTGTAAAATATCCAACATTTTAATGAACTTTTTTTTAAACAACATCTTGCAAGGAACTCGAAACATTTTCATAGCTCTAAGTTTTAAAATTCCGTCTTATCAATTACAAAAGTATTTTTCTCATCAATCTCAATTATATTCTTTATGTCATTGTCATCAATCTCATTTTCATATAATTCTAGCTTTAATGAAATAAGTATTCAGTATTTTCAATAACATGAAATTCTATGTGTTTATACAAAAAAAACAAACTTGAGGTGTCGAACTATCTCGCAAAGAAATAAATTTTTACAATAAATGAATCCGCAGTTAAGATTTTGTCTTCAATTTTATTATAAACAACAGTCGAAATTCTGGCGCTGATAAGCCTTGTGATATTTGAAGGGGATTCGAGGAACACGAAGGGTCAATTAAAGCCTCAACAGTTCAATGCGCCTGACTCAAGAGAGTAATACACTTTGAAGAGCCTCAATTAGTCAAAACTACTTGGAGCCACGTCTTGAATAAATTAGATGGGTTATCCTACTTATACTTTAACAAAGTTGTTACATAGCTATAGAAATAGAAATATTGTATCACTATAACTATTTTTAAAGTTTTTACATCATTTTAACTGTTTTTAGGGTTTCGTTCCTCCAAAGGAAAAAGAAATCCTTATAGGATAACTTTGTTGTCCGTTTGTCTGTCTGTCAAGAACCTTTTTCTTAGGATCCCGTAGAGGCATCAAGTTGAAATTAATATGAAATACTTATGTCTGCGGTTTCTTGAAGCTGTAAAGAAATCAAGCTTCTAAGTCAACGCAACCAGATTCCAGATATAGACGTACTATCTACGTACAAGTGTGTTTGCCGACGGAACCGTCGGTGCGCGAGTCAGACTCGTTTTTTTTCAGTATTACTAACTTATATACAATATATTTTCAACACGTCGAGCAGAAGCCAACGTGCTTTTTACATCTAGAGATGAAAAAATTAAGATAATTATGGAATCTTACATTGAAAACATAATTTTCTCTATAGATAAGTAAATAAAAAGCAATTATAGGGACTACAAATGGAAACAAAGAAAATATGCAACAAGGTGCGTAAATAAACACACGGCCCAATTAATGGCAAGTGGACACTTGTACAAAAACACTAGCCTATAGTATCAATACCATGTTGATACCATTATTAATGAATACTATTGTGGGGGAACGGGTGTTATGTTTTTTCAACACAAAGGGGGTATCCTCCAACCAGGCTGGGTGAACATGTCTGGTGGAACGCGCCCCCACAGCCCCACAGTTGATGTTGGGGAGTTGTATATATAAACTAATCGGCGTGAAAACTTTCATTGCACGATGCAGGATTAGTAGTTACAACGTAGTTCAGCTCGTCTTCGCTAGATGATATTGAAGTGTGTTTATGCTGTATGTGGAAGTCATCGCACTATTATTACTCTCCAGTAGAAATTAAACACTGCGCTAATAGTGCGGGTTAATGGCTTTCTTTTATTAGACGTGCCTTCCCAATGGAATGGCTTCAATTCTAGCAGAAATTTTCGCCATGGCCAACCAGATGCTTATTGCTAAAAAATTCTACCTCTTTCTAACAGGTATACATAGTAGGTCATGCAGCCCCAGGGTCAGATTCACGGCATCCCTATGACCCCTCGGCAGCGGCCGCAGATGCCAATGCCAAGTACCTTCGGACGGTGCGACGTCATGCCAAAATCATAGCCGGCCAGTTCTTCGGTCATCTGCATGCTGATACGTTCCGGGTTATTTATGATAATGGTAAGTGAAACTTGCATTAAAATAAATTATGCATCTCCTTATTATATGTGTAGTAGTAGCAAGTAGTAGTACAAAATGTCTTCTTGAAAGTTGAAATACTCAGCTAACGTTTTCATAGTAAAGTATTAAAAATGTATGGGAATCACAACTAAAATAAGGTGTTGATTGATTTGTGAGTTATTATAAATAACAACATTTTGACGAGCGAAATTCATTCACCTTCGTAGCCAGTATCAATTCCAACGATGGATAA
Source organism: Euplagia quadripunctaria (assembly GCA_963859945.1). NCBI lineage: Eukaryota > Metazoa > Arthropoda > Insecta > Lepidoptera > Erebidae > Euplagia > Euplagia quadripunctaria. The sequence continues at coordinate 20,780,485 of OY982567.1, forward strand.
CCGCCAAACAATTGTAATAAAACGAAAGCCTCTCAGAAAAAAAAATACAAGTGAAGTTTCGACACGTGATTCGCTGTTTTGAGGGTTAGGAACACATACTATTGGTACTATATAGCTATTGGTAAGTGAATTCCTTACTAACAAAAAGTTCAGTTGGCTAATACCGTGTCCAGAATGTATTTAATTTAACTGTTCAATGTTTGTTGAAGCTCAACTGCTTTACTGCATCAACCGTACACACTATTTATTAAACAATGTCTTAAGTTGTAATTTTTTTGTGGTTTCATTCTTTCATTTCATTTTATATTTTTGAGGGAACAGTGTGTAATTTGAAATATTTTAATGTTAAAGTAGGTACTTACTTCAACTCGTATACGTCATACACAACATGAATGTCTAAACAACGTTCCCTATAATCATTTTGAAGTATGCTAAAAGAGACAACCACAAAATATACCTAACATTTAAAACACATATTTATATTCATTGTTTGGTTACTTCACCACTGTGAGTATAATTCCAATTTACAGTTAGATAACTGTAAATTTAAATCATATTATACCAACAGTGAAACTCACAACAGTAATTCCACACGGTGAGCTGTAATCTGTTCTATATTAATTTAAATAAAGGCATGAAAGGTCTGGATAAAAATAAAAAATCGAAACATTAATTATGGCAGTGTGGACACGGATTCCACTACGTAACTAAAAGTGGATATGATATTTTAGTTGCTCGTTTTTCGTTCGTTCGCTTCGTTACCGGATTACTGGCTGAACAAGGGGTGGAGCACTTGAGGTTTTTTGTTTAGTAACAACACAACGACAACTTTTGCAAAAATAACTTTCATAATGCTTTTTCTATCCATGTTATGCAAACACGATTTATTCGTTTCATATCCTTCCATATTCACGCTCAAAAAGGTACTAATTCATCAACCTCAATTGTCTAGATCGACCAGTATCCTGGGCATTATTAGCGCCTTCCGTGAGTCCACATCGCGATCCAGCTGACTCATCGAACCCTGGTCTCAGGCTGTACAAATTTGACACCAATACTGGGAAGGTATGATTTTATTTATGAAGCAGTAGAAGGGTGAGATATACGACATCAAGAGCATAGCCAATTAAGCGTAGGCGAGGTAAATAGTCATTGGCATGAACCACTAAGCATTTGTAAATACATATAAGTGCATCACGCTGCAGAACAACAAAAGCTAGCTTGGCAAAACGACAAGGACTTTAACACAAGGAGAGTAACATGTAATTAGTTACCTACAATGTATACCAAATTTTCCCTTATAATTAAGTTTAGGTGATTCGGTTTTGAAACCTGTATTTACTTAGAGTTTGTAATGTTACCAGGTTATAATTGCTGCGTAGTCAATTAGGAGTTTCTCTGCTGATTTAAAATCATTTTAATTTGAACTCGATATAAAAGTCGCACTTTTTTACCAAAACGAATATTATTTATGTTCATAAATGGTGCCTGTATTAATCATTTAAAATCAACACAATCATCTAAATTCATATTTTGACTTAAACTGATAGTAATTAGAATAAACTTCGATTTTGTTATGAACTTGGAGTTGGGTTTGAAAAATTGTTGCTTTACAACTTTAAACATTCATAACCTATCCTTACGATTACTTTAGAATATGTTATTTTTTTTCATAAAGGATGCTTCATGATCTGAAATTGAAATGAAATTTTAATGTTGTCATGTTGCAAAAAAAATCTGCATATTTTTTTTATGTTTAACATTCATAACCTATCCTTACGATTACTTTAGAATATGTTATTTTTTTTCATAAAGGATGCTTTATGATCTGAAATTGAAATGAAATTTTAATGTTGTCATGTTGCAAAAAAAATCTGCATAATTTTTTTATGTTTACTTAGGTGTTAGACTACACTCAATACTACTTAGACTTGGCGGGCGCTAACCGCAACCTGGCCGAATGGTCAGCTGAATACAACCTGACTCAGTACTACGGGTTGCATGAAGTTTCTGCCATGTCACTTCACAACCTTGCCGAGAAGCTTCAAATCGGTTCCCCTCACGAAACTAATATATTTCACAAGTAAGTACTGTTTAGTGTTTTAAAAATACATTTTATAGTACCCAATAATTGTACTTCATTAAATTTCATTTTGACATTAAGTTTTGTAAAGGTGAACTTTATCATGCGGTTAATAAATTACCATTCTATATAAATTGGTTTTAATTTTATTACTGGTAACATCCTAAACCTAAGAACAATTTTAATTAAATAAGATAATATAATACAAGTAATGTCAGTAAGAATAGTTTAAAAGAAGTGCAGATGGATTACTCAGTTTTTTAATCTTTTTTGTTTCTCTTAGATATCTCCGAGCCTACCACGCCCGCCATGAAAATGCTGAGTCATGCGACGGCGCCTGCGCTCATCAACACTTCTGTGCAATAACTTGCTTAGACCACGTCACTTATCGGCATTGTGTCGAAGCTGCTGCCAGTGCGCTTGCAGCAGCCGGTGACGCATCATCTGCGCCCATTCCAGTTGCGAAAACCTTACTAAGTCTGTTGGTATTCCTTGCTTTCATATTTTAAGAGAGTCATTTTAAATTGTAGTTTAAGTTTCTATTATACAAATATCTTGCAAACTTGCTGTATTGTCTAAGAGTAATTAATGAAATTATTGATAGTAAAACACGCAAATCAAACACTGGCTAACATTGAAAGTGACAGAAAAAATATTTTTATTTTTTATCTTTATTGTCTTAACTGTTACTTTATTATATTACCTATATTATGTCTGCTGTCTGCGCTATTTCATGCCTATGGTTTACATCCAAATTATTAAATGTAAGAATTCATCTAGTTATTTAGGTTTTATAATATGCAAAGTTTGGAGCGAGCTTACCAAGTTGGTATCTAGAATCCTTGACCAGAAAAACTCAAAAACAATTTTCCCGGCCCGTGAATCAAAACCAGGACCTCATGATAGCATCCAAACGTAAGCTTCAATGTCAGTAATTTGCCCATGAAACTACAGAAACAGTATCGCTAGGGAATCGGGACTTTCGTTCTCGAAAATGTATTATTTCCGAAAAAGTGCGTTAAAATCAAAAGTTATTTTTGCATAATGTGATTGGTTTGTGACGTGAGAGACGTTTAGCGTGTTGACCTCGGTTGGGAAATCGAGTTCAATTATATTATTTTGTTGAAATTTTATTAGATACTCTATGATTGTAATAAAATTTGTTATATCTAGTTAATCCATCCAAAACCTCAACAATCCGGGCTAGCGTTTCTACCTTGATAAAATTACCGGTTTACATATCCCGCCATTAATTCTATAAATCTATTTCTTTGCCATTTTTTTGGATGTAATAATCTGTTGCCTCGTTTGGTATTAAGAAAGCAGAATTTACATAGCGTTATACATTTTGTTGACTTTTACTATTTTTTACTTAATAAATTGTAATGTAAATTTATAAATAGGGATATCTATATTTTGTTTTATTTGAAGGGAATATAATAATTCCTTAGCATTTTGGACTAGTCGAATGTTCTTCGGTATTTAATATTTTATTTAGTCTTAAAATAATTCTATAGAATATAAATAACTCAGAACCTAAGATCATAATTGTAAATATTAATGTGCTTAAAAAGTATTACTTAGAAATAGTATATTAAGTAGATTTAATATGAGCAAAGTAAGATGAGATAGCTCATACGGCATTTGTGATAACGCTTGGAAATACGTGAAGTGTAAAATAGGTTAGAGGTTTTGTTATTTGAACTATAAAAATAGCTTTGGACATTCCTGTCCTTTAGAATAGTTTTGGAAGTAAAAATTGTAATTAAATTAATATTGTAAAAATCGAGACTGGAATTAACTATGGTACTTACAAGTCTAGTTTTTTGTTAGAGCCCAAACAAATAACGTGAAATTAGAGTTGTCTCACATTAAAATATTACAATTATTAATAATACACGTTATAATCAAATCATTTTATACGCTTGATGTATTTTGTGAAATTAATTTCGTAGATATTTCTATTTTCAAACAAAATAAAATTAGTTACCTTGGATTTGTAATTAAAAGTTATCTAGTTTGGATTTATTATACTAATTCAATTAAAATTTGTTTGGCACAACTTTCTTGTAAAGTTGACCCTTTATTTGTTGAAATATATTTCAAAATCCTTGTCATTGTTATCCTATTTTGTTTGACGTCACTATGAACTTTGATTTTAAGCGAAATAATTATTGTGAGTTATACAATTAATTTGTGTTACGCAAGATGCTTCTGATGAGAGAAAATGTGATTATATCGTAAGCTGGTATAAATATCCGATCTCGATTATTAGTTGTTGTACAACTTGTAGAATAAAATAAAATACTACTTCATCGTATTCATTTATTTATGATTATTGTACTTGGTATTGAGAATGCATTTTTACCAATCCTAAATAACGCGGATATATTCCGGCATTTACAATAGTAAGACTTACTGTCTGACAAAAAAATTAGTGTACATAACTATGACTTGCGACAAACGACTCCTGCTCTTGTTAGGTGTATCGTATAGAGAAGAGTAGTTTATGAGAAATACTAACGCCACTATGACCTGAGTCCTCTCCTTTAACCGGCTTTTGGCTCGAAAAATCAAATGTCATGTCTGAATGTATGTTTGATATCACGTTATTCGCAAGAGAGCAGCATGGTTGATTAGCGGGCTTCAGATGGCTACCGTTCTAAGAAAAATGGGAAATACAGCCAGCCGTAGCTAAAAACTTATTCCCAATATACAAGGGATAAAAGTTCGATTTATGAAAACCGATCCAGTGGGAGCGAGCATGTGTGAAACAAGTACAACCGAAATTTCTTCTTCGTTTTAATTTAGTAAATCCAGGAATTATACCCAATTTTGAATTCGCATCTGACGTCAATAATCGTTGCCAGAGATGAAACTCGACTCCACTTGCGCAAAATGAACACTTGAATGCATAAGAGCATCTTTCACATGGCTCGCGTCATTTATAATAAATTACCAAAGGAGATAAAGAAATGCGATATTCATATTTTTAAGCGTAAATTAGGAATACATAATAATGCTCTGTGAAAAATGCTACTATAGCCTAACAGATTTTTTAATAGATAAGATTTAGACATTTTATTATTATATTCTCATTTCGGACATTGCCTATTTAATTTTAATTTTAACAATTCTATTGACATGTTTGACTTTAATTATTACTTACTTTCTTTTTTAATGCTAATGTGCAATAATTTTTAAATATTTATACGCCTAATTGGCAGATCATAGAGGACATAAATATGTAATAATATTTGACCATCAATTGTACCTACGTTTCACAAATAAATTTCTAATAATTTATGACTGCAAATGGTTGCCGATGGTGTATTTTTGCAATAGCTATTTATACAATACACGATGTGATCGGCACTTTATTTAATGATAGTTTGAAATTGAAATCGTTTGTAAAGTCAAAGTTAAAATTGATATAATTTATACTTACTACATTATATTATATAAGCATACTTCTAATGTTAAAAGCTGTAAATAATTAGTATGGTAATTTATTTTCAAATTGTAAATGAGGAACAACTAGAATATAAGTAATAAATTGCTTATTATGAGTTACTGCAGAGACCAATTATAATCGGTGTATCTATTTATTATGTGAAATTGCAATTGAATGCAAAGTATGAGATTTCTTTACGTACTCAATTATATTGGTAAGTAAGATCCAATAAATTGTTTAAAAAAATAGTCAAGGCATAGCATCTTTTCTATCATCAGTACCATATGACTGAGGAAGTACCTCTATCCTTCGGTAGACCGTGGTTAAGTAACAACAAGACGCTGTCGTATTTCTGCTAGCTTGTTGGATCGTGTTTTATAAGAAGGAAGCTAGGGTTAACAATACGTGACAGTGCGAGTTTTTGTAGGCATCGGTAACTGATTTTTGAACGATCTGTTCTTGAATATTAATTCCTTCTGATGCAGCACTTGTTTCGTAAGTCATTTGGTTTTGACGGGCTGTTAACGCTGGAGTGCCTACAGCCCTGTAACGTTTAACAAATAATTCCCAAATTTATAGGTAATACTTTGGTATTCAATTGTACTTTGTAGCAAATTTCGTAGTACTATTAAAGAAATTGTGTTTTCTTAAATCATATGAATGTTCCCATATTTATACCTATCGACTGGATGTTTAAATTAATTTTTAATAAAGAATTGTAATCAAGCCTAATTTTTTTTATTTACCAATTTTTAACCAACCTTATTTTCTTTTGAGTCAGCCTCAATAAAACTAGAACTTGGATTTGGAATTGGAATTTAGATTTCGAATATTTTCTTTTTAAGTTTTGCCCTCTTATATATGAACCGTATACCGTAAAAAAATTGTATTAGATTTTTTATAGGCATTCGCATATCTAAAAGATATTGTATTAAAGGGATTATGACTCTGATATTGACTGATGGATCCGAACGAGAATCTTGGCAAGCTTATAAAGGAATGACCGATATAAAATACGATAGCATCCCATTCAATCTATGGGTTCGGAGATTACTTCAATATCAATATATTCTAGTAAGTAGTTGTATACCGAAATCTATACAGCCGTCATTCAATAAGGCTGGCTATATAAAGGAAGGTAATAAATATCTCAACGAAATAGAAGATTATTTATTTTACGAGTGAAGTTGCTAGGCAGTTAAAACTTTGATGTACATCACTACATATTATAAAACAAAGTCCCCAACCGTCTGTCTGTCTATTCGCGATAAACTGGAAAAATACTGAACGGATTTTCATGCGGTTTTCACTAATAGACACAGTGATTCGTGAGGAAGGTTTAGGTGTATAATTTGTACCTATTTGTTGCTAGCAATATATAATTATAGCGGACCCAATCGAAGTTGTAAGGGAACGTTTACATGACAGGCGTTAAACACGAGTCAAGCGCGCGTTGGATCTTTGTATAGAGTTCATATGGCGAGCGCATCTCGAGGGTTGTCGCAGGTCAGTTCGAGGTTTAATTATAATACGTTTAATAGCGAAATCGCAGGCAAAAGCTAGTTTACCCAATAATTTATTTCACAGAAGATAAGAACAAGTTCTTCCTAAGCCCGTCTCCTTAAAATTTTATTTGAAAAGTCGCTACTTGTAATATTCCACATTGTAAGACTCTTCTGAACGACGGTACGACAAACCAATGATCTCAAACTGTCAAGCGTTTACACATTGTCAGGCTTTGGCGTTGGAACATAGCCTAAGAGCTAACTATACTATCTAGAGTTTGATATGTCATATCAAAACAGAAAGGCTTAGTGCTAACTACAAGGTGCTAAATGTTTTTTAAATAAAAATCTTTACAATGGAACCGTGTTTGCCATGATTACTCGTGATGCCGTGCCAAATAACAGTAAAATGTTTAACGTGGTTGTTTTGACGGGCTTGTTGGTCGAATGGTTAGTGGTTCTGACTGCTGAGCTAGATGTCGTGGGTTCAATTACCACCCAGGACAAATAATTGTGTGATGAGCAAGCGACCGTGTGTGACGTGTCTGTGTTTTTTGTTTAGATGGACATTTCTAAACAATTTTTATAAAATATCCATTTAAATTTCAATAAATTTGTTTATTTCATAATTCACCATATAGGAACCTGTTAGGACAAATCAACCACAAAAATCTAAGTAGGAGGTAAAACTAAGAAAATTTCTGCTCGAGCTGTCGGGCGGGGTACGACTACGGTCACAGAATACACAGTACTGTACATCTGATGATAAGAAATCTCAATAGGGCTTCCCGGAGAGTTTTCAACGCATAAGAGATACCACTGGGTATGAGATGGTTCATAGATACCGGACTATAAGTACCAGCAGGGCCTGAAAAGGAAAAAGGTATGCGTATACACACATACTTTTTTTTGCCATCTAGTAAAAAGTAGAAACGAATATTATCACTACATGTTATAAAACAAAGTCCCCCGCCGCGTCTGTCTGTCTGTTCGCGATAAACTAAAAAACTACTGAACGGAGTTTCATGCGGCTTACACCAATAGACAGAATGATTCATGAGGAAGGTTTAGGTGTATAATTTGTTAACGTTTTGTGTAAAGTGTTGTGCGAAGCCGGGGCGTGTTGCTAGTATATACATAAATATGTTTGAACATTTGTTAGAAAGTATCTCTACATAGTATAAAACAAAGTCGCAAATCGCCGTCTGTCCCTCTGTACGCTTAGATCTTTTAAACTACGCAATCGATTTTTTTATGGTATAGGGGGCAAACGAGCACACGAGTCCCCTGATAGTAATGACTACCGCCGCCCATGGGCACCTGCAACTCAAGAGTCACAAGTGCGTTGCCGGCTTTTATGGTGGGATTAGGGGAAGGTAAAAAGGGGGAAGGAAGGGTTAGGGCCTCCGGTAAATTTTAATGCGGTTTAGATAGAGTGATTCAAGAGGAAGGTTTATACAGATATTATAATATTGTTTTGTGTTAATTTGTTTAAATAGGATGATAATTGTTCACCACGTTAGTATCTAAATTGCACCCGTGCGAAATTGGGGCGGGTTAGTGACCAGCCCCAGCTTCGCGAGAAAGAATTCAACGTGGAATATGCGCATATTACTCAGGAAATGAATGCAACTGTGACTTTATAAAATATCTTACGTACCGACTCTTGCCGTGTGGGAGATGTGAAAAACGTGACTTTAGTATCTGCACATCTTAAATCGTCCCGTGTAGTCTCCATAACTTTTTAGAATGATCTCTTGTTTTGGGAGTGTTGAAACGTGAACAAGCTGTTGTAAATATTTTTGCTTTTTTGCTATTTCTATCTGAATTCCTGGCTTGCTGATAGTACATTTCTCTGTAATATCTATTATATGATTTATTGTTTAATGTTTTAATTCCTACAATGATATAAAGTGTTAAAACTCTAAAAATTAAGTTACCAAAAAGCGCTGCATAGTTCGTCCCCTTACTTAAGGAAACAACGACCTACCAAAAATAAAAACTCTAGCATGCAGAAAGCTTTTGAATGAAAAAACCATGATTTTCGTGTTGTGTTGGTAAAAAACCATGGTGTTTCCATTCCACTGCTTCCTGCATGCTCCTGTTTTCCTTTTGTGAAAATCTCCAGGAAAGACCTTCATCTTCACGACCAAGATGGTGAAAAACAGACGAAGATGGTGTTTAGTAACCAAGAATCTTTTTTAATCAGCTTTAAAATTCAATCAAAATACATATATTTAGCATATATGAAGAACATGCACCTACCAACACCTCGTTAGTGCTCGTGTCGATGAAATCTTTGAGAGTCAGCGTCGCAAGTCCTGTACCAAGGGTGACGTTGACTTTACTGTTTCTCTTATCATCTTTAATAGGCCGGTATTAAGCTAGCAACAAAAAAATATTTTGCAATATTTTTTTATGTGGGAATTCATTTAATATTATTTTTCATAAATGAAATACACACAGTGGTACAGAGAGGTACTATAGTACCTCTACAAATATTAGTAATTTAGAAAATAAAATTTAATTATTTCAATTGTTACGGAAAACAGAAAATGAAAAATGGAATATTCATAATATTCATTGCGCAAAACTATATCAACCCAAGTTCAGTTCGCGATTGAGATATTTTTCATTAAAATCATCAATCATCAATGCCACTTTTCGTTGTAATTTTATAACTCAAGAACGGGCTCACCTATCCAACCCAAATGTTTAGAATTTGTTCGGACTTTTTAGTAGATGGTTTATGTGAAGTTTGCACAAAATTGGTCGAGCGGTTCTTCATTTATCACATTTATACGTAGCGAAACACGTACCGGGCCGCTAGTATTTTATAAAAGGACATTTCCAAATTAACACATAGAAATGAGAAAGAAAAATAGATCGTTCAAAATTGCCGTTGATATCATTTTAAACGACATTAAAAAAAGAAAAAAAACCGTAGATCAGAGTGCGGATAAGGGTCAAAAGTTAAAAGTTCAGCCAGCTGCGGCATGTGCTAAGTTTCGACGTGATGTAACGCTGCAAATACTTAACTGCACAAACTTCCAGGAGCTTTCCGAGTAACTATTTCGACAAACATTTAATACAGACCAGAAATCTTCGTTATTACTCGACTAAACGTAATACACATGTACATTAAAACCATAGCATACGATACTTTGATACATACATAATTTGGTAATTGTATTAGTAGTAGGTTTACATTAAAACTAATTTTTACTTATTCATTCCTAACTTGTAGTGAGTTATACAATCAGAATCAGTGCAGAACAAACAATGTACATAATAAATACATTCTTAACACTTGAAGTAATTACGTCCGTACACTCGAATATTTTCTTTAATATTTTATATATTTCACATTTTTTATGTCACGTCAGTAGTGCACTGAGTGGGGTTCGTTACCGCAACCACTTGATCGTAAGTCCGACGCCTAAGCCATTAGGCTACCGTCGCTTAATACCGCTTTTATTTTAAGTGTGTATGGATTACACACATACATGACAGTAAGTTTTTATTTTGACAGCTGTTATGTGTTTACCTTCTTTTTTTCTAGCGCTATGATGTTGCACAGTCAACAGTGTAACATTTTTGCTGCAAAAATGTTTTAGAAAACTCCTGTCTATCAAAACATAATTATCTAATAAATATCTAATCATAACAGCGGTCAGGGCAAGCACAAAATTAATAATTTCAAATTATATTCCTGTAGGAACACACGACATAAAAAAAAAAACAGACTTATTGTGAAAGGCAAGCAGTTTTCGAAGGATTATTTAACGACGTAATACATAACATATCACTGATATTGAAAGGCATTGCATTGGCTTGACATTTTTGTATGTATAGAATGTTACAGAAAGGTGAAGTAAAATTTTAGAAGCGTTATATGTAGCCAACAAATAGTTGATGTAGCTTAAAGAAAATTGTTAATTTCAATGATTTTGTTTTTTTTATTTTTTAATACAGACATTTTCATAAAAATCTGGACATTCTATCAACATTCTTGGTATTACATACTTATAGTTTTATTCACGTCAGCCCTTTCTCATATGAAATATTATTTTTAAAGGTAAATTTCCAAGTTTCATTTTTCAGTTTCAAAATAAGATTTCTGTATTAAAAATTACGAATTTTCATTAAATTATTAGCGTTTCACGTTATTCACGGGGTCTACGACCCTGAAATACGACTTCACCTTTTTGTAACACCCTGTATAAAGGCCTGCAGCGATTTCAAACAATAACGCTAGCCATTAAAAAATAAACTCTGCTGTTACGGTAAATAAAATGAAATAAAATTCTATTTCGTTACATTTTATATAGAAAAAAGATGTTTGACTTGTATTGTTGATACGAACTCGTTAAAAAAATAAAGAATGTCTAAAAAATCCGTTTCTTTTGGCGCTCATCTAATAATACTAGAGATCGCGTGGTGGTCGAATTTCGACCATGGTTTATTTCATTTGCCAATATTACTTGACCTGTCATTGTATAGACTTTTGTACCATGACAGGTCAAAATATATACTGGACACTCATAGCTGTATGTACCCGTTTTTGCATTTTTTTTAACTTTGTAGCAAATATTGTTCAAAAATTTTAGCATTCGTCACTTCTTCTCTGTATAAACTATAGTTGTAGTAAGTGTGCGAAATTTCATACTCCTCCGTCCGCCCAATTTTCGTAAAAAGGGATCCAAAGTTTTCGCTTCACGTATTAATATATAGATACAGTATTAAGAAAAGTAACAATTTAAATAAATACCTACACAAAATCTCCCATGAGCAAAAAATCTTGATTCATCACACTTCACTGTACCTCCTTCAAAATATGTCGTTCGTTATATGAATTTTATAATCCGCATAAATATAAGATCAATCTCTCAGAAAACTTGATATACTTAACGATACACCGCATCATGCGAAGGGGTATCATGTTTAGCATAAACAAGTGGTGTGTACGTACATGTTGTCATGTAAATTTATGCAAAGCACAAAAGTCGATACGCGGTCTCTTGATAAAATGAGAACATCTTGAAGCGTATGTATATTAAGTATAGAAGACCATAGCATAAATGAAGCAGCTGAATAAATTACGCTAAACTTGAACAAAACTTTTCAACCTAAAATTAACAACGCTCAAAAGTTCTTAATATTTATTTACAATTACAATGTTTTTTTATTTAATTTTTAAAAAAAATTTTTTGTTAGAAAGTAGTATGCTCCCCAGGTGGGCCCATTGTCACCAAGTCCGGATCTGCTAATGGTATCTGAGGGAAAACGAGGGAAACCCTCAGAAATTGAGGACAGACTGATGTAGTGTGTTTGTTGATTTTTCTTGAAATTAACCAGTAATTAAGTTAAATCGACTTCCAAAAGCACTAAGAAAGGGCACTGAAAAGTAAAAAATAATCAATTTAAAACTTAATTGAAAAGACTACATAAATATAATTTTAACGTTACAATGGCACTAGGTACCTACTGGTCGGTTTGAAGTCTTCTTCTCTTCCTCAATACTTAGCTAAACTAATTCAAATAAGTGTAAATCCTGTACTACACAACAGAAGTTTCGCATGGTTTTCAACTCTGGTAAAAAAAAAATGTAATTTGTTGAAAAAGTCACAAACCATTCCTTAACTCGTTAGATAGAAAAAATATCTCCGGAGAATAAGAAGTAAGGAAGATGTCCACTTTTTGTATGGATATTGGTTCTTCATTGGTTGGTTGGTTGGGTCTTTAATGGATTTTGATTTATTCCAAATAAGATCCAACAAAGACAAGGATCAAATTACCCTGACCTAAAAGTAGCTAAAGTATGGAATTGATAATTAGGTAATTACTCATTTTAGACACTGTTGCTTATGTGAAAATGTGACTGAAAGAGTCAAGAGAAAAACTTAAAGTTATTTAATGTTAGTAGGCAGTTAGGCAATACAAAATATTGTTTTTATATTGCAATTATTGCCAAAACATTTATTTGTACATTGCTCTTAGATCTGTACAAATTGAAATGTCATTTACTGTCACTTCCGTGTCACCTCGCCTTGGTTGATACTAGTTGGATTGACCTTCCCACATCGAGGTTCTAAAAAAATAATTATGCAATATAATGTATAATTAAATAAAACGTGGTAGGGTTTCTGTCTCATATCTGCGTAATTTAAAAATATCTTTTTTTTTTTTTTTTTTGATAATTACCCTGATGGAGTACAGAAATATTTTTTCTTCTATGTACGAGTACCAATACGTAGAAATATTTAAATGTATGTTTATTTTACACACTTTTCTTGGTTTGATAAATGGTAAGTATAAGAGAACTTTAATATGGTATATTACTTTTCTTTTTAAAACTAAAGTGCCGCAGTTTGGTTTGTCAATTAATTCATACGTTGAATGTTCCCGATTTGTTTACAATTGGTAATTTATTAGCAATTACATGCAATAATAACATCAGTATAAATCTTACTCATCCGTTTTAGTATAGATGATTTAAAAAAAACTGTTATTAGATATCGTTTTAGGGCGTAGTAAGTAGACGAAATAATCTATACAATATCAAAAGTTCCACTTCTTAATAGTTTTATATATTATAGGAGTTGGTTTGACTAGAAGTCTTACCGAATTCGAGTAAACATCTTTGCTCAGAAAATGACCCAGCAGAGAATTCTGTGAGACTGATTTGGTACAAACACAAGATCTAATGGCAATTAACTGTTAACTTTGTCCGAAACACGAAGGTTTAGGACTTATTTATAACTATGACTCATCTTGAAAACCCTTATCTTTTGATCACGCATAAAGAATGCACCTCATCTGCATACTGTAAGACTTAGAAAAATTGTGCCGTAATCCCACTAATATTATAAATGTGAAAGTTTGGATGGATGGATAGTTTTTTGTTTCTCTTTCACGCAAAAACCACGGAACCGATTGCGATGAAACTTGTTATGTAGATAGCTGGCAACCTGGATTAACGCATAGGCTTTTTATCCCGATATTCCCACAGGATCGGGACTTGCGCGGGTGAAAACGCAGGGCGCTGCTGGTATGGCATATATTACGGCACGACTTTTTCTAGAAAATGTACATACTGATTGTTACATAATCTGAACCTAAAATCAGTGGGTTATTGGTTGTTAGAAATCTCTTTAACTGAACGAAGTTCAAACATACACAGAGGTGCTCCTCTTTGAGGGAGAACAACAGGGTAGTCTATGACGCTGTGATACCCGTAGGTCTCATTTGAAATATCAAGGATTACGCGAAGATAGCTTTCTGTTAAGCTAAGTTTAGACACAACACTTTATACAATATACTCAGCGTAAACACGAAGTGTCTCTGTATGAAAGCGAGTGTCTTTAATTGATAAATTTGTTGCGACACTATAATTAGTGTCGCAACAGCGCCTGTGTGAATACGTTGTGCCTAAGTCTAGTGTAGTTAAAAAGTTTTCGAACAGGTTCGACATTTTCAAATATACCGTACCGCGTTTGAAACACTAAAAATGAGTTTCGCGTGGAGCAAGGACAAAGACTAATTCTTGCCTATTTTTGAATCCACTGGTGTACCCAAATACTTCTTTTGGTTTTCCTTGCTTTTTTTATAATATAAGGCATAAGGCGTTTCACGTCGTTTATCTATGCTGGTCAAGTACTACTAACTGGAATTTTGAGTATGAACAGCTCGACACAATGTTCGTACACTTACTACACATTAGAAACTACACAGTTACAAAAATTCTGTAAAGTGTGGACAGTACAAAAATTAATGTGGGACTTTACTGTCGCAATTTCAAGCCTTTTTATTTATTTCATTTTCATTTAAACCTAACTTTTGACCTAATATATGTACACAACTGTATTATGGGAGGTGTATCGTGGGACAGCCATGCTTCGGTACGTATGGGCCGGCTCGACCGGAGTGATACCACGGCCTCACAGAAAACCGGCAGTGAAGCAGTTACCGGAGGCCCTAAACCTTCCTTCCCCCCACTCCCCCTCTTCCCCTACTGCCACCTTAAAGGCCGGCAATGCACTTGTGACTCTTGAGTTGCAGGTGTCCATAGGCGGCGGTAGTCACTTTAGTCGCAATATCCATTTCCTTCCTTTGCATTTCCTTCATGTCAAATTTTCCCATTCAATATTATCCCAATTTTCCCACCTTTAATTCAAAAGATGCCCGGTTGGCGGTAATAGGCTTACTTACCCCTTATTAAGTCAAAATGAAGGTGGTTATATGTATGTGAGTAAGGTCACTAGAACAAGTTGGCGGATGAAGAGGACGGTATAGAGTAGGCAAGGCATAAGTGGTGTCTGGTGCAGCAAATAACACATTATTATAATTTTAATTCTAGCAGCAGTGCAACTATATATCTCTTGCCGAATGGCCTTTGTGCCTAACCGTACCGAAGTCATATTACTTCGTACTTAGTATTAAGCTCATCACACACTACACCGTCACGGCTCCACCCCAGCAATTAAGTTGTTATTCAAATCTGAGCTTTAAAACATGGTCGTATAATACTTATGCCACGCGCTTACTGCCACTACTACTACTACACTACACTACTGATATTATGAAATATATTATACGACCACGTTTTAATGCTCAGATTTGAATGACAACTTTATTACTGGGTTGGAGCCGTGCCGTTACCGTGTGTGATGACCTTTAGACTGTCAAGTCAAATCAGTTTCTCTTTATTACACGTCTAAACGGTATTGTAGAAATTTGTTTTTAATAGTGATGAGTTATGACGGCACTCCTAACTATTGCTATACCTATTTGATTTACAGATTAAAAAAAAATCTAATAAAAATCTGAAAACAATAATGAAAATAGTTTTTACAGTCTTATGTCATACTTAATTTCATGAGGGCTGTTGAACAATTTATTTAAACCATAGGAAACAACTCTATTGGAAGTTAAAATAAATTAGAGATCAGTTAAATTGTTCGTAGTATTTATTTATCTTATGACAAAAAATCCTTTATTAAAAGAATTATTCTAACAAGTTTTGAACACCATTCCAAATCAAAATACCTACTACAGTATTTTCTATCAGAAGCATTAACAATAGAATACGTGGGCTTTAAGGGAATAAACTAGGCTTGCAACGAATATTCAGCAAACATTCGGTATGCGGCCTATTCGGCTACTTTCATGCAATTTAAAATACCGAATATCTAGGTACTATTCGACCGAATACCGACTACTACCGTTTATTTGTTAGTGGCTCCTGTGAGTGGGTGAGTCGGTGCGGGTATGCCTCGAATGACGTATACTGTCCAGATCGGCAGTATTCTGAAGAAGGGCTAAGAAACATCTAATGACAACAATAATCCTTTTGCAGAATAATCGGTTATTCGGCCAGGAATCCTCCAGAATATTCGGTATTTGGCAGAATACACTTTTTGTTGCAAGTCTAGAATAAACCCTTGTACATATTAGACTATAAAAACCACTGATGTAGTTGTTGTTTTTAAGAAAAAGCTATAGGCACAATAATAATGTGTTCATTTAAATTTAATTTCACCCTAAACACAATAAAATTATAGCCCTTTTATGCTTGCTACTGTTGATAAGCATCTAAGGTCGTTCATTGTAAACAGGCGCCTTCACGAACGCATAATTATTACATTGTTTTTTTTTATATAAACATAAATATGTCGCAGTAAGATGATTATAGCCTAGATATAGCTATATTTCTAGATATATAATTATATACTGTAAGATAGTTAAATGAAAACGGTTCAAAACTAGCTTACTGGGGTTGTAATATAACTATGATACAAAAACGGTCTAGTTAAATAATTATAAATATATATTTTCTTTTATTTGTAAGATAGTTATAAATTATTACCCCAAGATATATGACTATATTATGGTTATAACAATCGTAATGAGCCATTTACATATATTTCGTTACATAAATGTCGACCCATATAATCGACACAATACAGTTTTAGGGGTCAAAGACCGAGGCTTGAAGAAATAATTTTGATAGCATGAACAATTAAAAACGTATAAACTTAAGTTATTTTATAGTACTTATATTGCTAGGTAATGATGCTGCCATAAGGTTCATGACGGCCGCAGTTTATTTTATTTCTTTATTTGGTACACCAACAACTTAAAATTAATCTTAAAACACATAAACTCTGAATATCGCTTAGATCTAAATATTAAGTTTCTTGTAAGTAAACACAACATTCATGAGTTTAATGAGCTATTCGTTACATATATATTTAAATAGCTATGTGCTACTTAATTAGGACCTTAAACTACTATTTGTGTTTTTAAAACGATAATAATGAATCAATGAATCGTAGTGGATATCAGCCTTGTCACTACATTCATTATATAGTTTAATTATTCGGTAACTTTCAACAAATTTAATGAAATTCCAACGGTATACGATTTACTATGCAACGTAGACAAACATAGTCAAATATATCTCACTCCTCTTCTTACATCGGATGATAAAAATGATTACTATCAATGTCCGTATTTTGTTTGCCTATGCATGTACCCTAATGAGGAGAATTATCCAATTATACAAGTGACGACATTTTTAAAACAACAATGGGAAACTACTTTTATTGTACTTTGCAAAAATACACAGAGAGACCGCTGGTTGAGAACTATAGAATCGATACCCCACTCGGAAGCTTTAAATTACAGTTACCGCAAACGAACTTTATGTGGACTCGTCAAACACGGTTTAAGTTAAATTGATTAATATCGATGTTCGATACTTGTTATACAAACTTTGACCTTTCAATTTGATTATGTGGAACCGTTTGGAGGAGCCATCACGAATATCGTTTGAGTATGTCTTTGGTATACTATTTTATCGTACAAACAACATACTACGCTTAGTTCGTTTTTTGTTGGAGTGATTTATTCGTTTTTGGTTTCGATTCCCTGAGTGTAAAACCGACTCGTATGCCGTGACGGTAAATGAAATGACCCTCTCTGCTGCCGCCCTCTATTCTCGCTTACACATTGAATAAGTAATATTCACTGTTGTTCCTGATACAGAAAATATTCTCTCCTAAACGACTGCGAATTAAAATAATATTTAAGTTAACACAAATATGAAACTAAAAAGTTGATGCAATAGAGGTTGACCTCTAGCACAGACATAATAACAATGTTTGCAATTTTCTCCTCTGTCATGGATTACCTTGAAACATTTCGACATGAACCTAAAGTTAAATTAAAACAGATTACGTTCAGAACTCTTACATTAATGAATACCTGTGACTCAGCTCGCAAAAGTTTCCTGAAAATTCAAGGCTTTCTTGTCATGAAATATAATACTGCTCCTGTTTTTTTTTTTCTAAATAATATAATGTTACATAAAAAATAGCGGGCTGATGCCGAGACTTTAATGAGCCGATGGAATTTTTGCTGGAATCTCGGATAGCCAGCAAGCTTTATAATTTAATAAAAATTTCTAATGTTGGTAGTATTGCATTGTTTTTGTAGGTTATACTCAAGGTTATCTCATTCAAATAAATAGTATACACATACAATCGTAATAAAACAATTCGGTGTTTTAAACGTAAGCTCTTAAAATTGTTTGATTTCTGGTAACTTTTAACAGACAAACTTCCTTTTACCAACGCTGACATTTTGAAAATGAATACAATTTTTAGTTACAACCTACACACGCAGGCCAGACTATACTTTTTTTCCATATTTTTTGTACTTAATTTTTACCACTATGGGTATTATATTTATATTCATGTTATTAACCAAATTAAGCCATAGAGACTTATATATAAATTAGTACAATTATAATGTGTCGCGGCAATATAATGTTACACTTCCACACGTACACCTTACTTCAATATGGTATTTGTATTTGAAAGAAAGAAAGAAAGAAATCTATCCACAAGAAATTGCATCCATAACATGTTCGTTCGTTCGTTCATTCGTTCGAGTCTAAGTTCTATTGATAAGTTTATATTTGATAAAACTACATGAATAATTTCTACTGTTTTATAAAATATTAAACATCGAAAGTCAAACCATTTACAAGTAACATAAATCGTCGTAAATATATTTGAACTCATGACCTGGATTGCTACCCCACATTTTCCACCGATATTTGTTCTACACCAACGAAATATCCAAGTTTCCGATACTGACCAACCTTTTCTTAGTTTGTTTGTTTCCAAACGAATAGCTCTGAAACTCTAATACGGGCGCTGTCGAAATAAATATAAGTCTCTAATTTACTGATGAACAAAATTGAAGTTGTTTCCTTATCAAAATACGTAAAGGTGTGCACTTTTTGCTTTGATACCTATTTCTTAAGCAGTTTTATTTAGCTTGCCTTGATTGTGTCTTGAAATGGTCAAACCTAGTAGTTGACTTACCCCGTTCTTATTTAATATGGACTACCAATATCAAGGGCAAAACTTTGTAGTCCAATAATTGACCTCTTTACTTTATTTTCTTTTTGAGTCGGTTCAGGTTAGAAGTTATTGTACTATATAGGAATGACAGAAAGTACTAAGGCACTGAACTCTCATTTAATTCTTACTTTTCTTACACATTACACTGAAACAAATGATGGACTGTTTAAGGCTGGCTTCTTCTTCATTCAAGACTGAAGTAATTTTTTCTTGACATTTAAATAATTCCACATTTTCAAATCATTTTGAAATACATTTATAATATCGTTGATATATTTGGTAAAAAACTATGATTTAAGGCTAATACCCTTTAGAAAAAAAATGGCGCATTTCGCAAATAAGTATAGCCTTATTTGCAAAATGCGCCTTTTTTTCTAAATTACTAAAACTAGTCGGACCAGCTTACAAATAACCGCTTTTTAATATATTATTTAATTTAAAAAAATGGTTATTTGGAAAATAAAAAAATGTAAAATAATATATATTAAATTATATCTTTTTTACGCGACATATAAAACAATTTATCTTATTAAGGTCGGTTAAAATAGACATGTCTTCAAAATTCTAAAAACTTAAATGGTGTTTTGAATTTTCTAAGCTGGTCCGACTAGCTTTAGTAATTTAGAAAAAAATAGCGCATTTTGCAATAAAGGCCAAAAAAAATCTTAATAATTTCAAAAGCTTAAAACCGATCTTGCTGCAATTTATAGCACTTTTTAATATCATCACAAGCTACAACTTCAGAAAGTTTCAGACTTCTATATACGTTACTTTCAAAGTTATTAAATGTTGAAAAAAAAACGCTCTTTTTTTAACTTTGATCTTCATTTGCTGTTAAACAAAAGCACTTATCGACTTTGAACAGGTTTCATTTTGTAGGTAATTTAATGGAAAACAAAAAAAGCTATGGGAGATATCACATGAAATGTAAAAAATAGGTTTTTTTTCTTTACATTGTTATATAAAAAAATGATGCCTCATTTGCCCAGACTGCGGGTATCGAAATTCTTTACAACCGCAATTTTTAACTATTTATCCAAAAATAAAAATGCGTGGTTATCCAAAATTTGTTTAAATTCTATCTCATAACATGACAATTCAATGCTACAAAATCTCAAAATGAAAACCATAATGTTCGGTCAATTTTCACTCAGCATTCTGTACATATTGTGATCTACTGGAATGCCAATTACACAAGATAACCAAGCACTAGACCATACTAACTCTAAGAACGTGCTAAAGACTGCTAATTACCTAGTAGTGACATAGGAGTGACATATTTAGGGTTAGAATTAGGGTAGAATAGTCAAACCACAAAATAATAAATGATTTTACCCTCTACTGTGTAACTTTACTCCTTAACAGCTATATTATTGAAAAACTTGTATTGCTTAAAAATACATAAGTAGGGTTGTCTCAACTGTGTCTATTTTTGTGTTAAAATGTTTTTACTGGTATTCAGCTAGAGTTTCCTTTAGCTAAGGGCGTAAAGTCGTGGGCTTTTCTACGGATTTACTTACCATTAAATAGTACTTAAACCTAACTATGCAATAGGAAGTATGTGTATAAAAATCGAATTTGCTAAAATATTACTTACTAGCTGTGCCCGCGGCTTCGCCCGCGTGGAAATCAGTTTGTGACTATAAGTTTTATTGCAGGCACATACTGCCTATGAGGCGGTAAACCTGCCCTTTCGACCTTAAAGGTGGCCATGAAGTTTCCTCCCTTAATTTCTTAACTTATTTTATTCCCAAACGCAGTCATCTGAAAGAGATTATTGCACCTACGAACATTTTTCAAAAAATGTGCTTAAAATGGACGAATGTCCGTCAAAAGATTTTATATTGGTAGTATGTGGTACTTCCTAAATATTGGGAACAGTACACACCGCTCGCTTCATCTATCCATTTTTGTATGGCACTTAAGGCAAATCTTACTCATTCCTCCAAATTTACAGTAGCTTGGATCGTAACTGAAAGCCGACTGATTTACTATGTAATCATCTGTTATCTAAAAGTTAATGTAATAATCATTTGAGTCACAATAAAATACGATATCTATTTTATGGAAACTTATTATCTAATACATCGAGTGTTCAAAATATTGAATGTTTATTACAAAAATTTGTGATTTTACAATAAAATTCGGTTCTGGCTGGCACTCGCCGGCCGCTGCCGCAGCACGCTCGCTTCGCTCGCTCGGCTCGTGCGTTGTGGTCGCAGTTCTAACCTAACCTAAACCTAGCATATATGTACGCTCTGTGGAATGAAATTTGGTGGTGGATACATATATTATTGGGAGGAAGTTAGAAATCAATTTTAGAAATTCCATTGTTACTTTTGGTAATTTAATGTGCAAGTCAGTATTTTTGTTATACAATATATATTTTTGTTTTAAAAATAGTATATCTGTTGGGTCAGCTAGATGATAAAAAGATTAACTAACTTTAAATATTTTTTGGTTAAATATATTGAGATACTCAAAAAGATTATTTGCTGAGTAGCCATTTTTCTGGTATACAGTAAATTAATTAGTGGAGACACTCTGTTAGCTTAAATTGAAAATAGAAGCGCTGTTAAAAAATTTCCATGTTTAAGTACCTACTCAATTACATAAAATTTTATAAAATTGGTTTGTATTTATACATTTATTTGTACCTATTATATAGATAACAATCATTCTTTTTGTGAAAAATTTTATTACTATATTAATACGTTGATAAAAATAATTTTGAACAAAAAATACTTCCGAAACTATTTCATAAAAACCCAAAAATAATGTTTATTTAATCAAATCGGACTTGAAGTTGATACTGAACTAATCTGACACCTTGTTTTAAGTTTTCCCTTTTTTTGACAGTCCTATGACTGCCTATTTTTTTTTTTGTAAAGTTTGGTATGCTATGCCTAATAATCACGATTGAAAATCACGTTTTAATGTTTACATTATTTTCGACAGAAAATGCGTTATTGTGTCTTATTTATAAGAGACACGTTTATGGTACCACGGACTTTTTTTAGACCTACTAAACACAAACACTTTTGGAATACATAGTTTTGATGTACGACTGACCATTTAGTCAGCGCACTCGGATAAAGCAGCTCGAAAGTGCTTGATCGTCTGGCTTGCATCACGAATATCATTATTTCAGGCTGAAAAGTTATAATTACTGATATAAAATATAACCTATGTAACTCGCTGATAATGTAGCTTTCTGTAAGTGAAAGAATTTTTAAAAATCGGTTCAGTAGTTTCCGAGCCTATTCATTATATCACAAACAAACAAACAGAAAACCAAATCATTCCTCTTTATATATATTTGTGTAGATATTGCACTACAAATATTTACTTGAAGGTATAGGTATATATACATATATATATGTTTATATTATACACAGATGGCGCAATGGTTTAAGTGGTCGCCTCGCCACTACGCCACGCTGAATGTTGTGGGTTCAAATCCCACAAGGGACAAAAAAAATGTGTAATCCACTTATAAGTGTCCCAAGCCTGGGTGTTCTTTGTGCTTTCCAACAAAAAAAGAATGATTGCAATCGGACTACGCGTTAATGAAATACAACGAAGTACACATTTTGACTTTCCTCCCCTTTCTCAAGGAAACCGTCCTAAATTTCAGGATAAAAAGTATTCTATGTCCGACCTCGTAGTATGAACTCGAATTATGCCAAGTTTCATTTGAATCCGTTCAGTAGTTTCAGCGTGATGCTCAGCCATGATACAGGCAGACAGAAAGACAGACAGACAGACAGACAAAAATGAAAAAAAATATAGTTTTGGCTTCAGTATCGATCATAGAGTACCCCTAAATTTTTTTTCAAAATTACTTCAATGTACTGAATTGAACCTGTTACATTTTTATTATAAGTATAGATTGCCAAGCCATGAATCCCTCTAATATTATAAATGTGAAAGTTCGGATGGATGGATCACCTATCCATCCATCCGAACTGATGGATGGATGGATGGATGGATGTTTGTTACTCTTTCACGCAAAAACCACTGAACCGAGTGCGATGAAACTTGGTTTGTAGATAGCTCGAGACTCGAGAGATATTCCCACGGGATCGGGACTTACGCGGGGAAAACCGCGGGGCACTGCTAGTGTGTAATAATTTTAAGCCACTTCAGAGTTCAGAACGCCTCGACCTACAAGAAACCGATAAAATATTTGCATTCTAACTTGTTATTTTATACAAGCGCTTATTAGAAGGTAAAGTTCAGTTGCCCTACAAAAGTAAAAGCTCAAGCCCCTAGGCTTATAGTTTGTAGCAAAATTCTGCACTTGAACTAAGACTTCTGATAAGAAACATTATAGACAGCAAAAAGTAGAATACACAATTTTTCTTTGAGTTGAAAAAATATTTTCTTACATTTCTTTTTCTTTTTTTTTTCTTTTTTTTTCTTTTTTCAAAAGACAACTCCCGCATTAGGAATTACTCCTGTGTCGTGGGGGACTTTACAAACATACAAACAACGGACACAAAGAACACCCAGACTCGGGTGGGAATCGAACCCACGACCAACAGGCCAGTCGTTTACATTACTGGTTTCCTTCTGTGACACTAGACTGAATATTAGTCTGATGGTATTCTGGGAGAAATAAGAACTGAAGCAATAGTTTGGTGTAGCTTCAATAAGGTCATAATCGATTCATTGGATTAGCTAGTAATTAGTAAAATTGAGCCAGTCATGCTTGCCTGTAATTGGTTGTACAATTAGATATAATCACCTTGTACTTACTCGTAAGATAGCTTTAGTAAGATAAATTAAAAAAAAATATATATAATTTAATACTAATGAGGAAAGCCCAAAGGCTGCACGATAGCAAGCTGATACCGGTGTCTATGATCTCGGGTCGATACACGAATAGACAACTGCTTTTTATTTCTAATTTTAACTACCCGCACCCTATCTAGCACGAAACAAAATGTTTCAAAAGTATCAACATATTAAGTAACACGAAAATTCGATTTCAGTCAGTTCATCGCTGATTAGGGTTATAAATAATGACCAACAAGTGGGTATAGTACGAAAGATTTCACAAACCTTTGAGAACAGGAGATCTCTCATGGAGATTTGGTCACAATGGCTCCATGGAGTGTATAATAAAGTGTTAACCCTTAACTGAAGTCGTGGGTCTAGTGTCAATGATCTATCAACTTTTGAAACGCACAAAAAACATTGCGCGTAAGTCGCCCTACCCCTTACCTTTGCAGTTTTAAAACATCTGTAGGTCTCTTGGATCAGCAACTATATTGTCTTTTTTTGTGTTTATTGGACGTTGAGGACACTGAATGGTTATATCATCCAGCTGTGTCGTGAAAGGACTTCTAAGATAAAAAAGATAATGTTTCTAAAAGGGCTTGCAAAAATGTTTTGCAAATATTTTGTGAGAGCACACTTTGAAAGATAGATATTTTGACTAAAGATTACCGTGGAATTTAGGACTCGCATTGCTACGGCTTTTGAGCTTTAACCAGCAGTACAAGCTCTTAATAAGGATGAAATCTTGTAATTGGAGAGAAATAAGAGAAAAAGGCGCCTAATAACATCATCTTGCTGCAAATTTTTTTTAGAAAAAGATTTTTATGCTCTTGTTTAAATAATCCTAAAAAGCGTGTTTAAAGATTTAAGGAAAACATTTTTAGTCCGGTCTAAGTAGACAATTAAGTTTACAAAAAAAATTATAAAGCTGAAAATTCATACGAGTGTTAGAAACGCTGTAAGTGTTGTATTATAAACAATTGTGAAAAGTCGATCCCATCAATCCAATCCAAAAAAATATTCAAGGTCAAGTTTCAAGTTCAAAAATATTTGTTTTTCTCATTTTTCAGCCAAAACATTACAGCCAGCCGTTCATATAAAAATTGTCTTACACGTTTTTCCTAAGAATTACCATATATGTTTACGTACGTAGGGTACACTGAAAGTTTTGCGTAACTCATTAATAAAAAAAATTACATGTAAAGTAATATATTCACTGCTTTTCGAAGTATTCTCCATTACATTTTAAACACTTTCATTCGGTCAAACCATTTTTGAAAGCATAAGGACCATTAGTCTAAGGGTATGTTTTTCACGTGCTGGTTGAAAGCTATCACGGCCTCTCCCGTAAATGTCATACCTCTCATCAAATCTTAATTTTTTGGAAAAATAAAGAAATTGCATGGTACCAGGTCTGGATTATGGGATGGGTCACTATCTCTACCTAATTACCTACCTTTTCAGAAGCCAAAAATGACTTTGTCTTGTTGGCGGTGTACACCGAAGCATTGTCATAGTGTAATAGGATGGAACTTCTTGGTCGATATTCTCTAACCTTTTCAAAGACACTGGGCAAACAAATGATGGTGTACCACTCATCATTAACTGTCTCTTGTTCTTCAAGTGGGATCGTGCAGTCAGGACCCATCTGGGAGAAAAAAAAACGCAATCATTTTTTTACCTACGTTTCTCGCCTGCCTCAATTTTTTTGGTTTGCTGTCACCTTCGAATACCCATACAGAAGACTGTTGCTTTCTTTCCGGCATGTAACGATATATCCATGTTTCATCTCCTGTCACAATGTCATACACAGCATTTGAACGTCCGTGATCGTACTTTAAAAACATTTTTTTACACCAATCAACACGAGTCCGTTTTTGTTCTGGGGTGAGTTCATGAGGAATCCAGCGGCAACAAAGTTTTCTAACTTTTAAATGTTGATGTAAGCTTTTTGAATTTGGCTTATACCCATCCCCAAATATTCTCGAATCTTCTCATAGGTGAAAAGTCTAATTAAAAGTCTAATTTAGTTGCCCGACAGTAGCAACGCTTTACGGTGCTCAAATGAGGTGCTTCCCTCCCAAAAACATTTTGAAGACGAGCAGTGCAGTTTAAACTTTCTAGTTTCTGAAGCCCCCCGCGACACAGGAATATTCCTAATGCGGGAGTTGTCTTATAAAAAATTGAAAAAACATAATAATTATAAAAGCGTTTTGGCACACAGAGCCCCGTCGTACCGTATGCACCATTGACCTGCACCATGGCACTGCAAACTGGAATGAAACGTGTCAAATCGAATAAATAAATTTGACATGAAAACCAATCACTGTAACCTAAAAAAAAATTGTAGTAGTGCAAGTTGCATTCTATTAAGTTATTATGTTAAAAAAAAGAATTAGTAGAAAATAAAATACAAATACGAACTATTGACATGGATGCGTCATAAAATTCCTCGCCTACTGGTACCATCATCACCTACCGGTAGCGTTCCCAGAGGCTGGCAGCATTGTTACCTTAAATGGCGATGCTAATTCTCTGTGGAAGAAAAAGGCCCGACTTCTGGTCACAAAAAGTAACAATAAGTCGCTCAGCTCTCCATAAAAGAAACGTACATTCGGACCCTATAACCCTAGCGTCTCGACTCCAAACGGCTCAAAAACATAATTACCGATTAAATTATTGCATTTTCACCATTTGAGGCTCTTTGTGGATACAGCAGTTGCACCAGCACAACCAGCTGTACTTGGAAGATGTAAGGTTGTCGACGTAAATTGCCTCCCACACCAAAAGCCTACCAATTTTCCAAGGCAGTAACCATGTGGTTACTGCCTTAGAACATGGGTGGGCTAGGTACGATGGGAAAGACCAGATGGTATGTACCATCTGGTCTCTTCCCTTCGTCTCGTACCAAACCATTAGGTTTACATACGGCTGGAACGCCGGCTGTGACAAAAGCACGACGGATTATGTCGTTAATGTTGGTATGTCGAGAAATACGGTCTACGAAAGGTGAAATAAACGTGTAACCTTTTACATAGAAGCAAAAAAATTCCAAGACAATGTATTTAAGAGCAAAGTGTCTGTAAGTTGAAGCAAATAAAAAAATGTGAGAAAAGGACCTTGACAATATGTATTGTGTCAAAGACAATAACTCAACTTTGGATAACTGCTCAAAGGAAATCGATGTCTCAAGTCAGTAGACACATTGACAAATGTCATACAAAGGTGCCCTATTCTTACACAAAGTGAGGTATCCGTTCATGTGAAATGCAAAATACGGAGAAGGTAGATATCGTTCGAAAGGTGCAGACAACGATTCAGTTGCTGCATATACATAAAGTGTCAAGGTGTCAAGTGGACATTTATATTGTATAGGACTATGAACATATGTCTGATATTTAAATGTCCAATGTTTCTAGATATAATCTAAATGTCAAATGTTCAATCTAGCAGGTAGTTATTTATCTGTATGTTAAATTACTACCAGATTTACATCACTTGGTCTGCGACCTTTAACACAAAACTTCACATTAGACTTCGCATTAGTCTACTTCAATTAATTCGATTGATAGACTTAAGTATATTTGACGGCAAAGGTGATTCAAGTCAATATAATTATTTAGAAATTTAATAAACTCTGACATATTTCTTATAGAATCGATTCATGTTATTAAAAACTATTACCATTTTAATAATACCTACCTCTACTTAGAAAAAGAGAGAGCAAGAGTGCGTGAGGAGAGAATTGGCAAGGAAATATTTTGCGATAAATCAAAATCACATTTTATTTATGATTAACAAAAAAAATATACTTTTGCTAATCCTATACAACATGAATAGTCAAAGCAAAATTAAATTATTAATTAAAACCTCAAAAGGGAAGTGATAACAATGAAAAAGAAATGGGTAATATAAAACTGATAACAGACATTCAAAGTACATAAATAACAAGCAATAAACGGATATTACCTTATCCGCTAGTTAAATATATATGATTGCTTAGTGTACCAGGCTGTGCACACAAGGCAACTGTCAACGACAGCAGATCAAGCTGGGCTTGCTAATCAATGAACCGGCGGAGACAAAACAATAATAACTATGATTGGCAAACGATTCTTGATAAAATTAGATTTGGTACAAAGTGAACCTAATCCGCTATCCCACTCATAACTAGTTTAATGCCTGTAAGTAATTTTGACGAGAACTACATTTGTGTAAAATAATAACAATAATCATTACATTAATAATTCTTTGTACCCCTTTTTAAAAAAATTCGCAAACGTAGTAAAGTGAATTTTGGAATATTTACAGATTATATATAGAAGAAATGAAGATTGCTAACATTTTTAAACAATATTTGCTATAAAGTTAAAAAAATGCATAAATTGGTACATAAAGCCATAATGTCCAGCATATATTTTGGCCTGTCATGGTACAAATACAGTACGTAATAAAGTACAATGACAGGTTAGGTAATATTGGCCAATTGTATAAACCATGGTCGAAATTCAACCACCACGCGATCTCTAGTATATTGGAAATAAGCATAGGGTGTACTACTTCTAGAAGGCGTATAATGAATATGTATTGTCATAGATACTTAGATATATTTTGTCCTAAATCAAAACAAAAACAATTTTTTTTCCATCATATTTACGTGATTGAAAAATATTACACGGAAAAACCTCGAGCACGTGATTTCAGAGTGTCATCAAATACAGCTAAATGTAAATTACGAATGGAATCAAAAAAACCCGTTACGTTAACCCTTCGTGTACTACGGCCTCGCTAATTGCGTCCGCACCCATTCGTTCTGTATTTCGCCGTGTTGAATTTAAATAAAATGCGTTATTCGGTGACCTCGTAGGATTTGCACATGTTTTATATGGCTAATAGGGAATGAAATACCACGTTTGGACTTCAAAACAATTGTTACTGGTTAAGGTGTCGAAGACTCGTAGATGTATCTTTATTTCAGTCCCTAATAAGGAATCATTCGAGGAAGCGATCATTAATATGACCAAATATATCACGAGAAAATTTGTTGGACATTTTTGAAATCAAAAGGAGTTTATAAAAAGTTTAAAAATAGCACATGATCAACAACGGATTACTTCAACAAATGTTTGGAGTACATACATACATTATCTACTATGTAATACCTATCCATAGCGCATATGTTATTGTTTTTCCTCTTTTATTAAACTGTTGTTAATGACATTGAAGTTTTGAAAATGTTGTGGCTAAGTGGTAACCGAGTAGGTTAGCACATTGCAAGGTTAAGTAATGCTAACCAGGTCAGTGGTTGGATGGGTGACCATTCTTAACACATTGAGACCCCTCCGTGCCTCGGAAAGCACGTTAAGCCGTCGGTCCCCGTTGCCATACGAACATCTGTGGCATTTGTTACGGGTAGACGGAGCCCTAAAAAAAGTCTGACAACCTGGTCTAATTATAGAACTTCGGTATCGCCTAGTACTTTGGTTGTGGAGATCTGATAGCAGTCGCTTCACGTAAAATATTGAAGTTCAGTCGTTTCAGAGTTAGACTCAAAGCTGACCCCAAATTGTTTGGGAAATGGCTCGGAAAAAATTTTTTAAAGAGTCCCTAAATGCCACAAGCTAGTTGTATATTTTATTATTATTTCAATTAAATTTTCCACTTATTATTGTGGATATTTATCGTCTAAAACGATACTGAAGAATGTTTAAATTTTAATGCGAAGCTCTTGTCATGTCTACATTTTAATGACGGACACAAAACAACCAGCCGTACTCGGATTTTCTACAAATTAGGAACACTGAAATATAAATACAGATCTTTATCATAATAAGCTTTTTGACACTAATACTTTCAAAGATTAAAAAAACAAGATACGCCACGAAATCCTTCGCAATTATAAAATCCCATTAAACATTTCTAAAATGACAACGAAAGTGGGAACGACCCTTTTCCACTTAAAAAATAGAATAAATTCACGCCCAGAAGAGAAAGTGTAGCTAGCAAGGCAATCAATCTTAATTCGCTAGGACAGTTGACTCAAAAGAATTTATTTTTTCTTTGAGTTCTAGGGACATTTCATTATTTTCATTTGCACCGATTTCGAAAAAGTACAGAGAATATTCAGTGACAAATTGATTTTTAATCTGTAGTTTTCATTTTACCATTTGAGAAATGGTCTAAGTTTACT
Organism: Euplagia quadripunctaria; assembly: GCA_963859945.1. Classification (NCBI taxonomy): domain Eukaryota; kingdom Metazoa; phylum Arthropoda; class Insecta; order Lepidoptera; family Erebidae; genus Euplagia; species Euplagia quadripunctaria. The sequence continues at coordinate 20,810,936 of OY982567.1, forward strand.
TTAAAACAGGCAAATGTGTCTCAAAAGGCAATCTCAAGCTTTCCTTTTTGAAGAATGTAATTAAATGAAAATGTAACATTAATAAATGGAAGTATAATATAAGGCTAAATATGTACAAGGGCCGGTCTACACAAACTAATTTTATCAATTATGCATCGATCGAGCCGAACTCAACTTAGATGGGAAAAGGTGCGGAGGATGATGGCTTTTGAGACATGGTTCAGCTGCTTCCTCTTAGTGCACTTATCAACTTTGTTGACTTGTCGACCACGGGGCACATTGTTCAGACAAAAAAATTCAGAAAGACGTCTATTTGTCATTGGGGTTGAGTGCTTTCTGTGCTGTGTTGGTGACACCGCGACACTATTTAGGCTGCCGCTGGTGCATGGTTATCGTTTAGTTTTTTTTTTGTCGGACTGCAGCTAAGTTTTTCTGAAAAATCAAAATTTGTTGTTGTTGGCCTCAAAAATTCAGAAAAGCTATAAAAGCAACATACCTGCATATACATACTCGTTTATTAGCATAATACTACAGTTTATTTGATTTTAATATTCTCTATGTGATATAATGTTTAACATATAAGATCAAATTCTAACGCAATAAAGTCATTTATTCCAATACAGTGACGTCTGTGATCCTCCATTATTTCAACCAAATTGTATCGCCTCATAACACCCGCAGTCACGTTCAGAGTGCTCTTTATGCCAATATTTGCCCATTAAAACAGTCCCAACAAACCTTGTTCCGATATTTCTTGTTTGAATTATCTTTAGTACTAGGCGATAGTGAGAGTTAGTGGATTAGAGTCTGATAATGTTGGCTCCAGTTAACTTTAACGTTTAGTAAAATTAATGTTGTTGCTTTGTGATCTCTGACCTGTATTTATTTTGCAAGAATGGCCGCTTATCCTTGATGTTTTGGCTCGTTAGTAATTTAATAATTTTTCTTAGCATAAATATTTTAATTACAGTATTTTACCTTACAACATGAAAGTGTTAGGAAGTATAATTTGATTGCACAATATAAAATGAAAATGACGAAAATATAAATATGTTGGCGGGAGATTCTTCACGTGCTCAGGAATAGAATCGTTTTCTTCGCTCATGGTGACCGGATACTAAAAATAAATGCACCAACAGATAAAGAATATTCCTTATAATTGTAATCACGATAATTCTTAAAGAAATAATCACAATCAAAACGGATATAGTCCTTTACTCCAATAATTCGTGTGTTCTTGAGGGCGGCTCGATCAAAAGTGAGTTGCGTCCTAGACAGCTACTCGACTGACGTTTTTATTCGACTACCGTCAAACGTAACTGACAGTTACGAATGATGGCACCGGTATTGCCTCAGCTGAATCAGCTTTAAAATACAGTCGTATAACAGTTACACTTAATTACACTAAAATGGGTAACCTTGTCTTTAAAATTTCTACCAGGCAGGAGAAGATTGCTCTAAAAGGTAAAGGGATATTAGTATGAAGAAGTCCAGATATAATCTTTTGACTACATGCAATTAATAGGTTTGAATAACACAAATATTATTCTGATGTTTTACTATAAAAAAAACAATACTTAGCCTGCATTAAGAACTGTGTAACTGCCTTAAAAAGAAATCAATTTCATGAAATATTTTTTTTTGCAATGTAAAGGTGACCCTAAACAAGCATTATTTTAGCAGGATAAAAACCTTTTAATGCAGATTAATATTTCCAGCCATACATAAACATATTTATGCAATATATTGCGGCAATAGTGTGAACCAGTATGGCTTAATATCTTTGTATCTAAATGGGCTACAAAAACGAAATGACTGACGAAATCATTAGTATTGTAGCGGCTTATATTATTTTGAAAGAAAATGGAAAACAAAAGAAAAAGAGAAATACCAGATTGAAGATACGGCCTTACTTTACGTATACCTTAGATACACTAAGTAACGAAATAAGCTCTGATAACCAATTATTCAAAAGCTTTACAAGATTGTCCAAGAGTGCCTACGACTTCTTTTAAAACAAATTGGACCAAAAATGAAAAGAGAACGAAGCCATGAACCAAATGAGCCAAAAAAGCTAGCCTATCAATATTGCAGTATTTTCTGCAACGTTCCGGCAACACATAGAAATACATCAGCCAGAACCAAAAATATGTGGCTATATGCCCAGCTACACTTAAAATTTTGTTGTATATTACATAGCTTGGCTGTAACTGCTGGCAATGTTGCCGGCAACTGTATTGCAGCCATACATTGCAGTAAAAATATTTCCACTTTAGAGGCATCTTAAGTAACTAAAATGATTGATTAGATTTTGATCCTTTTCTAAGTGACATGACTTTTGCTGTGAGTGAGACGCTGCGATTTGTTGCTATATTCTCTCCGTGCTTTGTTTTTCAGACTTCGTCAGCCATTGCTGCCTGAATTTTTGCAGTCCCTGTACAAGATAAACATTTGTTTAAACAAAATGTCGAGATATATGTTTTTAGACATAGTCTCCATAAAATGTTTTTGTGATGGTCGGACTACAGTTGACAATATTGTAGCCACATATTGCATTAAATATATTGCCCGTTTCAATGCACGGCCCGACGGAGAATGTACCTTCACATAAATTATATCTAAGTTAACGTAGATTTATCCATTAATTCAGGTATCCTTTAGGTTTTTTTTCTGGTGACGAGGTGGAAGTTCCTCATGGATGTCCTCCGCCCTTAGAGAGGTCTGTCGGACTCTTACCGACTAAAAACCACCCCGGTGTTCCGGTACTTGCCTATGATCGGGGATCGAGAATCGCCATTGCATTCTTACGCAAAGGAACCTACGTCCTATACCACTATAGACATTATGTCGGTATCTGTACCCCAGACAACTTGTAAGCTAAATTTTATGATGATCGGTTAAGTATTTAAGGCGTATAAGCTTAACAAACTTACATTAATATTTATGAAATTTGTTAGGAGTGTAGCAGTAGATTACGAAACTTTTGTTTATAGCATTTTGTGTAGTATGGGCAAGTGCGGAACATATGGACAGTTTCAGGATTTTTTAATGAAACATTTTTTTTCTCAGAAATGGTTAAGTTTTATTTATTAAAAGTATATACCAAGTCTTGTGTAATAATCAACCTTTATTAAACATAAATTAAAATTTTGATAACACTTATATTTATACGTAGAAAATCAACTTTCTTTTAACACCACTTTTGTCCATAGGTATGACAGTGTGTTGTACTTGTGTACAGAAGTAATTGTACCTGTCGACTGTGTCGAACCTATGGACGGGCTACAATTTATAACTAGCAAAACAATAATAAACCTCTAAAGTCACAGTAAACAAATATAAAAATACTAAGTTATTCATATTTGTACTCCTTATGACACTCTTCATACAAGTTTTGAGCAAATTCATCACTATCGCTGTCATTTGCTAAAACGAAGCAAGCCATACAAACGAAACCACTCTCTTCATCCGATTCAAAATTTTCTCTGTGTGACTGTGGGATACACTTGATTTGAGGAACCAGTGATATCCTTAGAACATCCAGGCTTCAAAAAATCTGTATTAGAAATAGTTTTCTTAGTTCCTTTTGACTTTTTCTCCTTCTCCGTTTTTAGTTTAACTGTTTTTTCTTTTCAGCCCTTTTCAATGAATCATTTAGAATATCATTTTTGATCCATTGTATCTGGGTTGTTTTGCATGGCAATGTGACCGTCAACGGGCAATAGACTCATGCCAGTTTCTTGAACAAAACTAACATTTACTGCAGCAGTAAAGGTATCGGCACATATTGTTTTCTTTTTTACATCAAATTTACTGCGTGACACTAAAAACACACTAAAAGCAACTAGTTACAATCACACAGATGAAATGACAGTATGTGTGTACCTGTGGTCAGTACAAATTCGAACATGAAAAATAAAATGGAGTCTAATTTGTCTATTAAACGGACTTACGAAACCGACTAAACGCATAAAATGATAATTAAACTACAAAAACAATAAAGCAAACATAGTTAACCAGATAGCTGTTGTATTTTTGCTCTAAAATTTGATATAAAAACGTCTTAAAACTTACTTTTTTGGTCAAAATTCTTTTACTGTCCGGCACAAACAAAAATGATATTAAAAATAAGTTGGCGATACGTTAAATCTGTCAACTATGGACCAGACTTTACGGCTGCGTTTATATAAAAAAATTTAGGGTTGCTAGTTTCGCCAGAATCAAAGTTGTCCATAGGTAAAACCGTCTATAGGTACAGCACTTGACCTACTTTAATTTTATGTTTTAACAAACATTTTACAGTAATCAGAACTAATATGTATTCTTATACAATTAAAAACTGATTACTTAAATTTTATTACACAAAGTGTACCTAAGAATTAAGAAAATAAAGGGTCATAAATCGCTACCTTAACCAAAAAAAGGTGTGTATGTGACACGGCAGAAGTGAAACTTCATAAAAGTAGAATAAATTTAATTTAAGATAATTTAAACAGAAAGACTAGCCATCCCCGCAGTTTCACCTGCGTTTATGAAAAAAACATTTATTTCGGCACCACGAGACAATCTTAAACATAACAATTCAAAGAGAAAATAAAATATAAAATAAGAATTCACAGCAGATGAGAAATAAAAACATTAAGAAGGGATGTCTCGTGATGGCAAAAAAAAGTTATTGGTCAAATTAACACAGATGTGTTAAATAATTAACATAAATTAATTAACCAACGAATTTTAATACGCAAATGCACAAAAATGATACGCGTGAATGATACACTACGTTGACTATGACGCATTTTCTGAAGGCTTCAGACTTTTTCATTTCATCGAACTTTCAAATCACAACGATTCTAAAGAAGTTTTACTTAAAAAAGTCAGTTCCCATATAACAGAGTAAGTGCATAGTTATAGGCGTTTTTTCATATACAACATTTTCAAGTTTTCAGAAATCCCGTCTAAAATTATGTCAAGGTCAAACTAACAGTAACTAGAGTTAATACTCCCGCGTTATAGCGAAACCAGAGATAGCCTTGAAGTAAAGAACTGAAATGTATTTACAAATGAATATAATATTCTGGGACATACATAAACATCGCTATCTAGACCTTAGACTAAGCAGAGCCTGCTGTACTATAATATGTTAGTACCAAATTTAGACAACTTAACACTTAGTTTTGAAATGTATGTTCAATTTTAAGAAACAATTTCCAAACTAACTTTTTAACTTTCGCGTTCCATGATGTAATTACGTATTTACGGGAATTAAAGCGATCACGAAAATATATTACATACTACAGCGTGGAATCAAATGATAAAAAATATGCCACCTCGCTTTTATGCGCAGTCGGGTGAACACCAGAATAAAGACACATCGGTTTGCTTACAGAATAGAGACACTGTTAGTATAGTATGTGACGGTACATGGCGAAAAGAAAATATCAAAAATATCGAAAAAGTGGGGGTGGATGAAGAACCTTCTACCTCACGATCTCGACGACGGAGGGCGTGCACCGCTGAACCAGTCAGCCTATGACCACGGCCAGTGCAACCTGGTTGAAACGTCAGGCAATTAAGAGGTATATAATACATTTTCGTGATAGCGTTACTTCCCGTAAATACGTAATTATATAGGTAATATCCAAAGCAAACCAGCCTGCCACTTGATAGTGCATAAGAGAGGTTTTATGTTCAGCTGCATGTATGTTTTTATTTGTCTATTTAACATTCACAGGAGGATCGAAGTTTATATAAAAATACATAGGTAGTTCAAAAGAAAGAGTTAAACATACGAGTTTAATAACCCTACAGCTATGAGCAAGTAAAGTTCTTTGTTTTGTATACCATATTATTTATTCTACAGTAGCTATGACGAGGACAAAGTAAGACTAAGCGTATATTAAAACTTCCTTTAAATTTTTGTATTCCAAGTTTTGCAAAGGTACAATGGAGGGGAAATTTAAGCCCAAACTCTAACCGAATACCATTCCAGTGTATTTAGACAAAACTTTTTGCCTCTTCTGCTCGGCCAATTTCTTAACTAACTGTTTGCGTTTGACAAGACTATTTATTTTTATGAATATATTTCAATTTTTTTTTGCTTTTCAACTTTCCTTTTTGTGTTATTTCTTTTCCTTACTAAGTTATTTACTAAGGATTTATGAGTATCCGTTGGAGACATAAAATTTTTCAAGTTGATTTCTGGTCTTTAGATAAATATGATTACAAATCATCAAATATTTTAAATTCATTTTCTCATTTATTCCCCAAAAGTAAATTAGTGACATAGACTAATTAAACTGTGTTTTTTGCTACCTCTTTAACTCGAAATCACGATGTTGTTGCAACTTCTACAAGTGTGATGACCTAATTTGTTAGATGATTCTACTTATATTTATTAAATAATTTTGTAGTTCAAATATTTAGTTTTAAGCAATCAGCGTTAACAATTTGGTATAGTAATCACAAAAGGAACATTAATGAATAAGTTTTTTATTTTCATGTTCATCATGTCAAGTAGACTTCACTGTGCCGATGGAAGGTTTGACTGCAGTACAAAGCATAAACGCCATGTCTCTAGATGTGTTAACAGTTTTAAAGTAGTGGTTTTCAGTTTTCAGTTTTGATGAACCCAGATACGTTGTATTAGGAAAACGTTGTGACCGTGAAGGAAGGTGGTATCGAACAATAGGAGGTAACAAAAAAATAAAGCAACAATACCCATTTACATAATCTATACAATAAATAAAATTAAAGTGTCCGTCTGTAATTTCATAATGACAGCATTTTACTAAATGGATCCGAATGTATATTCTGTCAAAAAAGTATCGGGAATTGTTAATTTAATTCTAATTTCAAATTTAATTAAGTTAGCACAACTGTTTTTTATATTGGCGTGAAGTTTGCGCAATACCTGTCATTTAGTTTGTTTTCGGTACTCGATTTTGTAAGCTCATCTCAAGAGTGTTTCGCGATTTTTATAATGGATAAAAACATCAAACAAAGTGTTTGTTCAGAGTTGCTGAAAATGTTACAGAATACATACCGTAAATCGACTTTATCAAAAACTCGTGTATATGAGTGGTACAGTGCATTCAAAAGCGGTCGAGATTTGTCAAGATTTGCCTCGCTCTGATCGGCCATAAACGTCTTGAACTGAAGTTGACATCGCAAAAGTGAAGGAAATTGTTACTGAAAATCCTCATTCAAGTTTGAGAAAGATAACCGCTGAACTTTTTGTGTCTCACGAATCGATTCGTACCATTTTAAACGATCGCTTGGGCATGAAACACGTTACCGATCGACGAGCCCCGAAAGATCTGAATTTTCTTCAAAAACTGACTCGCGTAAAAGTCGCTTAAGACATGCTAGAAAGAGTCAATTCCGACCCTACATTCGTAAAACGCATTGTTACTGGTTATGAGACATGGGTGACATGCAAACTGGTCAACAAGCTTCGGAATGGCGACTTCCAACTGAACCGAAACCGAAAAAACCACAACAAAGTCGGTCAAAAGTCAAGGTTATATTGACTGTTTTCTTTGACTATCGAGGTGTTGTGCACTCGGAATTCTTGCTATGAGGTCAGACTGTAAATAAAGAATATTATTTGAGCGTTATGCAGCGTTCAAGAGAGCAAATTTGTCAATAAAGGCCAAATTTGTGGAAAAAAAAATCTTGCATATTACAACACGATAACTCGCCATCACACAAGGCCATGTGAATGAATTTTTGACCAAAAACTTAACAAATACCATCACACAACCACCGTATTTACCGGATATGGCTCCGGCCGACTTTTTTCTCTTTCCAAAACTCAAATTACCACTTCGAGGTACACCCTTTTCAGTCGATAGAAGATATCAAAGATAATTCGCGGCGAGAACCGAAGTCGATTCCGGAATATGCATTTAAAAAATGTTTTGATAACTGGATTATTCGCTGGCGTAAGTGTATTATTTCTGAAGGGGCCTACTTTGAAGGTGATACAATAAACTTAGAAGAATAGACTTTCTTGACCGAGCAGTATACACGGTACATATACCAAAAAATCAATTTAAAAATTTTTTTTGGTCGTCTGTTTGTTCCGGCAAATCTCCGGAACGGGTAAACCGATTTTTACGGGACTTTCACTGGCATATGGTGTTATAAATAGTAACTTAAACTACTTTTATTTTGGCAAAAGAATTAGGGTTTCTTATAAAATATATAAAAATATGCAGCCGCGGGGAACAGCTAGTGTATAATAATGGTTTATCAGGATTGATTATTTTTTGTTTTTTATATTATAAACGCAAACGAGCAGATGGGTCACCTGATGGTAAGTGACTACCGTCGCCCATGGATACCTGCAACTCAAAAGTCACAAGTGCTTAATATAAGATACGTACTAACAACCCGCCCCGGCTTCGCACGGGTAGCAGAGACATCTTCAACAATCATCATCATATTTACACAAAACCTTAACAAATTATATACCTAAACCTTCCTCATGAGTCGCTCTATCTATTGGCGAAAACCGCATGAAAATCCGGTCAGTAGTTTTTGAGTTTACCGCGAACAGACAGACAGACAGACGCGGCGGGGGTCTTTGTTTTATAATATGTGGTGATTATTTATATTTATAATAATACATAAGATACATAAAAAGACAAAAATCTGCAAGAAAACGGAAAACAAATATGTTTACCCATAAACGCTAGTTTAGTTGTTCGAATAGTATGTAATAGAGCATTACTTGACACGTTCCCAAGTGTGTCTAACATCCGTGAGAGCTTTGGAGTGCATAACAATGTCGACAAGCTCTTATGGTCTTGTCTTAGACGATTAAGCTTTCATTTGACCAATGATTCAATTTGACCAAAGGATGTATGTAAACACTTGCTTCGTGATAAAACCTTGACAGAAATAAAAAGTCGATTACTTAACACTGAGCAGTATTTTTTATTAATTATTCAATGTTGTTAGCACAACGCTTATAGGTCTCTTGCTAGCGTTACTTTTAAAAATTAGAGGGACAACAAAAATAGTTTTTATCCGTGTCATAGCCGTCAGTAAGACCCAATTATCGATACGTTCAACCAAAGATCACTTCTAGTAATGAAATTTGAAATTTTGCAAAAAACTGCAACTTTAGAAACATATATTCAACTTAGAGTTGGGCGAAAACAGAATATGCAGATTCTGTCGAGAGGCAGAAGAAACTGCAATGCATATTCTATGCTTTTATGGCCCACTAATGCAGTACCAAAATTTTAACCTAGGTTTGCATATCATGCAACCGCAGGAAATACGAACAATAACTGCTGATAAGATCTGGAAGATTCTCGAAGCCATAAGTCTGAATAGTTTAGTTAGTTAATAGTTTATAATTCATAATAATGTCCTCATAATAATAATAAATATAACAATCAATATTCTATAATGACAATCTCTTAAAGGCCGAAAAAGATAAAGAAATAAAATATTTGGACTTAGCCCACGAGATTGTCGACCAGTGGGATGTGCATTCAGCAACCATTGTGCCTATAGTCATTTCAGTACATGGGTTAATTACTAAGAGCCTCGACTAACACCTTCAGAGGCTCACGTTAGGCAGCTGGATTAAGAGCCTGATGCAGAAGGCAGTTTTTTTTAACGTGTTGAAACCCCCTCGGGTACCACGGGTGTCTATGGCTGGGGGCTCAGGTATAACCTAGGAAGGAACTCCCTGGATTCCGACAGACTTGACTACCTTCCCGTAAAGCGAGGTAGTCTCGCAGTCGTAATTGGGAGCCGTGTCCCTTTCAGTTTTAAAAACGCGCGTGGATCTCATCGCGGCCACCGTCTCGGCATAATTTTTTCCTGTTCTGCTACCGAGTTACTGGCGCCTTCAGGCCGGCGTATCATTAGGTGCTCTAGGGCGCTTGTTGCATCCTCTGCGGGACGGGAGACTGCTAGTTCTCTCCCGTTCCCTTTCCGCCACCTCTTTGGCGTACATCACCTCCTCGCAAAATGAGGCGTCGGAGTCCCACGTGCTCGCGCTTCCTACACCTATAGCTGTCTCGAGGTCGTACCGCTGTTGGACCCACGCTGGGCACTCCACTAGAGGATGGAGTGCAGTATTCTCGGGATAGCCCCCGCAGTCATGGCACGCAGGTAATGGCACCCAGCCTATGCGACACAGGTACTTCCCGAAGCATTCGTGCCCAGTAAGCACCTGCGTCAGCCGGTAAAAGAGACTGCCATGACGCCTCTCTAGCCATTCCTCCATGACGATCCTTACTGCCAGAATTGTGGCGTACCCTGCGCTCGGTCGCCCGAGCCACTCTTTCCATTCATCCATGATTACCTGGTGGACTTGGGACCTCTGGGTCTTGATTACGCCAGGCAAAGGCCTCAGACCACGGTCCAGGGTTTCCTTGTGCCATTCATATGAGGACGCAAGGGGTTTTACTTCCAGGTCCCACAGCAGCAAATAACGAATTAAAAATCTAAATAAAAACACAGTTGAAACTGACATACTGGAGTTATTTAGAAAAACGTATAAATAGTACGTAAGTAAATGAAGAAAAATGAAATATAACCACGCTGTGTAAACCTACCTATTCAATAGCTATCACTTGATTGCCTGACCTATATTGGTCTAGTGGTTAGTGGGCCTGACTGCTGAACCAGAGGTCATGGGTTCGATTCCCACCCAGGACAAAGAATTGTGAGAGGAACATGATCATTTGTTGTTTATTTATAGCATGTATGTATTTAGAAATACATAAGTATGTTTATCAACAGTCTGGTTACCACAGTACAGGCGCTGCCTAGTTTGGGATCAGACGACCGTGTCTAAGATATGTAAACATATTATAAATAACTGTTATAATAAGCATATCCTTGTCTACTTTGGCTATTAGCCCAACAAATGTTTGTTTAATAATAATTAGAGATTCATGCATGTATGGAACCGAGTCCAAATAACTGATTTCCATGAAATACGCTGTAAATTACGAATAAATACGTATTAAAATTAATAAATAAACTTAAACGCAGCATGGTAAAAATCTAAATTGTTTGACGGTCAATTTTATTCAGTTGAAACAGACAAACAACTGAAAATAATTAATTATTTTCAGTTTCGTTCCTGATAGCACCATGATTTACATATTTAAATAAATTTAAGACTTACAGTGGTATGACTACTTCGTTAGAAGGTCACAGAACAACGAAATAATTCAGAATGTTTTTAACTGGCTTCTTAGAGTCTCGAACAAAAGGAATAATCTACTTCCAAAGAAGCCTTAAACATGAACTACGAAACAACAAATTTCCCTTTGAGAGCATAAGTAATTTTCTCAGTCAGAAACAGATAAACCTGTTTACGATTTTTTCCTGGAGCATCCCATCACGTAATAAGCACGCAAACGAGAGGTTGGGAATTATCCCCTGCTACTAATTGCGGTCCCCTCCTTTGGCCTCAGTCCCCTGTCTCCTCAATGCTCATACATTTTTCCTGCGACGCGACCCCAGCAATTTAATCCTACATTTAGGGTGTTGCCAGTCGAATTACTGAATAAATGCGACCCTTGGCTTCTTAAGACAGGTATTCTTTATCTCTTATAAGGTATTATGCATTTTAAAATTACACAATTCAGTACAAATTTACAATATAATAGAGTGTGGCATGACGATTTCATTAATCTTTTTGTTAAACGTGGATATATTATCTGTAATGTGTGTTCTTTTATGTGTATGTAACTGAATTGTTTATACCAATTTTATTTAGACAGCAAAGGGTGTAAGTGACACTGTACTAAATCCTGTAATAGTGTATTCAGACCATCATTCTAAGTGGAAAATCATTGGAGATTTTTTGCCGGAAAAATCACGTTTTTTAAACAGAACATTTTACCGAAAAAAATCAGTAAATACCCCCCATACGGCCAAAAACTGCAATGTAAAACATTTATGCAATCAGCTGTGTTGACGGCGCCGTGCGCTGAAGGTCATTCACCGTACCGCACAGTACGCGTGTTCCGTTACATCGTTTCAGTTCAAAATCAAACGATTAACTGTAAATCCTTAAACTCGCATTTTTATGATGATTTGCATTGTGATAAGTATCCAAAGAAAGACGTTTTTGTAAGTTATTCGCGACGGTGATCCCTTCACGCTGTTTATTAATATGTGAGGAGAATAATTCTTTGTACACATTTAAGCAAACGTGCACAGACAGGAATTTGAAATTTGGAATACTTTAAGTTTATATGTAACAGAAGTGCAGAAAGCAAGAAAAAAAGAAATTTTTAAACAATATAGGTTATTAGGTTAAAAAATATGTAAAAATGGCTACAGCAAACTACAGGCGTCCAGTATCACTACATATTATAAAACAAAGTCTCCCGCCGCATCTGTCTCTCTGTCTGTTCGCGATAAACTGAAAAACTACTGAACGGATTTTCATGCAGTTTTTATTAATAGACAGAGTGATTCATGAGGAAGGTTTAGGTATATAATTTGTTAAGATTTTGTGTAAATTTATTGAAATATGTTGATGATTGTTGAAAATGTCTGCGCCCCCTGCGAAACCGGGGCGGGTTGCCAGTTATATTATATTTTGATCGACAAAAGTCAATACAATGACATTTCAAATTATACTGGTCAATGAAATAAAACAAGACAATCAAAACGTCGAAGTTCGACCGGCGGGCAGTCTTTAGTAGATAAAAAAAAAACTACAGAATTTATTCAATTTTGTTTTGTTAGCTCTCTATATGCCTAACCGTTGAAATAATTCGATGCTTGAAGCTCGATGTAGCAAGAATCTCCTCTCAACAGAAAAACGCAGGTTGTACACAGGGCGCTAGATCTTTTTAAGTTGGGAGACCAGCACCTGTGAAGGTTGACGTGCTAGATTTCATAATAGTAGTTAAAATATTTACAACGACGCGGACGTCTGTTTATCCTTTTGTTATTATCTCAACATTGTTTTTAAATTGGTATTTATTGACTGTTTCTGTGATATCGACTTAATAAGTATTGTTGATATTTTCAATCCGTTGACCCATATAGAGTCCTTAATAGTGTATGACAAAGTCTACTTACAATTTATATAACCTAATCTTTTGTAAATTATTGGACTGAAATAATATCAACTGAAATCAATCTGTAGTGAAACTACTGTGATGGCGTGTTCAGTATCTATTTAATACTCTTCTTATTAGTGATTGCGTTTGTATTTATACTAAAATATTAAACGGGCGTGAACTAGCATAGATACGAGTACACACATAAAACAGACATTTCGATGACTAAGTATTAAACATATTAAAAGTAAATAATGTTTACGGAAACTATATGGGGATCGCTGCTATTGAGATGACATACATATTAGTGTATTGAGACTAATAATAATACGCTTACGCGCAATTTTAGACTTAAAAGTAATCGAAATGCACGTGTAAAGTAAATAGGAAATAAGTTAAGTGATTTGCTCGTAATTGGATAGACCACGTCGATACAAAATCTCCAACGGATGAGGCCCATTTACAAACAATTCTACACACATACATGAAAGTTTTCTGATTGAAATAAAGGTACGGTATTAGGCAACAAAGTATTTTCTACACGTAGACTGTTTTCACAGAGTTAAAGTAATGATACTGGTTTTTGTTTTAACAGAATGAGATTTACTAAATGATTTTACGAAGCAAGATTACACGTTTGAAAACTAAATGAGTTTAATAAGCATGATTGCACGTTTTTATAGGCTACCAGTATAAGTCAACACGTTTCTAATATTCTTGTTAACCCTTCTAGGTAAGATAAATGCTTGCGTTATTATTTGGTTCCTTCTGTAGTGTATATTTTTTCCAACTACAATTTTTAAATGCATCTACTTCTTCTTTTCTCTGCTTCACCAAAAGGTTAACTGGCAGAGAATGCCTTAGGCTTTAAGTTCGCCAATGTACCAAATGTCAATAATGTTTAAATAAATAAATAAAATCTATATATCAGTGATCCAGAAGTGGTACACCAGGTAAAATCCTCTCCTATGGTTGAAGATCATCATAACTATACCTCCACAAGATAAACCACTCTGAAAACGGTATTCGAATCGCGTCCGTCAAACTGGGAAAATAAATTAATCTAGTATATAATAGCCAGAATAACTTACTGTGGTGGTAGAATTATCAGAGTACTTTTACTGACAATGTTATACTGACAACGGACGAATCATTTGCTGCATACAGTAAATCATCATCATCAGAATAACACTTTACAAGTGTCTTTATTATTTATGTATTTGTATTTATAAATGTATGTATAAACGTATGTACATATATTTACTATGTGTGTAGGTATATCTAGTACACTTGGCTTATTTATGTAATACATTTTTTTACTTCCTTTATCTTATGACTATTAAATATACACCTGCCACACACAGTTCTGCATCACCCAAAAGTTGACTGGAAGAAAATGCCTATGGCATTAAGTCCGCCTTTTGCAATGCATTTGCAGGAAGTATTAATAAATAAATAAATCAAAGGTTGTCTGAAAAAATCTTTTTTCTTATGGTTTGGTGCAAACGAGGTGGGTCGTCACGTCAACGTCGTGGGTGGGTAGTCACATACCATCAGGTGACGGGTCACCTGATGGTATGTGACTACTTTCGCCCATGGACACCTGCAATTTAAGGCGCCCATTACACGGTAGGTTTTGCTGTCAGTTTTGCCATAATCAAAACGGTGATTGACGAAAAACTTATCGTCTAATGGAGTGATTGACGGTTGCATAATGATATTTTAATGCCGATATTATTTCATCAATCACCAACGACATCCGTCAATCATGACTTTTGGTAATTATTGACGTTTACATGAGCGTCTAATGGACGCCATGAGGGTCACAAATGCGTTGCCGGCCTTTGAGGTGGGAGTATGCTCTTTTTTGAGGTTTGAAGGTTCATTTATATTGAAGATTCATATATATATATATATATGTAATTCATAAGAACACAAGTTATATATAGTTGATACTATAACTGCTATTTATATATGTAGTACTAGCTACGCCATGCGGATGCACGCGCGTAAGTCCCGATCCCCTCCGAATATTGGGATGAAAAGCCTATTTGTTAATCCAGTTCTCCAGCTATTTACATACACAGTTTCATCGCAATCGTTTCAGTACTTTTTAAGTGAAAGAGTAACAAACATCCATATATCCATACATCCTCACAGACTTTCACGTTTATTAGTAGGATATTCTATCCACTACTTCAACTAAAATACTTTCATGCACTTTCAGGTTATAATAGAGTTGGCGAGACGCAAAGTGATATACTAGATGTCACATAACTTAAACACGAATGTCATTTTATTTCATACTTTCTGCAAAAGTTTGTGTGCTCATAACTCAAAACTTGTGACCATTGAGTAAATTTACTTTTAATATTTCTTATATACATACTCCTGAAAATTCGAAAAACAGTTTAATTTCACTTTTAGAACCATTATTGTAAGGTTTTTTTGGCATCTGATCGACTAGATACTTGCCGACTTATTAAGCTTTTTTCTCTAACCACGGTAGAAGCCTTCCGACCAAGCCGTGCGAAGCCTACATATAATAATATTTTCCAAGCATTAAGTCTGATATAAGTGACACAATGTTGTTTGAATAATTTTAACTATTATATAATCGGTGGGGTTGTACATCACAGTTTCTACACCATGAAATAAAAAAAAAGTGTATTTGTGCAATATTCACACACGGCAGAAGTGAAACTTCAGAAAAACAGATCAAGATATACAAAGAATGGCCTTAATAATAAATAGTAAGCAAACCTGACGTCCAGTTACAACTGTACACAACTTTCAAATCAAATAATACTTTGTTTTCAATATAGGTTAAGGTTGGATTTAAATGTAAATTTGTAAAAAATGCACAAAAATTAAACATCTTAGCAAAAATTACACCACTTTGACATTGACATATAGTACGCAGGCGCAAAGATAAAGATTGGTAGTACGCAGGTGCAAAAACAAAGATTATAGGAACTTTATCGTGATGCTTCCATTTCATCGAATTTTAAATCACAACGATTCTAAAGAAGTTTCACTTTAAAGAGAAATTATAAATAATAATACGTGTGATTCGGCATTAAATGTACCTCTTTGTACCATAGATAGAATAATACACAATATTATGAGTTCAATGAGTTTTTTTTCACGTATAAAATAAAAGTCGAAAGTGTTTGATTGTAAAGTGAATAGGGACATAACAACATTTTCTATATAAGATTTATCATCCACAGTAAAGATGATCTTGCTATCACCTTTATCAAGTGATACGCTTACCAACAAAAAGCACTTAGTTTTCTCGTCTGCTCGAAATAGCAACACATACTCGTATTCTGACAGCTTTAGCCGCGGGATAAAACTTAACTAGCTCCTGCTAATGTTTTCCAATTTGGATGCAAATTTTTCTCTTTTCTGCGGCGATCACAACTTTTCGTAGCCAGTTGGCAATGAGAACTTTTAAAATTACCTTGTAATTTATTTTTGATAAAAATCAATGTAATAGAATTGTAACTAAGTTGACTGGCCTGTTGGTCTAGTGGTTAGTGACCCTGATCGCTATGCTTGTAGGTCGTGGGTTCGATTCCCACCTGAGTCTGGGTGTTCTATGTTTGTTCCATTGTTTCTATGTTTGTAAAGTCCCCCGCGACACAGGAGTAATTCCTAATGCGGGAGTTGTCTTTAAAAAAAAAAAAAGCTAAGGGACCTTACTGAAAAACTACCTTACTACTACTCTTACCTATGCTTGTTTATTTTCTTAATTTTTGAGTTTATGCAGACTACTGTATATAAACATGTAAAATCTAATCATGAAATTCTCCAGATCTGTTTCGATATTAATTAAAAACGGCCTCAAGTCTCTTATTATGTATTACTAGGATGATTCTTCGTTCTTTTTAAATCAGGGTCATTGTTAGCAACACAAAAATCTATAAATATATATCTAATCTCTTAAAATAAACTGTAAATATTCAAATACTTGCCATTACGTCATGTGCTTGATTGAAATAATAAAGTATTTTAGGACAATTACTAACGATGAAATATATTTCTGCAGGAGAAAAATGACGTAGAAAAATTAAGGATTAAAAAGAACGAATATTCACCCACTAGCAGACCCGCGCAACTCCGTCCGCGTTTGAAATTTGCCCCGTTTTTGAAATATTTTTCATTGATGCTCCGCTCTTAGTTGCAGCGTGATGTTATATAGCCTATAGCCTTTCTCTTTAAATGGGATATCGAACACTAACATAATTTTTCAGTTCGAACCAGTAGTTCCTGAGATTAGCGCGTTCAACCAAACAAACAAATTCTGGAGATTTCTAGTTTAATCTATATTTATAAAAATTAATCCCTATTTCCCTTGGTCACGGCATCACGCGTGAACGGCTGGACCGATTTCGCTAATATTTTTTTTTTGTGTTTTGTATTGTCAGGAGAAGGTTCTTAGGAAAGAAAAAATTGAGATAGTTGCGCGATTAGAAAACTTAATGACCATAATTATTAACTTTTCTAATGTAACCTTAGCACTTTTGACATAATTGTCAGTAGTTTGACAGTTGGCGCGATTGACAGAATGCGCTCTGCAAATTATTCCAATTCGAATTCAATATTCATAGTTAAGACAGGACAACGTCTGTCGGGTCAGCTATATAAATGTATGTGAGGGTAATCTAGGGATGGTTTAAATAGGCAAATTTTCGAAACCTTATAGAGCATTGTGTACAACTCTCAGGTATGTAATTTTCCAGACGATATTTTCGTTCACCGTAAAGCAAGTGAAAATAATTAACACGATGAAAATAATGAATAACTTTCTTTATACCTAGGTTTATACTTTTTATTTTAGACTTAGAATTATGAAATACAATGTAATGCAATACTTATTTATGCATGCATGGCATGGCATGTCGGTCTAGTGGTTAGTATCGCTGAGTGCTGACACAGAGGTCGAGGATTCGATTCCTTCCTGAACAAATATTTGTGCGATGAGAACGACTGTTCTATCTGGGATCAAGTATATTTATTCGAACTCTGGTTACCATAGTAGAGTTCTGCCTAGTTTAGGATCAGACAGCCGAGTGTAAGGTGTCTCAAGTCATTATTATTTATTTATCAAGATTACGAAATGCTGTTCCTTCATTTTTTATATTGTGGGTAATTTACCGTGCATTTACTATCATAGTGAAAAAAGATTATATTTACATATAAGTGGATATAAAAATAGGCCATAGTATAAAGGCAAGTAATAAATGTCTTAAATCGAACGTATCCACCCAATCCTGATGCTCTCATCCAGGGCAATACTATAAACCGCAATTTATTTACATGGAGCACCTCTCATATTAATGCAAACTGTTATTGGGGAGGCCTGTAGCCAAATCTCACGGTTTGCAATCAAGGCCGTACCACACAAAGTACTAGGCTGTCATAAAACCAAAGCAGTGATACGGGGCGACCGACCAATCTTAGGGAGCTGATGTTTTGGTAACTGGCGTTCCATTGGGCACGTTGCCAGAGCCGTACTATACGCTATATGCTGTAGCTCGGAACGAAGAGGCCAACTTAGCTAGTTTGAGTTATATAAATATACTACAGGGGACTTTAAGTTGTGCATTTCCTTAAAACCACATGATATACTACTGATTATGTAGGATATTGTTGCATTCAATATTTAAAGTTTGTGGATAGTTTATTTTATAGATCTCCTTCGAATGGTAGTTAGTTTATGTATCAAAATATTTATTTAAAAATAATTGACGGGCTTGTTTCTCGCTTTTTTAAAATAACTCTCACACCAGGAAGTATTTTCTCACATCTCGGAAAAAATAGTACACCCAGACTTAAAACAATTATGACGTGTTAACCACACAAGATAATCTAACTAAAAAGCTCCTATTTAACGAGTCCACCTATTTAAAATAATTTAGAGGAGAAATTCTCACTTCATAAACGTATTATACCCTGTTAGTTATAGGTTAGTGACCCTGACTGGTATGCCATAGGTCGTGGGTTCGATTCCCACCCGAGTCTGGGTGTTCTTTGTGTCCGTTATTTGTATATTTGTAAACTTGGTGACACAGGAGTAATTCCTAATGCGGGAGATGTCTTTTTTTTAAATAAAATAAATAGTCGAGTTTCAAATTCTTTCTTAATTGATTTTGTTATGGGCTTAGCCATTTAAGAGAAGACATTATTGTCTTCTCTTACTATTATATCAAAATATATTTGATCTTTATTTATTATATATTTTATATCTATATTGTTATTAGATAATAATATCTAAGATATATATATATATAGTTTTATCAAATATTTCATATGGTTTAAGGGACTAATGACAAAACCTTAGATTCTTACAATATATTACTAATAAAATTAATATAACCATATACAAGTCTACCCTAATTTAATATTATTCAGATTTTGATTCAGATATAAATATTTATATTCAAAATAGTTTGAAAGTTTATTATAACAAATAATTGCAATCAAATGCTGCCTAAGGCTCTAAATAGTCAGTTACAGTGTTTTGTAAATTTTAAACACTTTACAAAAAATGTTTATATCCTAATTAATCATAATTTAAGTTTATTATTTAAACTACGATATACTCGTAAAGCATGAATGTAATTTTTTACTGAGAATATGAAACTATTAGTAACTAAACGCGTCTTGCGTACAACACGGTCTAAGCTAAGCCTCTTCTGCTATTATTATTATTATTAAATCTAATGCATGCCCTCCTGACTCTTCTGATTTATTCTGGATAGAAGTATGAGAATACACTGTTAAATGATAAAATATCTTATAGATATACTACGAGGAGTTTATACATGTATGAGAAGGAATATGACATAGAAGCCGTATTTACCTTAGTTATTGTAGGTGAGAGCCGACCTACATACATCTCATCAAGAAGTTTGCATGACACCTGTACGCTAAATTTAATATTCAACGTACCAACGCCTCCTGATGCTGACATGAGGTGTTCCCGTCTCTAAAGTATTTTGAAAACGTTAACAATCTTTCTAAGAAAACAAACTTATAAGTCATTATAAACTATCATTCAAATATGTTTTCATATTGAACTCCATTTTGATTTAGATTTCCGGCTTAAAATCAAAATCAAAAAAAAATGGAAGTTAAAAAAGTCCCGAAGCTCAAGACTCGAAAAGACAAGACAAGAAATTGGTTGAAAAGAAGTGGCAGCAGTATAGTTGCGCCTGCCACTGACGTTGTAGATCCCTTCCTTGCCAGCTCATCGGTGGCGTAATTCCCCAGTGAATTGGTATGCCCTTTAATCCATTGAAGAATTACCCCATTAGCAGAGGCTAAATGCTCCAGTATCTGGTGGCATTCATAAATGGGACCTGAGTTCATCGTGTTGCCCTCCAGGGCCCTTAGGACGGCCGTCCTGTCTGACAGTATACGGATGTTGTACTCTTCTATACCTTTTGACAAGGCTGCATGCAGCGTAGGTTATTACAACACACTCGCAATGAAATATGGAACTGTGTTGGCCAAGCGCCAGTGATATTTTTGTATTTGTCTTGTGAGAAAACTCTGGCTCCAGTCTCTGACCCCATCTTGGAACCGTCCGTATAGATTTGCACTTCATGTATGCCAGATTGATCTGGGTCGGTTGGAAGTCTATGAGATTTAGAAATATCATGTCCAAGTTAGTACGGGAAGTCTCTGTTGTCTCGTGACAGACCATAACCCACACTAGTTTTGGATGACCTCGCTCTTCTTTACAGTCCTATTTCTATCCTTATATACAAAATTACTTTATTACTCGAAAGTTATCGCATCAATTTGGATCGTAAATCTTTTGGTCATAAAATACTTTCGTTCCTAGTCTAGTATTATATCCTAGGTGGGAAGTAATTTCCTGTTCGCAAGACATCAATTGAATTTAACCCAACTGCCTAAACATTAAAACCATTTAAACATAATTCTATCATGACCAATAATTTTACGACAATCATTTCTGACCGTCAACAAACAGAGCAACATGAATGAAAAATCCAATTTATCCATTTGATACCTTCGATGAAGCCCAAGGGGTTTATTGATAAACCGTCGTCAGGGCATTATAAAAGCCAATTTATAGAGAATATTTCAGTGCAAATAGCGAGAGTTTGACACGGGTGTGACATGGGATCGCCAAGTAGCAATTATAGAGCAAAGTCAGGGTACGTCACACCTGCTTTGCTACGGCTAGGTGGATAAGATGTTACTTAAAGTGTATTTATTTATTCACAAACTTAGTTTGAGTAGGTTGGATTGTCTCGTAATTAGCAATATTACATACATAAGTAATTTATTAAATACAAAAGTTTTGTGTCCATAATGGGGCTTTAAGTTCCTTTAACATTTATTTTTAGAGTTAGTTATAAACCTAGAGATGAGTATTTAATAAGAATATACTGGAAATTTTAAACGTAATGTTGCCACCATTTTTTTTTGCAACACTCCGTGAACGAACAATTTTAGTTGGCTTTAACTCATTTTCGAACACCCAAACTCGTGACTGGTTTTTTGTTTCGGGTTCGTACGCGTATATCCAGGATTCGTCACCTGATACAATGTTGTATACAGCATTTGAGGATCCTGCGTGGAATCTTTCGAGAGTTCTGACGCACCAAGTAACGCGAGCCGCTTTTTGCTCTTCACAGAGCAAATGCGGTATCCATCGGGAAAACAACTTTTTTACACCTAATTGTTCATGCAAGATTATTTGTATTTGACTCATGCCAATGTCTAAATTTGCCTGAATTTCGCGGTATGTCACATGTCGATCTTCCTCAATCAGCTTACGCACAGCATCAACGTTTTCTTGGGTGACTGCAGTTTTTTGGACGACCTTGACGGGGATCATCACTGAGCTTGACACGTCCACGTTGAAATTCAGCAAACCAGCGATAAATTGTGGTTTTGGATGGGGCTTCATTACCAAATGCAGAAAGCATCCGGTCAACACACTGGTTTTGTGTTAAACCGCTTCGAAAGTCATAATAAATCATCGCCCTTGAATTTTCTCGAGTCAATTCCATTTTCTCAACGACTAAAGAAGCTTGAGAAGACCTTGTGAGAAGACCGAGAATCTTTTTTTTTTAATAAATAAATGGTATTCGATTTTTAAAACCAAGGAGTTTTCAATTAAAAAGATTTTAATATGATAGGAATAGTGGAAATATTCCATTCCCGATACTTTTAGTGCAGCCTATGTATTAGTAGTCTTATAGTAATTAATCCCATCAAGTTCTCTCTGTATGACCTTGTTAAGTTCTACCCTGTTTTTGAATGTTCCGTAGGTTTAGCTTAGAGTCTATATAGTCGGATAGAATTAACCGAAATTCATTAAAAAATGGGTGAAATTAAGATAGTAGGTTTTTTTTTATTTTTTACATACATACATAAAACGTCACGATTAACGCATTTAATTTCAAAGCATATTTACTCGTGGCATCACTATCAAAAAATTATCAAAAATCGTAAAAACCGTATTTTTTTCGGTTTACGAGTAAACTTTGCATTTTGCGTGAAATGTGATTAGACATAAAAATTGCACATTAAAAGACGAAAAAAATGAGACTTTTCAGCCCCGACCGGATAAGTAGTTTTTTTGCAAATTGCAAAAAACCGCGTTTTTTCGAAAATTCAAAACTCGCGTTCTAATTAATATTTAGGCCTGAAATTTGGTGAGAATGTGGGTTTCATAGCTCCAATACGCAAACAAAATTTCAGCAAGATCGGCTTTACACTTATTGCGAAACTATGAAAAAAACTGAAAAAAGGCCTTCGGGAGAATAAAAAAGTTTTGGGCCAACTTAGAGTGACTTTTCAGAAACGTTTTTGTTCGTCGAGACTGTACAACGAGTTAAAATGCAATTTCATTTTACATCGGTATTTTAGGTGCGAAACATGATTGGTATTGTAATCGGTATTTCATATTGAAAACGATGATCAAGTTAAATACAATTTTCGTATCCGTTTGCCTTACTCACGACATTCAAATAATATTTGTTTATTATTTAACATTTCTTAATTATTTATTGTAACACATAATTCTTGAGATAATCAAGATCATTGGGTCATTTGGTTTACATTATTAATAAAATAATAAGAACAATAAGACAAGTTGTAACATCTTATTATCGTGGAAATTAGTGTGTTATTGTAAAGGTTAACTGGCATTTTATTAACATATAATGTAAATAGTAACATATATAATTCGAGATAATAACGAACTACACCGTTTATTTTGGTATTTTTATTATACTAGTACACCATTAGCACTGATATTTTATTATTATTGTTACACTATACACAATTAATTGTTATTTTAATTATTTTATTTTTTTATAAAATTATTGTAACAATATGTAACAAAGTTCCCCCCCCCCCCCCCCGCACGCAATAGAACCGTCCGTAGGCTCCCAAGGTATCGTTATTATTTACTTATTCAGTCCGATTGCAACTTAGAGCTTCAAAAGTGCGAAGCTGCAGTGTGCGGAATTGGGCGTATAGCGGTCGCCACTGACTATCGGCCGGATCGCCTATTTGCGATTTTTGTAAAGCGCCTTTTCAGTCTTTCTACTTCACTGAATGAAACCGCATTTTAACACATTGTAGAGGAAGTCTCGATGAACAAAAGTGTTTTTGAAAATTCACTCTAAGTTGTCCCAAAACGTTTTAGGGTCATTCTCCCAAAAAACCTTTCTTTAGTTTTTTTCAAGTTTCGCGATAAGTTTAAAGCTGATCTTGCTGAAATTTTGTGGGTGTGTATTGGGGCTATAAAACCTACATTCTCACCAAATTTCAAGCCTAAATATTCATTAGAGCACGAGTTATTAATTTTTGAAAAACGGCCAAAAAGTGCGGATATTTGCAATTTGACAAAAAACTACTAATCCGATCGGGGCTGCTAAAATCTCATTTTTTTTGTCTTTTGAATTTGTTTTTGTGATGTAAATGTGATGTGATTGTGATGTCTTTTTTACAATTCTTGTCAATTTTTTTGACGGTGATGCCACTGGTGAATATGTCTTCAAGTGAAATATATTAATTATGACTTTTTATATAACAAAGGAAAAAAAAACAACTATCTTAATTAAAGTTGCGAATATGCTAATTCTATCAGACTAATGGGATGGTTCGTAGAAATATATTCGTAGAAGTACTGTATTCGTTTTGGACCTTACTCTGTTCGATAATACAACGTGTCATCGTGTCCAATACATACCTAATGAACTTTAACATTTTGATATGTAGTTTCCAATGGAACTGGTTAATGGCAGATTAATTCTGAATTGTCTTAACATCGTGCACGTGGATAAATAACACACTGATATGTCGGTGATAGGTTATCAGCATTTAATGGAATAGCGTGTATAAGATTTCGAAAGTTAAACATTAATTAAGTTTTCATGTAAAAAAAGTGCGTAGGTAAATTTTCACTGGAAATTCTGGGAATCAATATAATGAAGTTTTTAATTAGTTTAGGGTACGGTGAGGTTTTCGTAACTTTATAAGGTGGAAACTCTCAATAAATTACAATATTATGTTTTATTACTTTTTGTCAAGTTAGCTTGTATCTTCTGCGTTATTTAAATGCGTAAAAATTCTTATTGAATCTACGCAAATATAATTCTTGAAAATATGTATAAATCAAGAAGAAAATATTCAAAGAATGAACAGTTTACTATGACTAAAATATACTTAATTCCAAACGGTCTAAGATAAAAGTTAAATATATTGGTTAATGAAAATTATCTATGAAACTATAATAAAATTTGTTAATAGATGGATAGATGGATTTAAAATAATCCGGTTAAATTACTATTTTTACGAATAACCCGCGGGTGCCATCTATTGTCGACTATAGGAAGTCATAGAGGGCGACCATTACCTAAAGTGAGATACACGCCATCTGTTGATAATACACGGAAGTAGTAGCACATGAATAGAATGTGCCACGATGTATTGGAAAATTCTAGTGTATTTTTAAGTTTTCGGAAGATGTCGCGAACTGTCTGTGAAGTAGTATTTATGGTATACAAGACGCACGCATGGCGGCATTAGTTTTAGTTTTCAAGTTGCGTAACAAGTGAGTAAAGTGCGAAGTGCAAGTGAATTTAGAAGTGTAATAGTGATAATTAATTGTAATTGTGTTGTTTTTTGTTTCTGTGTATTATTGAAATAAATTGTGTCTATTTTGGTAATAAATTGGTGTAATTTTCTAATCCCGAATCTCAGCTCGTAACAATATGTATGAAGGAATACTTAACGAATTATCATCGAAGTATTATGTACTAGAGAAGCCACTCAGAACAAAATACATGTTCCCTTTTATATTTAGATTAAAAATTGTAGTCAAATCCTACGGTATTAACAAGCAGCGCTCGATCGTTTTTGAGCTGTAGTTTTTTCGCGAGCGTAAGGTCCTAAGCGCCGTTATTTTTATGGGGTTTATCCGTTTTGCCCAACGAACTGTTACAATGATTTTATTTTATAGATTTAGCGCTAAGCTACAAAACAGAAAGGACAAATAGTTTATTCCTAAAAAGCTTTATTAGAATTCAAACTCATTAATCGTTCTCTGATATAATTATGTTTTCACACGGGAATTAACGCGATTGCGAAAAGGTGTTACATACCTCTGAATTACCTGACGTTTCGATCAGGTTACACTGGCCGTGAATATCCAATCCCATGTGAATACATATATAGTACTTGGAGGTGACTTACCCTTCGCTCAAAAGGTCAAAAGATCCTTCCCGATCTGGCCGGAATGTCGAACTGGCACACGTGGTTTTGAAGTCCTTTCACACTCCCTTAGTCGCCGGTTCTTGAGTTTTATCACTACCAAGACGTTTTTTCTTGATGACAGGGAACATTCGCGTGTGATTTTATATATTTTTTGCGGTTTAATTATGTTTTAAGAGCGTTTTAGCGGGAGCTCCAATGCGTGCGCGTCGAGAACTTTTTTGCGAGAGGAAAGCGGAAGCGGGGGGTGTAGGATAGGAAGGGGGGGGGGCGTGTTGTGCGTTCGGAAATATGTTATGAATGTTTAATACTTATGTAGAATAACTTTATCCTATAAATGTGTGAATTAAAAGTATGATATAATTACCTACGCCGCTACCGCGGTCATGTCAAGGGGTATAAAGGAGTACAACATCCGCATACTCTCAGACAGTATGGCCGTCCTGAAAGCCCTGGAGGGCAACACCATGAACTCCGGCCTTATATACGAATGCCACCAGACACTCGACCGTTTAGCTTCTGTCAATGGGCTAACTCTTCAATGGATCAGGGGGCATAGTAATTCACTCGGCAACGATGCCGCAGATGAGCTGGCAAGAAATGGATCTGCAACGACAGTGGCAGGGCCAACTATATTGCTGCCACTTCCCTTCAATCAACTTCGCTCATGGGTAAGGCAACGAACCCGTGAAGCGCACAACGGTCGCTGGGCTGATACGCCCGGCTGTAGGCAATCTAGACTGGTGTTGACGGAGGTCTCACCACGTTTAACCTGCAGACTGCTCAGTCTTAACCGACTTGAGATCAGAATAGTTGCAGGTACCATTACGGGCCACTTGGCCCTAAACCGGCACCTATTCACCATCAATGCGACAAACAGTCCTCTATGTAGAGGCTGTCTTAATGCGGAGGAAACGGCTGCCCACGTCGTCCTGGAGTGCGAGGAAGTGGCCACACAACGGGCAAATATTCTCGCAGGAGCGAGGTCGCTCCTAGAAGCCTGTGAATGCCCCAGGAGGCTTCTGTGCTTCTGGAAGGAGCTAGACTGGCTTAACTAGCCAGCCTATCTGAACGCATAATGGACCGCCTATGAGTCTAAATGCGGAAACAGAGCCCTTTACCAATACCAATACCAATGATATAATTATAGGGTAAACGGCGTTTACACCTTTCCCGGCCTAGAGGTTTTTCCTCTAAATAAGCGTAAAAAAAACAAATAATTTAAGAGTAAGAGTTAAGAAAATTATGTATATGCGATATTTTATAATTATTTACTGACGCGGAAGAGGGCAAACTCTAGCTACTGGGCGAATGAAGCTAGCAGCAGCAGTCCGAACTTTAATGGTGCGAATTATTCCATCTTTTCCCGGATAAACCTCTTCTACTGCATCCAACGGCCAGCAAAGAGGATTGAGCGTTATTATCTTTAATTACCACCACCGTGCCTAATTCGATGGGGTTAGATAGAGTGAGCCATTTCTCTCTCTGCTGTAGAGAAGTTAAATATTCTTGGCTCCAGCGACGCCAAAAACTTTGAGTGAGTTTAGTTACGAGTTGGAAACGAGTTAAGCGGTTATCATGTACCTCAGAAAAATCTTCTGCAGGCAGAAATTTAAGCGGAGTTACGTTTAAAAAATGATTAGGAGTTAACGCGCTGATACTAGAGGGGTCTGAGCTAAGAACACATAGAGGGCGGCTATTGAGCATTCCTTCAATCTGAACGAGGATTGTGTTGAGTTCTTCGTATGTGAGTACTTGAGCTCCTATAATTTTATAGAGATGCGTTTTAACACAGCGAACATTAACTTTTGCGAGACCATTAAAATGTGTTAAATTCAATGCGTTGCTCGGCTAATGGGTTACTTATGTCATTTTTATGTGCGTCAGAATCTAATAATGCGTATATTTCATTTAATTTGCGTTGAGCTCCAATAAAATTGGTTCCTCCATCACTATATAGCATAGAGACGGGGCCTCTTCTACTAATAAAACGCTTAAACGCGGCGAGAAACAAATCAGAACTAAGGTCCGAAGCCAATTCGATGTGAAGTGCCTTCGTAGTTAGACACACAAAGATACAGATATATGCCTTTTGACTTTTGATTCCACTGCATCGAATGTGCGTGACAAAATAAGGACCCGCGTAATCTACAGCGGTAAAAGCGAAAGCTTTGGCCTTGGTTACCCGAAACTCATGCAAATCTCCCATGAAAGGAGTTTGCGATTTGGGGTTGAGTCTGAAGCAAATGTTGCAACGGTGAACTCTTTGACGCACTAGGTTCCTAGCACCAAGAATTCAAAACTTTTGACGAAGCAGTGAAATCAAAAGAGTAGGACCTGTATGCAGGTTAGAGTAATGGTAATAATCAATGAGCGTTTCTGTGAAGCGGTCTTTAGCGGGAAGTATCATAGGGTGTTTCTGATTAAAATTTAGCTGAGCATGCGTGAGTCGTCCACCGACGCGTATAATATTATCATTGTCAAGGAAGGAGTTAAGTTTTAAAAGCGATTTACTCATGCGTTTATTATTTTTTAATGCGGTTATATCATTAGCGAAATGTTTATTTTGAATATAGCGTACGAGCTATCATTCAGCGTAACCATAATCTGCGGGAGTTATTAAACCTTTGATGCGTAAAACTTTTGAAAATCGTAGCACATAAAAAAATTATTACGCGCCACTGCGCGTAATAATTTCTTAAAACTAGAGATGCAGTCAATTAAGCGTTGAAGCGGATATTCGTCACATGGACTCGAATTTATAAGCGTAGCAAGCGTTATTGTTTTACATTCAAAATTTTCATAGGGAGCGACAGGCCATGTTTTGATAGGCTGTGCGACCCATTCCGAAGCGTGAAACCAAAGCTTATTGCATGATAAACTGTAAGGCGTTACAGGGCGCGATCCAACATCTAAAAATTATCGACAAAGGCGTGGAATTTAAAAGCGGGAGAGTGAATCCAAGTCAGCGCGACTGTGGAATCAGAGAATACGAATGTTGAGTTTCTTTTTTTAATATTAATTAATAATTAAATATTTTGAGACAATTAAATTAGCTAATTAAAGTAGCGCGGCACAAAGTTCGAGGCGAGCGAGTGAAATCTTTTTTTTTTTATATAAACGGCCCTATGCGGAATATAATAACAATTGCGCGTTTGAGAATCGGAATTTATTAATATAATCTTGTACAATTGCGTTATAATCGGAGCGTAATTCAAGCGTGTTATCTAATTTCTTTTCTAAGTTTAAGAGGCGTTTTTTAGCGATATGGTATGAGTTTCCGAGTAGTGAGGGGTCATGTTTAAAAGGTGGTGATACGGTATATCTGCCCGCTTCGTCGCGGGAATACGTTGCCTGAAAAATACGTTCGCAGATTTCATCATTAGGACTTATGTGAACTTTATTAGGTACCTTATCAAGTTTCCAGAAGCGTTGCGTTAATTCGTCTAACTTTTGAGTTTGAGAATGACAGAAAAAAAACCTTATTATTATTTTTATGCGTGTTTAAATTGGTGTTATCACACTGAGCCCTACCCATCATTATATAACCGAGCATTGTTTCCATGGCAACAACCGAAGACGGCAGAAAACTAATTTTATTGTTACCAATTAAATGCGGGAATAACTCATTACCAAGCAAACAATTTATTTCTGAAGGAATGAAAAAATTATCATCCGCTAAAGGTATGTCGCGTAAGTTAGGTAGTTGCGTTATATCAATGCGGCAGTTCGGTAAATAATCAGTGATGTTGTCTATAACTAAGGCTTTAATATGGTAGGTATAGCGCGCGTCAAAGCGAGATTGGATTTAACTAAGGCTTTAATATGGTAGGTATAGCGCGCGTCAAAGCGAGATTGGATTTTAAATGTTACGAAACCATAGGAGCTAATTTCTGAGTGACCTATTCCCTTTACAACACACGGATTGGGTGAAATATGTAAATTTAAGCGTTCACAACATGCCTTCGTAATAAAATTAGACATTAAACCAGTATCTAAAAAGACACGTAACTTATTTTGTTGTCCGTTACAATTATACGCATAAACATACGCTGTCGGTAGGAGTACAGAGGTACAATTAATATCTCCATTTTTCAAAGACGTATTCGTAACAGATAAGGAAACATTAGCATGTTCAGCATTCGAAACTGAGCCTTGTGTACAAGAGCACGACGGCTTTAAATCGCATACGTCCGCGTCTTGATTTGAGCGAGAAGGCGCGCTAGGCTCCGTGCCATTGACTGCCAGCTGACTCGCTTTACAATTATTTTCATTATAGCACTATACTATACGGTCGCCGGCGACGGTTATATGTAGCAGAGAATGATGTTTACGATTACAAGAGGCACAACGATATTGAGATTTACAAAATTTAATAGAATGAAATCCTAAACAGTTCGGACAAAAATTAGTCTCTGGGTTTTTATTTAAAAAACTCTGAGCATTTGAAGAGTGCATGAGTGGGGTTTAATTGACAAATTGAACAACTATCATTTCGTGCGGTATATGAGAAATCTATTTGTTTTAAGTGAAGTGTGAGGTGCGAGTGTGAATGCCTATTATTTAAATTATGTTGCGCGGTATTTATTACGAACGACTGAGTGTTTTTCGAATGTTTGCTTGTGTGGGGTTAGGTTGTCCATTATGTGAGTATGAATGGGTGCGCAAGGTGTGAATCTTATCCTGTTCTTTTATCAACTGTTTAAGATTTTCGAAAGTAGGTATCTTGACATGTCTATAAGACTGTTCAAATAGCGTAAGAGTGTCCCTGTCGAGTTTAGAGAGTGCGATATGCGTTATAATAAAACCAGCGAGATCATCAATCTGTAAGCGTCGCAATGCAGCTTCGGCGGAGCAAAATTGTTTAATAAAAGCGTCAAATGAAGATAATTTAATATTTAACATCTGTTCTAAATACATTGAGGCTTGAACCCTAATATCTTGATATTTTTCAATTAGCGAATTCCAAATAATGTTATAATTGTCACCAGTAGGTGGAATGCTAGAACAAACCGATAAAGCCTTGCCTGAGAGTTTTTCTACGAGATATTGAACCTTTTCGGCTGCGGTGAGTTGGAGGTTATCGTGAATGAGACTTTTGAAGTTTTGATAAAATACTGCCCAATTGTTAGGGTCTCCATTAAAGCAAGCTAATTCGAGTGGTGGTAATTTTGGAGTAATGTTTGGTTTCTGTTGCCGCTTGTCGGGGCGTAGAAGAGATTTTTCAACTGCTTTTATATTACAATACAAATCATCAAATGAGTTTATATCCGAGTAGGTAGGTTAGACCTCCTTGTCTTGTTCCATAATAAATTTAAATTATCTACCGTTTCTAAAAATTCGGTTCTAGTATTTTCTAATGATAATACACGCGATAAGAATTTAGTTTGCGAAATAGGATTGGAAACCTCTAAGCTAAGATCGTAAAGGTCTTGTATTCTTTGAAATAAGGCTTCCTTTTTGGATTGCAATAAAGTAATTTTACGTTGTAATTGAGCAGCCATATTGGACGCGAGCGATGTGTGACTTGATGCGTTTGTGTGAGAATCGCGGTTAAGATATTAACTATTCTGAGGATATTTAATAATATTACAATTATTTTATATGCGAGAATGTTGCTACTAATGATAAAATACATAAATAAGGTGCGTGGTTGCGAATATATGCGATGTGTAGAAACAAATATGGCGGGCGTGTCTTACAATTTGTACGTTGTAAGATAAACGGATCGAAGGACCAGAGCTTGGAGGTGACTTACCCTTCGCTCAAAGGGGGGAAGGATATGGCCGGAATGTCGAACTGGCACACGTGGTTTTGAAGTCCTTTCACACTCCCTTAGTCGCCGGTTCTTGAGTTTTATCACCACCAAGACGTTTTTTCTTGATGACAGGGAACACTCGCGTGTGATTATATATATTTTTTGCGGTTTAATTATGTTTTAAGCTCCAATGCGTGCGCGTCGAGAACTTTTTTGCGAGAAGGAAGCGGAAGCGGGGGGTGTAGGATAGGAAGGGGGGAGGGCGTGTTGTGCGTTCGGAAATGTGTTATGAATGTTTATTACTTATGTAGTATAACTTTATCCTATAAATGTGTGAATTAAAAGTATGATATAATTATAGGGTAAACGGCGTTTACAGTACTTTTAGAAGTAGTTTTGCCAGTTTCTATTTTTTTGTACAATGCATCGCTGTCTCCTACTAATATTATAAACGTGAAAATTTGTGAGGATGTATGGATGTTTGTTACTAAAAACTACTGTATGGATTTAAATGAAAGTTTACAATAATATAGCTCATACATCAGAATAACACATAGGCTATAATGACCGATTCGAATAAATCTAAAACAAACGGTTCTGATATACCCAAGATAATCAAATTAAATAAAGACAAGCGAAATACTCCGGTTGTGATCGTGTAATTCACGTGTTATCTTGTTACAGGTGTGCTAAATACCTACTTAGCACGCAGAACTTACACTGAGTTTGTACCTACAAACCCGGTGTAAGTTCTGTGTGCATTTTTATTGATCTATGATGTGCTTAGAAAATGGTGCCGCTGCCAAACCTATTTTGTCTTTATTATTTTGTGTTGGTTTTAGTTAAAGTTTATTAACTTACCGATGAAATGTCACGCCATTATCTTTTTCTTTCGCTCTTGAATGGTTTGCACACGTTTTTACACGCTTTATATTAGCTTCACTTGTATGTTTGTAACCAACTCCTTTGGGCGCGATTTTGACTAACTTTAAACGGCCAGATTTCATTCAAATTTTGCACACGTGTCAAAAACCGATGACAATTCAATAATTCTATTAATTTTTTAATTTTTTTTTCAGTTGAATTTTCTACAAAAGCGTGTTTTTTAGTTTTTTAAACTATAATTACTAAAACACAACTTGGCATTTTTTCGATAGTTAAAAGTCAGGTAAATACGTTCAAATACTGCTGAGCATAAACTCCGACTGATGTAGTTGCAGTTCATGAACCGCAATTCATGTTTCAAACTTTTGCTTCGCGGTGTCTACTCTATACGCTAGTAATAATAACTCCGTGCGAATTATTGTTTTTTTATGTATTAAGTCTTTTGTATAATGTAAATTAAGGATAAAAGGTTGGCAACTACGTGTGAAATTATGGCGTATGATTTCGCCTTTATCGCCTGCAGCAGTCTCGATTCCGGTCATAATCGTTATCATAGTATCGAATTTGTAAAGTTATAAGGGTGATTGAAGTTCAATTGAAGCAGTGTCCTACATAATTATTTAGTAATTATTATAACAAATCAACTAGATTACGAAATACAGTAGCGGTGTCTACCGAGTTTTTAATGATGTACATATTGTACAAGAGATATGGAAGAAGCTCGTTTATTACTGTGTAGAGGTGCCCGACGCGGTTTCACTCATTTACGTTTTTGCACCGATCCATAATTCTTTTTACAAAAAAAGGAAAGTTTTAAAAGTAGCCTAACTTACTCTTTATAATTTCGGCTATCCAGTCCCGTGGAATCTGTCCACCCGTTCCAAAAATTAGCCGGAACAACCAGACAGACGGACAAAAAAAATTGCGTTTTTGGTAAAAATACCATTTAAATATTCAGATGCATTCAATAAAAAGCTGATATAATGATATTACAAACAGACACTCCAATTTTATTTACTTATATTGATGGCGTTGCGTAGATATAGCTCTGATATTTTGTGCAACTGCGCACACACAGGTATAGGCGCCACGCACTTGGCGCACGAGGTGACGTGTTGTGTAACCGACGCAGACCTTTTTTTTTTTTGATCGAGTCAATTGTGATCACCGATCATTAAATGTTTTGTTTTTTATCATTGACCAGTATAACTTGACCTGTCATTGTATAACCTTTTCCTATAATAATATTAATTAAACATTTTAACTTTCGGCATTTCTTCTACATATAAACATAAAGTACTCTAAATTTCACAATGGACGGAGGGTCCACGAAAAGGGTTACGAAAAATTCTCTTCACCTATTAATATATACTACATTGGCCAATATTACTTGACCTGTCATTGTATAGACTTTTGTACCATGACAGGTCAAAATATATACTGGACACTCATAGCTGTATGTATCCGTTTTTGCATTTTTTTAACTGTTTAGCAAATATTGTTCAAAAATTTTAGCATTCGTCACTTCTTCTCTGTATAAGCTATAAGTGTGCGAAATTTCATACTCCTCCGTCCGCCCAATTTTCATAAAAAGGGATCCAAAGTTTTCGCTTCACGTATTAATATATAGAAATAGATTCATATTAGCCATCCTACTATATATTGTATCTAATATGTACATTTCTATGAGCTTGAACGGAAACTGAGACCTGAACTGTCTGACCTTTGTAATCACAAGTAATGAAGTAACACGTAACGGTGCACTGTTTTATTTGAAAAATTAGCTCTTATTACTTATTATCACTATCTTACTATAGACCAAGTGTAAACAATACTCTGATTGATGCTAATGAGAAGTATAGAAGAAAGAAAGAAAGAAAGAAAATATTTATTTCGGCAACGCATAAAAAATTTAGGTAGCATAAACAATTTTGCAGCTTTGATTACCGTCAATGCCAAAAACGGGCCCAATTCAGTATTGTGTCATACGTGCATTATTTTTATCCAGTAAACATTTGCAACGTGCAGAGTGTTTGAGATAGGTATCACAAGTTAACAATGTACTTCTATCTTACAACGAGTAAAAATTTATAAACAAGTTCGTAGTAAAAAATCTTTTCATATTTATGAAGATAGATTAAAATAGACTTTCGTTTTATCCATAATTAGAAATCCGTTGTTTATAGCATTATTCTTTCTGAGTAGTTTTTTATAACCCTTTTATTATTAACTTACCATTATTCGGTAACCCGTTAGTGTTCCTATGAAATGGAAGAAAATAAATGTTAAGTGGAAAAGAAGTCTCTATATCACGTCAAAATAAAGAGGTTTTAATTTCATATCGAGAAAAAAGTAATATCATAAGGTCACCCTGAAAGCTCTTAATATTAAATATTACATAACGCGAGAATTCACGACACAGATCCCGATATAATTTCGTATGTAATGACTTTTTCATTCGAAAGGTAATGTAGAATTTCGGGAACCTCTGAGAACCAAACGTAATTTTGTTTAGTTGGTACACATTAATAGTATAGATGAATATATTTAAATTTTTAAATTCAAATTTAATATCTTTATTTCATAAATAAAGGACAAACATATTGAATCACTAACAATTGAAAGTTTCGTTAATAGAGTACTTGGTATAAGTTCTGCTTCAGCAGAAAAAAAAACAATTTTGTAACCCTTTTCATGGACGGAGGGTCCATGAAAAGGGTTACAAAAATTGTTTTGTCCGATGTGAAATTTAGAGGACTTTATGTTTATAAGTAGAAGAACTGCTGAAAGCTAAAATGTTTAATAAAATTATTCATCATTTAATACCTAGAACTTCAGTATCCATATAATTTAGAATATGGTGCATACCTTAATTCAACCCAAACATTACATTGACAATATATTTGAAGGGGCGCGGCGTTTAAAATAACAAAATATCCTTGACAATCCCCAGTGGGCTTTTAAGCAGAGTTCTGCAATCTCCTGAACAATATCCGGCTTGAAACTTTGAGGCACACGTGTATTGGGAACTTGTGCAAACTTGAGGATAGGTTTATACTGCTATTTTATGATAGATAGAATATGATACCGTTGAATTTATATCATTATGTGTAGGTAAACTTGTTTCAAAGGATCTACATGGGACTTGTTTTGTGCACAATTTTAAGGATCCAGTTTCAGCAAAGACGAATAATAATATGTAAGGAAAAGTATTTTCAATTTTGAATGCATTATCGCACACGAATACGAAGCGTTACTATCATAAAATGATTCCAGAATTTTTTACTCCTTGCGGCTTCCATAAAAATTTAGAAACAAGGTTGTAGTTACAGAATTAAATAATATAGACACGCCTTAAAACTGTGTTTAATACTGTATTTATCATTGATTACAGACTGTTACTGCGGCACAACCACATTACTAGAATAACAAGCGGATTGTGGTCACAGTATGGTATACATTTTGAGTGGTGTGACATTTAGTTTACATGTGGTATACATTTTTAAGCTCAAGTATTTTTTTTTTAATTTACAGTATTATTAATTATGTGGAACAGTATTAGTAAGCATAGTTCATACTATAAAGTCTACGGTACGGGTAAACAAACTTAGACACGTGATTTTTGTTTCTAATTTATTATTTTTTTTTTTTTCGTATATCATAAATAACGTAATTTTTTTTTTTACATTTATTGCAAGAGGTTCAAAAAATTTTCATACCAATTTTTAAATTGCTGCAAAATATTGTACAGATGCCTGTTTCTTTAATGTACACGGTACTAGATAATTAGCCTTTATATATCTCTAATGACAGAATGGCGGAGAGAATTTGTATGAAACATTTACAACAAAAGGTATCTTTCTGTACTTACTGTATTGTGTATAAACACCAAATACTGAATACAAAAATCGGGTAAGTACAAAGTTATAGTAATATTTTGACGTGTTTAAACTGCGAACTCTTACAGAAGTCTTTGGACCTACAGAACAGGTAATGGTGGTTTTAAGTAAACATTAATGTATTATTATTTATAGAACAAAAACGGAATCTAGAAACTTCCACGTCATTCTGCAGTTCATGAACATTTCATGAATGCAGGAACATAAGGAATACTTAAAGTTTGTGTAAGGAAGAAGTGCAGGAAGCTAAAACTTTTTAACAATGCTGCTAGAAGTACGCGACGGGCTCGACTCATCGTGCCTAAAATTCAGTGGATTGCCGCGCGCCGGCCGGATCGCACTTTAATTCAATGCTCAATCACTCGCTGCGTTGCGTCATCCATTGGTATATAAACTATCGAGTTAATTCGTACCTAGTCTATGTTTATTTTTTCACAAAAATATAGCAAAGACACATAATAATTTATTAGTAGTTAAATATTCTGATTAATTCAATAAAAAGGGAACCCTAACGTCGTGGCGTCGTTAGCACAAATAAAAGTTTCACAATAGAAAGAGAGGCAACTTCTAGGTGAAAATAACTGTAGGTAATTAGCGCTGTGCGACCTGAATTGCAATTTTATTCTGTCCGAGCAAGAGTTATTTAAATGATTTCGCGGACTGAGACTTCTGTACCTGTACTATCGTGTATTCTGTGGCTTGGTGTAATCTTCTATAGGGTGAATGTACCTCCTTAGCTAGTCGGCTGAATACTGCTACGCACTACCTCCTATAATATGTATATCTGTAAATAAATTATGTATTCTGTGATATAGGTTGACATGTTAGTAGTGATACCGTTTCTCTTTGGATACCGCGTTATGTTCCGGATATTTATTGACGTTAGTATATTAAGTTTATTGTTTATTTGCTCTCTTACATGTTATACCACCTAGATTCTATTACAAAAAAAAACAATTCTTTTGTAGATAATTTTATTTAAAATATATTACATTTTTTTTTTTGTTTAAAATACAATTCACATATTATTTCATAGTAATACCTGAAGATTTAATTCTAAACACAGAGAATGGAGCGTCCCGCGCATTTATAATTCATTCCTCTGTGATTGTAAAGTATTATATAAATGTTTTAAAAGAGTAGGTACATTATAACAACGTGTACTAAGTTGCAAAAACTTAAAAAGAAGCATTGAAATCGTTTGTTTCACAACTATTTAACATAATACAATAATTAATTATATTTATTTTTAAATTTATCTGCTGAAATTAAATATTGTGTGGTTACAAACAATATTATTATTCTCATTGTCTTCTTCATCTAAGATTTGTATTTGGGCATAAGCTATTGTGAAGAGTGAAAATTATTAATTTACATATTTCATATTAAAAAAAATTGTATATTCAAAAATTCATAAAATGTCCCTTGGTCAAAAGGGACTTTAAAAACATAAATTAGACGACAACAAAATACCCAGATTTGGAACAATTACGTGTAAAAGACTCAAAATATTCGTCCTTGTGAGGATCAAACACACGAAATTCGGTATTTGTGACCTTTCAAACACCTGCGATGTAGTCAATAGACAAATTTACAAATTGACAAACGTCTCTGAAGTTAAAGATGAATATTGATGTTTATTTGCTAGGAAGTTAACACAGTCTTCCAAGTACCAAACTAAATCCATTAAAACTAACACATTAATGTCTAAGTCACTTGGAATACTTTACACCTTATTTAATAATTTAAGTAAGTCTTAATTACTTAGGCCAACACCGTATAGATGAGAAAATACAGTAAGGCTAATACAAATCGAATTTTTTTATATGCAGTTTTAACTCTGAATTGGGAATTTCTGTTGTAAATGTAATAGTTTTTACAACCTTTATACCTAAATGTTTTGAGTTTTTATTTATCACTCAAATAAATGCTTAATTATCAAACAAAATCCAAGCATTATTTCAAATACACTTTTAAGTAACCTATACTTTTCATGAAGAATATTGGCGTACTAAACGCCCTCTTGACAAGTAATTGAACTGATAAAAATTGTGTACATTCAAATTGACATGGCCGCAAGACAATCTGAATGGCAATAGCAACCACAAAGAAATTGTAGACTGACCATACGTAAGGCAACAAGCGGTTCATACAAAACGTATGTTATATGAGCTATAATATTGTGCACCTCAGTTCAAAGCTATAAAATCGGCCCCACAATTACTTCTTTGCCCTTTGTCACTATATTCTCACATTATTTACTTGTATTGACAATTAAAGCACATTTTTTTTTTGTAAAAATAAAAGTTATAGATTTGTCTTATGGTCTTGAATTAAATAATTAAGGAGTCGGCATATCCAAATACTTTAATTCTGCTAAATCCACCATCTGGAGCCATCGTTACTCTGATGTGTGTTACGACATCAGACTCGCAGTCAAACCAGTGCTCTTTGTGTGCTGATAGCTATAACAGGAATTTATTAGTTTAGATAAAATTATTTGGATTACATAATTTAAATTTTACATTTAATGTTAGTAATTCTATCATTAAGATCTAATTCGTAGGTAGGGAAGATTTTTGAAATACTTAATCTAAGAAACAAGATAAATTTAAGCGGAACAGAATATTGTTTTTTTCATCCGACAAGGTATACACAAAAACCATGGACTAGAAAATAACGTGAAAATACTTCAAAAAAGAAATGAAATTAAATAAAAAATGATCTTACCTTACTAGGGTTCAAAATATTATGCCACGTACAAGAGATTTCTGGACACCAATCAGATCGACTTAAATATGTCCCTTCAACATTAACACAGTCAGGATAATTGCCTTTAAAGTGGTTTGTATCTATGCAAACTTGGTTAATCTTTCCAGGGAATCCAAGTTTAAATATCGCCCATTCTTGACCTGTAAGAAAATATTTGATTCGGAGTTTAGCCAGAAATATTGTTCTGGAAATTCAAAATTAGTTTTCAAAAGATGTCTACAATGACCAATACGACGGCAGCAAAGAACAACCGGTTATCTACAAAATCACTAGTTTCCAGGAGAGCGTTTTTAACGCAAAAATGTAATAACTTTTACAAGAATATAGCTTCTTCAAATTTGCAATAGTTAATTAATATGGCATTTCAAAGAAAATAGTGAAGGTCAATTAACTGATATATATTTTTTTTCGAAATACGGCAGATGTCTTTATCTACTTCGCACAAAAAATATAACTGAGTCAACTGCCATATGTTCGCTTCTACGTAGAACTTTTTAATTACTGATTCCCAAATAATTTTACTTATAAAAGGAGATATTACTATTATTTTTTATCATAAATATCTAATTAAGATTATAAAAAAAAGGGTAACTGTGATTGACACCAAAATACTGTAGTTGTCTCAAATTACTTCGTAATTCTAAATGTTCCGATATTGAAATTGCAGATAATATACTATGAATATACGCTTGAGGAGTTCAAGAAAATAATTAAGTTATGTGATTATTTTTAAACATCGTAGTCATATTAGAAAGTAACAAAAACAACGTTTCTAAGGAGTTACTGTGTTAAAAAACAATTAAAAAATCTAATCTTATACAAGCTAGTTACACAAAGCAAAGCAAAGTATCAAAGGACCCGTCATTGACCCGTGTTAATACACGTGTTAAGTAAAACTTATTTTATCACAATCAAATTTACAATCATAAAAAATAATTGAACCAGTATTATGATAGCCAATTTAAACTAAGCTTATTTTCCAATAAAAACTTTCATGAGTGGTATTCATGTTAAACTATACGGTTTTCCTCACGTTTGTATTTCGGGGATGCCCGACTAGTTTCTGACCCGACGGGGGCCGACGGGGGAATGTACACCCCTTTTATCACTTTCGCATACTCCTATAGTATATTTAACTATTCCACGTTGAAATAATTGGTTACGTAAAGTATTTTTGAACATAGTTTTGGACACTTATAACAGTACCTTCATTTAAATAAATAGGTAAAAAGTATAGGACAGAATAATTTCTATTTAATTCAGTAGTGATTCACCTTTTAGTAAAATGTTTTTTCCTCTAAATTGTCATTGTTTTGTGTGGTTGCCTAAGCCCTAAAATAAATTAAATATTCAGTTTCGGCTTTGTGCAGTAACTTTTGTGCAGTAACCGCCCGTGACAAAACGGTCATGTAACTGATATTTTTGTTTATACCACGCGACGCGCCGAATCGTACAACGCACAAAGAGACAATTGCAGTTGTTCCTGTGTACTTCGTTACTTTGTAAAAATAGGTGTAGTTGTCTTTATATACGCGACAAAATACAAGTAAAAAATTAGTTTTTTTAGGAAAAAAAAAAATATCACTAGGTAAAATAAAGAATTCTGAATTCAATAATGCAAAAAATGAATTTCGCAAAAATGCAGTTGTCTTTTTGTTTTTTGCTGCCGTCGAATATACTAATGCGGTCGTTGTACTATTGAATTACAGTTATTTTTCTTACCAGTATATCTTAAAGTGCCATCATCATTGGCTTCAATTATTACAGGCCTGTCTAATCTTCTCGCTGTTTCCCAACCATCTGACATGCATTGACTCTTTGAAGGCTTGATTACGTTTCTAGGATGGCCGTAGTGTGCGTTTGAAAATCCTGTACAATAGCATTAAAAATTACTTCCGTGTTACTTCTTATTGATTTTAAATATCGAAATGTTAACTAAAATTCCAATCAGAACCATAGTTGGAAGAAACATGGCTATTAGAAAAAGTCAGGTTTTAATGTTGGATACGCAACAGTGTAATATTTGTTAAACTAACTAAATTGACTAAAAGAGTCAGTGCATTTACAATTCGATTTACTTCATATAAGCACAGTAATCTATTTACTATAATTTATTGATTTTGTAACATAATCCGCTTATTATACCTTGACAAATTCCTCCATTGAGCAACGAAACCAAATCTATAATTTGATTTTGTAGAGGCGGGTCAGGTCGCGCTTCACCAAATACCCTAAGACGTGCTATTCCTCCATCAGGATAAATATTCACTCTAATG
This sequence comes from Euplagia quadripunctaria, assembly GCA_963859945.1. NCBI lineage: Eukaryota > Metazoa > Arthropoda > Insecta > Lepidoptera > Erebidae > Euplagia > Euplagia quadripunctaria. Next base: position 20,852,352 of record OY982567.1, read on the forward strand.
TGAGTCCAAGAATCATCACTTAGTATCTGAAATAAAAAAAAATCGTTGTGAAACTGCATAATTTTATTTATTGGTGTTGCATTTTAAAAATTTCGCTCTGGTGTGCACTAATTCCACTGCAGTGTTAAAATGTATGAATCCTTTATACTTTTTTATGTAGATTTATGTTGCTGCATATAAAATTTAAAAGTTGTTTAACCAAATCTGTTTCATTTGTTGTATACAGAATAGTTTAAACATATTTTTTACTATGTTAAACAAATACAGCAGGCTGAAATTTGATGCGTTTTATTCTTCGAAATATTATCGAGACAGAGTTATCAAGAAAATGTTGCGTGGCAATATTTAAAAAGGACTTATCTAAATTGTTATTTGATCCAAAAGAGTGGATTATCGTATTGTTGTAGCTAGCAAATACGAATCTTGCTCCTTTTTTTTAATAAATCAAAATGTCAAATAGCTTCTTTTGTATATTTAAGTGCTCATCCAAATCCTTACAATAGATGTAATATTTTTTAAATTAAAACGTTAATATTTTAAAACAAAATATAACATTACGTTATCTGAGCCATAAAAGCGAACAAATAAGCGTGTCTGTCGGTGTCCGTGAGGTGTGTGATTAAATACCATTCATGTAGACATTATCAATACCTCTTGATGGCTAGAGCAGAAACAATAGGACAGATGGTCTTTGTCATTAACGTTATAATAGGAGGCTTCATACATAACTTATACATAATTAATTTCATTACAAGTGATTGTTTTCGTAATTGTTTTGACTAAAAGCATTTTCAGCAGTGTTCTGTTTATCGTCATGTTCTATTTGATAACTCACTTTGATGATGTATTAAAGCGTCGGTATTCAAACATTACTATTAAATTATTTTCAAACATTTACCTTCTGGAAATTGAGCCTAGTTTCTTCAAAACCGGGCTGTAGGGCAGTAAGAGGTACTATCTCATCCCATTTGTCAGACTTAAGTCGTTCGATCTGTTCCAAGTCGAATTTGCTGCACGTCGTACCTATTTCTGGAATTCTTTCTTGCAAACGGTCTTCTTCTGCAACAACAAGAATAAAATTCCTACTGTAAGGGTATTTTACCGAATCGAATTGAAGATGAAGCTAACTTTTGTTGTTTTATACGTGGTATATTTTTGTATGTCAAGACTAATACAAACATTGTAAGCCGGTATAAGAAAATTTATAATTGTTTTTTTTTTATATTAATCGACTACGGTGTTTGTTAATTATCGGGTAAGTCGCATAAGTAGCCGTTAATACTTGCAAATAAATTAATTTTAAAAGATAGATGACGTAATCATAAAATAAAATATTTTTAAATAATCGAACAGAAAGCGAATATACACGTTCCTTTGGTTTCTTAAAATACTATCTCATGTCTGTATGATTGATTGAGTTCCTGGGGATAAAGAATCTCAGTTTTCAAGACCTTTCTGTGGCAAAAATAACGAGTGTCCGTTGAATAGCATTGGCAAATTGCCAGACCACGCCTCATTGAGCTAGAACTAAGTGCTTTGCGACTGCTACTTCAATATTTGTGGAAAATGAACCATGTACAGTTTTGTACAAGGTTCGGATTTACGAACTATTAGTTATACTAGTAAAGTACTTAGTATAGAAGTAGTAGATCTTGGTATAGTATAAAAGACAATCTGAAATGAATAGAATGTCAATCGTGAAGTTATTTTTTTATCTAAGTGCTAATCATTCATTACATTAGCTATGTTTTGTTTGTGGTCATCACACAAATAATCGTGTGATGAGCACGATCATTTGTTCTGTACCTGGGTGTAATTTTTCTATGATATGTATGTTTTCAGTAATATCTCAATATGTTTATAAGTTACCATAGCAGCGACTCTGCCTAGTTTGGGATCAGACGGCCGTGTGTGAGGTGTGTCAAGTTCTTGTTATTTTTATTACTATTAAAAATGTATTTTTAATTATCACAGAAAATAAATAAACATAAAACAATTTTTAGATTTATCTATACCTATTTCCGATTACCTTCTTATATTGCTAGTGTACAGAAAATTACATTAAGATGGGTACCAGGCCATTCAGGAATCGATGGCGACGAAAAAGCCGATGAACTCGCCAAAGCTGGTGCAGCCAACCGACAGTATGGCCCAGAACCATTCTGCGGCATCAGCAAACAGCGAGCATATTCAATCATAAACGCCCAATACACATCATTGGCTATTAAGAGGTGGAAGACCACGACTGGTCTAAGACACTCGAAAGCCTTTATAAAGGGCTATGATAATAAAGTATCCAAAGAACTTTTAGAGCTCAAAAGATACAAAACCTGTGCAGTAACAAGAGTCCTAACCGGACACTGCAAACTGAACAAACACATGTTCACCTTAAAGTTGGGCGAGAACACAATATGCAGATTCTGTCAAGAGGCAAAAGAAACTACAATGCATATTCTATGCTCTTGTGGCCCACTAATGCGGCACCGAAGTATTAACCTAGGGTTGCACATCATGCAACCGCAGGAAATACAAACAATCACTACCGAAAGGATCTGAAGGTTCCTTGAAGCCACAAGTCTGAGCAGTGAACTGTAAAGTGAAAAGTGCGCTACAAAAGACCAGAAATGGCCGAGGTGGCACTAAGCACTTAAACAATAATAATAATAGTCTACATAAAGATTAGTCTATTTGTTTTATTTTATTTTTTATGAAATTATACTTTATAGTTTTATTACATGCCGGGATAAAACACAAATGTAAATAAAATAACAAAAACATAAAAATATATGTATAACTCACCTTCGGGAGTCAAACAAGCAGCTTGTATGGAATATTTTGGGGCGAAGTTTCCGGTGAAGAACGCCGTATCTACCAACAGCCCTACAGGAAAAACTAGGAGTTAGTTATAGTATGTTTATCGCAACCTATTTTAAAAGGTATTTCCAGTAAGAAAGGTGAAAAGTCTGCTTTGATAAACTCTTTTAACTAACTTCATCTACACTACTTTATGTATATGTTAAAAAACATTTTATCATAACACGTTTTGTTTAATAAGTACTATTTATAAATATTTCCTTTGCAAAAGACAAAGACCGAATACTTACCACGTATAATACATTTAGAAGCAAGTTTCAAGATGCACCAATCATGACCAGGCACCCTCTTTCTACGTGTCTCCCATCCATCCATCCATTTACCATATTCTGTGTATTTTTCAGCAATAAAAATGGGTTCTGCATCAGATAGCATGTTCTCGCATGTTGCAAAGAAGTCATCTGTCGCGAAAACCACTTTTCCACCAGCCTATAAGAAGTTATAATTTTTATAGTTTTATTTTGAAGAGAGTTAGTATAGAATATGCTTAATGATTGAAAACAGAAGGAGTGGATGCAATCCTAACCAACATTTAAAAACTTTAATGGTTATAACTGCTAATCATCCTACGTGCCTTTTCCCAACCAAGTTGGGGTCGGCTTTCAGTCTAACCACGATACGGCCGAACTTCGATATTTTACGTGAGGCGACTGCCATCAAACCTCCACAACCAAAGTACTAAGCGATATTGAAGTTCTGTAGTTAGACCAGGTCAACTTTTTAGGGCTCCAATTACCCGTAACGAATGCTACAAATGTTCATATGGCAACCGGGACCGACCACTTAACGTGCTCTCCGAGCACGGAAGGGTCTCAATGTGTTAAAAATGGTCACCCATCCTAAGACTGACCTGGCTAGTATTATTTAACCTTGTAATGTGCTAACGAGCACGAGCCCCGACCGTTATACGAGGTATAACTGCTAATATTACATCGAAATATTCTTATACTGCCTTTGTTCAATCAGCTGATGATGCAGTCGTTAACATATAACAATTAAAGGTAAATTATGAACCGGTTGATTGCAGTTTTTACCAGTTTCGAACATCATTTTAATATTATTAATTAGTAAACAGATAAGATTCTCTAAAAAAAACAAAATGTAATTGTTCAGTACGAAGAATGTTTGCCAAAGTTTAGCAACAGAAAATATAAAGGGAATAGAACTGGCACAGATAGTGATAGGGGATAAATGAAATGAAATAACTAATAAACAAAAATATATACACCCAAAATCTTTCAATATTTTTTTTCGTTAGTGTATGTAAATTTATTTCTTCCATTTGTTTTAGAATGTATTACTTAAATTTAGTGCACATGTTCACCCATTTCTCCACCCTAAGGTAGACTTATAGAGCATGCATGCCTGTGGCATTAAGTCCGCCATTGTCCATTTTTGTGCATAAAATGTTAACAAATAAAAAGTAAATAAAATAAATAGAAATGTGAAAAAGTAATTCTGTACGATGTTTATAAATTAAATTGCGCAATCTACTTACACCAAGGCTACCAAATTCACTGAACTGCGTAAACGCAGGGACGATAGTATCAATCATATTTATTTGTTTCAATTTTGTTTATCACTGCAGTCGAGCTGTGCGACACGAACTCTAAGAGACACTGATAACAAATTAATTTACCCGTTGCTTATATACACTAAGTTTGTTTATAAATAACCACTTTGTTTGCTTTTCTGTAAATGTAATGAGTTTTTTCTTCATGCGTATAATTCTAGATAATGGGAATGAAAAACTATTGTGACAATTATAGAACTACCTAAAATAGAAAATTGGCAAGATAATTCAGTTTATAGATTTGTTGCAAGGACAGAGACTATTTTAGTTTCAAGATTCTTCGGCCTTTTTGTTGAGACAATTCTTTATTGGGTTATAAAAACTTTACCTTAATTGAAATTCAACTTAAAATGTATCAAGCGAATGGTTTGCTAAGATGATAAGATATCTAATATCCATCCGCCACTTTCTGTTATTTTCTTTTTGATTTAGTAGTTTTTAATCTTTTGTGTAGTAATGACTTTTGATCTAAGCTTGTAACCTTCACTACTGTATGTTGGTGCCTTTTTCCGCTTCTGTTTTTCCTTGTATGTATTATTCAGTGATTTTCAGAGAGTTTTGCCCTCGATATGTTGTAATATCTAGTTTATTCTACTTTCTATTAACTTGTTTTATACCAATAAAACGCTTCATCCTTCTTTCTAAATTCTTAATTCTGTCAGTGTTTTTCTCTTGGAAGGTGATACTTTTCTGACATAAAGTGCTATGATCCAAATATAAGTATTTAATTATTCTAAAAGAATTATAAAAAAAATATCAGTTCTGAAATGAATTTCGCAACGAATAAAAACTCTAGTAAAACATATTAGTAAACAAGAAAATTTGTTATTTTCGTGTATATTATATCATTATTTCATCATTTCTATTCTCTTTACTAAAAATATTGCGTTATTTAACCTTGACTCCCACATCAAATAAACAGTTTGTAGACCCTACGTTTTTTTGTATTTATCTAATTACGTTACTACTTGTTTAATTTTGTATAACCCTACACATTACAGATAAATATTGTAAATTGTAAAATTCCATACAGTACATATACCATTTTAACCGACTTGAAAACGAAGGTTCTGTATTCGATCCGTATGTTTGTATGTCCTGAATTTTCCCAAAAAGTAATGGATTCATCATGATTGTTTCACTTACATTCTACACATTTCCAGGAAGGTTTTAGTATTTAAAAGATTAGGTATTTATCATGTAATTTTTTTTACGATCAGTTTCATTCAAGTCGGTTTATTTTTTGATAAAAAAACTATTTTAATTAAACTAAGCCATTGTTTTTTCTTTTTGATATTGATTGAGTGTAGTGAAGTAGTACAATTGCATTATGTTATAGCGAAAATTACGTGCGAAAATTACATATTATAGTACTTTTTGAGTAAATAGTTGTTTATTTATTCATTTTCTTTTAAATGGTCATTATAATGCTTCTGTCCGTTTGTATTTCTGTTAGTCAAAGTCAATTTCTGATAGTCAAAAGCCGAAATTCTATATAAGATCGAATATGAAATAGAATTTTGGCTTATTAGTTACTGCGAATAAATATACTGATATTAACATTATATTTACACTTTTCCAAAATTTGTTGTAATGAAATAATGAATATGTAACAGAACAACCATGTTAATAATTGTTATTTTTATCAGTAACTACTAAAAGTAATATAAACAGGAAATAAGATTAACAGTTATAAAATGATGTATAGGTAATAATTATATATAATAAAGTCAGTCAGTCTTATCGAAAATGCGTTTTTAATAGAACAAAAACATCAGCCTGGTTAGACCTGGTTGGTAACGTATTGAACGGTAAACAAAAATTATTTATTTGTATGTTTGTAAAGTTCCCCGCGACACAGGAGATTCCTAATGCTGGAGTTGTCTTTTAAAAAAAGAAAAAAAATATATCTGTTTTCTAACAAAGAAAGTATAGAAAATAGATGTAGATATTAATCCGTAACAAAATATTTACAACAAAACCTATTATTTTTAACAATTGTTAAGTTTTCTTAACTTAAGTATATCCTTCCAACTTACAACTACATTTGTTTTATGTTGTTGATATGAATTGTTGAAGTTTACTTTTAGAAAATATTAGTTTACCTAAAACAGTTTTATTTATTTATTTATCTCTTTATTGTACACCTTTCAAGTGAGATACAATTCAAAAATTTTACTAACTGCTATTCGCAACTGATATGGTAGCTCACGGATTAGCGCTGAACTAATTACCTACTATTAATAGTCTTTGTAAATTACTTACATAATCACACTACACCATGAAATTTCGTTTATTTTAAATTACACTTTTTGTAATTTAAGTTTTAAGTAAATTACTTATTTCAAAACTTTAAATAACTTCAAATTCACATTAGCAAATAATAAATGCATTGAGGAATCAATCAGAACATAGGATAGGATATAAAAACACTTTCTTCTAGAATTTTAAAGGAACGTACATAGTGTAATCAGCTCCCGTGCAAGTGTCTATTGCTATTTAGGTGAAAGGTCAGATCTGAGGGCTGCAAACTGGTTTCAGCCACGTTCGTCGTGTCGTTGGCTTACATCTGGACGATAGCATGACAGACAAATGTAATTATATTGTATAAATAAAACTGAAATAAAATAAATAAATTATGTAAGCTGGACTGCAGCGAATTGGTTTCGCGTATCAGTCTCAGTATGGAAAGAATTTAACACAATATCCAAGTCCACACCTGACGTAGACATCTACCATGATGCTAAAAATAAATTTAAAAATAAAATATTTAGTTCCTTTTGTTACAATAAAAACTTTCGTGAGTGGTATTCATGTTTATTAGAAACTATACACTTTTACTCACGTTTGTATTTCGGGGATGGCCGACTAGTTTCGGACCCGACGGGGGCCGTTTTTCAAGGAGTGAAGCGTCCTGCCGCGACGACCGAGTGTGACGCCTGACACCGTCGCGGCAGGACGCTTCACTAGTTGGGCATCCCCGAAATACAAACGTGAGTAAAACCGTATAGTTTCTAATAAACCTATTTAGTTCCTTTCGAAACTCCAATAATAACAATAACAATTTAAAGAATACTTTTAAACTTTCGCGTTCCATGATATAATTATGTATTTAAACGGGAATCAACGCGATCACGAAAAGGTATTACATACCACTTACTCGAAAAACCTTCTACCTCACGATCTTGACGACGGAGGGCGTGCACTGCTGAGCCAGTCAGCCTGTGACCACGTCCAGTGCAACCTGGTCGAAACGTCAGAGGTATGTAATACCTTTTCGTGATTGCGTTAATTCCCGTTTAAATACATAATTTAAAGTATTACCTATAGTATTTAAGTAATCATTTTATCTATTATCTACTAAATTCAGTTTCTTAGAAATGTTATTAAGTTTAGTTTATTCATTGTGTTAATACATGATTTTTGTGTCTTTATCATAATGCATATGCCAGTTATTCCGTGATTGGCAAATGTATCAGCGATGTTATTCACTAACATGTTCTGTACATCAATTTGTAATGCATTTGCTGTGGATTGGACAATTGGACAATGTTCTAAGATTTGTGTATAATATATATATGTATAAGTAAGAAATATACAGTAATAAGTAAGGACGTGACTTAAAGAAGTCAAGGACGTGAAGTCTTAGGTAGCGAGGCGTTAGTGCATTTGACTGCAACGTCTAAAGGTCGATTCTTACTTATTGCAAATATTTGTGTGCAAAAATATCTCTATATTTACTTTGATACGTATTTCTTTCTTCTTTCAAGAAGGAAATGTTGTACCTTATAAATATTATCGATTAAGACCCCAATTACCCATCTACTATGATATGTCTATTTTCATTGTTCTGGGTATTACTATCAATATATATGCCAAAAATTTAAATAAGTATGTATTTATAAATATTTGAAAATGGAACACTTACTTAAACGAAGTGACTATTTGTACGGGTACTGGATGAATAAATTATATTTATTCGTACATTTATTCAAATTTTTTTTTTAAATTAATAATGAATTGGATGATTAGCATGAGATCTTTTATAGTATTATTTTCATTACGAGCTATTAAAATTAAAATGTGCAGTGTTTACCGTCTTTTGCCGGCTTGTGGAACGAAACGTAAAACTGACGTTATTTTGAAGGCTGTCTTAAGTTGGCGGGCAGAAGTCGCTTTATAACTTTTTTTTTTAATAGAATAGATATTTACCCTCAAGTGGTTAGGTTTAGGTTAGGTTAGAACTGTGACCATAACCGAATTTTCACTCTAATTGATAAAATAAAATTATTCGTCCGACTTCTGTACGAATAATAATAAATTGTTCGTCCAGTACTCGTATTAATAATTATAAATTATTCGTACAGTACCTGTATTAATAGACTCAGCCTTACTTAAATCACTGAAAGCAATTTTCTCATTGTAACTGCATGCTAGAGTCATGCCCTTTCAGTGATTTTAGTAAGTGTTCTATTTTAAATATACCCTGTATATATGTTTATCTGTTTTATAGACCCCGTAGCACAAATTACTAAGTAGTTTCTACGTAACAGATAAATCACTCCCTAGAAAAAATATACACTTACGGTTTTAATTGCGTACTTTTTCCGCACTTTAAAATTTGTGTAGGGTAACCTCTTCAATAGTTTTTTTTAATAAAAAATATTCAATTGTTATGTAAATTAAGTACTTAATGCATATTTTTCATTTCCAATGTTTTATTATAGAAAAATCCTAAACGTGTTTTATTTTTATGAAAAGATTAATGAACTTCTCCCTTTTCTAAAATCTTGATTATTAAACTGTATGGTGGACAATATTCTAAATCTTACAAAAAGTTTTAATAAATTATTTGAGGGCAAAAAGGATTAAAGTTTCATTTTAAAAAATATAGCACTGCCGGCCTTTTTTCCCTCTTATTTTATCTTTATTCTTATACTGGACATAAACAATCATGTCAATTTTCACTATGAATTTTACAATATTTAAAGAATATCGAATTACGTTTTTTGTACTTTAAAAATATGCAGCTGTTGGCAACCCACTGCGTGAGACTGCGTAAGGTCCGCCGGCGGACGAGCGGCTGCTAGGTAGGCATTTATGCAAGTACACCGAGTGATATAGGCCTACGCGTAATACAAGCTATGCTTAGTTTGGGTATAAAAACCACTGTGTAATTAATACATGTCAAAAAAATCCACTCACCCACACAGTAAATTTTACAATACACAATTAAAAAAAATGCATTATGTTTTCTGAAAGACAACTTAACCAAGTAGAATATATAAAACGGTCCACAGAAATGTGTGCAGGTAAAACACATTGTGCCGAATTCTAGTAATTATAATAATTTTAGGATGGTGATAATTATTTTAAAGAGAACACGTGGTGAGTGTTGTAGAGAAACACTGTTATCCAATTCTTATACTAATGTTGCCATTACTCTTATACTGCTGGCATTGCCTAAAATGACATCAAAGTGAAAATACTTTGCTTTGGACGGCTCCAATTAGGGCAGACTTCTGCTATGCCCCACCTTTTTCAAAACAATAACAAAGTTGTTGTGTTGTTTTGAAGGAAGCATCTTAGGGTTAGACATTTAATTAAGTTGTACTGGTTTAGCTGCCTTTTTTTTATCGCTTAAAATAGATTTAAAACTATTGATAATCAAATCAAAACTTGACTACTACTTCAGTCTTTACGATAAGTGCCGATAAATTTACTTAATGATAATAATTTTAATTGCGGAAGTTTACATATTATAAAATAAATAATAATAGAGTAAAAATGATTTCATTCAGTTTTTTTTTTCAGGTAAAAATAACTATAGGTAATTAGTGCTGTGCGATCTGAATTGCACTTAATTGTGTCGGAGCAAGAGTAGCTATTTATTTAAATGATTTTGCGGAGTGAGTCTTCTGTATCTGTACTATTATGTATTCTGTGGTTTAGTGTAATCTTCTGTATGGCGAACGTACCTCTTTTGTTAGTCGGACTGAATTCCGCTACGCCCTACCTCCCTTTTGACTTATATGAAAGCGTAAATCTTAATTTTTAAACTTTCTCATTTATGATATATAATTAAACTAGCAGTGCCCCGCGGTTTCACCCGCGTAAGTCCCGATCCCGTGGGAATATCGGGATAAAAAGTAGCCTATGTGTTAATCCAGATCTCCAGCTATCTACATACCAAGTTTCATCGCAATCGGTTCAGCAGGTTTTGCGTGAAAGAGTAACAAACATCCATCCATCCATCCATACTCACAAACTTTCACCTTTATAATATTAGTAAGAAGACACTTTATTATTTTGATTCACTGCGTGCCGATTCATAGTGATAAAATATCATCTGTAGTTGCAGTGCCAGTGTCATTTGCATGCAATAACTACGTGCCACAGTAATTGAATCAACGCATATGAAAAGATCTCAAAGATCAAAAGGGTATATTTTCACATTATATAATATACATATCACAGTTTGATAATTACCTATTCTAATGAAACTAGTATGTATTGCTTCTAGAATGTTTCTTTTATTCAAAGAACCGATAAATTAAATTATAGATTGATATTCACATGAGCTAATAAATTGTTGTGTGCAGCTGTGACTGTACTTCATTTTTATAGAAATTTTATATAATCACATTTATATTACAAAATAAATAATTATAGTTCAAAATTCAACTAAAAAAAATTTAAAAATTAATCGAATTATTGCATTGTCATCGGTCTTTGACACGAGTGCAAAATTTGAATGAAATCTGGTCGTTTAAAGTAGGTCAAAATCGCACCCAAAGGAGTCGGTTACAAACATACAAGTGAAGCTAATATAAAGCGTGTAAAAATCTGTTGTCAAAAATGACTATTATAACTAGAAAAGTATTTGTAGCGTCCAGAAGATAGCGGGTAAGTAACCCCATTAGCAGTTATATTTCTTTTCTAAGTAGATATAGGATGTCTGCAACGCAAAAGAAACCAACGTCCTGCTTATATAGGCTCCAGTAATGTCTAAATATAATATTAAAAATGTTAGCAGTGATATTAAAAATAGAGACCTAGACCTCTTACAAATTTTTTACGTATTTTTTTACATGATACATTTGGGTATGAGATACAAACCTACACCATTAAGTTCATTATATCCAACTTAGAACTGTAATAAATGTAACTGCAAGTTTATCTTCATACTATTTGTTGCGCTGTCCACTCCATTTTTGCGATCGCATGGCGGGTGTGAGTTATTCGCAATAACAATAACTGAAGATACCTCACACACGACCATCTGATTCCAAACTAGGCAGAGCCTAGACATACTTATACATATATTACTAAATACATACATGTCATAATATAACTTATACCCAGATACAGAATAACTGATCGTGCTCATAAGACAATTATTCGTTCTGAGTGGGAATCGAACGCGTGGCTCAGCAGTCAGGATCACTAACCACTAGACCAACAGGCCCATCATACATAATACAGACATTATTTTGAAAAAGGTATCATACAAGGTGCTTACGTGTCATTTAATACATATCTATCAAAGACCAACAAACGTAGCATCATTATGACAGAATTACCAAATCTCATGCATTCGTCTGCAATATGAAATCCGGGTTTTGACCGGACTAACATTAATGTTTATAAAAATGTTTTTGCCAGTATGTTGGTATATATTTCTACACGAAAATATAAATAGGAGAAACAATAACTAACAGAAAACCAAACAATATATCAGTAAAAGAACACCTACGTCAAAACCCATCAATACTTGTTCAACAAATATCAATTTGAAGTGAGTAACGGCTGGTAACATGAAACTCGCTAATGTCCCTGGTGGATACCCAGAACGGATCCTTGTAAAGAATCTTTCACCTTTGTTGAAAGTATCACTTAAAGTGTTCCAAGATATGTATGTATTAATATCTTACAGTTCGCAAACATCTTTCAATAATAAATTGAGGTGTAAATCATCAAATTATCATAAAACTTAGCCATGTAACAAAATGTTTTAGAAAATTTTACTACGATGTCATCAATTTGAAACTAAGTATAAAGGTGAATTTTGCCTAAGAAATATATTTAATCGTAACCATTAGAAAACATTATGGTAAATCACTTTTATTGATAAATAAAAAAAAATCACCGAACTGAAAGAATGGAAAACGTCGGGCGCAGCTTCCATCACTGTGTTACTCGCCTCATCTAAAATTTTACTAACTAACTACTAGAATCAATATTTTTAAACCGGTCAGTCAGTACCTGATTCGATGTTTTGGTTCTTGACCAAATAAAACACGTGGTTACAAAAAATATTTGACACGGCTTTGTGCTATTTCACATGACAAAAATTTTACCCTGCACTACGCTGTGCCGCACTGCGTCGTCAACATCTTAGCATAGACTTAGCCTTAAACTGTCATCAAACCCTTAGATATAATGGGTTTATTTTGCTACAGTGTTTTCTAGTAACTTACGACTCTCGGGAATAAACGAATATTCTAATATTAATTAATTATTTTATTGATAGTATTTTACACAAGACTTTATTCAATAATTTCCAATAACCATTATAACTCAATTAATGTTACTAGACTATAGGATGTGATGCGATGCCATGATTTGGGTAAGTACAAAACTTTAAACTGCCTGACTTTTCGGCCCGGTTACACTGGCAGGTCAAACTGTAACCACGATAGTAAACGGTAAAATTCTTAACCTCACCCTGTGGAATATTTTTATAGAAGTTGTTCTAAAATAAAACATGAAGATCATATAATTGTGTAACAAATTCGATTTGTCTCGCTGTGAAGATAGGAAACGTCATGAACTCAATTATATAATGTTTCAAGTATGACACCTACTTATTAATCTAAGAAACGTACGGTTGTGTCAAGTAGAAATCTCCGGTTTTATTTAGTTAGCAAACTTGGCTGGCGGCGTGAGGATAAAGATCAATATTACCACGTTTACATCTATAACTTGAATGTTAATAATGTCATTGGTTTAAAAACTATCTTTTCTTAACATCAAGGGACTTTACGAACATTTTACAAAACTGTGATCATATCTTTTTGTGAACTAGAACTATAAAATGTTATAAATTTTCATGTTAAAACGTTATATGAGAAACTTAAATTTACGAGACTCAATTTTTTTGTTAATAATTTTTTTTGTTGTTTATTAAATCTAAATGAAAGGCAGTTACACTAACGGAGCAGAGTAGTATTAGGTTAGAATTCTTTTAAAACTATATTGTCACTCAAAATCAAAATCAAAATTATTTATTTCAAGTAAACCCCTTTTAGGTATTTTTGAATTGTCAGTAGTTAGAGTCAGTCAGTAAAAGTCTGTCGTGAAGCTAGTTGGTAGTTCCAAAACGTAGATCCTATGGAGAAGATGCACTAGTTACCCGTCCACGCGTTGCTGTGGCTCAGTAATTTGCTATAAAAAATATTAACACTATAAATTGAGATAAAACTATCCTGTCAAGTTTTTATCAAAAACTAAATTTTTATATATGAAGATATTTGTAAAATTTCAAAAAGATGAAAAATAAAAATATCAAATTATCCTAAAATAATATCAAAATAACAAAACGCAGGTCATTAAACTTTAAGTTTGAGAAGTATAGCAGACAATAGGCGACGACAGCGGGTCCCTCGACAACGCTTCTGGAGTGCAATACTTCCATTACCCGCTGTGTTTTAATGTTGATATATTACTAAGTCTTGTGTACCAATTATATTATAGGAGTGTGTTTACAAAGAATCATCTGCAAAATTGTTAATTAGGTTATTAGTTTATTATAATCCCACAATTGGTAAAATTCTTAAAGTTCACAAGTTTTGTGCTATGAGATTTTAGAAAAAATAATAATTTTAAGTGACTATGTAACGTAAACTTTATTTTGGCACATTATTTGTTGTTTGAGACTTCAGATATGGTTTCGAAAGAAAACGTACTCAATTCATTTTTAGGGTTCCGTACCCGAAGTGTACGGAACCACATTTCCCTACTACTAAGCCTCCGCTGTCCGTCCGTCGGTCTGTCAGCGGGCTGTATTTCATGATCCATAATAGGTAGACATTTGAAATTTTCACAAAATGTGTATTTCTGGTGCCACTATAACAACAAATAATAAAAAAAATTAAAGAGGCTCCCCTACTGGATACGTGTTTTTTTTGGCCTTTTTTTGCTCGATCTTAATATTTTGTTCTGCGATTTGCGTAGAACGTTTAATAAGATATCAAAATAGACATGGATTTGGTCTCTATCAGTGTTTCCCTTTCAAAAATACTAGTATATAATAATAATTATTGAAAATTTGAGAAAAATGTACGGGCTGTATGCCCAGATCATTATTCCGAGTTCAAAATTGTTGAAATTTTCTGCAGGAAAATTCATTGTAAATATTTGTCACAATTTCAGGCCAATTAGGGTTACATATCATCGTTACAAATAAACTTGTTTTACCATAAAACTAGACTATACACATAGCATCCATATAGTTTTGATACCTATAACGTGGTGAGACAACAAATGTTGATGGAAGAACAATTGGAGTTCTAACATGTGAAACATCATCATTAAAATTAGGATTCAAATTTATATAATCAGTGAGATTGTTATACAATTCTGATTTCAAATTTGCTTTATTTTTTTAATAAAATGGGAGCGTGAGCCTTCAATATGAACTTATGACAATAACTTTCCACTGCAAAAACAATTTTGGAAATGATACAAATAACTAAAACATTAACATTAAATGTACTTGCTATGTTATGATTTAAGTTATGATGCCATCCAGTATCACCATTCGATTCTGATAATAAAATAGGATATACTAAAGGATCCAATGAACTGAACGACTTCCTCAAAACTCGCCGCCAATAAGCCGCTTCATAAGGTGGCCGGAGATCATTAAATGCCCTCCAGCCCCCGGTGTGTCTACTGCGGGCAGAGAGAGTCGTACTCCATTCTCTCACCCGTTCCGCCTCCTCCTTTGCGGACATCACCTGCTCGTAGTAGGAGGCTTTCCATGTACTCTCACTCCAAACCATGTCCAGAACCACAGTTGGGAGCGGGAGACTACACCCAGCATTTACTGCCACGAAGAGATCACGGCGCTGGTTAGCCCAGGCTGGGTATTCTGACAGTGTGTAAAGCACCGTATCGTCGGGGCAATCACTGTAATGGTGGTACCGTGAAGTCGGCTCCTGATCTGACCTAGCGCATCCTTGCGCCACCGGTACTGCAACGCAATGAGTACTGCGTAAAAATCCAGGGCGCGGATCCGGCAAATAGACTAGCCGCCTCCAAGGAGATCGTACTACCGAAACTCTTAAAAGTCCATTAGAGCCATTTCAATTTGACTGATGTGTTCTTAAAACAAATTAGGTACATCCATTTCTATAATGACTTTCACCCGTCCTGAAATTGACATTCAATTATTTTTGCGTCTTACCTGTAGTATAACTAGATTATTTTTACTTCATTCAATTTCATTATCATTTGCTATAGGTCAGACATTGGATGGCTACGTCCTAACTCAGTATTTTTCAATAATTCAGTAGTCAGGATCGTTAATGGCTCGGCTAAAAGTCTCATTAGTAATACAAATTTTAGTCGACTTAGATTGGGATCGAGAGCCCGGTACGGTTGATTTAGAGCTTATAAAATAGGAATGTTTTCATATTAAAATACATACACACGGAAACCTCAACCATTTAATTCAAATTATGTTGCAGTAGCTTAGGGTTCAATTTGTTTAAATTTAAATCTGATTCTCTTTTTTTTAAACTTTACAAATATATACATACACTCTATGTAGGTTAAATAGAACAGTTTTAAAATAATTAATAATCAATTTTTCAGGTTGCAACTAGATAGTTAGTTATTGTTATTTTTACGGAAGCCTAAATTGACCCGCAGGCACCATTCATTTACGAGTAGAGAAAGTCATGCATTACGTAAATTGACTGAATCATCTCACGTCATTATCATCATCATCACGGCGCCATCTTTTAGCGAATAACGGAACTAATAGTTTATCAAAAACAATGTTCTACTAAGTTCCAGAAATGCGAGCAGCGGTCGAGTAGAGTACGAGATGTTTCAAGAAAATTCACGAACTTTTCATGACTATAGAAAAACGTTCTAATGGGAGATGGACATTCAATTCTAGTTGAGCGATACTGCGTTTAACAAGTGCGAAGTATATCGAATAAAACGAGTAAATAGTGAGTGGAAATAGTGAGCATTAATTGTAATTGTGGTACTTGCTAATTAAAATACATTGCGTCTATTTCGTTATAAATTGATGTACTTATCTAATCCCGAACCTTGGTTCGTAATTTTGTAAACTGTTGCCTCTTAATCTTATACGTAATTCATAGTCTTATTAATTTGAACATTAAAATTTAAAGAAGATACGTTTATGACGCAACGTAAAACAGGTAGGTTCTAAAGAACCTCGATAGAAACGATTTACAAAGGAGGTGACAGTATAGCTTTTGCCGTCATATTGTGTATCTCATGCACTGTTGAGCGAAGGCCTTTGATCGGATCTGACACAGACGTCTTCTACCAAAATTGCCATATCACGGTATGCCGTAGCACAATTTGATTTCTTGCGAGATAAGTTGGCTACCTTTGTGAACCAAGTTACGTGAGCCGAATAAAACAGTACATCACCGTCATATTAAGGTCAAATGAGACTGGGCAAAACACATGGCGTTGCACTATTTTCCTCTAGTTGACAACGGCTTTGTCTTTTGGGAGAACTGTTTCATTAGTTGTATACTTCTATAATGTTCTATAGATGTTATTTTTATCACTGCACCCTTTTACACTGATTAATTCTTATGGGCATTTAAATAATTGTGCCTTTTATCTATAACCGTAAAATTGATGTAACATTAGCATTGTAATATAAAACATCTAATTCAATACATATACCAATTCCCAAAGCACATCTTTCGCAAGCGCTCTTCATGACTGCATTTTATTACTACACAGCAGTTAAACCATTTTCACGGTTAGCATCATCATTTCTAACAGAAGTACATTGAGTGTGTGAACTTAGAATACACACTAGTGCAGAGCACTATAATAATTTTACACACACCAGCTTCCCCAATGTGGTCCTTACTGTCCGCGGTCATATCATGATGCCTTGGAGTATCATTGTCTGTGTAGATCTTTGTTGGTGTTTGTGAAATAGTAGGGTAGTTCCAGTTTCTGTCGGGTAATGTCTGTCTTGGACTTCAGACTCTGGCCTATCGTATTCTGTAACCAACGAGTTGTCCCATGCTACTCATATAGACATTATGTTCACCCCGTACACGACTTTACGATATACTTAACGTTAACACGAATAGTTTGTAACGTAATTCGATGTTAATGTTTGGGTATACGGAATTGTTTTATGACTTGGCGTTTAGATATGCCACAGTATAGTAGCTGTTATACTGTCAGCTCTTCATGCATCCTAAATTTTGAGTGTTAGAAAGGGATAGATGATCACAAGACTGTCAATGCTTCAAACATAATATGCATCTAAAAGAGAAAATAAATTGAGGTTATACTATAAATGTATGTAATACTAATTAACTGTTTTGCAGATATAATTTATGTGTAGTTTTAGCATTCACATGAATAATAGGGTACAGCTATCAAATATTAGGGAATATACAAACACAATATTTCTAAAAAAAGTTATTAAAATGTTATAAAAATATAATAGAAGGATCGTTGCGACATTTTTATTTTAGTTGACAATAATTACGAATTAAAATAATGTGAAACGGAACGTTTTTTAGAATACCAATCAGCTTTTAGTGACATTTTATTTTTATCTATAATATGTATGTATTTAGAAATATATAAGTATGTTTATCAGCAGTCTGGTTACCATAGTACAGGCTCTGCCTAGTTAGGAATCAGACGGCCGTTTGTGAGATGTGTCAAATTATTATTCTCTTTATTCATCTTCTACCATATAAATTACATTTTTAAATATGTACATAAAAATATATATTTAAAAATATAAAAAATAGTACACCACCGACATCGGGTACAGGGACCAAGATACCGGTGGTTAGGGCTCCAAAGACAGGAACCTCCTCACTATACGGGCCGTGTCGAGAAGAACTGCCTTCTGCATCAGTCCCTTGATCCAACCGTCTAACGCGAGCCTCTTAAGGTGTTGATCGAGGCTCTTGGCTATTAATCCATGAGCCGATATGACAATCGGAACAATGATCGCCGATTCGATTATTATTATTATTATTATTTTAGTGACGGAGGAAAATCATTATGACGACAGAATAGGTATTCCAAATGTTGGAATAGATGAAGAGATAACGGTTGCTCGTGGTAGTGAGTGACCAAAACAAGAACTTTATTTCGTTCTTGTTTGGTTACTCACTACGACGGGCAGGCGCTAAGCGCGGCTGTCTGAAAGAGGATATGAAAAGGGGGTGAATGAAGAGATTGATAAAGAGATCGAAGAAATTGCTACAAGATATTCGTAAAAGAGCACATTTTTAGAGGCACCGTTAAACACGACTTATACTTCTACTCCAAATGGGTACGTAAAACGATATATAGTGCTCTGTGACTTACAGAACATATTTTAGAAAATAAGCCGTCCCAACGCATTTTACTCAAATCATTTCATATTTAGTACTAGATGTTATTGTTAAGAGTTTGAAAATCTCAATCAGGTAAGCACTTGGCAAAGTTAGTTGTGTAAATAAATCATCAAGACAATTTTTATTTAAACAAGAATGTTTCACATCAAACAAAACAAGGACGCGATAGTCAACACTTCAATTACGAAGTACTTATCAAAAGAAATTGTTTCGTTCGCTACTCTTTGACAGAAATGACAGTAAAATTGTTTCATGTGACACGATTTCTTAAGCCAAGTACGCGCCTGACTGATATTTATCGTGTTCGGCAATTCGTCACATCACAATGATTTGTCGTCAACACTGATTTCATTTGAAAAATGCTTTAAGAATGAATACTTATGGAAAGTTTAATTCTAGTTTTAATATCAATCATTCATGTTCTATCAATATTAAGTTTGAAGGACTTTCGAATATTGTTACGTAACAAAATAACTTCATAAATACTTTTAATATATTTAATACAAATACACTCAGGAAGTTGGTAGTCAATGTTTGGCTGCGTAATAGCTTTCGGGAATGTTTTGTTTTGGGTCATATTTCTCCGACATTTTATCTTCATACAGTCAAATAACCATTTTTGTCGATGTAGCATAAATACACCATAACCTCTTAAAACAAATTGCTTTTTAGACGCGGTGGAATTGCATTTGATAAATAGTTACATTGTTCTATAAAAAAAATTGTGTGAGTGGGTCGGAGTGTGTGCGTGTGCGAGTATTTTGTGTTAAATATCTAAAAAAAATCCCCGATAAATAAATATTTTTATTGTGTGTATGTATGATGTAGACCACTATACATAGTAACAACATTTTCCAGTTTGTACAGGGTACCATCGGAAATCTTCGAATCTGTGGCTTTTTCTATAACTTATAAACTCGTATATTACTTTTAAAGATAGCGGTATTTAGCTGATAAAATGTTATCTATGCTAATATCTACAGCAAACTACATATCTAAGACTGGTCAGGCTAACAATATTTCAGCTGTACCATCCTTTCCGCTGAATGACAGCTTGGGAACTAGCAGGGACTATGGCACATTTTCCTACCTGTCTTGGTATTGGAACTGATGGAAGAATGTAGGTCACTGGCGTTTGAAATTCTGCGTGTATGTATTTCTGTTTCTGAATTTTCACTGCAAAGTTTTCAAAACCTACCTTTTTATAACCTAACTTTACATACATAAATATACGATTAGATAAAATATGTCAATTAATTTCAATAGCAACTTAATGGCACGTTGAGTTTTTATATACATCATATTTTATATTCTGCATGTCATTTACATGAAATAAAGCCTATAGACTGATGATTCATTTTTATTTACCTACTACTAGAATGTGAATACAATTTTTATTTCTCGGTTGTTGCATGCAGATATGCAATATTTTTAATTACGAATGCCGAAGAATATATTTATATGTCTCAAATAATAAATATTTATACAGATATAACTGTGTAAATAGAGGGCTATAAGTATCTCATTATTTTACAGAAAATAACAATATTTTTTAGAGGAATCCGATACGTGTCACTACTTGCTCAAATTTATGACATCCAAAAATTTACTTCTGGCTTTGCATATTAGAACTAAAATCACATCTGAAAACGTTTTGTACACAGGTCTTTTAAGAACAGGACAACAAAAATAGATATTTAAAAAAAATCGCAGTATTTCGAAGCCTTTGGGAATTCACAGGCTCAGCGGCGAGATATCTGTGTGCATAAAAAAAATGGTTTAATTGCGACTGCTACCCAAATAAGCGCACTATTATTTGCATAGTTGTAGATGAGAAAACATATGCACTCTCCGCCACTTGTTTCCAAAGCAGATTATGCAGCTGTGACACAGTAATAGTAGATTGTTTTGTTGCTCTTAAAAAAAAAACTTAAACCTTTGCTTAACAAGGCTTTTTGAAAATATTCGTATTAATGTGCAATTCGATACGAGGTCTTCTGCGTCTGTATATTGGATCTGTGATCTGTTTTATTTGTGTGAGTTATATGGTAAATAATTTTATTAATAGTTACAAAATTTATTTTTATTTATCTTAGCAAAAAGTATCACCATAGTATACTATAGTAAGCAAGTAAAAAAAATTGTAAGAATAATATCATAATTTACAAAACGAGAGACACCTTTAATAAAACCACTAGAACCACATGTGCTAAGTCGACTGTCAAATTAGTAACAACTAAGTCAAGCATCGATTGGACCTTTTCACAAAAATGTTTCTTTATCTTAGGCATCGAATAAAGGAGTATGGGTTTAGTAATATTGTAGGCACGCAACGCAGACCTTTTGGAAACGCAACACATACATTTACACAAACGTGTATACTGTACAGTATACGCGTTTGTGTACATGTATATCAAATGTAATGTATAATAAATATACATCAAACAAGCAGAGGAAATTCTTACGAAATTATTTACCGAAATGAAACTTTATAAGTAAACGTAGATTGTATAACAATACTATAATAGTCATTAATGATTTTCCATAAAATTGAATGATTTGGTTTATACTCGGTTTGTCAAATCCTATGATGTGAACAGCCAAGAATAAACAGGAGAGGGAGGCAAACTGAATGCTCTTAATGAAGCTTTGTTCTCTAAACCTTTAATAGGCTGTATTCAGTGCACACGAGGAATTATCACATAACGAAGGTTTGCCGTTCATTCATATACTTAACGAACTTACATTTAATATTTTTAAATAGTTACAAAGAAATTAATTGTGTTCATGACTACTAAGAAATAATAAAAAAATATCAATACAGTTTTACTTCACCATTTTATAAAATCAAATTAATTATTGTGTTAATAACTTAATTTTTATCTTAAATTTATTAGAATTTTAATTATAATGAAAAAGTGGACTAGAACACCTTAGAACAAACTCTTCATATTTAAAAAAAAATGTGCGTTTTTAGTTTTTTTTAGTAACTATAATTTATTTTATTATTCTTTGTAAATAGTATTTTTTGGTATTGGTATTGGTGTAGGGCTCTGTTTCCGCATTTAGACTCACAGAAGGTCCATTATGCGTTCAGATTGGCTGACTAGTTGAGCCAGCCTAGCTCCTTCCAGAAGCACAAAAGCCTCCTGGGGCGTTCACAGGCTTCTAGGAGCGATCTCGCACCCGCGAGAATACTTGCCCGTTGTGTGGCCACTCCCTCACACTCCAGGATAACGTGGGCGGCCGTTTCCTCCGCGTTGAGACATCCTCTGCATAGAGGACTGTCTGTCGCACTGATGGTGAATAGGTGCCGGTTTAGGGCTAAGTGGCCCGTAATTGTTCCTACAACTATTCTGATGTCGAGTCGGTCAAGACTGAGCAGTCTGCAAGTTAAACGTGGTGAGACCTCCGTCAGCACCAGTTTAGACTGCCTGCAGCCCGGTGTGTTGGCCCAGCGACCGTTATGCGCCTCACGAGTCCGTTGCCTTACCCATGAGCGAAGTTGATTGAAGGGAAGTGGCAGTAGTGTTGTTGGGCCTGCCACTGAAGTTACAGATCCCTTTCTTGCCAGCTCATCGGCGGCGTCGTTCCCGAATGAATTACTATGCCCTTTGATCCATTGCAGAATTACCCCGTTCGCAGAGGCTAAACGCTCTAGCGTCTGGTGGCATTCATAAATGAGACCGGAGTTCATGGTGTTGCCCTCCAGGGCCCTTAAAACGGCCATACTGTCTGACAATATTCGGATGTTGTACTCCTTTATGCCTTTTGACATGACCGCGGTCGCGGCGTAAGTTATTGCAACACACTCGCATTGAAATATGGAGCTGTGTTGACCAAGCGCCAGTGATATTTTTATATTTAGGTCTTGTGAGAAAATTCCGGCTCCTGTCCCTGACCCCATATTGGAACCGTCCGTATAGATTCGCACTTCATGTATGCCAGATTGATCTCGGTCGTTTTCAAATAGTTGTATTTGATACTTCCTCTTGAAAATGTGTTGTTTCGGGATCCTGTCGCATGGGGCAGCGATTAGTGGTTGGTATTCCACTAATTGATTCCATAATTTGATATGGGGACCCTCTCGGTTATACCAGAGACCTAAGAGTTTAAGTCTGATGGCTGCCACAGCTGCCTCCTGTTGTATATACAGGTCTAGTGGGGCTAGATCAAGAGCCACCTCTAGGGCGGTTGTGGGAGTTGTGCGCATGCAATTAGTGACGGCAGTACATGCTAGTCTCTGGAATTGCTGCAGTTTGTTTCTGACAGTGCTTAGTTCCGTTCTGTGCCACCAGGCAATAGCACCGTATGTGATGATTGGCCGTATAACCGTTTTGTACAGCCATAGTGTGATTTTCGGTGATAATCCCCAGCTTCTGCCGAGGAGTCGCTTGCATTGGCAGAATATAATGCAGGCCTTATTTATTTTTGCGTCCAGGTGCCTGTTCCATAGGAGTTTACTGTCCAGTATCACTCCTAGATACTTGACCTCCTTGGTAAGGGCTAGACTGGTGTCAAATAGTTTAGGTAGTCTCAGTTCTCCTAAACTACGTTTATTTGTGAACATGATTAACTCCGTCTTTGTCGGGTTCACTGTTAGGTTGTGTTTTTCACACCACTGCTCTACGACCTTCAATGCAGACCTCATTTGGTCGCATACCACACTCTCAAAGCGGCCGCTGATGAGGATGGTCAGGTCGTCCGCATAGCCCACTGTGAAGAATTTGCGGTCATTGAGCTGGGTAATGAGCTCATCGACCACAATGTTCCATAGGAGAGGTGAGAGGACTCCACCTTTCGGACATCCTCTGGCCACCACCCCTCTTGATGTGTTATTCACAGTAAATTGTATAGCTCTGTATCTGAGCATGCTGTCGATCCATCCCGCAATTGTGGAATCGACCCCATGTCTTGACAGAGCCTGGCTTATGCTGGTGAAGCTGGTTTTGTCAAAGGCACCTTCGATGTCGATGAAGGCTCCTAGGGTTGATATTTTGCTGTTTAGATTGCCCTCTATATATGAAACGACTCGATGTAAGGCAGATTCTGTTGATTTGCCCATCGAATAAGCGTGTTGGTTGGGGTTCAAGGGGTAGCTGACTAGTGCAGTGCTCCTTAATTCCCTGTCTATTAGTCTCTCCAGCACTTTAAGTAAGAATGATGTGAGACTGATGGGTCTAAATGATTTCGGTTGTGTGTAATCTCCTTTGCCGGGTTTAGGGATGAAGATTACTCTGACTTCTCTCCATTTCAAGGGGATGTAGCGGTGAGCCACGCAGCTTACGTAGATGATCTGGAGGTGGTCTATTAAGGACCCATCGCACCATCTTAGCAGGCCTGGGAAAATACCGTCCAGTCCTGCCGCTTTGTATGGAAGGAAGCTGTTGAGCGCCGAATTTAATTTTTCATGTAAATAGTAATTTGTCTAGTATTGTCATCGGTCTTTGATACATGTGCAAAATTTTTAAGTTAACCAAACGTCTTGAAGTTGGTGGAAATTACGTTGAAAGATTCCGTAACACAGATACATGCAGTTCAAGCTAACATAAAGCGTACATAAAGAAATGTCAATTTTTGTTATCTTAGCTATCTTCCACAAATTTCAAGTGAGCCAAAATATAATCAGCGTGATTCAAAGCTCATAACTCCCCCAACCATCGGGATCGTACAATTGAATCAACTGATTTGAGAATTATATGTACTTGTCCTTTCCAAGAGGCCTATATTTACAAATCAAATTTTGTAAATCGTGGATGGCGAGACCTTTGTAACATCGTTTGGGTCGATTTACCTAGGGTATTTCTTTTATACGTGCCAATATAGAATTTAAGAGACATCGCGTCGAATAGGTTAGTGAATGAAATGTCGTTTAGGTGATAAAAAAATTCAGTAAATAAGTGGTTTTGATAATGCTTTGAAAACGCTTGTTAATTAAGCATTACATTAATTAGTCATTAGTTATATTTACCATCTCAATTTTGAGTGAATGACGTGAACCGCTAACAGTTGTAGGCAAATTCGTGATTCAAATTAAATATATGAATCCAGATATCTTTTTTGAAATTGACAAATTTGAACTTGGAAATTGACCGATAAAGCTAGTATTAGGGAGAGGGCTGACATGAATAAAACCTTGGGATACCCAGGATGTTGATGGGATGTCCGGATTAGTCAGCATAAAACGAATAAAAGAAACAAAACAATTGAAATTAACAGAGGCATTCGTAATATATTGTTTAGAAATGTGCAACTACATCAGGACAAACATTTTACAAAAAATAATTTATTTTCAAAATCCATTTATTTTTTAAGCTAAATCAACTATTATTTGGCTACACATAACGTTGCTAAAATTTGACTACGCTTTCTGTAGCATATTATTAGTCAGATTTCATTATTGATACTTAATTTTAACTGAAGTATTACTTTTATAATTGGTTGGCTTGTTTCTGAACAGTAAACTTCGAATTATGAAATAATATTATTTTCATTACACTTATCATCAGAATCTGAAATACGTTTTTATATTGATATTTACCATATTTTCCAATCAACAATGTTTATTTTGGTTTCCAGTTTGGTGATTCCGTTTAAATTATTTTTACAGTTTGTCGGTATTTTATATTTACTCATATAAAAGTAGAACTTCGATGGCACAAGGCATAATATTCGAATTCCGTTTTTAAATTACTTACTGATTACTGACTTACTAGTGCAACGAACATACGATTTTTTACGAAGTACTATAACTGTTGTGAGTAACTCATAGAATTCGAATTGATTCTTGAACGTCTTTCCGCTTTGCGTCACGTCTTCTCCGATCTCATGGAAGCGCCCCTAAACAAAAAATAAAAAAAACACTATTTCACACGTAACTCAATACACGGAACGTGGCTAAACAATTCTAATGAACTAAAGTTAAAGAGAAAAGAGTAGCGATTTGCTACTATTTTTTTAGTTAACTGAACTAATCATGGCCGGCAAAACTGAATAGTAAGTATATGTATGTAGGAGCTTGCTGCGCGAAGGATTGTTAACCAGTAGCCTACCGTAAAATTTGTGTATGTTCATTGAACCATTTTTTTTACTAAACTAAAAAGTAAGTGCAATAAGGTTTAAAAGTTATTCGTATATTTTGACCTGAGTCATAGTCTCAGGTGCAAGGGTTAAATAAGCTAATTTAAACATATCTGGAAGGTACTTTTGTGGACTGTATAGGTACTGTAAGAAGGGAAGACAATGGAAAGAAAGGGTAACTAAAAGTGGCTGTTGCAGTCCGAGCCCGCCAACTCTTAACAGTAATCAAATATTTTTATAGGTCTATAATCATAATTATATACGACTCGCCTCGACTCGAGTTGCACTCTTTGTGACCCGAAATGTGTTCGAGACGTTAATTTAGAACGCAAACCCGAAAATTTGCTTACTGTATGTAAGCAACTTTTCTCGTTTGGGTGTGGTTAACTTCATGCCGGTGGTCGACAATGCCATCAATGAATTGAGATCTGAACTTTAAGAATCCTAATATTCCTTTACATGCTAAGGGGCGTGTTCGACAATAAATACAATTTTTAGACCGAATAAATGCTTTAGTTTAGTTCAACTAAAAGAAAGTACGCTTTAAGGGCAAACCAAATTCCTCCACCTCTTGGCTCCATCATCAGATCAGTTCCAAGACGTCAAATTATACTATTGTCATCTTGTCATCCATACTACATATACATACAAAGTTTCATTTCGATACGACAATTAGAAATAGGTTGAAATTTACTTCCAAGATCTGTTTACATGGTTAGTTACAAGTAAAGCTAATAAAATATCTAGTGTTAAAAATACAAATATTATTCTTACTGTAATCTTGCTAGAAATACAAAAAAAAAAGCAGCATCAAGCTTATCCGGTGTCCTCACCCAAAATTTACATAAAGGCGACACACACAATTCTTTAAAAAAACTGCCTTATATTCCACAGACATAAGTGAAATAGGTCATAATGAAGTATGTATAGTAACTTTTAAAACAGCTCCGAGATAACAGTACCAACTTTTATATGAATAACTTTGTTTTGTTGATGACACAAAGGCTTGACGGGCCGCTGCGTCTGACAAACTAATTTACCCACTTTGTGTACGGATGTAGTATGTGTGTGGATGTGACTTTATTTTGTCTAGGGTGAGATAATACTAAATATGCTAATAATATACGTTGATGTTTCTTTTGTTTCAAAGTTTTTTTTTAATCCTTGGGTAAATATTTAGCTTTAACTTCTTCGTCATGAAAATACATTGGTTTACTTCATGCGTGAGGTATTTACTATAACTCAATTTCAGGACGAAATCAAAGGTAGTCACGGACAACTAGTAGACACGCAAGCAATAAATTATGGACGTGAATTGGAGGTAAAACGAAAACAGTTTAAATTATAATCTTGAAATTGAAAACTATATAGTACACAATATCAGTTAATTGAATTTGTAACTAAAGTTTGCCATTGAAATTTCGTTACTTAAATTATATGACCAGTAACTAAAATTTCGGATTATTTGGGTTATCTACTGTCTAATGCTACTATTGTTGTCCTTTTAATTAATTATACAGGCTATTGGCAGTGTGAAAGTTACGTTTACTAATTACCCGTTACATTGTTTGTGGTTTAAGCAATCTTCCGGTGTCTCCTTTCTACATCAACATAACTATGAGTACAAGGAACTTTTAAAAGAATCTATCAAAAATATCATCACTTAGGCCATAAGGCACTTTAGCCTTATCACCTTCTATTTTAAGTTTAACTCTGTCCCACATTTCATAAATTTCTTCCTCTGTTTCACTATATTTTGTTGTATGTAATTTGCATATTAGAGTGCAGAGTCGTACTACAAGGCCAGTTTCAATACAAAAATATAAATTTATTCAAGTTATACGATTGCTTTAAAATATTCTGAGAGAAGCATCCAATGAACGACGATGTATGAATTGATTTGTTTGTGTGTTTATGAAAGCTGGACGAGTTTCCATATCTATAAAAGTGATTGTAGTTTCAAAAGTTGGATACGTATAAAAAGTTTTTATGATATGTTGTGAGCACCCTTAATTTATTCATGATAGTACTCAATTGCGTGAAGTTTGTTCTATTGTTCTATCTATTGTTTTTAACCAGTATTATATTTTTGAAGGGAAACTTCTTTAGAATCGCTGTGATTTGAAATTCGATGAAACGAAAAACTCACACTAAAAAAAGACAAACATATTTATAAATAGGATTTAGCCTGCGTCAGAATGAGATAGAATACAAGTATACAGTGTTTTCTATAATAGTGAAAATGGATCAAAGTGATTCAGAGAGACAGTGATAGTTGGTGGTGTAATAAAATTGTAACAATATTTTTTTATTGCTAATAAATGGAAAATAAGATTTTCTGTATTTTCAGATATTTTACTTCCTATAATTTTTTTGCCAATATGTACTGAACCATAAATATACATACATAAACTTAAGTATATTATATACAATATCATACATATTAAGTTTACGTAACAGTATAATAATAATGAGTGTCAAGTAGTACCTATAATAATAATGACAAAAAATGTTCGTAAACCATTTTCTTAAGAGTGGTTATTGATTGATTGATTGAGCATACAGTGTTTCCTATAATCTTTAGAAATAGAATACAAATATATAGTGTGTCCTATAATCTTCGTATGATAGCAGGTGTCTTTGCACCTGCGTACTACGAAGCCTTCTTGTGTCATTCACGTGTATCATTTTTGTGCATTTGCGTACTAAAATTCGTTGGTTAATTAATTTAGAAGTTTCACTTCTGTCGTGTGTGAATTGCACACACACACACTTTTTTTTCTACTTTACTGGTTTTATGTAATTCCTAAAGAGCCCGGTTGACGGTAATAGGTTTGTCCCTTATTACGTGAGTAGAACCAAATTATAGTCTGCTTACCCCTGTAGTATAAATATGTATTATAAAGAATCTTCTACCTCATGACCTCGATGACAAAGGGCGTGCACCACTGAGCCAGTCAGCCTATGATCACGGCCAGTGCAACCTGGTCGAAATATCAGGCAATTCAGAGATATGTAATACCTATTTCCGTGCAAATACATAATTATATCATGGAACGCGACAGTTTAAAAGTTAGTGTAGAAAAAAGTTAATTGGTCTCGAGGGATAGCAAAATAAACTTTCACGAGATCGAAGCCGCGAGAGTTGCCAAATATTGACGTGGTCTAGCTATTGTTTGAAATATGAGAATACACTTTAGACGTACACAAATAACGAAACCGATAAGAGGCTTTCGGATACGTGTTGACCGTAGTCTGATCCTCCGTTTTTATTGAAAGCCACAAAATGCCCGCAGCCTGCCGCTTCTAAGGCGACAAATCGAACATGACTTCCGTTTAAATTGAAGCGGGAAGTGTATTTCTTTTACTATCTTACCACAAATAATTTATACTTGTTTCATTTATCCTCGAAGAAGACTCATAATACCACACATTTCTGAGTAATATACTTGTTGCAATATATATTCTATACGTAAATAAATTACAAGCAGACATCAAGCTGGTCGAAATCGGGGTCTAACTAGACCAGACTGCAATGAATATGGTTTTGTCCATGGTCCACAGTGAGACCGCTTGGGATTCTGTCGCCCCATTCTGCGAGGAGGTGATGCACGCCAAAGAGGCGGAGGAAAGGGAACGGGAGAAAATCAGTACTCCCCCATCCTGCAGGAGACGCACCGGGCGCTAGAGAGCGCTTAACGATCTCCAGCCTCCATGAGTACTGACTCTTTCTTTCCTTCTTCTTTCATCTTTCTAGGAGGGGAAAAGGCCCCCTCACACATTATTCGACGCCGTCTGTCGTCCTGGTAGGCAAAGTCTGTCAGGGGTTGAGTGGTAATTCTTCTAGGGCATACCTCAACTCCCGACTATAGGCTATAATGGGCCAAACTACAATGTCAATATAATGCAATCGAATCGACAAGTGATACAATTTAACTAATTACATTTTTTTTATTTTTAACAAGTATCTGAATGAGGCATTCTTTAATCTGTTAAGCAAAAATAAATTCTACAAGGTTTTTCGTTATTCGCAGGGCAACAAGCAATCAAAGTCAAGGTCGAGTGATTAGGCTATTTCACGGCATTGAACTTCTATAGAATGATGTCACTCCGTTGTCAAGGAAAATTAAAACTTTACTTTCACTATCCAAATAACAAATCCTTCCATATCTGTCACTAGGAAATATGACAAATCTTCCCACAGGTTCGTTGAGAATTCCAATGAGTTTGTATAGTCCAGGAAGATAAGGACTTCTATCCTGTTAAAAACAACAGGCTACTAACAAATCGGTAGAATCTTTCGGTGGTTGTTTGAGTTAAATCTTCGACATGCGAAAATGTTTTCCTCAATACAGGCTAACCGATGCAGTACATTTTACTTATTTACATGGATTGGTATGGTTATGTTTTGTATACACATAGATTGATATTTAAAAAAATATTTGAGTAATTTTATTTTCACATATCTCGGGAACAGTATTTGTTTTTAGATGGAATATACCCTATGTTATTTTCTGTACTTCTGACAACGTATATGGAAAATTTCATGATGATCGGTTGAGCAGTTAAGGCGTATGAAAGCCTAATAAACAAACATACAATTGCATTTATAATATTAGTTAGGAGTAGTTAGGATAATACTAATGGAACATTTTTAGATTTCCTGTACATTTTATAACTTTCTATTATGAACAGACCCTTCGGCAGGCATCCGTCACTGTGTGTTCATGTCTTGTCCTTGAAACCGTTCTAGTAACCGCGAAACTCACTACGCCGCCTCGCCACCGCGAAAATTTGATTTTGCACGTTACGTCTTTAACTTTAATTGATATTTAAGCAGAGTGCAGAGTCAAACTTACTTGTCACCTGCTATTGTTCTATTTTAGTTGTGTGTTTTATGATTATTTATATCGCTTTCTTGGACCGGGTGCTCCCTTCACTGTACTGCAAGCAATGGCCAGGTGGGTGCTGCTTGTGGTGCCTGGTCGGATTTGACAGGGTCTTCCACATATATCAAACATGTTTTTTTGATGTCTCATAATGTCCATGCCGTCTTTCCTCTCTAAGTGGATTCTCTTACTACATCATGACAGTGGAGACTGAAATGGTGCAATTTAATTTGTGAGTTAACTTAGCATATTAGCTGTTGAAAAAAAAATTGTAGCATCTATTGACACACACTTACAGACGGTAAAAAATTAATGACCGAGAATCCTCCTTGTAAAATTTGAAATGGATTGATGAAATGAAATTAAGTGATATAAATAATAACATTAGTGGTATTTTTATATACTTTCTCAAATAGGAATAGATTTGTTATCATGACTTGGTTTTCAGTTCAGAAGTAAACTATCAGATATTTTAGTAGGCATCTAATGAATAAATACAAGAATAATAATACATTACACGCACATATTTACACACACTAGAACCTCTGTAAGTCGAACTTCAAAGGACACACCCAAAAAATTCTGTTATTTTATGTTATGTGTGGCTATGGAGTTTTCGACTTATGAAAGATTTCAACATAGCCGAATTTTGCAAGGAAACATTCAACTCGTAGAGGTTTAGAGTTATTCTAACTAATTTTGAGTTACAGATGTAAAATAAATAAAAAATCGAATTACAGAATTAATAACTTTGAGTGGCGTGTTGGTCTAGTGAAGGATCTAGATATAGTTGTGGTGGTTTTCGACTTATCGAGGTTCAACTTACAGAGGTTTTACTGTACTTTTATTTATATTTACAATTACTATTATTTAGTAACATAACATTTTATTTTACTGAACCAGGTAGATAACATTACTTTGCTTTGCCCGGCTGTGACTCATAATTACAAGGAAAACTACTGTGGACATTGTATTTATTATGTAGTTCATCTACATCAACAGCTCAAAACACGTACTATGTAACAAAGAATTTGCAAAAGTTTTCTGCAACTTTGCATGTTATTCAAAAAACCTGCGATTAAATCCTCGAAGATAAAATATAGAAGCAGAAACTGAAATCCAACGAAGTGTTGCTGATTCAGAAATAAAAAAGCCATTATCTCACGAATGAAAGGGTTATGTTGGATGGTATAACCTTTTTTTGTATATTTTTATTTAGATCTCGCAAATGATAGCAAAAACGTAACAGGGAATCTACACTAGTTTGTTTTTGGTTTTTTGTTATTGCAGCACTTTGAAACGATTACCAAACTCTAAAATTATTTTGTATTTGTTGTTTGAAAAACTCAATTCTAATTAAAATTAAATTTGCTTCAATCATCATTTTTTTTCTAGTACTGATTAGGACTAGGTTGGGACAATACTGCAAGGATTGTTAGAAAACATTGTGTGAGGCATAGTTAATTCCTAAAATTTTATCCTCAGGAAACTCAAGCTGAAAAGTTGTACAACGCAAACTGTACTATGGCTTGAGATGCTAAAACACTATACCGTACTGCCATCGCGGCGTACCTGTCTCTTTGTTTCTGTCATTCCAGTAACCTGGTTGTGTCGACTGTGTTTATTATATTGTTTTAGTATTTTTGATTGGTGGTTAAGTGCTACAAAGAATTACTTTCCAAAAGTAAAAATATAAATGAAAATTTTGAAAATGAATGTTCTTATTACTGATCATAAACTATGGCATTCGATTCTGACCTTGACACGACCAAAGATGTATGCATATTTTAAGTGCCAAGTGCAGGAGCGACATTGTACATGTAGAATACAGGGAAATCAGTGATATAAAACCATCCCCTAAGTACACGCGTACAGTTCTGTACGTAGAAACACTTACAGCACTAGATATGTCACTATCCTTATCCGCCATGCAGCTCTGGTGACTTTACTCAACAGCAGAAAAAACAAGCTTCTTTAGTACTATTGTTGTTAACACAGGGCAAAAATTACCGGATTGAATGTTAGTAGTAATTATTTATTTAGATTAGATAACAATGAATTAATTATTAGTTCGGTTTGGTTTGACTACGGTCTGTTGCAAGAGTAGTGTTTCTTCCAGATCCGTTCGATTGCACTCAATTTGAATAGAAATTTGCTATACCCTATATCCTGTAATGAATAATTGTATCAAGTAAGTACCTCTTGAAGCTACTACGGAAAACCTAAAACCTATTCGTTAAATTACATATGTGTTCATTAAATCAAATTTACAAATCGTATTTTAAATTCATAATCCAGTAGACGGACAAAAGGATCAACTTTTCAATGGTCATTCATGTGACAAACGGGCAAACGTCCTTAAACAGCAATATAATGAATAATTTGCATTATTCGATTCAGGATCGGCAACACCTGAATCGATTAAACACACATGGTAGATTAGATTTTTACTTCAAAAGGTTTATTTTGACTATATTGGAAATAAGTTGAATACTCGTAGGTATTTGGACTGCGTATTGTATTTAAAGGTCTGAATATTCTTTTAATATCAATGTAAACAAGTTGAGGGCTCATTTATGGTGATCGGATAATTACACAATAGTTTATGTTAAAAGTTTTATCTAACGTCGTTCATAATTTACTGTCTGTCATCGCCATTTTATGCTGAAATTCAAATTATAAACTGATGAATTCAGTAGAAAAAAGCCATTTTTTTTAGTTCAAAATATCATTGATAATAAGAATGGCAAATCTGGTAAAATGTCACTTAGAATAACTCAGAAAATTAGTGTTAAATGTCTGACTACAAAGCTTAATCTCTCTAAATCTAATAAAATACCTGAAATATTATAACAAGTCTTGAAAACATTCAGCAAAACTCTCGAACATAATCCGCCATTGGGTTTGTCCTTCGTTGTGCAAACGGAGCACAGTATTAATACAGCTCAGCAGATCTCAGATAAAAGGTGAAGTTAATTTTTTAAATCAACCGAGAGACCGAGCACGTTTCGTCTCCGCACTTTCGAGTTTTTAGTTTAGAAATTCACATAAAACTATCGACTCAAACTTTTCTACTGTTTACTTTTGTGCAGATGGTGTGACTTATGCCAGTTATGCTTTTATTGCAGAATGGTTTTATACTGTATTAAAAAAGGTTAGTACTTTTTGTGGTTGTTTTCTTAACTTAAGTTTACTGTTTCAAGAAAGCCTACTATACAAACACGACCATATAAATATCTTTACTTGATAACATTGATTTGTTATCTACTGTACTGGATAATGGATTTTGGAGTTCAGGCAATTCTCCATATTTGATATTCGACGTATGTTTTTAAGTTACTTGTAACATGATAATTGAGCTTCGTTAAAAAAATTAAAGAAGAAACATTTGAACATACCGTTTCCAATGTTTAAATGTACCTCTCAAAATATCGCTCAGTAGGTAAGAATATTAAATGAATAGGTTTAGTCTGTTAAAGTACCTACAGTTTATAACACCTAATATTGCCGTACATCATCACTACATATTATTCAACAAAGTCCCCCACCGCGTCTGTCTGTCTGTCGAACGGATTTTTATGCGGTTTTCACTAATAGACAGAGTGATTCATGAGGAAGGTTTTGGTTTATAATTTGTACACGTGCGAAGCCGGGGTTGCTAGTTAAAAACAAATTGAACATATACATATAATATTCACTTTGTTTGTCTGTCTAAACTTTGTTTTTCAAACCCCGTTTTCTCAATAACGGCAAGCTTAGTTATGATTAATAATAAAAATAAAGTTTGTTTCTCACCTATTAAATAATTAGTACATTATTAGACATATTTTACCAAGTATTTTTGGTTGTACTTTTGTATCATGTTAAAAGCGTAGCCAAGTGAATACGTAAATATTTGTAAGGACTCAGCTGATTCATAGTTTGAATTTCTTTTGTCGTAACGCAGTAATTGTTAAAAAAAAATATTTCATATAAACCAAATACAAATTCAATAATCCCACAGGGACACACATAAATAGTATTTTGTTGTCCCTAAGTTTGCTGGCCGACTTGTCCGCGGTCATCCCTACTGTTGTCAAGGGAGCCATAACTCAGTTACGGTTCGCTCGGGAGCCGTGAGGCACACCTCTAACAAGCCGTATAACCTCATAAGTTTACATAGAGCAATTAAAAGTGTAGGATGTTAAAAGGTCTTTCTGAATTACTTGTAGGTTTATTGGAGGTGTAAGCCAAGCTTGTACCTTAAATCTTTTGTGAGGACGTCTTCGTGTATTGTTCTCGTAATTTTTGAAGTGAATTCCTTTTTTGGCACGTTGGGCACTTTTGGTATGGGGAAAAAGCACTGAACTTGCGTGACCGTCGCACTCAGATACATTTATAAAGATGTTTGTGTGTGTGTATATATCACCACATATTATAAAACAAAGTCCCCCACCGCGTCTGTCTGTCTGTTCGCGATAAACTGAAAAACTACTGAACGGATTTTTATGCGGTTTTCAATAATAGACAGAGTGATTCATGAGGAAGGTTTACGTGTATAATTTGTACCCGTGCAAAGCCGGGGCGGGTTGCTAGTATAATAATATATGTAAGTTATGTTTTCACTTCTGACGTGCAGTCCTTCGACTGACAGCTTTTTTTAAAAATAAATTTAGGAGTTAAAAGAGCAAATTATTGTCTTCCATATGACTTTAGTTGACAGGATTAAGTCGTAGATGATGATGTATTACATGTATATAGGAGTTCATGTTCATATACCTACTTGCGTTTATAGGGATACCTGAAAGTTTCAGACTTAACAAGGGTTTTTAGGAAGTAATTACTGATTTAATTAATTTAAAGAGGCTCGGTAAGTCACTTTTTATTTATTATGATTCAAGTTTACAATAGAGATATTCACTTAATGTCGATATATCGAATTTATTCCATGTTTGCCATGTATGGCACATATATCGTAATATATCGGATTGAATCGATGTTTTGACAAATATTTATGAAAAGTAAAAGATTTAGTTAACTTTTATTTTTGTAAAGTTTGTCTAAAGAACATTCGTCTTAAATGGGTAAAGTGAAAGTGTAAAGTATGGAATAAAATATTTCTATTCATTTGTCGTTTTTGTTTATCTCACCACTATCTTACTAGTGCAATTTCTATTCAAGTAACACTCATAGAAAATCACCATTATTACACTATTAGTATAACTATGTAACTCTGGTTCTATATTCACACATACGAAATCAAGGACAACAAACAAATATCAACAAATATTCTGCATTTGACTGGAAAAAGGTAATAGTAAACTTTTGTGTAAAGTATTTGAAATTGAAAAAATATCGATATTTTCAAGCGATATATCGATAAACATTGATGCTGGGATCCGATGTTTTACATCGAATATAAATATAGATATATTTTTTAAGTGGACACCCCTGGTTTAGAAATTTGATTTTACAATCAATACAGACAGAGAAGTTGAGGGCCCCTACGACCGAACGGCACGGTTGTGACGGGGCAACTAGTTTGTCTCGTGCTACCGGTTAGTAACATTAGTATTTATTTAGCATTACTGTGTGCGTACAGGTCCCTAATCACGGTAAAAAGCCGAGCTGTAGCGACAGTTCTTATAGAATAGTTATAACATAATATAATTAGGTTGACGGGAATAAATGCAATCACATATTTAAAAGGTATAACATAGCTTTGATTTGCCTGACGTTTGTAGTCAGCCTGTGATCACGGCCAATGAAACCTGTGCCAAAACGTCATGCAAAACAAAGGCAAGGTAATGCATGCATGTCGTATTCTTCTTCGCAAGTTAATATTCTAGAATATTGACTATGATGACAACAAAACGTATCATGCTGGTTTAAACTAGTATTTGTATGATAAATATTAACTAGTTATGACCTAATTAGGAACAAGTGTGTGTTAATCGATTATAAAATTAATAACCAATTACAGTTACGTACACTTCCTACTAGATGAGATTTAAACTAAGTAAGACTCACCCTGCCAATGATAAACATTTACCGGTAACTTGTATCACTAGCACAATTTTTTTTTATGGTATAGTGGGCAGACGAGAAAGGCTGTTGATTTGTATTAGCGTTTTGAAGTCTCGATTGAATTGAGAATTGAATTGATAGTGATTATTTTAATTTTTTTATGGTATAGTGGGCAAACGAGCAGACGGGTCACCTGATGGTAAATGACTACGCCCATGGGCACCTGCAACTCAAGAGTCACAAGTGCGTTGCCAGCCTTTAAGGTGGGAGTAGGGGAAGGGTGGAAGAGGGGGAGAGTTAGGGCCTCCGGTAACCTCACTCACTCGGTGAAAAGCAATGCAAGCATTGCTGCACTGCCGGTTTTCTGCCGTCCGTGGTATCACTCCGGTCGACCCGCCCCGTACGTGCCGAAGCATGGCTCTCCCACGATTAAAATGTCACCAAATTACTTATATCTCCAATAAATTTGTCTTTTCCATGTATTATTTTATTAATACTGTTAATTTTAAGTTGTGGTTTGATTTCTACAATTTTTAAACAAAATTTACTACAATTTAATTAAAAAACTAATAATTTGAAATACAACAATGTCTTACTACTTTCGTACTTATTACAAATATCCATATAAATTATATGTAGTAGACACTTATCTGGAATCTCCTCGTTCATTTTAATTTAATTCCACTGGAAAATGAAACTAGACTCCTAATGAGTGCACCAGTTAATCAACATTCCTGGTTGGGTATTTTAGGGTTCCGCTTGCGTAGTAAAAAATGAATTCAATTATTAAGTGGATGATAGTAGGTACTTAAGCACAGAAAACTAACTCACTGAATATAAATAAACAGTGACTCTTGATGCCACGCAATACAGTACAATCTTTTTTTTTTTGTCGTGTGGAAACCCTCACGGGTCATCACCTCATCGGAGCTAACGGTAAAGTGGTATGTCGGAATCGAACCGACTAAAACCACACGGTGTACCGTCACAAGTGCGTCTATTGCGGGGGACCCGGGAATACCCTAAGAAGGAAGCCTCCGGAAACCCCTGCAGACCTTGGCCCTCCTGCAGCAGGCGATCACACCATGGAGTACGGGGGCTTACCCCCCTCCAGATCAGAAAGGTGCGCGTGGAACACATATAATACAATCTAACTTGGCATTGTCCATTTACTGAGAGGATGTTGTCAATGGTCGCCTTTTCAGATTGTTACTTCCTTTACGGTTTTTATTCTCTTAACTATCCATTGATATATTTCGCGGTATAAGAACCAGATGAACGTTTCTACATAAAGTGAAAAATCGTTTTGTTTTTTCATAATACTGGTCACAAAGTACTCCTTTATGAAATTCCAAAACGACGTAATTGTAAATCCAATATTTCACAAATTCCAAAATAACAAAATAGCTAAGTAAGGAACTACAAGGAGCTAGGTGATTTCTCGGCGTATTTTCGCTCTCCTGTAAAATTAAGAAAATGTAGATACATTCATCTGGTT
Organism: Euplagia quadripunctaria; assembly: GCA_963859945.1. Taxonomy (NCBI): domain Eukaryota; kingdom Metazoa; phylum Arthropoda; class Insecta; order Lepidoptera; family Erebidae; genus Euplagia; species Euplagia quadripunctaria. The sequence goes on from OY982567.1 coordinate 20,890,932, forward strand.
CTTATACCGCAATTTTAGCTTAGGTACTAATAGAAAAAGCTATTTCGACTATTTCGTTTCTTCCAAAGATTTTTTATTTCGGATCTGGTCTCATTTTAAAACACCAAGCATAGTAACACTTGTTTACACTATGCACACACACTAAAGTACTAGCGTAGATCTGTTGCGTGGACTTGAATTTTCTAAGGGGTTTTCCATACCCATAGAATATAATTACTTAGTTTTAATATTAATGTAGCAATGTACAAAAAATGTAGCAAAGTATTGCAGTGCACAAATTTTTAGTTGCTATTAAAACATAGGCAAATGGACATACCATCAACTATCAACATTTTTTAACCACTAATAAATTACTCCACATACTAAATAAAACACTAGGATAGCATAGAAACAAAAGGGTTGCAAGGTACAATGGAGATGCACATTTGACCAACTTTTAATATCAACGGAGCGGAATAAAAGCTGCAAAAGCACCTCCCGAGAGCTCATTTAGACAAATTATGCACGTGCATTGTGGGGAAAAAAAATAAAGGTTTGCAACACTGCAGAGATTCTAATGTTCTTTTGAAGATGCGCTAGGGAAATGAGATAATGGAGTTGGCAAAATATCTGTTTTGATTTGTTAGGCAACCTTACATTTTTGCAAATGGCTTTTTATTCAGTAAAAGTATGTTTTATGACAACATGGATTTTTTCTCAAAAAATGAATTAAAAAGTTTTAACAGCTTCCATGCTCCGTACGAAATCTCTCAGGTGATCATAACCTAACAGTAACAGATGGATTGAATGAATATTGCCACCTAGTGCAATAAAAATAAGACAAAAATCATATCAGTGATAAATTATTACCAATGTAAAAAATATTTATTTTATATCATTTCGGGAAAAGTGTGGCCGTTTTGGTAATTTTGAAACTTATAACAGAAACACTATGTGTAATTTTATTATAAACAGTTTTGAGGAGAGATATACCGTAGGACAGAAATCCAAAGTGCTACAATCGATTTCCGGAGATCACTGACAGAATATCAAAACTGGAGAAATGACGACTTAAATTGTGTTGGCTGTAAAAGAAATTAAGTTTTTGTTCATGTTACTTAGTTCTCGCAAATCGTCCTCACCTTATTTTTTTTTTAGTTTGACTTTATATAAATTCTGAAAGATAGTGATATTCGCAGTTTTAGGGTCAGCAAAAATACTTTCAAATGACAAACTGTACAATTTTCCAACAATTGAACTATTGTTTTAAAGTATGTATATGAGTAAACTTGAGCATTTTTAACCCGTACGTAGCACGTTCGTAGCACATTGCGATTAATCGCGTTAAACCCCCATATTCATCTGAATGCTCTTGTTCTTTCACGTGGTTAGTGTACTCGGCGGAGTTTACCCCCCAACCAATTCGAATTCGAGGTAAATAACCTTCGGAATAAGATCTTTTGCTATTACTTAAATATGATAGTAATAATAATTAAACATGATAGTTTATAAACAAGGGTTTTCATTATCAGTGATATTTCTGGTTAGACAGGTTTCACAGTATTTCTAATAAGATTCATAGTGATTGGGCGTTTTTGAAGACCACGTCACTAGACATTCTGGTTACGATAAATAGAAATTTCTCAAACTGTAAAATAATATATTATTATAAATGCGAACGCGAGTTTGTTTGTTATACTGTATTTTGCGTTTTATCTGTATAGTTGTTTTGCTTTAACTACTCAACTGATCAATGCCAGCTGGTGTTCCTGTCCTAGTGGCATATCCAATCACAGGAAATACAGGACATTTGGGTACGCGACCCCATCTTCTGCCAGCTACTGCAGTTTTAGTCAAGTTCCAAATCCAATTTTTTTTTTGAACTTTTTTTTTTCCTTTTTTCCATTCTTGAAACGACTACACTTCCAAGGAGGGTTGTCATCAAGCCGGCGGCCGGCCATAAAACCAAAGCCAAAACCCTTTGCATTGTTACACATTGGGCTAAATTAATGAAAATTGGGAAAAACGCAGGAAGATGATGATATCTACTCACCTGATGACTATCAGGGGATCACGTTGTCGAGGGTACAGAAAAAGACTTTGTCCTTTGACCTTTGTCTAAAAAAAGGATTGTACGCGATAGATAAATAATTTTGCTAGACAAAAGCTATGTAAACGCGAGTGTGGATGCGGGCTGAAGCTAATATTTCATAACTCTATTACTTCTTGTTTTTACAAGAGAAGAGGACTACCAAAGAAAAGATAGATGGACTGTGAGAAAAAAGAAATGGCTAGAAAGTGAGTAAGCAGTGAAATGATGAACGATAGAGTAGAATGGAAGAACAAAACATATTGCACCGACCCCAAATAAAATTGGGGCAAGGGTAGGCAGGATGAATTAATTAAAAGCTTATTGTTTTTAAAGCTTGTTTTTTGTATGATTATGCTGAAACGTATAGGTATATTTATAGATTCAATGATTGTTTTATATATTTATCATTAATTAATATTTCAATTTAAATTTCAGTCTTTATTTCATACTTATTTTTTTTGTCGTCCAGTTATTATTAATATTTTATCATCAACTGCTAAAAAAATTAGTGGTTAAAGTCCCAATACTGAATTGTGCTCCTATTATATCCTCCAGAATGAATCTGGTTATAAAGAGAGACAAACCATCTTTCTTGAAATATTTTTTTGTAACACAAAAATTTGAATCCCTGTCGCGTACGTAAAATTTATTTAGTGTGTAAAAAGCCTTAGGTCGGATGCGTGGATTTTTTCTTGCTTATGAATGCATTTGTTAGGCGATGAAACAATGGGGGTCGTATTCTAAGGAAACAATAAAAGTATCATGTTTCTTGTTGGGTAGAGATATTAATTCAGGCAGTTGGTTATGAGGTTGTTCTTTGTGTGACAAACAACGAAGAATAATATAAAATAAAATTTTAACAGGGTCTGCAACACTATATTTTTCTAACTCCTACAATAAACTTCAAATGAAAACAAGATAAGAATACTAATAATATAATAAGATAATAATAACAGTAATAAGACAAGTATAAATATTTTTTTTAATAATAACTTAATACATCTCACACACGGCCGTCTGATCCCAAACTAGGCAGAGCCTGTACTATGGTAACCAAACTGCTGATAAACATACTTATATATTTCTAAATACATACATATTATAGATAAATTACATCCAGACACAGAACAAATGATCATGCTCATCACACAATTATTTGTCCAGGTCCTAAAATAATCGAACCCACAACCTCTGGCTCAGCAGTCAGGATCACTAACCACTAGACCAACAGGCCAAGTAAAAATGTAATATAACGCCAACTTAAAAACAAAACCCAAGAAAATAATCTAATCATTGTGTATGAACATAATTTAATGACTCTACACTTTACAATATTAAATACCTTTTAAAACCAATATGCAACATCGATCGCTGGACTTAACACACACGTGGCGTAGTCGTGTAAAAACACTAATTAGGCAAACTTATTATTAATTTTAATAAAAATCGGATACCCGATTTATTTTTAATAACACAATTATTATAAATATCCCTGTAACTTACACAACCTCCACTGCTCCACCAGCTATCAGATGTCACTGTACACATTGAGACTATTCCAATGAACTCAAACATGATACCTCTGCCATGAGTTGGTGAGGAGTTGAGTATCCATCTGATTCCAGATGACGTTACAGCATCAGGTCAAGGTTAACATGTTATAGTAATATCATTGCTGTCACAGAATACTAAATTTCAAATCGATCAGACCTGTAGAAGTTTTTCAAATCCCTTCAACGATTGGAAAAGTGTTGATGATGTCCAAACGGGTTAAGAGATTTTCTTGAATTAAAGCGAAGGACACTTTCGGTCAAGTCATCTTTCAAATAAAAGAAACGTAATGAAAGTCGGTTCATCCCTTTAGGATCTATGATGCTATAGACAGACACCAATACCCACGTTAAACTTATAATACCCCTCCTATTTGCGTCCGGGGTTTAAAATTATCAAAGAAAATATATAATTTACATCTAAACAGATTTCTATATTATTTGTGTAAATTTAATATAAGTAAAGTATGGTGCTGCGGTGAGGGAAGCTCCCTTCACTCGCCACAGATAGGTGGTTGGTAATAAAAAGATCCAGTTAAGTTTCCTTTACTGTGGCCAAACTTCTCGCGACCGCCTCACGTCAATTACAAAATCAGGGTACACTGGCCTTAGCTATTAGTGCGGTCTTCCGTCTGTTAAGGTCGGCCAGTAGGATAGAAGCCAGCTCGTAGTTCGCAGTAATATTCTATAACCCGATGAACTGCCACACGACTAGAAGGACACGTTGGTGGTAGGATCAACGTGCAGCCTCAAAGAATCACGTAGGAGCTAGACTTGGAGCAAGAGGCTTGCACTTCTAACTGAAGCTTTGAAGCTGGTACTTAGAATCTGGAACCCTAGAGCGGGAGGCATGAGTGAAACTTACTAGACCCCAAAAAAAGTCAGATTAATGTCGGTTAGAGGTCAGTGTCCCAAATAAAAAGTTAGGACGGAATAATGTTAAAAAGTGGGTAGAACACCTTACAATAATTTATTTTATGACGATAATAGTATAAAAGGAGTTTAAAAAGAATTTCAGAAACTCACCCTAGCGGGTTTCATATGTCATGTAAATTTACTTTGTAAATACTTTAGTTTTAGATTAAGGTTTCTATAGAAACGCTGCTAGGTGCGAACAACAAGTAGATAGACCGTTAGTCGTGAAGACCCAACTGACTGACACGCAACGGAATCGAATGGTGTAGTCTGAGATGCAATGTAAAATTTAATGGTGAAGCGTGACAACTGGACATTGAATATATTTAATTTAATTAATATTATTTTAGGTTTATTTTAGTATTTATGTTATTCTTTCATCGTCGTCGTGGCCGAATGGTCGTGCGGCGTAGGTATATTTTTTTGGTTACATAAATTATTAGCAGTAAGCACTTTCGTCTAGGACTTTAAAATAAAGTCTAAACTCATGATTTAAAAAGTGCCTACGTTGAACCAAACAAAGGAAAAGTTATAAGGTCTATTTAAAAGTCGCAACTAAAAACATTTGTAATCGCGCACGTACGAACTTCGCCTTACTGTATGTAATTATCCTGGAAAATGTTTCCAAAATCGTAGTTTCACCTACTAATAGTAAAATTGTATGCTTAACATTTTGACTTGCCTTTTTCGGTCTTTCTATGGAGCTCGTTTCATGACTGCTGAGTTAAGTGATTCTAAGTTAATAATTAAAGTGTAACTGCATCAAAATTCTGCTGTTTCGTTTGTGATTGGGTCAGTAACGATATTTTGATAAAGATTGGAAGAAAAAAAATCTCTTGATTTATAATAAAAAAATATAATTGTCTACCCAATAATAGCTATTGAGGTATTTTTTACATTTAAATTTTGGACTATTAAAAAACAATACGAAGGAAATCAATTGAGATGGTATGTGATGCGATTATCTTATTTGCCACGATTCTTCCCGCGACCACTAAGACTTTACGCTGTCTATTGGTACCTACCCGTCCGTGGAAGTGACGGAATACCATACCTTGCGGTGGAAAAGCTTTCTTCTAACACAAATTTAAACACAAGTTTAAATTAAATTATAGACTAATTAAATACAACGTAATGTAAACTTTATAATTGTTTTAATTAGTTTAATATTGACTTTTAAACTTTCGCGTTCCATGATATACTCAAGCTAGCCTCCGTCGTTGAGATGGAGTGCACCACTGAGCCAGTCAGCCTCTGGCCACGGCCAGTACAACCTGGTCGAAACATCAGGTAATTAAGAGGTATGTAATAGCTTTCCGTGATCACTTTGATTCCCGTGTAAATATATAATTATAGTTTAATATTGAGTTGTGATAGATCTGATATCTATATAATAAGCGTAATATTGCTTAGGTTTAAAAATTATTAGGCATAACATAATCTTCCTGCTCTTTTCCTATTTTTATTTGGGGTCGGTACAATGTGTAGGTAATACAAATATATAAATTTTTTAACATTGCAAAGGTTTTGGCTTTTTTTTATGCTATAGGGGGCAAACGAGCAGACGGGTCACCTGATGGGGCACCTGCAACTCAAAAGTCAGAAGTTCGTTACCGACCTTTAAGGTGGGAGTAGGGGAAGTGTAGAAGAGGGGGAGAGGGGGAGTGTAGGGAAGGGTTAGGGCCTCCGGTAACCTCACTCACTCGGCGAAAAGCAATGCAAGCATTGCTTCACTGCCGGTTTTCTGTGAAGCCGTGGTATCACTCCGGTCAAGCCGGCTCATACATGCCGAGGCATGGCTCTCCCAGTACACAATTCTTCCGACTGCCACTAAATCTGCACTTGCACAAGCACTTCTTCTCCTAATTCTCGACATGGCGATGTCAGCTATCCGAATCTCACTGAAGCACAACTTGATAAGCTTAAGCGACTTCAAAATTTTTTGTGTAAAATTCATATATGGGCTACGAAAATATGATCACGTTTCTGAATTCCGTCAAAAACTCGAGTTGCTTCCAATTCGCTCTCGCCGGAATACTCATATCCTCCTTCTGCTTTACAACACCTTATTCAACCCTAAAGCCCCTTTTTATCTCAAAGAACGGTTTAAGTTCCTTCATGACACACATAAAAAATGTCTAAGGTCATCTGAAGATGCCACTGCATTTCACTAAATTCTATGACCGATATTTTACTGTTCAAGCTGTATGCTTGTAAAATGCGTTGCCAGTTAGTTTCAGGCGAGCGCAATTTTAATAACCACTCTCCAAAAAAATGGCTCACGAACATTATTTGTCAATACTATTATACGTACTACTTATCACTCCTATAATTATATACTTATAGATATACTTAATATGTATGATATTGTATATATTATACTTAAGTTTATGTATGTATATTTATATAGGTTTATGGTTAAGTACTGTTATAAATTTATCTAAACTTAATATTATAAAGCTGAAGAGTTTGTTTGTTTGTTTGGTGGAACGCGCTAATCTCAGGAACTACTGGTTCGAATTGAAAAAATATTTTAGTGTCAGATAGCCCATTTATCGAGGAAGGCTATAGGTTATATATGCGGAGCGGAGCAGTGACCATAAACGCATCCCGAGTCCCCTGCCATAGACTCACTTGTAACGGAACACCGTGTGGTTTTAGTCGGTTCGAGTCCGACATACCATAGGTGAGGTGATGACCCGTGGGGGTTTCCACACGATAAAAAAAAAAAAAAAACGTGAAACTGCGAGGACGGCTAGTAGGAAATAAAGTAGTTGAAAATACAGAATATCTTTTTATTTTCTATTTATTAGCAATTTAAAATTTTGTGACAATCGTCTAATACTACCACTGTCTCTCTTAACCCAAAAGTTGGTCTTCATTTTTTTATTCATAGGTGCAAGTAATGTTACATTACGTATAAAAAAATAAAAAATATAATTCCCTAGAAAAAGAGACCAAGTCTGGATGAAAGTAGTTAAAAGGTATGTATGTATTGTATCTAAAACATGTTATTGACATCCAATCTCTTTCTTTCTTATTTTCAACACACCAGAAACTGCCCTGTAATTCCTTTTCATGACATAATTATGCTCTTCATCCTATGGTTGCCTGTAATAGATTACCTTGTGCGATAAGGCCTCCAGTTGTACAAATTCCTTACAGTTATTAGATACTTATTGAATTGTATATCTGCTGTACAATAAAGAGAATTATTATTATTACATAAGTTAAGCAGGCATCTTTCTTAAATGCAAAATGTCTTTCAGCTTCCTAATTGCTCATTATGTACAGCTCAATAAATTGATTAATTAGCGTACATTGATATACCGGTATCCACAATTCTAATTACTGTACGGACAATCAAATCAAACTGATAATTGCTTACTAACAGATATAAATTTAAAAAAAAACTTGTATAGTAATTGTCTTCCAATAAACTAAAAAAAAAATAAGAATTTAAGTTCATTTCAGCCAAAAAGGCCTTAATAATTACACAAAATGTTGCTCAAAAGGGCATAAATGAAGCGTTGAAAAACCATAAAGATCCCTCCAATGAGCTGTAAAACTGCACCACATTATCTTTGACATCCAGCTTCCAGCCATCACTATAAACCCGTCGGTGCAAATAGCGACGTTTGCACTTCAGCGTATTCCCAGCACATGCCCATATGGGAATGAACAGAGGACCTACCGTGCTCCACTCGGCTCCCCGTTATATCGTAAATTCAATTTTACACTTCAGACTAGATGGCTATGTTTCTAGAAGGCTATGTGCATATGAAATTTGTAAAAATATTATATAAAGGTATAAAGAGTATGATGTTGGCCTTTTATATGAGGACAATTTTCATTTTATGTGAAAACAAAAGTAAGAGATGAAAAGGATGTACATACAAATATAATTCTCTTTGGCCACAGCATCTTTTGCAGATGATTGTTGCAGCATTTATAGTGTACTAAGGATGTTGTTGCTGGGGGGACTGTCCACAGCGTCTGCGGTGACTGAAAAGCCCAATAGCAGACCGACATATCTTGCCGCATCGATCACAAACATGTGGGGAGTTCTGAGGTGGCCCAGCAGCTCTGCGAAGTCTTCTCTGCTTGAGATTTTCCTGCCAGACTTCATAATGCTTTGCCATTCCCTTTCGCAGTTCATGACGCCACTCTGGTCTTTTCTCAGCGCGCTCCTCCTAGCGGTTGGCTTGGATGTTAAAGCTGTTCATGTCTCGCTTGCAGGAGCCCTTAAATCTCAACAAGGGACGGCCAACCGGTCTCTTGGCATCCGCAATCTGTCCTAGCATGATTTGGCGAGGAAATCTCTGCGTATCCATTCTGTGTACATGGCCAAGCCAGATGAGTCTTCTTTGTTTCAGAATTTGACACAGCCTGATTGCTCATGTGGTCCCTCCAAGTGACTGACAAGATAGATCTGAGGCAGCGCATATGAAAAGAGTTAAGTCTCCGCTCCTCTTTGGAATAAGTAGTCCACGTCTCCGATCCGTACAGCAGAACACTTAGGACACAAGTCTGGTACACTAAGACCTTGCCTTGACGTTAGGCGTCAGTTTTTCATTTTTCCAAACCCGCGTATAAAGTTTGCCGAAAGTAGTGGAGGCTCTGCCTATACGAATGTCTATTTCCTTATTATTTGACAATGAGGATGTTGCAGTGGAGCCAAGGTAGCAAAAGTGCTCAACCACCTGAAGAACAGCGCCGTCTAGCGTTATAGTGGGGTGGCGATCAACTCCCTGTGCCATGACAACTATTTTCCTTGTGTTTACACTCATTGAAAACTGGTGACAAGCAAGACCAAATCTTGTAACCAGCTCCTTGCCTTCTTCCTCAGAATTGGCAACAAGTGCAGCATCGTCTACATACAGCAGTTCACGGGCAATTATATCCGCGCGCTTGTTTTTTGCTTTTAGGAGGCTGGTGTAAATAGCTTCCCGTCCTCCCTCGTATGCAAATGTACCCCGACGTCGCAATTTTTAAAGGCTGATATGATCAGTGCTGAGAAAAATATACCAAAGAGGGTCGGCGCCAGTACGCACCCCTGTCTTACTCCACGGTTCACACTGAAGCCAGAGGAAGATTCGCCGTCATGGATAATGGAACCCTGCATATTGTCGTGGAAGGCACGTATTAACTGCAAAAGTTTAGGAGGGCAGCCGACCTTATGGATTACCACGTAAAGGCCGTCCCGACTCACGGAGTCAAATGCTTTGTTGAGGTCGAAAAAGGCTATAAACAATGGCACACGGTGTTCACGACATTTTTCCTGCAGTTGCCTCAGGGTAAATATCATGTCGTTTGTCGAGCGATTAGCACGAAATCCACATTGCGATTCTGGATAAATTCGAGCGGGAAGAGTTTCAAGTCTTTTCAGGACCACCTTTGCAAATGCTTTTCCAGCAACGCTCAGCAGAGATATTATGTCTTGTGGTAGCGTTCCTTCATCCCAGCATCGCTGCAAGAGAGCGTACAGAGGAGATGAAACGCAGCTAAGTTTTATAAGTTCAGCGGGTATGTTATCGCTTCCAGTGCTTTTACCTAGTTTAAGGCCGTTAAGTGCATAGCAAAACTCGTCAGCCGAAGGAGGATCATCGAGTTCGGTCATGATTTCGAAGGGCGGCAGACTGTCCAGAGCCCCGGGTCTGATGTTTAAATTTTCATAGTACAGGTCAGTATAGTGTTGGGCCCATCTTTGCAACTGTTCCTTTTTATCTGTAATAGGGTGGCCATCACGGTCTTTGATAGCAGCACGCTTTCTGCATGGTGGTCCCATGCCACACCTTATGCCCTGATACATTCCTCGGAAGTCTCCAGTATCTCGTCAATGTTGGATTCGCTTGCAGAGGCCTACCCAGTACTCGTTTGCACAGTGACGGCTGGCGCGTTGAACTTCGGATTTTGCTGTCTTGTAGGATGACTGCTTTACACAGTTTTTCAGGTCGCTTATGAGACATATGTGAGCTGCTCTTTTTTCTCAATGAATGGGAGCAAGACATTTTCGTATTCGGCAAACCAATCTGCAGCACTTTTGTCTTTTTTGCCGAACACTTGCGTGGCCGACTGTGTGACCGCGTTTCTGATCAAAAGCCAAGCCTCCTCAACGCTCTCTATTTCGTCAATAGCCGTCTCACTGACTTTTTCTTTGATTTCTGTTGCGAATTATGTACAAAGGGTTTTATCCAGCATAGCTTTTGTATTGAGGCAGAATTTGCGACACTTCTTTCTAGAAGAGTAGATTTTCTTTGGTCTGAGACGAGTCTTGGCCATAACCAGTGAGTGGTCAGTATCACAGTCTGCACTATGGTATGTGCGAGTATTTAAGATGTCGCGTAAGTCCCTTTTCCGAGTCATAATGTGGTCCAATTGGTGCCAGTGACCCGAACGCGGATGTCTCCATGACACTTTATGAGCGGGTTTATATTTAAAGTAGGTGCTAGTAATGCACAAGGAGTACGATGCGCATAATTCCAACAATTGCTGTCCATTTTCGTTAAGGTGTCCAATTCCGTGCCGGCCCTTGCATTCAGGCCAATTATCAGCGATGTTTCCGATCCTCGCATTAAATTCGCCTAATATCAAGAGTTTGTTAGATGTGCGGACACTTTCAAGACAAGAGCGCAGGTCATTGTAGAAACGATCAATGATTTCGGGATCAGCATTTAATGTTGATGCGTAAGTTAAGATAACTGTAATTGGACCAGATGCCGACAACAGCCTCAAGCGCATTAAACGTTCGGAAACCCCAATGGGAGATTCATTACAAGCGAGGAGGGAATTTCTGACAGCAAAGCCAACGTGCTCACGCCTTCCACCGGTGTTATTCCCTTTCCAGAAAAATGTGAAGTTGTCCTCACGTAGACTGCCCTCATCAGAAAGACGAGTTTCTTGTAATGCAGTTACGTCAACTCGAAGACGTAATAGTTCCCTGTCCAGGATGATGGTCTTTCTCAGCATCGGGGTGCCTGCACTTTCATTGGTGGTGTTGATGTGTGGTAACATAGTTCTCACATTCCATGTCGCAAATCTTGTTACAGCAATGCTAGATGGGTGGTTATTTCTGTATTTTCTTTTGACAGGTGCTTAGTTTACCCAACCTGTTACATGCAATCTTCGAGATATGTCTGCTGCTCCACACACCTTAAGAGGCTCAAATTGGGAGGCGGACCAGTACTTAATTGACTGGGGGCTGCCCAGTTTTGGCAGGCGGTAACTGGTCAGTTAGCCGCGATGGACCATCTTACCGTCGGAAATCACTCCTGGCACCAGCACATGACGCCTATTAGCGCAGGCTTATCAGCGGTAACTGTGACTCCCCGTGTTGTTGCCCGCACCTTTACAGGCACAGGTGAAGTGTCCTCTTCACGGACGCTGCATTGCCTGGGACACAGTTTGAAGTCACGGACTTGCCCAGCATCCGCGACCTCCTCTCGGCCTATTCAACTTTTCCCACAGGAATGAGTCTACTCATTACCTGTGGAGCTGATTCGGCTGCAGAAGTTGCCGACTTGTTCAGGTTGCACCTTATTGTCGCTTACGGTACTCCGAATCCGTTGCCGTACCGAAGCCTTCCTTCTCCGCTGTAGTCGCCGTTAGGGTCTTCACCCGTGACCCTGGGCAGGGGGCTGCGTTATACCCCGCAGTACTGGGTCCTTATCCGAATTTGGCCACACGAACACCCAGGTCTACTTAGGTGAGGGGTGCCCACCCCCGCGACATGGACGCGCCGGACGAGAATTGCCTAAGTTGGAGATAGAGAAGGTGGCTCTACCTCCCCAGAGGCCGGGTTAATGGACAGGTCTGTTGCCCTGACCAAAAGCCAAATAGCTAAATATAATTATTCCACATAAATAATTAGCAAAATAGTCAGGAAAAAAGCAAAAAACAAAAAGCAAACGGCCAGCTTAAAGGAAGACATTAGCACCGGTAACAGCTAACAAGAGACGGATGCTGACAAAATTAGCATCAGCATCGAATCGATTTAGATACAAGTTATGCGCAAGTGCAATATCGAACTGTGCTGTGTTTTTTTTATCTAATTTCATATTTATATATTTAATAGCTATAAAGGACCCAATCAAAGACGTAAAACTTAGCGACACTGAATATATTTAAAATTTATTGACATTCATTTTATATTACTGTATTTGGTTTAGAATTAAGACGTTTAAGTCATTAAGACATATAGTATATATGTATATATAGTATATATATTAGTGTTCTGTATTTAGACTAGTATGGCCAAAACAAGCTAAGTATTTTATTGATTTACTAGCTTAATGCTGATGTACACAAACAATGTTTGGAGGAAAATTGTTGGAAAAGAGTTCCCTAGAGGAACACTAAGAACACATTTTGGTTTTGTAACGCTGGGTAAAACATAACGATGTAATGTACAGCATAAGGATAGTAAGGGGAGACATAACTACTTATTATAATGTGAAAAATCTTATCCTCATTAAACCGGATATGACAATTGAAGCTGTCAATACGGCAACGAATCGATGTACGAGTATGTTTAAGCACATATAGTTAAAGGATTTTCGCCGAGTGAGTGAGGTTACCGGAGGCCCTAACCTTTCCCTCCCCCCTTTTCTCCCCCTCTTCCAGCTTTCCCCTACTCCTACCTTAAAGGCTGGCAACGCACTTGTGACTCTTGTTGCAGGTGCTCAAGGACTGCGGTAGTCATTTATCATCAGGTGACCCGTCTGCTAATTTACCCCTATAAAAAAAGAGTGTTAAGAAACTCTACCAGCTAGATTCGGTCCAGAACTGTATTTATAGACCAGTATACCATCTTTTTCCCGTTATTTTTTTTTTCAAATGCTTTTGTTTATAGCAGCACGCTTTTTGGGGGTCAGTATTACTCGCTTACAAAGCCAAGAATACGTGACGTGTTAATTGGGATGTGTGTATCTCGCTACCTAAACGAAACGAATAAGTTCCGCCACTGAAGGAACAATTTGACAAAGGGTCTCTGACAGACTGAATCGGTAACCCATTCGATTCAGGTAATATAGCCCCGTTCCACTATGACTTTCAATTCATCGTAATCGATTACCATTAAATCGAAAACGGTCCGTGACATCACTTCTGAAACCTTAGCAATTTTAATTTTTTTTAGCCAATTTGTACACATTGTTTGGTTATAATTTCTAAGCGGCCCGGGCGGTAGCGTAATGGCTAAAGCGTCGGACGAACCGAAGCATGGCTCTCCCACTAGAGCGTCTCTAGCATATGTTGGCAGACTTCTGAAACCTACAAAAACGTTATAGAAAACCTTCAGCTAGTCTGTTGTTCCAAGACGTTTTCCTTCACCTTTCCCAATACGCATATTTACTCGGTAATATACTCGAACTTGAATTGCGAGACTGATATTGCTACGATTAGAACACTCAGTTACCACTGCTGCTTTGCATATCCATACAAAGCCTAATTAATGTCAATACAAGCCAGTACATAAAAAAGAGCCACAGTGATAGCTGAGGCTGAAAACAAAAGGAGAGAATTTCATTTCACTGTAATACAAAAAAAAAATACAATAAATATTCTCGTAATATTAATTGGAGCGAATACGCTGGAGAATCAGTGGGATTGTTATGAGGTACATTCTTTTATTAAAACACGTACATTTTTAATTATTTCGGTGGTACTGGCGTACACGCCAAGATATGGTAGCCATGAAAATTAATATTCGTTGTAATCAATTTCGCTTATTTAATTCCTCACTTCTGTTATTCGAATATGTATGGTCACGGCATGTACGCGGAATTTATATTAAGTTATTTGCTTCAATATTGAATAAATATTGCTCTCATAACATCGTTTTGAACACGTTCTCATTTAAATGCTTTAATTTTTACTTATTGTCATAAATATATGATATTTCTATATTATATATATATTATTTATTATATTCGTTTGTTTGTTATTTTAACCTAAGTGTGACTTTTGTGTTTTAATCATTTATTTATTTATATATTGAAGACAATTCATTGTTACATATTTTTTAAGTTTATTTTGCATACCTACGTTACGTACCTGTAGAAGAAGTACAGAAAACTAACATTTTTAAACAATATGAGTTATAAACCTCAAAATAACGTGAAAACGTCTACATCATGATCTGTCACGGCACGAAAAATCTACGCAATAACACTTCAAAGTATATTGGAAATTAATAACTTGACTTTCGTTACAGGGTAGGCCAATTAAATAAAACAAAACGAACAATGATGAGTAATGTAAATGAATTACGGTACGATTCCAGAGGAATTTTCTCCCACGAACGCTCCGGCTGTGGAAGGCGCTCCCTGCCGAAATTTACCCGAAGGACTACAGTATGAGGTTCTTCAAGAAAGGAGTATATAGGTTTTTAAAGGGTCGGCAACGCGCATGCTAGTCAACTGGAATTGCAAGCGTTCATAGGCTACGGTAACCGCTTACCATCAGGCGGGCCGTATGCTTGTTTGCCACAGACAAAAAAGGAAAAAAAAATGTGATCGAATTGCAACCACCAGACTATTTCTAATCATTATTAATCTCACTGATCTGATTTGATCGACTAAGCTCATATCTTTTAATATTATTACTTTCTATTCAGTAAATAGTAAATGGTTCATAGCATAAAAGCACACCCAGTATTCATTAAAATGTTTTACTGAATTTTAATAAACCTTGAAGTGTTGTTACGTCATTCATTGTAATAGGATGTCGTGGATAGTGTATAATTAATCCTTTCGGAGCAATAAGTTATACTATAGAGAGTTCTTCCAAATGCATATCTACAGTAGACACATCATTCCATTAAACAAAAAAACCTCCAATCAGAAAAAGTTCTGAAATAGTGCTTCAGAAAGAGTTCTGAAATTATGTTTGTTACCTCAGAACTTTCGACTGGGTGAACCGATTTTGATGATTCTTTTTATTTGAAAGCTGGTGCTTCCCGTGTGGTATCATTTCAATTTTGTCCAGTTCTGACAATGGCATCCATGAGAAAACCATATATAAGTCTTTTATGGAATAGTTTTTTTTTTGTTGAAGTCGGTTTTTTTTTTTGAAAGAATTATTTGGTTTTGTTCATTACAAAAATATTCACGTTCTTATATTTATAAACACTAGGAGATAGAAGTGGTCGAATTTCAACCACCATTCATTAAGTTTTAGGTTTCTGCACTTCTTCCATACCTAAACTAAAAAAAAAAAAACAAATTTCACGTTCCTCTGTTGGCGACATTTATTTAAAAATGCGCACAAAGAATCTTCTACACGTATGTTCCCAGATGACTCAAAATTTATGCTTGTAATTGTGCAGTACACGATCAATCAGTTAGCACTACTTCAGATTTTATTTTATGAAATAACAGACTCATATCACCATCACAAATAACGCACTTGGTCTAGTGATCAGGGTATGATGTTTAAATTAACTACATCATTCATTACTTTATTACATTTCATTCGCCTCATTCTAAATAATAAAAGTTGCAATATTGTGAACATTAACACTAGAAAATGTCACTTTCAGCTTTTAAATTAAAATAAAGGGGATTAACACGTTAGTAGAAAATACAAAACTGAAAAAAATGTGATATATTGAGCAAAAATACAACTACAAAGGGAGGTGGCGAATTCTCTATTTTACAAATTGACGAGTTGATTGAGCGACGAGACTGCGACAAGAGAAGTGCATTAGTCAGTGCGTGCTCTAACAAAGATGAATTATACTGTAACACAAGATGACATTACAGGTGGGTGGTACGGGAAAGAGTATAGGGGGGATATAGGGAATTTCATCTATGTATATGTTGAATTAAATGGCTGTAGTATAGTGCGTACAATTTTGAACGTGTCACCTGTAGTACCACAATTATTTCGTACAAATGCCATTATGAATTATCAATTTGTGCTTGTTATGTGACTCAAATATACAGCTAAGGGGAAATCTTTGTATACAAATTCACGAATTACCTCATACAAATACATAATGATCTGGCTAGTTCGGATCCAATATGTCCAAGAATACATTATTACAATTACAGTGAATACGGAATTTTCTTTCAATTGCATCTGAATAACAAATTAAGTTACCACTTTTAACAATCCTTTGCACTAACTACGTGGCCACTTTTTGGACATCCCTGGATCATGTATCATCTCAATATTGATTATTCCAATATACAATTGCTTTTTTTATGTAGACACAAGTGCCGCGCAAAAATGCACATTTATTACATTTCTTGTGAGACTTTAGCTGCTTAGCTGTGCATAACCCAATTCTTGGAACTTAGCCCATAACAACCGACAGTGCGCAGGACTTATACACACTTACGGTTATAGCACAGGATATTATACTTCAAACACGACACATGGATATCGATTGAATTAATTCCTTTTCCAGTTACTAAATATAAAAAGGCACTCAATAAAATTTAAAGATAATAACGGTAACATTATTATTCTATCTTTAGTTAGAAGATGAAAATAATACACAAAAGGCGATATATTGAACATATTTCGAAGTTATCTCTTCGACTTCTGTAGTATCTTGACCAGACTGAACCGAAAAAAGTCCTAGCATCAAATAATCATCGTCTACGATAATTAATTCCTTCCAGTTGAACTGAACAGGGTCTAATAATAGGTAAATTCTGAATGAAACTATTTAATACTTATGATTAAAACACTCGGAAGAGATTCATTGTTTAACTTTTGACTTAGCAGTTTTGATGAAGAGATGAATAGAATTGGAACTTTGCCACAGAGTTATATACTAGCGTTCGACTTCGCCAGCGCTGTAGTGCCATCTATTAGCGAGTTACAAAAAAAACGAATATTTAAACATTGAGATTTACAAGGTTTATATATAGATAAATTATATAAAGATGCCTGGTCATTCATATGTAGATTCTCTATTAATAATAATAGTCATAATAGTCATAATAGTAATATGAAGGTATGTGTGTGACCGTGTATATTACTTCCGATCAAAGTTTTAACAGCCGGTCAATACTAAGTACGTGTATAGTACATTTGCGTGAGCTAATTAAAATTTCCTAACAGACATATATAACAAAATACAAACTAGGTTTTTATCTTCAACGAGAGATCACTATAATATTTTAACTTTTTATTTTTTCCCGCCTTGTATGCATAATAAATACAAATGGGGATTTCATTGCAGAAATATTAATAAGGTACCTTTTCATTTACCCTAGGTTTTAAGCTTAAGGAAGCTTACCGAGATGCCAGGATTGGTAACTAACTACCCATAGTTGTTCGCACTGTCGATACTTCAAGGCACTACAATAATTGTAGTGCGTTGAAGTATCGACAGCGCGAACAACTCATTATGACGTCGTCAAGTAAGCAAAGTACATATTTCTATTTGCTGACGACAAGGTCATATACTACTGGAAAATGTTGCTTAAAAATTGTTGAAGAGAAACTTATATGATATAACCGTCACTCTTTCATAAAAATAGCTCATTTATATAACTTTAATGAAAGACCCGTATACTCCAAAAAAAAAATTGCGATCCATCAATTAAACGCGTCGTTTGTATTTTTCCAAACATTCGTGCGTACAATTGCCTCCATTTATATATGTTGATGAATGTATTGAAGTCTCTTAAATTCCTAACGACCGTTCGTTAACTGACTTTATGATTTATTCAATATACAGAAATATTTACCTAAACAAGTAAACGACCTTTTGTTCCTACTCATCGTATGACCGCTAACTGAAAAAATAATAAAAGTGCTCTTCTGTTCTCAAATTGAAAATGGTTAACATTGAGAATTATTGTTTACTTAGAGACTAACAAGAATGTTTTAATGTTCTTATATTTATAACACGAGTACAAGGTATATATATGTGTTAAATTTAATATTTTATTTTATTTTATTTTATTTGGGAGGCTTACGGCTTAAACAGCTTATATATAGATATGGCTTACGGCTTAATATTAAAATTAAATTCGTAGTAGCAGATGCCAATTACAAGCTTCCACATTTATATTTTTAATATGTATGTTGAAATAAAGTTAACAGAACAAGTAATCGTTGTAAATCGAAATATTTTTTATTGATTTCATTCAATCCGTAGATGACTGCGGTTATTTTGTCGACGGCAGTTTCTTTGTGTAAACTATCTAATTAATTATATCTGTATGACTGATTTGCTCTAAATAATAATTCTGATAATTGATAACTTAAAATTGGAAGTTATCGTTAAAATTGTTTTTAAAAAGAAGTATTTAATGGTGTGTCAATACAATTACTCTATAGAGATACATTTGCATGAAGGAAAATTGAACCTAATCCGTACTCTTTTTCTAAGGTGGACAAGATAGTTCTGTAGTGGGGGGGGGAAAGCTAATTTATAATAAAAACAATAAAAATGAGTAGAGTAGAGAGTTCTAGTACAATG
The DNA here is from genome assembly GCA_963859945.1 of Euplagia quadripunctaria. NCBI lineage: Eukaryota > Metazoa > Arthropoda > Insecta > Lepidoptera > Erebidae > Euplagia > Euplagia quadripunctaria. The sequence goes on from OY982567.1 coordinate 20,909,911, forward strand.
TGTTCCTTATTAGTTGTTTTAAACGAAAGAGACAAAATAAATTTAATATTGGTGTGATTATTATTGTGTAAAATAAAGAACGTTCATAAAATTTACAACTTCACACTCCTAATAGTGTGGAAGTCGAGTCACGTTCGAAAACAATGAAAATTTTCCACTGTGGTTCTTTGAATCCAACAAAAGAGCAATCGAACAGCAATGGTCACGTTCAACCTAAAGTTGAATAGCCAAGTTCGGTACATTGAGATTTTGAAGACTGCCTTGGGATCTCAACTGACGAAAAACTATTTGGAATCCAAAATATGGGTCAGATTCTGTAATTGTTATGTTATAATATTTCAAGTGTTTTTAGCTTTAACATAAATCTATACTAATATAATAAAGCTGAAATTATGTAATGCACTATTGTATTTGTATTTTTAACCGACTACAAGAAAACGAGGAGGTTCTCAATTCGCCGGAGTCTTTTTTTATGTTGTTGTATGTTCCCCGATTACTCAAAGATGCCTGGACCGATTTGGAAAATTATTTTGTTTAAAGTGTGGTCCTATGGCCATCAGGTCAGGATCTGATGATGGGGTCCTGAAGAATTTGGTGGAACTCTTCAAATTTTATAGGAACACTTGAAGCGATTTGGGTTTTCTTTTGTAGTGGCTTGTTCATTTGTTAATTGAATAAGTTTTACTCAAGTTTGGTCGTATTTAAACTTAAAGAAAACTACAAAATAATAATATATACATAAATAAAACATATACACACATATATATACATAATACCTTACAACAACAACATAACATATACATAATAATAATAATTAAACTTCTAAGGATGGAAAATTAAGGGATAAAAAATACAGCTTAATACAATCTATCATGATTTAGGCGCATGGTAGTCGGTAATACTTTTTTAAAAAGATAATTTTAGCCCAATTATTTTGGAATGTTATAGGCTATTTAACATCACGCTACGGCCCTTAGGAGCAAAGCAGTAACCATAAACTGTAAAACTGATACCTAAGTTTTAATTACAAAAGGTCACAAAGTAAAGTAACAAGTAAATGATCATATTTCCTTTTTATTACCGATTAAATTACCTAGAACAGATCTAAAAAGTTAGCCATTGATGAATATAATACTAACAAGAATTATAATTAATAAGTCACTAAGTGAGACCTGCGCAAAGCTGTGAGAAAAAATAAGGCCAAACAAAGTCATGAGCATTTATTTTCAAATTCCTTAAAATAGTGTGTTAGTGTGTTACTCGATGGCTAAAATTTTAGTAATAAAGTTCCAACAAATGAATGACTTAAGGAATGACTTTGAATACGTGGATAGTGTGACAAGTAGAAGTACCTATATACCTATGCGCAATCATCAAATGACAATGATAGAAGCCACTGCCATATAACTTATACAAGGTTGAAACTTTAAGTGTGTCCAGACAATTATTTCGTAAATTTTAAAGATATTGCAAAAATTTAGCCAGACCGATGAGACCTGAAGTGAAGTTCAATTCCGTGAGGGAATTGCGGGATACGGTCCACCAATGGCTTATACGCCTGTCGTTGACCGTCTCTTGCTGTTCCCACCATTTTCAATGAAGTTGCTTTGCATTTTTATTTTTCAAAGTAACGCTAGCGGTGTAACGTTTCAGATGAAGAAATGCAAAGAAGGCATGAAATGTTGTACTTTCGATAAGATAGAAGTATAATAATGGCATTGTAACAAAGGATTATTTAAAAAGTTAGCTATTTTTGAAATGCGTAGCTCGCTCAGCTGCCCTTTTATTTTTCTTGCACGAGCGTGCGTGTAGAATACGTACCATGAGTCTAATAGGCTCCGTTGTGCTAACTTTTAAACTTTCACATTCCATGATATAATTATGTATATGATACAGGAATTAACGCGATCACGACAAACGTCAGACAATTCAGAGGTATGTAATACCTTTTTCGTGATCGCATTAACGCTCCGTTGTGGTGAGTAATAAACTACAGACGCTATACATTGTAGTTTTATATAAAAACGATTACAACATATTTGACAGGAACATTCAATGTCCGGTCTGGTTAATTAATACGATGGCATAATAAATGCATGCACGTAAGGTAAGCTGGACTATCGAGTGCCACTATTTGACACGATTTTTGTTGGAACTTCTGTATCTATGGTATATTTGATCTAAGGTCCAAGGCATTATAGAACTGTTGTCGTTGAATTAGTTAGTTAAATAAATAAATGACTAATATATTTTTATTATAATTGGGTATATAGTATGTTAAAAACATTGATTATAATAAAATTGTATTTGTTAAAGGTACATAAATCATAAATAAATCAAGTAACTGAACTACCACAACATACGTTTCTCCTTTATATTACTGCCTTAATTTCGCAGCTTCAAGCTTACTCAGGCCTAAATGAGAGCCTTTCCTTTTTCTAAAATCCACAGTCTCAGTTGTCACAAAGCATTGCATTCAGATAGTGTTCAACATCGGATGTATACCAGTCACGTCTCACTGCTTCTACGACGTCGGTCGAATGCCACAGAATTTGTAGCTGGGAGCCATAACATTATTCGAATATGCCTCTTTATGATAAGGAGCACCTTTTCTACAGCCTTGAAATTCTCCGATAATAAAATAAATGTTTTGTAAATATGCTTAGGATTTTTCGAGTTTACTTTTCTCGTAACAAGAGGAAGAAAAAATACAAGAAATATACACATGACCTTGGTAAATGTGGAATGTATTCTTGCTATAACAGCTTAGTATATTGGTTGATATACATGGCTACTGCTCAGGTGCTCTGGGCCTAGTTTGGCTTATAGTAAGCTTCAGCAAATTAATTATTTCTACTAACTGATTTGTCTAACATTGACTCAAAGTAAAGTAAAAAGTCGAACGGTTAGATTTTGAGATTATTTTATTCAAATGCACAAACAAATAAACTAATACTTAAATGGATATTGATAAAAGTTTTAAGTGTCATGAATTTTCTTGTAATGAATGAAGTAAGAGTTCGAAATAGTTGGAACATTCTCGAAGAGCTGCTGCATCTAATTAATGTAAGGGACTTCATATTACAATTTTTACTTACTAACATTTTTTTAAGGTTAGAGGGTGAAACAATTTAATATCTAGTTAGTTATAGTCTGTGCGGTAAGAGAACCGTCGTAGGATTTGAGATCGCAGCAGTGCTGCAAGAGTCACAAGTGCATTGCCGGCCTTTGCGGTAGGAGTACGCTCTTTTCTTGAAGTTTTGAAGGTCGTATAGGTCCAAAAATACGGTCCGGTTCGCAGGATACCCGAACTGATTGAAAAAATCTATATTAATACGAGCGTTGCTGCGGGCAAAAGCTAGTCATTTATATTTCTAAAATCTGCTCAGTACATTTTTTTTCCCGTAATCTTCAAACCTAATCAACTTATTCCAAGTTCTTATCCAGCTAGAATATTTTCCAAGCATGTGAAAATGGCTCACCGCACTTTGTATTGCGGTAATCCTCGGGGCGAGCACGACACTGCTACCTGTGACGTCAGGTAGTAGAGCGTTTACACTGAATGGATTGCATTTATCAATTAAGTATTGTACGTATATTGAAGGTCTTTTGTATGGAAGACAGTAAATAGACATATTAAGGAAGTCATACCCAACAGTATCTTTATTGTATGTTTTTTAGTGATATCGTATTTAAATGTATGATTGTTATATATATATATATACATACATGTAGATTTTGTGTCCTTGTAATCCACCATTTCTGAAGTACCCGCTACTCATTAAACACTATTTTCCGCTTCACATCCATAAAAATCGCTGCAGATGCGGATGTTAGTACTTACTAGCACAGAATACATTTATGGACCTGTACAATAGTACAGGTACAGAAGTCCCACTCCCTCAAATCATTTAAATAAATAGCGACTCTTATTGCGACACAATAAAGTCGCAATTTAGGTCACATAGCGCTAATTACCTACAGTTATATTCACCTACAAGTTGCCTCTCTTTCTATCGCGTAACTATTATCTATTCTGACGTTTTCTTATTTTAAAGAATTAATTAATCTGAATATTTAATTACCAGTAAGTTATGTACCTATTACTCTATTTTTGTGGACAAATAAACCTACTTTAAGTACTAATATGCAGCTAATGCAACCTGAAATAAATGATTATTATTATTATTACTACTAAAACGTTAGTCTAGATACGAACGGATGATGTAACGCAGCGCGTGAGTAACCATTGAACTAACGTGCGTCCCAGCCGACGCGCGGCAGCCCACTGAATTTTTGGTACGTATAGTCGAACCCGCCGTGTACTTGTAGTTTTATACCTACCTGTGGAGTGCACCTGACCTGGTAGTAGGAAACATAACAGAACTGCAGATTTTAATCAAAATTCACATTTTGAGATTTATTTCAAGCGCAAATCTCATAAAATAATAAATAATTATTTAAAAAATGTAATCGTTACACAGAGAACACTTTAATCTTCAACTTTTAAATGCACTTCATGCAACGAATGAAAGTTGTACTCGTAAATACAATGTAACACTCGCACTCTTTCCACAACAATAGGGTAGATTACTTTGTTCAAAATAATCTATTTTGCCTGAGTCAGGCAATGCAAAATCTTAAATACTGTGAAAATTGTCTTCCGTTTTTCTTTCAATATTTTTATTATTAATGTATCTTCAAATCAACATTAAATGTGATCGATATGACAACACTAGTGGTATCAAACCTTCTTATTTCATACAAAAATGTGTAAAGATACTGATTTGACTTGACAGTTATCAGCCCAATTGCATTGGTGCGCTACTTCTCCTTAAAAAATGTAGACACGCTGTTGGTCACTGTGTGTCAAGCTGTGGTTCAAGGTGAGAATCACATCACCGTAGATACAATCAACATGCGTTGTTGGGTTACATGAGCCAAAAACATACAGGTCTATGCGTTTTAAACATGTTTATTCCCTGAGTTAGAGAAATTGGTTTTATAACTCTTTATCTCCTTGCAACTTGCAATTATTTAATACAATACAATGACATATTTGCAGAATAAAATAACGCCAAAACATCACAGTAAACAGGCATAAACTTACAGCGAAACAACCATGTAACCACTCAAACGATATAGCTAACTGACAGTACTGCACCATTCAGTTTTTAAGCAACGCCCTTTGCGATACAATTTGCGGGGTACCGTTTTTAATCTTTAGTTTCAAATATTTATACATATTGTTTACTTATAAACAATATCATGGACTTTAAAACCACTGTATTTTCATTCTTTACTAACTTTTAGTGTTTAAACGTCATATTGTTATTTTCGTAGTAACTTTTCTATGCAATCGAATAACGATTTTTAGAAAATACAAGCACATACAAATACAAATAATAAGCTTCTGATATAGGGGGTCTTAATCGATATTCTGTCCGATTATTGTGTGTTTGACTCAATAGCATTAACAAGTCATCCAGAAATATATTATTTTCATAAAAGTTACCGCAACTTATGTGAAAATGTGTATCATTTGAAAAAAGCAGAATCAATTAAAAATGTACATTTAAAGTGAACAAAAAGTAAGTAATTTAAAATTATATGACCGTTCTTCGCTAGAAGTTTCTAGATCTAAAGAACTTATCAAGACGAATCATACAAAACGAGGTTATTTAGAGTAAATAGAGCTGTAACCCTATTACAGGACCACCTTCAGTGTCCTGGAGATAGTCACATGGTGGAGCCTGGACGATATCATCGGTGCCGTACTTACATAATATATGTACGTTATAATACAGCTCAGTCGGTCGGCAGTCGAATTAAGTATTTAGTAATTAAAGTATTGAGAGCAATACCACCGCGCAACATATGTCGTCAAAGAAGCAATCCGAACAAAATAGACAAAGCGCTAATATTTAAAGCCAAAAACATAATATGGTTGTGATATACACAAAAAGAGGCAGATGAGAAACGAAATTTGTTACTTAAATAAAATACGAGAAAATGTACTAATGTATTTCAAATGTTGTAACATAATATACAATACAAATTGAAATAGAATATCATGAGATTGTATTTCCATTTCAATATTCACGTTCTGTAAGGTTAATCTTAACAGTAAATTCAAGATCTAATCATATTTATAGGCACACAAAATCGGGTTAATTTAGCATTTTAGGTTGAGCTCAATCTATGAGCTCCTTAACATCACACCTGGGATCACAGTACGTATATGTAATGTCGCCGTTTTATGAATAATATAATCATCTTTCACCACGAGGCTGTATTTTGTGGGATTTTTACTTTACAGTGATGATTTAGTAGACAGTAGTGGATTATTTGGACAACAGAACTAGTTTTTAAATTAATCGTAATAAGTTTAAATATAATTATATTTGTGTGTTCTAATTTTATTCTGGGAAGAGATTGTTTGTTTTTATTTAATTATAATTGTGTGATGAGCATGATCATTTGTTCTGTGTCTGGGTGTAATTTATCTATAATATGTATGTATTTAGAAATATATAAGTATGTTTATCAGCAGTCTGGTTACCATAGTACAGGCTCTGGTTAGTTTGGGATCAGACGGCCGTGTGTGAGATGTGTGAAATTATTATTATTATTATTATATGTAGGAAGTTCTTCTTGCCTGAAAATTACACTTTTGAAATCCTTTATTGGGTTATTAGTTCTTGCCCGTGGCTTCGTTTGAGTTGACGATCGTCAAAAAGTTTCTTTTTTTATTTTTAAGATATAGTACTTTTTCTGGACGAATTCCCTATGTCCTTTTTTGTAATTCTGACAACGGTTAAGTACATTGTATGATTATCGGTTGAGTAGCTACGGCGTGAAACGTAACGAACAAATTCACATTTATGATATTATATAGTTAGGATTGCCTTACAATTGTATGTTTGTAAATATGTGTATGTGTGTATATTTTTTTTACACTTTTTTTTTCTTTTTTTCTGCTTTAATCTGGTGCTAGGTGCACCTCACTCATTTCTGCATCATTCTTAGGCAGACTGGTAGAAAATGCCTATGACATTAATTCCGCCATTATAATTTGTTTTCTGTGCATAAAAATGTCAAAGAAATAGTTTTAAACGAGCAATTCTTGTATATGTGTATAAATATAACCTGAATCTAGGAAACGGCTCCAACGATTTGATGAAATTTTGTATACAGATACAGTTTTGCATTTTAAGTTCAACTGCATAGTTGTATTTCCTGTAAAAAATAAAATTTACAAAAAAAAACAATACGATTTTACAAAAAGCTACCGAGCAAATCTCGGTCTCCCAGGTACTAGTCTTTTAACACAGTAATACTTAATAGTGTGTTTCTAATACTTCATATTGACCTCACTTTGTTTTTGTATAGTCTTTAACACACATTAATTCTTAAAAGTGTGTATTTCGCTCTATTTGCAGTTGCTTTCGTGCCAGCTTACTTGCGTGTTTCAGCACACGACAGTCAAACCTGACGCATTTTACGCTTAAGTATAAAATTGTGTAGCACACAATGTACAGCTTAATCAGCTGTGTTGGTGTGTAGTAAGGCTTTAAGTTATTATTCTTCAGCGGTTTCGTAAATAGTGGTAACCCAGAGGTTGACATTCAACCGTAATTCATGGAATTTGTAACGGTTAGTTCGTCATCTCGTCCCATTCTTAAAATTCCTTAAATCTTTAGTTGATTTAGTACAGCCCAGAAGAAATATTTTCAAGGGTATTAAAATAAAAAAACAAAAACATTTTATCTTTAGTCCCTATTAAAACTAAGAATGGGACGAGATGATAGATGAAAATAATATTTATTTTGAAATTCATCAACTCGTCCCAATGGGCCGAGTTTGTTGTGGGACGAGTTGACGAACTATTCTTTTTGATAACAATAAAGCTTCGTGGAAAGTGGGAAAATCACTGTTTTCATTTTTTATTTTGATAACACTAAGGTTGCCAATCGAAAAAAGGAAATCTGTAAGGATAAAATGGTACTTAACTATTTTGTCTTTACGTATTTATTTAAAGAAGATATGCAAGCGCAAACATCTGCATAAAATAAAATTGAAAAAAAACTACAATTTTTTCTCATTATTCTTTATATTGTTAATTTTAAAATTGTGTTCCACATCAATCGAACCACTGTACCAATTTACACTATCATAATAGAATCACTAACCACAGGTCTATGACGAAAGAAAAGTAAAATGGTTTCAACAAGGACAATTATTACAGTGACTTACAAATTCGTAACGTTTTTGAAGCATTTCAGCACTTAAATCACAATGCAATTAATGTCTTTCTAACTAAAATACATTGTGTTAATATAAAGCAATAAATAATACATTCAAAGGGCAAAAACATCAATTTCAGGTCAACCTAGTATTTCTACAAAATATACTGACATCAGAATACATATTTTAGCTACTTTTACATTCAGACAGGTTTTCCCTAAGGATGCGGATTGAAATATTACTTCTCTTTACTACAACGACGCGATAGACTGGATCAATAATCCAAAAATTTAAATCTACTAAAGAGTCGTAAAATATGATGTGTTCATTAGACACACAGTATTACGAAAAGTGCTTTTTTATAACATTCATCCAAAAAAGTAATTGGTATCTGGCTGACAACAACAAGCTGAGTTATTTGTCCGGCCGACTTTATCGAGTCGAGCCGAAAGGGATTTATTTACAGGTTACACAATAAACATAGCGAGTATCTTATTGACTATAAAATTACTAGTGTTACATTCATTCAAAATCCATATTTAGTTTAGTTTCAATATAGTGCGTTAATGGCTTATTGGAGGTGGCAAGAATCAATTTTATTTTTGGTTTATGTACGAAATGCTGGATTTTATTAAGATCTATATTTCTTATTGTCTGCTCATGTTGCAATGCAACATTTTTTTGCTAGATCTTGCTCAGAACAGCTCTTTTAATATTCCCAGGAAAAATATGAAATAATTTTGAACTTCTAATTAAAATCAAAAATTTTAAAATCTAATGGTGGAGCTCCATTTAGGTTATAGGGCAGCATTAAACACTAGGACCATAATGCTTAGAAAATCGAAAACGTGGGTCACACATTACTAAGGTTAGGGTAGGGTGGGGTTCAAGCGCTAGGGGGGCCCCGGATGTCTTAATAAAAGCTGTTCCCGGATCCCTCCTATTTAAGGCGCAGTACGGCACACCGTGTGGTTTCAGTCGGTTCGATTCCGACACACCGCCCCACCGAAAACCCCGGTTGGGTGACGGCCTGAGGGGGTTTCCACACGCACAAAAAAAAGGGGTGGGGTTCAAGCCCGTGACTACTTGATCGTAAGTCCGACGTCTTAGCTATTACGCTACCACCGTCAGGTACTTGTTTGATGCTGAGAAGATATTTTATTTTTTAATAATATGAATCTAATTACTTACGAAATTAATATTGGTGACTAATACTTAATTAGATAAACTTATTTATGTCATATTATCACAACATCAGGACGCCGGGCGTGAATAAATGTTTTCTTCTTAATTGTCTCGTTTAAAATGGGTATCTAATAAATTTGAGCTGTTGAACTATGAGTTCAATTATTTTAAAGTACTATTTTCCTAAAACATCTTCTGTTAAATCTTATCTCAGTCTCCAAATTACTCTTGGACTTCTTGGAGAATATCCAAAAAGTGTTCACAAACTTTCACCTAATTCAGTACCCTGTTTTAATATCGCGTGCAGGTCTGACACATAATGGGTATAATAAAACAAAGTTAGTTTTAATAAACCCTATTATTAGCGTCGAAAGCAGTAAATATGGCAAATAAAATTATGTTAATTCATCGCCTAATATTCAGTATATTGTAACGCATTTCTAGTGATTTAACGACTGTTCCTTTTATGTTATATCGTGACTATAGCTGTCGAGAACGTAACTGAACGTAACGAACAGTGATTAATAAACTTGCGATAAAAGTAGTCTCTTTTAGTAATGAGTTCTAACATCTATAACAATTTAAAACCTTTATCTTTTGGTATACAAAATTGATTTAACTGAGATAATTGAAAAAAAAAAACACCGAAAAAGTGCAAGTCTGACTCGTGCACCGAAGGTTCTGTATGCAAAAAACTTGTATCTGTAGATAGTATGTCCATCTCGGGAATTAATTCTCGAAGATTTCTGCTCGTTTTTTCCGAAAGCCAAACTTAACTTTACAGTTCTAAAAATACTTTCCCATACATCGATTTATGACAAAGTTAACTTTCCAATCGCAAAATATAAGTAACAAATTAACGATTTTTCCTTCACTTGTGCTGCTTGACACATTGCTACTTACCAAATTTCATGATTCTAGGTCAATGGAAAGTACTCCATAGGTTTTGATTTACTTGGGAAATGTTCTTTGTTACAAGCTTAAGCTTAAATTACCGCATCTTTTGATTGCGATGACATAGAAGCTTGATTTTTTTACAACTTCAAGGGACCGCCGATATAAGTATTCGATGTTTAGTTCAACTTTATGCTTCCACGAGTTCCTGAAAAAAAAAGGCTTGACAGCTGTCTGTCACACGTCTGTACGAGTAGAGTGATCCTAGAACAATTCCTTTTGAGGAACTGAACCCTAAAAACAACGGAAGAATAAACTGACGTGAAAAGTATATTTACTTTTGAGAACCTTTGAGTTTGAAAACTTTTGGCCGAAACTTGGGTTATTATCCAACACAGTTTCTGCCGAAGGTTCGTTAATTAATTGTTATGTACAAATTACAAAACAGTACGCTGCTGTAAATGAATTAAAATCTGTGAAGTACCTAGTTAATTACTATGATGGGCAGTAGTTGTGAACGAACAGTAACTTTGAGCTTGTTATTTTAAATGGCATCTGTATTAATTAATAGTATATGTCTAAAAAATGACTGGCCTGTTGGTCTAGTGGTTAGTGACCCTGACTGCTATGCCATAGGTCGTAAGTTCGATTCCCACCCGAGTCTGGGTGTTCTTTGTGTCCGTTGTTTGTATGTTTGTAAAGTCCCCCGCGACACAGGAGTAATTCCTAATGCGGGAGTTGTCTTTTAAAAAAAAGAGAAAAAAAATGCCATGATATTTAATTACACTTCATGTAATTTATTTTGTTCCTTACTAAATATATTTTATTCTATTTTTGGTCAATATTGAAGTAAAGCCTTATGCAATAATCGCAATCGATTCTACCAATTGAAGACTTAAACCCTATATAACCCTTCATGACTACAATTAACCATTAGGTTTCTTCAAAGAAATCAAATCTTCTTGATACGAACCTCTATACTCCGCGACATCTTTTACTGTATTGAGATAAACTGGAGTTAAAAAAAAATTAAGGATTCTTCTTGTTTCTTGACTCTGATAAGAAATTTGTTTTACTTTGATTACGATTAAGATTAAAGAATTAATACATTAAGTAAGTAAATGCTCAGCTACCCGAGACCAAAATGATTCATATATCTTTGGCAAATATGAACAGTACACTATAAAGAATTAGTGTCTTTTTAGTTTTTAGTTAAATACTTCAAAATCATACTGTACAATTCCGGGACAAAGTTTATCGGCTTATTTAATTGCTAGAAAAAGTCTATAAAATAAAGTATTATTCGATTTAAATAAACTGATATACGGCAGAAACCGTTGAATTGATTTATTTTGAAATAAACCAATAGGCGTTCGTTCAACACTAAACGCTGGAATAACTGAAATATTAAACAAATGTATATCCCTTTTACATTCTGACATTATTGTACCACTGCACTGGCATCTATTTTAAGCACATGACTTGCCAAAGCGAACTGAAAATCCCCGGATCAGTAAACTTAATTAATAATTTAAACGGAGAGTCCAATAATATACACTTTTGTAATTTAGATCGGATTAAATCTCTTTGTTTTAGAGGAAAGGAATACAACGAAGACTATACAAAACTGAAGAGAAAAATTTGTGGAATATAGACCAATTGAAGAATATTATAGAAGGAAAACGTAGAGAGGTAAATCAAGGTTAGGTCACATTAGTCAAATAAAAAGGAACCCCGTCATGTTCGAAAGGAGATACAGGAAACCACATTAGACCAATCAAAATTGAGGGCGCCTCCTCCTGATAGCATTATATTATAATGATAGCTTTTGTATATTATGGTGATGTATAGTTACGTATATATTTCCCACACATTACTTATAAATAGTATTATACCTTTACAATTATTTTCTAGACATGGATCACAAAAAATCATTACCGTTTTGTACTGATCCTGCCGTCCTGCCAACCGCCAGTTCCCTCTATATGTATAAGCAATACTCCTTTTCTTTCATTGCTCTCCATTCTTACCTACTCCTTTTCAATATATACTCCCAATTTTTCCCATTTATAATTCCCAATGTCCGGGCACATTGGGAATAAAAAATGGAGAACAGGCTTGCGGTCTCCTGTAGGATCAAATTGAAGTTGGCAAAAAGTGAGTGTTTAATACGCCTCTGCATACCCATCAAGGACACAGGTGTGAGTGTATTATATCAAGGAAAAAAGACTCATAAAATATTGACACATTAAAATTAAATAACGCTAGTACTTTATTTGGTAGCCAACGAAGCCGCCTGGCCTCCAGAAGTGTAGTCTTAATTAATGAAGTTTCAGCAGTTATATGAGTTTGACCCGTATTTTGTTTTATTGTTTTTCAAGACACCCGAGATAAACTTCCGGGGCGGACATTGAAGTTTTTTTAACGGTATTCTGTACTAAGTTTGTGGTGGGACTTTAGACTGAGTAATTAATTAATGTTGTTGTGTCGCTGGGTGAGTTTTCCTGTGTAGTTGAACTTTTAGGTTGATTAGTTACTGTACGAAAAATATTCTTCCGAATTATTATTTTATTAAAGAGTATTTTAGGATTTTGTTCCTCAAAAAAAAAACAGGAATTCGTTTGTCTGACTGTCTGTCAACACCCTTTTTCTCAGCTACGCGTGGGAGGTATCAACTTGAAATTAACATCAGATAAGTATTTACAGCCCCTGAGGCTGTAAAAAATCAAGCTCAACTAACAACTCAACTAGCTAAGTAAATGTAATCAAAAGAAATGCCATTTAAGTCTTATATCCCACTAATATTATAAATGTGAAAGTTTGGATGGATGGATGTTTGTTACTCTTTCATGAAACTTCGATGAAACTTGGTATGTAGATAGCTGAAGACCTGGATTAACGCATAGGCTACTTTTTATCTCGATATTCCCACAGAATCGGGACGTACGCGGGTGAAACCGCGGGGCGTTGCTAGTTTTAAATAAATGTAGATCAAAACTTACAGGCTAATTTCCATTGATCTAGAATCATGAAAGGCGAGAAAGGCATTGGCGAGAAGATACCTTGCTTCTTGCCAAATTCATAGAACAAATAAAGGCAAAAATCCGAAAGTCTTTAATTGTTTTTTTTACCATCACAAACTTATATTTTGCGATTAAAGAATTGACTCTGACGTGTATCGATGAAGTATTTTTAGAACGGCAAAGTTAGTTTTGTTTTTAAACACACTCGGCAAAACGGGCAAAAATCTCCGACAATCGATTAGCGAGATTGGATGAACTATCTACATATAATTTTGCACGAAACCCTGGGTGCGCGCGTCGGATTTGTCCCGTTTTTTTCCTGGCATTGTTTGGTTTAACTTGTGATTGAAACTACTGTTACTGTGTGCTACTTGGACAGATTAAACTTAATTCAAATCAACTCAAATATACAATTGTGTGCGTTCACCTCTAAAACACTTTACTGTAGTGTACTCTTAAGAAGTTAGGGCACAGGTTCACGGATGAATTTGAACCGATCAACTGATACGGTACCTCAACTTTCAAGAAGTCATTTACATTTTTTTTGGTATTGGGGGCAAACAAGCAGACGGGTCACCTGATGGTAAATGACTACCGCTGTCCATGGGCACCTGCAGTTCGAGAGTCACAAGTGCGTTGCCGGCCTTTCAGGTGGGAGTAGGGGAAGGGGAGGAGAGGGGAGAGCGGAGGGGTGGGGATAGAGGGGGATAGATGGGGGAAGATGTGGACAGGGACGTGGTTGGGGCTTCCGGTAAACTCACTCGCTCGGCGAAATACAACCAAGTATTGCTTCACTACCGGTTTTCTGTAAGGCAGTGGTATCATTCCGGTCAAGCCGGCCCATACGTGCCGAGGCTTAGCTCTCCCACGTAATGGAGTCATCATCTTTGTTCAATAAAAAATCCTGTAATAATGTAATCCATATCTGATATCTCAAAGAACACAGTGAACAAAGCATTCAAGCAAAGAATTCCTGTCGTAGATGCTCAAACTTTAAAAAAATTACTACGTTTTTCCACGAGCACGGTTGCGATTATTACTCATGGTGTAGTAAGCGTCCATAGTACTACTTTGACCGCTTACCTTCAGTCTTGCTATTTGTAACCATACCACGGTTATACCTGGAATATATGAAACATTCCAAATTAAGTGAAGTGAAGCATTTATGCAGAAGCCGTCCATAACGTGCACTATATTACGTTACAAACCTTGCGTATCACGCATCCTCACTTCACCTCCTAAGCTCAGGACGTTGTACATCAGACACTTGAACATTCAGATCCTTTAGGACCTTTAGGTATTTTATGAGATCCCCAAACATGTATTTCCTCTGGGTAACAAAAATATTCACGTCAATTATACTACTAAAGTGAGATAGTACATCCTATTTTCACCATCGTTCAGAGCCTTGTAGTACCAGAGTGAAGTGACAACCGAAATTCTGGATACCGCAAAAGTACAATACAAATAGGGTTATTTCACAAAATCTCTAAAATTTATCTTATGTAATTTTTGTAGTAAAAAAAAACGCTTAAGGCTCTAAGGGTTCAGAAGCTATGGGTGATAGTGTTAGATCCAACATTCAAAATGTAATAAAGATTTGCGAAATGTCTCAAAGTAGATGTTAAATTATTATTTTTCCATCGTGTTTCCTTCATCATTTTATTTTTAAATGAAATAATTCATGGAAGTTTAAGTACTTACAAGAGTGAACAATACCAGAATAAAATTAGAACTCGATAAACTCGATACAATGCACAAGGTATTTCTTAGTCCAAAGTAAAAAAGTAAAATATTATTTCTGTTACGGACTGACCATGGCTGTACTTGTTATGCATATTTGTGCTGTATAGAAGTTTGAAAGTTTTTATTTTACTTCTGTAATACTGTTACTTCATTTGTTATTCGCCTCGCTCCTTAATAGGAAACGGAGTTTTTTTATTATAAATTATATCAAAAGTAATAGTTTTGTTTTTTTTAATGTAAGCACGAATGTCACTTAAGAAATAAATATTTTTTCTTTCTTCTTCTTTCTAATATTTTTACGAAATACTTTATTGAATTTTTTTATGTAACCGCCAATAACTTCAATATAATATAAAGTTATTGGTGGTCATGAAAAAAAAAATTATTACGCATGATCACAAACAAATACATACGGTTATTGTTTTAACAGCATACAAAATAATAGAAAAAAGAAAGTTCAGTATTAAAATGTAGCATCTCCAATATTAGTATTTTAAGGAGACTTGGCCTTTTATCTATTTCAAGAGAATTCGAAAAGGCAATTCGTTATCAAATTATAAGTCTATAATATTACCAATCCAATAGTAAAAAGACATTTCTCAAATAAAATCTTTAAAAAAGGGAATGAAAAAATTTACCTCAAAATCTGGAAATATCGAACCGTCGTTCTGAAATAAAACGACGAAGTAAGACTGACAACATTATGCAGTACCAACTAATCCAATGCCGAAACAAACCACGTCTTGCTTATAGTTATTTGTCTGGTGCCTCAGAGCATAGATGTAATAAACTTCAAATCGTAAATAAAGTTCACTGTTGCTTCGAATCGAAGTTTAACCAAGACTCACGTACTGCGGGTCAAGATTGGAAAGACACAGAGAGTTAATTAAGGAAACTCCCGGCCCGCAACAAAACCCCGCAGTTTATGCTGTAAGGGGGTTTCGATTGCGTTTTATTAAAAATTAATTGAATTGAAGTTGGCGTTTTATTTTGTTAGAAATAGCTGATGACTTGATGTTTTTTCTTTTCTTTTTTGTGTTGTTTTCGATGTTGTGGGTATAATAACGTTAGTAAGAATCAACTTGTAAACCCTGTTTATCTATTATCTTTCACATTAATTAAAAACCGGATTTCCTGTTAAAAATGAGGTAGATAGGCAAGCTTTAAGAAAGTACCTTCAATCTACGAAACCAAACATGGCCCTTAGTAGTATAATGAAAAAGTTGTCTTGTATTATAATATTGCTAATTATTTTCTTTAATACAGTTAGTATTCTATTAACAGGGAGTAGGTACTCACCTAAGTTATTGTTTAATAAATATTTTAGGATTTTAAAAACTTAATTAACTACGGCCTTTGAACAATCTAATCCGTACAAAAAATCACCTCGACCTAAAATTAAAAACCTATCTTCGTACGATGCGTGGGTAGTGTACATATACAAATTAATCCCTGTGGTTAGTACCACAGGGATTATTTCATTCGTATAACGTTAACTTAATTGAAAAAAAAACAGTGGTACCATTCAACGAACTCGAACACAAAATTTTGATTACTCGAATTTTGCAGGTAGAATTAAACTGTGAACCAAATAGTGCTCGCCGGTGATATACCATTGATATTTGTAAAAAACAATAGTCGTTAACCCTTCGACCGCTTTGTTTTCACATCACGTACAGCACTTGGAAAGTTTAGCTTTTCCAAAATTTTCGACGATTTAACGCAATCAAACGAAGGGTTTATCTTGATTTATGTCGATAAAAGCCGACCGTTTCGATGGTTATTTTGATACAGATTTATTCTCTTTATGAATTATCATTGACAGATTATTTTTCTGTTAGCAACAATCTCACCACTATTGCTATAAACTATCAAAATCACTAAATAACAGTAACTGCTATGTTGTTCGTACCGAAATCAGCACTCAAGTGATTGTTATCAACTTATACTGCTTACCTCGTCTTTTATCACCCCACTATTGTTAACCGACCAATAGCGTTGCGTTACCGGTATAACTAGTCATAATAATGAATATTAACTACTTTTTTTAAAAAAGGGAACTGTTTTATTATCTATTATAGTTTGAACCTATTTTTAATAATCTAGTCAGCTTTATCTGAACGCAATATGCACCGTAGATGAGTCAAAATACGGAAACAGAGCCCAATACCAATACTTGAACTAATTATTACAGCCACCGTCTTGTCTGTGAAGAGGTATTACTTGTGTATGTATTCTCATATTAATATTTTTCATGAAAGTAAATATACTAAAATACCAAGGTTTCAAATGATTAATTCTCAAATTGCGAAATGTTGATAAAGTGAAAATTATTCTACTTGTATCACGAAACAAACATGTTGTGAAATATTCATTAGATTTCAATATATTCGATGATATTACGAAAGCTAAAATGGTCACAGTATTGAAACAGTTATGTTAGCGACTGATGATTAGTTTTCAGTTATTGAAATACTCAGTATTAAATATGTTGTTGTGTAATATTGTATGAAGTTTGAATATGAGTAATGTTCTGGGTTATTTTCGGGTAGTTGTTGCCACGGGCTAGCAGACGAATAAATACGAGCGAGTTGATGGATATTATGGGAAATATAATTGGCTACCAAATACCAAAAGGATTTTTGATAACTCTGATTCCTGAACCTGGTGTTGTTAATTACCATGGAAATACTTCACGTTGTTACCCAGCGTGGGTTCAAACTGGAGTTTCTTTGACTGAGTCACTTACCAAAACTTGCAGAAAACCGTTAGGATACCCATCTGAATGGTTTCTCTCCAGGAAGACTCTTTAAAGAAAGCAAAACAAAACTTGATCGTAGTTGAGTTTCATAAAAGTTTAATTGAGACACCGACTTTCAGCTCGATAACGTACGCTGGAAAGCCTATTAGCGCAAGAGCTTCGATAAATTATTGTTTGTAATTTCTTCCCTCCTCCGTTTTGTACAAATGAAATCTAGTTTAAATACTTTATGCAATATGGACAAATCAACAACCTTAAAGTGTTGAGTTGTTGGGAAATTCAAACGTTTAAGAATGCCAACGATATATTCCCAAACACTTTTGTATAACATAAAAAATCTTTAAAGTTATGTACGAAGTATTGAAATGTTTAAACTTTGTTTAAAAGTAAGTTTGATTTGTTTAATATAAATCTGTTGATTTCTACCACATTAAGGTAGCTTTAATTTTTATCTTCCAAAACAACTTTGAAGAGTAATTACCTCGGTTTACAAATTGGTATTATGATAATCTATGAAATTATGATACTTTCATAGATTATAATTTTTTTATGTTATAGGGGGCAAACGAGCAGACGGGTCACCTGATGATAAGTGACTACCGTCACCCATGGACATCTGAAACTCAAGAGTCACAAGTCCGTTGCTGGCCCTTTGAGATGAGAGGACGCTGTTTTCTTGAAGGTTTGAAGGTCGTATCGGTCCGGAAATATAGCAGGCAACAATTTGTTCCAGAGATTGGTTGTGCTAGGCAAAAAATTTCTGGGGAACCGCACAGTGGTGAATTGCCAATTATCCAGGTGATGGGGATGAAAGTTTTGTCGCGTTGAACGTTGGCGAAACGCTGCGGCCAGTATAAGTCCGAACAATTCCTCGGAGCACTCTCCATGATACATGCGATAGAAAATGCAGAGAGTGAAGTAATACCAATTTGTATATTACTTATAGACATATGCTGGTAAGTAAAAAATAAATTAGTATCGTGTACTGTTACTAAAAAGACAAAATTGGTATATAAATTATGTCTTTTTTTTTTTACGTGTGGAAACCCCCACGGGTCGTCACCCCACCTGGGCTAAGCGGTAGGGTGGGATGTCGGACTCGAACCGACTAAAACCACACGGTGTTCCATCACAGTCCATATTACCAGGGCCTCAGGTGTACCCTTAGAAGGAAATCCCTGTGTACCCTGGCAGACTTGGCCGCCTGTTAAACAACAGGCGACCCCACTGTGTTGTGGGGGATTTTGTCCCCTATCAGTAAGAGAGGCACGCGCGGAACACAGCGCCACCGTCTCCGGCCTGCTTCTGCTAGGGCGCCGGATAACCCTGTCCGTCGCCCCCAGGCAAGCGCTCATGGAGGCCGGAGATCCACTTGTTCTCTCTGGCGCCTGGTGCGCCTTCTGCGGGACGGGAGAGTACTAGTTCTCTCCCGTTCCCTTTCCGCCGCCTCCTTGGCATACATTACCTCCTCGCAAAACGAGGCGGCGGATATAAATTATAAGTCTGCAAATATTTTAATGCTTACTTGTTAATCAGAGCATCAACCCGCTGCTACAATATTGTAGTAATTTAATTATTTAAAAAAATCATAATACAATTTAACCCTTAAAATCAAAGACGAAATATGATATATACAATCTACAAATTATCGTGTATTTACTAAATTAGCATGATAGCGAGCTGAGATAGCAAATATGATAATATATATACGCTCTACAAATTATCGTCTATTTACTAAATTAGCATGATAGCCAGCTGAGATAGCTAGGTGCGGTTAGTTTTACGCTCAGTTTGAGATGTTGCTCAAATTGTATTACTGTACCTTACTGTTTGGTAGTTAGACAAATATTGATTTAGGCTTAAGGTGGTGAGTACAATGTGGTATTGTAAATACCCATTCATTTGTATGGACCTGCTCTCGACTTCAGTAGAAGTGGTGCAGTGCCACCAGTATTTCACAAGTGAGTGTGCGAACGATAGTCGAACGTTATCACTTACATTAAACGGTAGCAGATAGTATTTAGCTCAAACCCTCCCACGTTTATCATCGGGGTCATCGTTTACTAAAGGCTGTTTTTAAAAATTGTATATTTTAAAACAGTCAAGCGTTTGGATAATTGATACTGATAACTTAGCACCAAAGTTGTCATTTCTGTTAAACTAAGCTTGTGACA
Source organism: Euplagia quadripunctaria (assembly GCA_963859945.1). NCBI lineage: Eukaryota > Metazoa > Arthropoda > Insecta > Lepidoptera > Erebidae > Euplagia > Euplagia quadripunctaria. The sequence goes on from OY982567.1 coordinate 20,929,941, forward strand.
ACTTGATATTTTTTTCTTTTTGCTTAACAGGCAAGGAACGTCTTTTATGTAATACTTTCCACCGAGCTTTGGATACTCATTAATCACAAAAGGACGCTTAGAGTCCAGAGAGTAGCAAATAGTTGATGTAACGAGTGTATTAGCGTATTCATTTTCCTTGTTTAATTTTTTATTTTATTTTATCTCCTCTTGTTAAATCTATACTAATATTATAAAGCTGAAGAGTTTATTTGTTTGTTTGCTTGAACGCGCTTATCTCAGGACCTACTGGTTCGAATAAAAAAAAATTGTGTTGGATAGCTCATTTATCGAGGAAGGCTATAGGTTATATAACATCACGCTATGACCAATAGGAGCGGAGTACTGATCATAAACGCAGGTGATACTGTGGGAACGGCTATTTTATTTTATTTCATTATTTTTGGAAAACTTACAGCAAGAAAGGACAGTGTGCGTGAAAACTTATAATTGGCCATTACTTGCTATTGCACTTGCAATAGCAAGTAATGGCCAATCATAAGTTTTTACTTTATTCAGGTTAACCAACATTAGTAACCGTAAAAATTAAAAAAATTGAAATAACTTAATACTAATCGAAATTTATTAATCGATATTAATTAATCGAAAAACTGGTTATACTGATCCTTTTCATTTTAGTAACATTGGTGGTGAATAGGTCGATATCTACATTCAGACATTCCATGTTATACATGCGGCTGGCTCTTATTCAATAAGCATTTTCCCTGTAGATCGTGCTTACAAAGTACTTTGTAATTATATCTACGTCATGATATAGCTCAAATTATTACCTGCTTTATAAGCATCTGTTTCTCCTTAATGCAGACTACTGCGTACTGCTAGGAAAACAGCGAGTGTCGCAATCATATCTTTATATCTACCACAATTATGTCTATTAGGTTTATTGTACCTATTTAAATTGTTACAATGTGCAAAAATAAGTAAATTATTGTTTAATATTATTATAGTTAAATTTTGTTGTTCGTATTGGCATTCGTGTATTCTGACGGGAGGTTTAATTATAAATATTCGTATGAAAAGTGACTTCACCATTTTGGACACAAATATCCAAGGCAAGTCTGCTAGTTTGAGATACGAAGAGATCCAGAGATAACAAAGAACCTCTAATTTTATTGGATTAGATATTTGAGGCTTTTATGTAAAACAAATTAAGTTATAACTCTACGAGAGCATCTTATTATGCAGCCTCTTATATTCATATGTATGTCAAAAGGGCATATTTTTAAAACTTATCATGTATGATGACGTACTATGTATATACTTTTTAAAGCTTACTAGAAGCGTAGATAAATACAAATTTAATAATAGTAAAAATTTTAAAAATAATATTATAATAGTTGTTCTAAGTAAACGTACCTACTTATTAATTAAATATTCAAAATATATTAAACGAGAATTTTCTTAAAATTCGTTAGCAAATTCAAAGTGGTTGTGGTACATTTTGCTCTCTCTAAAGATCTATTATTTTAGACAGATAGATAGATAGATAGTACTCTTTATTGTACACCAAACACATGATATATATATATAAAATACAATTTTAATTACAATTAAATTTTTTGCAGTAAACGATTAAGTTATTGTAACAAATAGCACGTGAAATTGAATATTTTTTCTCTTTCTCATCTTTTAGTACATTTTATTTTTTTCTGTACTTTGTCAAAGTAACTATTATCTGTGACTTGGTTGAACATTTGGTTGAATTTTGTATTGTATTCTATAAAAGTAATGTTAAATTAAAATAAGCACATTAAACACTGTTGTAATATTATTAACCAGCTACGACCCGCGGTTGCACCCACGTAAATCCGATGCCGTAGGAATTTCGGGATAAAAAGTAGCCTATGTGTTAATCCAGGTCTCCAGCTATCTACATACCAAGTTTCATCGCAATCGGTTTAGTAGTTTTTGCGTGAAAGAGGAACAAACACCAAACATCCTCACAAACTTTCACGTTTATAATATTAGATTGTGTTCAGTAAAAAATTGAAATTTAATTTTAAATCGACATAGCGACGCGACATAGCGATTGTACCTAATAATATACACATAAAATGTTTAATCCGAAGTTCAAAGAAAACGGTAAACACAAGATTATTAATTAATTTACTAGTATATTTTATTAATCAAAATTCAAGTCTAAAATCTGAAAGAGAAGGTACAATTTGTGACGTGACAAAATTTAATCAAAGCAGTAAGAATCATTCAAAATGATGCCGGGTTAGAGACAAACAGCTGTAGTTGGGTAGATACAGACAATGATTGACTCTAGAAATCTATCCGGTTAACGTTCCGTGAAGGGAACGATCGTCGACTGCATGTCGTTGAGATTCCAATGTCGAAGAATTTATTGTTTTGGATGTGAGGCTGATGGGTACAGAGCGATTGTGCCCTATTGTTTTCGTTTCTATTTTGATTATTAAAAATAATGGAGATGTTTAATAAATCTTTTTTAATAAACTTCATTACATTAGCCCACCCAAATGCACAGGTATTACCGAATCCTACTTTATATTAATATGATTTTTTGAATACTACCGTTTATCATCTGAAAAAAAAAAACATATTATATATTTACACTAGTACGGGTAGCAAAGCATATATGCCTACATTTTTTAGCCTATTGTGTTAAGCATTCCGTTAGATGAAAATATAAAAACACACTTATGGAAATTTAACGACTGATCTAGATTGTTTGGTTTGGTTCGGCTCAATTTTAATCTAGATAAAATACAGAAAACGGTCTAATTTTAAGTAATAATAACTCCAAACTGTAAACAAAGATTTATTATAAATAATTGTTTTTAAACTTGACACATTAATAGTTACACCTAATATTGTTATAAATATTTTCTGGCAATATTTTTTCGCTGTTGTTGTGTTAATATTAGAATATAGACATGTAGCGTTACTATATTTTAATAGGTATTTTAAGAAGAATAATTCCGAAGGTTTGCGCAGCGCACGCCAATAATGCTTCCAGTCCGGTTTATTTTTCCCGACATCTTCAATAATCGTCAACATATTTCAGCAAATTTATACAAAATCTTAATTAATTACAACACCTAAACCTTCCTCAAGAATCACTTTATCTATTAGTGAAACTCTTATGAAAATCCATGCGGTACTTTTAGAGTTAATTGCGTTCTGACAGACATACTGAAAGTAACAGACGCGGCGAGGGGCTTTAATTTATAATATTTAAGTAATAAAAATAGAACTTTGTTATTTTCTAAAAAGAATATCCAAATATGCCATCTGGTGGGTTGCTAGTATCTTTTTTATATTTTACCAAGACGTGGTTGGCATATTACAAGCATTATCACAAATAGGCCAAAATAAAAAGCTAAGTAAGAGGCTTTGATCAAAAGATGATAATTTAATAATCAAGTCGTGATTTACATGTGAAAATCTAAGGCGACGATCCATTCTGACTAATAAGTGGTTACTTAGTGACAAACATCATGTAATTTTATTTAATCACACTCTTTACAAACACTATTGCAATAGGAATAATATCGTCGCAACCACATTTTTCAAAGCGATAATTTTAGATTGGGCTGCATTACTGTCAGGAAATATATTAAAAAAAAACATCAAATTATGTGCTTACTCGAAAGTATTGATATGACCTCTGGTGTGAAGACCTCTAACCTGAAGTGAGCTCCTTAATTTTTTTTTTATTGTATAGAATGCAAACGAGCAGACGGGTCACCTGATGGTAAATGACTACCGCCGTCTATGGGCACTTGCAACTCAAGAGTCGCAAGTGCGTTGCCAGCCTTTAAGGTAGGAGTAGGGGAATAGGGGGCGAGGAGGGGAGAGGGAAGGGTTAGGGCCTCCGGTAACCTCGCGCACTCGGCGAAAAGCAATGCATTGCTTCACTGCCTTTAATTTTGCTAGCCTGTTGGTCTAGTGGTTAGTGATCCTGACTGCTGAATCAGAGGTGATGAGTACAATTATTTAATTTTGTTCTGTGGCTGGGTGTAATTTATCTAAAATAAGTATGTATTTAGAAAAATATAAGTATGTTTATCAGCAGTCTGGTTACCATACTACAGGCTCTGCTTAGTTTGGGGTCATAGGGTCGTGTGTGAGATGTGTCAAGTTATTATTATCATCACTATTAAAAAAGTTGACAAAAATATTGACATTTCTCCCACTCTCATTAACATGCACACACTATTTTTCAGTCAAACATATGTAGTCCAAAATGTTACCACAGAGAGATTCACCGAAGCTCTTATTAGCCAATCTGTCCACATAATCCTGGACATCGTTGAATTTCCGTTGCATTAATATGAGCTTATCTGTATTTATCTAACCACTTTGATGCTTTCCCAACGGACTTGGCGACGATATGGCACTTAAACATTACCCATCACGTATTCCTTCATAGACACACATTAAAGACTATTGATCAAGGGGTGTGCAAACAACCCTTATGTGCCCTCGCGAAATAATCGGCAGCCTTGTGTAAGTAATGTTTAAATGGATATGCTGAAGATCGCAGAATTATAGAATCTTGTTAACGAGCGTTGTAATAACGCGAAAGTGCTAATATTCATATACTAATTATTATATAAATGTGTGGTAACTCTATTAACTTTATTATTAGAATTGGGTTTTGTGAATTGTAAGGTTTGTTTAATGTAAATATATTATGATTTCTTTTTGTATTTGGTGATATTTTATTACGTATTGATAACAAAAAAAAAACCAGCCAAGTGCGAGTCGGAGTCGTAAGATCAAGAAAAAAAGCTCCTTTTAATTTTCAATTTATTTGTATTATTTGTTTTATTTTTGGTTTATTTCATTGTCCAGTATAACGTGAACTGTCATAATATAGACTTACGTACCATGACGGCTCAACGTATATACTGGACGCGTGTAGCTACATGTAGCCGTGTCACTTAATTTTTAAAGGAGATAACCCACACGTTACAGAAAAAACAAATAGTGAAAAAAAATGTTATTTCATGTCAATCCAAAAACAATTTAATTTTCAGTTGCTAAATAAAAATATTAAAATAAACAAAAGCATAGTGTTTTTTTTGCTATACACTGATTTTTTTAAACTATAGGATAGCAATAGAAATAATCACATAGATGCATGCATGCATTATTAACAGTTTCGTCAAAACCTTAATATTTTAAACATGTAGCATGTTCTATTAAACATGAAAACACTGCACAACACATAGCACCTAGCACACTATTTTTTTTAGTGGTATAGGGGCAAACGAGCAGATGGGTCACCTGCGACTCAAGTCACAAGTGCGTTGCCGCCCTTTAAGGTGGGAGTAGGGGAAAATTAGAAGAGGGGGGGGAAGGGTTAGGGCCTCCGGTAACCTCACTCACACGGCGAAAAACAATGCATTGCTCCACTGCCGGTTTTCTGTGAGGCCACGGTATCACTCCGGTCGAGCCGGTCCATAAGTGCCAAGCATGGCTCTCCCACGATAAAATTGTAGAAGTTAGGATCAAAATGGTAAATGTATCATATATTAACATAAACCAAGTTCCATTTACAATATTAATACTACACTACGGGAAAACAGTAAGAGTAAGTGACGTCACATTTCTTTCTCACGAAAGCCTTAATCCACAATACAATATTCAGGATTTCGTCGTGTCCCCGGTCAACACTAAGTGCTATGTGCTCAGATTACATTACCATCTTTGTCACCACGTAACGTAGTATCCATTTTTGTGTTTCTAATTTAGGCAAGTAACACGACGGCTAAAGTATTTCAACCACTGGATATGATATAAAAAAAAATACCTGGCTAGCTTTTCGTGAGGTTTTCGAGGAAGAATTTTTATTTGACATATTTCATACGAATGGTCTTAAAATAAAAACATAAATGAAATACATTACAATAACGTGGTAGTTTAAAATACAATACTAAGAACTCGCTATTGAGAAGGGCACAGCATCCGCCCAACTGGAAACGCACGTCTATTTTATAGAAAAATGCAGTTGCCAGTATGCCTGACGGTGACTAGAGTTTAAAGTATAGGATTCAAAGAAAATGCTTTTGAGTTAATGCATTTATACTGCAAAATAAAAAAGTGTGTGTGTGCAATGCACACAAGGCACAAATGAAACTGCAGAAAAGTAGAATAAATTTAATTTTAGATAATTTATAAAATAGTTAGTGTTCAAATTAACACAGATATGTTAAATAATTAAGCTAAATTAAATAACTAACGAATATATGCAAATGCACAAAAATTATACACGTGAATGATACGATTTCTCCACCACCCCAAAGTTGACTGGTAGAGAATGCCATCGGCATTAAGTCCGCCTTTGTACATATTGTGCATGAAGATTTAAATAAATAAATAAATACACCACGTTGCCTATGACGCATTTTCTGAAGGCTTCGTAGTACGCAGGCGCAAAGACACGTGCTGGCATATAAAGATTATAGAAAACACCAAAGAGCTATAAAACACTGTATAACGGTGAAAGAGGGAGAGGGGGAGGGAAGGGTTAGAGTCTCCGGTAACCTCACTCACTCGACGAAAAGCAATGCAACTTTGCATCACTGCCGGTTTTCTGCGAGTCCGTGATGTCACTCCGATCGAGCCGGCCCATACGTGCCGAAGCATGGCTCTCTCGCGATAAATTATTAATTTTAAAAAGCAACACACAACATAAAAGCTACTTAGATTTAGGTTTTCTTAATCTAGATCCTCGTCTTAAAAATATAAAAAACTATATTTGGCAACATCCATTAAAATACATTCTTTAATGTTTAGAGTGCTACTCGTAGTAGAAATAAAGGCGAATCAAAACAAAATCTGAGAATTCGTGATGTGAGACGCAGACTGGGGATTCAACAGACTGTAAATACATCTGCCACTCACGTCCGAGCCGCGCGTGAAAACGTCCTGAAATACAACAAATGTTTTGAAATAAAATTTCACGTATTTTTCTTTACAATTACGAAGTTACGAAGACTGTTGAGATGGAATAAAAGGTAATGCTTCATAATGAATAAATGCTTTATGTAAAATTTACTGTGAAGGACTTACTATAAAATATTCATCCTATTAAATGAATTGATACAGATCTCTATTAAATTGATGTTTCAATACTATAAAATAATTATAATTTACAAGTACTTACATTTGAACTGGGAGGAGTTGGTTACTGTGTCGTGTTGTCTAGCTCTATAAATAAATCTAAAAACCAACCTTATTTTAAAAAAAAAAACCCTGTTTCTAAAAATAAATTTGTAAATATCCCTCCATATAAAAATAAACATAAATTTCATCATAGCTATTTTTAGATAAACCATTAAAAATAATTTAGAATAAATCAAAGTTATACACGGTGCTATTAAAAAGTTAAGGACAGTATAAAAAAAAACTCTAGAATAATTATTTTTAGGGTTTTTAACTATTTGACCTGACAGACAAAATTCAATACATTTATTTCAATTTCATGGAAAAAAGCACTTCCAGTTTCCCCCTAATTTCCAAATTTTCCAGGCATCTTTTCCAATTTTTCTTGTCCTAAAAACTTTATTTGGATTGATGTTAACATAACTAACAGCATAATATTTTTATTTGTGTCGATTGCTTACCGAGTAACGAGCAGCAGTACAAAGACTAACAGTAATCACTGTTTGAAAGTCATCAAAGCATATCAAAATTAACCGCAGTCTTCTGCAGAACTGCAGTTCTAATTCATAAAGGATCTTACTGTTTCTAGTGCTCTGTTTCACTGGAGCTGGCTTGTGCTTTTGCAGGGAAATGAGACGCACTAGAGCATCCCGCGATGGACGGTACTCATACCATACATCACTTTGTCAATAGATAGATGATGCATTTCGACTGTGCACTTTAATCTAAAATTGACTTCAACTTAAATTATTGTAAAAAACAAGGATATTTTTTCCCTCTTAATGAAGAGTTGATTGACCATGAATACGATCCCGTCAACCTGACAAACTGACCAAACTATTAAACAGCTTATCAGAGACAAGATCATTACCCTCTATTAACCCATATCCTCGAGTTGACTAACAGTTTCGGAGGATAGTATCTCGGGAGATAGGTATCATGACTTTTGCTCGGTTATTACACAAAAAATCTGTGTAGTAAACAGGAAAATTGTGAAGATTTCTATCACGCAGAGTATTATTTTGTATTAACTGTTGGTATACTTTTTAGGGTTCCGTAACTCAAAATTTCTTTTTCGTTCAGTTCATTGCCCATCCGATTGCTTAGCCTTCGATATAGCCCCTTCTTCATATCAATCAATCAATCAATCTTCTTCATAATAACGCGTCAAAATTAAATGTTAAAATGGACATTAAATACTTTAGTCTACGGTTTCTTGAAGCTGAAGAAAATCAAGATACTAAAATCTAGACCGATTTTTTTGCAAGTTAAGCAAGACCTAATTATATTGGTACGATATAAACTAGTCACAAAAGTAACGAAAGTTGGCAAAAAAACAAGGTGTCATAGAGAACGCAAAGGAAAAATCTTTAGTTATGATTAAGTATTGAGAATTGAGCGTGAAGTTTGTCTATTCACGTGAAAACATATTTTCCACATTAGCCGTCAAGTTTGTGCAGTGACTTATTTATAATGTATGAATTTCAGTAAGTTAGACTCACAACTCCCGAGATATATGAACTATCAACAAGTATCCTTATAATTAAATTTGCAAATTTGCACGGAACCTTCAGGGCGTTAGCCCTACTCGCAATAATAATCCAGACTATATTTATTTACTGAATTATAAACAACTATTACATTGTCTTGGATTTATTTTGGGCTAAATGTGATAAAAATTGTGTTCTTATTTTAACTTTATGAGATAAAATCCCACTAATATTATAAATGTGAAAGTTTGAATAGATGGATGTATGGATGGATGTAACTTGGTATGTAGATAGCTGGAGACCCGGATTAACGCATAGGCTACTTTTTATCCCGATATTCCCACGGGATCGGGACATACGCGGGTGAAACCGCAGGGCACTTCTTGTAAAAAATAAACCAAATTAATAGTCATTTCATAGGTCATAAAATTTAAAAAACGTATAAAAGATACTAAATCTATATATCTATATATCTGATCTAAAGGATTCGTTAATAATTCATACATTTTTTACCTATTAATTTCCAGTCTAAGTTGAACTGTTATTGTACTTACAGACTTTTGTACCACGACAGTTCAAAATATGTACTGCACCCCTAGATAGCTTTATGCACCCATTTTTACATAATTTTCAACTTAATAACAAATACCTATTGTTTTTTAAAATTTGCTTTCTTCTTCTTTTATCTATATATATAAGCTTTAAGTAACTATTCCAAATTTCACACTCCTGTTTATACGCATTTAAAAAATGCATACTAAGAATTCTCTTCACATATTAATATTTAGACAATTTGATATACTTGTAGTTACGTACAAGAGGATTCGGGATGGAAGAGGTTTCTCATTCAAGTCTTAGCAAACATATTTATGAATTGCGTCAATGTATAATAATAATAACTTCACACATCTCACACACAGCCGTTTGGTTCCAAACTAGGCAGAGCCTGTACTATGGTAACCAGACTGCTGATAAACATACTTTTATATTTCTAAATACATACATATTATATATAAATTACACCTAGTCATAGAACAAATAATCATGCTCATCACACAATACACAATACATTGACGCAATTAATTAATACCGAAAATAAAATACACTGTAGTGTAACTGAACCTCATCTCAATTAATGACATTGAACTGGCTACGTCTGGTCGCAGAAATAGGGAAGCCTAGACACCAGAATCATACGACCAGTCGTTTACCGAACGATATTATACCAACTTTGTGGATCCATTTTATTACTTTAACTCCAAATCGCGGTGATTTCAGACTGTTACTTCGAAGTTATAAATTGCAAGGGACGTGTTTTATTATAACGCATTTTAGCAGCTTGGTATCATTTTGACAAAAACCCAATGATGTAAAGCCGAAACAGCTTTCATCGTAAATGCGTATAGTTATTCGATCGCCTTTTTTATATCAAACATCATTTTTGATATACAGTTTATAAAATCCGAAGTGCTTGAATTGGTATGAACGTATTATTATATGTACCACTTCAGCGTCAAGTTACGTGAATACGTGGGAATCATTGAGAGAGGTTTATTTTTTTTTGCTCTATGTCTTGTCGTCGTCAAAGTACAAAAAGATCACATGTAAGTGGAGTTTGGACATAGTGTCTTACGCTAGCATGCAAAAGGTTTTTTTTCATAAAAATTGTAGCTTGTAACAACAAACTACACTTTTTATGTTAAAAAACCTTTTACCACAACCTTTTAACAAGTTAGAAGGACCTTTTAACTTGTTACAATAACTTTTTGTTTACAGAACAACATTACATTGTTTGTTTTATTGGTCAATCCTTTTAAATGCAAAACATATAATCTTGTATTTCAGAAATAGTATAAAATGGGTAAAGTCCTAAGTCAGATGGCTATAAAATCTAACGGTTTGAGCACTTAAAACAACTCGTATAATAATAAAAGCGTTTAGATCAATGCATAATTCAATTTAAGTAGCTGGGATGTACATCTTTCAAAGCTGTTATACCAGAGAACACTAGATGTTTATTTTTCGATACAGTAGTTCTTTTGGCACAAGACTTACAAATAATCGAATTATACGTGCCCTTGACTTAATGGAGGTCCATTTGTCTTTGATGTTTTTGGTAAGGCTTTGCTGTGTTATGTCGGTTATACCCTTGTCTATTGTTCAGTTTATTTATTGTAAAATAATGATCATTATGTCTTTATCTCTCTTTTCTACTAGGAGAGATTTTCTTCATTATTTGTTCACTAGCATTTGTAAAATGATTTATGTAAAAAAAAAATACTATAGTTTGTTCAGTTTATTTGTATTAAAATAATGATTATATTTCTATATATTTCTAATCTACAACGAATTATCTTCAGCCTTATTTGTATTCTACTATTTATAAAATGATATCCTAATGAACCGCACAAGTCGCCACCGCGCACCGCGCATCCTATGAAAGCTGATTCTCACATATTAATCTAGGAAGGTATTATGACAATGAGGTTCTTTAAAAAGAAGGAGTGTCTTATTGACAAACAAGCACATAGTTTCTTCTAATGATATTTCCCATGGCACTAAATTAAATTAATGAAATGGAAAGTATCATCGGAATAACTTAAATTCAAAATAAGTCTAAAGCTCTATCTAGAACAATATAAATTTAGGAATATATTTCAAAGTAGTTATTGATTACGGATCATTAGCATAGTCTCTCTCGACTAGGGACAAACAATTTTTTTAAAGCATAATTGGGTCACAAATTACTGGAATTCTTGTGAGTGGGTTCACGTCGGTAGTGCACTGGGTGGGGTTCGAACCCGCAACCACTTGATCGCAAGCCCGTCGCTTTAGCCCTTACGCTACTGCCGCTAAAATTGTGACTGCAATACCTATAGCCTTAAAATAATTGTTATAAAACCACAAAACGGTAGCATTCCTGCAGGACCGTTGTATTTGTCTAATAATGCATAGTAAAAGGAAAAGCAACAAAGCAAGTTTTATCAAATATTTTATAGCCTATGATATATTGCCCTGGCTATTTAGGATTCTGCGTGATAAAATTTCAGTAGAATCTATCCCGTCATATACTTTTATTAGAAACATGGACGTACGTGGACAAAAATTTAAAAAACTACGAATATTTTTAACCATTTTGCCCCTAATTGGAAGACCAAATTACATTATTGATAAATTTTGTACGGAGTCTTATGAAGACTTATATTTCCAAGAGCGAGCATCTCGTTACTAAGGGTTATTTTTATTTTCCTTGTTTCCCAATAAAATCTGTGTCACCCAATTTTACAGTTTGTTACTACTCTCTATACAACGTATGATTTGATATCTACGTGGTATTTGAGAGCTTTGACAGAACGACCGCATTTGGCAGAAACAGTGAAGATACAATCGTCACATAATATTATATGATGTTAAGAGACTGCAGATCGGTACAATAACCCTTCTACGTTGTTTTTAATATCCTACTATGCCATTCAAATATAATTACTAACATAAGCTCTCTATAAAGTAAATGATCTGTATAATTTTAATTGTACTCTAGATTTGACTATTGTATTGTATTCAACATTTCTGTTAGCTTCCGACCCAAAAAAGAGGAGTATTATAAGTTAAGGCAGCCATTACACGGTAGGTTTGGCTGTCAGTTTTTCCACGATCAAAACGGTGATTGACGAATAACCTATCGTCTAATGTAGTAATTGACGGTTGCATGAAGAGATTTTGATGTCGATATTATTTCATCAATCATCGAACGTCTGCATGAGCGTCTCATGGACGCCTTAAATATCTGTCTATGTCTGTGCATAGTAGCTCTTAAAGGGATATACCGATTTTGATTCAGTTTTTTGCAACGATGTTCCTTATCGCACGTAACACTTCAGGCGCTCGGCGCATGAGGCGCTACATGTAAAAAAGTTTTATTTAAGCCATCTGTGAATTCTGCGCGATACTACTGTAATTTGATATTGGCTGTTTACTAATTATCCATATATTAGTTTGGGCAACTTTTACAGGTGGCGCGATTATAATTGCGAATTTTTACAATATTCACTATATTTTGGTATAATTTATTCAATCAATTAAATATATTTATATTTAACGAAAAGAACTTCGTTTTAACCGGGTGTGCCAAAGATACCTCAAGCATTTTTTTGTTTGAAAGGCCAATTGATTGAAAAGCGCAAGTGTTCTTAGCTATAATTCAAGGAAACCTGTTCAACTGATTGAAGATCATCAGATCTTTTCTAATGTGAGTGACTCCTAATAGTCTTTCGGATTTTAAATTTAGTATCCTCTGACTTCAATAACATTTAAAACATGGTAACCTTGATGAAGCATCATCTAGAATGTGCAGGATTACCAACTTCTTAGTAACTTATAGCAGAGGGTAGGTAGATATACTGTTTGAATTCATGTGAATAGTTTCAATGATTATGTTACCTAAAGATGTTTTCCTACTTTTTGTTTTATACTAGGGGGTATTTTTAATTTATACTTGTGTATGTATTAGTCTGAAGTCTGTTACTCTACCTATGAAATAAAATAAAAATTTATTGGTAAAAATAACTAAAACTTGAATTTTAATGATAGACAAAAATTTTTTTTATCACCAACGTTCAATAACAATACAACGATACTGAATCCCGAAGCGCTTATTTATAGCAAAACTAGTTGATTCATCCCATCGGCTTTAATGTTAATGCCAAAGTACGCTCAACATTGAATTTCGCGTTTCAGCGTGGGCTTATCCGGTTCTGAAAAGTAAACTAAATTTCAACGTTACCTACGTTTGTACAACGTAGATTATTGAATACGCTGACGATAGCCTGATTTATGATGTGTGATAATACGCTGAACAAATAAGTAGAAGGTAGGGGTATAGCAGATGTTTGCTCATATTTGAGGTTCTGAATGGGGTCGGGGTTTTTTTTTTTAAATATCTTGGAATCACTGTTACCATAGTGCTGAATTATTCAGCTTGTGAAAATGGTCGCCAACGCTCAATAGCGGAAATAGGATTGGTAACGCATAAAATAATGATATGATAGGTGTTCTACATGTTGATTATTTACCTAAAACAACCTTATCATTATCACTGTTGTTATCCTAACTGATATTACAAACGCGAATGTGTGTTCTTAATTACTCAATCTTCACGAAATTTGCATACGACTTATCAGGAATACAGAAAAAGAAAAATGAAAGAACACAGGTAACTTTAATCCATAAAAATAATTCTGATCCAGAGGGAAAGAAAAAAATAACTTGTATAAATAGTCGTACGGCCAAACAACATGGACTACTGTAATGCTTCCTGTGTTGATTGACAACCTGAATTGATTGACTATTGTCAATCAATTCAGGTATTCCAATATTAACGCAAATAGTATTTAATTATATAACGTTACTATTATACATTATTCTATTATTATAACAGTAAATATTATGCCTATTGATGGTATTGTTGTATAATAAATGTGAACCTTACGTGTAATCAATCATAAAATTGTTTATGGTATTTCCACAATTTTATTTACTATGAACGTGCATATTGCGATTAAATGTTATCAACATTATTTATTATTGGTGACGACAGTGTAAATTGTTTTTCGTGTTTGTTTCGGGATTTGGGAGCTGATTTACGAAGGGATGGTTTAACCGTAAAGGCGTAAGTAATGGGTAGGATATTATGGAACGCGATGGGGTAAACAGAGGTTGTGGTTAGTATTGATTAGATGCAACCATAAACGGCGTGTACCAAGTAGGCAACATTTAAAATTTCACCATTTCGTCGCGTCTTTATTGACGCCGCCTTTGACGTTTGAGGTCAGAATCATTTAAGGAGTAAAAAATATCATTAAATTAATACGTGAAGAGAATTCTTTGTATCGCTTTTTAAGAAAATTTCGGGAACGTAGTATCAGTATTTAGAGTTTATATACAGTAGAAGTACAGAAAGCTTACATTTTTAAACAACATGTCTTACAACTATAAAAATTACGTGAAAACGGCCTAATGAAATTACATGCGTTCAGTATCTATATGTGATTATCTGTCATGGTAAGTAAGTCTACACAATAACAGCTCAAGTTTGACTGGCCAATGAAAAAAACATGGTCAAAATTCGACCATCAGGCGATCTCTAGTTTGAGTAATTCCGAGTACTAAGATATATGACGTAGTTATCAGATACTGCCTGACCTGTCAACTCTGATGACAGTTGCTAAGGAAGAATGTAAACTAGTATGATATGATTACTAAAAGACTTGCACAGTTCAGTTATAGGCATGTAAACGGTTATATAATAAATTCACAATACCAGATGTCTACGCTTGACACACTGGAGCTAAATAAAACCCAATATTTAACAAATTCTATATAATGAGAGAACTGTTTAAAATTAAGAGCGCTTCGCGGCGGTCGAATAGTGAGTTACAATTACAAATCTTTATGTTGAACAAGGGTGTAGCGACTTGTAGGATAGCAACACTTGTATTGCCATTTTATGTAGGCCTTTATATAAGCTTGAGCCGAAACACCAGAGAATTGATTAAATTCAGGAGACACTGAATTCAGCTACATAAATCAGCTCATTATTATCTACCTCATATCATCTACATAAATCAAAGGTGTGCTCTCAATGTATTGTTACCATAAGGCCATAAAACTCCAGACCGAATATGTGATCAGTGTAATCTGTTAAAATATATCATACATCCATACACAAATGGGTAAAGACAAAATAGTTTTATTCCTTTGTTTTGTTCCTCGTTTTGTTCCTTTCATTTAGCTTGCCCTGTTTATTTTTTGGGTCAAATTTAGACATTGAAAATCCCTTTCTGTTGACCGATTGATCTGGAATTTGGTACACATCTTTAGTACTGGCATTATTATTATGTGTATTGAGCATCATTGTAAATCCAAGATGGCCGCCGCAAAAAAATCGGATTACGTATTCTTTTAAAACCCCCTCAAAATGCATATCAAATGATAGGGCTTGAATACTATTAAAAAAATCAGTTTTTAAGTAAGAAACTAAAGCTTGAAAATAAAATAAATAAAAAAGAAATTTAATAATAAAATTGAAGTCGTGGGGCGTAGCATGCATTATATATTTACTCAGATTAAGCTACGCCCCACGATTTTGTTTCTGATTTATTGTTTAGTTTTAAACACAATATCTGCATCATTACTGTTTCTTTACAATAAAAACGTTTACTTTTTTTAAGATTTATAATAAATAAAAATAATTTCATCTTCTCGTCTACTTCGAACTCCTTCTCATAGTTCAGCTCGCTATGACAACTCTTTTACTGTTTCTGCGGTACGGTTGTGGAATTCCCTTCCCCATTCAATACGCGACATTTTTAAGAGGAGAATTAAGGATTCTTTTTTTCTCAGCAATAATCAGACTGATATTAGGTTATATGTATGTATGTATAATATGTTATATTTATATGTGTAAGTATATGTATTGATATTATAGTTCTAGTATACATGTAGGTATACCTCTGTATTTAGTTACTTATGTATATTCTATATTTGTATCTCAATTATCTTTACGTACACACGACTTTGCCTCTTATTTATCTCAATATCTTCTTTTCACTCCGAAGGTTTGCTGGAAGAGAACTCAAGTATGGGTTAAGTTCGCCTTTGTACACAGCATTTTCCTTATGTATAATTGTAATTATTTTGTGTACAATAAAGAATAATAATAATAAAAATATGTTCACAAAAAAATATACGTTAACGTCATCATTTTTAAGCGGAAGTTTCGATAGACAATAAAAATACTTATGTCAAACCATCGGTTTCGCTGTTATTTACTATATTTGCACAGATTATTATTTAATATATTATCGTAGGAAGTCTAGGATACCACAGTCTCACAGAAAACCGTCAGTAAAGCAATTCTTGCATTGCTTTTCGCCGCGTGAGTGAGGTTACCTGAGGCTCTAACCCTTCCCTCTCCCCCCTCTCTCCCCCGCTCCGCCTCTTCCCGTTCTCCCACCTTAAAGGCCGGCAACGCACTTGTGACTCTTGAGTTGCAGGTGCCCATGGGCGGCGGTGGTCATTTACCATCAGGTGACCGTCTGACGGAAGGTAGGACGCCCCCCAGCCAGATGGACCGACGACCTGAGGAAGGTAGCTGGAGGGACTGGATGCGGAAGGCGGAGGACCGGGTACTATGGCGCACATTGGGAGAGGCCTATGTCCAGCAGTGGACTAGAATAGGCTAATTGATTGATTGACCCGTCTGCTCGTTTGCCCCCTTTACCATAAAAAAACAAAGCCTAAAATAAGCAGATTCAATAGAATCAATAAATATATTCAAGTGGAAAACTCATCCTTTTCCATTATCCAATAACGATGGAACATAAAAAAGTTCTATAAACCATTCCTCTTGTAGCTGTAACAAGAAACTAAAATCATTCGCTGGTTATACGACCAATATGTTCGCAGTAGTTATATATTTTATTCCGTCTTTAAATGACACCAATATAGATGGTAAAAAGCTCTTGTGGAGTTAGAAATTCTAGATGTGATATTCTAGGCTTTCAGGGAAATTGAAAGCTTTTTAGAATAAGAAACAAAAATAAACGGCTTATGACCCACCGTACTACCAAACGACACTACCAATGAATACAATTGGTTTTAAATAAAATTTATTTTTCATATACATATATACATCGTTGGAAACGATGGGAAACTATCAAAATATAAACTGGTATAAAATACTCAACAGGAAACAATATCCTTTGTCCTTGCACTCACTATAACGTTTACTAATCAATATATTGATTACACAAACACAAATACTTAACAAAAACTGAAAGAAAATCTGTCCAAGTTTGTAATAGTAGTAGTTGTACCTACTTTAATTTTAAGTACAATAAGGATCGTTGATGGTTTATCAATTATATCATACTAGCAGCGCCACGCGGTTTCACCCGCGTAAGTCCCAATCCCGTAGGAATATCGGGATAAAAAGTAGCCTATGCGTTAATCCAGGTCTTCAGCTATCTACATACCAAGTTTCATCACAATCTGTTCGGTGGTTTTTGCGTGAAAGAGTAGCAAACATCCATCCATCCATCCCTCCATCCATCCATCCATCCAAACTTTCACATTTATAATATTAGTGGGATTACTAGCCTTCCCCGCAGTTTTACCTGCAATTATGGTCACTACTCCGCTCTTATTGGTCGTAGCGTAATGTTATATACCATAAAGCCTTCCTCGATAAATGGGCTATCCAACACTAAATTAATTTTTCAATTCCATTTAGTAGTTCCTGAGATTAGCGCGTTCAAACAAACAAACAAACTCTTGAGCTTTATAATATTAGTATAGATTCTTCTGGTATGAATCAGCTTTTTCTTAACATTTATTTTCAATCAGGTAATATGATCACAAAAGTAAATCAGCTTGCGTAAAATACTGCAAGTAAAAGTTTTGTGAGGCTACTACTTTTGTTCCATACGTCTTTATACAATAACATACGGGCTCTTCCAGGGGTACATTAGCAATATTAACAGCCGTAAATCGCAGCTGGCACTGGATCGATGGCACTCTTATGATACATAGTTTCCTGCATCGGCCTCACTCGCGATAAAAGCTTGATTTGTGATCTACAACTTGTGCTCCATTGATTCCGTACAGCATACAGTAACTTTGTATTCAAGTATCGAGAGTTTATATCTGTCTTGTTATTGTAATGATCGTAGATATCAGTTTGTAGAGTAACTTGATAGAAAAGAGATTAATATCGATTTTCTGACTATATTACATAACGTGCTTTAAAATTATCAATAAATTAAAAAAGCCAAAAATTGATTTACAATCCTTGACGATATCGCGAATAATAAGGTGACTGAAAAATAAAATTATTTGAATAGAAAATCTTGTTTTTGAAGTCGTTTGAATGAGATGTTTTTTAAATACATATAGTCCGATAAATATGTAGTCTGGGAGAGACATTATAAGCATGGCGATTAAGAAATAATTCGGTGACAGGTGGCTTTAAAATCCATGATAACTTTTACTAATTAATTTTTTTTACTGTATTTTACTGTAATAAATCGTAGGAATCCTGTAGCGTTAGCGAGTAGAGTAGTAGCGTAGAGTTAGCGAACGACAAATTGAGTTGTACACTACTGCCAAGAACCCACTTCAAACACAAGCATTAAGCTTAGAAGGAGGGGCTACCAAGAAAACTAGTAATGTGTAACCCATGTCACGTGTTTAGTAGTCTTTAAATAAAATAAAACATCTACAGTATGAATATCAAGGGAATTTTGAACTTAGATTTATTTGCTTGTAATTATGAACAAGTTGAAGAAAATGGCTCATTTAGCGCGACATCCATTACATAAGCGTCTGTAGCAGAACCAATTATAGCGAGCTAATGAGTCGAGAGAATCGTTTATTGGTTGACACATTGGTGGTCTGCAAAAGTCATAAAGTAAGCTTTGATTAAGAATAGATATTAGAGAATATACAAAGGTACCTATTATAGTAGTACCAACTATACCATCTGAGGCCCGTGGCTAATTCCTCGGAAGGGGCACAAGTTCACTCTTGGTGCCTCGTATGCTTAGGGCCTTGGGGTCGGAGCCGGGCCCCCCTAGCCCCCACTCTGCCACCATATTGTTATGCCATTGAGTAGTAGTTACTTCATCCTTCAAGTTAAAATTACCGTTTTATGGTCCTTATAGATAGACAAGTTTCTCTTAGTGCACCACACATTTCCTCCAAACATTTTTTTAGTTAAGCATCGCTTAAAGTCATATAAAATAATTATTACATAATAATATTTTCATTTAGAAAATTAATTTAAAAAACTTTAACGAAAAATTAAACAGACGAAGAAGAAAGGAACTGAAAAGCGAAGAATAAACCTGTTAGCCAAACTATACTCCTTCACTAATGTAAATGCCTAAATAATTTTGAGTCGGCGCCAAACAAACAAACAAAAACCTGACTTGCCTGTTTGACTGGCCTGTTGGTCTAGTGGTTAGTGACCCTGACCGCCAAGCTTATAGGTCATGGGTTCGATTCCCACCTATGTCTGGGTGTTCTTTGTGTCCGTTGTTTCTATGTTTGTAAAGTCCCCCGCGACACAGGAGTAATTCCTAATGCGGGGGTTGTCTTTTAAAAAAAAAAAAAGACAAAAAATAATTGAAAACTCTTTGGGAAATAGATGCATCGTGTCGCGTCGCTGCTGCCATCACTTCAATTTACGTACTGATTAATTTCCTTATTTCTATGTACGGCGATGTCCATATTATGTGGTAGTATACTCAAATAGATATGCTAGACGTAACATGTAAATTGTATATTTTCAGTGTTTTTAGTTAAGCAAAAGACGAACTAAATTACTTACTAATGTGCACCACAAGTTACCTATTACTGTATAATATAGTCCATCCAAAGGTTGTCTGTAAGAGATCGCAGACTGAGATAAAACCGCCTATTGTACATCTGTATATTATTTTTATTGTTGTGCGATAAAGAGAATGTTATGTATCTTCATATGAGAGTTACAACATTTACGTATGGGTCGTATATTAACTGTAAAATACATACAAATATAGTTGTAAGTGTATGAAGGATAATATTGGTACGATGGTGGCAAATTTATTGGTACGATGGGCCAACGATTTTGACCTGTTTATTAAATTCATGCTAAGAGGTCGCTTTAAGTGATGAGCCCTTTTTATCGATGCTACACATTTCGTGACTTATATTCTCTGTACAACCCTAGTTTACGAACAAACCATTTGTGTATATAAGATATTTATTATGTCTGTTTTAGGTTATGTAAATACTTACAGTAATTACATCCATAGAATAATTGAATTACATTTTATTTATATAACATTTTTATGACATGCTTAATATTTTGGGTCAAGTTTTGGGGTCGGTTCACGTTACACACGGTTGAACCCGGTGTAGCTCCTAGGCCGGGTTCAGGCACGTAACGTGAATCCCAACAGTATTAGTAACACCGGCAACTTTAAAGTTTTCAAATTGTAGACAGACAAAGATATTATCAAATAATCTTAGTTATATAATTCGAGACTCTGACTATGTGAGTACTTATGTATACTTAATTATGTATTTATACGGGAATTAACGCGATTACGAAATAGGTATTACATACCTCTGAATTGCCTGACGTTTCGACCAGGTTGCACTGGCCGAGGTCACAGGCTGCCTGGCTCAGTGCTGCACGCTCTCCGTCGCCGCATCGTCGTGATCGTGAGGTAGAAGGTTCTTCATCCACCCGCACATTTTCAACATTTTTGTTTTGCCATGTACCGTCACATACTAACAGTGTTCCTATTTTGTAAGCAAACTGATGTGTCCTTATTTTGGTGTTTATTCGACTGCGTATAAAAGCGAGGTGGCATGTTTTTTATCACTGTAGATAATTTGAAACCATCTTCCCGATTAAAAGTTTTGTATTTTTTAATTTCAATAACTTCACGTACAACTCTTGAGTAAAAGTAACATTCCGTGGAGAGGACTTGTGTACGGTGAAACTCAATACAATGACTGGTGCGCGCTTCAAGTGCATGTTCTGCAATCGCTAATTTGCTAATCTGTCGGTTTTCCACAGCAGCGATATGTTCTTTGACCCTTTCAGCAATAGTCCGCTTTGTTTGGCCTATGTATTAACTACCGCAGCTGCAATTTATTTTGTAGACACTTGGAGTTTGTAACGGCAAGATATCCTTCGGTGTGCCCACGTTGTTTTGAACCCTTATACCTAGTGTGTACTCTGTCGGAATGGAGTATTTCTTTAACAGGGAGCCGACCTTATCCGTTACTTCTTTGACATATGGCATGTAGCCTGGTTGTCTGTTCACCTCCGGATGTTTGCGTCTCATTGTCGGTTACTTCCGTCTTCCATCCACCTGATACCCGTTACTTTGGGTACCTCTTGAACATGATCCAACTCTCGCTCTAAATGTTCAGGGTCTCAAAGATCTTATGCTCTGTTCTTGAGTGAAGTCATAACGTATGAGTAGGCTTGCGGTATACACAGTACGACAAGGACCCGTTTGATCTCGCGCTGATTACTTTGACATCTAAAAATGACAACGACCTATCATGTTTTAACCGAATGAAAAAGCGTTTAAAATGTAATGGAGAATACTTCGAAAAACAGTAAATATATTACTTTACATATACATTGTTTTATTAATGAGTTACGCGAAACTTTCAGTGTACCCCACGTATTATACAGTTTTTTTAGGGTCCCATACCTCGAAAGGAAAAAACGGACCCCTTATAGGATCACTTTGTTGTCCATCCGTTCTTGGGTCTGTCTGTCTTTCAAGACCCTTTTTCTCAGGAACGCGTGGAGGTATGGAGCTGGAATTTATAACAAATACTCAAGTCTACTGTCCCTTGAAGCTGTGAAAAAATCAAACTTCTAAGCCAATGCAATCAAAAGATACAGCCGTTTATGCCACAAATTTCCGCAAATTTTCGACACTCGCAAGGGAATCAAAACCTACAGGGTACTTCCCATGAACTCAGAATCTTGAAATTTGGTGCGAAGCAACGTCTTATAGCACAGATAAAGGAAAAATTGCGAAAACCGTATATTTTTAGTTAAATCATTTAATAAAAATATTTTACGGAACCCTCGGTGCGCGAGTCCGACTCGCACTTGGCCGGGCTTTTTTTTTTTGTGTAAGTATAAACAAAAAGCTTACTTAAATACTTTAAAGCAAGTCTCTTAAGCGACTACCTCTATGTGCAACGAAGCTGTACTGGTTAATTGCTGGATAGAAACGTAACCGACAATCCTGAATCAAAAAGCCATATGTCTGTGTCTACGTAAGCAAATGTATGAGCTAAGGATAAAAGCCGATAAATTATGTAGACGAGAAAGATCTTTGACCTTAAATATACATACACCCTTGTGCTTCTATTAAATCTAGTAAAAGATACGTCTTTTTAATGCTAGAGCATTAAACTAAAATCCCTCGTCGGTACTGAACATAAATTCATAATGGACAATAATAAAGTGTTACTTTACAATTTATTACTACAATATAATTTTATAAGGCATTAATGCAATACGAACTGTTATTAAAAACCCCTAGGCTGCAACAGACAAAGGCTATAAATATTGAGAGCCTTCTCTAAGGAAATAGTTTTATGTGACTGGAAATTAAATGATTGTGGTAAAAAGCTGGGTACCTTTAAATAACGGTGTTTTAAGTGTTTAAAGGCACCAGTAACACATTTATACCTAGCAGGCCGCGTGTTTCTATGAAAAAAAAAGTAATAAATTTCGTCTAGGCTAAAACACTCCCTTTAACGATTTC
Organism: Euplagia quadripunctaria; assembly: GCA_963859945.1. Classification (NCBI taxonomy): domain Eukaryota; kingdom Metazoa; phylum Arthropoda; class Insecta; order Lepidoptera; family Erebidae; genus Euplagia; species Euplagia quadripunctaria. The sequence goes on from OY982567.1 coordinate 20,952,961, forward strand.
AAAATGGCTTCCATCATTTTGGAAAAGAGCTGATACTCTTACACTGCTGGACCGATATTAACCAAACATAGCTAACAACCACCGCAAGAAAACTGGCTTTCAAATGAAAAAAATCGAAGTCCGTCCATCTGTTTGAGAGCTATGATACCACAGACAGACACACACACACAGAGACATCGACGTCAAACATATAACACCCTTCTTTTTGCGTCAGGGGTTAAAAATCAGTAACCACATATCCCAAAGTGCCCAGTTGAAAGGCAAAGGGCTTGCCCCCTACGTCAGTGGGACAAATTGTAGTTGGCAAAATGTGGGTGCTTAATATTTGAGTGTATGTATGAATTAATAATGAAATAGTGTCTGGTGACGTAGGTTTAAAAAAAGCGAGGGGTCTTTGGAACAGCCGGTTGCAATGAAGTTCCTTTCACTATATATAAATGGCTATTTAATTGATTGGATAAATTGTATAAAATAGAGTAAACTAGCAGCGCCCCGCGGTTTCACCGTAAGTCTCGATCCCGTGGGAATATTGGGATAAAAAGTAGCCTATATGTTAATCCAGGTCTCCAGCTACCCACATACCAAGTTTCATCGCAATCGGTTCAGTAGTTTTGGGGTGAAAGAGTAACAAACATCCATACATACATACATCCATACATCCTCACAAACTTTCACGTATATAATATTAGTAGGATTAGTAGGATATTGTCAAAACTCAAAATTAAAATTGCGCCATCTGTGAAAGTTGGACTAACATATGGATAATTAGTATACAACCAACATTAAAGCACAGTAGTATCGCGGAGAATCCAAAGATGGCGTAAATAAAATAAATCAGCATTTTTCGTTGCGCTAACACTTTTTCCATCTATCCCCCATTCGCCAAGTGTCTGAAGTGCGATAAGAACTTTATTCCAAAAAGAATGGAAATTTCTGTCTAGCACTTAACAAGAAAAAACATTTCTGTTACAGCATTTGCTTAATTACCATAAGCAAAGGCGAGACTATTTTACATCTATGTTATTTGCAGGGATAATGTTATTACTTTAAGAGGATACCCACTATGGTAATACTTTCATATAAAAGAAACTAATAAAATGACTTATTACGGCGCCCACAAAGACTCAGTCACAATTCCACCCATTGAAATAAAATTCAAAGCAAGAATAAAAAAAAAACCTATAGGACAACTTGACTTCAGCTGTGAATCGAGTACGGGCACAAAGAACTTCCAAGTTCCATTGTTACTTAGTGAAGCATGTTTTTTATCTTGAATATTTACTAAGGATAATGAAAGTCTCTGTAAACTGTATATTTCTTTCTGAGTTCCAAACATTACGCTCCATTATCAATTTCTCGTTTCTTGGAATATTTTTATGTAGTTTCTTGAATGAAAAGCATTATTCAAAACGACTTCTACGAAATACTAAAGACAGCACTTACCAAAATGGGTGTAAAAATTCATATTTACCGCTTACTCTCGAAATAATTTTCTAGGGGCCGTTACGAAAGTCTTTTGATTGAAGTAATTTTTTGTTTCGCTGGATTAAAATTAGAAAAAACATCAATTTTATCCTGTAGGAATATTAAATTTATCAATGAACAATGGCGCAGAGTAATGCCCATTGTATGCCTCAAAGGGACAGAAACTTCTAATAGTCGTATATTTCATTTAGAATTAATCATGTAATGCAATAATTTATTAAAGACTTATATAAGAATATGGTTACATACGTTTGTATTTCGGGGGTGCCCGACTAGTTTCAGATCCGACGGGGGCCCTTTTTCAGAGAGTGAAGCGTCCTGCCGCGACGGTGTCAGGCGTCACAGTCAGTCAGTCACTAGCCAGTATATATATGTATACCAGTATATACAGGAATACCACTCACGAAAGTTTTAATTGTAACAATTCAAAAATTCTCATGATTTTTTAACTAGTAATATAACATTATATTTATCTAAACTAATATTATAAAGAGGAAAGATTTGTTTGTTTATTTGTTAGATTTAACTCAAAAACTACTGGACCGATTTTAAAAATTCTTTCACCGTTAGAAAGCTACATCTTCACCGAAGAGTAACATGGGCTATATTTATTTACATAAATAATTGGGGATCTCTACTATAACTTGAGTAATGTAACCCAAGGTGTACATTTTTTTGTCATAAAATGTCTCTCATCGCATGCGCTGCGAAAACGATTGATGATAGAACAAAACAATATGCCACAATATTAAAGAACATATCAATATCTATAAAAAAGTCCGCAATAGCATATGCCTATCTCCGACAGATAACTCACAATACCTGCTTTTACTATTAAAATTTTAGATTAAAAAGAATGTTTTTTTTGCGAAGCTCATTTAACCCATATGGTATTAATTTATATCCAAATAAATATGTTTGTTAGAACGAAAATTTAATATAGAATATTTGTTCCCTTAACTCTATATAGTTTAAACGAATATCTTAGAAGATATCGCAATATAAAAATAATTCCCGCGACAAAATAATTATTGCGACAGTCATTCGGTCCGGCCGTCGCGTCGCAATGTAGGGAGGTACGTGGGGATTCTGGCCTTCGGGAAATTCAAATTCAAATATTTATTGCACCGTAATGTTTACAAGTACAAGGTCTTATTGTATATTTAACAGTAAGATATACCTGTAGTAATCCTTACTTTAATATAATTTAAACTAATCACTACATATTATAAAACAAAGTCTCCCACCGCGTCTGTCTGTCTGTTCGCGATAAACTGAAAAAGTACTAAACGGATTTTCATGCAGTTTCCACTAATAGATAGAGTGATTCATGAGGAAGGTTTAGGTATATAATTTGTACCCGTGCGAAGCCGGGGCGGGTTGCTACTACAATATATTATTATAATATTTCATTTTACATCAGTCTATTTGACATGACTAGTTGACATTCAGTCAAACAAAGTCTTATAGAATTACGAAAATTTCATTAAAAGTAAATATGTATTTCGGTACTAATAAAAATCAAATTATTTTCAAAAGAAAATTTAAAATAGGCTGTATGACGTGATTAATTTTTTTTCTTTACTAACAATGTCACTTTGATTCACTGCTGTTTTACGTTTGCGAATCGAATTTTCTACGTAAGTATTGAGAATCTCTAGTTTGGACCTATAAATTCTACCTTATTCCTCCATCGCACTACTAGACGCAGACAGAAATTCCATACTTTCATTATCAACACACCTAAAAGTCAAACTAAAGCTTTGACAGCTCCTGTTCAAAAATCCAAAATCTGAAATGAACTGCGTCTATTTTTACAGCCAAATATAGACTTGGAACGTCCAAGAGTAGCGTAGAATAGGTTTCTTTTAGATAGGCGTATCCCATCTTCGTCCTCATCGCCACGCAACATAACATATAACATCACGCTACAACCAACAGTAGCGGAGAATCAATGAAAAATGTTGCTCTGCCTTGTGTTTTGATAATATTGAAATTTTAATGGATTTCCTTTTGATTCAGAGGAAGGTAAACGTTGACCGCAAACACTCATAGCATCAGTTCTTTCACTCATGCGATGCTAAGATGGTAGTGTTGATCCTCCAGATGCCTCTCCAATTAAACAATACGTATGTTGTAACCTATTGTCTATAAATAGTAAAAAACGAATCTACCTAATCTGTGATCGACTATTTTTCACAACGCGCAGTAAAGTTAAAGATTGAAAACTTACACAAAACTAGCTAGTCGGCCACGCGTTGCTGTGGCTAAGTAATTTGCAATAAAAAAATATTGTGACTATAAATTGGGATTAAAACTACCTATCCAATCTCTCAAATTGGATCAAACTGCATACAGTGTATAAAATTTCTTTTCTTTTTAATATATTATAAGGGGCAAACGAGCAGACGGGTCACCTAATTTCATTAAAATTGTTACATTACTTAAGGAGTTCATCGCGAACAAACAACGTGGCACAAAATTTTCATTTAAATAGATGTAAGTAAATAATGCGAAAGTTATTTTTTTTTTACTAATCAATTATGTGATACCAAAAAGCTGGTGTGGTGATGGAGCCAGAAAGGGGATAGTTAAGATCTTCAACGGATATTTGGAATATTGGGCACTTTTGCTTTGTTTAAAAGAGACCAACATATTACGGTCGGTGACAATGATCAGACTATGAAACAGGAAGTGGACATTGGCACTTTATTGACACCAACTTAGTAAAGCCCCTCACATTTTGTATATTTTAACAAGTGTTACAATAAAAGTATTTTTTTTCTCATTAATTTTTTTTTTATATACTTTTTGTTTTAATTAAGGTATGTTTTCTTAGTTTTACAAGTGACTTATGCACTTATAAAAAATAGTTACGTGATACAAGCAATAAACCTTACTTAGATTGTGGCAAAATTTCGATTAAACTAAAATAAATATTTTATGCTGCTGTTATTTACATCGGATGTTAGCCCCTGGATATATAGATTAACGACTAATGCGGCAAAGAGTTATTTGATGAATGCAGGGCAACAATATTTCTTGTTTTTAAAAAGGGTTAATATAGCTAATATATGACGACGATACGATAAAATATATCATGTGCATCATCCATCCATCAAATATTTAATGCGCATTAGAGCAAAAGTAATACCTATGAACAGTTATTTCGATCAGTTTAATATTAACTCTCCTTTAATCACAACAGTATTATATAATCTACAAAACACAAGGAAACAGCGATTCGCTTCATGAATTTTTCGTCTCGTTTATTCCCGTCTTCTAAGATCCAGTTGGACTTATTCGTTAAGACTTAATCTGTAGATAGCAGACTGTTTCACCTAGATATAAATCTGGTTTAACGATGCGCTTTCTAACAAACTGGGGATTAAAGCCGTTGGATATACAAAGGTAGAAAATAGTTTTGTTCCAATATTTTGTTGATATAAAAATTTGCGTAGTTGTAGATAATATTTTGATTTGTGTTTAAAAAAACTAGTTTTATTTTTGCTAATGAGTAGAGTCATCAGAGTTCTATGAGCTATAGACCTTCCATAGGTATGAGGTTGGCAAAGCATAAGTGATATCTACCGCGTGTGTTATGATATAAAAATCTAGTGATTGTTTGAAAAACTGGTTCTAAAAAAATAACAAAAGTTCAGACCACAGAGTTCAGGCCACGTTCAGGCCACGGAAAAGCCGTCCGCGCCATCTGCGAAATCTTATATACGAGATATAGTAGACGAATCATAACTGTGTATGTAAGTTAAAATTACCCGTTGATAGAAAGAGAAAAGACAAATGTATGGAATATGTACATATCTCTCTTCAATGACCTATGCTAATTATATAATCATATCCTACCCCTCTCGAGAGGTGTATTTTCTGCATAATATTTTAAATAATAAAGGTTAGCCAAAGAAGCACGGAAGCTAGTGGTTTTATTTTTCTTAATTTGAAATTTCCACAAACTGTAAAGCGGCTTATGTTCAGAAGAATTAAGTATTGGTTAGAAACAAAGCCAAATTAACCTTGGCTTATCAAACGGTAACTCATTTGGCTTTTGTCCAAAGTTTTCGTAACGGTTCCACCATAGAAGCGCAGTCTTAGCAATAAGTAACACGTTCTTGGCAACTCCACGAATTAATAAAGGCTATTGGAGCTGTTTCATTTGTTAATTTGTTAAGATGTTCTCTGAAATTAATTATTTTGATTGTTATGCTTGTAAATAAATAATAAATTATAATTGTAACTTGAAGATGAGAACAACTAATTGATTAATTATGTAAATGAAATCCAAGTGATGAAAACTAATAAACAATATTAATTAATGTTTATCCGATCATCTTAAAAGACGGACGGATATAAGCAATTTTCGTTCGTTTCTAACACACCACCCCACTGAAAACCCCGGTGGGACAACGGCCTGAGGGGGCTTTCACAGGCACACAAAAAAGGGGTTTTGGAACACGGTTAAACATATTTAGAAAAGTTTTATAAATACACGAGCCGTTCAGAGTTACCGTACGGTCAGTGCTAGACTCCTAAAGGTCGTCGCGTAGTGTTACAGCCCGTAACCTTCCTCAATGTATATTCTATCCGATACAAAAGTATTTTTTTCAAATTTGACTGATAATTCTAGAGACTAGCTCGAGAGCCGGCTCGACCGGAGTGATAGCACGGCCTCACAGAAAACGGGCTTCGTTGTGTTTCGAGGAGTGAGTTAGGTCACTGGAGGCCCTAAACTCCCTACCCCTTTCCTCTACTCTCACTTTAAAGGCCGGCAACTCACTTGTGACTCTTGAGTTACAGGTGTCCATGGGCAGCGGTAGTTACTTACCATCAGGTGATCCGTCTACAAAAACGTGTAAACGGTCCACTATCCCATAAAAAAAAGACTAGCGCTTTGAAACAAGCAAACAATCAACTAAAAACATACAGACCAACGCAAATAGACATATGAATCGCACCCACGTCCCGAGCATTGAGCCGCATCGGCTGTATTTCAGTAAACGCCTTCCAGTTATAAAATTAGTGAGGACTTGGTTCTACTTCATTATCCTTTACTGCATCGTTTAATACACCACTTACATAAAGCCATCCACACGCTATGAAAACAAATTTAGTTTATAACTACTTAACAGGTAGTTGACACAAAAATTATGAGAGGCAAACATGTTACAAGCGAGGTCACTTCAATTACAGCTAATTTAATAGCGCTCGTAATAATAAATGCTGTTAAACAATTTCATTTTTTTACTAGCTGTTACCCGCAATTTCATCCGCTTTTATGGCCACTACTTTGCTCCTAAGGTTGGTAGCGTGATGTTACATAGTCTATAACTAGGGCTGCCATCCGTTTGGGTTTCCCCGGATTTGTCCTAGTTTAGAGGGCGTCCGAGGAGTATCCAGGCCGGGTTTTCAAAAAGTGTCCGGGTAAAACCCGGTCACTCTGTGCCAGGGGAAAATTATAATTGTTGGATGAATCGTTAACAAGCTAAAAATGTAAATGAAACCGGCGTTTTTTTTAAGGTGTCCGGGAAAGAATCTCGATTTCACCCTTGTGTCCGGGATTTTTGAAGTTTTTGTCCGATATCGGCTATTTAAGTGATCGTAGGCCTATCTATAACATTCCTCGAGGAATACTCTATGCAATACTAAAAAAAAATCCAATTCAACTGGTACCAACAATCAAACGAAAAATCTTTAGCCTTTTATATTAGTATTGATTGTACCTATACCTATCTTGTAGTTTGTGTATTCTTATTATTATTATTGTTTAAGTGCTAAGTGCCACCTCGACCATTTCTGGTCTTTTGTAGCGCACTTTTTACTTTACAGCTCACTGCTCAGACTTATGGCTTCGAGAAACCTCCAGATCCTTTCAGCAGTGACTGTTTGTATTTCCTGCGGTTGCATGATGTGCAACCCTAGGTTAATACTTCGATGCCGCATTAGTGGGCCACAAGAGCATAGAAGATGCATTGCAGTTTCCTCTGCCTCTTGACAGAATCTGCATGTTGTGTTCTCGCCCAGTTTTAGGGTGAACATATGTTTGTTCAGTTTGCAGTGTCCGGTTAGGACTCTTGTAACTGCACAGATTTTGTATCTTTTGAGCTCTAAAAGTTCTTTGGATACTTTATTATCATAGCCCTTTATAAAGGCTTTAGAGTGTCTTAGACCAGTCGTGGTCTTCCATCTCTTAATAATTAAATGATGTGTATTGGGTGTTTATGATTGAATATGCTCGCTGTTTGCTGATGCCGCAGAATGGTTCTGGGCCATACTGTCGATTGGCTGCACCGGCTTTAGCGAGTTCATCGGCTTTTTCATTGCCATCGATTCCTGAATGGCCTGGTACCCATCTTAATGTAATTTCGTTTGATTGCCCCAGTGTGTTCAGGTTTTCCTTGCAATTTTGTATTAGCTTTGAGCTAGTCTCAAAATTGTATAGTGCCAATAGCGCCGCTTGGCTGTCTGAGTTAATGTAGATGTGTTGATTTTTTTACTCTTCTCTCAAGGTTGATCTCCACGCATCTATTTAATGCAAAGAGCTCAGCCTGAAAGAAAGAGGCCTCTGCTCCCAGATTGGCGCTTCATCTGAATTTTAGCCTCTCTCCGTAAATACCACGCCCTGATGTAGGCATCAGGGCCTTTTTTAGACCCATCGGTGTACCACTCGTGACTACCATTTTTGTTGGATTGGAGGCCTTCCAGTCATGTATCCCTCTGTGGTATGTCTACTGTGTACCTTCTCACGAAGTCAATCTCTGTTTGCAGGTCATCCGCTGCCATGTTTAGAGCTTTTATTACGAAAACCGACTCTTTTAGTGAGTTTAGAGTTCGTGATTGCCACTTTGGTTTCGTTTGTGTACATATTCTGTATATGCTTTTGCTAGCTTCTTTTTGCACATAGATGCTGAGCGGGGTCAGGCTTAGTAGTGCATTTAGAGCTTCCCCTGGCGTCGACGATAGCGCACCAGTGGCTATTAAACAAGCCGTACGTTGTAGGCTGTCTAATTTGCTTGAGGTAGTCGTTTGGCTTACTTTACGGCACCAGACGGCAGCTCCGTACGTTACGATTGGCCTTGCTATCGCCGTGTATAGCCATAGGGCAATCTTGGGCTGAAGTCCCCATCTGGCGCCAGTCATGCGACAGCTCATCCATAATGCCATTTTTGCTTTATGAACTATGTTTGTGATGTGTGAGTTCCAGGTTAACTTTTGATCCAGTGTGACCCCTAGGTACTTAACTTCACTAGAGAAAGAAAGGATTTTGCCGTTTGATTTTCGATTTGACAAACTTTCTAGCTTCCTTTTCTTTGTAAATGGAATTATCATAGTAGTTTGTGTAACATTGTTTTTACTCGGGACTTAATGGCGACAATATTTATAAGGTACAATACTGTGGTGACGAGACCTCCTGCGCTACATTCAACCTCCTTTTATTGGAACGAAAACTTCTTGACAAGGCACGGAGGTCTTGGTTGGTAGCACCAAACTCGAATTAAGAATAATCGTACTTTTAAGAAAAAATTAAAAGGAATTCAAACATAGGGAAAAGAAGAGTCTCCTGGCAGACCGCGTGATGTCTGCACTGTCTTCACAAGAAATGATGATTTTTTCAAGAATTTATGGAAATTGTTTATAAATGTTAAATGTGTTAAAAGCTTGATTCACGTTATATTGCATTAAGTACTTGCTAATGTTTTAATTGTACTCCTCTCGACAGCGACATCCCGATCTAGTGTACCTACGCACGTCGCCAATACATTTTTTGTGTCCAGTTCACCCGTAACTACGATCGAAACGTTAGGAAACCAACTGAGTTACACATCTAATTGTAATTGAAGAGCATGTTCTCCTATACATTCTAACTGAAAATGTAAGTTTGTACGCACAATATTGAGAGATTTACCATTTGGTATTTTAAAATTATTAACTTCTTATAGGTGTGAACAGTGAGTAAATATTAAAGACTTTTATTCTTTTTTCAAAATTTTAGACTCAGTAGTTTCATAGATATGAGGAAGGAATGGTCAATTTTCATATATTTTCTTAAATAACTTTGAAATGAATAATCTTAGTTATAAAATTAATATATTTGAGACTCTCATAACGACACCTTTCATTTGATATGTAACAAGGTACAGTTAGAAATTATTTGTTTTAATTTTCAAAAATGCCCTCATTTTCAAAATTCATTTATTTACGTTGCACATCTGTGTTTGGGTCACAGCAATTAAAATATATATTAAATTTCGTAGTACCAGTAAAGGTTGCCTGGAAGATTTTGCTTGTTGTGATAAGGCCGCCCATTGTACATTTTATGTTTAAGTTGTTTTTTTTTTATATGTATATTTATCATGTGTTTGGTGTACAATAAAGATAATCTATATATTCTACCATCTACCAGTAGATTCGGAGTAATTTAGCTGTGACGGAAGGACAGACAGACACACGAGTAATAATTTAAGAGTATTTTCATTCAGACGTACTAAACCCTAAAAACAGATCAGAACAGAACAGATTATGTATTTTTTTAAATTTTCTATACCCTGTGACGTATACAAGTACAAACGTCATCGCAACACTTTAATGAAAAGTGAAAGATACAGTACGTAAACGTACATTTTCATCTGTACTTTTTCTATCATAGTAGTCACGAAATAAGTACGCTACCCAAATATTTTCTAGGATATTCTTTTTCAAAACATTCCCTTGTTCCCGGGAATAAATTTGTATGAAACGAATTTACAAAGTCTATATCAGAACTGGAGCTTAAAAAAATCAACAGCAGACTTGCAAGGTAAAAAATCAACGGCAAGTTTTTTCAATTTCGCGGCGTGCAGTAATGAAACGGGGCGTTCAGTATTCGAAGTGCATTTTCATTTTGTTTCTTTATTTGCATAGATTGCTATGTCAAACGTCTAAAGTTTAAAATTCTTGTTATATTTAAAACGATAAAAAATGTAAAGCATTAAACAGCGTGTTTAATTTTTTTTTTTCTTTTTTTATCTTTTTATAAAAAGACAACACCCGCATTAGGAATTACTCCTGTGTCGCGGGGGACTTTACAAACATAGAAACAACGGACACAAAGAACACCCAGACTCAGGTGGAAAACGAAGCCTCGACCTATAAGTATAGCGGTCAGGGTCACTAACCACTAGACCAACAGGCCAGTCAGTTTTCAAGTAAGTGTTGATTTTTTATATGTAGTTTGTCTACGACTTAATGGATGAGACCCGAGATGCAGTGCGCAGTGTTCCGCGCGCACTCCTCAGGGGAGTAAGATCGATAGGTGATGGTTGCACCCGGTGACGGAAACCGCCTAAGGTGAGACGGGTCAATGCCTGTCGAGGGTTGCAGAAGAATGGAATGGCGATTCTCGCTCCCCCAATCACAGGCAAGTAGTAGTACAGACACCTTCACCCACTCAAGGGTGGAGGACATCCATGAGGATCTTCCACCCCGTCATAAAAAAGTAACCCCCAAACCCCACCTTTGTACGTGGGAGAGCCATGCTTCGGCACGTTTGGGCCAGCTCGACTCCGCTTGATACCACGGCCTCATAGAAAACCGGCAGTGAAGCAACGCTTGCATTGCCTTTCACCGCGTGAGTGAGGTTACCGGAGGCCCTAACCCTTCCCTCTCGCCTATTCCCGTCGTTCTCCTATCCGCCCTCTCCTCCCCTCTAATGCCCCTCTCCCCTCTTCCCACTCTTCCCCCTCTCCCCCTCTTCCCCCACCTTACAGGGCGGCAAGGCACTTGTGCCTTTTGAGTTACAGGTGCTCATGGGCAGCGGTAGTCATTTACCATAAGGTGACCCGTCTGCTCGTTTGCCCCTTATACCATAAAAAAAAACCTGCAGTAAACCCTCCTGAGGGAACATGTACTTTTGTTTATTATAAATTTATTATTGTTCATTTTTGTTAAAACGTTTTTAATTAAATTTACGAAACCTGACTTTTATTAAAGATATATATGCAGAAGAAATAAATCAACAAGTATACGTAATACACCACAAGATATGCAATGCAATGAATAATGAAAAATGTTAATATCATAACGTCTCGATGCCAGTAACTGCATTGTATCTATCCATCTTTCTTCTCATTATTTCCATTGTACTGTATCTTAAGTATCGTCAAAGAAATCTTCTGTCTCCAGCATTTCAAAGAAAACGACGTTCGAGAAATGCTGTGCGTTCTTTGTAATACTGTCGTAGCAGTTTGTGTATTGCGATAAAATTATATATATACTATTTACCATCTATGTATCGGTTATTTAGTATTTTTTTTTTTGTAAATATATACTATTCTATACTTCTATCTTGAGTGTTCTTTGTATAATGTGTAATATACAGCACTCTGCAATGTGTCCTTGAATATTCTGTGTAAGTATATATATCACTACATATTATAAAACACAGTCCCCCGCCGCGTCTGTCTGTCTGTTCGCGATAAACTGAAAAATTACTGAATGGATTTTCATACGGTTTTCACTAATAGAGAGAGTGATTCATGAGAAAGGTTTAAATGTATAATTTGTACGCGTGCGAAGCAGGGGTGGGTTGCTAGTCTAATATAAAAAATCTCGTGTCACGGTGTTTGTGGTCGAACTCCGCCGAAACGGCTCGACCGATTTTAATATTTTTTGTATATTTGGTAGGTATGAGAATAGGTCGTAAAGTATTTTTCCCCCTCATACCCCCATTTTTGCGACGCATGCCGGGTGTAGCTAGTTATATATATAAACTAGCAACCCGCCCCGGCTTCGCACGGGTACAAATTATATACCAAAACTTTCCTCATGAATCACTCTGTCTATTAGTGAAAACCGCATGAAAATCCGTTCAGTAGTTTTTCAGTTTATCGCGAACAGACAGACAGACAGACGCGGCGGGGGACTTTGTTTTATAATATGTAGTGATATGTTTATTTAAGTCGACTAACAACATTTGAACAAACGTACGTATACATGTGTATGTTAGAAACATTCTCACAACCACTGATATAAAATATGAAAATCACTAACTACAGTAACTACCACGTTGTTTGTACCACTATTCGCACTCAAGACAAAGTTCTTAACTTATTACTACCCATTTTATAACCCCACTATTCATTAATATTTATCAATCGACCAATAGCATTGCGTTACCGGTATAACCAGTCAAAATAATGTCTACTAACTTATTCTTATTAAATAGTGAACTGTGTTATCATCTATTATAGTTTGTCCCTAATTTTAATAAAATAAATAAGAGTTTTTGATGTGGCGACGACATGTATACAATACTTCCACTGTGCACGTGCGGTACGTTTATTTATCGCATGAAAATGTAGCTTTTTTGTATATTGTAAGACGGCCAAAGAGACCACATTACAACCCTTGAAACAAGCTCTTGGCACTAAAGCTACTGACAGCAGCGTTGCATAAGCAAAGCGTGATGCCGGCATACCGTAAGATTTTCAAGCTTGGATCTGAGTACCAGCTCCGTATACCTTTTCTCGTACTGCTCATACGTTTACATACCTTTATATTTAAAGTAAAATATATTTTTAAATTATAAATAAATTTAAAGCATTATCAATCCATAAATTTATTTTACGTTTTATTAAGTAAAAAATTAAATTAAAAGAAAAAAAGGTGTGTGTCAGCTCCGAAGCACGACTGGAGTTTACAATTTACTGGAGGTTCTCTCTCTCTCTCTCTCTCTCTCTCTCTCTCTCTCTCTCTCTCTCTTCTCTCTCTCTCTCTCTTGCTCGCTCTTTTTCTCTCTGTCTCTCCCTCTCATCATTTGTAGATGCTGTAAAATATATATTCTGATTCTGATCAAGTAACATAAACGTCGAGGATAACGAGTAAACTCCAATAAAGCACAAAAAGCACAACACTATCACTAAATACTCTTCATATTTTTTTCATACCGTGCGCCTTATATGAAAATCGAATCTTAAGGAGTAACTTCAAAAATACAAATGATGTACGAGTTTCTTCTAGACTCAATGTCTGCCTAATGTCAATTTAGGTCGCTGTGGATCGATCAGTATAACTCAGTGATCGGACCACGGGCAATGAACGGTAATTCCGCCTCTACCGCCATGTGTCATTTTATAAAATTGCTAATAAATTAAATTTCTTTTTTAACACGCTTTCATTAGCTTCACATGTTACTAACTATATAAACAAGTCTTGAAAGTCAAGATTAACCTACTCCTAATTGTCGTATCTAAATGAAACTTTGTATGTATATGTACTTTGAATTATCTATACTAATATTGTAAAGCTGAAGAGTTTGTTTGTTTAGTTGAACGCGCTAATCTCAGGAACTACTGGTTCGAATTGAAAAAATCTTATAGTGTTGAATAGCTTATTTATCGAGGAAGGCTATAGACTACATAATAATGTTGCAAAAACGAGGAAAATTTACAAACGCGGTCAGCTAGTAATTATAATAAATTAGCAGCGCCCCGCGGTTTCACACGCGTAAGTCCCGATGCCGTGGGAATATCGGGATAAAATGTAGCCTATACGTTAATCCAGGTCTCCAGCTATCTACATACCCAATTTCATCGCAACCGGTTCAGTGGTTTTTGCGTGAAGGAGTAACAAACATCCATCCATCCATCCATTCAAACTTTCACATTTATAATATTAGTGGGATTGTGAACTCCTAAAAACATCACACTACAATCAATAAGAGCAGAGCAGTGACCATAAAAGCAGGGGAAAATGCGAGGAGGACTGAAAGTAATAATCTTAAAGTTGGGCTTCGTAACGATGATCTGGTGATGAAGCCAGGAGGTGGATAGTGAAACTCTTCTTTACTTTTTAATTCGGTACGCTATCAAAGCCCATATTTTTTTAGTTTTACAAAATTATAATGATTGTAAAAAAAAGTCCAATGTCATAAAAAATTAATCAAAGCATTTCATTATCAGGGGTAGATTTTGTTTGCAGAATAATCTTCGTCCTCCATGAGCGCTGGTCTGGGGGTAACGGGTGAGGCTGTTACTCTAGCAGAAGCAGGCCTGAGACGGAGGCACGCCGTGTTCCACGCGCGCCTCTCTAAACCGGAAGGGGGCAAGGCCCTCCGCACGCAAGCGCGTGACTGTCTTTTGTTTAAGAGGCGGCCATGGCCTGCCGGGGTCCACGGGGACTTCTTTCCTAGGGTATACCCAAGTCCCTTGTAATAGACTCATTTGTGACGGAACACCGTCTGGGTTTAGTCGGACCACTTCACCGGCGGCCTTGGTGGGATGATGACCCCAGGGGGATTCCACACGATAAAAAAGGGGTAGATTATCTTCGCAAAGAGTAATAGTAATCTGCTATTCTATTTTGAATACTAGTCGTTGCATGGGATTTAAACACATTTAATACCGGTCACAGCTCAAGCGAACGAGAGCGAGCGAAGGATCATGAATAAAAACAACCAACAGGTGAGGACTTTACGTCCACACTTGTTCGTTTGTTTTCTTTTGACGAAGGCAAACTTGCTTTTGCTGTAACGTGCACACTTGTTTGTAGTATCTTGTTGTTTTAATTCGTGAACTTTATTTGTTAATTTGATATGTGTGAGACAGCATTTTTGTTCTAGAAAAGATAACAATTGAAATAAATAATGAGTGATACATATAGTTTAGAAAAAGGATAAAAGCTAGGCAATAAAGGTAGGTACTTAAGGAACAACCATGAAATAAAAACATTTCATGAAGCTGTTGACAATGAGAATATTGTATTGAAAAACTGGTTGAGGAGAGCTGACGATCGGACTTAGTGGCGTACATTAGGAGAAGCCTATGTCCAGCAGTTTACGATGAAAGGCGTATGATGATGATATTGTATTGGATATCTCAACAATATTATTTTCAGGTAATGGTTTCCTTATGATAAATAACCATAAAAAGCATTATTTTCATAAAAGTAGGTACTGTCTTTTAACATGTTTATACTACTAAATCTCAAGATCTGATAAATGTATTATAAAAGTAAAAAGACCAAGCAAGTGCTTACCATAGGAGCATAGAAATAAAACACTGGCGATGTCTTTATCCGGGATATTCCTCATTTCGTCGTCTCTTTCATATCGTTAACTTGAAACCGGTTAAGGGCACGCTCACACGTCCAATGATAAAATATTATTAAGTTTACATATAAAAAAACTGACACCTATACCTATTGACAAGCCTAATTTGAAGACATAAGACTTAACTTGGAAGGTGTATAGATACTTTAGTGGTCTTGTTTTTCTTTGTATGGATCTATCAGTTCACAAGGAGTCGTCGAGTAGCTTGGAGCGTAACCTACCCCATAAAAGTTGTATAACAATTAACACCAACCATCAGCCCAAAATATACATAGTTTCTCACTGATTTTATATCGACTTCGTGTAAAGCTCTGGAGACTGTAGGTACTGCAACTCTTTATAGGGTCTGTACCATATTATATTCATTTTCAAGAAATTAAAATTTTTGGGTGTGAACACGACCTATCTAGAAGTATTTATTAACAGGGTCGCTGCGGGCGCCTACTTAATTCTTAAAAATGAAATACGTTCGCGGTAAGGCCTTTTGTCTTTATTTAATAGATTATGTAAGAACAACGGCTTTTATAAAGATATAAAAAAAGACATTTTGGACTTCTTACGAGATTATATTGTACGGAATGTTTCTCATCAGTCTTAGTTGGTTATAAATGTTTTAACATATGTTTTAGTGTACCTAGCGATTAAGTCAGTATAATCAGAAAAGACTATTGTATTTCATAGAACCAAATAAATGACTATCAGACATGTTAAAAGCGTACTGAACTTAATGCCTAAGTCTGGCGATAAAATATTGACTTGAAATACTGTGAAAAATGTTATTTAGTTTTATAATTTATTTTTTTATGTTGTATGGCAAACGAGCTGACGGGTCACCTGATAGTAAATGACTACCGCCACCCATGGGCACCTGTAACTCAAGAGTCACAAGCGCGTTGCCGGACTTTAAGGTGGGAAGAGGGGAAGGGGGGAAGAGGGGGAGAGGGAAGGGTTAGGGCCTCCAGTAACCTCACTCACTTGGCGAAAAGCAATGCAACGTTGCTTCACTGCCGGTTTTCTGTGAGACCGTGGTATCGAATAAATTATTTTATTATCATCAAATTAACCTTGAAGGTATGCTTGATAGTCAGATTGGTCGAACTGCCAAAACGGTGAGGCGTGTCATCATTTTTTGTATATACATATATTATACAAAACGATGAAAAGCCTACCATTTTAAAGTTTAATAAAAAATATTGATTTTTCTTGACAAGGATTTACGCTACTACAAACAATATACGATTATGTTATTGCTATTATGTCTACAGTACAAAGGGCATTTCGTTCAGGTTGTTAACTCTGTGAAACTTAAATCGTGCATGAGTCTTTATAACATGAAGTTGTGCAAATTAAAGTCACTGCAGGGTCAAAGTACAAAACACTCAAAATACAGTCGATGCCTTTACGCAGAACTTGACTTTCATAACTGCCAGATCAGAGTCAAGTTCTGTTTTACGTAATTTTAGTTAGGCGTAATCTTTGGATAAAGTTATGTTTCCAGTTCTAAATACATCTCCTCCTGACTATTCCAACAATATAACATGTTTTCTACCACGCGCACCTAATCCAACTTTAGCCTCCTTCTTCTGGGGGTCGATCTTGATTAGGGAAGTATATTTCCTTAACTACCTACTTTGTTGCTAAGCGCAAATTTTCAGGCATATAATTAATCTACTTGTACGAGTAGTTGATCTATAAAGTTTTTGCTATAATTGGTCAAAATTGAAAGACGTTGATGACGCAAGAAGTTTCGTTGTAAGAAAACGCCAAATTTTTTTTTATTTATTTAATACTTCCTGCATTTCAAATTACATGAGCCGGATTTAATGCAAAGTGGCATTATCTACCAGTCAACCTTTGGGTAGTGCAGAGAGGACGTGGCAGGTGCATATGTATATATATATATATATATATATATAGAGAAGTGACTAATTATTATTAAAGGCTCAATCTTATACCTCATATACCCTACACATTAATAAGTACATATATACAAACACATAATATACATAAATAAATATCATGTGCCATAATACATAAATAGTTATGTATTATATATATTAGTAGTATAGACTACTACTACTATATAGACACATGCAAATAAATACGATAATATAATAAATAATTCAAAATATACCTATCGACATGATATTATGAAGATATTTGTTTTCTATAAAACTCGCGAACTTTAGTTTTAAAAGTGTGACGGCTAGTAGACATCCTATTTTCAGCCTAATCAAAGTTTAGAGTCCGATTCTTCGTTTTATGTATATGTAGAATGTTATGTTATAAAATGTGACTTTTTAACAATTTGTAGTAAGTACAATTTGTAAGTAGTTACACAACTACCTGCTGGATATGCTTCCCCTACAGTAGACCGCGGGTAAATAGTAGCGTCATGCTGTCTTTTACTGATTGTGGGTATGGTTACTTTAAGTCCATACGAGGAGGATAGGCTCAGCAACACATAAATGATTAGCAATTTTATAAAAGTTAGAAAATTCAATCCACGATCTCTAATTGACTAATAAGGAAAAAAGGTGCATGGTCTGGTCAAGGGGTAAGCGATAACCTGTGCTTGCAAATATATATGACAAAGAAGACTAAACAAAGATCCATAAGGATTCAATCCCTATAGAGGTCATATTTGTTTGATTAACAGATACCTATTTTATTAACACGACACTACGATCCGAAATTTCATGCTGATGAAACTGTTTGAAACATCTGGCTTCATTCGATGATTTGATGATGATATTTTACATCATAAAAAAAATCAAAACATTGTCTAAGTTATTTTAGTCCGTTCTTTTATTAAAAGGAAATGTATAGTAGCCAATGCCTTTTTGTTACATTTGTCTTTTGTTATTTATGACAAGGATATGACTAAAAATAATAAATCACCGATCTAGGACTACAATAATGCTATGAAAATATTACTAAAACATTTTATGAATCGGAATTTCGCAAGAACGATCCATTATTCTTGAAGATTGCTATTAGATAGTAATCTAAGATAAAAAAGGTCGCTTATCCATATATGTTGTAAGAATATCTATTTGTCTTCGTGTACGATATTAAATTCGTAAATACTTAACAATTCTATTCAGACCAAATACATTATATGATACTCAACTGTATGATAATGACGTTTCTTCGATATACATAGGTAATGAAATAGCTACTTTAGTGTCGTGATAATAAAGTTGAATCTAGTATAAACAGTTACCTATTAAGAATCTGGTGTATACTGATCGTATGACATCACGCGCTGCCATTGGTCAACGTAACGCAAAAGTTCCGAAACATTGAATTGAAATATCTTTTTGTCCTTGAGTTACAATTTAAAAAAGGAACATTTTATCGGAAAACGACTAATCCCTTCCTAGACTCATTAAGAATCTATAATTAAAAAACAAACAGTTCAGTAGAAAACCCTACGGGGAATAAATGTTCTGAATCACGCTTGAGAAGTTTTACAACATAGTTGCTATAAATACAAGGTGCAAGAACAAATAAACGGTCTGTCCTTGAGTCTCTTATCAACCTCTTTAGAATGAATAGTTCTGTGGGCTTTGGATGTTACGTCAGAGGCCGGCATGACTGTTTGAAGGCTGGAAGACAGGAGACAAAGGGGGAGATCTTTTTGATCCTTTAGCTCCTGAAGAATAAAAAGTCATGGTGTTGTACAACAATATACATAATGAGATTTTTTTTGAAGTATAAGAGTAAACAGAGTCTAATAAGTAACGTTTAATAAATAAATATATGAACTTAATTAATATAAAATTGGAATCTATATTTGTTTTTACAAGCTTTTTCTTTTTTTTATAAAAAGACAACTCCCGCATTAGGATTACTCCTGTGTCGCGGGGGACTTTACAAACATACAAACAACGGACACAAAGAACACCCAGATTCGGGTGGGAATCGAACCCACGACCTATGGCATAGCGGTCAGGGTCACTAACCACTAGACCAAAAGGCCAGTCGATCGCCACGAATCTTGGAAGCTAAATTAGAACCAATTCCCGATGTCCGACTGGGCTTAAATTTAGTGTACGTATGTAGTATTTAATTATCTTAATTAAAAGTTAGGAAGACGCCTCTTCTGAATCACTGCTATTTCGATTACCACGGCAGAATTAAACACAATTTTTCGTTATTGATATTTTTAAATGACCCGAATACATTGTTCTCGAGTGTATTTCTTTTATGTATTTTAGGAAGTGAAAGTATATTATGTCAGAAAAAGATGCAGCTAAAAATAAGTACAAGCGACGACCTACGGACACAAACTTAGAAAAATATGTATCCCCAAGAAGCAATAAGATGTGTAGAAATGCACAACGCCAACATATCCACTCATCCATAGAGAACGGAGATCCAGCTAAAGTCTGGAAATTTCTGAGAACATTGGGAGTTGGGAAGTCGCGCCAAGACTCTATTCCAAAAAATGTCGATGTCGATTCTCTTAATAAGCATTTCTCTTCTTCGTCCGACTTTAATGATACAATTAAAGCAAACACTCTTAGACATTTCTCTTCTACCCCACCTATCTATCCATTCTACTATATCTAGACTATCCACCTTTCTTTTTTGATCAACTGTCCGATTGTGATGTTAAGAAGACTATACTAGCTATTTCATCTAATGCAATAGGAAGTGACTGTATCAGTTGAAATATGATTGTCCCTATCCTAGACGAAATCCTACCTATCCTATGCAATATCCTAAATCACTTCTTGACCAGTGGTGTCTTTCCATCTGCATGGAAAGATGCACAAATTATTCCACTACCTAAAAAAGGTAAACCCTCTTCATTTTCCGACTATCATCCAATATCTATTTTGCCTTTCCTATCCAAAGTCCTTGAACGCCTCATCCATACTCAACTAAGCAACTTTCCTTTAAGACTTACTTACTAAACCCATTTCAATCTGGCTTTCGTCCTGGACACAGCACGACCTCTGCACTCGTTCATGTTATGGACGATATCAGGCTAGGCATGGATAGTGAAAATATTACGGTACTTACCTTACTTGATTTTAGTAACGCATTGAATACTGTGGATTTTCACATTCTGCTTAGTATACTGCAGTCTCTTAACATATCTATAAGGACAATTGATTGGTTTCACAGTTACCTGTCTGGTCGCCGACAACGTATACGCATTGAAGACTCGGTGTCTTCTTGGTGCAATATTACTGTAGGTGTGCCGCAAGGTGGCGTTTTATCTCCCTTACTCTTCGCTGTTTTTATAAACTCCATCTCTAATCAATTACATTCGTCCTACCATCTTTATGCAGATGATTTACAAATATATACACAAGCTCCGGTTAACAAGTTAAAGGAAACTATTAACATAACCAATGTAGACCTACCGCGCATTTGCGATTGGAGTAATAATTATGGTTTTAAGGTTAACCCTTTAAAAATGCAGGTATGTATTATTGGCAGTCCTGGGTTAGTTTTCAGAATTGAATGGTCTCAACTGCCCCAAATTCTATTCGGAGGCACTTCATCGAATATCAGAACAAGTGTAAAAAACCTGGGAATTATTATGGACAGTACCTTGTCTTGGGGTCCACAGTTGCAGGAAGTCAGTCGTAAAGTTTTCGCGTCAGCGGGATGCTTGCGACGATTACGTAACTTTCTTCCAACTGCCACCAAGTCTGCGCTTGCACAAGCACTTCTTCTTCCAATTCTCGACTATGCCGATGTCAGCTATCTGAATTTCACTGAAGCACAACTTGATAAGCTTGAGCGACTTCAAAATTTCTGTATAAGATTCATATATGGGCTTCAAAAATATGATCACATTTCAGACTTCCGTCAAAAGCTCAAATGGCTTCCAATACGCTCTCGCCGGAATACTCACATTCTCCTTTTGCTTTACAACATCTTATTCAATCCTAAAGCCCCTTGTTACCTCAAAGAACGATTTAAGTTCCTACATGACACACATGAAAAATGTCTAAGGTCGTCTGAGGATTTGAGACTGGAGATGCCACAGCATTCCACAAAGTTTTTGACCAATCTTTCACTGTACAAGCTGTACACCTGTGGAATGCGTTACCAATAAACATTAGGCGAGCGCAATCAATAACCATATTTTAAAAAATGGTTCATGAACACTATCTTTCATTTTAGGTTTCATTAATATATTAATATATGTATGTAGTTACTACTGATCGCTTAAGGTATACTGTACTAAGGTATATTGTACCTATATTGTAAGGTATATTGTTGTTGTATTGTATAATTATTGGATATAATTATGTATGTATTGGATTTATTACAGTTAGGTTTATGTATGTTTATTGATAAGTATCTATTGGTATTTATAGTAGGTAAATAGGTTAATATAAAATATCTGTATATATTCGTTTTCATATTTATTAGAAAGTACATAAAAATAAATAATTATAATTTTAAATATAACACCAACTGCCATTATCTCTCCGAATCATTTTGATCCGTCCTAAGGTTGCCTGGAAGAGATCGCATCAAGCAATAAGGCCGCCCTTTGTACATTATGTGTATAATATCTGTAATTATGTGAATTAAATAAAATTATATTAAAAATATTCATTTTCAGTTTCATTAATATATTAATATATGTATGTAGTTACTACTGATCGCTTAAGGTATACTGTACTAAGGTATATTGTACCTATATTGTAAGGTATATTGTTGTTGTATTGTATAATTATTGGATATAATTATGTATGTATTGGATTTATTACAGTTAGGTTTATGTATGTTTATTGATAAGTATCTATTGGTATTTATAGTAGGTAAATAGGTTAATATAAAATATCTGTAAATATTCGTTTTCATATTTATTAGAAAGTACATAAAAATAAATAATTATAATTTTAAATATAACACCAACTGCCATTATCTCTCCGAATCATTTTGATCCGTCCTAAGGTTGCCTGGAAGAGATTGCATCAAGCAATAAGGCCGCCCTTTGTACATTATGTGTATAATATCTGTAATTATGTGAATTAAATAAAATTATATTAAAAATAAAATTATGTACAAATAAATATCTATCTATCTATCTATCTATATTACGACAAATTATACTTTCTTAAATATTAAAAACAAAAAGAGTCAATTTGGTTTTTTTTATTTATACACTAGCTACCCGGCCACGTGTTGATGTAGCTAAGTAATTGTGAGTGAGTTCTTTGTTTATCTTAAAACAATTATAGTTTAAAAAACTAAAACACACGCTTTTATAGAAAATTCAACTAAAAAAAAAAAAAAATTATCGAATTATTGCATTATCATCGGTCTTTGACACGTGTGCAAACTTTGAATGAAATCTGGCCGTTTAAAGTGGGTCAAAATCGCGCCCAAAGGAGTCGGTTACAAACATACAAACAAACATACAAGTGAAGCTTGTAAAAAGACTTGCTTGGAGAAAGAATATAAAGCGTGTAAAAAGACAATTCCCGCACTACGAATAATACGTGTGTCACGGAGGACTTAACAAACATTCAAACAATGGACACAAAGAACATCCAGACTCGGGACAACTATTTGATATACACATATAATGAGATCGATCTATCATCACTGACAAGAATATTGCCAGAATCACCAATAGGCCTGATTTGGTGGTGATAGATCTATTAGAGCGAAGAGCCGTAATTGTTGACATGACAAGCAATTCACATTGACATAAAAGTGTAATTAATTTTTTGTAAATCAATAAATTGAATAATAATTATGATTTTCAAGAACCTCTTTCACACTTGTATCTGGACTGGCCTGTTGGTCTAGTGGTTAGTGACCCTGACCGCTATGCTTATAGTTCGTGGGTTCGATTCCCACCTGAGTCTGGGTGTTCTTTGTGTCCGTTGTTTCTATGTTTGTAAAGTCCCCCGCGACACAGGAGTAATTCCTAATGCGGGAGTTGCCATTTAAAGAAAAAAATCTAAACCCAAATAGACACAACTTGTAAAGTGTGTTCGTAAACATACTTAGATCCTTATCTTATTAACCGTCTTCCAAAAATAAGGAGTTTCTCAATTTAGATGTTTTTTTTTAAGGTATGTTCGGGCATAACTCCGCCATATGTATGTAGACGAATTTGGAATGAGGTTTCTTTTAAACAACTTTTTGTATTATTATTTATTATAAATAGATACATAACATACAAACTAACACTCGGACTTATGTATATGGATAGATATATTAATGGATACAAATATTTGTAATGAACGGGTACTGAAACCGCACCAGTAGCTATGTTTAGTGAGCAAACTTTGGAGAACGTGCTTGCAAGAGGAATACCAGATTAACACCAACACTCTCTGTAGCATGTAGGTAGAAGTTACCTGCAAGTGCAACTAGAAACTAAAATAAAAGCTAATAATAAATATTCTCCTAGAGCAAACAGTATTCACACGTTGAAGCGCGAGTTTTCTCATTAGAAACCAGATGTTCTAGATATAACTTTGACGTCATCAAAACATTGCGCCTGAATTCCATTGTTTAATGTTCTACGCAGAGCCGAGTAATTTCATATTCCTAGCGTAAATCATTTTATTAAAGTTGTAGGTTTTGGGTATAGTACAGTCTAGAACTTTAACGTAGCAAAAAGATTATTAGCCGGGCTTTCAATCGCAAATCATTTAGGGCAAGACTGAAACAACTTAAACATTTTTGGACTTGGGTTTTGTTACTATTACATAATTACATAATATCGTAACAGACATCCTAAAAAGTGTGAAATGTAGAAGTGTAGAAGGTATATTTTCAGCTTACAATGTAATAATACGCGATTGTGATTCATACTTTAATGTGACTGCTCCCTATTCAAAACGTTTTGAATTTTTTTGTAATGCACGTAGGTCAACTGGAACTATTATTGCAAAGGAATGTCGCTGAAGCTTAATCATACAACAAGTGATTACGTTAGATAATAAGGTGTGTTAGATAAAATGGTTTGTGTAAAAAATTATGTTAAAGTGAAATTAAGACTTACATTACTAACTCCTCCAGTATAGGTATAAGATCTTTTGTGTTCAGAGTAAATGTATAGCCATGTATAGTAAGAAAGGGATCAGCGTATTTCTCTTCTCTGAATTTCTAGGAAAAATTAAACGTAAACATATAAAAGCATTTGCAGGCAAAATAGAAAGTCACAGGTCCGGATAAGTTTTCTGAATATGTCACGCCTTGAACACTCAACATCATTTTCTGATCTTGTATTACTATATGTTCATGAGTTCCTCTCATTTGGGGCCATACGCTATTGGTAGCTTAATCCGGTTAATAAAAATATTTTACATAAAAATCTCAGTTTTATCCATTTATTGTTAGATAATAAACGATCATTTATACAAATAAGTGCAAATTATTTCGAAATGAAAAAATCTACAATCTAAATTCAAATTCGAAAAACTTTTTTGTTTACCGTTTTGCTTACAGTTAGCTATTGAATATCTACAAACAAAATATCATTATGTTCTAATTTAATAGGTAGCGAGGGGGCCATTAGGTAATAGTGTGTGTGAGAGTTTAATTAGCGTGATACCATAATACAATGTAGCGAAAGCGAGGCTCTTAACTACTTCAGGCTTTCCAAGACAAGACTGAGATAGGCCTAATATCGTACAAGAACATATAAGGATATACTCGTGCCTGCCGACTTAATAATGTTAAGACTACTGTGTACTTACCATATAGTCCAAGATCCCAGGGCCACCAGACTTCACGTATTTTCTGACGAACGAAATATGTACTAAGATCGCATGCCTGCCTGCTAGCTTGGTTAGACAGCCAATTTTCAGGTATCAGGTAATCAAGGTCATAAAAACATTACTTACCTCACGGAAATTCTCCAAGCTAATTTTCACATATATTTTAGACAATATCGTTAAAAATAAGTCGAAAATACTCCCAGATGTTTTCCGTCGGCCGTATTGCTTTGCAGACGCTTTAAAGCTCCCAAAATAATGACTTAACTTCACGTAAATTCTGATGCTCCATTTTTATATATGTTCGTCAGACAACTATTTTAAAACTTTTTACAAGAGGACAGACCGATCCAAGGGGCCAATCATCGCCTAAACTCAATTTTAATTCCTCTGTGGGTAGGAGCGTGAGAGCATTATCATTATAGTGAGACATGTATTAGCATATATTAACCTCTCTCACTCTCTCTCTCTCTCTCTCTCTTTCTCTCTCTCTCTTTCAGTTGTACTCAAGAAGTAAGTTTAAAACTGAATAAACTACAAATATTACAACACCAATTTACACAAAACGTTAAATCTGTTCAGTAGTTTTTCAGTTTATCGCGAACAGACAGACAGATAGACGCAGAGAGGGATTTTGTTTTATAATATGTAGTGAAGTCACATATACCGTTCGGTTAGCTTTTAATTAAAAATTGTAGGTAGATACAGATTTAAACCATTCTAATTTAGTGTACAGTAAGTAATTTTAAACCACTCTTTGTGAAAATCCGACCAATATCCCTCACGTAGCGACACGTCGAACCGGAAATGTTATTTTTTAGTCTTCAATAACTTTTTTCAACGAATTTTCCACGTAAGCATGTTAGGGGCCCAGTTTTGGAACGTGGCTCGCATTTTTTAATAATTTTGCCATTATGTGTTTTGAATATTAAGAAGGAGTCACTTTAATTTTCCATGGTTCCTGGTTGGTGTATGCAGTATGAGGATACAAAATGATGTGGTTATGGTATAATTTTTGTGTTTAATGTAGCAGGGACAGTCTTCTTTAAAAAATAATATATAATAATAATAATTTGATACATCTCACAAACGGCCGTCTGATCCCAATCTAGGCAGAGCCTGTACTATGGTAACCAGACTACTGATAAACATACTTATATATTTCTAAATACATACATATTATAGATAAATTACATAATTATATGCAAAGTTCGTAACAATTTCAGTTTCTCAATAACACGAAAACATTTATTTGAAGGGAACTCGAGACCTTCTCTCCTCTTCTTCTCAATCTATTACGTTTACTAATAGCATTATAAAGAAGTATCTTGATAACTTACATTCACAAAATTAAATCTTGAATCTAAGATAACTCGCTTCACAGTAATAAATACCCGCAACAAAGCGCACAATACATTGGCTAATTTCAAGGCAGCCTTATTCCATGGCAACAAACAGTCACAGTCCGATAAATTTCTCTTGACATCGTAAAAGCTATAATAAAACGAGAGTCCTCTCCGTTTTGAGTCGCGAGGCTTTCCCTAATAATAATACTCACTGTAAGCATCCCAAACCAGTGATGTGCATTTTGCTTTTCTTGATTTTGGAGTCCACAAAAACGCTGATGATTTTTTTTTCATGTTTTCAAATATTTCTTTCTCTGCTCTTTTCTACTATTTGTGTATAATGTGCTATTTCAATTTTCAAACGTTTCAATGGAAAGTGGTACTCCTGTTGTTACACGTCTGTAACAACAGGCATATCAAGCCCATGTAAAAAAAGTCATTCTGTATTTTTAAGACCATGACAAGAGGGTAATTTAGGGTCATTCACAATCACAATAACAATTAACAGGTTCTTAATAGTCAAACAGTTTCTATTTGAACACAATTTTCGATATCTTTTAAATCAAATATTTTAATCAAATTGATTAAATTTTGTATACAAATAAAAAATATATAATTATATTTTCTGAACAAAGTGAAAAGCCTCACATTCATTGTCGTGAAAGGCTTTGTTCAAGAGTGGACATTGCTTATTTAAATCTGGATAGCATCAGTATTCAAATCACATCGGGGTCACCTATAGGAATGGTTAAGGCTTTCCATTGAAAGGGGAGCTGAGAAAGATGACACTTTGCCTTCGGTGATTCACCCAAAATAATATTTAACTTAACCTGAACTCACTTCTATTTATGACCAAGTATTGTATTGTATATACAATAATGCTTGCTTACAAATAGACTGTTTTATTCATGAAAAAAAATACTGAAAGTAAATCCTTTTAATCCATTTTACAAATTTAAACATATTGTTGAGGTAAATGGCACATGGTTCAAATCATTATTCAAATATCATACTTTAAAAAACTTCTCTTTGCCATTCACATTGTTAAAAACAATCATCGGTACTTATTTTTGTAGAAATTTCCATACGTGACAATTTTATATGTTAGTTAATTTGTCACTTTCCGTGAAAAATTCCGGCGTGTTCCGTCACTATCCGCAACTGTCTGTTAAGCCCGTGACACCGCTTGGATAACCACCAAATTACGTCGAATTCTTTTGTTGTCGAATGAATAGTGTTGAGACAGCGATAGACACTGTTATTTCCCCTTTTTGTTTGGCTCGGATCCGTTGGCAAGATAAATTACTTACGACTTAAAGCTATTGTAGAGAATTTTAAGGTAATTTTGTGAATTTTTATGTTGTTCTTTTACCTTGGCTTTGTTTGCTCCATTGATTAATTAGCTGTTACTTTTTTTTGTTCAAAATCAAAACCATTTATTCCATTTAAACCAACTATAGGTATTTTTAAATTGTTAGGAGTAGGAGTCAGTCAGTCAATCAGTATAAATCGGCCATGAAATTAGTTGCCTGTTCCAATACGTAGATCCTATGGAGAAGAACAGGCAAGAAACTCCAAGGACACTCTTTTTCAACATGTTTTTAACCATTATTTATTTATTTAAAACTTCATGCACAATTGTACAAAGGCGGATTTAATGCCCAGGGCATTCTCTACCAGTCAATCTTGAAGTGATGTAGAAATGTTAAACCGTAGGTGCAAAGATGTGGTCTATTTGGAATCATTTATACTAATACTAATTAAATTAATCAAGACAAGCTTGATAATACACAGGATACACACTATTAGAGTACTCACATACATAAATAGATATACATACGTATTAATACATAATAATATATATACACAACATTTCACTCACATACATATATACTTATACATAAACTATGAATACCGCAGTACGGGGTTCAGCATATTCTACCAACTCGTTTTGGAGGAGATTACCATTTTTCTTCTTAAATATAAAACGATTTGTGGACATGCTGATTTCGACGGGGAGCACATTCCAGAGAAGAACTGATTACACGTAGAAAAAAGAGTTGATTTAGTAGGAAGTGTGACTTAACAGAAGCAGATTATTTTGTTGTTTGAAGAAATCTCTCATGATTTGAGCACAGGAACAATAAATAGGCAGCTAAGTAAGAAGGTAGAAATGGAGAGTTGAGAAAAGAGAAAAGTGACGCTAAAGCTCGCAGATTGCGGCGCTGGCGAATAGGAAGCCAATTTAATTGGGAACGCACAGCAGACACATGGTCATACTTGCGAAAATTGAAGATTAATTAAATCCAATTATCTGGTGACATTACTTATAAGCGTAAACGAAATGGAAGGATAATCTAAAATGTTGTTCGAAAATATAAATGGACTAACAATTTACCACTATATTTAAGTAATATTAGTCCGGAGATGACCAACCCCGACCAAGAGCCCCTGTTCACGAGCATAAGTACAGATTATTAATCTCCAGATTTATTGAAAATGTGTTATTCAACACAAATGAGAAACATTACTAAGATGAAGAAAATGAGACAATTATTTCTAATTTTATTCATCTTATAATTTTTTTTTTATATTTGCTAAATTCACCATGTTCTTTTTTTATGGGTTAAGGGGCAAACGAGCAGACAGGGCACCTGCAACTCAAGAGTCACAAGTGCGTTTCCGGCCTTCAAGGTATGAGTAAGGGAAGAGGGGAAAGAGGGAGAGTGCGGGGAGTTGGAGAAGAGG
The DNA here is from genome assembly GCA_963859945.1 of Euplagia quadripunctaria. NCBI lineage: Eukaryota > Metazoa > Arthropoda > Insecta > Lepidoptera > Erebidae > Euplagia > Euplagia quadripunctaria. Next base: position 20,982,354 of record OY982567.1, read on the forward strand.
GGGAGAGGGAGAGGAAAGGGTTAAGACCTCCGGTAACCTCACTTACTCGGCGAAACACAATGCAATCATTACTTAACTGCAGGTTTTCTGTGAGCCGGTTACTACAGTCGAGCCGGCCCATACATGCCGAAGCATGACTCTCCCACAGAACATACATCAGGAAATAAAAATAAATTAATTTTAAAATACTACCTAGAAATTCTGTACATCTCTTAAGCCGAGGTTACACAGTGCAAGCTGCTGACTTGACAGTAGACAGCTACTGCACCGGTGTACTCGCATGGCAGTAGCTCAATTCCCCTTACCCGGTCACACAAGTGCTAGCTGCTGGTGTGAAAGTAGACAGCTACTGCACACCTGTGCACTCGCATATTCCGAATTCTCGTGTGACATGTCTCGTGCAATGTTATCAAAACACACACGACTGCTCATGGTTCATGCCACAATAAAAGCAGTTACAAAAATTCTTTGCGCTGAAATATGAAATTACTGGTCAAAAAAAAGAAGTATTTGGTTCAAGAATTGGATGCAAATGAAAGGGGCAACAAATTTTATACTCGTATTTAAAGACCTAAGTAATGACGATCCCCGAGAATATAAATTTAAACCCCAAGAATTTACTTGGCGTGGTCACGAGCGTACGAGCAACTGTCCGTACGCAAATATGTGTGAGTTGACGTCCGAATCACGTGCGAGTTGCTGCTTGTGACGTGTGGGGGTAGGCGAGTGGCGAGTAAAATAAAAAAAATTTTAGTAACTCGGATGCGACCTACTGACTGACTCGCATATGACAGTAACTCGTATGACACGGTCACACAATCCGAGTAGCTGCACCGCAGTAACTGACTAGGCCAGCTCGCACACTAGCTCGCACTGTGTAACCTCGGCATAACTGACTAGTGCCGCGTTCCAATAAACAAAAAACGATTCGTTTTGCTTACGGACGGTAACATATCGTTGAATTTTCAATGAAAATTTTACCGTCCGTAAGCAAAACGAGTCGTTTCTTGTTTATTGGAACGCGGCATAGGTCAGTTCGCATGCTGGCTCGCAGTGTGTAACCTCGCCATTACATAAAATAAATCCGTTCACAAAGACCATTAAGAAGTCATAAATGAAATTCGATTAACTCTATTCCTTAGTTATTTAATTACTGAGCAGTCATACGGAATCCCCAATTAATAGAAGCTTTGTATATAAAACAAAGAACGTTTATTAATTAAGATTTTTCCAAAGGGTAATCTTGCAACTAACAACAAATTAGCAAAACTATTTCATTAAAGATCAACTTTAAGTAAGTTGGCTATTCGTTTTAATTAAAGTGGTAAAAACATTTTTTGTTGCCAGACATTTGAGTTTGAGTTTTAAGTACTTAGGCAGTACAGAAACAAGAAGTTAAGATTGAAAAATGTTTGAAATTGTGTCTTAGAGAAAAAATCTTGGACTCTGCATTTACATAAATTTATCTAATGTAAAATGAACATCATAAATCAAAAGTACTTTACAACTTTTAGGGATTCCAGCTTTGCCTTAATGACAATTTAGATTTTCTGCATCTATTTAGTAATTTAAAACTTGACAATGCATGTTACTAACTAGCTTCGGATATCTGGTGTCAAATAAGTTTATGTTTTTAATAAGAAATACTACACTTAATAAATAAATTACAAAGCTCTTCGAAGCGATTTTTGCTTTCCGCATAATAACTTTATTATATTATTGAAAACTATGCATGTTTCAAATTCATATAAATTGATTCTACCCACTCTTAAATTGATTTGTTTACTTGTTGTACTCTTGACGACGCTAAGCTCGGATCCAGGTAATCCTTACAATTTATTGTAAATGCCATACTATATGTTTGCAAGACGTCTCAGGGCCAATTTGCACTGTACGGTAAAGTCTAATGCATTTTTAAACATATTAATTTACATACATACACGTATATGCTCACACCTTATTATTCCCGTCCGGGGCAGGCAGAGACCGTAGAACACCGTTTGCCACGATCCTGAAATACAGCTTGTTTATCAATATTTAATTTTTATTTTCATATCATCACTTGATTGAATAGTAGTACTGCATCATGGTAGTAGGTACTATGGTTAAAAATGTATGTTACGCTAGCAGTGCCCCGCGGTTTCACCCGCGTAAGTCCCGATCCCGTGGGAATATCGGGATAAAAAGTAGCCTATGCGTTAATCCAGGTCTCCAACTATCCACATACCAAGTTTCATCGCAATCGGTTCCGTGGTTTTTGCGTGAAAGAGTAAAAAACATCCATCCATCCATCCATACATCCATCCAAACTTTCACATTTATAATATTAGTGGGATTAACAATAATTATGACTCGTTGATAACGTTTTATTTTTATTACATTTTACTTTAACACATCTTACACGGTCAAAATTTGATTGATTCCAAACTGAGCAAAGCATGAACTGTAGCAACCAGACTGCTTATAAACATACTTATATATTTCTAAATACATACATATCTAGATAAATTACAAGTATACTCGGTCGATTGTCAACAAAAACTCCCCGCAGACGGCAAAAAAACTGACCAAATTCATCAGTTAATATCAAGACGGGTTACGCAATCACCAGGATACTATCTGAAATGTTTTTTAGTTTTTCTTATATGAAGTTAGTATTTTCTTATTCATGAAGGTAACAAATAGTTATTGTTTTATACACATTAATTGTTTTAAGTACAGGTTATTGAAAATGGTTGCCATTATCCACGTTCTATGGTATGAGGAATATAAATCTCCGGCAACCAACATAGGGCCTCAACCAACTAATGAAAACTGTTTGCAAACCTTCCACAATCTGCATTCGAGACATATACCCGGGATCAAAAGTCCCAAAGGAAACTAGACTTTACGTAAATTTAATATATACTATAATATAACAAAGCGAAAGACTTTTTTGTATGATTGTTCGTTTAAACGCGTTAATATCTTTTTTTTATGGGTTAGGGGGCAAACGAGCAGACGGGTGACCTGATATTGAGTGACTACCGCCGCCCATGCAACTCAAGAGTCACAAGTGCGTTACCGGCCTTTAAGGTAGGATTAGGGGAAGGGCAGGGAGAGTGTTAGGGCCTCCGGTAACCTCACTCACTCGGCAAAATACAAACTGCATTACTTCACTGCCAGTTTTCTGTGAGGCCGTGGTATCACTCTGGTCGACCTGGCCCATACGTGCCGGAGCATGGCTCTCCCACAGTAACTATCTCTCTGGAACTAAATGTCAAATTTGAATAAATCTTTTTGTATAGGATAGAGTATTCACCGAGGAAAGTTAGAGGCTATGTAACATCACGTTAAGACACTTAGGAGTGGAGTAGTGACCATAAACGCGGGTGAAACTGCGGGGAACATCTATTAACATATACAAGGAGAGTCTTTTATAGACTAGCTATGTGGGAGAGCCATGCTTCGGCACGTATTGGCTGGCTCAACCCGAGTGATACTACGACCTCACAGAAAACAGGCAGTGAAGCAATGTTATCGTTGTGTTTCGCCAAGTGAGAGAGGTGGCCGGAGGCCTTAACCCTTCCCTCTCCCCCTCTTCCCCCCTTCCCCTACTCCCACTTTGAAGACTGGCAACGCACTTGTGACTCGTGAGCTGCAGCTGCCCACAGGCGGAGGTAGTCACGTACCATCAGGTGGACCCGTTTGTTCGTTTGTATGCCATAAAAAAGACTAGATACTCCTTGTTCCATGTTTATTTGAAATGAGTATCTCATATACGCAATACTTACTTAGGGAATTATCCTGTACAAACGTCTGTTCTGGCTATCCTCGTGTTTTACAAAATAGATTCAATGCATTTCTAAACTTACATTTCACTATTCTTCCTTAGTTGTTTGTCACATAAAACCACTTATGCTTGAATAATAGGAGTTCAAGATATTAATAACGCTATTTTGGTGTACATCAGTAAAGAATCCTCCTCAATGTTCGTAAAACCACAGCACACATTAAAAAGAAACAGTTCATAAAGAAATTACCTAAACATCAAGGTGCAACCTACGTAAATTTAGCATCATAATTTATTTACTACAGCAAATTTGGAAGAACGCCAGATCTAGTAAAACGAATCCGGCGGTTCAGCGACTCTCCTGCGGTTTTCAAATGAAAACGCTTGGTAAACTTGGATGAATACGGCTATTTTGTAATGTGTTAAGCACGCATAATTCCTCCATATAACTTTTAACCATATTTCTACTTTCATAGAGTTTGAAGTAGTTTGAAAGTTGTGAATTTTAAAGTCACAAATAGATGATTATATAAAAGTACAAAGTTAAACTGTGAGTCTTTAAATAATGATTAGGTACTATTTTGAGGTAGTTACACCGTGTTTGTGTTCGTTAAAGTGTTCATTTTGAAGTGATGTAAACTTCGAATGATGAAGATACATTTTATTCATTCACTGAGGTTCGTATTTCTAGCTTTGAGGCTTTAGTTTTATGCGTATTATGAAACATATATAATGAATGTGATATACTAATATTCAAATTCTATATTTTGGGAAATGGCGACAAAAAAGAAGGTCGTTTGAAAAAATTAATAGTAGCAGCTTAAAACTTTTTTTTAATAGCTCCTTTTTAATAAAATATTACTGTAATTATTTTGTGCCAATAATATTATTAACATTATTATTATCACACATTTTTTTTAACTTGGCTAATATAAGTTGTTAAATATTTTTTTAGGGTTAACCCCAAAAATATTTAACAACTTATAATAAAAAGGAGAACAGTTTTTTTAGTTAAATATGATAGTTTTTACAGACGAATTTTCATTTATATTCTGAGACAGTGATTTAGGCAGTAATCATTTGGAAGAAAGTAAAGTAACACTACCACTCTAGCCCTATTTTGTTGTTAGGAATCCCTGACCCTATGAGCCTATAGGGTGGAAACAAGATTTTCAATAAAAAAGTAACACCACGTTTATTGCCAGAGCTTATTTAGTGTACTTGTTTGCTAGTTTAGTCTAAATCTGAATAAGAACATCAATGACATAAAAAAATTATAACTACCTACAAGAACCATAACAAAGGTCTAAATGTCTGAGTCATAGTCAACACAGGTATAACGGTCTTTCTAATACACATTAAAAGCCTCAATATGTATATCTCCATAAGAAGTATATCTTCATAAGAAAATCCAGGAAATTTTAGCAGCTTGCAGAAAATTAAAAATAAATTTGATATCTCAGAGCAAACTTGAACCCGACACTGCAGTACTTAGTCAAAGGTTTCGCTTTCTAACTGATTTTACAATAAAATAAGCAATAGAAATAATTAACGAAGGTATTTCCAACGCTATTGAATTTTCGAGTTTGAAATATTAGAAAATCCTATATTATCCTTGACTCCCCGGGCTCATAATAAATTGCGTGTCTTTTGTTCCTTTGGTCCAATCAAACTGACAGTGAGGCCATTAAATCACCGAGTTTACACGTTACGAATCTGATTTATTATCTAAAAAATTATGAACGACTGTATTATTCTATCTTTGAATATAATTCTAGTTTAGAACAGTCATGGGTCGATAGCAGACGCCATGTAGTGTCATTCTTATGATTCCATACAAATCTTATGATTCCATAAAACACTTTTTTGTCATGAGGAACGGGTCTTCACCTCACCGGGGATACAGGTGAAGTGGTAGATCGGAATCAACCGACTAAAACCACACGGTGTTCCATCACAAATGATTCTATTGCAAGGCACTCGGGTATCGGCAGACCTCGGCCACTTCTTAAAAATAAGGCAGTAACACCCTTATGTGCGGAGGGCCTTTCACCCCTTCTGGTTTAGAGGGGCGCGCGCGGAACTCGTCGCGCCACCGTCTCAAGAGTAGATATCCTACTGCCGCGTTCTAATGAACTGCTACTCCTATCTATGTTCAATCTCTTCAATTCTTTATATAAGGACCATTTCTAAGAATATGATCCTAATTCTTATCATGGCGTGGTTTTTAAGATCTACTGACTTTGTATAGAAATTATTATATATTTAAGCTTATCTATGGATTTTCCAGACTAGTTCAGTTTTCTATGAGAAATTAAGAAGTACACAAGGAGTTCAGTTTTCTATGAGAAATTAAGAAGTACACAAGGTGTTACTTTTGGATCATCACGCAGAGTAGTGGAAGCATTTACTAAGATGCAATAATCTCAGTTAATACTCCGCTTAGTTCGTCGAATATTCACAATTAAACCAAGTAGTTGCATTGTTCAAGTATAATGTACTTTTCGGACGACATTACCTAGCATACGAACAAATTTATCCTCTACTCTTATGGAAGTGCTACATTTTAATCATCCGTAAAACAGCCGAAGAAAATACCGTTTCAAATCCGACGCTACTTAAACCCAGAGCCTACAAACAATCTAAAAAACTTGGCACCTTGGTTATTTTTGTGGGAGATAATAAACTGACAATACAAGATATAATAGCGACATGGAAATTTGTTACAACATTTTACTATACGAGTAAAGTCTTATATAGTATTTTTATACGCAACAGATTCGAATACCCAACTGAATACAAATTTAATTTAATTAGCACCAGTTTGTACACTTCATTACTACACAAGCGCACGATCGAACTGTGGTTCCAATAGAAACAATAATTTAATTTTCGTTTGCTGTGTTTAAAAACTATATACACCCAATCAAATACTCCATTATCATTATTAAATGGATTCACTTAAAGATACTTCTTATGATTTGTCGTAATGAAAGAAAAGAAAGATAAAACATTTTTTGGCAGAAAACAACACTACACATGCTGAAAACAACATAACATAAACAGTATTAAACAAAAGTAAATTTAATTACGAAACAGGGACTTTACACGCGTAATAGAGGCTTCACACACGTAATAGACGCTTCACGCGCGTAATAGTTATTTTTCTGTCCCTCAGGCACAGTACTTTTTTTCTGAATGAAAGGTACTCTATCTCCTTTTTTGTACCCCTAACAACGTGCATGTAAATTTTCACGATGATTGGATGAGTAGTTAAGGCGTGAAAGTGAAACAAAAAAACTAAACATACTCACATTTTTTCGGCTTGTGGTTGAGTGTTGAACATAAAATAAAAAGAGAGTCCAAAAATCCTAGTTTTTAACTCAATGAAATTATAGATATGTATATTGATATACACACATAATTGGTTGGATATATTGGTACATACTACATGCATGTACCAATATATCCAACCGATTGATAATAATAATTATGAACAGTATGTATTAATGTATTTAGGCCAGATTAGTACGTAAATAAAATCATAATTGTATCTATAATATCGATTTGCTTCATCATTGGAACTTTAAGATCGAGTTTCTTTTAAAGTCGAATTGAAATCGGAAACGAAACATTACCAAAATGAGTTTTAACATTTTTAATAGGAAATTCATTGGTAGTGATAATTTGTTACATTTTTTGACAACCTGAATATTGGCACTATAACTCGCTTGCTTCATAACCTCTAAACAACGAGGCAATGTTTTGACTTTAATTATTGCTCACTCAACTTGAGGTTGTTTCTCGAGTTTGTCCATTTTGAGTTAAAGCTTCAACGGGACGTTGGAATATAACGCCATTTGATTCCAATCTTCCATAAATAAGTTGCTAAATTACCATTTCTCTAGGCCTTTTCGTGTACAAAGTGTCTTTTAATTTTATTTATGAAGTAAACGCTTTAGAATAATTTCATAAAGATTAAATGGATAAACATGGTTGGTTTTATCAAATTAATATTGTTTTTGGAGTTTCATAATAATGCGGCTTGTGCGGTTAGTATCTATTTGAGTTTTGTTTTGCTGATGAGTATAACTATGAAATTATTTGGTGCTCGTTAATTTTGTGGTAAATTGTGCTAGCTGTTTTGTTGATTATATTTTGTCGATTTGTAAAAATTATTTAAAAAATCGGCATACAAATATATATAATCGATAATCTTATTTTTAATTTTCAAAAATGTTGTAATGTTTTGTTTCGAGAAATTTAATAATGAAGATAAAACGGGACCTCCATTTAACAACTTTAAAGTATCTAAGTTTTCTGTCAAATACTTTCCTTATGCACTATTTGAACACAAAGTGATTTGATGATGATTTTCTACCAATGAAGCTTTCTAGTAGAAATGACGATACAAGAGATTAAGAAAAGTTTTATTATTGCCTTATATTATCCTTTCCAACCTAGATCCAATGTAACTGTTCTGACATGAACCTTGTATCTAAAAGTTGATTAATATTATCGGAATGCAATACAAATAAAACCTAACAAGTTGTACTTCCTATAGCTTTGTTATAGCTGTTTCAAAATGCCTTTTTCGCACACCTAGAAAACATTTTGGTAGCTATGTTCCAGCTCAAGGAGGTGAATCACCACACATACAAGGACTGGCGTTTCCAACGTTTCATTTAAAACAATAAAAGAGTAAAAATAAACTATGTTCACGAATTTCTTTTTCCGGAACGGAATTGATCTGTCAAGTTAATATGATTAGGGACGAAAAGAGGTAACAAAACATTCAGTCCCGATGAAATATGTACAGCGACAAGGAAATTATAAACATTATTACAGAAGATAATTCGGTTGAAATTAAATACCATCACTGTAATACACCGGCCGTAGAGAGGTTTATTAAACTCGTAGCAGTGGCTTTATATTAGCGGATTAGAAGGTAGATGGTTTCATTCGTACTAGCATAAAAGTATTTTTGTGATATGATAATTTGGTGTCAATTAGACCTCTTAGCCTTTTTTGGCACCAAATCGCCATTTCACAAATTAATAGAGTATAATAGTAGACATAAAAAATCGACAAAGTCCCTGGCAAGAGATAGTAAACATTACAAACATCCCACACATTCCACACGTTTATATAAAAATATTAAAATGAAACATAATAAAAATCCCCATTTTATATTTTCAATCTGATTGGACTGCAATTGGATTTATCAATTATATATTAGATCTCAAAATTTGGTACTGAATTTATCTAAGAAGTGTTATTGTGACAATAATAATATTATTATAACTTTGAGGATATATTACCTATGCTTATTTAATAAACAGAATGCATTTATAAACTGACACATACCACATTAGTCTTAACAAATATTTACTTTCTAACAATAGTCTTTACAAAATATGCAGATATTATGCAGACCGTTATTCTCACAGCTTAGGGAGGTTCGTTTCATGTACCGTCAGTCAGAACCATCCATTTATAAGGCAACATATGAAACACTCATATCGTACGATTGATAACGCTCGCATTAATCAGAAGCTTTCAGAAGATTTTTAAAACGGGGGACTTTTAAACTACATCCGAGCATGCTTGCATTTTGGTAGTTTGATATTTTGGCTTTGAAGTCTTGTAAATAAATAAAATATATGTGCATTCAAAATACTTTCCGTTTTTTTATTAACATGACAAACAAGTTCATTTCGTTATTTAAATGGTACAAAAAAAAGAATACAAATGTTTGTTTTTTTTTTACATATAAACCACATAATTTTCCTCGAGTTAACATTGGATTAAATAAAATATATGTAGGAGCGAGATGCGAACGGTTATTTACTACAAATAAATATGCTGGTAGCAGAACTTCTTCCTATCTTCAACATGGAGCTTTAAATTTGTAGTCTAGTTCGTTAGTTTCTACGGGATAAAGGGTTTTATTTAGTACCTTCCATTTTTTAAAACAACTACTGCTTAGCTTCCATATCATTTATTATATATTATAGTTGATGATGGGATATAATTTAAGTAGTAAGTAACCTGCTTCAATGACCTAGATACTTACTTAAATTGACGTCAGCTAAACTCTGAAAACAAGGAGAAATATACACAATAAGGTTAGTTTGTAGCATTTGTGCTTACCTGTGCCTAAGGCGGGTATCGCCAAAGTCACACGTTTTCAAAATAGGTTTGCAATGTTGTTTAATAGATACAACGCGGGAGGAACCCCGTTCGAATGCTGGTCTATCTATATATATAATTCTGGTGGGCATGTATCCGTAATTCTAGACCTCCTAAACTGCTAAACCGATTTTAAATATTGTTATCTAGATGAATAGTTTTAGCTATACTTCGTTCACTAACATTTTTTTTATTAATATTGTGACATGTGTCTGGTCAATTAATACTATATTATCTTTGGAAAATCAGTCTACATTAAACACTACCATCACTAAATTATGTGTATATTATCATCAAACATGCGACTCTCAAGTTCATTTGGTATACATAACTTTTAAACACAAAGACTCCATTCAAATCGCACAGCATCTGTGACATCCTCAGAACCTAATCTTAATAGAACCTTTCGAAGTGAATCAATCTACAGAGACAACGATTGGATAAATTAAAAACGCCAATGAAGTAAATTGCAACGTCAATCAGACGGAGCTGCGGGGCTGTGTCATTGCTCAGGCAATCAATCTTCATGAAACCGCGGAGTCTTTAAGAAAAATAAATTGCTTCTTACGTCACATGGTACGAGATAAACTCGCAATATGAGTGTAAGCTCCGCGTGAGAATGGCGTGTCACGTATGTACATAAATATTGGTATTAGTAAAGACTTTGCGGAGGGCGACTCATTTAATGAAATCGTTTGTGGGGTATCAGAATATTTGAAAGTAGTAACGGTTAAGTTTTATTTGAGAGTAAGCTTATACCATTAAGGTTTTAAAATGCCACTAAGTTGGTAAATGAGCATAAGACCATCTTTACAGCAGTCGTTATAACAGTTAAAAAGATTTTCTAAGCGATGAAACATGCTTTGAGAAGGAGTTCTAGTTTTTTATTAATGTAATGTGGACTTCGTTTCTTCCGTATTTGCTTGGTATAGATCTATTTGTGTACCGTCAAATCTTCCCTTTAGGCATAAAATGCTTTGCTCGAATAAAAAAAACTTTCGTGAGTGGTATTCATATTAGTTAAGATATACGGTTTTACTCACGTGTATATTTCGGGGGTGCCCGACTAGTTTCGGACCCAGCGGGGGCCCTTAATTAAGGGATGAGGCGTCCTGCCGCTCCGGTTGCAGGTGCCAGACTGAGTCTATAATATGACTAATATAATGGAACTAATATGAAATGCTTTGCGTATTAAATTTTATAACCCTACTTATGCATAACTTATGTGACTAAGTGGTGCCTTTACAATGAACTTGCCCAACTCAAAAGCAAGGCTGTGATCTGATAAAGAGGCTTGAGCGCGCGGTTGAATAACGTGCGGTTAACGAGTACTCGTACACGAATTTTGTTCAAGTCATCGACATGCTCATGTACGTTTTGCGCGGCCGACGCAGCGCCAATGCAAAGCTCAACAGCTATCAAAGCGCGTCGACGCGCGCTTTGAGATCATTGTCTTACCGTATGTAGATACCGTCGCCTAGAAGAGCGTGTGCTTTCGACGTGATTTTTAATTCAAATTAGCGCAAAAAGTGGCGTAGCCTAGTTCCAGTCTATTTTTAACGATCTTGAATAAGTATCTCTCTTCTACAATTTTCATATGCATTTTACTATTTTTCTTTTTAATTCAGCTTATTTTCTTCATCCTCCTCAATCAATCCTTATCAATCTTTCACGGCCCTTTGTACGACTGTCTATATTTGGTATCAGTACCTACCTTCAGAGAATCGCTCAAAAAATACATTTCATTAGACGTTTGCGTATCTCTGAGGAAATATTATTTGCCATTATATGATTTTTCTTTTCAGTAAGGAATCGTTTACGCATTGACATTTTCATTTGGCTGTCCAACATATTCATATTGTTATGAAATAAATTACAAGCCTTCATTTGGTGATCAATGTCATTCGACAATATACGTATACTTAATCTTAATTTAGCAAGTATATATGTAATACTGTTGTTTTATTGACTCTGTATTTTGTATTTTTCATCTATATATTTATTTTATTTAAAAGTATATATTTCAATTTGATTTTTCATATCGTTTCAAAAACTAGAGTAGAAAACTAGAAAACGAGCTTTACGCTTTGTACCGCAAATTGTCGACACTCTAAAAACTTTATAATGGCCTTTCTAAAGAATCTCGTGCTGTCTCTGTATTCCTGTATAATATAATAAAATAAAATAATGCATTTTCGTATTTCACTGTGACGTAACAAGACTAACAACGGGGTAAGTTGGCACAATGTAGATATATATATTCTCAAAAGAGTTCTTATTAAGATCTTCGGAGAGAAGAAACAGACGGCAAAGTAAGAAAGTACTAAGCTCGCATACAACACAATAGTTCCTTGTTACTTTCTGATTAAATATGTAACATTTGTTGGCGATCATATTTATGGAAATATAACTTTTTGGAAATGTAAATAAATACACTGCAGAGTTATGGAAATGAGAACAAAGGAACGGGGAGGACCCGAAAATGTTTCGACTACATTGAAGTTAGTTGTGTCGCGGTAACACAGGGAAATCGATAGTCTAGTTAAATATCTAAACAATCAAATTAAATAAGTCTGAATGTCAGGCAGTCTGTCTATAAATGATGAAAACACAATATCACAAGGTATAATTTTGTGAAGCGGTTAGCGAACCAGATTTGATGGACAAATACAAAGGATGATTACGCCATTCGTAAAAAAAATATTCCTCGGGAAAGAGTCCACGTTAATATTTTTTATGTGATTACCATGCCCACGAATACCTAATCTCATAAGAAGACTTAAAGTAACCCATAGTGACAAAAGGAGGACAACGCTGGGTATCTTTTTACAAAAAAATAATCGGAAGGAAACTCGGTAGAATAACCAAAGTTACCGACATATTTGTAAAGTAAAATGAATTAGCAACGGGCAAGCCATAGTTATACTACAGAAAGTCGACAATTGTCGGTGAAGAAGTATTCTCGAATCATTTTGAGGGATTTATGACCAGGTTAAAGAGCCAAGGAACGCATGTTTGAAAACAATATAAGAAAACTCATTGTTATTAGGAATGTATGCGTAGATATAAATAATAAATAAGTCAAGCAAGTGTTATAACGTTCAAGACAATAAATCGTTCAGTTTTAACCTGTATTTTAATTATTTTTATTTATTTATTCAACACTCATGCACATATGTATGATATAAAAGCGAACTTAATGCCTAAAGCATTATCTGTCAGTTAACTCTATGGTGATGCAGAAATTAAATATGGTAGGTGCGAAAACATAACAAAATGAGAAGAGAGAGGGAAGAGAAGAGAAATAGAGGTTTGAAAAAATACCGAAAGTACAAATTCAAAAGAGTTTGTAATAATTTGTTTGATCAAGTCATAAACTAAATATAAAGATTACTGAAAATACACACTATTACACACATAGTTTATTGTGTTTCATTGATACATAATATACTAACAGATATATAAACACACACTACACATACAAAAACTCTAAATATCAAAACACAGAGTCAACCAACCCAACCAACTTTTCGTAAAGGAGATCACGTGAGCGTATTCCAGAGAAGAACTGATTGGAAATAGAACGAATAGTTGATGAAATCGGAGTCATGAGGAGGACATAAGAAAAGAAGTTTATGTGAAGAACGAAGGTTTCTATCATGATCTGAGCACAAAAGCGAAGAAAGGATGCTAAATAAGAAGGTGGAGATGGAGAGTTGAGAAAAGAGAATAGAAGTTGGTGCTCGCAAATTACCGCGCTGGTGAATAGAAAGCCATTTTCATTCGGAGCGAGAAGCAAACACATGGTCGTACTTTTTAGGTTGTAAAAAGTAATTATCTTTTTGCTAATGTTTTGTGCCCAGGGAAAAGTCAGTGCAGATCTTTTTATAAATGCTAACTAGTAAAATGTAAGTCAGCCAAATAATAACGAAAACTTTTTGTTTTTCGTTTGGCGTAAGTAATAGATATTAGTAACATTTCCTATTCATTATTTTTTTTTCTTTTCCTGCAACTTTGACCAATTCTGTACAAATTTACACCCTCCCTACTGTGTTTGAATTCTGGAACACGTGTTGCCGAACATTAGTTCAAATGTCTAAGTTTGGATGGTTCGATTTTTCGAAATACTATGTTACTAAAATGAGTAAACTAGTTCAAAATAACTCAGCGATGCTTTTTAGTTAACTGTTGGAGCTAATTGAGTTTGTTGGACAATTTTTTAGGTATAAATAAACAAATAATTAAAGTTAGAATATTCATTATGTTAGCTTAAAAGAGAATATTTGAATATCAACACGGCTTATATTGTCAGTTGTTTCAGTGATCATTAGCATAGTAAAAAATAAAAACTAATATTAAAACTTTGTGAAAGGAATAAGCTCTATCCTGTAATAAATGATACCGCACTGAACGTGTAAGTACTACATACGCAGTCCTACAAGATTCTAAACTAACCATAGATTGTGCCTATTAATTTTTTTGTAAGCCAAATTGATTTATATACAACTATTGAACTGTTATCTTTATTATTGATACGCTTAAGAATAAAAAGTATCTGACCAATTACACATCAAACTTAACTTGTGACATGTTACGGTTAAATTAGAAAGATCTTCAGTAGGTAGCTAGGTAGAATAACGGTGAATGAATTATAATTTTATTGGAATACTAAAAGATCAATTGAAATAATTCACTGTTAAGTAAACATCTCTCTTTAGTACTAAACTTTTGTAAATTTGGCTACAGATTACTAGGATCCTTCCTCAGAGCATTAGAAACGAAGTCTTTATCAAATGAAAGTGGTCATATCGCGATTGAGATCGATAGTACATACAACGCCATTGTCGAGCATTGTGACAAGTCGCTGTATGCTTTCCTTTTATGTTTGAAATATTGTCATAAAACTGTTTCAGTAAACAACTAACATACTTAAAGTAGTCTTGGCATCAGTATGGCGTTCCACAAAAAAAAAATATGTGGGGTTCTAAAGGCCGATTCACACATATCAGTGCAGTCACAGTTCCGGCACAGCACTGTCACTGAGAGCACTGTGCCATCACTAACACTGACAGGTGTGAATGCGTCCATAGAGAATGTATGAAAGAATAATTATCACGGTGGCGGTACTGTGCCGGTACTGTGCCGGAACTGTGACTTCACTTATATGTGCGAATGGGCCTTTAATCGGTGGTTTTAATACAGCGCCGAATGGCGTAGTAATGCCATCGGTTAGCATAAACTTTATTCCGATTTTAACGTAGTTACAATTTATTTTAGAATTTGAAAATAATAATTTTTACCAAAAACATTCGCCATTGCGTTATATATGTTATTTCTATAACAGACTACATTTAGTAGTAGGTCTTTACTAATTTGGTTGAATTTTGTCGAATTTGCCCGAAATCAACCAAACCCTTCAAAATTCTTATAAAATCATACAAATAAAAAGATATTCAAATTTATTAGAGCCATAGTACACCATCCGGTGCTTCAGGTGCCAATAAAAAATAATCCTATCTTTCCAATAAAGACGTAAACATGTTTACTACGGTGAATATCGACGGTTCTAACAGTAAATTAGTATTTTTCTGCCGGCTCATATGAAAGTGAACTTTTTAGGATAAAATTATGAGTTTATTTTTTTTTTGAAAATACATACATATCATCCATTTTTATAGATTTTTACTTATTCTTGTAATCTTACCGCTACATCGCTTACGTGGGAGAGCCATGCTTCGGCATGTATGGGCCGGCTCGACTCCGCTCGATACCACGACCTCACAGAAAACCGGCCGTGAAACAATGCTCTCATTGCTTTTCGCCACGTGAGTGAGGTTACCTTAGGCCCTAACCCTTCCATCCCCCCTATTCCCGTCCTTCCCCTCTCCTCCCCTCTAATCCCCATCTCCCGTCTTCCCGCTCTTCCCCTATTCCCCCATTCCCACCTTAAAGAGCGGCAACGCACTTGTGACTCTTGAGTTACTATTATATATTATTATATTATTAGTCATTTACCATCAGGTGACTCATCTGCTCGTTTGCCCCCTATACCATAAAAAAAACATGATAGGAAGTTATTTTTCTTAAAAGCTAGCCGATTTTTGGGGTAATTTTTTTTTTTCTCATGACGTGTTTCCCTGAATTTTTATTTCATGAAGACAAAAAATACACCGTTTGTAAACTGTTCCTTGGCTAAACTGTGCTGTTTGATAAAGATTCATGTGATTTAATGAAATTTTCTCAACGTCAATATTGTATTTGTGCGAGACTTCAAGAGACATTGTATTTCGAATACATTAAAAAAATCTAATCTCATTAAAATCTGTTTTTTTGTAGTGATAGATAATTACAGTGATGAATAATTAATTTCAGGAAAGGAGATTAATTTTGCAATATGCTGTAACTTTGTGCTGACTTAATAAAATTTATTAAGTCAGCACATCGTTTAATGATGTACATCAATATGGCTTGGCTTTTTTTGTACTAAGTTTCATCTCGTGTATTTATTTCGTATAGAGTCTTGAGTAAGTGTTAATGTGGATAAACGTGAAATTTCGGCAAATAGACCCTATAACCCTAAAAAAGCTTTATACTCGTATGACAAGATAGTTTTATATTTTTAAATATTTGAATGCTATCCTTCAATTTCTTCGTCCGGGTAACCCGGTAGCTTAACAGTCAAACTCAATTATTTAATCGCCTTTAACCCTAACAAGGATAGCACGAATTATGTTACAGCCGTCAAGTCGATACCCATTAGTTTGGACACCTTCCGTGATGTCCTAACCAATATAAAATGACCCCTCACATCAACATCGTATTATTATGAAATAGACTTTGTCCTATTCAAGTTAAAGTTTTCTGAATATTTATTAGCGTATCGTTAAGAGGTCTTTGTTTATTGGCTGACTGTTGGGTAGTATTTCGTATGCAGTTTCCCTGAATAGGTAAATTGCATTGTTTAGTAGTTGCGCAACTAGTTAGAATTACATTGTTGGCTTATTCAACTTATAATGCTTGACTTAAAATTTAACTTGATGCAGAAGTGAGTGATGTGAGTGTTGTTTAACTTTCACCACAAATATTGCGGTTAAAGTTAGTCTAACCGCATTTATGTATTTAGAATGTCAGAAAACTATCAGTTATTATAATTATTTAAATTCGTCTTACCAGAAGTAAGATGTGAGAACTACGGTTGTGATTCATAAAGGAAAGAATGTTTTCTTCAGGTATTAGAAGCCTTAAAATGAACGATCAAACTTAAGACTCGATACTTGGCTTTTGCATTAAGATAACGCCCCTGCACATCGAGCCGGCAAAACTACGGACTATTTTCACCAAGCTGGACACAAATTGCTGTGACATCCTCTGGATTTAGCAACATGCAACTTTCCACTATTGTATATGTAAAAAAAACAACTGAAGGGAGGCAAGTTTTTGAGCGATGAGGAGCTTTTATATATGCGGCTGTGTTCCAGAGGGATACTGGAACTACGCTCATCACCTGCTTTACATGAAGACATGTATACTTCAATTTCGAAAAACAATTTCACAAAGAACGAAAAAACTTATGTAGCGTCCTAGTAAATATAAAATCAACACTCAGAATTTAAGATAAGTGATCAATGATTTTATGTAACTTAAGCACCTGGTAATTGAGAATTGGCCGCCGGCCCAAGGCTTCAGGTGTATATACTTTCAGATTCTATTAATACTAATCCATACGACATTTTGCTCGTCAGAAATTAAATAAGGTCTGGTGGCTCCGGGATCTCATTCTATAATAATTTAAGTTAAGCCTTAGACGGACTTCAATTTCAGTTACTTTGTTGGCACTAAATCTATTATTTGCTTTCTTGCTACAGGCGATTTTCAAGTGAAAAGAGTTTAAATGCCGCCTCAAATGAGGGCTTAATACACTTGAAAAAAAAAATTCAGATATAAACAATTTAAGGTGCTTGACTAAAAAGCTTCTCGCGGTGCGCAATGTTTAAGGGAAGTGAAAACACTTCCTTGCCACTGTCCTCAATAAAATTTATTACTGCGACGTAGTAGCAATAATGCGGAAGAGTAATATTTAATCATTAACAAATATTACATTCATATAAAACTACATCACTTTACGTGATGGTTTCAAAATAAAGTAAACAATTTTGTTCAAGGTTCTGGTCAAAACAGTGGAGCACTGTTTTCAATCGAAATTTTGAACGAGTTCTGAAACTGATTAAGTCAGCAAGCTTGCAAATTATCGAAACGATCACAGCTATTGAGAGCTTGGCTCACAAATACACAACGAGGATATACAGATAATAAATGGTTAAACTTTAGTTATCTGCACCAATAGGTATCTACACACACAAATGTTTTAGTCGAGCGCTTGTTGCAAAACAGTGATCATTAAGCAAAGTGAAAATTCAGACAGGCATATAAACATGTTTGCGCTTTAGAGAATATAAAAAAAAAACTTAAAAAAGAATTAAACCGACGAAAAGAACTTAAAATCAAAAGAATAAATAAACCTTCTAAGTCTTGAGTATTGAGCTTATGTACATAAACTATCAAATTTTATATAAACTAATTTTGAGTCGGCGCCAAACAAGTTGTTTTCGTCGGTTTAAGTCTTTATAAAATAGTTTTTTATTTTATTATTTTTTGGGGCTTGCGTCATCTTTTATTACTTTTAATATATTTAATACCAAATACTTTAAAACGCTATCAAATATCTTTTCTTTAAAGAATATTAAGTGGTTTCTGTCACTAAAACTATAGTTTTTATATCTAACTTCTGATTGTTTAGGAAAGGTATGGTTTCCATCATCAGCTCAGCTTTATGATGTGATTATTCCTAAACGCAAATACTTGATTAGGTTGTGAAAATTAAACAGAAACACTGTTCGTTCCTACAGTTTTCGAGGGTTTCTCTTAATTTTATCAGGATCTCATTATCAGATGCTGATTTCCTTGACATAGGACCACATTTGAGGTATACCCTATCTAACAAAAAGAATCATCAAAATCGGTTAATAAATAACGGAGTGAGAACTGAACATACATAAAAAATATATACATACGGTCGAATTGAGAACCTTCTTTTTTTTGTCGGTTAAAAATACAAAATAATTCTAAAAAAATATTCTCCAGTTGCCTTCAGCGTCGCATTAAAGTCCTAGCTCATACCTCAAACCTAATCCATAAACGCAAATATATCCCGTTACAAAGAATGTAACACTGTGGACAGTACTTATTTCCTTTGGCTAACTGTAACATGACTCACAAAGACAAACTTCGTTGGAAAACTCTTTGACCCATGATAGTTTTGATGTTGATGTTGCTTTTAGCAATATGGAATTACATATTTCAGAATCCTGTACACCATAACATGGATGTATACACTATCCTCGATACTTTGCAACAAAGGGAATTTTAAATTTACAATGTATCACTAGTATTTTAGATTTAAATTTCAATGGACAAGAAGTATTCAAAAATAACTAATTTATTTGTAACTTTTGTCCTAACTGCCTATTAATTACAATCATCTAACTAATATTATAAAGGCGAAAGTTTGTAAGGATGGATGAATGGATCAATTTTTGTTACTCTTTCATGCAAAAACGGCTGAACGGATCTTTATAAAGATTCGTACAGAGATATATTATAGTTAAGAATACCACATAGGCTTTTTATTCCGAAAAAATGTATGGTTCCAGTGGGATAGATTTATTTGTTTTTCATTTACACTTCCTGCAAAATAATTGCATAAGGCGGACTTAATGCCCTAAGCAATTTCTTCCAGTCAACCTTTGGGTGAAGCAGAAATGTGCACGGCGAGTGTATAATTAAAATTTTAGACTTACCTAGTCATAGAGTAAAAAATATACTATGTAAATAAGCCTTCATATACATACATATACATACATACCTACATACAAACAAACATATATAGATATATAAGATACAATTATATATAAATAATAGCCTATAGTTAGTGACCCTGAATGCCACTCCATAGATCGTGGGATTGATTCCCACCCGAGTTTGGGTGTTCATTGTCTGTGTGTGGTGGTGGTGTCTGTTGTTTGTATGTTTGTAAAGTCCCCCGTGACACAGTAGTGGTCATTCCTAATGCGGGAGTTGTCTTTAAAAAAAAAAGAAGAAAAACAAAAAGAGAGAAAAAAAAAGATTTGTGGAGTATTTTTTATTTAAGTGATTCTGCTAATAATTCGCTGTAGAGCTGACATACTTTAACTTTGAAGGTATACCAATTAGTGGACCTCCTGATTTCTTGTGGGAGTGCATTCCAAAGGTTTACAGCTTTGATAATGAAGGAAGAATGAACTAAACTGGACTTATGAGAAGGACAAAAAGGGAGAACCCTATTATAAGAGCGCAGATTTCTGGCATGATTAAAGCACAGTTATTGGAAATTAGATGTTAAACAGTTTGGAGAATTAGAAGAGTAGAGAAGAGTGTAAAGCATAGTCAAGGCCCTCAAACTGCGGCGTTGGCTAATAGGTAACCATGACAGTTTGAGGGCGATAAGTGGATGTATTGTGATCGTATTTACGCAAATTGATTATGAATCGAATGCAATTATTGAGAAGTCGGTCTAGTTTGTTGAGCAGATCTGCATTCAGGTCAAGATAGCATACATCACCATAGTCGATGAATACCAGAGTCTGCACAAGCGTCGTCTTTGCCTTAGGTGGGAGAAAAAAAATCAATTGATAAAGATTTCGCAAGATATTAGTTACCTTCTGGCTGACGTTTTTTTTAAAGTGTTGTCGATGTCCAGTCCAAAATCCCTAACCGAAGAGCTGATGGGCAGAACCAATCCATTAAAAATGATATCTTTAACCCTTGTAATATCTACTCGGCTCATCATTCTAGGGCTGCTAATTAGGATTGCCTGACATTTAGGCGGATTGACTGCTAGGCCGAGCTTGTTGGACCAGTTTTTAATTGCCTCCAATTCGAGATTGATTAATTTGCAATTACTACGTCCAAATTTTTTAATATATCTGTAGATCATCTGCATACAAGTGATAAGCACACTGAAGTTAATGAGATAAGAAATTAATAAAAAGCGAAAACAGAAGAGGTTATAGAATACCGCCTTGTGCAACATCAGAGTTGAGGGCCACCTGGCCGATAAGGACTCAAGGCCCGAACAGAATGCTGGCGTCCCCTAAGATAAGAAGAGAACCATTCCAGTGCATCATAGGAGATCATAAGGTGGGATAGATAAGTTAATAGGATGTCGTGACTTACGGTATTAAAAGCATTTTAATAAAGACTACTGGTAACGTGGGTCACACATTACTAGTATTCTTGTTAACCCCTCCAGCTAAGCTAAATGCTTGTGTTAGGAGTAGGTTCACGTCGGTAGTGCACTGGATGGGGTTTGAACCCGCAATCACTCGATCGCAAGTCCGATGCCTTATGAATGTGAGTTTGTTTGAGTTCTCAACCAATCAACGTAAAATTTTCATACACGTTGTCAGGGATACAAGAACAAATACACTGTTTCCGAGGGATATCAAATTTGATCGACAAATTCTGAATTACCGAGAGCGAAGCCGCGGGTAAGAGCCAGTACATGAAAAACAAACTACGCTCATTATTGTGGTATGTACCGAGGTACATCATAGATTTTGTCAAAAATCCAGGGAATTCAATAAGTGTAAAATATCTTACTTTACAGAATCACAGAAGAATATTACAGAATCAAATAAAATATATTGAAACAAAAGAAACATCTTTCTTGAAACTTAGAAATTAGTTTCAGTAAGTCAGAACTTTCTCTGTGAAGTTTTAAAAATTAGCATTGAGTATTTCAAAAAAATAACTTCTAATTTACTAAAACTTTTTCAATAACTGTGTTTATTGTAAAAAGTTTCAATCCATTTTTCTGTAGACTCATTGATTTTTCTGCATAATGTATGTATACCCAATCTGGCCTCAGACAGGTGAGACGCGTAACTAGGTTTTCAACTATGTGTATTTTGATCTGGAAGATATAGGTAGGTACTTAAAGAATACTTCAAATTATCGGGGGACAAGTGTACTCAAATCAAAATATGTCAAATTAAATCACCTCAAGTAGATTATACTATTAGATGGATTAAAAATAATTTATTGTGGCAGACGCGATTTCTTTTTTAAACCACCCATCTAATGGTAAGCGATTACAGTAGCCCACGGACGCTTGCAGTTCCAGAGGATACGCATGTGCGTTGCCAACCTTTTAAAACCACGCGGACGGGTGGATCACGGGAAATTATTTATTTTTATTCTTTTTCCCATAGTCCACCCAGGTGCTATATATGTGCAAGGAGAGCTTAATCTATAGTAATATTATAAAGCTGAAGAGTTTCTTTGTTTAGTTTAACGCTCTAATCTCAAGAAGTACTGGTTGGAATTGAAACATTATTTTAGTGTTGGATAGTATAGATTATACAATTTTTTACTCTGAGCTTTGACTCGTGAGATCTGAGTTTTCCCGTGAAACGTTCTAAGTATGTGTGTAGACTAAAGGCGCAATTACACTTGGTCGTTAGCTCGTATTCGGGTGCACAAAAGACATTACTCGAATTCGGGCACCCGATGCATTAATTACATTGTTTTGCTCGAATTCGGTAACTGGAATACGGGCAAACGACTCTGCGCCCGCGTTCGGGGAGGTACGTGCCTGCAGGCGCCATGTCATCCGCCATTTTGTGCTTCGATCGATTCACGGCGTCGGGTATTCTGATTTGTATAACCAAAACGAAAGCTGGACTAGATTATACGAAGACGGGCGTACTTGACTTCGTTCATTTACACTTAGTCGTTTGTCCGAATTCTATAGGCAATCGAATACGAGCTAACGACCAAGTGTAATTGCGCCATAAGGCTAGATAAATCTGAAAATCTCCATATATTCTTCTTCTTGCAGTAGATGGAATGGTTTAATCCTAAACTTAATATTATACTTTTATTGACCCGTTAAACCTAAAATTAACAGTTAGCAAACATCGCGTGATTGGAGACAGTAAAAAATACTATTATTAAACTCATGGGCTCCGTCGTTTAAACTTGCCAGCCAAATGAACGATACCAGCGGTAATATGTAATTAATATGTAATTTCGTATTTTTATACATTACTTGCTTGACATTAGTAATTTTCGTAGGAAAGTATGTCAGCGTAATCTGCATTTTTCACGTATTGTAATATAGTTGTCATAACTATTACATTATGTTGAGAATCATGAGTATAATAATATAATTATATCTCGGGAAATTAAAATTGCCACTTGGGAAGTTACTCGGGAAGTAATCGATACACCTTGGGAAGTAAATAAAAAAAACAACGTTTAAAAAAACCGACTTCAAAAACTAAAAAGTATAAAATAACTTAATAAAGATTTAATTTAATACACCTCTTATGCAAATCTAATGCCTTTAATATTAATAAAATATTATTATTTGTAAGTTATTTTATACTTTTTAGTTTTTGAAGTCGGTTTTTTTAAACGTAGTTTTTTTTATTTTTTACTTTTTAGTGTCTGTAATAGGTTGTTCTGTAAACTACAGTAGGATTTTTCTAGATTACATCAAGTAGACTATAACATTTCGTTGCTTTTTATTGTCATGTATTAAAAAGTATTTTTTTTAAGTAGCTATGGGTAGGCCTATTCTGCACGCTCGCTCCGCTTCAATGACAGGTAGTCTAAGACCCACTTATCGGGACACGGGTTAATAATAATATATAAACAACCTAAATGAAAACTCCTAAAAAAGCCGTCCACAAACTAAAATTACATCGTCCACGTAAACAAAAATGTTCATAAAAAAATGTTCATAAAAAAACTACTGGGCCAAACTATGTTAAATTTTTATGGGACCAAATGGAAACTATTCCGCATCAAACTAAAGAAGAATCACGTAAATCGGATCATAAATCTCAGCGTAATCGGTGTACATACATAAAAAAAAATACCAATCGAATTGAGAACCTCCTCCTTTTTGAAGTCAGTAATGATGTAGCTTTGGAAGAAAAGAATAGATACAACGTGGGAAGTAAACAATACAACTTAGAAAGTAAATGATGCCACTGTGACTGTCACACAACGATGTCTGTCCATGCATTCATTTTGTTTTCACAGTTCGATAAGTAGTAAATTAGTGATGAACAAAATTTTTGTTTTATTTAAGAGGAAGTTTAAATCGATTTGAAAAAAGTTTAAAAAATTTATTTTAGTACTTCCAATAAAAATACTGAACTTGTTTAATAAATTATATTACCCACGTTTTATACATTATACATAAAAAATGTTATTACTGGGACTAAGGACGAATCTAGAATGAATTATCCCTACGTATATTATGTAATAGAACGTAACTCGTTTTATTCCGGACTAGCAGTTCTGAGGCTTTGCTTACGTGTAAATATTTATATACTTTGCACGAAACCATTATTATTTTTCCAAAATAAAAGTAGCCTAAGTTACTCCTTATAACACCAGCTATCTGCCACTGAAAGTCCCGTAGAAATTGGTCAACCGGTTCCGGAGATTAACCGGAACTAACAGACAGACAGACAAAGATTAAAAAAACTGATTTTTAGGCATAGGTATCGTGCAAATAACTGTATGAGCTTAAAATAACTATTATTTTGACATTACAAACAGACACTTCAATTTTATTTATTTGTATTGATAACAAAAATCATTTACTTAAAAAAATAATGCATGTGCAGTATCTATATATTTTTCTAAGAGTGCATTTTAAAGTGCCTGAGTTTGTAAAACTAATTTACAAACTCAGGCACGGTTACGTTCTCATGCAACTGTCAAAAATAAAATAAACGAATGAACAGAGTATGGTAGCTAAACATCCAACCAGCTTATTCCAAATTCAATTTCAATTCTTTATTTCTCTCCATACATTTTGTTGCAAAAGAATAATATAAAAGACCAAATATGGACCCTGTCGGGCACGGCAAAATAGATAGAAGAGAAGAAACAAAGGAGCCACTGATATAATTTTTATAATATTGCAGCAATAATTAAAGGTAAATAAGTAGATGCTATCTTTTATTTTTTTATATATTATTTATATTTATATAATAATAAAATTAATTTATTTGAAAGGTAAATTTTAAATTATTATAGGTATATTAAATTTGTTTGTGGTTATAATTTGTCATTTAAATATTCATTTATGTTATAGTAACTTTTGTTGAGAAGAAATTGTTTTAATTTATTAATAAAACTGTAGTATTTATTTTCGTTTCTTATGGTATCTGGTAGTTTATTATCTATATATTTTTATAGACATTACAAATGTACTAGTCGAGTGCATGTTATGTACAAGGCAGGTTAAGTCTGTTTCTGTGTCTTACTATAGTTTTCGTTTGTATGTCTTCCCTTTTAGTATAAAAATCTGGATATTTGCGGACAAATTTGCATATTTCAAATACATATAAGTTGGGCAAAGTAAAGTTTTTAGCGCTTGAAATTGAGGCTTACAACACTATCTGTTTCATCGATGTTTACTATGTATCTAATTAGTTTATCTGGATTGTAAATAATGTGGGTTTGTACTATTTCTCCGTAAGATGATTCCGTATTTTAACCAAGCATAGGCACACGCATAGTATGTGGCCAACGCAGTTTTAAGATCAATCGTTATTTTTTTAATTTCACGGAGTGCGCATGAAAATTTTGACAGTTTGCCTCTTACTCTTTTTACACGCTTTATATTAGCTTCACTTTTATGTTTGTAACCGACTCCTTTGGGCGCAATTTTGACCCACTTTAAACGGCTAGATTTCATTCAAATTTAGCACACGTGTCAAAGACCGATGAAAATGCAATAATTTGATTTATTTTTTTATTTTTTTTTAGTTGAATTTTTTATAAAAGCGTGTTTTTTAGTTTTGTATTCGACTTCTAGATGATGTGCATGTCTATGTCTAGGCCTAATAGGGTGAAATTATTTACTAGTTCTAATTTATGTCCATTGTAAGTAAAGTCTAGCATAAAAATGCCTTTTTAAACTATATAAAGTTAGCATGCAATCTACAAATTTCATAATGTGAGCTAGTAAATAAGACATTGTGGAGCGAGAGGGCAATATGACCTCACTAATATTGAGAGGTTTTTTGCTTCCATAAATTTTCGCTGTCAAATTCTTAACTTTATGACCTTTAGGGGTTTTCTATCGAAAGCATTTAGCCAAGCTGTCATCAAAGCATTATATTTCTTTTTTGATATTAGGCTTCTGTAATCATTAATACATCAATACAAATAAATAAAATTAAAGTGTCTGTTTGTAATGTCAAAACAGTATATTTTTTTTAAATCTTAAACAATTATTTGCACGATGCCTATGCCTAAAAATCAGTTTTTAAAAATTTTGTCTGTCTGTCAGACTGTCTGTTTGTTACGGCTAATATTCCTAACGGATGAACCGATTTCCACAGGACTTTCATATGAAGATAGCTGGTGTTATAAGGAGTAAGTTAGGTTACTTTTATTTTGAAGCCGCGTAGGGACTGCTAGTATCTCATATATTTATTAATAGTTGTTACTCATGACTACACTCGCGTAGATATTTTGGTAAAACTTATGCCACGGGGACCTTATATTTTCCGATATATAATATTATGACTATGTAGCATTCCAGAATATAATTTATATATGTGCCAAATTTCATGAAGATCCGTTCAGCCGTTTTTACGTGAAAGCGTTACAAACATCCATCCGTCCATCCATCCTCACAAACTGTTCCATTATAATGTTAGTGAAATAAATACATAAGTAGAACGTATTATGAAAATACAATACATGTACACACATCAAAACAAAAATAACGAAAATAAAACACAGAGTCGCAGTGTACTTAATTGCAGAACTCTTTCAGTTGTCGTTTTTATTATTCTTAAAGATCTCGAGACGAAGAAAAAGTGCTATTATTAAAAGCGAGGAAATATTAATACAGTGACCTCAAGGAGAACTATGAGAAAAACTTACTAATGTACTGGTAGAAAAATATACATTTTCGTAATGAATTGAAAACAGCAGGATGTAGGTGTTTGTTTGCGCTCTTGTAAATTTATGCAATATTACAAGACATGATGTGGATTAGAATAAGTAATCTTTCCAAATAATCTGAATTACTTTTTGTAGTTTTTTTTAAATTCTGTTTTTATAACAGTCAAACGATCCACGAAGTATATTTTTACTACTATACATACAATATGTACAAGAATACATTACAGAGGGTTACAGAAACATACATTTAAAATTTAAAATACCGGGGGTTTTTTAAATTTTTAATGTATGTCTATCGATCGATACCGAAAATTTCTTCAATGATTAGAAAGGAGCACTTAAGTAGGTTCATTCATTTGGGAGCTACGATGCGGCAGACAGACACACAGACACGTCAAACTTAAAATACCCCTCTTTTTGCGACGGGGGTTAAAAATGAAAATTAAAAACGAAAATATATTTAAGGTCAGCGTTAAAGCCACTTTGTGTTAAATTTACGTTACTAACCTAACCTAACCTGACAAACCCCTTTTTAAAAAGCCTGAAATGTAAAAGTAATTCTGGAATAATACTTAAAACTGTAACTTACCTCCTAACATACTTCACCTTTTTGTTGGTACATCCAAATTGACTAAAGCAATACTGTGTGTCTTAGAGTAAGTAAGTGTATATATATATCTCCTGCAAAACCCGATTACACCATTAATCTGACAATAAATTTCCTTTTTACTAAGGTGCATTACAGAACATCTATCTTTATCTCCAAAGAAAAGCAAGGGCTAAACATCACCGCTTCAGTAATAAGTATTTTTATTTTTGCTACAGAGATTTGAAAAGAAATGGTAACAGTTATTGCCAAAAATTAAATCCCCCTAATGCTATTTAGCATAATGTTACTAAAAAATAAAGCTCAGACGAGTAAGGTCCCATAATTGAACGTCAACCTCGATCTATTTTAATAAGATCAAGCCCACGAGAATCGAATCGGATGACGATTGAAATCGATTCATTGAGTTGGGCGAATTGTACCGATTAAGGAAAATGGTACGATACGAACGAATCTTATTGAATTCCTATTAAACACGCTATGGAAGAACCTTGAGGGTAGATTGAGTCTCATTTCAGACTATTAGAACTTATATTGCACGCGTGAGATTTTATTGCGCAGTTTTTGCCTTTTATTTGTTTGAATTCTTGTATTTAAAGCTACTTTTTTTTTACTATACAAAGTCTCTCTAGTACTCACAATCACACTAAAGCATTAAAACTCTCAACACTGCTCATGTAACATACTTATATAAGCGGATTACATTCAGAAACATAGAGTTAACCGATTTAACAGTGTTTAGCTAGTTTATTCTAAAGTTTTCCTCTCAAAAGAGGAAATATTTTTACATGTTCTTAATCGTGGGAGAGCCATGCTTCGGCACGTATGGGCCGGCTCGACCGGAGTGATACCACGGCCTCGCAGAAAACCGGCAGTGAAGCATTGCTTGCATTGCTTTTCGCCTAGTGAGTGAGGTTACCGGAGGCCCTAACCTTTCCCCCCCCCCTCTCTTCCCCCTCTTCCCTCTACCATCTTTCCCCTACTACCTTAAAGGCCGGCAACGCACTTGTGACTCTTGAGTTGCAGGTTCCCATGGGCGGCGGTAGTCATTTATCATCAGGTGATGCGTCTGCTCGTTTCCCCCTATACCATAAAGAAAAAAAAGATAAAGAAAAAATTGTTCGTCTCATTTCAGTCACTTCATTAGCGCGTCATAATATTTTATACAAATCATGTGCGAGTGAGTTTTAGTACAGGCATAGTGACGTTACCACAATATGGATTAATTATAATTAATGACTAAAGTTCCATCTTAGAATTTGAAATTTAAAAAATTATATACACTTAAAAACCGACTTCCAAAAGCACTAAGAAATGGCACTGAAAAATGAAAAATAATCGACTTCAAACTTAATTAAGAATACTACATATATGTGACACTTTTAAAATAATAGGTAACATTATAAAGGCACCAGGTACCTAATGGTCTGTTTGAAGTCGGTGCCAAGCTCGAAACGCAATATGCAGCAACATATCAATACAAATAAATAAAATTGAAGTGTCTGTTTGTAATGTCAAAATAATAGTTTTTTTTAAGCTCATACAGTTATTTGCACGATACCTATGCCTAAAGATCACTTTACCTGAAGGTATGTTATTAAAGGCTATAAAATTTGCATAATATGTATAAGAATTATTTTATACCTAAAAATTGTTTAATAATTTTTACATCAACTCTACTGGCATCCTTTACCTAAAAATTCAATTTTATGTATAGATAAATCAAATCTCTTCCAAAATATGAACTCGAAATAAATTATATTTATTTTGAAACTAAACTTATTTATTAAAATGTACAATTAACCTTTTGATGTCTGTTATAATGTTATTCATGAAGTCTTCCGCAGGATGGATATGCCGATAATTAGCTCCGCGATCGCACTGAATTCAACGAATGATATTCTGCTTTTAAATAAATATCTTTTGAATATTTATAGAGTTTACGTGTTGCTGCTCTAATTAAAATATGGAAAATATTTATGTTACATAGTGCCGACATTGTTCAGAACATGAAGTAATACGATTTTTTTGTAAAACAAACAAAAGTATGCTTACACTTTAGAGATCATTGTTATTATGGATCTAATATATTATTATAGGAATTCCACTAGCGGAACATTCACCATACATCAATTAAAACTAAAATAAACTTAACGTCTTCTTGCATAACTTACTAGCAATTTACGATTTGATCTGATTTTATTCTCAGTAGATGATTGTTTATTAGTATTGTTTATTTTTTATTAGTACATTCATGATAGTTTTAAGCAGGGCTGTTACGGATATTCCAATGCGGATGTTTATGCGGATGCAGATGTAGTGCAAGTCGTGACAAGAAAGAAAGTGAGTGGGGCCGGCGACTGGCGTGTGCCGTAAACACATGCTGATTGACCAATAGGAGCGAAGATTTCGGTGACAAGATCCGACGCGTTTGTTATTGCATATCAGGGATGTTGCAGATATTCGCGTCCGTATTCGCAATTGCGGAGCTTTCGCGTCGATTTTAACATCTGCATCTGCGTCCGCATCCGCGGATGCGTGCTTTCAAAATCCGCATCTGTATCCGCGTCCGCGGATGTCAAAAATTTTGCATCCGCAACATTCCTAGTTTTAAGTATATTGTAAACGTTGTGTTGTGGAACATTCTAAAGGTAAAACTTT
Source organism: Euplagia quadripunctaria (assembly GCA_963859945.1). Classification (NCBI taxonomy): domain Eukaryota; kingdom Metazoa; phylum Arthropoda; class Insecta; order Lepidoptera; family Erebidae; genus Euplagia; species Euplagia quadripunctaria. The sequence goes on from OY982567.1 coordinate 21,012,626, forward strand.
CATTTACTGTGTCTTTGACTATAAAAAACTTTTTTAATTGTTTTTATTGCAAAATTTTTAGCATTTGTATAATATGCATCTGAAACGTAGCTCTTAAGATACAAATTTGATATACATGCATGGTTTACTAATTCTAGTGCTACGATTGTTAATAAACGCCAAGAAGAACATCTTATAGACTATAGTTATTACGTCCATTGTTAGAAAAGGTTTTTTTTTAAAGTGAAAACTTCTTTAAGCACGTTTGTGCACTTTTGCTATGGGGAAAAAGCACTGAACGAGTGATCGTCACGCTAATAATACATACATAGATCCACTAGAGGGCGCTAATCTAAACATGGAGTTCGGTCAGATCCTTATTAATTAATGTCACCAACCTGCTAATGTGACATTTTAAGTTCGTCGTTTCGTTTAAGTTTTCACTTTTGTTGGCAGTCCCATGACTGCCTATTTTTTAATTTCATGGTAAGTAGCATGGTAAGTCATTAGGAGTACTTCAAACCCAAACAACTTTACACCTATTTTGGTATTAACAGTATTCAGTAAATAAAAATAAAAAGGATTTTTTGAGCAAATGCCAAATGCTTTCATATCAATCATTTGTTACATAATAAGCAAATCGGTTTTACAAGGCGTTGCTCAACTAATGTGTTGAGCTTGTAAAACATATATTTGATGCCTGGGAGGACACTTACGATGCACGTACCTTAGTCTTAGATTGGTTTGCAGACGATACTTTACTTTTATTTAGACTAAAACGTATGACTACAAAGTTTGACGATGTAAACAGTGCTATTTCGAAAGTTGTTCAGTGGTTTAACGTTAACAACTTACTGCTAAATGAAGAAAAGGCGAAATGTATACGGTTCACTACTCCGAATGTGAAAACCACTATAATAGTAAATTCAGAAGTATTATAACTAGTGTGAATTCTAAAGCATTCCTCTAGATAGAGTCAGCTCCTTAATCACATGATGAATTACTTATTTATACAAGGCATATTTCCGGAGAAGTTAAAGTATTCGATAGTTAAACCCTTATACAAAAAAAAGTGATAGAAAATAGCCGAATAATTATCGACCGATCACACTGGTTCCAGTTTTATCAAAAATATTTGAAAAGATTTTTTACCACAGACTTATTAAATTTATAAATAAACATAAGATTATGAAACAGGAGTAAAATGGATTTCAGAATAATAAATCCACGTCACTAGCTGCTTTCACATTAATCAGAAGTATAACAGTTATTTAGACAATAAGATTCCAGTTGTTACAGTTTTCTTTGATATGAGTAAAGCCTTCGATTATTTGGATCAAAATATGCTACTTAACAAATGTGAAAAATATGGTATACGGGTGTTGTAAATAGAATGTTAAAAATAGATCGTAAACAGTGTGTTGTATGTCCATGTACTTGTAATTTGCATGCCTTACTTAGGTAGATTACAGTTTCGACACCAACAATTTATACTACGCTAACTCGATTTTTAGGTAAATTCGTTTTTTTATACCAAAGTTCTTAAAATGTGCTATTTTATATGTAAAAAAAAAATCATGCAGAAATACACAAAAATAACGAAGTTACAAATTTTATAAAACGCTAAGTATAGGTATTTTATAAAATCACTCGATTTATATTCCGCTAACTATTATTATCGGTGTGTACGCGGGGAGGGGACGCACCGCTTGTTTGTTTACATTAGTCTAACGCTACTTGGCGCTTTGTTAGATGGAAGTGCGCGGTTTTAAATACTTTATTAGTGTAATGATAAATAATAGAATTATATTTACAAGTTAATCGAAATATTAATAGTGTTAGTGTGTTATTACAAACATGTCACGAAAACAAGCTAAATATTTAGTGGAATTAACCAAAAAGGAGGAATATTCATTGAGGAGTGTTCACGAAAATGATGAGATTCCACTTTATACTGACGAAAGAGGTAAGTTTAATGTGATATCAAAGATTATAATGTATAATAACGTATATAAATATGGTTAATAATAATTTACTACATGTTTTTGAAAGTTTGAGCCATTTTGCTCAAAGTCCGTATAACACTACGCTAACATTTACTTAGCGTAGTATAGCGCGTTCGAGTTTACATTTTCGTTTGGTCATGCACAAGTTAGCGACTCTTATGTGTTAATCAAAGCGCATATAAAACTATATTATATACTTTATTTACAGTTGCTTGACATTTTATACGTAATTCTAAGTACCTGCGTGCTTTATTTTAAAAATAATGAATTGCTTTATACCTATTGTTGTAGAATCGTCACCATTACCTGCCGAAGTTGATAATCCTGAATTTATGGCTTTGTATAATCACATCATGGTTGATGAGCCTATTCAAGAGCAAAATTATTCCATATCCAGTTCTACAAGCCGAGATATGATCTCTTCCGAAAATTATGTAGTATTAAAAGATATAAATTTAAACGATTTGAGGGCGCCTAATACTCCACTTAATATTTGTTCACCAAAGGTATTGACTTCTATTCGAAACCCTTCTCCGATGATATTAACTCCACCTAGTATCGAACCTTTGTTTTCAGTTGTCAGTAATGATCATTCTGACAGCATAGATAATACCCCCGTACCATCACCCTATTGTGACTTTTGGGAAACTTCACAAAGCTTAAGCGATACTTTGATGCCGCCTTCTTGTCAAGATACCGAAGATACAACTCTCACACCTGAAGTCGGTATATCTACTCAAGAAGATTTTTCAGATGCCCAAATGGATAACGGCCTCATCAATAACACTGATTCAGTATCGGCAATATCTACTCCCTGTAACTCTATTTTCTCACCTGCAACGTGCAATGACAGTGACTATTCTGCCGTATCGACTCCAAAAAATAATAAACGTAGATCTAAAAAGAGAACTGATGTGGGTCTCAAACGTCTAAAGCTTGAAGATGAGTGGATAGTTAGGAAAAGAAAACGTCTGTGTAATAAAGGATTGGAGTATACCACGTCAAAAGGGAAAACCAAAGTTGCAAGAAGCATGAAAGCCAGCTGTGTCAATTGTCGTCTGCAATGCAATAATAAAATAAGTCAAGAAGTTCGTATTGACTTGTTTGATAAGTTCTGGGGTACTGATAATCATACGAACCAATGGCAAATCATCGCCAAGTATGTCATACAAAAAAATAAAAAGACTGCCACTAATGTTGAAAACGAATCAAGTCGTCGATCACACACTTTACATTATCATCTTCCCGTAAATTCCGACTATGGCATCATATTACAAAAAGTTTGCAAAAAAATGTTTTTAAACACCTTCAATATTAGTAAAGATTTTGTTTACACTGCAATACGAAAAAACATAATGAACAATGATTTTACTAATGTTACTGATGACAGAGGCCGCCATAAAAATCATAAATATATCATTTCAAATGAAATGAAACAAAATGTCATAGATCACGTTAATTCTTTTATCCCTGTTGAGTCTCACTATGTTAGAAAACGTTCGAATAAAAAATATTTAGATCCTTCTTTATCTTTTTCAAAAATGTTTAAGCTGTATGTTGATTGGTGTACCGATAATAATTATAATGTTAGAGTCCAAACTGTAAGACAGGATAGAGATATTGTCAATAGTAATTTAAAGATAGGCTTTCATTTACCAAAAAAAGACCAATGTGACCTCTGTCATCAGTACAAAAATACATCAAACCCTACAGATGAATTGAATGAAAAATTTGCTAAACATCAAACAGAAAAAGAAATTTCACGTAAATTGAAATTAGAATGTAAGCTATTAACGATCTCTAATTATGAAGTAGCCTGTGTTGTATTCGATTTTCAAAAAGTGTTGTGTGCACCGCATGGTAATACAAGTGTTTATTATTATAGACGTAAGCTCAATGTATATAATTTTACAATTTATAATATGGCATCAAAAGAAGCATTTTGTTATATGTGGGATGAGCAAACGGCTAAGAGAGGGGCTAATGAAGTGGCTAGTTGCTTATATGACTTTTTTAATAAATTAGCTTCTAAGGGAATTCACGAAGTCAACCTATGGTCGGACAACTGTGGGGGACAAAATCGTAACCGTATTGTTTACTATATGTATTCATTAGCTACTAAAATGTTTGAAATGAAGATTAGCCACCATTTCATGGAAAAGGGCCATACACAAAATGAGGGCGATTCAGTCCATGCTTTGATAGAAAAGACTGCAAGAGGTAGAGATATATATTCGCCAGATGAATGGTATTCACTAATACGATGGGCTAAGGTCAATGGGAATCCTTATAATGTTGTTGAGGTCAATCAAAACATGATATTTGATTTTAAAAGTAATATTAACAAAAAAAATTGGACTAAAAATTTAAATAACGAAAAAAATTATGTGGAACAAAATTAAAAAAATTGAAGTGTCTCCTGATAATTACGGGTTGTTGGATTATAAGTATAGTTTAGCTGATAACGAAAGCAATCAATTGCAATGTTTTAAAAAGACTTCTACTCGACTCTCCCACTTGGAGCCTTTTCCCGAAAAAGCGTACAAAAGCTTACTCAAAATTAAAGTAGCAAAATATGGAGATTTAAAATATTATTGTGATAACAATATTATTCCCGAAAAGTACCACACATTCTATAGGAATATACTGACGACTGAAAATGATGAGGAGAATATAAGTGATGATGAGGACTGAATGTTCTTATTGTTATCTACTTATTGTTAAATTATGTGATTTACGAGTATACGAGAATAGAAAGAAGTTTTTAAAAGTTTTTTTAGTAAGAATAACTAATTATGTGCAATTTGTGATTTAAATATACCTAATATTACTTAATCGAGCTGTGATTGATCTGATCTCATATTATTGTTAATTAATAAGTAAATAAAAATAATAAACATTTAAGTATTAATAAGTGATTATTGTGCCATTTTTGTTCATAATATATTTTTGATAGAAATTTTAATAAACAGCGAAGTTGATTACTATGCTATTTTTGTTTTAATTATAATATTTACCTACAAAAAATAGTGCTATCTACTCAATTTCACCTAGAGTTTATAAATTTCAACATTATAATACCACGTTGAAATTTATAAACTATAAAATTAAATCTAAATTTATAAACTTCTTCATAATTTTCTTTCTAGAAAAAAATTATAATACGCTAACTTGCGGTACAGGTGAATGTATAGTACGCTATATATAAATTAGCGGTTTTTAATACCATGTACGCAAGTACCGCGTTTACCGTTTAAATAAAGCTAACTTTAATAACTTGGTATTTAGCAAATAAATTTATAATAATATACTTGATTAAGAAACATACAAACCTAAAATTACAATTAATGCATAATATATTATAGAATAACTATTGTAATGCAATAAAAATTACACTTGTTAGTATTGTGCTCGCTCGTAGTACACTACGCTAACGCTAGTTAGACGTGTATAGTGCGTAAAATATTATTCAGGAATTATGGGTATATACAGCTAACTTGCGCTAAATAAAAAACTTTGAATAATTAAGAAAAAATAAATATAAGGAATTACTATAAATAAATCAAATATGAATTGTGCTAAATTACAAACCAATATCTTTATTAATATAAAAGTTATCACGATTTTCCCTTCATAAGCGTCTCCTGTAAAGTACACTTTTACGAGTTAGCTTAGTATAAATTGCTGGTGTCGGTTTGTTCACTAATTACCATCCTAATAAAAACTAGCGGTAACCATAGTTGCAAAATTGCTTATATTTTTATGTGTCACCTGTATTCTATACAAATAAATGTTTCTTTCTTTCTTTATCTGAAGCATATGAAGTTAGAACAAATCATGAACTATTATATTTATTACTATTATATATTGACAGCCAGATTAGTATGTTTTAGTTATTTTCATAGTATAATGTCATATGGTATTCTATTATGAACGAATGCCGGCGATATTCAAACTATCTTCGTGCTGAAGAAGAAGGGTATCCGAGCAATTTATAACTAGGCATTCGTGATTCAACAAGGCAGAAATTTAAAGAAAAAGAACAATATACATAAACAGAACAAGCAGCAACTTGTTATATCAGCCTCTAGGCTCCAAAAAAATTGGGATTTATAATAAAATCTCAAATAATGTACAAAATGTACAAACTTTAAGTCTAAACAAATTTAAATCCACAGTAAAACGACAACTATGCTTGAAAGGCTATTTAAACGGCATCCACAAGATACAATTTACTACCTGATCAGATTTGTGATTCAATTGGCTTACGAAAGATTTCGCGTTCACACGTAACAACTAAATCACCAATTTTCATTTGATTTTATTTTCTGTGCTAGACGGACGTATGTAAGAAAGGTTACCGCATACGTAATATTTATTATTTTTGAAGAAATGCTACCTGTATTGATCTAATAATATAAATCATCTCATAAATATAATAACAGAACTGAAAAAACCCTTAATAATGCGTAAGTATACACATCCTTTAAAAAAATTCAGAAAACATCAGCTCAGTATACCGCCTGCAAATTGGCCGATTAGTGTTCACACGAACCGATTTGATGTGATGCGATCAAGTCAAGCGGTCCTGACAACCCAATGAATTTGCATCCACACGAAACGATTCGATTGAAAATCTGGTCAAATTGTGTGTGAAATTGTTCCATGTGCCATTTCACTCAGTGGTGGATCATGTGTAGGATAAAAACGCTTAAAACTAAATTTCAAATACTTAATAGAAATGTGTAAGCTAATTTCTTTAGGCGGTATAAAGAGCGAGTCACTGGCGCTCTCCGAACTTTATACCGCCTGAAGAATTTCCTTTCCACCAAAACAAAAACCTCCTTAATGCAGTCCCTAATCGTTCCCATAATCGACTATGGTGATATGTGTTATTTCGACCTGAATGCAGACCTTCTCAATAAGCTAGATCGCCTTCTCAATAACTGCATTCGATTCATTTTCAATCTTCGCAAGTATGACCATGTGTCTACTTTACGTTCCCAATTAAAATGGCTCCCTATTCGCCAACGTCGCAATTTGCGGGCTCTAAGTTCTCTGTTCTCCTTTTTAAACTCCCCATCGCCACCTTCTTACTTAGTTCCACACTTCAAATACTTGTGCTCTACTCATGACAGGAATCTTCGTTCCACCAATAATTTACTTCTCTTATGTCCCTCTCACAGCTCCGACTTCATCAACTCTTCTTTCTATGTACAATCAGTCCTTCTCTTGAATGCGCTCCCTTTCGAGGTCCGAATGTCCACAAACCGTTCCACGTTTAAAAAGAAAGTACGAGAACTCCTCCACAACGGATTAGCAGAATAGCCACAACGCTAGTACACTACTTTATAGTGGTATTTGTAGTGTATTTACTTATATTTATGATATGTATGAATATATATATATATATATATATATATATATATATATATATATATAATAAAAGTACTTATGTTTGTGTATAATTATATGAAACTGTATATTATGTCGTAATGATATTTAGACATTTGTACATGTAAGTAATGTAAATATTAGTTTGTATTATGAAAAAATTCAAATGTAACTTTGCACCTATCTTATAGCAGTTCTACATCACCCCAAGGTTGACTGGTAGAGAATGCCTTAGGCATTAAGTCCGCCTTTGTACCAATGTGCATAAAGTTTTAAATAAATAAATAAATATGTCTCTTTTCGGTTTTTATTTTTATTTTATCTTGTTTAGTTTTCAGTATCCATACTTTTACAACTTAATTTTAGCTTGCTTACGTTGAATCTTAATAAAATAATGACGCACCACAAGACTGTGCTGCAATAAATTTAACTTTCGTATTTTACTATCTCCTTATTGTATTACTATCTGGTGATTTAAAAGAGTGGCCGTGAGTTTGTTTGCGACGATTACGAGTATTTTATAAGGAAACTATAAAATAAAGAAATTTTACTTTGTCTTTGAATTTGTAACTAAACTAGAAAATGGCAATGGGCTGGTTAAATAGTTCAAAGAACCGACAACCGTTACGTAAAGATCTACTAGGTGGACAGAGCACCAGACCAGTGGCAGGGACCTCAAATGAGCAACTAACAATCGAAACCTAGGAATACTGCTGATAGAGAAAAAACCGAAATACCCTCAAATAACAGCTTAACTTTAACAAGGCTGTGAAGTAATGAAATCTATAACTTCTAGGAAAGACCAAAGGTAGATAACTGTGGAAGAGCCATGCTTTGGCACGTATGGACCGGCTTGACTGGAGTGATACCACGGCCTCACAGAAAACCGGCAGTGAAGCAATGCTTGAATTGCTTTTCGCTGAGTGAGTGAGGTTACCGGAGGCCCTAACCCTTCCCTCTCCCCCTCTTCTCCTTAAAGGCTGGCAACGCACTTGCGACTCTTGAGTTGAAGGGCCCATGGGCGGCGGTAGTCGCTTACCATAAAAAAATCCCATAAAAAAAGATATATCTGGTTCACGTAATGTTGCAATTATTCAATCGACCTAACCCATAATGCCTCTCCTAGATTAATTAACCTGAATCCATAATCTTGTAAGTCTCAACGTCGCTCGGCTCACTGCTTTGTCAAGCGTGTCAAGATCATATTCAGATTAAGCAAATGCAGCTAATTAACTGCCTGTGAAATACTTAGACGGAGCGTCCGCCTTGGCACTTTGACACTGAAACTAAATTAGCTTGAACGCTTTAAACTTAGACTTGGGAATTTTTGTAAAAGATTGTTTAGGTTGTTAAACACACAAATTGTAAAAGATTTCATTACTATACTGGTCTTCATGAGGGCTTATACTGAAGAACTGTTATATTTTTCAAATACATGACATACGGAATAGATGAAATATTGATGTAAACATTACTATATTAGTAAAATACTGAGCGGGAAACGAAGCCCTGATCTCTGACGTTGCATTCGAATGCTAGAGCATTGCCTGCCTGGTAGAAAAAAACCTCCCCTTAGAAGTCATCATTATAACATACAAAATTACATTAGCCAAATTATCTCGGTAGTTTGGACGTAAGTAAGAAAAACAAAAGTACCGAAAGTAAATTCTGAGTGAACTTACTTGTGGTTTACGGTTACCAATACTTGGGAATTGGACAGTCTTAGTACCCGGTGAGAGAAAAGAATTGAATTTCGCGAACAACGGATACGCTCCCAGAACGATGCAACACGTAACTTAATGAATAAAGAAATCAGATATATATCTGAGCGTAACCAAAAATGGTATAGAATATTAAAACTTAAGAGGCATTAAATTTCAATAGATTCTATCGGATGGAGAGCAGAACTTTCAATTCCAAGAGCAGTTTGTCTATTCCAAATGACATATTTACTTGCTGCGGGACGGTTTTACGGGCAAAAATATAGGTACAAGACTCTTCGATCTAGACTAGGAACAAGGCTGTCAGTAGATCACATGAGTTGAATTTAAAGCCCCTCTACGCCGTCCTAAAAACAATAAAATAAAGAAAAACGGGTTGTGGTATTTGTTTATTTGTCCTTGTTTTATATTTGTATTAGGTCTGCGAATATGTGTACATTGCAGTATAAACCTAATAAAAATTATTTAATGTGTGTGAATCCTCATACGACAAGCACTTCAATCAGTCAAATTTAAAAGTTCGAATAACCAGTTATGTTTAAATTTAACTTCAACACAAGCACTTCGATCAGGGTACGAAGAAGCGGTTATATTTAAATTGAGCTGCAGCTACATTCTTATGTGACATAATACTTTTGAATGAAGTACAAAACCATACATCGATTTAATCTGCTCTCTGCAGCATGCCAGTCTGCCACAGTATGAAGGGAACCTCAGTTCTATATATAACGCTATATACAGCAAACTCTAATATCTGGGTAATGCTTTTCTCTTGAAAGAAAGCTCTGCATGAAATAGAATGCAGGCCGGAAAATTCTAGCGCCACTCTTTTCTTTCATTAACTAATTATAAATTAAAAAAACGAATTTTAGCGAATTATAAACAAATCAACATACATACATACCACATACTTTGATCGATATTAGTAAGCGCATAAGGTTAGCTTTTGTATGAACACATCAAGTAACATTGTGTTAATGTTCATTCATTCAATTTCGACTCTAAGTAATCAAATGAATACTTACCGAAGCGCATACGACTCACTTATTTGCCCGTTGTGTCATATTTAAAACAATATACACAAAAATAAATAGTTCAAAAAAAGTAAATTTCAATTTGTGTTAAATATCAAATGTATGAGAAATAATAAAAACATTATTAATGTTCTCTTTATTCATTTAAAAAACACATAAATTACATTTTTAAATATGTACATTAAAATATATATTTTAAAATAATAATAATAACTAATTAATTATTCTCTTTATTAACATAAAATAAAAATGTAAATTACATTTTTATTTTAAAAATATATATTAAAAATATAAATAATAGTGTCCCACCGGTATCGGGTACAGAGACCAAAAGAGAAACCTCCCCACAATACGTGCCGTACTAACTTTTAAACTTTCACGTTCCATGATATCCGTGTGCCGTATCGAGAAGGACCGCCGTCTGCATCAGGCCCTTAATCCAGCTGCCTAACGTTACTGTTATTATTATTATTGCTTCTATTTCATAAGTGAAACATATTTTCTGAACCCAATATATTGTACTTTTATGTAGGTACAACACGATGAACGTCTATCCTACCCTACTGTTACCTTAAAGTAATCTGAAAGTTTTTCCCAAGAAAAGTCGGAAGTTTCAAATACGGTTAAAGGAGGTTGACGCGATCCACCGATCAACTTCAACCATAATAAATTTAAAGTTTTCTTGTAACGGTCAAGGGATTTTTAATAATCTTGATGCTAGGATGAATAAATTATTGGATATTGAATAAAATTGTGAAAGTTTGACGTGGCCTTTGCTTGTTCAAGCTAAAGAAAAGTTTGGAATTATTTTTGAAGGTATATGTATTGCGGGAATACAATATCGAAACTTTGAATTCAAAATGAAAATTACAGGGAGATCAAAAGTACCAAATGATATTTAAGTTTAGACATACGTTGTGAAAACTTTAATTTTAGAATAATTATGGAAATGAGTTTGATTTTAAATGAGGCAAAGTATAACTTTAGAGTACACAAAAATAATACTAAAAAATTTACGGAATTTCGGCTCTGAATAATATATCAACATTAAAGGTTTTAGGCCAAGTGTGTAAAAGTGTTTTAGTATTCCTTGTACTTTTAGTAATGTTTGTAACATTCTATACAAACTGTTAAAGATTTACTAAATTTAATAAAAATAAAATATATCTTTGAGCTAAGATAGAGAACTAAAAATATGCAAATATATTCTTATTTATTTTTAAATAAACAAAAAATAATTGCATATAATTTAGCCAAACGCAACCCTTTTTCTAGGTATTTAAAATCGATTTGACCTTTTTGTTTCTCTATACATTGTACTCCACCATTTTTTTTTATGTGTGGAAACCCCCTCGGGTCATCACCTCACCGGGGTCAAACGGCAAGGTGGTATGTCAGACTCTTACCGACTAAAGCCACACAGTCTTATGGCCGGGGCCTCAGGTCCACCCTAGAAAGGAAATCCCTGTGAACCCCAGCAGACTTGGCCGCCTGTTAAGCAAGGGCAAAGCAAGCAAGCTAACCATGAGGTACGGATCGTTCTGCCCGCTCTAATTTAACGCGCCAAAGTCTCGGGCCTGCTTCTGCTAGGACGACAGATAGCCCTGCCCGTCGCCTTTAGGCAATTGTACTCTACCCTAGTGTGGATTTATGTACCAGCTATTTTTAGCACAGCCAGCTTTGTGTAAGTATATGGCAATTTAAGTTAGCATCTTCAGAAAACTCTATACTTTAAACCACAACGGTTCTAAATGTAAAAATTATCGAAGCATGTAATATTGTTTATAGAAAATCATTACAATTACCCGTGTAATAGTAACTGTAATCGGAAATATTAGAATAGAAGAAAACGAATAAGGGTACAACCGAATCCAACGCAACAGTTTAGATAAAATTCACCATCAATCTTTGGTATTCTTCACCCGTTCCTTTTCACCAAATGAATTTTTTTTCATAGTCTAAATTAATAAAGTTTTTCTGAAAGTCTTCCTTTGATATTTAAAGCTAACGACGTTCTTACATTAAAGACATAATTACGATAGTAATGTATATAAAAGAGACATAAAAAAACTTATCTTTTTACCAACTCAGTCAGAGATTATTAAGTTACGCAAAATAAAAGTATCTTCCCGTCAGTGCTTGATATTATATTATAATAATAAAGTATTTAAAAGAGAAGAACTTTAATATTTTGATATAAAACGTTTCAAAGTCTCTCAAAACCTTATCTCTTGAAAGGTGTACGATCTGAGTCATTTTACGCGATGAAATTGAAAGCGAAATAATGGAAAGTATTACATACAACAACAAGAGAGACAGGACCAGTTCACTGGAGACGAAGAGATTTGGTGAAGGTGACTGGATGATTAATTCGTCTTTTATTGTAATATCATTTGTTTTTTTATTCTGACTGGTAATACACCATAGACTAACCACAGTATGAATTTAACAATAGAACAGAAACTTGTAACATGATGAGTTTTAGAAAGGTCATTAATAGAAATCTAAGAAAAGTATATGCTTTTGAAGAAACACGTCTTATGAGGCCTTTTTTATTATCTTTACTATGTTTAATTACTATCAATGCTACTTTTAATGCGTTGTAATTTATTATATATTTTATAATATATTTCTCATCTCGTTTGTTTTTTACTATCTACAAGTTATGTGACATGTATTTCAAGCTTACAAAGCTCTTGGTAATTTATCTTTACGATATTTGAAAGGGTGTAGGTACCATAATGCAATAATATTTTAAAACAGGGAGCGTACGCCATTAAAATTTCTAATTACTCCACCTAATGGCACTAAACGGTAATCAGATTCCCTGAATGGACCAAAATTGTAACATTTTCAAATTGTAATGTACTACAATTTAACAGAAATATTGAATACAAAATACAATTTGTAATTTGATGTCCTATTACATTTAATTAATTACAATATACTTGAATTTATTAACGTAGGAGGCAAAGACTTAAATAAAAATGATATTATCCCATCAAAAACATAAATGTGATAATGGGGGCCAATATTAAGAATATACGTGGTTATCGACGCCGAAAAAAAATTCAGATCTAAATGATTGCCAAGTTCTGTAGATAATCCTGAAGATTTGACTTAGCTAGTTTTCACATCCAAGTTTTTTTTTTTATATTTAGCTAAACAACTATCTCTTTTTTTTACATTTTCAGTAGTGATTCTGTACATTTTCAAAGTATCTGTTACAAGTTAAAATAAGTAAAAATTCTCTATTTTTTTTACATACATACACAAAATTACTCAACTGGTCGCCAAATTTCAACTTTCTAGGTCATCGGGAACTTGGTTAGGTTTTTGATCTATATGTCAGTCAGTCAGTGCTAAAAACACCGATTTTTAAACGATAATATCTCAATGACTGTTTAAGCTGTATTTATGAAATTTGGGGTCTTAGTTAATCTAGGGGGTTTTAATAAATAAACAAAAATTCAAGTATTTATATTAAATAGATTATGAGTTCACGCTGCCGCGTGTCTAGATTTCATTCAAAACTTCCAATATATATTTTTATTCGAGTAAAAGGAATATCAAAACTGAGTACTCTAAAAGTTTGAAAGTAAATTAAAAAACTATTACAAAAGAAATCTTAAGACATACTGAATTAATACTTTAAAAAAGAATTCTAATTTTATGTTATATAATTCCTTTACGTGTTATTTTGATTCTTTAACATGTCATTAAATTCTTGAATATAACGAATTATGGGTGTATAACTCCATACCATACACATGTATCCATACGATACCAATACAGTAAAACTTTATATTATAATGCACCAACAAACACCAATATCACACGATAATGTTACCAATGTCAATAATTACACATTTGTTAAACCTGTTTAAGTAATTAAGAACAAACTAGGGCTCGCGACAATGTTATACAATATATGCAAAAAGAGGCACCAACTCGCGGTATGGCCGAACTACTATTTTTTGTACAATGACATTGCCATGGAGAGGATTTACTTCAGAAGCCAATGCCTTCAAATAACAACTGCATTCAATAAGACGATGAGTACATTATTCATGGTATGCACTTACAACATTTAAAAAAATCTATCATTTGTTTTCCCGTTAACCAGTTGGACACAATTATCGACAGTTACCCTTAATTAAGTTTCTGTCAAGGAATTAATTCATCTAACGTTTCAATTTATCAAAATGTCATTTGAATTACTATCTAAGAAAACGAATACAATAGCATTTATCATAAAGAATATTATTATTAACAAAATTAATAAGCCTGCACTCTCGCAATATATTTCAAAGACTAATTACCAACTCATTTTGACATCAACTTATTTCGGAGCACTTAAATGCAGGTGCGTTATACACAGAGCCCTTGCTTACAAATTAAATTCTTGTTGGAAATAATAAAGCTTTTTGAGTGTAATAATAACATTATGTAATTTTACCCTTTTGTATAATTACTAAGGGATAATCTAGTTACGAAATTTTATGTAACTAAGAGTTTTGAGTTAAGAAAATGACATCGTGTCAAAACTGTTTGATATTATCATTAGGTTAAACTAACCATTTTAGTGGTTTCAAACACAAAACGAAACTGCAAAGGGTATTAAGAAAGTAATTGAAAACTAAGCGTCTCTGCGTTTGAATAGGATTATTTTCGTGGTAATTTCCATTTTTAATCAATTAAAATATTGATATACGCATATGGTCCCCGGCGTTGTAGGTTGTGACTCTATGCGGCGATCAGTTGGATCTGCCAATGTGGTTTAAGGGCGGTAGTAAGCCCCCAAATCGTGAGGGAAAAAGGCCCGTCAGAGGTCAATCAATTTCCATTTTTAAACAATTACAATATTGATATACGCATATTACTATTAGTTTCTTAGACCACGCTGTAGTCGTAACCATACGAGTTACGTTAGTGTACCCGTATATGGATATCGCTCAAGCAATACGGAACATGTTGCTTGTAGGACAGAACTAATGAGAATGTCAATTAATTCCGTATTATTGTAGTACTTATCTTTACTTATTTTAGGCCGATCGCTTCAAAATACATTATATTTATAGTCCATTTCATGGAATAAATTCTATTAGAGGACACCGTTTTAATACACAGTAAATCAACAGATTTTAAATCATGTTACTTAACACTACATATCTAAAAATAGATAGTCTTATTTGTAGGAAATGAAGAGTGGTCACATTATAAGTTTACGCAAGCACGCAGTCTCGATTCTGGTTAGTAAGTACTCGTACTTTTGAGTGCTGCAAGGACTCAATGCGACTCATTTGTTTTACTTTATATTTAGGTAGTGACAATGCCTTTAAAGAGTTCATCGAATGCCGTTTTCCCAGGATTTCTATAGCAGAGGCATCAATAAACACCCAGTATGTTTATTAATTAAGGATATACGGTTTGACTCACGTTATTAAGGAGAGAATGACGAATGAAATGGGTGAAGCGTCCTATAGCGTCGGTTGCAGGAGTCGCAAACACATGTTGTTGCCAGTATGTTGCCAAACGCAAAGTTTGTTGCCAAAAGTACATCGACAATAATAACCAATGCTTCAATTAATTAAATAGATATATGCATATTATAAATTAAAAACGCAAATTTCAATCGATGTCTGATCTATATATATATATAAATTAATCCCCGTTTCCCTTGGTCACGCCATAACCTGAGAACACCTTAACCGATTTCATTTATCTTCTTTATATGTTTTCGAATACAATTGAAAAATTAAGAAAATTGAGCAGAAAATCGGTTCCCGTGGGATTAATTTGAATTTCCACGTGAACGAAGTCGCGTCCAATAGCTAGTTCAAATATAAAAAATCCGTTGGACCATCTTGAAAGTAATTACAAAAAGCACAACTAGAAATAGTAGTTTCTCTTGTATCTACGTACTTTTTATTTTTATTTTTTTTTGTGGTATGGCGGGCAAACGTGCAGACGGGTCACCTGATAGCATTGACTACCGCCGCCCATGGGCAACTCAAGAGTCACAAGTGCATTGCTGGCCTTTAAGGTGGGAGTAGGGGTCACTCACTCGGTGAAAAGCAAGATTGCTTCACTGCCGTTTTTCTGTGAAGCCGTGGTGTCACTCCGGTCGAGCTGGCCCGTACGTGCCGAAGTATAGCTCTCCCACGATATTTTTTTATAAAAAGTTATTTTATATAAACTATGCTTTTAGGTAGGTTTTTTAAATGTTAAGACATATAATATATATTATCCATCAGTTAAATGCCTTAGAGAAGTAGTGTTTCTTTGTTGTGCGAGTTGTCATACATATGTATATCTAAGTTATTAAAGTTCAATTATAGCAGAAAGCTACAATTTCAATCATTGTGTGCTATGAACAAGATCTTGGAATACAAATATCAGTGCATTTCATTCAAATAACATTTTTTTACTTAAGTATCAAATATTGAAATAGTAATATTTTAATATTTTACCTTTAAAGAAAAGTGCAGCCTACATCAATACGTCTATATAATGCTACTTAAAACCTTTAATATATTTTTAAATGTTTACTCGAGAACTGCAGATATAACCGGTCCAGTAGAAAGATAGTCTTTAAAATCATTTCTGTAATGGCCAATATATTGAGTAACATACATACAAAAAAATTTTCTTCTTATTTATGAAGGCGCTCACAAGATACGATGTCAATAGGATAAAAGTTAACAGGAAGCAGCCTTGGAGCAGTGTATTTTGAAACTCGCAGTCGATCCACGTCAAACGTAAATAGAGCAAGGCAAGCTATCGCCGGCGCCGTTCGAACCTTTATTAATGTTAGATCCACCGCCTCGGCACAAGGAAACTAAGAACACGACAAAGTACTAAGAAAATTACTTTAGCGTTGTACATGTTACACTAAATGGTAATATAGTTTTAAATAGTTGTTTGAAGTTTTACAATAATTTATTTACCGTTATTAGGTACATATTTGATAAAAAAATATATTTCCTACTAGCAGCGACCACCGACGAACTAAAGAAGGTAGCAGGGATGGACTGAATGCGGAAGGCGGAGGACCGGGTGCTGTGGCGCACATTGGGTTAGGCCTATGTCTAGCAGTGGATCAATCAATCAGCCTATCATAATAGGCTGATTGATTGATTGAATGATTGATAGTAGTGCCCCGCGGTTTCACCTGCATAAGTCCCGATCCCGTGGGAATATCGGGATAAAAAGTAGCCTATGAGTTAATCCAGGTCTCCAGCTATCTACATACTTAGTTTTATCGCAATCGGTACAGTGGTTTTTGCGTGAAAGAGTAACAAACATCCATTCATCCATTCAAACTTTCACATGTATAATAGTTAGTGGGATTAATACCATTGATGCAGTGTGGCTGTAGATTTTTTTTTTTAGATTCTTTTTTTATCCCTAAATTCTTAATTTCATATCTACGTTTCTCTATCTATATACTTAATGTTTATCACGTTTCGTTCATTTTCTGAATCTTTACAAAACATTTTTCTTTCTTTCATTTTGTTATTGATTCATCACAGTTGGTTATCTTTTACAGACACCTATGTAGAATATGTTCTATTCTCTGTATATTCTTTAACTAGATGGGCCCCACGGTTTCACTTTAGTGTATAAATAATATTTTTTGTCGGGGGAGAGCCATGCTACGGCACGTATGAGCCGTCTCGACCAGATTAATACCACGACCTCACAGAAAATTGGCAGTGAAGCAATGCTTCATTCTGTTTCGCTGAGTAAGTGAGGTTACTGGAGGCCCTAACCCTTCCCTCTACCCCTTTTCTCCCCTCTCCCTCCCCCCTACCCCATTTGTGACTCTTAAGTTGCACGTGCCCATGGCCGGCGGTAGTCACTTACTACCAGAGAACTCGTCGGCTTGTCTGCCCCAAAACCCATAAAAAAATAGTAACATTTTCTTGGCATGGAGGTGTTGACAGTTCGTTTCATCTTGGCAATACTGGTTTCTCATCGGGTGGTCAGGGTTATAAGCCACCTCCCCATTACCCTAGCAAAAGCAGGCCTGAGACGGTGGCGAAACGTGTTCTGCGTGTTCTTCGCGCCTCTTTAAACCGGAAGGAGGCCAAAACTCTCCGCACCTCCACACGCAATGGTGTGCTAAGCTAAGGTCAACCGGGGTTCTCCGGGACTTCCTTCTTAGGGTACACCTAAAGCCCTGGCAAGACTTGCTTATGACGGAACATCGTGTGGTTTTAGTCAGTTCGATTCCGACGTACCACTTCACTGTTAGTTAGCCCTGGTCAGGTGTTGAACCGATGGGGTTTCCACAATGAAAAAAAGGTTATGCGTCACAAGGCTCGTTCGCATAACTACTATTATGGTCATAGAACCGAGCCGAGTGTTGAATAATTTTTAATTTTCCATTATCTCCTAAGCTATGTGTCAAAATAACATGCTTCTGGGCCAAAGTTAGCTTTATAAAACTATCTTAATGTTAAAGGATTCGTTCGTTAGGGTTAAAAGGACCAGTCTAGTATTAATACCTTCTCATAATTTTCTTTTTAAAAAAAGTTTGGGATTTCGAGGATTTTGAGAAGATTTCGGGAGCGCTTTTTCTTCTGACTAACATAACAAAAACCTATATTTAAGGCTTGTTGAGAGGTGTAACTTAAAGCTAGATAGTCTTTACTATTTCTCATAAATTTTGCTATCACATACAAAAGTTTTAGAGATTAGCGCGTTTTAACAATGAAACAAATCAAAAAGAAATTATTCGTGGGAGAGCTATGCTTCGGCACATATGGGCCGGCTCGACCGGAGCGATACCACGGCCTCACAGAAAACCCGCAGTGAAGCAACGCTTGCATTGCTTTTCACCGAGTGAGTGACGTTACCGGAGGCCCTAACCCTTCACTTCCCCCCTTCTCCCCCTCTTCCACCCTTCCCCTACTCCCACCTTTAAAGCCAGCAACGCACTTGTGACTCTTGAGTTGCAGGTGCCCATGGGCGGCGGTAGTCATTTACCGACAGATCAGGTGACCCGTCTGGTCGTTTGCCCCCTACACCATAAAAAAAAGAAAACAAACAAAAAACTCTTCAGCTTAATTACATAAATAATTGGATCAGTGTAGATATAAATGAACTGTCGCTCCATGTTCCTCTTATGTGGAGATTATTTTCTAGGTGACTGGCGACAATATCTTTATTTCATTTATAATCTTCATTTGGCAGTGCCCGGCACTGCCGCGGCAGCCGGGCTTGGCACATTTAACATTTTTAAACCCCAGTCAGTCACAGATGCGGCGTCGATTATAGTCCCGACAACGTTCACTTTTACACTTTCCCAGTTGGCACAAAAGTACATTTTTATTTTATGCATTTGTGGAACCCATATTTTCTGGATAAATGTAGGTCATGTAAGATGAAAGTTTATTTATTTTATGGAAGTATGTTATTAACGTTTACTTAAATCATTTTATGCTTTTAACATATAATGAAGAAAAAAATTAATAATCGAACCACGACGATATACATACATCGAATTACAAGAAATTGCAAATCTACATTTGATAAATAAATATAACAATAGCATAGGAATATTTATATATAATATAAAGAATATTTAAAAACTAAAAAATTTTTTTAAGTAAATAGCAACGTCAAAAATAATTTACACATAAGTACAAAACTAAGTAAACAAGACGAATAAGTATAAACTAAAATTGCATATTATGAATAAGTTCAATAGTTATCTTTTCCTCGGCTCTTTTTTATGGAATGTGAATATTGTAAGCTGTCCATTCTTAGATCGTTACACTATAGCTTTTCCAAAAATACACACCACTACAAATCCCGCCACACCAGACACTGCCAATGATGAGAGATATGTCGAAATGGAGAAATATTTTCGGTTTTGTATTTCCGATCCTATTTTAGCTTCGATTTATGTGTCTATCTACACAGCAGACAAAGTTCATCTTTCACTTTGGTAGCGGAGAGACGTGGATATATTGTGAATAACGCATCGACGTCATGAGTGGCAGGCGATCAGGCTTTTAGTACCTGATAGTATATGCCGGTCAGGTTCACTCCACAGTGTAGTACAAAATGTATATCTAAGGCGAACGACCGCTCACAGGCGGCTCATTCAGTAGGTGAATACGAGTGACCTGTAAGATGTGCCCCGCCATTGGTATTTGCCAAGCGATGACAATCACAATCACAAACACAGTTCGTTCTTTAGCAGTGCGATATCTACGTAAATTTATCTTTCATTCCTCGTATGCTAGGCAAAAGCAACAATTACAAATTATTTAAATATCAGTAAACTCTTATTTTGTTTAATTAATGTGTGATATTAATTACCATTTACAGTCTTTTAAGTACAACTCCTTTGTGTACGCGCCATATCAAAAACATGTATTTATTTTATTAAAAATAGGGGTAAACTGCGGTAGACGATACAGCACTTCACTGTTTAATTAAAGTATGTGAATAGACATTGCTATGACTAGCCATACTGCTGACGTCACACTATTGGTCCGTCTGACAAATGGCGACATTATAAGATATCGGTTATTTGAGTCCTGATCGAGGTACGAACAACATCGCCGTTATGGCTATTTAATGAATTTGATAGTTTATACAAACTGTGGTGAAGTTGTTGCTTACCACCACCACCGCTTAAAAACCACCGACTTCAAGTAGACCAGTAGTACCTAAGGGCTGTATTATGTAACCTATTATATTACACGTTTCACGTGTGTTGCAGTTTTTTCTTTTTGTGTGTTTCTTGTACAACTACAGTTAAACTTTTTAAGTGTTTATTTTTTGTTATAAATTTACATGGGATTCGTTTTTGATAGCGTTTACAAAACAAATATTTAAAATTGTAATTATATAGACTAACACATAAAAAAGCAGTAAGTCGTTGGACTGCACATCAGAAGTGAAAATATAATGATATGATATAATTATATACTTAGGTCACACTGAAAGTTTTCAGAATAGGCCAGTAAGAAAAGCAGTAGCTAATTTATTTAAATTTCGAATTAGGAACCCTTTGGGAATCTGTAGATGTTTAATGATTTCAAGTCATTTCTTTTTACAAATTGGCGGCATTATGAAAAGTGTATGTCATCGAAATGGATTTGACTACAGAAAATTTTCGCTCAATGATTTATTACAACTTTCGTTGCGGTCTTACTCAACAATAATGTTACGGTAGATTTCGATTGGCATTTCATTACGACGACTCATCTCGTGCCGCTGTTTACAACTGGTTTAATGAGCTTAAACGTGGTCGAAGCAAACTCACTGACGATTCTCGAGAAGGATGTCCTTCTACACGACTACTGAAGATATCGTGAGTGCTATGCGGCTAATGATAGAAGCTGATACAAGGGTGACATATCAACAGTTTCGGGCAGCTTTAGGTATGAGTATGGCATGAGTCAAGTACAAAAAGTCGTATATGAACGTTTAGGCGTCAGAAAACGCCGTCATTTGGATTGGTGCCACTCAATGCTTGAAAAGTATGATGGTGATGAGTCAAATGCTGTATATAACATCGTCACGGGTGATGAAAGCTGAATATATTGTTACGAACCCGAAACCAAAAGACAATCTGTGCAATGGATGTTTACATTCATAGATTTGACAACAAAAGTTAAGAAGGACAGAAGTCAAGGGAAAAACATGATTGCCTCATTCTTTCATTCTTTGGACGGACAGGTCATTTTGCAACAATCATTCTAGAAGATAAAAGGACTGTTAATGCATATTGATATGTCAGTCATTGTATACCAGTTGTCTTGGAAAATGTCAGACAGCAGCGACCAAGAAGCAGGATCCTCCTCCACCGTTGCACAGCTCACTCTGCCAGACGGACTACTATATAGAATATTAGTCTATCAAATTTCGTCCTTACAGCCCCAGCCTGGCACCTTGCGACTTTTATTTATTTCGAAAAATAAAAGATAAACTCGAATAACTTATATAAGGATAAATTTCTCTAAAGAATTCGTTTTGTGAACCCAGAATGGCTACGTTTGAAAAAGGCGTGGAAGAGATCCCTGAAGAAGAATGGGCTTATCAAAGACTTATGTCAGCTTCAGTCAATGGTTACATCGCATGCTACGGTGCTTAGAAAGGAACGGAGACTACTTCGAAAAGCAATAAAAATATTACAAGCTTCTATTTCATCCCCTTTTTAATTTTCTAAAAATTTTCCGTGTGACATTTTCATAAGATGGTTACTTAAGCCTCATATTTGACCAATTTGAACATTTCGTCACTGAGTTATTATTACTAACGTATAATATCTCGATGCATTTCGTAGATAAATCAAAACCTATAGGGTACTTCCTATTGATTTAGAATCATGAAATTTGGTAAGAAGCAAGGTCTCAACACAAGTATAGGAAAAAATCCGAAAGTCATTAATTTGTTTTTATATCTATCTGTGTGTCTGTCAAGACTCTTTTCCTCAGGAACCCGTGAAGGCATCAAGTTGAAATTAATATCAAATACTTATGTCAGCGGTCCCTTGAAGCTGTAAAAAAATCAAGTAAGTCAACGCAAAAAAAAGATACGGCCATTAAGCTTTAGATTTTAACAAATTTGAACATTTCTCAGGTTCCCCCTTTTCTCCTACTCCCACCTTAAAGGGCGGCAACGCACTTGTGACTCTCGAGTTACAAGTGCCTTTGGGCGGCGGTAGTAATTTACCATCAGGTGACCCGTCTGCTCGTTTGCCCCCTATACCATAAAAAAAAAAATCAAAACGTATAAGGTACCTAGAATCACAAAATGTGGTAAGAAGCAAGGTCTGACAGCACAAGCAAAGGAAAAACTTGGAAAGTTGTTAATTTTTTGTTATATGACATAAAAAAATAGTTTTGTGATTACAATTTGCTGTTGGATTGTTGACTTTGTCGTACATCGCAACCGCAAAGTTAAGTTTGTCTTTCGAAAACACGGGCAAAAGTCTTACAGAATTGATTACCGACATAGTATTGGACGTACTATCTACATACAAGTTTGTTTGCTTACGGAACCCTCGGTGCGAAGTTAGAATCACACTTGTCCGGTTTATTTAGTGTAAGGTACATACGTTTTGAGTAGACACGGTATTAAAAACTTTATTTACTGTAATGTAAGATTCAGAACTGCAGTACGTTAGATTATATTAACTTCAGTTTAATAAGCATTATTTAGATAAGGTGGTATGATTTTTCGTTTGTCCACTAACTTGTTGCACTTGACTGAATAAGTTATAAAAAGATACATATAGCCGAACGTAGAACCTCCTCTTTTTTAGGGTTCCGTACCCGAAGGGTAACCAACGGGACCCTACTACTAAGCCTCCGCTGTCCGTCTGTCTGTCTGTTTGTCAACGGGCTGTATCTGAGGATCCGTAATATATAGACAGTTGAAATTTTCACAGAATGTGTATTTCTGTTACCGCTTTATAAACAAATAATAAAAATGAATTAAAAATTAAAGAGGGTTACTACCTACCTACATACTTACTACCTACTAGAAACGTACTTTTTTGGCTGTGTATTAAATTTTGTACGATGGTGCGGAACCCTTCATGCGTAGTCCGACTTGCACTTGGCCAGTTTTTAAAATTGGTTAATAACAATGACATTCATTTTACTGTGGGAGAGCCATGCTTCGGCACGTATGGGCCGGCTCGACCGGAGTGATACCACAGCCTCACAGAAAACAGGTAGTGAAGTAATGCTTGTGTTGTATTTCACCGAGTGAATGAGGTTACCGTAGGCCCTAACCCTTCCTTTTGCCCCTCTTCCCCCCTTAGACCCGCTCCCCCTCCTCCCCCCCCTTGAAATCAGTTGTACTTCTTTTAAAAGATAGTTATGCCACAAGACCTTCAAACGCGTTCTGTGGATACAAACGCTTATATAGAATGTTACAACAAGGTGTGCTCAAATTTTTGGAGCGTTATTTGTAGCCGAAATAGTATATATTGAGCTTGAAAAAAAAACATTTTTTTTTTTTTTATTGTGCTTTTCCTGGTGTAAATTAATAATAATAATACGTTGTTTAGAAATGTTATTATATTATTGATTTTCACAACATTTTATTAATTTTCATGTCAATTTCAATGGTTTTGTTTTTATTTTTTTATGATCACATTTTCAGAAAAACCTAGATATTCCATCAGCACCCTTATTATTAAATAATTACGAATACTAGCTTCATCGGCAATTTTCAACTTAAATTTGTGAGTTTCAAAATAAGATTTCTATATTAAAAACCACGAATTTTCCTAAAGTTTTTAACGCTTTACCTTATACACCGGGGTTACAATACGCCCCTAAAATATGACCACATACAGAATGTTACATAAATAAGAATAATTTAAGAAGATATATTACCCCTAACTCTGTACAGATAAACTCTCAGATTGGCAGAAGTGCCGTATCAGTCTCTAAAGTCGTGACATAAAACAACCTACATCACAAGTGACACATTCAGGTTGCGACTGGTGGATTGCACCAAAAGTTACCCGCAGTTAGGCAAGAAGTCCAGAAGTTATCTCGAAAAAGTTTGCGATATTGTGTTTGGGATATGTTTTGATGTTCATGATTAATGTTATGGGAGTTAACGTCGTCTTTCACTTTCTTTTACCGTTTTTATCGTAAAGAAATTTCAGAAAGTTCGATTGTTTATTATTTATTTTTTAACACACTTTTATAAGTTTAGTTCAGAAGCAACAGCACATCATTTTTTGACATCCATAAATTCATAACTGCGAAAATGACGAATTTTGGCGTCGAATTTAGGTGGTTTCAGGATATACGAACGAAAGATTAAGTCGTTGTGGGAAAAACTAGTAGCAGGATATTGCCCATGGGAAGAGATAAGGCTTGGAGCAAAGGTAAGCATTAAGTCAAGCCAGGTATCCTGGTGCTCAATATTATAATGAGTTGCTGGAAGGGGCAGTACATGGAAACTGGTATGTAGAATGCGAAATATATAATGATATATATGTATATACACTTGTAAACAGTACAAAATAATACTACTAGTAATAACCCTATTATTATTTTTAAATCAATGTACTAATGCAGTATAAAATGTAGATGGAAGTTTATCATTTCATCAAAATCAAATGACTGGACTTAATTGATGGGTTGCAAAGACTTTATAATTATATAGTTAAAAGACACAAAGTACCTATACTTAGACAAATTAGATTGTACCGTAAATTGTACTGCTAAAGAGCAGATGACAGAAATAATTGACACATAATTAGGATCGAACATACCAACATCTGATTGATGTATGCAGTAGGACGATGTGACCAATTAAACTGCTCTGCCATCCATAAACGTATTCAGAATATATGAAATAGAGCACAGACGCTTTGTACTCGAATCAATTCCATACCCTCCCACAATACATTCTAAGCACATATGTATTTATACATATGTGTTCAAATTTGTGCATTGACATGACATTTCAGAACCAATGATAGTTATATTCGGACTGATCTATGAACATTATTTCATCAACTATATAATTTAGTGTCCAATTAGTTTACAGCAATATCAGTTATTATTCATTGTGGCATGTACAATACAGTTAACTGTATCATATGCGTGTTTCAAATTGCAAGGGATTACACGCTTACCTATTTTGTCTGTATCTGTCTAAACTTTGACGTTTCTCGCGCATAACCAACATTTCAGAGTATCCAATACCGACCTTAAATATTATTGCGTTGCTTTCCATATGATTGATAGAGGTTTAACTTATTTAAAATTAATAGTGCAAAATCTGACTTGCGAGAATTCCGACGCTATATTATAATATGGGTAATACATTGCCTATAAGTGTTTATTAGGATTTAGGCGTTATTTTACGTTATACTTAATGATATATATGACTTGACTATTTTAATTTCAATGTTATTTTTCTTTAAAACCACCATCACAATGGTTGTGAATTTAAGCTTAGAGTGGGTTTTACCTTCCACCCGCTATAGTGGGCCCCCGCGAGGAGGCGGCGTCCGCGTGTACGAATTGAGAAGTTTTTACCCGAAAGCTGTTCCCGGATCTCTGCTACTTAAGGCGCAGTACGGCACACCGTGTGGTTTTATTCGATTCGATTTCGACACACCGCCCCACCGACAATCCCGGTGGAGCGACGGCCCGAGGGGGTTTCCGCAGGCAAAAAAAAAAAAGGTACGTTCACATGTCTTGCGCGCGTGAGGTTTTTGTTTGTTATGTACATAGTATTCACATGGCAAGCAGTTGCACGCGTCAACGAGCGCTTTAAAGCACGTTAGCATGTGGACGACTTAAACAAAATTCGTGGACTCAACCCTCGTCATCTGAACATAGCCTTAAGCTTAGAGAAGTATGATCTTTACTATAGGGTTAAACATACATACACTCACGCCTGTAGGTATCTCCGAAGGGGTAGGCAGAGCCATATTAAACACCCACATTTTGCCATCTATAATTTGGCCTCACTTACGTAAACGGCAAGCCTATTGCCGTCAACCTGGCACTTTTAATTAATTAATTATTTAGTGATTGCATTGGATGGGGCTCATGGCTAAGTGGTAACCGAGTAGGTTAGCACATTATAAAGTTAAGTAATACTAGCCAGGTCGGTCTACGATGGGTGATCATTCTTAACACATTGAGACCCCTCCGTGCCCCGAACCTGGTCTAACTACAGAACTTCGATTTCGCCTAATACTTGGGTTGTGGAGGTCCGATGGCAGTCGCTTCACGTAAAATATCAAAGTTCAGCCATATCGTAGTTAGACTGAAAGCCGACCCCAACTTACTTGGGAAAAGTTGCGGAGGAGGATGAAATATATAATTATTAAGCAATGAAGTTAATGAAATAAAACACATTACAAAAAATAGGACCGAATTCTGACAACCATTGAATTGTTTTTTTATAAGTCGTGAAGAAGCACACTGCCTGTAAATATTATATACTAGCAACCCGCCCCGGCTTCGCACGGGTACAAATTATATACCTAAACCTTCCTCATGAATCACTATATCTATTAGTGAAAACCGCATGAAAATCCCTTCAGTAGTTTTTCAGTTTATCGCGAACAGACAGACAGACGCGGCGGGGACTTTGTTTTATAATATGTAGTAATAAGCTACCTATCAATAGTCGCAACACCAGCAATAGTACTTGTGCATCGTCAAACTGAACTCCCTACCTTTGTACTTTACCGTGGGCTTGCCTCTAGCTAGTTTATTTTAAAAGCAGCATATGGGACCATTACTGCAGTATTCAAAAACCAGATATTACAACCCTCATCTTCACAGAAGAAGATGCATTAATACTTTACTGTGAAATAAATTATATAAAATATAGAAACGAATACGTAACACAAGAACATCAATATAAGTAATGTACGAGTAGTGTTTGTTCGAACCTAACGTCATGTTTATCTTCAGGGAAGTTTACTCAATGAAGCAAACATAGTAGATGTTTAACTTTGATACAATACTTTAAAACTCTCCCGCAGTAGCTAACTCGCTAAACAATTAATATCACGAAAACAAAGCAATAAAACAAAAGTTGGAAGAAAATAACAAGTTTAACAATAAAAACGGACACAATTTATTGGATATCCGGAGGAAAGTAGAGTAAGTTGAAATTTTATATTTTTATCATCAAAGTAAACGAAAGTGCTTAATTTACCAAACACAATTGCCATCTTAATGGTTGAAAACTTTTTCCATCGTTTCATGAGGTTAGTTTCAGTAACGTTTTACGGGGGTTACACTAAAAGTTTTTAGAAAATAAAAAATGAAATGATATAGAAGCATGTTAATATTTTTATTGCTTTTCGAATTAGTCTCTGTTCCTTCCTAAGCAACGTCGCATGCGATGGAACCACTGGCTGAAGCAGTGAGCCTACTCTTCTTTAGGGATCTCTTCATGGTTCATAAAACGAATTCCTCTAATTTTATCTTTAATTTGGAAATAAGTAAAAGTCACAAGGTAGACAAATATTCGATAGTCCGTCTAGCAGAGGGCGCTGGCGGAGGATCTAGCTTCTTGGGCACTGCTGTCTAACATTTTCCAATTGGTAGACAGTGACTGACATACCAATCTGCAGTAACAGTCATTTTATCTTCTAGAATGATTTTTGCGAAATGACCCGTCCGTGCAAATAATGCGGCAATTATCTTTTTCCCTTGACTTCATCCCTTCCTTGCTTTTGTCGGCAAATTTTCGAATGGAAATAACTATTGCGCAGATTGTCTTCTGGTTTCAGGTTTGTAATAATATATCCAGCTCTCATCACCTGTGATGATGCCATATACTGCATTCGAGTCACCTCTGCCATACTTTTCAAGCATGGAGCGGTGCCAATCCAAACGACGGCGTTTTTGATCTTCCGTCAAATTACGAGGTATCCACTGTTCTAGTACACGCTTTGTACTAGAACAAAGCTAATAAGATTTTTTGTGCTTGCCTCACACCAATACCTAAAGCTGCCCGAATCTGTTGATATGTCACCCTTCTATCAGCTTCTATCATTAGCCGCACAGCCGTAGAAGGACGTCCTTCTCGAGAATCATCAGTTAGTTTGCTTCGACCACGTTTAAACTCATTTAACCAGTTGTATACAATTTGTAAACAAGTTGTTTTAAAAATTTGCGGTTGTCTACGTTGAAAGCAATTTTGACGTAATGGTTGAAAGATAAATGTCATGATATTAATGAATTTATCATTGTTGAATAAAATATCAGAATTAATTGAATTTCACATTTTGCTTAATAAAGGCTTTGACAGTTAATTAAATAGTTATAGATATTATCACTTAGTATTTGCAGTACTTATATTCTTAATCAGACAGTATTTTAAATTTATTTCTGGAATTGACATAAATCTTTGATATTAATAAATTAACCTGTTTCACAATAATTATAGCATACATTGAGTTGCTAATGGTCAATTTAATATTTCATTATTAATCTAAATATACATATTAAAACATTGTGTTAGTAAGTAAAACTTAAAATTAAGTGATTAGCTCTTCACTTCACACTAAGTCTTTATGCGGTCTGTTGGTAGCTGTCAGCGGAAGCGACGGAATACCACACCTTCGGCCAAAAGCTTTCATCTAACACCTGGTGCAGATAACAGTTGGGTACTCGCACCACGAATCCTTGAAGTTAACGTTGCGGCAAGCAGTCAAGGTCAAGGTCAAGTCAGGTCAATTATTTAAACGTCAATGGCACTGTACGGTGCACCGGTGTGGGCGGAGGCTCTGACCGCCCAGAATAGGGCGCGCCTCTGGCGCCCTCAGAGGGTTATGGCGGTTAGAGCCATACGCGGATACCGCACCGTGTCGACGGAGGCGGCGTGCGCGTTGGCTGGAACTCCCCCGTGGGATTTGGAGGCGGAAGTGCTCGCCGAAGTATATCGGCGAACGGCTGAGTTCCGGGCGGGAAGCGGCAGTCGGCCCCCGCCCGAAGAGGTACGCGAATGGCGTGAGGCCGCTCGCCGAGCCACCATGGCTCGTTGGTCGTCCCGGCTGGAGGCTCCACGTGCTGGCTTTGCCGCCGTGGAGGCGCTCCAGCCGGTCATCGTCGAGTGGGTAGGGCGGCAGCACGGGACCCTTTCCTTCCGACTGACGCAGGTCCTTTCCGGGCACGGCTGCTTCGGGAAGTACCTGCACTCGGTCGCTAGGAGGGAACTGAGTCCCGCCTGTCACCACTGCGACTGCAGTGAGGACTCGGCTCAGCACACGCTGGCAGTTTGCTCCGCCTGGGCAACGCAGCGTCGGGCCCTCACTGCAGTCATCGGAGGGGATCTCTCGCTACCGGCCATCATACGCTCCATGGCCGGTAGCGACAGGAATTTTACCGCGGTCGCGACCTTCTGTGAGGACGTTATCTTGCAGAAGGAGGCGGCGGAACGGGTCCGGGAGGACGATCTCCTCTCGGACTTAATTCGCCGCCGGCGAACCGGGCGGCGGAGGCGCGCGTACCAGCGCCTCATGCCGCCCTGAGTGTGGCCGCGGGTGGATGGGACGGGTTTTCCCCTTCACCCGCTGTAGTGGCCCCCCGCGATGAGGTGGCGTCCGCGTGTGCCTGGACGTTGCCTAATTGAGAGGTTGTTACCCGGAGGTGGTGCCCGCGCTTAGCGGGCAGGCGCTAGGGGGGGTCCGGATGTCTTAATAAAGCTGTTCCCGGATCCCTCCTACTTAAGGCGCAGTACGGCACACCGTGTGGTTTTAGTCGGTTCGATTCCGACACACCACCCCACCGAAAACCCCGGCGGGGTGACGGCCCGAGGGGGTTTCCACACGCACAAAAAAAAAAAAAAAAAAAGTCAATTATTTAAACTTGTATGTCAATATTTATAACAACAAATATTTGAAAAAAATAGTTTAGTAACATTTATATATATATACATATAAAAAACGGGGTTTTATTCTTTCTAGATTTTTGAAGGTAACATATTTTATTTCTAATTTGTAAATAAATATTTCATACTATAAAAAAATATTTTATGCTATAAACTGTATTTACCGGCGGTGTGTTCATAATGTAACGGCTGCGCGCAGAGACCTATTTTAAAAAATAAAAATTATATATAATGGAGATAGAGTTCCGGGAATAAGGACTTTTTTATGGACATTAACTCCTCCTTAAAGAACTTTTTTAATTAGTTAAATAATACTTCTTGAATTATTCACGAAAAACTAAAAACATTATTTTTCATCTTATTTTGTTAATTACACTTGCAATATTTTATGTGCTTATAAATCCTCGAGAAACATTTTTCTATGTTACAATAAAAACTTTCGTGAGTGATATTCATGTTTATTAGAGATTATACGGTTTTACTCACGTTTGTATTTCGGGGATGCCCGACTAGTTTCGGACCCGACGGGGGCCCTTTTTCAAGGAGTGAAGCGTCCTGCCGCGACGGTGTCAGGCGTCACACTGAGTCCGCAATCACACAACGCAACAGCTTTTCACTCGCGACACAAAAGAATTTATCGTAATCCCGAATACACTTTACTGGTTTGATTTGCGCAAATTTAGGTACCACACCATTGTCCCGGCACTGTACTGCAAATTGTAAACCGCACTCGAGTTTCTTACGTTTTATTCGAAGCCGCGTAAATTCCTTCACTTTTTCTAGTGTGACGCCTGACACCGTCGCGGCAGGACGCTTCACTCCTTGAAAAAGGGCCCCCGTCGGGTCCGAAACTAGTCGGGCATCCCCGAAATACAAACGTGAGTAAAACCGTATAATCTCTAATAAACATTTTTCTAGACATAATTCCGAATCGAATGAGCTATCGCATATATTTTTAGGAGCTTTATCAAGAATTAACACGTTTTTGAACTTGTTGAATTAATGAATAACTTGTTGAATTGGACTACAACGCTAGCGCAGATGCGAGGCGTCTGATAGCAAAATTGTGTTTAGAACTGATTCAAGCTCAGTTCAGTTGGTGAGATATTTAAGCGCCGACCAAATATATATTCTACATTTAATCGAGCCATAATGTATCTATATTTTTATAAAGTTATTAATTTAGTAATTGGTCTTTCTTACCATCATATCGTCATATAATAACCAAGTCATCAGTCATTTATGTTACCTGGTATTCATTTATAAAACAACTGACAAACAATTTATGTGATATGCCAGTAATTACTGTTATTCTTTTATCTTACCTTTTAACTCATATTATTTTAACAAGCTTAAATATAAATTAACATCTGTGACCAACATGAAAAAAATATTTTGAACGATCATCATATCTAAACAAACAAGAATCAAACATTTTAATTATCTCACTTATCTTAAAAAGAGGCTTTAATTATGATTTTAAATTGGTTTCAATTTACCACTAAATCAAAATCAAAGGTTGAACAGACGCTTCGGCACTAAAATCAAAATAATGAGACAAAGGTGGCAAGCCCTTAGACTCAAGTTACCTTATTTCGCCACTGGGCTCTTAAATTTCAATAGAATTGGGAACATTAAGGAGAAACAATATATTGTTCACAAAGATGAAGCTCAAATCATTTTCTAGAGCTTTAGAGACGAGGACGAAAGTATTCGAATTTAAAGTTATTTTTAATTCATTACATTTTCTCTAAAAAAATATCATTGTTTGATTTTTAATGGTTTGTTAGTCTCACACATTACAGGTATAAATCAAGTACGTAGTTTTTAATTATAATACTGGACTGTGAAAGTGAAAATGTAAACATTAACAGATTAATATGTGTAAAAAACCTTAATCGCGATTTCCGTCGTATGTATATATCCTATATACATACGTCTCAAACACATAGTGTGCATTCTATATTTTTTGTCTATTTATCAATTAAGGGAGGGAGACAGAGATAAGACCTGACTACCAAACCATTTAATCGCACTGTAAAGTTCTACGAACCGTGTTATTCTCATTACTATTTTGAGCAAAGGTTTTTTTTATGGGATAGGGGGCAAACGAGCAGACGGGTCGCCTGATGGTAAGTGACTACCCCCGCCCATGGGCACTTGAAGCTCTGCCACCCTTTAAGGTGGGAGTAGAGGAAGGATAGGGGGGGGATAAGTAGAGAGAGGGGGAGAGGGAAGGTTTAGGGCCTCAAGTAACCTCACTCGCCGGTTTCCTGTATAATCTGTGCTGCGTGTTAGTTGGTCCGTTTGTCTAAGACCAGATACGTAAGGTTCGTTTTTTTCTCTTTTTTTCCTTTTTTTTCTTTTTTTCATAAAACTATAAACATAAGTTTGCACGGTTAAGGTTTGTCCTTCTCCTGTCAAATCCAAGCTGTAGATACTTGCCGGCTCCTCATCCTTTAGCGTATGTATGTTCTGAATTTTGTTGCCACCACCACACGTTTTGAGCTGTAAAAGAACAAGGCCGCTACAAAGAAGTACACAAATTATAAGAAAGAGTCAATGCACACACCTAATTAGAATAATCCAATCGTCTACAGCACCCGGAATTAATTCTGTAAAAGCATCAGTACTGTATTTATCTTGAAATTACCACTCTGTATAATTAGTAAAGGGTACGCTCGTTCCACAGGATGACAAGCAATTTATACTGTATTCATTGAATTTATTATTCACTTGTGTCTTTAATAATTTAGACGCTAAAATTATGTGACGATTCCTTAGAGCATTTGGCTTAATGATTACCGGATATTATGATCGAAATTGTTGAATTATATTTTGGCAAAATAGTATTGCTACGACCAAATTACCATACGTAAATTATATTTCTTGATTTTCATAATGCAATGGCAAGTCTTGTGAAAACTTTACAATTACAATGATTATATACTATATAATATAGTAACTTGTGAGTGTAGCGCGGTGGCGGCGCACGGTCAATCCAACTGAGTTGAAACGTGAACGTCTATTAACTTACAAATAGACTCTGTAAATTTCCTCCAAATACTCCACATTGGTCAGTCTTTTCAAATCACCAACAAAAACACACACCTCCTCACTTACGCACAAACACACACGCGCGCGTACACACACACACATAAACACACGCTTCCACATAATTTTGATTTTTGTTTTTGATATTTATTTTACTACCAATATTTAATATTAGTTTATCAATATTGTAATTGTTATATATTTCTTTTTTTAACCGACGAAAAAAAGAAGGTTCTCGTATACTTCAAGGGTGGTCCCATGTCAAGGAAGTCAGGATCTGATGATGGGATCCTGATAAAATTGAGAGAAACCCTTGAAAATTGGAGGAATGAATAGTGTTTCTGTTTACTTTTCATTACTTTTCATTACTTTATCAGGTATTTGCGTTCAGAAATCATCATATCATGTAGCTGAGCTGATGATGAAAAAAAATCATCAAATAAAAATCTTTTTAACAAAAAACTAAACCTACGAAATATTTTTTTTGCTTTTTAGTTATTTCGTCGGTTTAATTTTTTGTTAAAAATATTTTTATGTAAGATTGTTTATGATGGAACTTTGACTTAATGGCGACCCAGTTTTTAACTAATGCAGACATTATCGCATATATTAATGTTATTGTACTACTGTCTAAGTTTCCAACAAAGATTTATTATTATTAGAGTTTAGTCTAGGTGTTTCTACATGTA
Source organism: Euplagia quadripunctaria (assembly GCA_963859945.1). Taxonomy (NCBI): domain Eukaryota; kingdom Metazoa; phylum Arthropoda; class Insecta; order Lepidoptera; family Erebidae; genus Euplagia; species Euplagia quadripunctaria. The sequence continues at coordinate 21,046,867 of OY982567.1, forward strand.
TATTAAATCGATGTATTTAGCAATATCCATTTTTTTTCGTGTTTTTGAACCCACTAGATATTTCTGTGGCCGTGTTTGCAGATTCTCTAACTCGCTTCCATAAAGCTTTAAAAATACTATCACTATAATTTTCTTTTTTGGAAAACACTTTTTGTTTTTGTAAACTTGTTTCCTATATTATTGTGTATCCATACTATGTGCATGCAGTGTTTGCTTGTAATTTAATGCAACTTTTGTACTAATAACTATTATTCAATAATATAAGTGTGATTGTATTATTGTTACATTTGTTAGCAAACCAATATAATTTTTTTTTTTTTTTTAAAGACAACTTCCGCATTAGGAATTACTCCTGTGTCACGGGAGACTTTACTAACATACAAACAACGGACACAAAGAACACCCAGACTCAGGTGGAAATCGAACCCACGACCTATAAGCATAGCGGTCAGGGTCACTAACCACTAGACCAACAGGGCAGTCAAAATAAAATGAAATATTTATTTATTACGTTTTTTCTTAATAGTAATAGTAACATTTTTATAGCATGTTGTGTATGACCTTCCGTCAGAATTTCCCTCAATTTTTTTTTTTATCTATTGTATAAAATACAATGGTACATTCATATCAATAAAAATATGCAAATTATTTGAGTAAGTAAACACTGAAAATTAATACATCAGCATATACTCACGCCTGTATCCCCGAAGGGGTAGGCAAAGGTATATTAAACCCCCAATAAAATTGAATATTAATACTCCTGGTATATCCAATCAAGACTGATGAATCTATTGGATTGATAATTATATGAGTGTTTGTGTGATATAAACGCACGTAACAAGTGTAATTGTAGTTTTGGATTTCAGAATAACCAGAATATTGATTTGTGATGTTACTGTGGTGGGTATTAAATGCATGCATTAGCAGCTACGCCGAAGTTATCTATTATGTGCTCGCTGCCGTTATCGTGTTGGCCTGAACATGCACGTTTACACTACGTTAAAGTTTAAATTTACATTACGTTAACGTTTAGACAACAACGTTTACTTAAAGTAAAAGTTTTTGCTTAGCTTCGGACTAATTGGACAAATTTATATACCTCTATTTCTACCAAAACTAAGCATAACATGTGTATATACTATGGAGTTTAAAACGTTTAAACATTATAGAAACATTTTATCTCTAAATATTTTAACGGAAGCCTAAATTGACGCGCGGGCGCCATCTATTAATGAGTAGCGGAAACATAATTGAGACGCACGACGTCGTCTTTTAGCGAATAACGAAACTAATAGTCTGTCAATAAGAATGTTCTACTAAGTTCTAGAAGTTCTAACAGCGGTTGAGTCAGATAGTACGAAAAATTTCAGGAAAGTTCACGAACTTACTATGAGATGTTTTTCGAACTATATAAGGAAGTTGCATTGCGGTAGGTACCCAATTTAGTTCTAGTTAAGCAATACTACGAGTTAAGAAGTGCGACGAACAGCGAATAGTAGGTAGTATATTAGGGAGAATCACTCTAACTGTGACTTGTGTTAATTGCGAATTATTTAAATAAATTGTGTCTGTGTCTTGTCGTAATAAATTGGTGTATACCTAGTCCCGAAACCCGGCTCGTAACAATATTATACCTAGAAAACGTTAGATATATGCAAATAAAAGTCCAGAATGTTGCGTTGCTCAATATCAATAGCTAAATCAATAGTGTAGTATTATTTTATATATATTTACCCTATCGATATTTTTGATAATGCTAGACATGGTGACGGTGCGTTGTTGGAGTTTACTAATTTCCTTTTACTCCCCCCTCCCTACTTTCCCCTCCCCACTTCCCCTTCTTAACCTATTTTCAAATCTTGCTGAAAATTCAGTACTTATTGTTGATACTTAACATCGTAAAAAAGTTGGTAAATAATAAATCTTTATACAAGAAATATAGACAGAGAATAACCGAAACGACATACCTCGTTTAATACTGATCACATTAGAATAAACAAAATGAAACAAAAATGCGTCTTACCCATCTTACCCGTCTTACCCGTCTTGCCCACCTTACCCCCCTTGCCGTTACATATTCCTTTGGTTTCACAGTAATCATATTTGGAGGCACCAACCTATCCCATTGAGTTAGGGTCAATTCAGTAAGAGCGGGTAAATCACAGAATTGAGAATATGTAATGTATGTACTTAGCTGATGTTCCTGTCTTAGTGGCCTACCAGTCACAGGAAATACAGGACATTTGGGTACTCAACCCGGCCTCTCCGAGCTACTGCAGTCTCAGTCCTATTCCCCATCCGAGACTTGCGGTATCCCTTAACCTAGGGTTCTCTCCCTACCCATTTACCTTCCTTACACAAAGTTACCATCGTTCTTCTGTTTATCTCAGTTTAGAACCCAAAGTACAAGCATCAAGCTGTACAATGTTAAGTTTACCTATATGGCGCAAAATAAAAAATAAAATCAAGCTCTCGTGGAGGCACAATGCCATCTATCGGAAGTTTGAGAAGTATGTTTAATTGTGCAATGTCATGTTTCTTTTCCATAAAACCGTTTAACTAAAAAAATAAATGTTTAATTATTTTATTTTAAAATTTTAACTTTTTTATTTAGTCAATGTGTAGATTTTTTTGACGATGTCTAGTATTCTACTTGTCAAGCCCTTTCATGTGATATCTATATTGAGTGGGTTGTAAAAAATATGTTACCCGACGATTTGTGGCGGATGTGCCTTGGATGATACTGAATACACATGAGTATTATCATTAGAACTGAAGGTGTTTACCAAATTTCAAATCTTTCAACAGGAAGTGGGGGATAAAACTTCAATTACTTGATTTGACCCACACAAGAGACAAACGAGGTAAGCTAAATAAAACCGTTTATAAATAGTGTGCATGAGCATGTACAGACATAAACAATTTAGTCCGTAATATTAATAAGCGCTATTTACATTATTAGTACATCTCAGATTAATATATTCAACTGTTATTTCAAATTGTAACACAAGTTTACACAGGATAATGAAAGGCCTAAGGCCCCAGTTGAGCTATATTTGTACATACAGGTTGTAATAAAGTTCATCTTTACTTTAATTAACGTGTATTAATATACACAGATCTGTTTCTTTATTTATGTACCTTTCTACATGTTCTTAGAGTTATACTTATAGAGTAAGTTTTTTTTAAATCTAACTTTTAATCATCTTCGATTTAGATTAAAGTAGTGAAAGTACTCTAAAGGCTGTACTGGTTTTCCAACTTTTTTTTATTCGATAGGTGGTAAACGAGCAGACGGGACACCTGATGGGAAGTGACTACCGCCGCGCTGCCCATGGGCACCTGCAACTCAAGAGTCACAAGTGCGTTGATGACCTTTAAGGTGGGACTAGGGGAAGGATGGGAAGAGGGGGAGGGGGAGGAGGGAAGAGAAGGAGAAGGGGGAGAGGGAAGGGTTTGGGCCTCCGGTAACTTCACTCACTCGGCGAAACACAACGAAGCGTTGCTATGAGGCCGGTTTTCTATGATGCCGTGGTATCACTCCGGTCGGGCCGGCCCATACGCGCCGAAGCATGGCTCACCCACTTGAACTTGAATTACATTGTTATATCTTAATAATAATTTGTATCTGGAAGTAGACTTTATGAATCAAAACCATTTAAGCTGCTTATTGGTGAAGTTTTTGAAGTTATACTTCTTTCGGCGCGTTAGGGAAAAATGATGACAGTAAATTTTTACGATGCGCGCTCACGCCGTCACGAAAAACCGACACCCTGAAGTTAGCTAGTCAACATTTTAGTTTTTCAAAAAAAGTTACCAACTTAACGATATTTATTCAAGTGTTTCTAAACCTACAACTCGTGTTTTGTATCAGTCCAAATAAAATATATAAAAAAATACACAAATATTTATTTTTTCAAATAATATATCGTGGTGACTGATATTTATTAACAATTTATTGATTTAAAGATAATTTAATGTGATTATAAGTGATAAAAGTGGTTTTTACGTATTACTTTGAGTACGTTTGTAGAATTTGAGGTTAATTGACGGTACGTATTATTTATTATGATATTTAAATAAACTTTATTTAACTAGCGCCAAAGAAGTATGACTTCTTACGTGCGTAGGTACATAAGTACACACACACTTTCTTTTTAGAACTTTTTAGTAATTACTCATCTGATTTTGAAAATTCTAAATTCCTTATTCCTCCTTCCATTTCGTGAATCAAGGAAAGGAAAAAGCTTCGATAAGATTCTGTTTAAACTAGAACACGCTATGTTAACAATATGTCAAGCAGATACAATTTACCATACACGAAGGATAATCCGCACCGAGTGATGTTATAAACGAGATATGTCTTATACTAAGTGATAAGTCAACTAATAATCTTGTAATAAACTTGATTAAGATGAAGACAACTATGAAGATATGTTTCATTTGCAATCTTTAATATAATGTCAACGGTTATCGTCAAAATGTTGTCTACTACATCGTATCTTTATAATACATTTAGTATTTATATATACCTTTTCAAACAAATCAAGTTATAAAAAGTTTTAAAATGTGGATTAAAATAGGTTTTCTGTCTTTTCACTTTTTCGACTTGTACAACATCTTATATAAAATTGTGTTCATATTTTGAGTTGTATAGTAGACTCCGTGACTAACACACAGCTATATTTAGTTACATTAATTATTTTTTCCATTTTAAAATGGAAATCGTATTTTAAATTGAGAATACTAAAGAACCCTGAACTTTAAATGTTGCAAGTTCACTGAAAAACTTAAATTTATCGTAAGCTTATGTTGAAAAATGACGTAATTCGTCCAGTAATGTAGAAATATTGAATTTGCCACGAATATTATACTCAAAGGTACATTTATAAAAAACCCATATCTCAGAGAAAAAATAACAAATTTTAGAAAAATATGACTACGTTTCTCTGTAACTTACGTATTTTATATTTTTTTAGCTAACTTTATTAAGATAAACGTCTCTTAACTCGATTGGTAATCTCTAAGGCGCCCATTAGACGCTCATACAAGCGTCAATCATTACCAAAAGTCATGACTGACGAATGGTTGTAGGTGATTGATGAAATTATATCGACATTGCACGCTCAATCTGATTGACCGTCAATCATACCAGAGATTTTGCAGAGAATACACGTATTCACTCAAGATTATATGGATATTCATAAAAAAACATGTATTGCAATTATGTAACTATTATTGTTTAAATTATGTAATTATGTATATTGTAACTATAGCAAAAATTTAAAATAATATAATGTTTACTAAAGTAGTATCCCATACTTATTATAACTTTTAAATTAAAAACAAAAACTATTACGGTCACGTCGTCAAATTAATTTAAACATTGTTAGTGAGTTTATAATGAAAATTTAAATCCTAACTAATATTGTAAATATAAAAGTAAGTTTGTTTGTTACGCTTTTACGCCCTAACGACTCAACCGATCGTCATAAAATATTGTATACATTATCAGGAGTACTAAAACAGACATAGGGTACCTTTCATCCCAAAGTTCTGTCCCTGAGGGATAGAAAAATAACTTTAACGGGAGTGGATGCGTCATAAGCTAGTAAATTTTAAAAATCAAACATCTTTTGTATTTATTCGTATATTTATTACTTAATTAAATTGAGTGGTTTTATACTGTAGGCTTGTATTTCTTAGGATAAAAACCCAATATCGCTTTACCTGACCCGGGGATTAAACCTGAGAACTCTGCGAGGTCTTCCGTACACAGAAATACTGAGCCACCGAGGCAATCACAACAAAATTTAGTTTAATATAACCTTTTTTTGTGGTAACTGTGTTAGTTGTAAGTTAGTCAGTATGGCAACTTTTGCGAAAACGATAGATAATTTAAAAAAAAGGTGTTAAAACAAAAAAAGGGTGTCAATTTGAGATTCGATCCATCATACAGCCGAACAGAAAGCGTACAGTAAACTAGTTAAACCGTACTCACGTTAAAATGTTATTACAGCTTTTATCGATTTTCCTGTGGGAACCAATGTTTATCGCGCAGGTACTCAAACTATAACCTATACACTAAGTTTCAATCATATCCCTTCAGTAGCTTTTGAGTTTATCTTGATTATACGAACACACAGATAGACAAATTCGTTTTGAAACTCATTTTTTTTTAATATAGACAACTCCCGCATTAGGAATTATTCCTGTGTCGCGGGGGACTTTGCAAACACACAAACAACGGACTCAAAGAACACCCAGCCTCGGGTGGGAATCGAACCACCACCTATGGCATAGCAGTCAGGGTCACTAACCACTAGACCCACAGGCCAGTCAAGTATTATTTGGCAACAGTATCGATGTCTTACTACCACACAGTCGATTTTTTTAAAATAAATTCAATGTACAGAATTCATCGCGTTCCAGTTTTATTATAAGTATGTAGATTCCTAGTAACCTAAAAGTCAAAGAGTCTCAAATGTTAATATAAATTCTTTCTCCGACTTTAAAACATTAAATGGGAGTGGCGGTGTTAGGCTGCGCCAGTGCGCGAGCGCGAGCGTCTCTTCAGCGTGATCCATGTTTGACTCTATCGCTGTTCGTGCGCTGACTGACGGATGATTACGAAATACCATTACACGCTCACTCAAAAGTCATGATTGATGGTTGCGCGATGAAAATCCAGAATTGATCATGCAGCCGTCAATCACTGCATTAGACGATAGGTTATTCGTCAATCACCGTCTTGAGCGTGGCAAAACTAACGACGCCTAAGTATTTTTCTAATCATAAGTTAAATTTAATACAGGAGTAGATTTGCGGTTAAGCTTTAAATATATTACAAGTATATTGTCTAAAGTAAGAAAGAGTAAGTAGGATGGGTCCCGTAATTTTAAATAAACATTATTATTTAGCCATTATAAACAACCTTTGAAATTTAAAATCTGTAAAGAAAATTCTAAAGTCTCCTAAGTATATTTATTTTAATTAAACTTTCATTATTTAACCTTAAATATAACACTTTATTAAGTGATAGAGAAGCCAGCAGACGACATTGTAATATCGTTAGAACTTAGTTACTTTAGTATAGTACCTATAGAGGTCGCGTGTAGAGAGACTATTAAATTAGCTTTTAGATGAACATAGGTATTGCTTGGCTTTCAGTAATTATAGATGAGTAATATTGTTTGGCCTTTACAGGTTAAGCGAGCATAGCTGGTGTATTCAAGACTAGCAGCGCCTCGCCGTTTCATCCGCGTAAGTCTTGATCCCGTGGGAATATCGGGATAAAAAGTAGCCTATGCGTTAATCCAGTTCTCTAGCTATCTATACCAAGTTTCATCGCAATCGGTTCAGTGGTTTTTGCGTGAAAGAGTAACAAACATCCATCCATCCAAACTTTCACATTTATAATATTAGTGGGAAAGTGGGATAAATCTTTTCCACTACTACTGTATACTAATACACTATACTGAATAATATATCTACCTATTATTACAGTGTTCTGTTTACTCATAAAGATATCATTGCATTCTTCGCTAAATCTATTACATTTTATGTCGTGAGTTGATCTTTCTTATGTCATTATCTTAGTTAATCCTAATTGATTTTATTAATAATGTTTCATTCCTCAATCGAATTAGGATCTCTAGGGGAATAGGTATGGTTCTTATAGTAAAAAGTACCTACTGTACTTTTGATACCAAAAATTTTACTTAATAATCCTAATACAACAGGAATGTAAAGTTAGATAATGATATATTTTGTAAACAAACTTAAAGCGATATTAACTATAAATTTATATTAGAAACACATTATTGCAAAAAAAAAATAATTTATAATAATATCCAAAATATGAAGAATGATTAATCAGTTAATCATCATCATCATCAATGAGATGTCTACTATTGAACATAAGCCATTCCTCAAAGAGCTGTCTCGCACAGCCTTCGTCCAGAGGCTCCCTGCCAATAACTGTTCTAATCAATACCGATAGCATATTAGATTTATAGGAGTTATTTCACAATTGCCTGAAGCAAGCACGCATAAATGATGCAGTATTTATAGCTGTTGTAAATTTAATGGACAAAATAATAAACGACCAAAACAATTGAATTAATTCTGCCACAAAAATACATTTCATATAAAATCCAGTGTTTCAATTGAAATACAAACAAATCATAACATATCCCAAAATTAGCCGGATATTTGAAAACGTGTCAGGTTTAATCGATAGCTTGTAAATATCGTTGTCATTTAATATCAACTTTAACAAATATTTTAACAGAAAAAGCAATATTTCGATGTTTTGATAAGGGATGTGTCATTGTTTGTTTTACTTTTCTCTCTCGTTTTCTATATCTCTGATCTCTACTAAAATATATATGTATAGATAAACCTCTCTCAATTACTTTTATTAATCTAACGGCTTCTTGCCATTTAAAAGAAGTTGTTAGTGCAGGACGTAAATGTGACACGCAATACCAATCTGAAAATGTTTTGACAAGGGTTCAAGATACTTCCACTGTTATATTTACTTCACTGATGATTGTTATCAAGGCAAAATGACAAGTGATTACTTAGCTACATATTGGCAAAACTGGATTACTGGTAGATGAGGCTGACATAAAATCATTGTAATCCAGAAAACGATTTGTGTAATTCAATCGCGGGAAATCCGGGAAGGATGCCGTGGCTTGGTGTTGTGTTTTTATGATATGCTATAGATTTAATACACTGATGGTAATTATAGATATTACCCTAACCCTACATCTTTCAAACATTAATGCTAATACAACATGTCAATGAATAAAACGAAATGATAAAGCGTTAACTTATATAATCGTGTTTTAATTTCCCGTTGAAGTAATTCAAGGTGAAGTTAAATATTTAGTCAAAAATTTTATTGACACAAGCGTTCATCTCAACATGAGCGATGTTTCGATAAATAACCAAGTTTCATTTGAAATGTAAGGAGTTCTTCTGAATTCCAAATTTTATATTTGAATACATAATTTTGTTGAGTTCGAAAAGTTATTTTTCTTAAAACTCACGTTCGCTTTCGATGAATGTACTGGGTAATGTGTCATTTGTAATTCAAAAAGAAACACAACTTAGGTGGCACTTCAGAATTTACTTATTTATAAGCAAATATACTAAAGTAATCGTAAATATTATTTGATTACTACTTTATGTAAAATGGACTACTTCATGCCCTTGTACAAAAATAAGTCCGCAAACTTGATCGAAGTACTGAAAAAAATTTTAGACCTTCGATCAAGTTTACGGATTTGTTTTTTTTTTCTGTTTGAAAATCAAAATTAATATAAATCGCAGAAAATTTAGGATCGTCTATATTTTTTGCTTAACTTACGTATACGTGAGGGATTATCATACTCTTTAGAAGATTATCGTATCCTTTTGACGCATTTTATAACCGACCGTCACAGAAGAAGCCTGTACGCTTTTTAATTTATGTAACGGCTTTTTAATTGTTAACAAGTAAGGTGCTTTCAGACTTATGTTAGTTATGAAATTAACATATTATGTCCATGAAAAAGAGAGGGCTTTAATTATAAAAATTGAAGACGTTGGCGAAAAGATATTTGTAATAATGATATGCGTATAACGTTAAAAATTTCTCCGAAAAAGGAGAAATTGTAATCAGCTAAAGTAAACTTATTGTAAATCATGGTGTGATTTAAAGTCACAACCGTCGTTTATGACGTACACATCTGACCACGGTGACTCTGGTACTACTGTTTTTATTGGTACATAAAACACCGTCACATGACATAGCAGTGTATTTTTACAGTAGCTCTGGTCAAATATGCCACCAGTAGTAGTCCTGAGACGTATATAATTGTATCTGCAGGTGGATTTTTAAAATCTTATTTACTAAGTAACAATTTAATTATTTTCATAACTTTAGATGTATACTTACAGATATATCACCTACCCTTCCAAGATTACATCATATCCGACCTTTTATCATTTTGTATCTTCCAAAACTCTCGTCCTTGATTGGATAAATAAATATTTCACGTATAATTCATAGCTGCTCTTAATTCACAGCAGCTGCTGTTGATGATTAATTACAAACGATATTTATAGATATGCAAAACAATATGACCTACCTGACTCATAATTTATCGGAAGCCTTTATTGAAGATGCCGTAATGACCTGTCGTAGTAAAGTAACTGACGGGTGTGATAATTACCATCAGTTTTATATTGAATCAGTCAATTAATGTTTCTTACATTATAAAGGCTTAGGTATAAATAGCTCGTGATTTGTATCTATGTAATCAGTAGTATGTCGGGTCGTTCGGTTCCCTTCAATATGGTTGATCTGTACGATGGCTGGCGTGTGCGTCATGCTCGTCAACGGGTGCCGTTGGTCGGGGGTGGTCTCTCCGAACTGCTATTACTTAAATATGTATAGTAGTAATTAGTGCGTCATTTATATTTTAGAATAATAGGTATGTTACATTGTTCTCACATTTCATTTACGCTTATAAGCAATGTAACCAGAAATTTGTAAAAAACATTTTGAAAAAGAGTGTCCTTGGAGTTTCTTGCCTGTTCTTCTCCATAGGATCTACGTATTGGAACAGGTAGGAACTAGCTTCACGACTGACTTAGTCTGACTGACTCCTACTCCTGATAATTCAAAAATACCTATTACTGATTTAATTGAAATATATGGCTTTGATTTTGATTTTGTAACTAACTCATGTGACGATACATTGGTTAAGTCACCATTCGAAATTTACGAGATATTGCAATTTATATGGCTTCCCATCATGCTAGTGAACGTGTGCTAGTTGTGGTACCTGGTCGGTGTTATCGTCATGATGTTATGTTACGTATTGTATATCAATTTTACCAAATATTTTTTTTTCCGTTTTGATCCTGTTTTTAACTTCTCTTAATCTTGCTTAAAGAAAGGTAATATATTAAATACTATCATAATCGTGAATTTTAACCTATAATAAAAATATTTGGGGTTTCATCTTGCACGCTGACACATTGTTGTTCTTGTTTGTATATAATATCATTGTGGTTATAATAAATGGGAATTAAATAGTTAATAGTGGTTTTGATCTTTTATTATTAGATTGCCTACCTAGATTATAAATCTACCAATAAATATAAATGTAGTCACACATTTTTAACTTTCTTAAGTGCTACTTTGTGAACAAAATTTTTTTGATGTTCAAAATTGTATATAAAATATGTGGAATATTTACAAATACATAGATTTATTTACGCGTCTTAACACAGAAATCGCACGGACTTACGCCCGCGTGGTCTGCACTTAATTAGTATAAATCATGTTCCTTGCTGAAATCAACAGGATTATTTCAGTCAGTTCAGTATTTATCATCTGTTACATATAGCCAATTTCCCAATAAGACTATTCCACATTCACTATCCCTCTGGATATTGCCGATAGTGTACTTAAATAGCAACACACGTTCATGTTTACCTACATCCTATCAAATGCTATCTCCACACAGGTAAGTGTTTATATGACATTGTATGCAACACAACATTGTTATCCATTTAGAATAGGTGTGCGGACAAACAGACACAAGTAAATTGCTCTGTACCAACACTGACCGACGGTATGATAGAACAGTTAGCGACTATTGTCTATCCCATACGCTAAATTGAACTGTCCCAAAAGGTAAACTTTTGTGACGGTGGATGATTTTGACCCACAGAAAAATGTGTAAAAGATATACGTGGATCAACACGTAATCAACACAATGGCAAGTTTTTAATTTTGGGTAGGCTCGAGAGCAATTATATTATAATAATTATTTGCTAAGCAATGTTGTTAAGTAATTAAAGATAAATTTTCACTGAACACGGCTAACATGTAGGTACTCTCTTTTCTTTTAAAATTTTGAATAAATGGAAGGAGTTTACAATTAGCAGACGGCTATTAAATAAGCACTGCGTCACTTCCGTAAAATGTTCTATATTTCCCCTTATTTGAGATGTGTTTATAACAAATCATTTTACTGTATCAATTAGACGCAAACTTATTTAAACGCTTAAAAAATTAAAAATTATACGGCGGTTATTGTTTCCCTGAGTTCGTCTTATTCTTCAGTTTTACGATACGAAACATAGAACGAAATATAAAAAATATTGTTGAATTACGTATCTTTGTGACCTAATAACTTTTATCTTACTATTCTCGTTATTGGCTTCAATTTACAGCTAATCAAAATAATATCATTGACACCTTTTATCGTAATATGTCAAATACAGACATTTGACTTTGTATAACTGTATTCAGTTTGACAAAATTAGCTAATTCTTGAACTTTTTTTTGTTTTTTATTATTGTTAATGTTAAAAATATAACATATCAAATAATGCCATTGTATGGCACCTGACACCGACGCGGTGATATACATCTTTATTTTATTTTTAAGTGTCATTTTCGTCATCAATATAAATAGTAAAAGCATTAAATCTGACTACCTTACCGCGAATATCGCAAATGCCTTTCGCGTACAGCTAACGGCCAATCAACGCTGTGCCATGGAAGGTTATACCAATATCTACAATTCACACTATATTGCACATGACAGCTTTGTATAACAAAAACATTTAATAAACCTCGGAGTCCAATGCGTCAACATTGATGGGAGTATTTAAAATGCTAATCTAAATCTAGAGTATCTATCTACTTAATTTTCTACTTACACCTAACTAAGTGCATACATATTAGCATTATGACTAAAATGCAAATATGTCAAGCCTTTTTGACTTGATGAACTATTATGAAGCAAAATAGATTTTTTCTTTTTTATTAAATACTAGCAGTAGCCAACGACTTTGTTTGCATGGATATTTATAATTTATCCCATGGGAACCGATTTTCTGCTCAATTTTCTTAATTTTTCGTTCCGTAAGAACCTTGTACAAAGTATTAGAAAACATAAAAAAAAGAGAAATCGGTTAAGTTTTTCTCAAGTTATGGCGTGACCAAGGGAAATAGGGATTCATTTTTATATATTGACTAGCAGAACCCGCGGTTTCACCCGTGTAAGTCCCGATCCCGTGGGAATATCGGGATAAAAAATTACCTATGCGTTAATCCAGGTCTCCCGCTATCTACATACCAAGTTTCATCGCAATCGGTTTTGTGGTTTTTGCGTGAAAGAGTAACAAACATCCATCCATCCATCCATCCATCTAAACTTTCACAATTATAATATTAGTGGGTTTGGCAGTCTCATAACTCTTTTTTTTTGTAAAGTTGCGGTGCGGTGTTTGTTGGTTCGTGTGACAATTATTTGTAAAAATAACACATAATCATTCTGGCTCTAGGTGTTCTTTGTTTCTGTTAGTTGTATGTTAAGTCCCCGGAAAAAATACAAAAGTTGTTAATTTAGTTTTGAATCTCTTAAAAAATATTTTATGCTATTACAAACTTATATTGTTTGCTTGGAAAACATGCGCATTTTTAGAAAGGAAAATTAATTTTGTTTTCCCGAGATTGACGTACTATGTACATACAAGTATTTACAGTTAAAATAATTATTGGTGGCCGAGATGTTACGTTTTTTGGCTTATGAACGTATTTTATGTTTAATAAAGAAAGATAATCTATGATCTTAGCATGTGGTTGATAATTAAAACTGAATAATCGGTTTACTACGATACCTGATCGATCAGATAACAACGTCAACGAACGAAACAACATGTGAAAATGGTTTTATAATAAAATTGCATACATAATTGCACAATTTAGTACGCCCAAAATAGTGTGCTATTATTCCACATGCTAGGTGGAATAGATTACTTTTCAGAAAAAGCCGGCAGGCATTTATTTTCCAAATGGAAAATTCCTAAATAAATTTTCAAATGATAAAAATTTTAAAACAGTCAGAGTTTTTTTATATACCTAAATAATAAAAGATATTCGAGTGGTGTCTTTTACAAATTAACACTACTTTCTGCATGCTCATTACAACTTATCCCTTTCTTCACATATTATTATTCTATATTCATTTAAATTTTAGCCACGCTCAAACACATGTTTTTAGTTGTTGTCATTTGTGAGAAAAAAAAATCAGGAAATTTTATATTTTCAAGTATTGTATTTAAAATTGACGTATCATTTTACTACGCCCTGAGGGCATGAAAAATTATTTAGTTTATACAGCAATATATTATAATTATAATAAAAGTTTCCAGAGTATTATTATGGAGCTAGTCCACAAATTAAAAGTCACGCAGCGGGCTATGGAGCGAGCTATGATTAGAGCCTCTTTGAAGGATAAATTTCGCACGAAGCCAGATGGACCGACACTGAAGAAGGTAGCAGGGATGGACAGCCTTCCGGACCGGGAGCTGTGGCGCGCATTGGGAGAGGCCTATGTCCCGCAGTTGACTATGATAAGCTTATTGATTGATTGATTGAGTATTATTCATATTTATTAATGATTGTAGTCAGGCATCCCCGAAATACAGACGTAAGTAAAACAGTAAGAATGTCTTTAATAAATAAGTCATTTTGTTCACTTCCACGCAAATCTGATCAACCAACCCCGTAACCAACCCCGTACCCAGTAACATCTACTATTTCTGGTGACACTGTTGATATAGAGGGAAAAAACCGGCAAATTATGCCAAAGTATTTTTTTTTTATATTGTGGGAACCCCCACGGATCAACCTCCCTCCAGAGATTTTTTGCCATCAAAAATTATTTTTTACTTTTTAGGTTGGTTTGCTCTTAAAGTGTTTTGTTAAACCTTATATATTGTTATCGATCCTTGGTGAAAATTACGTTGAAAAATTCAAATCAAATCAATAATGGATTGATAGATTAGAATTACACAGATAGATACAGGTCCAGCTAATATAAAGTGCTTAAAAACGACAATGGTTTAATTACTATGCCCTAATCTTATCACAGGTACAAAAAACCGAACAATCTCCACCCTGGTAAAATAGTTACCGATCATACATTTGTGAAAGTCCTGCTCCCGTAATGAAAAGAAAACAGACGTTACTATTCTTTACCACGAGAGGATTTTTCTGCCATTTATCCCAAGTAACACAACTTCTTTTATGTGTGTACAGTAACAGTTGTCAACCAGCAATGATATAAAAACTTTTCAGCAACATTTCTCGCACATATTTTTATTTTTCGCGCTTGGAACATTTGCAAGCAACGCCCGGACAGTTGACTCATGCCAAGGTACTGCAATTTAAATTCTACATTTCAAGGGAAATGTTGGTTTCTCGCGTAGGTTTTACCGCTTGCTGAAATTTACGTTTATTACTATTTCCATGTTTTCTAGTTGAACAGTTTACACGGTAAGCCATTTAAAAAAAAGAATAACTATTTTTTTTTTAAATATTGCCGATTATATAAATTTCTAATTTCTATGTATATAGGTATTCGGGAATTAACGCGATCATGAAATATGGATTACGTACTTCTGAATTGCCTGACGTTTCGACTCGGTTGCACTGTCCGTGGTCACAGGCTGGCTGGCTCAGTGGGCTCGTGATCGCGTTTTATAAAAATCAGTTATTAAAACTATATCATATTAAAACCGCAAAAAGTAGGAAGCGACATGAAAGGATATCTATATGAAAAACCCAAGAGAAAGTTTAAAAAAAACTACTGACTTCAATGCATCTAGTATTTATAAGTGAAAATTGTATCATTTTAATTGCAATTGCAAACACTTCCACTAGCTATTTTGCAACTTTTTTGATTGGAGTTTTGTTTTTAAATATATCCGGAACTTCATTAGATAAACTTATCGTATCGTATATTCTTTAATGTACACAAAAATAACAAGCTTATAAGAACAGGAAGGAAAATAGCATGTAAAAAGGCGAGCTTAACCCATACTTGAGTTTTCTTAAAGCAAACCTTGGGAGTAAAGAGAGGATAGTAAAGAATAAATAGAGGCAAAGTGTGTACGTTAAAGGGAATTGTTATTTAAAAAAAACATGTATGTATATATAAGCTTCTAGCCAGACTGTCAAATTTAACACGAGTATTTATAAATTTACTAGCTGTTGCCCGCGACTTCGTTCGCGTGGAATGTCAAATCCCACAACAACCGTACATGTTTGCCGGAATAAAAGTTTATGTGTTATTTCAGACTACAATCTATCTCAGTGCCAAATTTTATTTAGATGCATTCAGCCGTTCTGGCGTAATGGCTACCGTTTTTATGCTCACCAGTTGGCGCCACCAGCGAGTGAGGTCTTAGCTGTCAAAATTTGAATTTACGCTCTTGGAAACAGAGTATAAATAAAAATCGTTTCCTATTATCATAGGTATCTTACATCTGCCATAATTAAACGGGTATTGCAAAATATTCACAACAGTAATTATTTATTTAGTAAATAAACACGCAATAAAGTCCCCAAACAAACATTGACATTTCAGATAACATTTCGAAGTACAGATTAGTCAGTTTCGGAGATCTTACGCTACACCAGCGCCTCTAGTGGCAAATTCAAACGCGGTAGCCCTCATTGAGTAAGAAACATCCATCCATACAAACTTTCGCATTTATAAAAGTAGTAAGATTACTTAGCCTTAATGAGTATGAGGCATCAAAATCACATGCGCTCTAATCAGCAGCTTTATCTGTAAATTAAACAATGTTTTCATTGTTATTAGTTAATTCCTAAACAAACGCCAATTTAAATGAATCTGTAATGATAATATTGTTTTCGATAGTAGCTGTGGCAGTGCTACAAACATGGATCAACACAATAAGTACGTTGAGTTGTATTTGAGTACTAATTATTAATGGATCTGCAATGTTTAATGAACTATTTGTACTATAGTATTTGGGTATTAATTATATTGTATTTCGTGAATATTGGAACGATGACGAACGTGTAGTAAGCCTTTTTACAAATGTACATATCGAGGCTGCTTATTTCAATTTTTTTATTTGGAACGTCCAGATCTGGAATATATTGAATATAGGATGACTTTTAACGAGGAATTGCTCTCGGTTACTATAAAGTGGGTTACGCTGCAAACTTGTTACCTGAAACATATCTCATAATTAATCGCCGAACTATGACCGGCTGGAGCACGTTCTGATTCCTTTACAGCAGTCTAGGTGGTTACAGTAGTTCTGACTCATTAATTATTTATTCATTAGTTTATTTATTTTAAAGACAACTCCCGCATTAGGAATGACTCCTGTGTCGCAAGGGACTTTACAGACACACAAATAACGGACATAAAGAACAACTAGACTCGGGTGGAATCGAACCCACGACATATGGCGTAGCAAGCAGGGTCACTAACCACTAGGCTAACAGGCTTGGACTTCCCGGCAACAGCGAGTTCGACCCTGACCTGCTCAAGCTATATTGCTTCCTACTAACATTTCCCAAGCCATCCGTGTAAGCAATATCCCTAGCCTTTCATTGTTTTCTTTTCTTAATTATCTTTCTTTTTCAATATACTCCCAATTTTCCCATCTTTGATACCCAACGTTTGGCTAGTGCGTTAGGTTAGTGTCATGTATGTATTTACTTGGTAAGCCTATAAATAAATAAATGTTCCATCGTCAATCGAATTTTACCAGAAACTTACCAGCTGGCTTTATTACTAAAATGTTGGCAATTCAAAAAGCTTAACATTAGTTAAACCTGTAGTGTCACTAGTTTCTACAGCAGCACCACGGTATCATAATAAAACATAACTCGCTGGTAGCTTTATCACCCGTCCTAGATCACAAGCACTTTTTTATGTCGCTGTCCAAACCCAAGTGCGGGTTGTTTCAGTACAAAACTTTACAATGTTACTTTTGAGTATTTGGACAAAAATGTCCGCGAATGTTTATAAGGAAAAAACAACGTATATTGAACGTATATGTTAATATGTAACAAGGTGTATAAAAAATGTCGGTTAAAACATTTAGGTGTCACCCACGTAAAATATATATTCTTCTTCTTATAGGGCCTCTCATTCCTGGAGGTTGGCCGTCAGCTTCTTACATATGCCCTTGTTCATGACAAGGTTTAAACATATTTCTACAAGCCATAATAATTATACACAAAGCAACATTAAGGAACTATGTGAGCTAAGTACTCTGCTTCTAAAGTAGTAAATTATTATGAAGAGTAGAAATTTCTCGAAAATCTGTTGCACGTAATTCTTGCAGCATTATCATGATATTTGGAACTTTGCCTGCACAATTATTAATGGAGTGCCTCGCATGTACAATATTGGTGATATCGTACTACAATTGGATAAATTCCAAGTATTCGCCTTGCTTAACGCGATAAACACGAATAAAGAACGTGCCTACTTAATAAGCACTTGGCAGACATTGTTCGGCTAAAACAATTGGATTTTAGAGGCAAATCTTGAGTTTTGGAATAATTATGTTTTAATAGAATGTGAATTTAAGAATCAGGTGTTCGATTTAAAAAATGATTTCAGGTGTTATTTTGAATTTTACTTTACAAACTGAAGATTGAGATTGCTAATCAAAATTACTGAAGTATGCTCCCAATGAGAAAACATTTATTAATGCCACTTGTTACATCTTCGTAATAGTCACTCCATCTTTTTATTAGTCACCAAGAACATTATTTATATGATATGCTCACGTGGGAGAGACATGCTTCGGCACGTATGGGCCGGCTCGACTCCGCTCGTTATCACGGCCACACAGAAAACTGGCAGTGAAGCAATACTTGCATTGCATTTCGCCGCGTGAGTGAGGTTACCGGAGGCCCTAACCCTTCCCTCTCCCTTATTCCCGTCCTTCCCCTCTCCCCCTTCTCCCCTCTTCCCCCTCCCCCTCTCCCCCTTCTCCCCTCTTCCCCCTCCCCCTCTTCTCCTACTCCCACCCTAAAGGGCGGCAACGCACTTGTGACTCTCGAGTTACAGGGCCCCATGGCTGGCGGTAGTAATTTACCATCAGGTGACCCGTCTGCTCATTTACCCCTATACCATAAAAAAAAATATTATTATGTGTAGGTAACATGTCTTTATTTTGTTATCTTCCTTTACTGATATATATTTGAAAGTTATTACAAGCGTCTTTTGGAGGGATTTGTTTCCATGGGAAAAAATCGTCACGGATTATAAATTTATCCTTCTACGTATGATATATATGTCCGGACTTTGATCTCTAGATCAGGAAAATTGTTATTTCTTGTTTGAATATTCTCAGAACTAGAACAGAATTTTAAAACGAGCCCGATTGATTGTAACAGGCTAACTTTTAAGCCAAAGTGCATTGAGGTTTTAAACCTTCAATCAAAACCGCAATGCGCTTAACACAAGCTGAACCTCATATTCTAAAATTAGAAGAAATGGACAGTTACAAATCTCTGAGGACGTTATTCCGATTATTCTGAATAACTTCAGAAGCTGTTGCTCAAAGCGGGTATCAAAAGATTTTTTTAAGGTTGGTAAGCGTAACGTGAAATATTATAGAATTTTTCTTTGTGGAAACTTTTTAGCTTTCTTTTCTAACTACACAAATTACACAAGACAACTATTCATGAAAAACACCAGGCTATCCTTCTGGCATGGAATATGCAGTAAATTTCATACGCCGTGTGTTTTTGTCGCTTAATTAATAGTATGAAAAATATTCTAAAATAACCTTAGTTTCGCGCAAAATTACGCTTACTTATAAGAACGAATAAAGTCCCAGGTACATAATTATGATGAGCTTATTTCTAAAGACACGGGAAAAGTTGTCAAATAATTAATTATTTAAACGCGCTATGACTATTTTGCACAATATCGTACTCAGAAGATATGGTTTCGTAAGATATGGCGTTCCTTGATGTATATAATTGTATATGTGTCGGGTCGTTCGGCTCTCTTCTATTATTTATATTTCAGAATAATATTTTACATTGTCCTCACATTTTATTTACTTATAAGCAATGTAACCAAAGTTTGTAAATAGGATCTACGTATTGGAACAAGTGACTTGGTGAAACAACGACTGACTTGGTCTGACTGACTCCTACTCGTGAAAATTCAAAAATACCTTATTGGTTTAATTGAAATAAATGGTTTTGATTTGATTGATTTGATTTGATATAAAAGCAATATCAATCAACTGTTTTCTCAATAATAAGTATATCTCAGTTGACTATAATAAATGGAGTCAATTCAAATTCGCTCATGGTTTACGCAGTGAGTCATCTAGCTAATGTCTAATAGCATTTGCTTTGTTTTACCTAAATTCTATTAAGAAAATTGGCTTTCTTGTTAAGTACATAGAACATTGTAAATATTTAATTACATTTCAGACCATTTTCATTATAAATTGTGCAGAGGCTCTTTGAACTCAAACCTAAGGTTAAGGACAACGATTTACTTCAAGGTCGGTAAATGCTCGTGTAGGCATGTGTTAGCGTATGAACGAACCTTTAATTGTTAAAGGAACCGAATATTCATTGTTGAGTAAATATTACGCTGTAAAGTGCTGAAATGGTTTATTATAACATCGTTGCTTTACTTAGAAGGGAAATGGGAATTCAAGGCTTCTCAAAAGAAAGTGCAAAATTACGAAATTGCAGAAGAATAATTAAATATTTTTTCTTCAAACAAAAATATAATCATAATGAATTGTTCTTAAAAGGCCTTTCTTTACAAATAACATTTTTTGACGTGATGTGACGTGGTAGACGCGATATTTAGCTAGCGATTCTTTCGTTGGTCGACAAAGAAAAAAAATTCCCGGAGTCAATATTAAAATTAAAATATTGATAAATGCTTAAATAAGTAACTGTTTTCTAATCTTTTACCTAAGTTTTAGAATACTTAGTGAAGTCCTTTCCATCCTTCCCAAGGTCTACGAGTTGAACTCGCACACGTAGGGTTCTGTACGAAAAAGAAAACACGTTTCTTGTAATTCATTTTTTTAATTTAATTTTATTATAACTCTGTAAAAAAATTAACTAACTACATCGTACGGTTCATAAGATACAGCCTGCTGACAAACAGATGGAAGGACAGTGGAGGCTCAATAATAGGATTCTGTTGGCACCCTTTGGGAACAGAATCCTAAAAATCAGTTAATAATTTCAATCCTCGGAACAAGTTAGTAACTAAATCCTAAGGTAACAGTTATCGTTGCCACCCACATACACGTATGTTTTATTACATTCATCTATGTATCTGAGCGTGACAAGCGTAATGGTCACGCGAGTTCAGTGCTTTTTCCATATACTAAAAGTGCCAAACGTGTGAGACTGAAAGTCGGGCGCTGGAGAATGCTGAACGATACTTGGCCTCCATGAGCATTATCCTGAGGGTGACGGCTTAGGCAATTGAGAGATAATCTGAATCAGTCAAAGGCATTCCTGGACGTCCGGCAATATACTGCTGTGACGTTACACCGTGTGGTTTAATTGATTTAAGCCCAACATAATCGCAACTCCAAGCTATTTATGAAGTGGCATACGTGAGAAATTCCACACCACATGTTAAAGAAATGCACTCTGGTGAGCATCCTTTGAAGTTTAAATCTGTGTAAATCCCTTTTTGACTTTTTTTAGTCACATTTCAAATTTTCTTATTTCAGAACTTAAATCATGACATTAGCAGTGGCTTTGTACCATAATTAGCAGGTCACATTGCAAGCCACTGACTTATAAAAGGCTAAACAAAAATTATTAGTTTAACTGGTATGTTAAATTTGGTATGTGCGCTTCATGAGGTCATGTTCCTAAATATTTGCCAAAAAATAAAGAAAATATCCTACTTCCATAAATATATTTAGCACAGTGTCACTATTTTGTAAGCTAACTGATGTGTCACAAAAATATTAAAGACTAGCTGTGCCCCGCGGTTTCACCCGCGTAAGTCCCGAACCCGTGGGAATATCGGGATAAAAAGTAGCCTATACGTTAATGCAAGTCCCCAGCTATCTACATACCAAGTTTCATCGCAATCGGTTCAGTGGTTTTTGCGTGAAAGTGTAATAAACATCCATCCATCCATACATCCATCCATCCATCCAAACTTTCACATTTACATATATTAGTGGAATTAGTAGGATATCGAACATGTGCGGGTGGATGAAGAATCTTCTACCTCACGACCTTGCCGACAGAGGGTATGCATTACTAAGCCGTCAAGTCGAGTCGAAACGTCAGGCAATTCAGGGGTATATATGTAAATACATAATTATATGATACAAGCAACCCGCCCCGGCTTCGCACGGGTACAAATTATATACCAAAACCTACCTCGTGAATCACTCTGTCTATTAGTGAAAACCGCATGAAAATCCGTTCAGTAGTTTTTCAGTTTATCGCGAACAGACAGACAGACGCGGCGGGGGACTTTGTTTTATAATATTATGTAGTGATTTAGCAGGTATTAACGCCACAATACGTTTATTTAAAAATTACGTTAAAACGGCTATATCAAACTACACACAGCCAGTATATATTTTGAGCTGTCGTGGTACAAAAGTTTTTTCTTTTATGTTATAGGGGGCAAACGAGCAGACGGGTCACCTGATGGTAAATTACTACCGCCGCCCAGGGGCACCTGCAACTCAAGAGTCGCAAGTGCGTTGCCGGCCTTTAAGGTGGGAGTAGGGGAAAGGTGGAAGAGAGGGAGAGCGAAGGGGGAAGGTGTAGGGCCTCCGGTAACCTCACTCACTAGGCGAAAAGCAATACAATCATTGCTTCACTGCCGGTTTTCTGCGAGGCCGTGGTATCACTCCGGTCGACCGGCCCATAGGTGCCGAAGCATGGCTCTCCCACATGTTGAAGACTATTGAGACAATTACAGTTCAAGTTACTACTGTCTGTAAACAAAACATGAACGATGATATACAATTTAGCTCACTTTTGCTGATGTTTTAATTTCGTACCCATTTAATGCATCGTAATCGATATAATTTTGTATATCGTATCCCCAGTACGGGTGTTGCTTATCTTTTAAAACATATTTACTCTATCAGATAATAATTTTATGAATCATGATTTTCATATAATCATATTTTTCCCAGAAAAGATAATATTCGATAATGTGCGCTTCTCTAGGGAGTATATCCAATAAATTTATATCTAGTTATTACGTATTTCAATCAAGCTGAGCGGTATTTCACTTTGAAGTCACGGAGATATTGTATCCACACGTTACAGACGATGTTCAAAAGGGTAGTGCTGCGAGATAAAAACTAAAATATCCCTACTCTGTCTCAAATGTTGAAATATTACAGAGGATAAAGCATTCTTATATTTTAAACTTTTACAAATTTATTATCAAATTATAACTTGGAGATAAAAATGCAAATTCTCATTTCAGTTTTAAGCTTTTCTGCGTTTCGTCATATGCTTTATTTAGAAAGTTTTTGCCAAAAATTATTTCGTTTCTTTACAGTTTTTATTTTTATGTGATTTGAAAATTAAATTTAGTTAAAGCTCCAACTACCATGACCACATTTAAAAATAGCCATTATTGTTCTCATGTTTGGAATGCAATAAAAAAGTTTTTGTTTGCAATAACGTGGTGGTGGTTTTTGGCCACATTATGACTTCTTAGATTATTGTAGGAAAGGTCATCAATAGTACTGAACAAAATAACAAACGGAAGGAGTTCAGTTAATATCAAGATCCAAATGATCATTGAATAGAACTCCATGTAATGCAAAATGTTTAACTACTACATAATTACCTTGATTTCGAAAATTCTTGTCTATAACCTTGCTATTAAAATACATACATTCAGATATCCATTTATAGAAATAGATCTTAAGACACATGTAACAACAATAGATGTTCATGACTTCTGCCTTGAGATTTATCTGCAAATATATCCCACTCGTCTACGTAGAATCCATCTAAATATGTTTTCGACTCCTACAAAAGGTCAAATGCTATGTGCTAGCATAAGTAAGATTGTTGTTTGCTACGAATTTCATAATGGTGCGGTTTTGAGGTTTAACAATATTTAGACAATATTTTGCACTCAGCGTTTGTGTAAAGGTAAGAGTTTTTTAATTGTGCCGTATAATATTCGAGTGTTTTCTTCTTGTGACATATAAAAAGGGTGCCACATCGATGTCAAACACTTGTAAAGAGCTTTTTCTTTCACACTGTATATCTTAACTAATCTCACTAATACTATAAAGGTTTGTGAGGATGGATGGATGTATGCTTGCTACTGTTTCACGCAAAACCGGTTAAATGGATCTGGATGAAATTTGGCACTTTAGAATATACAGTCTGGATTAAATTTTTATCCCGGAAAAATGTCAGATTCCCGTGAGATGGATTTCACAAAAATTAAAAATGCGAAAGTGAGTTTGTTACACTTTCACGTCTTTACTCCTCAACCGGTCATCATGAAATTTTGCATACACATTTCAGGGGTGCAGAAATGGACATAGGGTATGAATGAATGAGTGAATGGCTAAATAAATGATTGAATGAATGGCTAAATGAACGAATGAATATTTATTCACATAAAATAGAGTACATTGAGGTGTTATACAGATGCTTACAGTCTATCTATTTAGGTATCTTTTGTCCCGAAAAAAGTATTATTCCCGATTGATAGAAAAATAAGTTTTAAGCGATCGCAGTCGCGGGCGAAAGCTTGTTTTAATATATGGCTGTTTATCGCGTAGAGTCGGTCACAGGCGCTCATTTACGGTGAGTGTAATAAGGGATAGGTAATTGATTTAACCCATATCAGGTAAATGGACAGTAGCGACCATGACTAACAAAATTATGCGGTGATTACTAATTTTGTAGGCGAATGGGTTAATTTTGCATATATTAGTTTACGTACATATATTAAAGTAGCGTTCATATTATTGTGGCACCCTCTTGCTAAGAACAATGCTTGTGCATGGGATAAGAACCAGTAACTTCGAACTGCCTTAATTATTACAGTAGATTAAATGTTGTCATATTTAAGATTTTAAATTATCAAAACAAAGTCCCCTGCTGCGTCTATCTGTCTGTTCGCGATAAACTGAAAAGCTACTGAACGGGTTTTCATGCGGTTATTACTAATGGACAGAATGATTCATGAGGAAGGTTAAGGTGTATAATTTGTCAAGATTTTCTGTAAATTGATTGAAATATGTTGATAATTCTTGAAGAGGTATCTGCTACCCGTGCAAAGCCGGGGCGGGTTGCTAGTTAATAATAATAATAACTTGAGACATTTCACACACGGCCGTCTGATCCCAAACTAGGCAGAGCCTGTATAATGGTAAACCAGACTGCTGATAAACATGCTATTACTAAATACATACATGCTATAGATAAATTACAGCCAGACAAAGAACAAAATGCAACAGGACTTCTGGCTCAGCAGTCAGGTTTTCTAACCACTAGACCAAAAAGCCAGTCACTAATTAGTTTGAAACTAAAAATTGTACAATGATAGCCAAGAGCATCCGCCATCACACTGAGTGTGTAGAACCCATCCCCAATATTGGAAGGGCTGAAATCTATAATATAGAACAATTTTAGAAGCTGAACAACAAATAATAAACTGCCTTTGTACAACATATAAAGCCATTCATGACAGGTCTACGTTTTTTTTACGTTCACTTACGGCGACTGTGTTAATAGATATATTTGGTAAGCTGGAGGACATGACTGTGCAATGGTTTGACAAAAAGGATTGAAGACACAGTTTTAATGTATTCCGATGTCAATAATTTTAAGACTTCTAATATTTACATAATATTATATGGGATTCAACCTCGTGACTGTGACAATTGCTTGCCTTGCATCCGACACGGTAAATTGTAAAATAATCTCGCTTAAGTTAATACACTAACTTTTAAACTTTCGCGTTCCATGATATATTTTTAATTCAGAGGTATGTAATACCTTTTCGTGATCACGTTAATTCCCGTATAAATACATAATTATAAGTATTAACTTATAATTATGTATTTTAATTATTAAAGGTGTATTAACACCTCCTCATTTTATCTCCCTAGTTCAAGGTAAAAATTATAGCCTGGCAATACTGTAGCAAGGTGCAATAATGCATGGAGATCACTCAAACGTACATACTTGCAAATATGCTTGCGTCGTCAAAGGGATGAATTTCTGAGATTGAGACAAAGTAATTTGAGTTTGAAAAGCGTAGACTACAGATGAGAAATAATACACAAGATTTAATAAAGTAGTATTTACTTAATGAAAAATGAGATCTATTTTTTAGGAGTTCACAATTTATTATTTACTGGCTGACAGCCTTCCTCGATAAAGGGCCTATAGTAGTTCCTGAGATTAACGCGTTGAACCAAACAAAAAAATAAACTCTTCAGCCTTATAATATTAGTATAGGATCAAGAAT
The DNA here is from genome assembly GCA_963859945.1 of Euplagia quadripunctaria. Classification (NCBI taxonomy): domain Eukaryota; kingdom Metazoa; phylum Arthropoda; class Insecta; order Lepidoptera; family Erebidae; genus Euplagia; species Euplagia quadripunctaria. The sequence continues at coordinate 21,073,214 of OY982567.1, forward strand.
CACAAGGAGCAGATGATTCCTGTCTTGGAAATTGGATTTTTAGAGTATTGCCGAACTCCTTAAATCCTTAAGATATTATAAACCCATTGAGCATTTTAGGTATATAATATTTGTTTTTCTTTGCTTTTGGTGTACAATAAAGAGTAAGTATTTATTATTATTATTAAATTTATTATTGTACCCGATACTTTAGAGTTTCTAATAAGACATAATTATACATGTATATTAAGGTAAAGGCACCCAATTCCAAGGGGTTCTAAAGTTGGCACCATATTCCGAGGATTACAAGTTTTTTTACTCACTCAAATTAACGATTACGATACGATAATTTATCTGTTCAAAACAAAACATGAGCAAAAAGTAATTTAATGTGTGTACGTTTTACAATAATTGGTTAGTTTTGCGCCTGCAGCAAACTGGAACACGGTCTTCATACATTTTGGACCTTGTGCACGTGAGAAACTACGATATACTGAAGTGTTTAAGTTGATATTTTTGTAATCTGTGTTTTTGTTTAGTTTTAAATATTGGAGGGATTATATTTTTAATCGAAAACACTTAACATTTGTGTATTTTCTTTCACAAATAAAGTTGTAAATAAGGTTTTAAAATACCACGGCATTCAGTGCCAAATATTTTAGTTGGTTTCTAAGTGCCGATGTAAAAAAGGACGGAAAAACAATTTCATAGACCTTATGTTTTTTTTTATTATTTAAGGTGGTTTTACGATTTCACGTTCTAGTCAATTAATATAAAAACCTGTTTCCGGGAAACACTATTCAAATATCATTTATTTAGCTACTTCAATAATTCGTTGTATGGGAAGCTAAGTACAGAAAACATCCTAAAATTTGAATAACGCAAAGTATCCTAATAGACATCGTATTAAACAAACGTCCGTAAACCATTTTGAGTTTATTTTTGTATGAACACAACACGCCACTTTTCACGTGAAGGGAGCGAACGATCATCGAGAGCTGATAGATAAATTCCTACAGCCCAACTCACGCTCAACATGCCGCGCCACTTCTGAGCATAGTGGCTTGCGAGGACTCACATAGTGTGTGTGTGTGTCTTGGAAAGAGAATACTATAGAATTGATCCTATGAAGTAAGGTCTTACCAAATCTTCTTCACAGGCCAGGCCATTCGCTTACGGAGAGTCTTAACACCGTAATGGAGATGATACATATAGATACAGCGCCATCTAGTTCAAGTGGATTCTAACTAAGAGTGACGTCTACTCATGGTGTCTTTGTCAAATGTGTGTCCTAAATGCGTATAAATACGCCATTGCGGCCTTGATTCATTTTTATACTGATTGAGAGAAACAAACACAAAGGTGTCACTCTGTAGGAATATAACCAATATTATTAACAAATGTTGTTAAACTTTTGCGACTTTTATACATATTATTACGTAGATGTGTAAATCATGATTTGATAATTATATTCAAAAGGTTTGTATTTAAAAAGGTTATATTTAAAACTTTTGGGTTACACGTTTTTTTTTTATATTTTTCGGTTAGTTAGGTTAAAAGAATAAAAAAACCTTATTCCCAAACAGGAGTTCACAAAGTAAATTAATAAATTGGAACTTAAATGTATCTACATCAATCAGTTATATTGTTTTCAGGAAAAAGCTGATTCTATTATATATTAATCACACGTTTACTTATTAAATATGTGATTTATTATAATTTTTGCTGTTCCTGACAAGACCAGCTTTCCTGACAGCTATCGTATATCAAACAATTTCAAACATTCAAGAGTCAACCTTTAAAATACAAGTAATAAAACATACATTTGAAACAACACCCATAAAAGCACTAATAGCAATGAGAGATAGTAAAAATACCGCTATTTTGTTGGCCTGGTTCCAATCGGAACTTTGTTCTGTAAGTACATATGTTGTTATGCAAAATGTGTTTGTACTGAGCTTTTGAGCTGTGATTGCTGTATCACGTTCATACGGGTTCATAATTTTCGTATGTTCCTTGAATTATGTTCTGTCGTAATTATAGTATAGTAAAAGTGTTATAAGTAAATGCTATTTTAAAAGAGGTTAACCCGGAAACTTCTCGCAGTCGCACCGTTTTTTTTTTGTTTTCTGTTAAAGCTTCCATGGGTCATCACACTCTCGTGATGCACGACGCATCTCTATGCATAACAACAAACAAACGTAGAGATGCTAATCTATGTACTTACTGAATACCATTACGTAATGTATGTACACTCGCACACAAATGTCTATCAATAGTTGCCATGAAAGGCAAAAAGAAGATATCGAAATAGAAAGGATACAGCGTGATGTGATGTGATGATACGAGTAAAGACGATGTGGAAAGCCACATCGTCTTTACTCGTATCATCATCCACATCTGAGCCACAGGTTCCAGAAGGAGCAGTCTTCAATCGATTCAACCGCACCAATTGTTTTAAATAGGTGATTTTTTAGCCGTATAGTATCGAACAGTCTACTTGAGCAACAGGATTGCACTCTCAGTCGAGAGCCCCGGTCTACAATCGAATTGAGAGTCGTTCAAATCCAGGTACCTTTCCATTTGTCGACCAATCAAACTATCCAACACCTTGGCTATAACCGCCGCCAAGGAGATAGGACGTATCCCAACATCAGAACCATCCCCTGATTTATTTTTAATAACCATCACAACTATGATACATACATACCGTAGTCCACCACATCGCCTTTACTCGCCTCATCATCCACATCTGAGCCACAGTTCCAGAACGAGCGGTCTTCAATAGATTCAAAAGCCTCAATTGTTCTAGTTTAGTATTTACAAGTTCAATTTCTCTAAATTCAAAGTAATTTCATCTTAACCCTTAAAGGCAGAAACCGTTATGATATAATTATGTATTTAAACGGGAATTAACGCGATCACGAAAAGGTATTACATACGTCTGAATTACCTGACGTTTCGACCAGGTTGCACTGACTCCTGTCACAGGCTGTTAGCCTGTGACCACGGCCAGTGCAACCTGGTCGAAACCTCAGGCAATTCAGAGGTATGTAATACCTTTTCGTGATCGCGTTAATTCCCGTTTAAATACATAATTATATCATGGAACGTGAAAGTTTAAACGCTATGATATAGTTTATTACTTTATACAAATACTGAAAAATATAAGAAAACATCTCATAAACCTTACTAGCGGAACTTAAACCCTTTTGCAATAAATAATACAACCATGATTCATTTTGTTGCAAAGAAAAAGAAATATAAAATAGTTTTATATTATAAAACCAACACTTATTCAAAAGCTTACAAATAGAACTGTCTTCTATATTCCACAATAAACCAGTTCTTATTACTCCAACTGTACTACGTTAAATTGAATCTTGCTAATGCAATAGAAATACACAGTGAGGAACTGCATAAACATCGCTTAACCAGATACGAACACGTTTTCCATCTATTAGAGTATTAACACACAGTGGTAATTTAAACAAATAGTGGTGAAATTAAATGTACTGTGCGTCTCTCTATGCATGTACAAGTGGTAAGTGTTTAACTAAATAGAATGAAAAGCGAATCATTAAGTATAAATTGTTGGAATTGAAGTGCACTTACAGCTGCATTTTTTGTGGTTGAAGCTTGTTTTTTTTTAATGGAGTTTATTTTGCTTCACTTTAATCATCTCACTATTTTGAAGATTATCTCACTCTCATTTTTTTAGCCGCGAAGTGAGAAGTGTCTCGCGTGTATTTTTTAACATGTTAATTCAATTCGGAAGCGCTTCATCCTTATACTTATACGAGTAAAATACTTTTGTTTATTTATTAGGTAAAGATGTTTTATGATAAGTCATTAATTCATTTTTGTACTGTTTTGTTTTAAAGTTTTTTTTAGAATGTATGAAACCCACGTGAACTTTGTCAAATAGGTTTTGGTAGGAACTTTTTGTTTTAATAGGTGGAAGTGAAAAGCTAAAACAAAAACTTCAAAATCAGATTTCTACACTTACCAATAATGTAATCTATTTTTATAGGATACTTTAGGTATCTTTCAAAATTGAAGGTATGAGACAATCTTTTTCCAAATTGAACACAGAGTTATTCCAGAATTTCTACAGTAATTTCGTTGAAGCAACCAATCCGTTCTGTATCGACAATACGGTCCATCCGTAAGTCTGTATCCCGTCGTCTGTACGTACGCTGTATAGCAAAGGAGTGGTCCAGACATCAAGTCTCGAATTTGCATTCCAAATTCAGCAATTGACTGAGCGCGGCGCCACGGTTGCAGAGTTACACCGAAGTGTAATGGAATTAGTGTTTGCAATTTTGTGCCAGATGGTTGGTATTTCACAAGTCATATTAAACATTTCATACCCAAAATGTTTAAATACCTTTTAAACCACACAAAAAGTAAAGAGTAAACACAGAAAGTAAATAGTTTCATGTTTAATTCCAGTATCAACGAGTCAAGAAATCCGGATTTCATCGCATAAAATTCTATTATAGATCTAAAGTTTTACCCTACATAAAGGGTAAAAATTCATATCATTGTCAAATTAATCTGTTGCGCGTAATTAGTATACACCATTAGTTTTATGCCATGCCATTTTTAAAGGATACTGTAACTTTATATAAATATATATATATTTTTTATGTTATAGGGAGCAAACGAGCAGACGGGTCACCTGATGGTAAATGACTACCGCCGCCTGAAACTCAAGAGTCACAAGTGCGTTACCAGCCTTTAAGGTGGGAGTAGGGGAAGAGGGGGAGAAGAAGGGAGAGGGGGAAAAGAAGGAGAGGGAAGGGTTAGAGCCTCCGGTAACCTCACTCAGTCGGCGAAAAGCAATGAAATCATTGCTTCTCTGCCAGTTTTCTGTGAAGCCGTGGTATCACTCCGGTCGAGCCGGCCCTTACGTGCCGAAGCATGGCTCTCCCACGATTATTTTTTTTATATCTTATCCAATTCAGATGGTGGTCATTTATGACTCCAAGAAAAAATATTAGATTTATCTCTTTAGTGTGAGATTTTAATTTTCTAATTATTTAATGTACCCATATACATTAATTAATAATGATAGTTTATTTATATAATTTTGATCAGTTTTATTTTAACCACCTAGTAATTAACTTTGGCTAAAGTCTTGAGTGCTTTTTTTCAGTTTTATATTTATTACCAGTTAAACATAACATGAATATATAAAATTGTAACATCATCAAACAATTTTACAACAAACAAACAATATCCACAGTGCATTCTTTAAAAAAAATAAAAATTATTCGAAATGCTATTTTTTAAGGCTGCTTAAATTTTTTATCGGCTAAACATAACAAAATAACCAAATATGCTGTCTGCTGAACATCTTTCTGAACCCCGTGTACTTATAAAGCATTCTTCACGTAATTATTGGTAGTTTCAACAGTTCATAATTGGCACTTTAAATTGGCCTCACCTTTAGCCACTATAAGTAACATGTTAAGTCGAGGGATATTTGTTTTGTTTTGGAAACAAAGTCGCTCACGGTCGAGTTCAATGTTTGAAACTCACTTTTCAGTGAAAATTTGTTTGTGTATTTTTTTGACCTTTGAGTTTCTTATGTTCTAAGTTTGATCATATTACATTTCAAAACGATGAAACCGTTAAATTGTGATTATATATTCAACTAGCTGTTGCCCGTGACTTCGTTCGCAGCAGTACATTTTCCGGGATAAAAAGTAGCCTATGTGCTATTCCAGACTATAATCTATATCTGTGCCAAATTTCATCCAGATTCGTTCAACCGTTTTTGCGTGAAAGAGTAACAAAAATCCATCCATACATCCTCACAAACTTTTACCTTTATAATATTAGTAAGATTAGTAAGATTTACATCTTGCGTTACGTATTTGCACAAAATCTTCAGCTGTATAATAGTAGTACAGATAAGTTCCATTGCGTGACTATACCTGGGCTCAGGCTAACTTTCTCGGTTTCCGGTCACCTTTTGAACTTATTAAAGTAGCTATGACGAAATTTTTATTTATTCATTTAATTCGTTTAACCGTATAATTTCGTTTCACCCGCGTAAGTCCCGATTCCGTTTCAATTTCGAGATAAAAAGTAGCCTATAGGTTAATCCAGGTGTCCAGCTATTTACATACCAAGTTTCATCGCAATCGGTTCAGTCGTTTTTACGTGAAAGAGTAACAAACATCCATACATCCTCACAAACTTTCACGTGTATAATATTAGTAGGATCTTTTGGGTAAACCACTTAGGAGGCTGTCCAGACTTTTTTTTTCAGATAGAGACGATACGAATATCTTTGTCCGGTCTAGATATTAATCCGGCAAATATTAATTCCACCTGATCGACTGATAATAGGACGGTGTAACACACATCCGTTGTTACAAGAGATGGACTATAAATTTCTATTCCTTACAATAGTTACAGAGATTGCACCTGGGAGCTGTCTTAGTAGTCTTAGTCCAAACTTGGACCCAAGATAAATCCCACTGAAGTTTACCGCCTCGGGTAAGAAACGACAAATTGAGTTATCAACTTGTGGGAATAGCTTGAGATCATTTTTCTCCTGTCGTGAAATAAAAAAAGTACGTGAGCTTGTCAAGAATTTTGCGAAAGTACGCAAAGAGGGTGATATTTTTTTTACAAATTCCATTTCTGTTTTGATTACATCACTTAAATTTGTTTTTTCCTGGAAACGGTTTTCAAAGTGAGAGTTGAGGATACACAAAGCTTAATTATGTTCGTAGACTATTGGTATTTGTGTATAAAAACTTATTCGAAGTATACCCTGACCACTGAAAAATAGTTATCGAAATCGGACTGCTCTGTAAAAAGTTATGCGTGGTCATACATGAAAAAACAAAAAAAATAAAGTACCTCCTCCGTTTTTTCGTCGGTGAAAGGGTAAAAGAGAAAGAGAGTATCTACCTTCACCTACGGTGAAAGAATGTAATTCTTTACCAGTGTTTGCAAACAATCGCAACAAAACCATTGTGACTCGCGCTTTGTCGAACCTTTCCACATCTGAATAGGCGTAACTCACAGACGTAAACACATTAACTATGGTACCGGACGCGTACTTGTGCTGTTTATTTGTAGTCTCATGTATTAAATACGTCACTCGTCGAGTGTGCGGCCGCAGCTGTTGCACCCACGATAGATGGCGTTATGCAGTTTAAATTAAAGATAGCATTATTTTCTTGCATCTGATCTAGTTTAGTTATCTCATTCGTTATCAGGCGTTATCGTTATCGTATTAGTTATCTCATTCATGCGTAATATAATCAATGTATTTTTGCAGTAGCAAGACGTTTGAACCTACTACTATTACATATATCACATCACACTCGTCGTAGCAGTTGTAGGTCGTTACGTGAATTTCACGATACGTACCGTAATTTTAGTGGTTTGAAAATTGACAGTAGTTATGAGAACGCGTGATTTTTATTATTAGTTTTTATTTCTTCATTACCTTTTATAGGTACGTTAAGCATTTTTGTTAATAGTAAATAGCAGTTACTTAAGGATTTATTTAGTAAGTGGCTACTGAGTACTCGCTATGTTTCCTGTCTTATACCAAACCTAAGGTTTTGTGGCTAGAGACGATAGAACGCCATAAGGCGTGAAATAATAAATGTAGGTAAGTCTAAATCAAACTGACTTTGAATGAACGGTCTATTTATTTTTTTGAATAACTATGATTTTTATAAAAATGTAAATGTAGGTTAGTTAACAGTTGGACTTCTGCTCGTATAACGCCACGGCTAACCGGCGCGGAGGCCACAGAAAACAGGCGTTGTGCGTTGTATCGAAAATATCGTGTTCTCAAAAATCACTAGTTTTTCGTATGACTTAAGACTAATTATTCAGTTACGTTTCACGTATATAGTTATTGTAAATAGAGACGAAAAAACGCCCACACCTACCATACCAATCTAAATAAACAGCACTGTAGTCACAGTGCACAAATATGGACAAATATATTGTCAAAAAATAGTAAGATAAAGATTGATAAATAGAAAAACAGTTTATTGTACGAAAACATACCAAGTTTTGCGATTTTTTCCAGGCCCCTATTGGATGGAAAGAGAGTTTATGTATGGTAAGAGGAACTGCAGTGTATAAGTAATTGAAAATATTTTCTAATGGCAGCAATTACAGCTCACAGTACTATAATTTTGGAGTGCTGCTATTGGACGTGCTACTTTTTTATCCGTACCCAGCAGTTCAAACGAGCCACTTTGTTTACATAATACAGGGTAACATGAACAATAAAAATTTAGGCAAATGTCACACTGTTATCCATAGAATACATTGTGGAAAGTTTCTAAATATTAAGTTAGGTAATAAATCAAATTAAATAAAACCCTAACGAGCAGTGCTTTTGAGTATCGAAATTTATTGTTGACGGCATTAACAGAATAATGGGGGCTATCTGAGGGATATATCTAGTGTAAGAAGCTCTTTAATTTAGGTCAAATTTGTGGTAGTATTCGTAATAGTTTTAATCGTATTCCACATTTTTTTATTTTCGTTACAGTTTTTTTAAGTTTGCAGTGCAGAACTTTTTATACCGAGTAAAGATTATTTTGAGCATAAGATTATCATATCTGCATGATTATCATATCATATCTGCAAAGCGTCGTGAAGGAATCTTATAAGTCTCACATATCCGTGCAACCGAGTTTCACAAGCACTGTCCAAAGGGCTTGTCTCGGCAAACTGTAAAAAGTTTTATCAAGATAAACAATAAAAAGTACATATTACGGCCCTGCTCTCTACTTTTTTTTTGCAAATGACGTACTGAGAAAATGGCCTCACAAGTACCTCAGTATTGTCGGAAGTCAAATTGAGTTTCCGGCAGTATCTTTTCAGATATGTTCACAAAGCGGTTTTAAAAATATTCTGGCAAAGACTTTTCCCGGAACCGACAGAAACGGGATACCCCGGTGTGAATTGTAATCTGCTTGGTCACCTTTATACAGGGCCCGATTGAGATACACCTTAAAGGTGTTTGAGACCTGCTCTTTTTCCGACCGACAGAGACAATGTGATTCCTCGCCGCCGCACTTCTGCAGTTCACCCGATACTAAGTCAATGCCAATCGCACGCTTATTTTGTTGTTGTATGATGGCTAGAAAAACTTCGTCACGTCAAATGAATGTACTCTAAGTTAAGTCTTCGTTAAGCAGGGTGTTAAAATATTTGCCCCATTGCTTCAGCACTTCCTCTATACTTTTAAGAAGCTCATTAACGCTGGCCATACTCTGAGGAACTTTTGCAGTTTGGGATGTGCCAAGCAGTATTCGCAATTTATTGTAAAATTCTCCCAGATGGTTTGTGTCAGCAAGCTATTGTACTTGACAAGCCTTCTCCTGCCAAAAATGTTGTTTCACATTTCGTGCAAGTTCATGATCACTGCGACATATCTCTGCCACTCTGTCAGCTTGACGTATAACGCTATGTTGCCGCAGAAGATATCGGTATTTATCGACTGCGTCTGTAAGTACCCTGTCGTTCTGGTCAAATGAGTCCTGATGTTTCCAGACTTTTAGACCAGTGTAAATGGCAGTGTCAAAAATTTTAAACTACCGCTCAAGTTTTTACTGTATTTCTCCCGTATCTCGCGGACTTTAAGTCTTTCAATATGAAGACTTTATTGGCTTTAGCCTTTCTGATCTGCAGAGAAATAAGAGACGGAGACACAGTTTGGTTATAACAAGCCGGATAAATCCATCATTTAGTAATACGCATGACGGGTGGTTTGGACTTAAGACAGCTGGTTTTGTCGCACACACTGTACAGAGGTTTTTCGGAGGAGGATATTTATAAGGTTATTAGCGACTTCCAAAAAAGAGGAGGACAAATCAATAAATGATTATGATTATAGGCGTATATTTTTTTTATGTTTGTTCACCGATTTCTCGGCAGTGACATAATTCGAAAACTGTTTTCTAATTTCTTAAATCCGGCGGTGGTTATGTTTCTCACGGCATTGATGAATAATCATATGTTTTGATATTGCTTTCCATTACACACACATAGCTATCAATTTTCGTTGTCACACCAGTGCGCGCTAAGTACACTATTCTTGTTTCCTATGCAATCAAAATAGGAGACGTCATATTTATCAAATAAAGTGATATACAACGGCTAGACATAACGTTTTAATTTATTTAGACTTCTTGAATTCGGGATATTTTGCAATTAAAAGTAATAAATAGTGTTACTTATATGGCATAAAGCTGTATAATTTTATACTGGATTTTTCTCATATGCCAGAAACTTGTACAAAAATCTTTTGAAAACCTTATAGTTGCTAGATCATAATATTTCTCTTAAAACAAATGGAATAGAAAACATATAATATATATTCACAGTAATATAATCGGCGATTTTGTCGCAATCTACGATCTCTTACAGACAACCTTTGGATGGATTATACTGTACAGTAATAAGTAATTATGATTATATAAGGAAAACATATAAATTGTATACAACATCACATATATCTATTTACATAGGGCGCTACATATTTTTTGTCGTATGCAAACTAGATATCATAATATTGTGATTTGAAATAATATTGAAAAAACATATTTGGACGCAAGGAATCGTTTGTTCAATTTTCTAATTAATTTTCTAAATGAAAGAGGTGAGCTTCTCTCGTTGTGACATTCGTGTAATTATTTTGTATAACTTTAAGCATGGCTTAACTAAAAAAAAATGTTTCGAGGGAATGAGTAGTGCACTGAGGGCAACTTGTCCATGACTAAGAACCATATAGTGGTATATTCAATACAATCGCGGCAATTTTAACTTGGAGGATGATGCAAAGTCCGACAGGCCGATAGAAGTGACCGATAAGAATATTGAGACTGTACGAAAGTTATTGTAGGAAGACTGATGTATAACAAATCGACAGATCGAGCAAACCCTCAAGCTAAGTGCACCAACTGTTCATCGGATTCTTCGCGACCATTTGAAAGTACGGCAACTTTGTTCACTCTGGGTACCGTACTTGATGACTGACGCGCTGAGGGAGCAGCATGTGACTTGGTCTCGTGACATGTTAAAAATATTTGAAGACGGTCGATACAAGTGAACTCGATTGTTACATGTGATGAAACCTAGCTGTATTATTTCGATGTTTCTACTAAATCCCAAAGTAAGTGTGGGTGTTTAAAGATGAACTACTGCCGACGTCGTTGAAAATGTCTTGATCCGTAAAGAAAATAATGGTTACAGGTTGGTATATAGAGGAATGTTTACTTAAAGTATTACAAACCTTAAAAAATGAACGAGAAAACTAAAGACGATACTTAGCTTTTACATCAATATAATGTCCCCGCACATCGAACCGGCAACGGACAACACGGCAACTACGAACTATTTGCACAAAGTTGAAATCAAATTGCTGGAATACCATCCTTATGTATTCCTTACAAGCGTCAGCTGCGAGCGGTAACCGGAGTTATCACCGGGCATGGCTATTTTAACAAATACCTTTCTAATATAGGTGCTACGGACAGCCCGCTGTGCAGAGCTTGCATGGAGGCAGAGAAAAGAGCAACCCATGTACTTGTGGATTATCAGGGGGTTGCAGAATACCGGGCTAAGTACCGTGGCTCGCCAGGGTCACTCTCCGAGATAGTCGGTGACGTGAAGGGGTTACTGGGATTCTTCGGGGAGTTAGAGTGACTCGAATAGCTTTTATTCCCGCCGCCGCAAAACAGCCCGTGAAAACATAATCTAACCTAACCTACCCTCCTTAAGGTCCGGATTTAGTGCCATGTGGCTTTACACTATTCCCGTATGTTAAAAAGCAACTGAAGAGACGCAAGTTTTTGAGCGATGAGGAGCTTATAGGAGCTTTTGAGGAGATATGCAGCTGCGTTCCAGAGGGATACTAGAGTAATGTGTTCAGCACCTGGTTTACACGTATGAAGACCTGTACTACTGCAAACTTATGTAGCACCCTAGTAAGTACCTATAATAATATTATTTTAAGGGGGTAATAATATTGTTTAGGGGGCAAACGATCAGATGGTTCAGCTAATGGTAAGTGACTACCACCGCCCATTACCACCTGTAATGCAAGAATCACAAGTGCGTTGCCGGCCTTTAAGGTGGGAGTGCCCCTGCAGTGGTAGTACACACACGTTGGCTCCCCTATGAAACACAGGTACTCGGGAAGTACCTAGCAGCTGTGTCTGTTGAGAACATGCGTTATCAGGTAGGAGCGCGAGAGGCGAATCCTCCATGAGGGAAGAATATCTATGACCTGTGTCAAATTGTATCATTTTTAGTTAAATGGAAAAATTGTCATTGTTAATTTATATTCCGTTGTAAAGAGTTTATATAGATTGTGAGTTTTTAAAACAGGAACTAAGGGATCAATTGAATAAAATAATACATACAAATTAAAATAAAACATACAAATCTAAATAAATTTGTAAATAAAATTAATCAAAAGCAAACATTAACAAATGTTTAGATGTGGCATCTCTACATTTCTTATTAGAATCAACTCGTGTACGAAAGTTAAAAGTTACCCTTTCATCGCAATTTAAATACCCTAAAGTTTGCTCCATCGAAACACAATAGAAAGTTGGCGCTGCTCTCTGATGGAGCTCAGCGAATATTTGCCCAAATTTAGATAATTTATTTCAATTTACGCCTTTCATGTTGGATTATCGTTCCCAATTATCTATATAAACAAAGGCCGAATTAATTATGAACGATATTTACGTACTAAATTTCTTGTAATATTTCAAAGTCATCGGTGTTTTAGACAAACGAAACTCTTTTGTGGATAAGACAAACGATTATGGTATTTACACATAAACTCGTATGTCAACGGTTTATCGAGGTCACTAGGGCAAAGGAAAAAGTGTGCACTTACGAGACACATGAAAGAGGAATAAAAGAAAAACATTTTAGCAGCTGTTGTCGTTCCACGAAAGTTGTTGGAATTCATTGATTTTAGTTTACAAAGGAGGCAAAGAAACACTTTCGGTAATACTTGTTCAAATGTTCTATACGGGACGTGTGAATGTTTGAAGGTGAATGAACTATGTCAACATATCGGAAACAAATAAATTATTCAGTGTGTCCCTGAACATCAAACATTGCGCTATTTAAGCATTGTTTTTCTTAGAACAAAAGTCAATGCTCTAGGCTACGTAAATAAAGGGTCATAAATACTTTAACTTTCCCTTTTGGGCGGGGAGAGGTCACGTACAAAAAATCTTCCACCAAGCGAAGGGTTCCAAATTCGAACGTAATTCAATAACAGAGAGACCTGGCCACACTCCCCGCGGGCCCGATCGGCCGACAGTCATACCTAGCAAATTGATGAGATTTACAGCCGAGATTCCCCGAAGTTAGCCGAAGGGAAATTAAGTTCGCCAAACTCTTCAAGTTGTTCAACAAACGTACTGACCTTATCGCTTCACAGTCCTGATACCTTTTTTGTGATGTTTCTAAGTACTAGCAAGTAATAGTTGTAAACTTTGATAAGAGGTTTGGATAAGTTAGACATGTCTATTCAGATAGAAAATTGTTTTTCAAAGTAGGCAAGACTTTCCTTTTTGTTATGAAATTTACATAGATATGAGCGTAAGTTTCTTTTGCGATAAATATTATTCATATCGATTCGTTTTATATTTTATTTTCCTCTTTTTTTTTGTTACCAAGCAATTTCAGTAATGGTGGCTGCTTTTGACGTCCTGTGTGAGATATTGAAATTGTATTTAAAGGAAGGTGTTTTGATAATATTTTGATTTGAATGTTACGGTTAAATTATGATAAATATTATGTATGTAGACAAGTCAAACAACGTACAAACTTTGTTTGTAAATTAGCATATTGTACCTGGTGAAGCTTCTCATTCATGGATTCACGGTGTCCTTATTCATTAATGCTCCAAGCAAGGGTTACAACACTTATACATTAGAAGTACAAACTCTGGTGTGGCATGGTTCAGGTAATAGAACACTGTCTGATTTAGGATTATCTTCTTGCGCACTTCTTACCTGACAATATTATTGAATATTATAATTAATTTAAATTAAGGGAACTGACTAGAACAAAAATAAAAGGCTTTGACTTTAAGGCATAAGCTGTTTCTATTGGATATGGACTTCAAGGCTTTGTCTTGTCAAAAATTAACTCTCTCCCAAGTTGACGAATTCTTCAAAATGTTTTTATCATAACCTCTCAGTGTCTATTGGAATAATCACACGTGCGTTGTGTGCATACGGTAGTATGCAAGTTTTCTTTTGTTTTTTGCGGTAATAACTCTATTAAAAAGTCTAAAGTTTCAAATAGATTATTTTTCACTTCTCAGTGCCCTATGCTTTTTGAAGTCGGTTTAACTTTATTTGTAAAGTGTTTATTTTAGTGCATAATTTTTGTTTCTATTAAAGGAAACTGTGAATTCTCGTACTGAGTTACAGCAATTCACTCTGAGTTTTGCTCACTCAGAGTGAATTGCTGTACGTCAATTTAAAACGTAGTTTGATATGGCACAACAAGCCGGGCATTTTCGAGCGACGTTAAATCTTATTTGTGTGCAGATGGACATCACTGTCTATTTTCCGGATGCTGCTACTAACTTGTCACTAGATGCTTGGAAATACATGAAATTGAATGTGGTAGAGGTATTTTTAGCATATTCTTTTATTAAACCGACAGTAGAGTAGTATTTATATCGTCCCCTAATAACTGCTTCTTTTCACGCACAATATTGAGGGATTTATATATTTTTTTCAAACTTTTAGACTCAGTGGTTAGATAGATAAGACCTCCATCCCCCCCCCCCCCCTCCCTTCTAGGAGCGACCTAACTCCCGCGAGGATACGTGCCCGCTGTGTTGGCACTCCCTCGCATTCCAGGATAACGTGTGCGGCCATTTTCTTTACGTTGAGACTTCCTCTGTGTAGAGAACTATCCGTCGATGGTGATTAGGCACTCCCGTTATCTCTTATCCCACTGAGCCTAAGAAAGGAATGGTAAATTTTCATCATTTTTTTAAATATATTTAAAATTCGTAAAAAAATACATTTGAAACCCTTACAACAATACAATATTATCTAAGATGTTTTTTTTTTTGCATTTTATTTGATATGTCACACGGTAGGTACAGTTTTAAAATGTTATTTTAAATTTTCTTATTTGGTCCGTAAAAGTGTTCAAAATTCATTAATTTACGTTGCACATCTGTGTTTAGGTCAAATGAATTGATATGTGTACCTACGGCGAACATTCACCTCAATGACAATATGCATTTTAATAACATGTACAAAGATATGCATGCCCTGTTTAACTGAAATAATAAAAATTGTCTGTCTCCAGTATCGTGAATAAAGGAATTCAGCCCGGGACTTCAAAAGAATGCAGACTTCAATTTAGTTTTTAACCATCACTACAAAGTATAAAACAAAGTCGCTTCCTGCTGTCCGTCTGTCCCTATGTATGCTTAGATTTTTAAAACTACGCAACGGAATTTGATGCGGTTTTTTTAATAGATAGAGTGATTCAAGAGGAAGGTTTATATGTATTATACATCACTACATAGTATAAAACAAAGTCGCTTCCTGCTGTCCGTCTGTCCCTATGTATGTTTAGATTTTTAAAACTACGCAACGGAATTTGATGCGGTTTTTTTAATAGATAGAGTGATTCAAGAGAAAGATTTATATCTATAATACATGCATAATATAGTAGAGAAACACCGATAACTTTAGAAGTTTCTAATGTGATGTCGTAAATAAACACATTTTTTTTGCGTTTACATTGCAAACGCTGGCTGAACCTACGAGATAGATCAAAATAATGTACCACACTATTGTACACCTTAAAAAGGTCTACAAAAAAGTCCGCGATGGTATATGTCTATCTCTTAGGGATAACCAACAATAACCATTTTTTACCAATTTTTTTTTTTACAATTTTAAGCAACACAGTATTAATCCTTATCCAATTAAGTACCTTAAATATATTGTGCATTTAATATAGATCAAAATGACCCTTTACAGCATGTAATTTCAATGAATATTTTCGAAGATATTACAGATTTAAAATGCAGAGACAGCGGTTGCGGCGGTACCGGCCAGAGGGCCGGACAATTTCCGGTAAAGGTATCTTTTGCAATGACCATTAATAAATTGCAAGGTCAAACTTTCAATGTTGCAGGCTTAGCTTTGAGCGTTGAGTGTTTTTTACAAGGGCCAATTATATGTCGCTCTTTCAACCTCTGAAGAAAACATATTTGTATTGTCTAATGACAAAAAAGCTGTGAACGTTGTATATAAAGACATTCTGTAGTATATTTAGTATCATCATTGCACCCTTGCGAAGCCGGGGCGGGTCGCTAGTACAGTATAAACGGTAAAATCATGTCGTCGTCCATAATATTGTGTATTGTATAAAAATGGTACCAATCTTTCATTCGACGCGTTTCACTTCACAACTTCATTATTTTTAACCGACTTAAAAAAAGGAGGAGGTACTCAGTTCATCGGAATCTTATTTTTTCAGCCGTCATCCAATTGAACCATATTGTAGGTTATTAGGAAACCCGGACCACCCAACACGCACGCCACCATCGGAAGGATTTCTTTATTGCTATTTTGTACTATTATTGTAACTGACATTGCTTTTTTGTAACTTTTACACAATATTGACATTACCTTATTACATTATGTGTTATGCTTGTTCATCTGCTAAGGATCTACGTACTGGATTAGGCAACTAGATTAACGATTAATTTGCTTTGACCGTGTCCTACTCCTGACAATTTAAATATACCTATAGTTGGGTTAATTGAAACTAATTATTTTGATTTGATTTTGACGTATGTAAGGTTTGTCATTGCATTAAAATGATTAAATTTTTTTAAATTGATTTATTTATTATGATGGTACTCACTGCCTTTCTTCGTGAATATACATTTTGATTCGTGAATACCCTCTTTAATAACTTAAAATCGTTTAAAATGTCACAGCTTTAATAAGGTTTAAGAAGTCCCTGAAACCGATTACTTGCGTAAAATGTTTAATGATAATGGATCGTATAGCGGCGGTAATCATTTCTAATCGGGTGACCCGTCTGCTCCTTTGCCCCCTGTAGCATAAAAAATGATATGTCATTAAAAATACATAATATTATATCAACAAAATATACAAAATACTACCAATCCATAGTGATATTAGCATTGCCGATTTTTTGACATCGATATTGCGATGACATCAATGTCCCTACCCTGAAACTCAGTCACACGTTTATAAAACTCGCACACACAAACATTTGGGTTTCGGTGACTCAACAAGGAGGAGACTGTTTGTCTATAACTCTAGTACCTATACTAAGTTTATACGACAACTAAAAGATTCCTGTCGTACCCTATATTATTGTATGTTTTCAAGATCTATCTTGACATAACCAACTGAAATTACTGTTTTGACTACATGATTTTAACATCAGCATACAATTATTCTCGAGGAGAAATTCATTCTGGCCGGTATCGACGTTGTCCCGGCACGGAGATATCTCATTTATTTCGCTTATCATTGCCCCGGGAACGAGTATCGTCAACACGACGGCCATTTCTTTGGATGTGGCTACAAACTTAGCGAGGTATTGTTCTAGATATAGCTTTTATTATAGACTATGGTACGGTAGCAAGGTTTCAAAAGGTTATTTCAAATACTGCATATGTAAATGAATCTAAATGGTATCTTTATATCATTTGCAACACTTCATTTAACATTAACATTAACATTTGTATTGTATAAAAAATCTTTACAGAATATCCTATACCATAGTATAGTCATGTAGTAGTAGTTCATAATTATTTTGTTTGCAGTTAAAGTAACTGTTATCCATTGCGATGAAGTATAGAAATCGGCAGCCTATTGGCAAGATCCCTAGTATTACAACTTTGATAGAAGATATCTGTTAAAAGACTTTGCTAAATACTCGTAAAGACCTTACAGTACCTCACACTCGCCTTTAATTGTGTGTGAAAAGTGATTACACCTTTCAGTAATAATGAGATAGAAGAAGAATGAGAGGAGCAAGGTGAATCCGTTTAATCCGATCCGTTTGAGTATTGGCACGTATGATACTTGTATGGAGGAGTGTGAAAATGACTCCTATACAAATTTATACTCCAGTACCTGGGAGACCGAGCTTTGCTCGGTACCTTTTTGTAAAATTGTATTTTTTTTTTTGTAAAATTGTATTTTTATAGGAAATACAACTATGCAGTTGAACTTAAAATGCAAAACTGTATCTGTATACAAAATTTCAACAAAATCGTTGGAGCCGTTTCCTGGATTTAGATTATATTTATACATATGTACAAGAATTGCTTGTTTAAAGGTATTAGCTAATGAGGTCACCAATTTGTCAACAGTGGACAATAGGCAGACTACCTTTGGACTGTGTAGAATACTCATTACGGCAATATTCTCATTTTTCACCAAAAAACATAATATATGTTTACCGTACTATTCATTCCAGTTTTTGCCATATCGTCGTGTACCCAATTTATTAATCTTTTCCTGGACCCTCTCTAGTTTTTACCTTGTTTTTTGTCCTGCATAACTATACTTAACTGTCAGCCAATCTTACGCTACTTGCGAAATATACTCCTCTAGTTTTGGAAACTACTTATAGATACATATTTATATTACTATTTACTTGTCAGTTGCATTACATTTCAAGTTGTACCTGAAACGTAGAACGTGTACTAAATTGACTAAATACATCCAGCAGAAAAAGGCACAAGAAAATATTAACTAAAATGTACGTGAAATTACATAATCGCTGGTTTCATGGCATCTCCTCTCCCGTTTCCCTCCGCGGCGTAACGTTGGCGGGTGGCAATGAAAAATAAAAGGTGCACAACACAAAATGAACAAGACTCGCCATGTTGACACTGTCATTTGTTTTGCTGTGATTCAACTCCCTCGGTACCAGTGAATATTTATTTTACACAGACTTCATAAATGAGGTGGGGCAATTACACAGGTTCGGTAAGGGTAGGGCTGGACAGGTGTCAAGACCATTGTAATAATTTTTATTTCGTAAATCATGGAGAAATGTTGCAAATATTAATTAAGATTCCTTTTGATATCTTAATATATAAAATTGTTTAACAAGTTTATTATTTTTTGATTTTCCCAAAGTATGCGTAGTATATTTTTGCTACCCGATAGTTGTAAAATACGTATCCCTAAAGAAAAACTTTGAGGTTTGTTGTATTTCTGTTGTTTACTAGGGTCGCCTTCATTCCATTAGAGGTGGCTAAGGTTTGGCTAGACAAACTTGGTATTACGAGTGTTTGTTAGCACCGATAACTGCTATCATCAGGCGGACTGTTTGCTTTTGTGGAAAGTTAGTTCCTTAAGAAGTAAAGTAAATTAAGAAGAGAAGTAAAAACTGAAACTGAATAAATTAGTACTTATTTAACATATAATTGAATATCATCCTAATCAAATGATTTATTTGAAACTTTGATAGATATATTATTTTTTATCGTGATATTTACAACACGAATTTACAACTTATATATCCACGCCTAAGTTCGATCTAAAACATTTACGAAATACAAATGGTAGTTGTGTCAGGCTGGAGAATTTATTTTATTTAGAACAGCATCTATCCGTAAAATTACAATGTTCTGCTGTTGCCCAAAAAAAAATGAATAGTACGAATATATTTTGTTTATACACACATTGTTTATTTACACTTGGGACCCTTAACAAGCAACTCAAAGAAATAAACATTTTACGATTGGTTTAGTACGTTGGCGTCGATTGTTCTCAACGGTTGTATGTAGGTCATCAAATCAGACTATAAAAGTCGATGGCTGAACGTAGGCAACCCGTTTAAAATGCTTGAATGCATGTTTGGAGCAGAAGCCATATTAAACAGATAGGGATCGTCTCGCTTGTTTAGGGTTACATCGTAAAGTAACTAATTGAAGTGACGCTCATGGTCAATGAAAGGAATGAAAGGTTAATGACATACTTTTCTACAAGGTTTATGTTTTACCGAGAAGAGATTGGCCATATTTTGAGCTGCTTCGTTAATCCAGAAGTTTGTTGGCAGATGGTGCAATAGTGAGCCCGCGGTGAAGCAGAAAAACTTAAATTTTCTCTGTTAACCGTGGGTTTAATCTAGCATACACCCCCGTTCAACTCAAACCGTAAGCCCGTTTGGTATTTCATTCATGATATTTAATCTTTTGTCTTCAAAAGAAGAACTTTTCACCAGGAATCCCATGATGGGTGAGTCCCACTGCTTTAAGCCGGTAGATAAAATTTCGCCTTTACGGTAGTAATCAGGGTTCCAAGAAATGTATGTATAGATAGGTTTTGGTATAGATCGATGTATACTACTTAAATTCACATTTTTTTGATCGATTCTTTTTCAAGCTTACTAAACGTAGAATGTTACGTACCTACGTTATTGCCTAATTATGAGACTGACCAAAAATCTCATAGAGCACATCTTCTATGTAATGCAATCTGTTATTATCTAAAGAGTATCGAAAAATTACTAAAACAAAGTTATTGAAAAAAACTGATCATGAAATATATCTCAATTCTGAGTATGAAACACTACTAACACAAGACAAAAATATAGTGGTACATTATCATTATTTCCTGGTATGGGCGCTCTCTAATTTCTTTTTTTTTGCAACTGGTTTGCATAACTTTTAACAAAAACGGTACGTACGTTCTGGTTGAAAGTTAATCAACAAAAAAGGTTTGTAATATTCTCATAACAGAAACCTTTTTACTTTATCTATAACCTGTATTTAAATTACAAAGAGATAAAGTAGGCTATGAAAAGAGTCGTTAAATTAATGTCGAACTCAGTCGTTTATTACTTCAGTTATTAATATAAGTCGTATTTTTAAAATACTAAAAGATTAATAATGATTTTATTATTATTGTGGGCATAAACAACAACTTTTGTTCGGGCGTAATTAAAAATCAAGTGAAAGACGATGAATTTTCTATAAACATTATCTTGTACTAATGTATAATACGTATATGAAGTGAGAATTTCTCCTCTAAATTATTTTAAATAGGTGGACTCATTAGATAAGAGCTTTTTAGTTGTAAAAAGCGAAAAGTGTATTATATTTTGTGTGTTGTATTTTTAAATACTTGGAACTAGCAGTATATCAATTTATTTGCCTAAAACTGGTTAGTTTAAAATAAATATCGAAACGAAATTTAACATTACTTTATTTTCAAAATATAATTTTGAGTGATTATTTAGATACTCAGCTACCATCTATTTAGAATAACACCTACTCTATTATAGTGAATTTAAATGCAAAATGTATTATCTCCTTCTTCGTCTCAAAATAATCGTAGTTTTAGTATAAAATATGCTTACCTTGTCTGAAAGCCGTGCCCCTCGATTATACTTTTACGATTTTCACTAGTAGATAAATTGCTAGTTTGAAAACGGCACTAAATTATCTTCTTACGTTTAGGTTTTGATGTGATTTTTATTTCAAACAATAAATTACATTATAAAATTGAGGATATGACTATTACCTTCTTTATATTTATGCCTAATCTGAAATTGAGTCTAGAGAGAATTTTGTTAATGGTTTAAAAAAAATACGTTGGACCGCAGTTTTAATCTTGCTTCTAATTAGAATATTATCAAACTCGTGTAGTTCTAAACTTAATATTGTAGACATGCGGCAAAAATACTGGCTTATCTAACACTAAGCTTTGTTTTTTTTTTCGCTCGATGTTATTTGAAAAGCCTTATTCAGTAGATTATTATAATAAAGTAAAGAAAATCATATTTAACAGGTAAGGGTGACGGTTGAGTATTGTGTAACTACGAGTACTATGTCTGTAAGAGTATATGCAAGTACCTGCATCACGGTAAAGGCATGTACAAAGTCTACCAGAAAGAAAATCATAAGGATTTAGTTATAAAGATAACATTTTATTATGACAAAATGGTAGATAAATGAATTATGCAATTTCGGTTGGATTAACATAGCTTATATGACTGTATTAGTAATTCACATTAATACCTATCGACAATATTTTATCTCAAATCCACCCTATATTATATTTTTATCGTTTAAACAAAACCTGATACACCGGCCTGTATCAGGTTACAGTAGATAAGTCGCTGTCGTATTTTAGAAAAGTTATGTAACCTATAAATAGTTGAGGTTTTAGTAGTAATAGGGAATTGTTTGGGGTGCTGTCTAGAAAACCTCCACGTGGTGCACCCTGGAAACGTTGGCGATGACGCTGCCTTTCTTCCTCAGTTTTTGAAGACGGCGTCATCGCCAACGGCTAATATTCTAGTATGAAGAGGAGGCCACCTTTCTTCGGCCACTTGGTTGAGGCTTGGCCCAACAGAGCACACCTTTCTGTTGGCTCTTCGCTCTTTGGAGCTATGAGGATGAAAACCTCGGTAAAAAATCACGAAGGAGGGACCCTTCCATGGGTTGGAGTTTCTCCACTGTCCTCAGTGGAGAAGAAGGACGGGCTTGGTGTGCACTCACACTGCCACCGGGCAGGCATTGAAAGATTTAGTTTCCTTGCCACCGTCGGCATATCGTAATCCCGAAAGGAGTCGTGGTCATGTCTCGCGACTCTGATTGGGGACGAGGGTCTTGGCTTAGCCGCCCGGACTGCGAGGAAGAAAACCTCTTTAAAAAATCACCCCGAATCCTGTGTTCTGGTGCGTGACCAGGGGATGCATGGCTGATGGGTAGTTCAGTCGCAAGCGCACTCCCAGCCGGGGCACCTGCGGACCCCTCGGTTGGGTATAAATTTTCGCTTGCCCGGGTATTGGGGATCTCTGCCCGGGTCGACCTTTAGTTCTCCCCATCTCGTGGGTCTATTATGGAAGCTGAAAATTTATTTAAAACCAAAACTACCGATGAAAAAAAGAAGGAGAATGTGAAGAGAAAGGAGAGAAATAAGAATAAGGTGGACGATACCTCGTCTAATGACGAGGAAGTTTTGTTGGAAACGCCCATCGTGCAGGAGCTCCCAGAAGTCAATCCGACTCCTGGGAGCATAAGAATGTCTAAAAGACTGCGTTCCTCGGCCGCTTGTACAGTAGCTGCCTCAGCCGACGATATGGAGCTGGATGTGACCGAGAGTCGTAAGCGCGGACGCTCCAGAGACGAGGATGGCGACACGTCGCAAGACATGTTGCCACCAAAAGTTCCGAGCAGCCAGCGAGGGAGGTCGCGCACGCCGATCTCTAGGCCGTCAGGATCCGCCTTTTCTAAGGCGGAAGCTTACAGGCGGGCTAGAGCGGAGGGCGAAGAGGTCGCGGAGGAGGAGATAGCGGATCTCCTGCTGAAAATACGTGAGCCGGTGGAAGGGGGTTCTGTCTCCCAGACGCCGGTGTCTATGCAGGAGAAGGCAAACGTGGCGGTGGCCATTATCCACAAAGTGGCCACCAAGTCTACTAATCTTAAGGGTTCCCTTGTTAGGGCCCTTAAGGACTCATCCTCCGCCGTAGCTGGCGTTGTGAAGACCCTCATTGGCGATGTGGCACGTCTCCAGGCCGCAAACGACCACCTGACGAAACAAGTTTCCGATCTCAGCGCTCAGTTCGCCCAATTTCGGGCGGGCAGGGATTGCCCTGAGCGACCGAGCCAGGCTGTGGGCCAAACTGCTCAATCCCCCTCCCTCCCTGAAGTTCCGGATTCCCACCTGCGTCAAGTTATTGACGCAGTGTGGAGGATGATGGACGGGCGCCTCGCGGGCCTCGAGGCAAGGCTGCCTCCGGCGCCTATCGTTCGGCCACCACTCGCCGCGGCCAAGGCTAACGCCGCAACGGTCCCGACACCGCTTCCCGTCTCGGGTGGCCGTGTGACGGTGACGTATGCCGCGGCGACGTCAGCACCGGCGCCTGCAGCCACACCGAAGGCTGGTCGACCGGCTAGGGCCGCCTCAAAAGCGGTTGCATCAAAGGCCGCGTCAAAAGCGGTTGCACCAAAGGCCGGGCAACCATCGAAGGCCACGGAAGCAGCGGATTTCCCTCCGCTTCCCACTCCGGCACCGAAGGGAACTAGTGAGCCCGTGCCGGGTCCGTCCACATCAGTCCCCTCCACGTCCACCCCCTCTAACGACGGGTGGAAAAAAGTCGAGGGAGGCAAGAAGCGGTCCCGCAACCGAAACAAGAAGGCTGCCAAGAGTGCACCGTCTCCGCCGCAGGCACCATCCGTGGCAGTGACTGCCACCAAAAAGCCCCGGAAACTGGTGCCACCCAAAACGGCGGCTGTGGTTGTAACCCTGTCGCCGGCGGCGGGAGATGGCGGGCTATCCTACGCGGCTGTATTTAAGAAGGCCCGGGATAGTCTGGCCGGTGAATTTGGGACCGTGGGTGTGAGGATGCGCCTCGCCCAGACGGGAGCTCGAGTGCTCGAGTTCCCTGGGGCTGAAGGCGCAAAGACGGCGGACACCTTTGCCGAGAAGATGCGGGAGATATTCGCAGCCACGGATGGTGTAAAGATCGCCAGGCCCACCAAGTGCGCGGAGCTGCGCATTTCAGGCCTGGACGATTCAGTGACGGTTGAGGATGTCCGCGTTGTAATCCAGGAGAAGACGGGATGCAACGCGGACAACATCAGGATCGGCACCATCCGCCCCGGTCCAGGGGGCCTTGGCGCAGTGTGGGCCAGTTGTCCCATGGCGTCGGCCAAGATTTTGAGCGACGCCGGAAGAGTCCTCATCGGTTTCGTAAACGCCAGAGTCACACTCCTGGCGGCGAGACCGATGAGGTGTTTTAAATGCCTCTCCACGGGACACACCCGCGTCAGGTGCGCGAGTTGTTTTGACTGCAGCGGACTATGCTTCCGCTGCGGTCGACCGGGGCACAAGGCGGCGGAATGCTCCGCCGCCCCTCACTGCCCAGCGTGTGCGGCGGGAAATCTTCCCGCCAACCATCAGATGGGGCAGGGTGGCTGCAAGCCACCCCGCACTTCTCGGCAAACTTCGGGGGCTAGCCAATCGA
Organism: Euplagia quadripunctaria; assembly: GCA_963859945.1. NCBI lineage: Eukaryota > Metazoa > Arthropoda > Insecta > Lepidoptera > Erebidae > Euplagia > Euplagia quadripunctaria. The sequence goes on from OY982567.1 coordinate 21,098,237, forward strand.
CCCAGGCTGCCTCCGATGTCAATCCTGCGTCGTCGTCGTCGCCCATGGAGGTTGTAGAGACAGTCAAGTAATGGACCAAGTCTCCAACCTTCTTGTCCAGACGAACCTGAACCACTCTGCCGGTGCGCAGGACCTTTTCCTGCAAACCATGGCGGAGTGGTCAATAGGTGTGGCCGTAGCCGCGGAGCCCTATTACGTTCCTCCCCGTCCAAATTGGCTGGGTGACCGGGACGGCTCCGTGGCAGTCGTCAGCTCCACGGCGGCTCATTCCCCACCCTTGTCGCTAAGAGACAAGGGTACTGGATATGTTGCTGCCGAATGGGGGGGGATCACCATATATGGTGTCTACTTCTCCCCCAATCGGAGTCTGAGCGACTTCGAGGTTTTTCTCAGCAATCTAGAGACCTCGATGCGGCGACTAGCGTCTGGGCACGTCTTAGTGCTGGGGGACTTCAACGCAAAGTCCGTTGCGTGGGGTTCCCCCAGGACGGACGCACGGGGCGATGCCGTGGAGGAGTGGGCGACATCGGTGGGCCTCTGTCTCCTAAACAGAGGCTCCACCAATACGTGCGTGCGACAGCAGGGGGGGGTCGATAGTGGACCTTTCGTTCGCTACCCCTGCTGTCGCCGCACGAGTAAGGAACTGGCGTGTCCTGGAAGAGGTTGAGACGCTCTCGGATCACCTCTATATCCGATTTGAGCTCTCCCGGACCCAGGACCCCAGAAGGGGTCACGGGGCGCGGCGTTCTTCCCGCTTTCCACGGTGGGCTGTGTCAAAGCTAGACAGGGATCTACTGGAGGAGGCAGCCATCGTTTACTCTTGGCTGTCTCCACGGCCTCCGACCGAGGAGGTAGACATGGGGGCAGGCCGCTTTCGCGATGCGATTACGCAGATTTGCGATGCGGCCATGCCCCGCGTTCGAGGTCGTCGGCCTCCGAGGAAGGAGGTCTACTGGTGGTCCCTGGAGTTGGCGGACCTCCGTGCGGCCTGTACTCGTGCCCGGAGGTCCTACGCTCACAGCCGACGTCGTCACCGCGAGGAGAGCGGGGAGGACCAGCTTCATGAGGAGTACCGAGAGGCGCGGAAAACTCTGAAGCTGGCCATTAGCCGCGCCAAAGAGGAGAAGAGAAAGGAGATGCTGGAGGGTCTCGATCGTGACCCCTGGGGTCGCCCATATTGCGCGGCGCAACAAAAGCTCCGCGCGTCGGGCCCCCCCCTTACGGAGACTCTCCAGCCCAGCTTCCTGCAGGAAGTGGTTGAGGGCCTTTTCCCGCAACGGGCGGAACACACACCCCCGTCGATGGCCCTTTTGGCCAGACACGACGGGGAGGTCGAAAATGAGGACGTTCCGCCCGTCACAGAGGCGGAGATAGGGGCGGCTGTTCTACGGATTCGTTCCAAGAACACCGCCCCCGGGCCGGACAGGATTCCTGCCCGAGCATTGGCCCTGGCCCTCGACCACATGTCAGACCGCCTCAGGGAAGTGTTCGACGCTAGCCTGGCGTCCGGACGCTTCCCTGACTGCTGGAAGAGCGGGAAGCTGGTGCTTTTAACGAAGCCGGGACGGCCTACCGACTCGGTCGCGGCCTACAGGCCCATCGTGTTGCTGGACGAGGCGGGTAAATTGTTTGAGAAGGTCCTCTCTGCCCGCATCGTTCGGCACCTTGGCGAGGTCGGCCCCGATTTGTCGGACGCCCAATTCGGTTTTCGAGCGGGGCGTTCGACGGTCGGAGCTCTGTTGCGCCTGAGGGCCGTGACCGAAGACGTAGTGAGCTGTGGCGGCGTGCTGTTGGCGGTGTCGTTGGACATCGCCAACGCATTCAATAGTCTGCCATTCAGCTGCATCAGGGAAGCACTCCTGTATCATGGGGTGCCACAGTACCTGAGGCGGCTGGTGGCAGACTATCTTGAGGAGCGTACCGTCATGTACGAGGACCGAGATGGAGTTTTGAGTCGTCGGCCCATGTCGTGCGGTGTTCCGCAGGGGTCTGTCCTTGGACCACTCCTGTGGAACATGGGGTACGACTGGGCCCTTCGAGGCGACTTCCCCCCCGGGCTGGGCGTAATCTGTTACGCCGACGACACTCTTGTCACAGCCCGGGGGGTGAACTTTCAAGAGGCGGCGCGTTTGGCTACCAGGGGAGTCTCCCTGGTGGTCGGGCGCATCGAGGCGCTGGGCTTGCGGGTGGCCCTGGATAAGACGGAGGCCCTTTTATTCCATGGGCCCCGTCGTGGTCCACCCCCTGGCGCCTCTATCGTGGTCAACTCGGTCCTCGTACCGGTTCAGGCCCACATAAGGTATCTGGGCCTGATCCTCGACGGTAGGTGGCTCTTCGACGAGCACTTCCGACAGCTTGCTCCGAAGCTGGTCGGCGCTGCGTCCGCCCTTGGGCGACTCTTGCCCAATTTGGGCGGGCCCAGCGTCGCTACGAGACGGCTGTACACGGGGGTTGTCCGGTCAATGGCACTGTACGGTGCACCGGTGTGGGCGGGAGCTCTGACCGCCCAGAATAGGGCGCGCCTCTGGCGCCCTCAGAGGGTTATGGCGGTCAGAGCCATACGCGGATACCGCACCGTGTCGACGGAGGCGGCGTGCGCGTTGGCCGGGACTCCCCCGTGGGATTTGGAGGCGGAAGTGCTCGCCGAAGTATATCGGCGAACGGTTGAGTTCCGGGCGGGAAGCGGCAGTCGGCCCCCGCCCGAAGAGGTACGCGAATGGCGTGAGGCCGCTCGCCGAGCCACCATGGCTCGTTGGTCGTCCCGGCTGGAGGCTCCACGTGCTGGCTTTGCCGCCGTGGAGGCGCTCCAGCCGGTCATCGTCGAGTGGGCAGGGCGGCAGCACGGGACCCTTTCCTTCCGACTGACGCAGGTTCTTTCCGGGCACGGCTGCTTCGGGAAGTACCTGCACTCGGTCGCTAGGAGGGAACTGAGTCCCGCCTGTCACCACTGCGACTGCAGTGAGGACTCGGCTCAGCACACGCTGGCGGTTTGCTCCGCCTGGGCGACGCAGCGTCGGGCCCTCACTGCAGTCATCGGAGGGGATCTCTCGCTACCGGCCGTCATACGCTCCATGGCCGGTAGCGACAGGAATTTTACCGCGGTCGCGACCTTCTGTGAGGATGTCATCTCGCAGAAGGAGGCGGCGGAAAGGGTCCGGGAGGACGATCTCCACTCGGACCTAATTCGCCGCCGGCGAACCGGGCGGCGGAGGCGCGCTTACCAGCGCCTCATGCCGCCCTGAGTGTGGCCGCGGGTGGATGGGACGGGTTTTCCCCTCCACCCGCTATAGTGGCCCCCCGCGAGGACGCGGCGTCCGCGTGTGCCTGGACGTCGCCTAATTTAGAGAATTTTACCCGAAGGTGGTGCCCGCGCTTTGCGGGCAGGCGCTAGGAGGGTTCCGGATGTCTTAATAAAGCTGTTCCCGGATCCCTCCTACTTAAGGCGCAGTACGGCACACCGTGTGGTTTTAGTCGGTTCGATTCCGACACACCGCCCCGCCGAAAACCCCGGCGGGGTGACGGCCCGAGGGGGTTTCCACACGCACAAAAAAAAAAAAAGATAAGTCGCTGTCGTATTTTAGAAAAGTTATGTAACCTATAAATAGTTGAGGCAGCTTAAATAAAATCAGGATCATATTTCAATCATCTTCTATCACATATGTTCAATTTTTCGAGGGGGCTAGTATAATTATCTGTCAGTAACACAGGCATACATTAATTGGTCGTCTCTTTACGATAACATTAAAATTTCTTAAAGAAAATATTAAAAAGTGGCTGATTCATCTATTTATCCTATTTTCTTAATATTTGTTTAAAGACACATTGGAACAAAGATAAATCTATGTATTCAAGAAATAACATAGAATAAAACTGTTGTGTTTTTATTAAGCCCCGTCTCACTCTTGTTTTCCTTTCTTTGTAACACATACATCAGACCCTATCTTAATAATTTTTCTTTCTTTATAATGTTCTCAAATAAACTTGATTAAATAGAAAATTAAGATAAAAAAATATTACAAATAATTTTACCTTAAGTCCGTTTTGTTATATTTTAACAATTGTTTACATTGAGCCTTGTAATGTACAGATGCCACAGAAAAATCAATTAATATTGTAACAATTACTTATAGATAAACACCGCTTATGTTGAAATATATATATTAAAAATAATTATAAACTTCAACTGTGGCCTACAATTACACGCAGTTTACATTAAATTAAATTAAATTAAATTCTTCGTCTTTCGTTCTCGTTATACGTCTAGAACAGATAAGTTATATTTGTCTGACTCATGAAATGAAATAATGAAGATACAAATGGGATAAGTTGCATCATTAATGACGCGAACTAAGAGGTTCTTTTATCATCACTTTATTAAAACAACAGAAACTACTGGACTGTAGCTTAATACTAAATTTAGACACGAAAATGTGTCTAAATTTAGGAGTAGGCAACATTACGTTTATTTTATTCTTATGACTTTAGAAATTACAATGATTACGCGATGAATAGCTTTATTTGTTTCTTCTACAGCTTTATTACCACTCATCACAAGAGCGTGTGATGGAGGCCGTGGATGAACACATCCCATAGGTGTCAGAGATATGTAATGAAAAAAGTATGTTTGAAAATGGAAAATTTATCAGAATCAAGATAACATACCTAAAATTCTAAATCTGCAATCTTAAAATTTGACTTGATTTGATTTGACGATTGTCTATCATATTTTATTTAGAATACACTGATATAATGAACAATATGTAAGACTTTTTGAATCTTGTGAAAAATTAATCACCATCTACCTAGCAATCTTTAATTTTCAGATGTAACATCTAAATTCGAGGCCCTCTATTTCCATGGGTCTCGTATTGGCCACCAGCGGTATTTAGCCTTATCCTGAAAAGTTTTGTATTCGGCATCGAGCCTTCGATAAGATATCTAGAGCTTGTACTTGATAGTCGATGGGATTTCAGTTATTGCTTCCGGGATCTGACCTCCAAGCTTATGAGGACGACTGTGCTTTAATATAACAACACCCATTACTATTACTTTGTTTAAATTGGGCAAACGTTTGTATTAGTTATAGGTGTTGCAGTAGTCTGTAAACTGTTCGACTATAAACTGTACAGTTTCATTGTGAGAGAGCTATGCTTCGGCACGTAGGGCCGCCTCGACTAGAGTGATACCACGGTCTCACAGAAAACCGTCGTGAAGAAAAACTTGCGTTGTGTTTCACCAAGTGAGCGAGGTCACAGCAGGCCCTAACCCCCTCTCCCCCCTACCCTTACTCCTGCCTGCTCTTTTCCCCCCTATCCCATAAAGTGACTACCGTCGCTCATACACACATGCTACTCAAGAGTCACAAGTGCGTTGCCGGCCTTAACGTGGGATTTCCATATTATGACGTATAAGACGTTTGAACGTCACACAACAATACAGTACAATGCAGTAAAATAGTCACAACATAGGACAAATGTTACAGAATTGAATGCTTTGGAAAGGTTACTATAATGAAAAAGAAAGTTGTTGGTACGTGTTTACATTGGTTCGATACCCTTTGAATGTTCGTAATTCTGAGAGAAGATTTATGCTTTTAATATAGCTTAGAACCAAACTTAACAAGAAAAAATCACAGGGGTCTCAATTTGTTGCCGCCAAAGTAACAAATGGAACGAAATTGGTCCAATAAACCAAGCTCTTGGTCTCTGAATGGCTATTAGCCGTTGACCGCGACCGACCCGGCTGTTTGGTGCATTAATTATTTAAATGTGTACCCAGCCAACCTCGGGGCTACTGTTGTTAATGATTTTGTTGTTGATAAGTTTCTTGAAAGAAACAAACGAGGATTTTGTATCAAGTTTTTATTTTATGCATGCATAAAAATAGAGCATTTTTCATTCAAGTATTTCATTCAGTGTCATTTCAATTTAGACACAGGTACGTAAGTACTGTTATATAACCTTTGAAGGTGATGGACTCTAAATCAGAAAATATGACACACGGAGAATCACTCTGCGGTGATGTGTCAGTTCCAACTACGGATAGAAAATATAAAAAGGTAAAGGTTAGTGAAAACCAAAAATATACTAGCTACGCTCCGTTGTTTAAAACCGGTCCACGTGATCACCTAAAATTTGGTATATCAATGATAATAGCATGTGCTTACAATGTGCGTAATCTCACACATTACATTGACTTTGTAAGCCACATGAAAGTATGCGAATAATAACTTTCCAGTGGTTGAAGCGGCTTTGTGGTTTGAGTTAAAGATTTTTCACTAACACTGTCCCTCGGTAAAAATCATGAAATTATTTTCACCGAGAGACATTAAGCGTCTATGTTAAGAATATTTGAAATAAGATCGTAAGTCGATGAAATTTACTGCATCATTTTAGTTTTAGACGTAATTACAAAAGAAAAATAGTCCACTTAGAAATAGTTACAAAGTTATCAGAGTGATATATTTTTGTAAAACGTTGAAGAAAAATTAATTTAAAAAATTGGCATTGTAAAAACAAAATATTTTTAAGTTTATTTAAAACTTTTTAGTTAAAGTCATATTTTGATTCAGAAAAATTATTTAAGGTATTTAGTTATGGTTAAACATTTTAAAAGTCTCAATTATCACAAAACAAATATTGATGTTTATATTAATTTAAGCTTAATATTAACCTATAATAATATAACATTTCGCCTACTATGAAGGTGAACCTACTAAGGTGAGTTCATGTCTACATTAGCACGTTGTTTTAAACACCGTTAAGCGTTTTATCTTACAGTACCCTCTCGAGCGTCACCGTAACTTAAAACTGGGTTTATCCATCTAGTTCTACTATAAGTTCTACGATAGAACAAAATGGATAAAAAATTCCAGACAGTTCTACTGGTCACCGCGATAGAACAAAATGGACAAAAAAATCCAGACAGTTCTACTTCTCACCGGGATATTTGTCTTTATATAGAGTTGTCTTTTAAAAATAATAAATTAAAAAAAAAAGTAAATAACAGAATAGATTAAAAACCTCCAGACAGTTCTACTGCTCACCGCGATAGAACAGATTGGACAAAAAATATCCAAACTGTTCTACGACTATGACGGACACGTTTATTACGTTTAAGTAAGACAGTTTTGTTTTGCACTTGAACCAAAGGTTATCTGCTGTTTTCTGTTATTTTCTCTTTTTTGTACGACTGAATTATATCGGCTTCGTTTTTAAATTTATTTGTAAGACGAGTAGGCACATGTCTGTTTTTCTTATATCTATTCGTGGATGACGTTTCATGTTTTTATTAATCTATATAATATATGTGGTTCTGATCTCTAAGAATCCTTACTAAGAAGTCTAATTATTTTTTTTAATATTATGAACAATAAAAGTCCATTGACAGGAATGGTCACCTCATTTCCATAATTTGTAACAGTTTCTCTCTTGTCAGAACACTGCAATCGACAAGTTGTTAGTATTAAAATTATTTTAAAAGATTTTTTCAAATTGTATAAAAGAAACATTCGAATACGAAACTTAAATGCAAAAGAAACTGTCAATTAATTATTGTATTGTATAAACGGATATTTAAGACTTGACTTGTGACTGTTGCAAAATTAAAATATTTACGTTATAAAATTCACCATATTTTAAATAAGGTTTGTTTTTTCACGAAAACTTTAAACGAAACATGTAAATGAAGTTATGTATCACATGTCTGTTTTCACATTGAATTTATAACACGGTTCATAACGGTACATGTAATGTTCACATCTACATCAGCAACATTTTTAAATTATTGATAAATGTCCGTCTAACGTAATGTTTGTAAACTCTTTGGTTGTCCGCTAATACGTTTCCTGACCTTTGGAAATACTACATGTTTAAAAAAAATTAAATATGTGGTTTTTAGGGCTAATTATGAAATAAATAAAAAATTATTGTTAAGAATGTCACATTGGCTCTGTTGAGGCACGGCAAAAGTTGAGGTATTCTTTGCTTTCTTTGTATTATCACTGTATATTGGGCTTGCATCTTTTCCTTTTTACCCGACTAGTTACGGACTCAACGGGGGTACATTATCGAGGAAGGAACCGTCCTGCCACCCGATGAGATCAGGCGTCACACTAATTTCTTTTCCATACATTTTAAGAAACAAAAACCAACTCTAGTCATTTCGACTGTAATGATTTATAAACTTACAAGATATTTACACGACATCATACCAGAGTCAAATTATAAGTTTTTTTTTGCACATAAATAAGTAGTTACAAAAATTACATAGGATGGCAAAAAAAACATATTAAGAGGATTTCCTCTTCTGTAGGTACACCGGACTCAATTAACGGAAAACTCACAAGAATCGGTACAGAATTTCAGCTAAACAAAGATAGCAATTAGAGGAAACCCAACGACGAAGCCATATAAAATGTACCTCCTACAATATTATTAGTACATTGGCGCACACGACAAAATAAGCCGAGTCGTGTAATACAGTATTTATAATACAGGTCTAAAAATAGATGTTACTGTTACTAAGAGGTTGTTAGTTGAGTGCTAAAATGTACTACTTACCTAATAATTAAATGAACTGCTCATTTAATTACTAGGTAAGTAGTACATTTCGAAATCAGTGGTAAATCCATTAACACATCCGATATTATAAATGTGAAATTTTGTGGAGATATGTAAATGTTTGATAAACTTTACAGTATTATAGCTTTTACATTAAAATAACACGTAGAATATATTTATAGATGTATTGATGTACTGTAAATTGGCAATTTATAACGATAACTGTCGAGGGAATCGTAATAAAAACGTTCTATCTGAGAGCTATCTGGGTACAGTGCAAATACTTAGACTTACACAAAAATATATAGTGGGATTATTTCTCTCAAAATATTTGACATTGACAAATTGTATACTGGATTTTGTACATTACAAAATTACTGTGATGACGTTGCTGGTAGCTGTTAGTCCATTTTAAGGTACATACGTTTAATATTCTTGCGTCACAAAATGTTTGAATGCTTGGATACTGTTACTTGACAAGTTAATGTCCTCGTTTTTTGCTGTACTCGTATTAATAAACAATGTGTATGTATATTAACGCTATAAATTGCGTTTGCTGCTGTAAAAAGAAATTTAATTTAATTATAGACCTATTTACTTGTCTTCTTATACATGTGCAAACACTTTTTTTTTGCTGATTCAATAAGTTTAATTTGTCTCAATAATCTAAAGACTTTATTAGACATTTTTTGGAAAATATTTTATTTATTTATTTATCTCTTGTTTGTACATCTTCTAAGTAAGATACAATCCAATAACAAAACTAACTTATCGCTCACGGTCTCTTCCAGACAACCTTTGTACTAAAATATTATGTAAACATGAGACTAACTGCGTATTTCTGATTTAAGATGAACAATTATGGACATTCGTTTCGTCTTGTGCTGCCTTGGTATCACAACTGAACTAGTCTTTGAAAAGAAGAAGCAATTTCGATATTGTTACGAAACAACGTTATCAAAGAAGCATGCACAAACAAATGAGCAACCGAATGCTTAAAAGAAATGTCTTAACTGTTTATCATCGACATCCGTATATCAGCATCGTGGTATACTGTATACGTCGTATACTGTAAAATAAATAAATAATAATGGTATTAGATAACCTCATTTTGAAATGCCAATATAGGTACAACTTCAGAATGTAGAATGAACTCTTGTAGGAGCTTAAATATACTTCTTGTTCTGAATTACTTAATTTATGACTTAAAATTCTTCTTGTACTAGTTGTTGGAAGTTAGTCGATGAAATCATCTTGCAAGGTATTATTAGTTTCGTATTAAATAACTTGTAGTTATTTTTGGTGCGGGTGTAATGGCCGTCTGAAATATTTTCAATGATATTATAGATATCATATCGGATCCTTGTATCGTCTAAAAAACCCCGAATCTTATCTCACGTGGACTGAAAGCTGAAAATATTAATGATAATGTATCGTTGCTATGTAGCCTTAGAGCCATGTGTAGTACACGAGATATTTGTCAAATTTATACGAGTACTTGAAGTAGTCGAATATATTTGTTGCTATCGCACATCATCAGTCATTCCGTCAATTATTACACTCTTAGTACTATCGCCAAATCTAATCCGAAAAGTATTAATACTATCAATCATTTAAAAATGTATTCTACCAAATTTATTTTATAAATCGGTTGCTTACTTAGCACAGATTTATATTTAAATGATTTACACAAAATTAATATAATGCAAGGCTTAATGACTAAATATGAACTAATATGCAAAACTAAAAATACTTCCTAAAATATCCAATACCTAAAACCAAGAAATTATAAAAATAAATCACAAGAATTTATGGCGCTCCTTAGACGATCATGCGGCATGATATACTGAATCATCATGCTGCATGAGGGACCTATTGATAGTCTATCATACAGCATGGTAATTCCCTTGGTGTAATCATTTTATTCAGTCCATATAGATAGTACAATGAAGAGGTCTTTTGCGCTGGTATGGAAAAGTCTTTGTCAAACGCAGATTTATAAATAAACAAATTTATAAATACAAAATAAAAGGAATTGACAATCAACTGCCAGCACGTAGTTTGCATGTCATTCGCATCAATCAATACAATTAAACGGTCATGCTAAGAGCAATAATTATAGCTCTTTGCGGTCATGCATGACAGCACGTAACGCATGTCATACCTGATGATCATCTAGGGACCGCTTAACACATTTTAGATGACGACAAGATAAATCGTGTCAGTTACAGAGTAGAGATTTAGGAATATTATGCTAACCCATGGACACTAAAAAGACTTGTTATAATTTGATTCCTATGTGACTTATTTTGCTGTCTTCCATTAAAAACTTGATTTGTTTATACTTTTTCCCCCTAATATCTAGAAGCTCCGGGTGACTTTTATTGGCGTGAGTACTTTTCGGAATATAAATTGCACAATAATTTCAAATTTCTTTCATATGTCGGTAAAAGGACATACTAGATTTTACATAATAGATTAAGAGTCTCCTGTATGTCGTCTAAAAGCGCGTGCTTGAACAGTTACAACAGCACTGTTATACCTGAAAGTTCTGTTTTAGCAGGTCGCTGATATGCACTAAGAAAAAATCCTAAGAGTGTTTTTTTTTTTGTATGGAATCATCGCTATATTATTAGTTGTCAGATGTTATGAGTAACAACCAAATTATTTAATATCAGCTGCATAATACGATAAGATAAAGATAAAATATCTAGTTAGGGTATTAGAACCACTCGCATAGTGATACTTATTATGTGGTTATCGTTAGCACGTTCAATCTATATTATTGAGCGTGCTAACGATAACCAAATAATTTTGGAAGAATGAAGTGCTAATTAATTTACACTATCATACGCAGTTGAGAAATAGTGAATAGAAAGTATGCATACGCAGTTACCGCCGCTGATTTTTTAAGAACTCAAACATGATCCATGCGTATCGTCTGCATTAAAATCTCTAAAAGCTAACTTTTTAAGATATCAGTTTAGGCTTTAAACAGCCCATATATCGACGTCTTCCTGGACTAAGTTATTTATTTATTTATCTAATATTGGAAATCAATTGTAAAACAACATAGATTCATAACCATTATATCAGGATTATGTACTTGATATTAAGTCTTATCAGTATTGATGCTTGATGCATCCACCGTGGAGGTAATACCACTATTTCCCTACTCACCATTTGACGTATTTATGACGTATTTAGCTTTCTATATAAAAGTTCTATTATTTATTATCAGAGACCTGACACCAAGTGCAAGTTTTGTTTTGAAAGTACCATAATATTTGAGTATACCAAACAACGTCAACAATATTTATTACAACAAGTGTCTCTGACTATCTGTTCGGAGCTGCACGTGTGTATAACGTAGGTATTAATTAATGAAACCAGTTCCGTTCTCAAAATGTTGGGACAAATTATAAGCGGGAGGCGGTATAGATGCTAAGGAAATAACTTGCTAGAGATAACTGTTAGTAACAATCTCATCACTATTGCTACAAACGATCAAATTCAATAAGTAACAGTAACTGCTATGTTGTTCGTGTCTCAATCAGTACTCAAGTAATCGTTAACAACTTATAATGCATGCCTAGCCTTTTTATCATCCCACCAACGTCATTCCAATTAATGGCATCCACTACCGGTGTAACTAGTCTTAAAATATATATCAGCTCATTTTAATTCAATAGTAAATTATTTTATCATCCATTATAGTTTGCCCTTATTTTTAATAAATTAAGTACGAGTTTTTGATGTGGCGACAACATAACCGTGATACATCATCTCATCATACAGCCAAAGTGAAAAAAAAATATATATAAAGGGTTTCAGACAAAATAAAACTTACCAACAGTGTTGTTACGATAGCGATAGTTTCCATATCGATAGTTGAACTTGAAAAATAGTATCTCATTCGATAGTGCTATTCAAAAATATCGACTCTTTCAATAGCATAATGATAAAATCTTAATTATTTTCAAAAGGTGTGACTGTTTGCTACTTATTTTCATTTTATTTCAGTACAACCACTTATCTCTACTTGCTATATTAAAGCTGTTTACGTTCAAAATCTGGTTTCAACTGCTAATAAGAAGTACATAATTATATTGTTATCATAGGATAATGAAATTCATGCATTATAAAAAATAACAAAAATGTAACATATAAAATATTGTAGATACCTGAAATTAAGGAATCGTGAACTCAGCAGTGATATAAAATCTTTCTAGTAAGTACTTAATGCTAGAACAAACACTTTCGTGAGTGGTAATTCATATTAATTTCATTTCAGTTTTAAGTTTATTGTATTAATGTGATGCGGAGAGATGAGCAAAATGTGGTGAAAAGAGTCTTATGTATGGATGTTGACGGGTACAAGAGAAGAGGATGACAAAATAAAAGATAGATGGACTGTGTGAGAGAAGATATGGCTAGAAAGGGAGAAAGCAGTAAAATTACGAACGATAGAGTAGAATGGAAGAATAAACCATTTTGCACCGACCCCAAATGAAATTGGGACAAGGGTTGATGATTATTTATTTTATTAATTATTTTGGCCCCCCATTGCTTTAATTAATATATAAAGGCTATCGCTTGGGCCACAACTCCATTGCTCTAGGTGGGGCGGCTCTTTTGTAGCTTCCGGCCATACGCTCTCGCACCTAACCCGCCCATAATTAATTCAATACTTTCAATACGCGTACGATAAGCGGCGGTAGCGTAATGGCTAAGGCGTCGGACTTGCGATCGAGTGGTTGCGGGTTCGAACCCCACCCAGTGCACTACCGACGTGAACCCACTCCTAACACAAGCATTTAGCTTAGCTATAGGGGTTAACAAGAATACTAGTTATGTGAGACCAACGTCACTAGTAGTCTTTTCAAAAAAAAAAAAACATTTGATCAAACTATATTATGTTTCTTACCACTGTAAACTCTTGGGGCTGAGTCTTGGCACTATTGTTTAAAATCAGTTATTTTGAAGTGAAAACTTCTTTAGCGGCGTTGTGCACTTTTTAAAAAATGTTAAACTCGCGTCAGGACACGTGACCATGATCGAAAATGCGTAAGACGGAGCCAAGTTTCTTATATTTAAACGAGTTGTTTACGCCATCTGTGGATACTGTAGTTTGATATATACTAATTATCCATATATTAGTTAAGGCAAATTTCACAGATGGCGCAATTTTAATTTCGACTTTTTACAATATTTACTAATAAGTATTTGTTTGGTACAATTTATTCAATCCATTAAATGTATGTATATGAACTTCGTTCCAACCGGGTGTCCGAAGGATACCTCACTCTTTTTGAAGTGAAAACTTCTTTAGGCACGTTTGTGCACTTTTGCTATTGGAAAAAGCATTAAACTCGTTACCGTCACCGTATAGATCTACTAGAGGGCGCTAATCTAAACATTGAGTTTTGTCAGCTCCTTATTAATTAATCTATAAAAATGTGTTTTCACTTCTGACGTGCAGTCCTACGACTGACAGTTTTTTTTAGAAAATGTTAACCACCATGCCAGAGACATGCTTCGGCACGTATGGGCCGGCTCGACGGGAGTAATACCACGCCCTCACAGAAAACCGGCAGTGAGTCCATGATTGCATTGTTTTCGCTGAGTGAGTGAGGTTACCGGAGGCCCTAATCCTTCCCTCTCCCCTCCTCTTTCCCTCTTCTCCCCTTCCAGTACTCCCAACTTAAAGGCCGGCAACGCACTTGTGACTCTTAAGTTGCAGGTACCCATGCCATGGGCGGCGGTAGTCATTTACCATCAGGTGACCTGCCTGCTCGTTTGCCCCCTATACCATAAAAAAGAGGGGGACCTGAAGTCAACAAGACGAAATCTATTAATTAAGCATTTAAATAATTTTGGTTTAAAAATTTTAGTATTGGAAGTTTAGGAAACTGGAATACATCACTACATATTATAAAACAAAGTGCCCCGCCGCGTCTGTCTGTGTGTCTATCTGTATGTTGGCGATACGAACGAACAACATAATTCATTCATAATCAATTTCATAAAAAAATATATAATGTTTTTTTCATCAAGGTCCTCGGTATTAAATGCGCTTCATTCATATCAGCACTCTATAACAAAAGATTGACTCCATCGGTCAATATTCAAGTTTAATTTGTCAATTTTAAAATAAGCTTTTAATATCCAAATTTTTTTTTTTTTTATAAAATTGTTAGCAATTTACGTCATTCGCAGGAGCTACACGACCCTACAATATGACCAAACCTCTCTGTATCAACATGTATATTCTTCTATTAGCTTGTACAGTTTTAAATATTCAAAAAGAGATCTTTAAACGCATCAATGCTCGAGAAAATTACTCAGTAAAAAGGTACTTTGTGAATTAAATTGTTAATTAGTAATTTTCTTCTTCTTGATTATCACCACTGTAATCTTGAATTTACCAGACGGCGATAAATGCATTATCTCATTGGTATCTTATAATACCTTGACATTTATAAGGCTGGCTTATTTGAAGCATTGAACTTTTTGAACATAAAATATTTAACGGAGATTATTTTCTCTCTCAGCAACAATGTGATGATATATTGCTGATGATAGATGATATACCCATGTAATTGCAGTATCATATATATTATGAATATATTGTATAAATAGTTTGGATATATAGAATTTAAATTCTTTTCTACGGACAGACGACATCGCACCTAATTTTTTATGATCTTCTTTTCACTATAGTCCGTGTCTTTTTCCTTGGATTGTCTTTGTGCACAACATTTCTTATTTGTATAAGATGTGAATAATAAACAATAAATAAATATTTAAACAATTATTACGTTATTCGCACATTTGGGGAGGCCTATATCCAGCAGTGGACTAAAATAGGCTAATTCATTGACTGTCGGAGTATACACGACGTTGGCGTTGCTGGTTTGGGAGACGAAGTCGACATTTTACAGAATCACTTGGTACTGGTAAAAAAAGTTTGTAGTACTCTTGCCAATAGATTACAGAAAACGCGTGTGCGCCGTGTTTCCTCTTTACGTGGCCCTCGTATAAGGAAATTTAGCACAAAAAGAACCGAAACAGGCAGGAACACGAGCGCGCGGCATATATAGTGACGGTGCAATTCATTTGCCTCGCTAACATTGTACATGTTACAAAGAGCTTAAGTAGCATAACTGTGTGCTTACAGAGCTGCTGCCATAATTGCTGTGCCCAAAATTATGGCGCCTCTCTTCTCTTCATATTCGAAGGAAAAACATTGATTGTTTGAATTTTATAAAATTCACACATTGCTTAACGCTTGATGATACCTGTAATATAATAAAAATAATGATCTCCTCAATGAAATAAGTTTATAAGAGCAACTCACAAAGTACCTATCATAGAAAATAAAACACTTGAACAGAAACCTATTCATTAATAAATTGACGCAAAAAATGCGTAATTTACGACGACAAGAGATTACAATTTTACGATTATCCCAAGGAGAGGCCCATTGTACGACAAGAATCAACAAACTCACCCCCGGGCCAGAAAGTCATTGAAAAAATAAAGACGGCAAAAGTGCTCGTTATGCAAATTAAGAAATCTTTTATCCATTCCCAGTAGCTGTTTGTGTAAAGAATTATTTGTAATTTGCAAACAGGATATTTTGCAATTTGTCTGCAGATCCTCCACTATGCTGTTTTTTCCATATTAATGGTTGGATATATTTTCGCATTACAGTCGTACCGTTGTTTCTAAGGTCCACTGAGAAATGGTCGTCATTTAGTAAGTTTAAAATAAAATGCAAGATAAGATGATGCGGAATGTTAAGTTTTGCTTATAATTTTGTTTTATTGGCTGTAGCAGCTGCTGGGTTCTTATGATAACAGTGTCTTATTTTGTAAGCATTTATTTTGAAATAATAATATACCTAGGTACTTTTTGTTTCTTTTTATGTCCATTTGAACCTATCTATTTTTCTTTTATGGACATTGTTAGTTACTCAGTTAAGGAATCAAAGGTTTTTTTTTGCTTAAAAATTAACTGCTAAAATACCTGAGTACCTGTGTAAGGTAAACAAGGTCATGTCACTAGTACGGCGTTCTATTGAAAGTCTAGTCTTTTGTACGTTAAGTGAGGGTTTTTTATTTATTGATAACTAGCTAGGCCACTCGGTTTAACCAGGTTTATGTGTTAATCCAGATCTCCAGCTATCTACATAAGAAGTTTCATCGCAATCGGTTGAGTAGTTTTTGCGTGAAAGATTAACAAACATCCATCCGTCTATACTCACAAACTTTCACCTTTATAATATTAGTAAGATAATAAAGAAGTTATGAAATGGGTTAGTCTCCTATATATTGCTATACCCTATTAGGGTCATATGTGATACTACATGTAATTATTAACATCTTTAATGTGACATATATGATGCAATAGATGATTAAGTATTAAAGTATTGAGCTCCGGTGAGGTGACGGCCCGTGGGATTTCCATATAGTGTAATATTACAATAAACTCAATTATATCTATCTCGTTATAAATCAGCTTCTGAAAGCAAGCTATCAAAATTCACTGATGCAATTTGTTTTAACTTATTATGATGTAGGTATAATGTATTTATTACAGTTTAGTGACGTTAGACTTTAAACAAGTTTAACGACACTAAACTGTAATAAACTCCCCCCTTCTACCCATACATATACCATAGATGTCATTAGAAGCACTAGGGATACCATTATTGTAAAGGCACAGTTGCCTTTTATAAATGCAACATTTGTCGGTATACGTTGTAATGTTGTATACAGATTTGTGTGTGTGATTTGTATACAAAAATTTATCTTGTAATGGGAGGAAAGGGTTAGGTCCTCCGGTAACCTCACACACTCGGCGAATTACAACGCAATCAATGCTGAGAGGCCGGTTTTCTGTGAGGCCGTGGTATCACATGGATTGTATAATAATGTAGATTGTGTCAGCCAATTCAGGTATCCCTCGAGAACAGTACCTTTTTCTGTCCCTTGTCCCCTGACAACATATTATACAAAATTGTATGTAAATCGATTAACAAACAAACAAACTCGCATTTGAAATAACAATATTAGTAAATATTATAATTTTAACTGAATCGTGTACATTATAAACGAACGTATAGACAATGAAAACATGCAAATCGTTTGACGTACGTGATGATGCATGCATGTTATTAATTAAGATGAGATTCATCGGAAAAGCAAGCACAACGCCAGTCTTCTTCCTTCCAATTTCTGTGTTCACGAGTCCATTGGAAACGGGCCCTACGATTGCGGGGGGTGCTATAGGTGGAACTCTCAGCGGCCTTCGGGAATGCAGACCCACTTCACATAAACGATTTCGGATGGTTTGGTCGCTTATCAGCAAGCCTGAAGAGCTGTGGAGCCTCGTAACCAACAGCATGGCGGTCATGGTACGATTCCGTCGAGCAGTATTTTGGATGTACCGGTCTTGTCTGTGACTGGTGATGCGAGATCGTCCTCCAGTCACTCGGCTTCGCTGCCCGTGATACGATAGCGTGTCCAGAGGCTTATGACGCTCTGTGTAGTGCCAAGAGCGACAACCTCGTCCGACGGCTCTCGTCAACTTTTCTCGATATCGATGTAATTTTTTGCAGTTCTGATGCCGAAATTGTAATGGTTTTGTAAAAACGCTATTACACATTTTTATATGAATCCTGATTGACAGAAAATTTAAACAAAATTCTGTATCCAAATAGTGAAATTCACTAAAAAGAATCACTTTCCAGGAGGTAAGTTGGAAGACAAATGCCTATTCATTAGACGTAATACGTAAGCACACCCTTTTTTTCTTACTAGAAAATATACACATAAATAAATTGCATCTTTAAGTACTTAAAATAGCTTCTTAAAACTTTTTAACCATCAATTTTAACAAAAAAAGTTTTGAAGAACAGTTCGCTGTGACTGTTTAATTTTTATTATTTTTTTAATATAGGTTTATGAAACATTGCATATCACTGTTGTATAGTGCCATAAAAAGCAGTCTAAATTCAATGTAACGTAAACAAGTGTAATGTAATGCACAAACATTGCAATTAATACTGAATATTGTGATAGGTCATTAAAAGCGGTTATAGTTTTTAATTTATACCCTGTAGTTGGTTGAGCATAATTATTAGCATAATTATTGCTGATTTGCATGTAGGTTTTGTAAGTGTAGTGTAGTGGTAGTGAGATTTAATAGGGAATCGTAAATCAAATGTATTCTGGGTAAACGAGCAGACGGGTCACCTGATGGTAAATGACTACCACCGCCCATGGGTACCTGCAACTCAAGAGTCACAAGCGCGTCGCCGTCCTTTAGAGGAAAGCGGTAATAGGGGGCGAGGAGGGGACAGGGAAGCGTTAGGGCCTCCGGCCTCACTCACACGGTGAAGAGCAATGCAATCATTGCTTCACTGCCGATTTTCTGTGAGGCCGTAGTATCACTCCGGTCATGCCGGCCCATACGTGCCGAAGCATGGCTCTCCCACCAAAAATTTAATTAATAAATTGATTACTATGAGTAATTAAACTCAAATAGGTAAAAAAATGATAATACAAACAATCCCCATCCAATGGATCGGTAATAGCGAATTGGCCGTTTTGCTGATTTTCAATTATTTTTATAAACTTTCAGTAACTTTTGTTATAAGTGACGCTAGCAATTGAACATGTAGTTAATTTATGCATATCAATCTGACCTTAAAATGTTCAAGTTTACTTGTATAATTTTAGGAGAAATTAAAAATCGTATTCTGGCAGCTTCATTACTAAACATTACTAAAAAACAAAGTAAAGCAGCGTGTGCCCGCCATGACCAGACCGGTACATCAAACATTATTTGATACTGTAATATTATTGTTTAATAGTGTATAATACAATTGTGTTTTTTTATTTCAGTATTAATAGTATGTTATTGTAGTGTATTAAAAAGTAATATTATTAAATTAAACGAAAATAAAAAAAATCAGAATTATATAGTACCTATATTAGCTCCATAAAAACTTGGATATAATACTGATTATTTCCGTTTCAGGTATTTGAAGAGTCACACTTACTCGAATTAAAGCAGAGGCTAGATTAAATGATAGTATATTCTGTACGCCAGGGAAAGAAAAAGGATCGAAGTCTGGACGTCCTCTCAAAATAAATTTAGATGACTTGGACAAATGTGCCATTCGGAACAAAATTCTTATTTATTGAAATTATTTTTATGCACTTCGAAAAGAAATGCCATCGCTTCGGAAACTTACAGTAGAACTTAAAGTGTATAATAATTTTGAAGGAAATTATGTAAGCTTGAGAGAAGTGATAAATAATTTTGGTGACAAATACAAAAAACTAAGCAACAAGTGAACAATCCTCATTGTAAGAACGCATATTGCCGCATGGTGCTTCAGATACTTAAGGGTTTTATGCAGTAACTTCTTGAGAAACCCCCGGCAACTAGAAAACATTTGGTTTTTGTGGATAAGACTTATGTGTACACATCATATCGGCCTTCAAAATGCTGACAGAGGGAAAATAAACCTTGTCCATCATGAGAATTTTCCCTTAGGGAATGTTATATAGTAGTTCACGCAGGAACTGAAGAACGGTTTATAATGGACCTCTAGTATATAAACCAAAAGATAACAATGCTAATTTAAAAATAAAATGGATAAGCACAAAACTAGTACCTAGTCTGCCGGGATCTAGTTCATAATCACTATATGAATAACGGCTCTTAGCTTTGCACGCGAAAACAAAAAAACACCTACAATTGCTAAGGGAAAGACGATATCGAGGAATGGTTAATGACTAATGGTATTGAATTCATAGAAGACTAATAGCAGAAGCGTTTGAATCTAAACACAAACGATTACTGGAAGAAAGAATGTAATCATGTTAAAAAGGTTGAAAATAAGCATAGATAACAAGATTACATAGTAGAAAATAACGTAGAAGAATTTATAACTTGGCGATGAAAATAGTAGAAGTGTGCATAGGTTTTTAATATTAAAATCGGATTCCTTATTTATGTAAAGTATCAAAACTGTTGGATTCATGATGATGATTGATAATACTTTCAGTGTTGCTATAAACTATTTTTTAATTACCTTAAAACTTACCCATGTAAACTTATTAAACAGACTTATATATAACAGGTGCTTTTACATTATTCTAAAAAGGAATCAAAATATTAAAGAATCTTCTTGTTTACCTTCACTACGAAGTTCGAATACCAAAGATTTAAAAGATCAGCTGAATCATGTCAAATTTATGTGGCAGTCACATTTGTCATGCATTTTGGAATAAATATGTGAATTTTCAGTATTATATATATATATTAGTTTACAATGTGATTTTTTTAAATGTGAAGAATGGAGCTTTTGTAATCATATACATAAAAACGAACCAAATGGTTCAATAGGTAATATTTCGTTCATGTCAGATGATTGTTACTGTTGTGTTACTAATGATTTAGTAACCCTCCAATAATTTCGTCTGCTTTGCTTCAATTTAATTGAAATAGGTACTATTTTTACTACTAATGAAATGAATAGCTTCACAGTTAAATACTTGTAGACCAAGTAATTGAATAGACAGAGCATTGTTAGCAGCATACTAAAATCATGTTTATTTACGGGAGTTTACGCGATCACGAAATAGTTATTACATAACTCTGAATTGCCTAACGTTTCGACCAGTTGGCACTGGTCACAGGCCGTAAATATACATAACTATATCATGGAACGCGACAGTTTAAAAGTTAGTATACTAAAATCAAATCAAAGCCAAATCATTTATTGTAATTAAATCAATTATAGGTATTTTTGAATTATCAGCAATATGAGTCAGTCAGTATAAGTCGGTCGTAAAGCTAGTTGCCTGTTCCAATACGTAGACTATATGGAGAAGAAAAGCCAAGAAAGTACAAGGACACTCTTGACATGTTTTCTTTTACAATTTTTAGTTCCATGTGTAACTTAAAATAAGTAGAAATTATATGTGAAGACAATGTAACGTATGTAATGCTCCAAATATATAAACATACTGCTATAATATAAGTAATAGCAGTGCAGAGATGACCAGCGCCAGTTAACAGTATCCCTTCACGAGCATACGTCATACGACGCCCGCGTCATGCCATCGCCCAAGTCAACCATATTGAAAGGACCCGACCGATCTGACACACGCCCTTACCTTACCCTTATCAAGAAACATAAATAACTTAATAATATTGCCTACACAGTTCTCACATGAACAATTCAAAGTCTAGTCTAAGATTCAAGCATTTATCAAAACTCAACATTGGTTTAAATACCCATGTCTTTGACATTATGGTCACCATGTTTCGGTTTTGTCAATATTGTAATACAAGCCCAACAACTAAGGTTTGTCTAAAACAAAGAAAAAATAATACATGTTCACACTACCGAACTGTCGTTGTTTACTCTGTCTCGTTATTTCTCTATTCTACCTGAACAAAAGCATCTAGAACTAATATACATAGTCATTTTAGATATTTAGTGGTGTCAGATGAATTGGATGCACACGCATCCCGATGTGTGCATGAAAACCGGTGATTGAGTTTTCTAAATTTCAATGGAGAAAGCCGATAACCCTGCAAACCCTAAAGAGCCATTAACTGTAAGTGATATTAAACATTTAATTAGTTTACTATTCTTCATGTAGTCATTACATATGTATGCACATAATATGTATTTGCTGTCGTTACTACTTACGCGGTAAAGCAATGTTAATTTTTGCCGTATTTTTTGAAGATAAACTTTTCATCCGCAACATCGCTTAAGTATAAGTTTTATGCAGTTGTTCAATTGAGGATCGACAGCAAATCGTTCGTATAGGTAAATATAAAACTGAAACCTTAATCATTAAAACTCATTGGTCATAGAAATTTACCAAGGTTCAAACAATCTGACCTTAAAAAAATATTAGTTTTTGGTGAAACATTATTGGTTTTCGCTTAGGTGCGTATGAGGCAGGTACGGTACGCAAAGAATACATTGTAGAAAGTAACCAATTACTACTATGCGCCCTTTCACTTCTGATTCGACTCTTTCAGAGGAACTAAATCCTTTAAGGCTGTAATGAGGAAAATATAAAAAATTATATTTAGTAGTTTAGTAGTTTTATTCCTTCCACAATCACCTACGTTTCTTCGTAGGTGATGCCACGAGCAAGCCAATGTCAAGGTGGTTGTATAGGCAAGTCAGTTATATACGAACACCGTAGTCAGGGCAGAGCTCTATCTGGGATTGGGTAAATTCATAATATTCATCCAACCTATAACTTAGGTTGGCTTCAGACACCTCTTTTTCCTTGAGTGCTTTAAATTAAGATGAAAGCACCGTAGAAATACTAAACGTAGCGGTAGTACAATAATAATACTTTACACATCTCACACACGGCACTAGGCAGAACCTGTACTATGGTAACCAGACTGCTGATAAACATACTAATGTATATCTAAATATTATAGATAAATTACACCCAGACACAGAAAAAATTATCATGCTCATCACACAATTATTTGTCCTGCTTGGGAATCGAACCCATGACCTCTAGCTACTAGGGTCACTAACCAGTGGACCAACAGGCCATTACCAATCTTAGTTACCCATTTTGTTTTAGTAACATCCATCATCGTCTTAATTTATTTTCTAGTTATGAGAACTAAAACTGAACTATTATATTTAAGTTCTTGTGTTATAAGTATTAATTGATAGAAAATCAGTTTTCAATATTCCTCTGTTAACGTTCCTGAACCGACTCGAAACTACAAGATGTCGAAACTCCGTCTTTTATTGAATACCATTGTAACTGATTATTGCAGAATATGAAAAAAAAATACACTGTTATTTTCATTTTATAGCTAACCACCGACAATCAAATACAGAATAGAAAAAAATGGGCCCGACCTCTAGAATTCATCCTTGCCTGTTTAGGTTATGCTGTTGGTCTTGGCAATGTATGGAGGTTCCCTTATCTCGCTTATAGAAATGGCGGTGGTAAGTAATAAATATGTTTATTGAACTTCAATACAGCATTGTGGAGGAACGGGTGTGTGTCCCTTCTACACAAAGGGAGGATTCTCCGCCCAGGCTAGGTGATCAATGATCATTCCTGGCGGACCGCGGCCCAACGATTGATGTCAGGAAGTCGTATATATAATAATCGGCACGAGATTTTTTATGGTGCGATGCAGGATCAGCAGTTACTATGCAGTTCAGCTTGTCTTCACTAGATGACATTGAAGTATGTATTTTTGTTGTATGTATGTCGCCACACTATACTACTGTGGACAAGGTCTACCTGATGGTAAATGATTTAAGAAAACATTTATACGATCAGAGTATTTTATGAGAGCCATTAAAGTGACATCAAAATATTTCTTTTCATTGACTCACTTTTAACCTTGATGATTTTGTCCTAACTACGATACCCTCTACTAAATGCAGTATCATGTACTTGATAATTTTTCACTCATTGCAATCATTTTATTTTTTAACCTTGAATTCGATCCTATCTACTAACTCTATAAGATAAGTCTATATTCTTGTAAAACCAGGGTTCGGACGTGTTTGTTGAGTAAAAAATAGATTCCAAAAAAATACACATAAGTTTCTGTAAAAGAGTGCGTTAATGAAAATAATGAAATAAAAATTTAAGTCCTAAAACCATAGTCAAATTTGTTGTCAATGGACTTAGGACCTTGAAAACTTTATCAATCATTTACGTCAAATTACTTTTATCAATTTATTACTAGATAATTTTTCTATATATATATAGATATAAGCGGAAGGATACTCACTCACTGACTAATCGCGATGAATAAAGATAAAAATTGGCAGGGAGGTAATTTATTAGCAGGAGATGTTGGCTAAGAACGGATTTTGCAACCGGTCTAAAGGCAGGCATTTCGCGTGCTTAAATAAAAATGCTTGGTCGTTTGTACTAGAAACCTAAAATCTGGCAGTGAAGTAGATTATAGGTAGGACACGTCAGTTAAAAACGGATCTTGCGATTCCGACAGGGCCGGATAAAGGAGGTCTAAGGACTCTCACAATTTTTTCTGAAAGTCTATATTTTTTGTACTAGACTTAAAATTTGGCAGGGAAGTAGTCTATAGGTAGAAGACGTCAGCTAAGAATAAACGACAGTGCTGAATTAAAGGAGTCTAAGAGCTTTCGCAACTTTCAGCGAAAGCTCTGGGTTTTTGCTACTAGAGACATAAGACATTATGAGTTATTCTCGTTTACAATGTAAAATAAATAAATAGGGTACTAAGATTTTTCTTCACAGGAACGACGGCTTAAGGTGGTCAAAAGACATATGTTTATTCTTCTGCTTTTTTAAATCTAAAGCAGATACTTGGCTAACTTGTAGATTATATTTCAAGGATTCTTGACTAGTTTCGGAACCAACCGAAGGTCCCCCACTTTTATCAAGGGGTGACGTGTCATTCCGCGTCTTCCTCAGACACTGCACTACCGTATGGGTATACGGTAGTGCAGCGCAATAAACATGAATACCACTCACTAAAGTTTTTATTCCAACGTACATTACTTATATGTAGGAAAAGTCAGCAATGGAATTAAGGATAATTGAAAAGGTCGTAAGTTTTTACGACAACCTGTTTGTTTAATATTATGCCTAAATAATATTACATACTTCTCTATCATATTTCTGGCATTACTTTGTCTGATTTTTGTAATTGCGTAAATATTTTGAGCGCAGTAAAATAGTACTGTGTGCGAAAGTTTGAAAAATAACTCTTGACCAACAACGTCACAACGGGGGAGAAACTGCAGGCAAAAACTAATGGCATTATAAATGTGAACGTAACTTTATTTGTTTGTTAATTTTTCACGCCTTAACTACTACTCAACCAATCATCAATTCATCATCATTCATCATATCAATTTTGAATAATACTGTAATGGGTACCTACTACCTGAAAAAAGTACGGTCCCCAAGAGATAGAAAATTAACTTTTATTCCCTTTGTCCTAAGCATAGAGTTTAATTCAACAGAAAAGCTTGAGTAAAACCAACCTAAACATATAGCTTAGATCAAAGATGGAAGTGTTTCTTTCGATCGTCGATCGAATTTTGAACTGAACATAGTACTTAATTATACTAACTTTTAAACTTTCGCTTTCCATGTTACATACCTTTGATTTGCGTTAGGCAAATCAAAGACAGATGTAATACCTTTTAAATACGTGATGGCGTTAATTTCCGTCAATATAATAATATATACTTACGTATGTTTACATACGTTTCTTGAGTACATGTCTACGGTAATCTCTTAGAGTAGACAATGTAAATTACATTTTTAGTCAAGACTAGAGAATCTCAAGCACTTGATTTACCTGGAAACGGACAAGTGATGAAAGGATAACCACACTTTGCTAAATCACAGAAAATAAATTTCACACACTTTGCAATTGCTTTCTTGTTAATATTTCTCTTGAACTTTTTGTATCTTACGATCTTTCTTTATTTATTAATATTTCTTTATTTTACACTAGATTAATAAACGTAACAAAATTAACTTTATTTTATTTTGTTGCAGGTGCTTTCCTCATACCATTTTTCTTAATGTTGGTGTTTATCGGTCTTCCAATCTTCTTCCTGGAACTATACATTGGACAGTACTCTGGCCAAGGTCCTGTACAGGCCTTCACTTCGATATCTCCTTTTTTCTGCGGTTTGGGATACTGTACTATAGTAGTGATCAGCATCATATCCATCTACTACATGATAATCGTTGCTTGGGCTGCCTTTTATACCCTAGTATCAATCTTCGGAAAATTAGGGTGGGGATCCTGCGAAAATGATTTTAATAGTATAAGTAAGTATATTTAGTATTTGATTTAAATAACCCTTTAACCTTTAATTGTGAAATCAATTTTTGAATGTGACCTATTCTATTATATTCATTGTAACCACCTCATATTGAATAATTCTTCTAGCTTCAGCCTTGATCTTGCTTGGTCGTGCGATATTGTTGTTATATAGATTACATGAACTTATTGCAGTCAAAACTCTTAATCAATCAAACGAATTCTGACTGATGCCACAGTATTTTTAGGTAAGGTTAGATATTTTTATTTACATTCTCATCAGTTTAAAGTTATTTTGACTGATTTCATACTGGTTAACCTTTAAATACCGATGTGGGGCCTGTGAGGACTTAGCGGGTTGCCAAGTTGTTAGATTTACCCCTTCCCTCCGCAAGAGAGACCCGTGCCCGTCAGTAGCTGCGAGTTTACTTGTGCCGACGCCGTTAAATGTGGTAGTAATGCTGGTGAATACAATTTCTGTAAGTTATGTCTATTTTAAATTACGACGCGGTCCTAACGTTAGTTTTTTGTTTGACATACGACATACATAATGTTTGACATGTAATCGAAATAAAATGTTTTTCCGAAATCTAACTGCTAATTTGAAGAATGGATGTACCTGCGACGTCGTTAGGTAAATGTGGTCTACCTACAGATAAACTACGCTATTCCAAAAGATCATTTCGTCATATTAATCTTCTGAATCAAAATAACGTGGCTTTGATTGAGAACTTGATTGCAGGAGACTCCAGCGGATGGAATTTAAATGACGTCGGAGACGATTTTATACCGGAAGTCAGTGATCATGATACAGGTACTATACTGATATATCTGGTGCTGAGGTTACAACCCAGCCCTTACCTCGGACGGGAAATATTTCCGAATCCTCGTCAGAAGACGAAGATGCACCGCTTTCTAGACTCAGTTATTTTAGAGAACATGAAGAGAAGGGTGTTCAACTTATGCTTGCCTGGTAAACTTCGTAGGAGTTTAACCAGAATACTCGGTTCTGATATGCCAGATTCAGTTCAAGGTCAAGCCAAGGAAGAAAAAACAAGAAAAATATGTGCATTTTGTCCACCTAAACTAAATTGAAAATCCACATATTAATGTTCCTCTTGCAAAAACCATGTTTGTTTACAGTACGCTAAACAATGTGCCCTTATTGTGAATAATTTTGTTGTTGGATATTTTTTTTTTATTTTAAGAATAACAGACATTTTTTTTTTTCTAATAGATATGACCCTTAAGTTTTAAAAAAAGTATTTTTCATGGGTCCTTAGAAGTGATATTTTTTATGATTTTTATTTCATCAAGTGCCATTTTTTAGTTAAAAAACGGAGCCAAAAACTAAAAATTAAATAATTTCAAAGTTTAATAAAGTTGATTATTATAATTATCTTTTCTTTAATTTCTAGATCCCAAATTAACAATGTAACCTATAGTTTGATGTATATTATATGTATTTTCTATAAAACCGAGTGTTGTATATGCGGCCTCTCAAGCTCCACGTCGCCGGTACCAGTGTGACAAAAAAAAGTCGGTAGCCAAAGGTTGAAAGTACTTTTGACTAAGAGCGACAGTCCAAACCACTTTCAACTATAAATTTGCCGTCGAACTCACTGTTAACCAATGATTACCAGTCAAAACTACTTTTGACCAACCTGATCAGTCAGAGGTATTGTTGACTGTATTTTTTCAGTTAAAAGTACTTTTGACTGATTAAGAGTTTTGACTAAGAATATACTAATACATTTTTAAATAGATACAACAATTAGAAGCAGATTCAAAAAGCTTCCATTTCAAATTTGCCCACATACGAGTATTTACAAGTGAAGCTTTAAGATAAGTGCTGTTCGTTAGGATATACCGTATATCTTAGGAAATGTCTGGACGGACTTGGTATTTTAGTTTTGTTTTTTTTTTTCAAAGTAAACCGAATAAGATTATTAGGAAAAGAAAAATTTATTAGGAAAAGATTTTTTATGGAATTTGCCTAATTTATTGGAATCCGAACGTCGGGTTAACTTGGTGAAGGTCGATGCTGTCTTCCAAAAGCGCAAAAATAAAACAAAATGTTATTGAGCTCCCAATTATCCAATTTATTAATAAATTATTCCATGAGTTATTATTTGTTTACTGCTTTTGAGAAAAGACTATCTGCTATTCTTTGACTACTTCTATTGCATATTTTAACACTTTTCTACCACATTTTACAGATTTTTATTTCTATTTTAAAGATGAAAACATATAAAATCTATTTGTGTCTACTTCCAGGTCTCACTACAATTATCAAGAGAACTATAATAAGTTACAAACTTAAAACGCCATTTTGTTAACTAAAAATTAAAAAAATAGTGATTTCAGTTAGGGTAAAAAATATCCCAAGTTCATTTTGATTTTTAGTTAGTTAAAAAAGTGTTTTTAATTTAAATTTTATCATGCTTTGTTGTCAAAAAGATTGTTACAGTGGTGAATATGACAGAAAATGCAGGATGAATAACACAGGTAAATCGACAGACCTCACATACTATCGGCGACAGTGTGTCAGCATTGGGAGTATTTGCACTGAATGTGGCTTTAAACCTAACGACGGAACCACCTGCATGGATGGCAATAACATTGTTCCATGGTTCAAAAATGTCACCAGGACTTTAGCATCTGAAGAGTATTACAAGTAATTATAACATTTACATTTATTAATAAAAATATTCTATCTTTATAACCTTTAGCCTATTTAAGTTTTCGAGTACCACTGTCATAACTCTGTATCATGTTTGTAGGTGTGGAATAAATGTTTTATTAAATAGTTTATATCTTGACAGAAAAGTTAATGTTAAGTGCAACTAACTCATGATGCAAAAGATTGATTCAGCAACAAATAACTTTCAATTTCACTAGCGTTCGGAACGATGAAAAATTAAGTTCAGTTTTGGCTCTTACTGTTTCCTCTCACATTTTAAAATAAAACCTTACATATGGTGTCCCTTATTAATTGTCAAAAAGTAATTTTGTATAATTTCTTAGTGAACGTGTGCTGGGCCGGGGTAACGCTACCTGGGAGAATTGGGGTTCAATTCAATGGCACATGGTTGGCTGCCTGGCACTCAGCTGGATCGTCGCTTTCTTTTGCGTTATGAAGGTAAGTGTATTTGGCACATTCGTCAAATTTATTATTGGATTTAAGTATTTTATTCTACAGGTCTCTGCGGGAGATCTTTCCCGTTTTTTGTTGTACATTGAGGCCTAAGGCATAAGTTATCAACGGGCTCACTGCGGTAGATAGTGAATTTAAGTGAGCATCATTTTTAAACTTTCTGCATGGATTGTGTTTTAACTCAAAGTTATTTCTGGAATTAACTTTGAGTCACGGTCAATTAATAACACCACAAAATTGAGTCTTATGTATAAGATCAATAGATCTACATTATTTGTGCTAGTCTCAGTCGGTCTTCAGAAGCAGATTTTAGTTACAAGAGAAAGTATGTTGTATAAGAATTTTAACGAGTGGGATATTGGTTTGTTGTTTATGCGTTATGGTGTAAAAAGTGACATATTACTAAAACTTTAATTATTTTCTTAGGGTGTCCAAACCGCTGGTAAAGTTGTATACTTTACTGCATTATTTCCTTATGTCATGCTGACGACTTTACTTATTCGAGGAATAACTTTAGAAGGAGCCGGTAATGGAATCGTGTTTTACTTAGCACCTCAATGGAAGACGTTGTTAGAAGCTCAGGTTTGGGGTGATGCTGCTTCTCAGGTAAAATTTTGTATTAATGGTTACATCATTGTCTTTTGAAGCATAGGGTTGCCAACAACGTTCCTGTTCACTTATTCATGCTTGTCATATTTGGTCAATCAGTCCATTATTATCCGTAGTGGTGGCACATACTGTATTTTTTACTCAAGGACTGTTGCTTAAGATTGAGCGAAGATTAATCGTACTAAAATACCAAGTATTAATATTGGTATAACATGGTTGTTTAGCTTTATTTATTTATATCATTTATTTTTTATCTATTTAATTTTTCTTTTATATAAATTTTCCGCTTTTTGCTCTTGTTAGTCGATTCGTTTTTTCGTACTACTTAGATTACTCATTCTCAGATCTTCTACTCCTTTGGCGTAGCAGCTGGGGCGTGCATCACCTTGGCATCCTACAGTCAATTCAATAACAATTGCCAGTTTGATGCGATTTTAGTCAGTCTCGCCAACTTTTTTACGTCTGTATATGCAGGATTTGCTATATTCTCCGTGGTGGGTTTCCAGGCTCAACTGATGGGAGTCAGTGTAGATGGTGAGTGTTCTTCAATTTTTTCTAACATATTCAGATAATTAGCTTAATATATATAATTTGTAACAATCTTTTTTCATTTCTTTTTTTTAAATATTGATATAGTTTTGACAAAAAATTACTAAGCGCAATCAAACTGCAGTCCGTTGAATGACATTATTATATTGATGATTAACACAAAACTATACCTGCATAGAAATATTAACAACCGTAAGTCGCTAGCTACTTACAAAATGAAAAGTTTTACTAAAACTCGTAGGTAACACATCTGCTTAAAAAATCATTGAATTTAACAGGCCTTTCGTGTTAACGATTAACTCTAGTTGATTAATCCGAGCTCTGAAATGCCGAAGGGGTACAAACACATGGCTTGAGAGTAAACAATGCTCTTGAATATCAACTATTCTGAACAATGCTATTAGATAAATTTATTATTGCGTTGTTGTTTACTGAATGGGAATAGTGTATTGTAATTCAAACAGTGCTCATTGCTGAATGATTTGTTTTGGTGAATCTAATGATTGCATCAATATTTTTGGATTAGCATATTTAAGATAATGAAATAAATCAATCGTTATCATGTTAATTAGTCAAACCTTTTACTTTTTTATAGCCCTGATACTTTACTAGAATTTTACATTTATTCATATTATTTATTTAAAAATGGCAAATAAAATGTTATTTCTCTGTGTTGACGGAAAATCACAGAGACCCACGCCCAATTCTAAAGTAGCATATATTTAAGATTTTTTTGTGAAAATTAAAAAAGTTTAATTCCTAAATACAAAACCTATTTTTAATAAAGTTTGTGAAGGAAAATTGATAAAAGTTATTTACTTGAAAATATAGTTTTCCTCAAGAATCCTTAATAATCATAATTATGTTCATAAATAAGTAATTCGAAAATAACTATCTTGTTTTTCAAATTCTTCAGATTTTTGACGTGATAACGTCTTATAAATCGATGAAAACCGGCTGCACGCATGAAAAAGCATGAATCATTGTCACGTTTCGCCTGAGCCGAGTTTGCAAGCAAGAGCGCGGAACAAGCGATAGAGAGGCACGATCGGCCTAAGCGTTCGTTTATTGACATCAATTTGATTGATAAATTATTTAAGTTAAATTTTGCAAAAACTGTAAATAATATTTGAAAATTAAAAAATAATGTCCTTAACCCGTGTTTTTAAAAATATTGTGTTTTCTTATGACGTTATCACGTAAAGTTATGGTCCGTAAACCGACTTTACAGACAACCAATTTTTTTTTTCAGACGTCGCTGAGCAAGGTCCAGGTCTTGCCTTCGTTGCATATCCTGAAGCATTACTTCAGATGCCCATTGCAAGATTTTGGTCAATTTTGTTCTTTTTCATGCTCTTTATCCTCGGTCTTGGAAGTCAGTTCGCTGGCATAGAAGCCATTAACACTGCTATAATTGATAGATGGCCCCATTTAAGAAAAAACTATTGGAAGGTATAATTATATAGATTAATGTAAAAGTAATCAGAAATAGTACAGAAGTCTTATTCGAATACATATGAATTGAAAACCTCAATTTATGTGTTGATGACTGGTAGTTACTGACCGATAATGAAATACCTACATAATTGCATTCATGTTGACAAGCAACTTTCCCAAAGATATTTTTAAAATACTCCATAATTTTTTGTCAAAATTTTTCTTTGAAAAATGTGTTATAATCAATAGTTTATCGGTATAATTACAGTCATGTTGTCGATTACAATATCAGATGTAATTGATTATAGTTTCCTCCCTTAAACTTTCGTATGAGATACTTTTAATAATTTTTTATTTTGTTTTCTGTTCATCATCATCATCACTTCAGCAGTTTTTACTGTTGGACTTCGGGAAAATTAATTTAGTTGTAAATGTATACATGACTTATTTTTAATATATTTGTCTTAAGTATCTGCCACAATGTCAGGGAAGTTTAACTTCAACTGTATGTGAAGGTTACCAGGCACTGATTGTATTTTTGGTTCCAGGTGACTGGTAGCACGTGTTTGGCGTGTTTCATTCTCGGAATACCAATGTGCTTCAGCGGTGGAGTATACTTGTTTACACTCCTTGATTGGAACACGGCATCGTGGGCCATTCTGCTGATTGGAGTAGCGGAGGTAAGAGTGAAAGTTGAAGTTTTGGACATTAAACATATTTTAACAAAAAATATCGTATCCTTAATATTAATTTCATGTAACAAAACTATGATACGTTTCTTTATCTTATTTTTTAATTGGTATCGTGTTTATTTATAACGAGACACGTGTTTACAGAGTTGATGAATCATACAATTCTAACTAATCTTATCTTAGTAAAATTATAAAGGAAAGTTTGTGAGGATGGATGGATGGATGTTTGTTACTCCTTCACACAAAAGTTGCTTAACGGATCTGGATAAAATTTGGCACATAATAGTCTGCAACATTTTCATACCGGTAACATGTACGGTTCCCGTGGGATAGATTTCACCAAAACTACTCAACCGAGCATCATGAAATTTTACACAAATGTTGTCAAAGGTACAGAAAAGGACACCTACCTTTCATCCAGAAAAAAGTACTGTTGGCGATATCATTCATATGAGCGAAGCCGCAGGCAAAAGCTAGTATCCTATAAACTATGAAAAACTATATAAACGGAGAACTACGTAGTGAAAGTGACGTATCTAATCACTTTTTTTAGCTTGTTAAATAACGAGACCGCCTGTCGAATGGCATATGACATAACCCTGGAGTGTAGGGAGAGTTATTCTCCTCTGTATTAAAGAATGATTGTCAATAAGCTAAGTAATTTCTCCTATAGGCGATCAATTGAAATGATTAATTGAAGAAATTCTCAACAATACTTTTAGATTTTTTTCAATTGATGATTTTTCTGCATTTCAATTGTCCTAAACAGTATTTCTTTTTGTTTTTCGTTGTCAGTGTGCCGCAGTATCGTGGAGTTACGGCATCAACCGGGCTTTGTACGACCTAACAACAATGGAAATGAAATTAAATAAAGTACAACGATATTACTGGTACATGGCCTGGACTTACATCGTACCATTTAGTAGCTTTGTAAGTACTTGACGGATCAAACTGGTCGAATACAATTAAAGGGTGAAGAAAAATTTTGCGGTTATTCATGATTATTAGATTTAATGCATATTTGTTAGTACTACACTACTTAAATGTAATTGTAAATTTAAAGAATTTTAAATGTGACCTTATTTATATTAACTCTTCCATCTTTATTCATCCCCACATCTTTTATTATGTCAATCCAATAGGCAAAGGTGCATTATTTCGTCACCAGGTTCTTCAAAAACAATAGAAAGAAAATTCTGTGCTTTACTCCTATGACTTAAGTATAATTTCATTAGCAGGGCCTACCCTTACACAATACTCTGTATTTATGTCATTAATTAGTTAGTTATATATTAACAAACGCCTTAAAAAAGAAGTTATTTAATTTGTTCTTTTCTGTTTAATTATTTTACTCTATTTTACAGTATTAATTTTGTATATCATAACAGTCTGTCTTATACTTGACACTTCAAAAATACTTATTTACCTCTTCCCCAGCATAGCCATGTTTTGATTTTGATTTCAGATACACACTATGTTTTATTAACACAATATATGTATTCTATATGTGTTGATACTTTTACTATCTTGTAACTTCCGATTGATTCTCTTCGTTCGCTTTCTACTACTGAACTCCATATTATGCTTTGTGAATTGTATTTTTAGATAGTAATTTACTCTTTAATTATAGTAAAACTATATATCTTATTTATATGTTCGTGATCATTATCATTTGTCATAATATGTTATCAAACCGATTACCCTGAATTGTTTTTGTCTTCACAGAGTACTTTAAATATGTTAAGTTTTAGTAAAATATATGTTTAAGCAGAGCTGTAGATGTTCAAAAAAGGACAAAAGATACGGTAACCTCTTTTTTATCTTCTAATTTTTTTTTTTGTTTTTAAGGCTGTTTTGATCTTTGTATTCTATGAATGGACACCACCTGCATACGAAACCTACGTCTTCCCTGTGTTTGCTGACGTGTTGGGGTGGTTGGTGGGATTGTCTACGCTTGTTCTTTTTCCCGTTGGCGTCGGATGGGCTATGCATACGGGTTATGTGAGTACAACTCTTTGTGAAATTGCACAAAAAAAAAATTGCAAGTCATTTATAGTAAACAATAATTTCCTTGCGGGAAAAATGCTACAATGTATCAGATTAACTTTGTGAAAATGCATACTTCTAAGTTAAATTTAGTGTATATCTTAATTTATGCTGTATGTAGCATCCAAGTTTGTATTAACACAACCTTGTATCAATTGTGAGTGAGAGATTTATCAAAGCTAAATGATGATCCACCTTATTCCCAGCATAAAACCGCATTGATGGTGATTCAAATTACTGACGAATTATGTAATCGCCGTAAAGGACCCAATTTAAGCCTTTACTGACGTAATCAAATGGGAAGTCTTAACGCTGTTGGTACTTATCAAACGTTTAACATTTCGATATTGCTTTTGTATTCAAGTTGAATGACAAAAGTTTTAGATTGAGTTAGAATCAAAGTTTAGTTAGAATAGTAAACAAAAGTAATTCGAATGATTTTCAGGAGCGTGCTCGACTAAATTAATTCTTCAAATAAATCTTTTTTTTTTCATATCTTTACACACTGGTCCGATGATGGAAATGTCTATTATCCTGAAAATTGTACTTTTACCTTTTATTTTTCAAAGTAAAAATCATCACTTTTTGGTATTCTCAAGTTGTTCTCACCGTCGATAATAAAATATTATTATTATAATATTGCTTTTTGCCAAGTGAGTGAGGTCACCGGAGGCCCTAACCCTTCCTCCCCCCCCCCCGCCCCCTCCCATTATTCCCCTACCCACCTTAAGGGCCGGCAACGCACTTGTGACTCTTGAGTTCCAGGTGCCCATGGGCGGCGGTAGTCATTTACCATCAGGTACCCGTCTGCTCGTTTGCCCCCCATACCATAAAAAAGGAAAATAAATAAATGAAATCGTACATAACACTGTACAACTTTGCTAAACAATGCAAAAAGTCGTTGATATGCAGGATGTATTTGAAAAAGGAACACTTACTGAAATCACTGGAAGGGCATGACTCTAGCATGTAGTTACAAAAAGAATTTAAAAAAAAACTATCCATTTACAGTGATATTATTGGTTTTAAGATTGTAATAAGCATGAGACAATAAACAAATCACTTTATTTTTAAATTTGTCCCATAGAGGGGCAAAATGCTGTTCACGCCTACGGAAGATTGGCAACCAGCTGATAAGTCCTTAGTGCGCCCTACCTTGCCTGAACCCCAAGTTGAGTCAAGTCAAGACAACGACTCGAAAACTTCACCTGGCCCCTCCGTTCCGTAATACAAACGTATCAGCCGTAATAGCCTACAGATCAAATCACTGTCAACAATATGAGCGCCTTATCATTGTAGCTAAGAGTAAAAATACAATTTCATATATTTTGTTTTTATTTTCTTGTAGTTTTGTAGAATACCGCGAAAAACTACACATTTACTTAAAAGCTCATCTTGAAGTAAGTGTGTAATTGTTTGCGCCCCTGCCAGATGAACTGACGACCTGAAGAAGGTGGTATGGATGGACTGGATGCGGAAGGTGGAAGACCAGGTGCTGTGGCG
This sequence comes from Euplagia quadripunctaria, assembly GCA_963859945.1. NCBI lineage: Eukaryota > Metazoa > Arthropoda > Insecta > Lepidoptera > Erebidae > Euplagia > Euplagia quadripunctaria. The sequence continues at coordinate 21,134,659 of OY982567.1, forward strand.
CACATTGGGAGAGGCCTACCATAGGTTGATCGATTGATTGTTTGAATTGCCTCATCACTTCTTATCATTCTTATCACAATCATAATAATATAAAACAAATATTTTTTGAGTTCATTCTCCAAATCTCTCCCTCAAATACCTCGTCCGACAGGATATCCCACACGTTGGTTGTGGATCTTGTGAAAGATTTAATTACATAGATGGACTGATAGATAGAAACAGGTCAAGCCTTAAAACGATTCTAAACGTGGACTAAGTAAAATGTAGTTAGAAGATTAATAGTCTTATAGTTTTTAAAGATGTATTCTTTTAGCATGCAACTATCACATAGTAATTTGATGGGGCCTTTTATTTGAAAAAGACAATAACAAATTTATTAAATCTAAACATATATTTATGTTTTTATTGACACGATATATCGTGTCAATTTGTCAATCAATTTCATCATACTGATCAAATCGATGGGCTTTATATATAAAGTCCATCTTTATATATAATTTTCTGTATGGATATGCCGAAATCAAGTTATATGTAATTTTTATTTATTACAAAAAGTAAATAAGTATACTTAGGTAAGTATTTAGTTATTTGCTTTACTTCGTTTGTTCTATCTGTACGTTCTTTGTTATCCGTGTATGGAGCATAAATATACATAAATGGCAATCCATTTGATATCCTACACTGAACTTTAATACGAGTTGTTGCACTGGAGCATGTAAAATACTAAACGCTGTTATTTAGGTGTCAAATATTATAAGATTTCTATTGATATGCATAGATTTTGAAGCATTACCAGTCCCCAGTTACATCGTAATAAGTTTGTAATTTGGGTGATCACGGCTGGGCTATGTTCTCCGCCACAGAACAGAAAGTATAGGTATCTTTCTATTCTGTATTCTCCGCAGATTCGTGATGACAGATGATAGTTAAACAAAAATCATCGATGTGTTTCTTTTGTTTTTGGTGAAATCCAAGTTTCAAATTTTTCGACATATTAGAATAATGTCGCACTTGAATTCCTTTAATAGTATAGACAACATTGTTCTTCTTAATGTTTAGCCAATATTAATACTTGATAGTATTTAGTCTCTCATTTATGCTACTGACTTCATTATATCTTAAGATATAAAGTTACATTCGTAGATTTAATAGAACTAGAGATCACCTGGCGGTCGAATTTCGACCGTTTCGTATATCTTGTTTTTCATCATTAACGAGTATAACTTGAATTGCCATTGTGTAGAATTTATTACCAAGACAGGTTAAAATATATACTGGACCCCTATAGCTTTATGAAGGTAGCCGATTTTACATAATTTTAAACTTTATGACACATATTATTTAAAAATTATAGCATTTTGCACTTCTTCTAATTTCACATCCCTGTCAGTACCTACGCGTTTGCTTAAAAATGCGTACAAAGAATTCTCTTCACGTATTAATATATATATATATATATATATATATATATATATATATATACATTAGTTCATTATTCATTATTGCAGATTCCCCTCGATTTTTTAAAATAAAGTACATAATATGTGTGAAAAAACGTCAACAAGACAATATTAGTTTTAGCATCATAATTACTTTACACGCAAACATTTGATTATTTATTTTAGTTCAAATTGCTTTTCTGTACATATAACTGATATTTTAATGTTGATTTGTGTTTCAATTCTGTATAAGTATGTACTCTGTTGATTATTGTGTTTAATGTTTCTGAATTATTAGAAAATCAAATGAATAAAAAAAATGCATTACTAAGTAATGCATTTTTATTTTTCATTTGATTTATAATAATTACTGTTTTTTAAACACCAACAATTTTCACAACTATAGAGGTTGTTAAAATTGCGTTTTGAAAATTCAAAAAACTTGTAATTGTCTTTTGTCTGTCTTGTTCTGAACAAATTGTAAATATTACTCGTACTTGTGATTTGATTTATGATAGAAAAATAAACATAAGAATGTTTAACCGCTTTTTTATTTAACTGAACCGTTTCAACTTCGTCTAATAAAAAATTAATATAGACCAGATAAGGTTTTAGGGGGAAACGGAAATGGGGGAAATTTGGACTAACCCCATATTTTTAGGTGAAGGCTACGTATTACTTTTGTATGAATGAAAATAATTCTCAGAAAGTGATTGAATTTAGTGAAGGTTTGATCTCCCAGCTCGTCGGGCTGTATTAATGGTTTTACTACACCAGGAGAGTATATTACAGTATGTTGGAAATATTTATCAATAGTGGATCGAATGGTTAAAATTTGACAAAAATCGAATAGATGCTAAATATTAAAAAAGTCATTACAAATTGAATCATTATATACTGGGTTTATTATAGAGTAACAGAGTAACTCTCGTACCAACGCATAAAATGTCCTATAAGTACTATGCGTTGGTACCTGTTTTGGAATAGATTCGTTAAAAATGCATTTAAATTTTATGCGTTGGTTATCTGTATAACCACTACACACACACGCTAATATACTACTACCTACTAATAAGATCCAAAGAAGATAAGATGCAATTCAAGAGTCCTAAAGAGTCTTTCTGAAGGTATAACTGACTGAATTGCCTTAAAGAAGCTAGTACGGAACACCTACAAGAAAAGGCCAATTAGCCGAATCCAAATCTTGCACTGCAGCTCCCCAGTCATTTTAAACAAAATTATGGACAAGATTCAACTATTTCACTTTGTAATATATCTCCTTAATTATGACCTATGAGTTCCAGGTTAGGATAAAAAAAAGGGTTGACACTTATTATCTCGAAATCTACTAACGGATTTCAACATATTTGTTAAATCTACTAAAATGTAGAAATCTATAAACTGTGATAACAGTGATTGTAATTTTATGAAAATCAATGTAAAAATGCATTTTATATATTTGGATATAGTGTGTTATTTTAAGTTTAAGTAGGTTAGCACATTACAAAGTTAAGTAATACTAGCCAGGTCAGTCTTAGAATGGGTGACCATCCTTAACACATCGAAACCCCTCCGTGCCTCGGAGAGCACGTGAAGGTGTCGGTCCCGGTTGTCATACGAACATCTGTGGCATTCGTTACAGGTTAGTTGGAGCCCTAAAAAGTCCGACAACCTGGTCTAACTACAAAACTTCGATATCGCCTAGTACTTGGGTTGTGGAGGTCTGATGGCAGTCGCTTCACCAAAAATTTCGAAGTTCGGCCGTATCGTAGTTAGACTGAAAGCCGACCCCAACTTAGTTGGGAAAAGGCCTGGACGATGATGATTTAAAGTTTACTACCATATAATAATATGTAAAATTGTGTCCAATCATTTAACACCAACAGACAGTCATCCCGAGGTTATATTAGGAGACAGGCCACTACAGATTTATGATCAAATTGCAGATATCTATCTAGTAAATCTGTTAGTTTCTAATGGGAAGTAGGGTCACCAGATATCAACGGAAGGGGGGATATTGTTGACATCGCGTAACTGACAGTACTTGTGTGACAGGTGTTTGAAGGCGCCACATACTTATTTGCCAAATTATTTATGATAAAGTGTCTGATAGAACGTTCTCAAACAGACATCATAAACATTTTATAGTAAATAAACATTCTAATTTTAAATTGAATGAAATAGGTTGGTAAAAATTACACATTGAGAACACTAAAAATAAAAGATTTTGTTTAAACAACTACCGTTTTCAATTTAAGTATTTTACCCGAACGAAGCGGACGGACGGTACGAAATGATCAGAAAAAAAGTTTTTTTAAGAGAAACAATCCGTTAAGGGTACAGCCCGATCTTCTTTTCTACAAATATTCTGTTAAGCGTTATTACAGGTAAAAATTTATTATCCACTCCTTTTTCATATATGTATATGAAAGAGAAAAGCAAGTGCTGGTTTTGTAATACACCGCGACTCTTAACCTTTAAAAAACTTTTAGATCATTTCCATTGTTAATAAGATTCCAACAAAAACAGTGCAAGAAATTGCTTGAAAATAAATTGATAAATGTAAAAATTATAAACACCCTACTGCCGGCACATTATCGTCATTTCAATATCAATCTCTTGATAAGATCCACAATTTTATTCGTATTTCAGTCGCGTTAGATACATGTATATATAATAATAGTCGAGCCGCGCTCGCGTCCAGTGGTGTGCGTGCGTTTGATTATTGGCTAGTAAGGTAAACATTTTAATGGCGGACGCCGGCTACGCTAAGGATAAGGTGGCTGTAAGTTGTTTGTAAATATTTATTAATTTCAAATTTATTTTCGAAGTATATTTTCGTTATCATTTGCAAATTAATCAACTACAAAACTTTGTTAAGTTGAAAATAAAGTTTTAAATTTGTATAAATGTCGTGTGGTGACGAAAGTATTTTTTATTATCGTCGAATAGTTTTTTTTTATTGAGGTCAAGTCAGGTTACACATAGATTTCGAGACAGTGCACCAGGTAAGAGAACTCCTAAATAAAAACTGACTTAGTTCTAGTTTTCATATATTGAGACTTTTTCTTGTCTGTTGCAAGTGTAGGGGTTGATTAATTGTTTTTATCTAAAAGACTCATTCTAATTTATGCCTCACTAGCTGTGCCCGCGACTTCGTCCGCGTGGAATAGTGTATTTATATCGAATCAACAGCCCAAAAAATAAGTTTCAAGCTTCTAGCTCTAAATATGATGATACTTCCATAAAACTTTTCACCCCCACCTTTCAACCTCTCACACCCCTTTTTTCGCATTAAAAAGTAGCTTATGTCCTTTCTCAGACTTTAGACTATCTGTGTGCCAAATTCCATTTAAATCGGGTCAGTAGTTTTGGTGTGAAAGGGTGACAGACAGACAGATAGGCAGACAGACAGACAGACAGAGTTACTTTCGCATTTATAATATTAGTATAAGTATATATTAAAATGGCAACAACACAATTTTTCACGTGTTTCATAATTAAATTAGGTTCTACTCATTTTGTATTTCTTTTTAATTTTGTTTTCGTTTTTTCTTAAATAATATGAAAACATCGCTTAAACATTACGTCACAGATAAATACATGTTACAAAATTCGAGAAAACTTTGATTAATTTTATTTTCCTACACTTTTTACGAAACATGAGTAAAAACTTGAAGTGGGCTGAAAAATCTCAACTTTAGGTTTGTGCACGTGCCGCACGTGTTAGCGACAATAAAATTTAGATTAGCAGTAGTAAAGTAATGAATTAGTTATGAGGTTATTCCATATGATTAGCTGGTGACAATAGAACACGATACCATGGAGATGCTGTTGTAAAGGAGCCAGAAGAGAGCCATAAAAGTCAACTACACTACTTCTTAAAGCTCACATATAGATAATCTAGACTGATGATGTAGACGCTTGCGCCTAAAGGTCACTAAGGTACTCCATTTTGGGGCAAACTTCCGAAAGTCTTATAATGCAAAGTTCCCACACACATACAGCTTCCCTTTATTGACAACATCAAGCTTCGTAGATGCCAGTTTGTCATTATCTTTAATAACTACAGTATGAGATCATTCATTCGTTCATTTGATAGTTTAACACTAACCCTTCGAAATACTTTTGAGACTAGGAAGTTAGGGTGATGAAGCCGTATTAAATGAAAATTTTTTGAGTGGAAAATGCACTATAATGTGATTACATTAACCTACGTGTAATTCTTCACCTTTCTTCTTCATTCGTCCATTTAATTTCGGACATAAACAATTTTCGGTTACTTCTCATTGAGCTGAGGTACGTCAGTATGATAAATACAATAATGCAAGCGCATTTATTGGCTAGAAAGCAATGGACAACGTGTATAGAAAGAATATCACTCATGACAATAGAAATAATATCATATAGTAAAGCGTTTTCTAATCTTTCGTCATGTAATTAGGGGACGATGTATGTGTCAGGTTTTTTGGTGTCCGGTGCATACCTGCGAACGTGAGGGAATGTTATCTAGTTTCAAGATAATAAGTTAAATGATAGTGACATTGACATCCTCTAATTTAAAATACTAGCTTCCGCTGATATGGTTATAGTACGTAAATAATTTCAATGCGTTTATAATAAAAGAGCTGTGCTCGCGGTTATGCCCGCGTTTATATGCATAAATAAAAAATAGCCTCCATACTTACGAGCATGCGTCACGAGTAGGGGATACAAGGTTTATAAAAATATCGATGTATCGATATCGAAATAAGTCGATATCAGTGTTTCGTCGATATCGATATTTTAGGCTTCGATATATCGATGTTTATCGGATTCGGATTGAAAGAAAAAGAGTCGACCTCTTTTTTTTACTTTCCTCTTTTTTACTTCTAAAATAAATTTCTGCGCTCATTCAAGAGCCATTGATGCTTAATAGCGCACGAATAAGTTGACATAACCAGCTTACCAGAAAACGGTAGTAGTTACCAAATCTGGGTAACAAATATCTAGTTTAATACAAATTGTGATATCCATTTAACTTAGAAGATCGTGATGCCAAGTCCGATCAGTCAAAATATGTATAACTGTAATAATATCATTGGTATCACTAACGAAAGATAACAAAATAAATAATTATAATAATAACGATAATTAGAACGCATTAATTGTTTAAAACAATTAATTTAATTAATTGAATATAGTACAGCTTAGAGTATAATCGATCATATTATCATTGGCCGTTTTAATGTGATTGTGTTATCTATAAATTGGCCCTATTTTTTTATTACAAGGAGACAGACAGAATTCTGTGTACCTAGTATTGTAGTAACCGATAAAATCAGAGAATCGTACGTCAGACCACCATTTATCAGGTTTTGTGCGTATAACAAATAAATTACCTAGCTATAATTAGTGTGGATAATAATTTTGTAAGGCAACTTGTTTATCTAAATGTTGTACATAGTGTTGTCGAAGCGCTATGCAGTTTGCTGATACATATTAGGGAAGGGAAGTTAATTACGGTCCAAAACTTTTATGAATTCCATGACGTACGTGGAACAGGTCTAATTGTGTACAACCGAGGCCCACAGGCAAAAAAGGACAGGAATTGAATTAAAACCCTAAATAGTCCACTTTCAATAAAGTATATATATATATATATATATAATTATGTATATTCCTGTTATTATTGTGTTTATATAAGTGATACAAACTACTCTTAGTTTTTTTTGTTTTGTTTGTTTTTTTTAAAAAGACAACTCCCGCATTAGGAATTACTCCTGTGTCGCGGGAGGCTTCACAAACATACAAACAACAGACACAAAGAACACCCAGCCTCGGGTGGGAATCGAACCCACGACCTCTGGCATAGCAGTCAGGGTCATTAACCACTAGGCCAATAGGCCAGTTAATTAATGAGTGAACATTTTAGTGCAATAAACGAATAATAATATAGTATTATTATTTGCTTTATTCATTTAAACAAACACATTAAGTTACGTATATTAAATACATTAACCCTGTCAGTAAAATGTTAATTAAACGTTAATTCTATTTTAGTTATTATTATTACCCACAGTAATTTTAATAGTATATAAATATATTTCTTTATACAGGGTGTATTTGGAAAAGGAACACTTATTTAAATCACTGAAAGGGCATGACTCTTGACTCTCTAACAAAAAAAAAAACACAAACAAAACAAATCACGGTTGACGGTCCCTTTAGATATGCAGCTAATCAAGTAGTTTAAAGGAATTATGTGCATTCAAATTCACTCTGTAATATACTTTTATATTTCATCCACATACATTACTCAGTGCTATTGAACATAAATCGCTTTGACAAGTTGACTGGCAAAAATTTCCGCCTTTGTACAAATAGGTGCATGAAGTTTTAAATTAATTCAAATTTTCAACTGCTCACCTCCATCTAACCTGTTAACGAAAGTGTTCAATACAATACATTAATAAAGATTAATAGTATTAAACAGATTAATAACATCAACAAACATTGCAAAAGTCAACATGCCCTAAAACCATCCGCTTAACACCTAACGCCGAATTCTATACTTTATGCAAGCACATTTAGTGTACACTAGCAATAAGATTTATCCAACTATAGTATTTGTGTCCTTTGTCATAAAGATGAATTCACTATACACCTAAATATAATCATGTAACAGTAAACACAGAACTTTAAAGCTAGTTCCACTAGTTAGTAACGTAAATGACACAAACATAAATCTATTATGTTTTAAATCTAAACAAAAACATTCAGAAATGCTGTAGTACCTGTTGGCCTAGTGGTTAGTGACCCTGACTGCTATGCCATAGGTTGTGGGTTCGATTCCCACCAAAGTCTAGGTGTACTTTGTGTCCGTTGTTTGTATGTTTGTAAAGTCCCCCGCGACATAGGAGTAATTCCTAATGCGGGAGACGTCTTTAAAAAAAAAAGTACAATAGCCAAACTATCTGGCATCAAAGTCATAACAACCAAAATTCAGGGCTTGAACTAAGCAATGACAACTACCATAACGATTGGTTGCTAGTTACTCACTAAAGGTTTGATTCTGATGTAGATGGCAAATTTAATTTAAAGAAATACTTTCAATTGCAGTTAGCACACGTTCGACGCTTTACGATTATGTTTACTATAACTGGACTGTAAACCTTTTTTTTTCCGTTGTTTGCGCAAGAACGTGTTCAATGTTTTTAATAGCGTCTAGCTACTGTTTGGTTGTTGCAGGCAACGGTTTGCAATTTCAAAATACTAATAAACACGATACGTCCATCACCGTGGAAGTTGTTTTTTGTTCTATTAATTTGAGCACCTTAAAAATCCTCCTTATACTATGGAAAGTACTGAAAAAATATTGTCATTGTGAATGAATGAAGGCAATGTTCTCTATGTTCTTGTACTACAGTTGTTGATAGTCGTGTTGTTCAGATTTGTACATTAACTGCGTATATGTGTATAATTTAACACAAACTGTACTGTACAACCAGGGGCACCGTTTCACAAGTGTATTGAAATGAGATGGTTGTAGTTTTATTCGTAATTATGCTTCAGATCTTTGTTTTAAAAACTGAAAACATATTGTAACATCTTAACGGTATTTGAGGTTCGTGCCTTCATTACATTAGGATATATATATTTTTTTACATAAGATTCTACTATATGAAGTTATTAAGGATTGTTTTAGAAATAGGATTTTTATAAAATGTCATTGAAAACAGTGCATAATCGGCAAAGATTGTGCGTTACATTACGCGCAACACAAAAAGAAATTTTGAGTTAAACTGACAACTACCTAACTTTTAGAAGCCGGTTATAAATACAAATTATTACATTGCACATAACTAAGATATTTAGTTGTGTATAACGGAAATAAAAGACAAAAAATAAAAGGAAATCACAATATGTTTTAACATGCGTATAAATATTTTTTTTTGGGTGTAATGATTTCATAAAAATTAAGATTTTTTTTACTAATCTTTAAAATAATAATATTGTGAGCATATTACACATTGCTAGTTATACAGAAACTTAGCAAAACTTGCATTATGTATTCTAGACACGGATCATACTTGGATAGATTTTTTTTTTGTAAATACATACATTTGGTGTTAAATATATAAACAAATGAGTACCCTTTAATGAACGTAAAGTGTTGCTAAAGTTGGCTTTTATATCGCCGTGAATAATACGAACTCTTGCATAATAATTATTTGAATAGCAGAAAAGCGTATCGAACGAAAACTCAGGCGACTACATTCAGGCTCTCGTCACAATTCTACGAATTTACATTTAAATGACAACGATTATTCCCTTGTTTGAAGGGATTAAGTTTCAGAACACTTCCCGATTTTCGCGTCCGCACAAAGTTTGCGTAATTACTTTATTGGTGATTACAAAACTAAGACACCAGTTTTGGAATACATTAACCGAGAGTTTACAAGAAAGGCACTTTGGGTATTATTAGATTACCGTTTGAACAGGTTGAAAGTTGTTCTGCGTGTAAATGGGAACCTATTGACTTGAAATCGAATTTGTTTCAAGGTGTGTTCCACGTTCAACATTTTTGTCTTAAGTTTATTCTCTGTGGTATACTTTATTGTATAAATAATGGAGCTTAAAAGAAATGAGAAAAGTTTAGTTACTAATATAAAATAGTCGTTTTGGGGTTCCATCCCTCAGAAACAAAACCGGATCATTTCGATTTCATCTTACTGTCTCTCACTCTCACACACACTCTATCTCAAGAACGCGTAAGTGTATCTCCTTGGCATGAATATAATAATATTAATACTAGCGGTTTCCGGCAGTTTCTCCTGCTCCTTATGGCCACTGCTCTGCTCTTAAGGGCCGTAGCGTGATGTTACATAGCGAATGAATACTATATTCAAGAAAAAAAAGAATTGACTAATTTGACTTGACTGAAGAAAAGACTGGCTCAGTTTAGTGGTTAGTGATCCTGGCTGCCGAGCCAGATGTCGTGGTCGAAAGTCGTCGTGTCGTGTCGAAGGTCGTGGACCCAGGACAAATAATTTTATGATGAGCACGATCATTTGTTCTGTGTCTGGGTGTAATTTATGTATATATCTAGAAATATATAAGTATGTTTATCAGCAGTCTGTTTATCATAGTACAGGCACTGCCTAGTTTGGAATCAGACAGCCGTGTGTCAGTCGCAATGTCAATTTATAGTTATAAAGTTAAAATTCTTGAAATCTGAGTGATAGTTTCAAAGATTAGTGCGTTTATACAAACAAATAATCAAACAAGAAACTCTTCACTTTGGTTACATTAGTATATACATATATACGTACAGGATCGTAGGATCGTTGCAATCCCTAAATCTCTTAAAAAACATCAAGTTTCTGCAATTATCATACGCTAATAAACGCAATACCTACTTAGATTTTGAGATCCGTCATTATTTGTTGCAGATTTATTGCGTATTTTACTACTAGTACTAATATCTTACTCCTTGTTTTCAGCCACCTAGCATTAGCAGTAGTGATGGAATTCCTGATAAAGCGAAATGGGACCGTCCTCTAGAGTTCATCCTTGCCTGTTTAGGCTACGCCGTTGGTCTTGGGAATGTGTGGAGGTTTCCCTATCTTGCTTATAGAAATGGCGGTGGTAAGTTATGTTTATTTACTTTGTTTTATAGAATAAAGTTCATAGAACAGTCTGAAAGTTATCGATTACCAGTATTTATAAACTCAAGTTTGCAAAAATATTAAGACCCGCCAGGGGTCTAGTCAGTGGATTCTTGAATGGCTTAAGCGGCGCAAAACTGATGTGATGGTATTTTCTTTTTCTAAATGTTTTTTCTGGAGATCAATTTACAAACATCTTTTCTTGGTTGCATAAAAATACACGCGTAGTAGTACAAGTTCCATTCGTGGTGAATCAATACAACATATCAAGCAAAGAGAAAATAAATTCCTCTGAACTAACTGATCCTGTATAGAAATGAAATTTCTCACAATAATTATGTCATAGATTTCAAGTTTTCGACTACACTGGAACTGTCAGTCAGCAGTAATAGATTGATTGTATATATACAGATAACTATATATCTTCTATGACTATTTTAGCATACCTAAACTGTTTTTAGTTATCGATGATCACCTTACAAAGTATAGTTACACTATAATATATCCCACATTGTTACCCCTTTTATCTGACTAATCTTACCTAAATTTTATTTTCTTCTTTTTTCTTTTATTATTCTTTAATTTCACATGTATTTCTTTAAAAAAAATCCTTGAAACCTTTCATTATTATATATATATTGAGTATGTGTTTTCTTCTTAAGATTTTGTGTTTTTGTTTCAGGTGCCTTCCTTATACCATTTTTCTTGATGCTGCTGTTTATTGGTCTTCCGTTATTCTATCTCGAACTGTACATTGGACAGTACTCTGGCCTAGGTCCTATACAGGCTTTCAGTGCAATATCTCCTTTCTTCAGTGGCTTGGGATACTGTACGTTAGTGGTTATCACTATTATATCCATCTACTACATGATAATCGTTGCCTGGGCTGTTTTTTATACCATTGTTTCAATTGCTGGAAATCTGGATTGGGGATCCTGCGAAAATGATTTTAATACTATAAGTAAGTGACAATTTTAGAAATACTTTAATTACTAGTTGATAAAATTAACGTCTGCATTGGAGTGGAGTAAGTAATTGTTGGGGGGTCATCAAAGAATCAAAGCTTACGTACCAACTAACCACAGGAACTTGAAGTGGCATAATACTCGCCAAAGCTGATAAAGGGCTGATAGCAAAAAGCAGCAATAAGCTGCTTGGTTGACTGCTAATGACTGAATCAGTGTTTCCTGTAATCATAATCATGTATCAATGTAGAATTCTTAGTCATTTCAGTATTTACATATATACCTTTGCAGAAATTTATTATGTATTCTTATTTAAAGAAAGTTTTAAACTTTCTTTAAATAAGAATATTATTTTTAAATATGTGTAACGCTTTTCATACTAAACCATGTATAAACAATAAAATTCCTTAATTAAATAACATACAATTAATAATAAAATCTTATTTAGGCATTGTTGTCAGTCAAATTCAATGGTTAAAGATCAACGTCATTTGTGGCATCCATTATAAAATAAAGCCATTCAATCGTGTTATCGTATTCATAGCTTTTGTATATGACAAATGATAACATATAATGTTGGTTATCAGGTTTCAGAGGTGAAAAATATAATTTCTGAGTTTTAAAAAGTATGCATATGTCACCAAGAATAATGAAATAAAATTAATAAAACACAAAACAATTAATATTAGTCAATATATCACAATTACGTTGATTGATTAAGCTACTGGCCTTACCTTACCTTACTTGACTGGCCTGTTGGTCTAGTGGTTAGTGACCCTGACCGCTATGCTTATAGGTCGTGGGTTCGATTCCCACCTGAGTCTGGGTGTTCTTTGTGTCCGTTTTTTCTATGTTTTTAAAGTCCCCCGCGACACAGGAGTAACTCCTAATGCAGGAGTTGTCTTTCTTAAAAAAAAAATCGTCGTCAGAACAAAATGATTAATTAAAAATTGACGTTTTCTAAAAAAGTCAGGTAATAAAGTAAAAAATACATATTATTATCAAAAACAGGCAGTGTCATTAACAATTCTATTTATATTTTGATTATGTTTACATTTAAGAAGATCAGATTTATGGGTTTTTTTTTTATTTTTATTAAAATTGTTTATCGTTTAGATTGTTTCAGTGGCGAATATGATCGATACTGCAGGGTTAATAATACAGGTGATTCTACTGACCTAACTTACTTCCAGCAAAATTGTGTGAGCATCGCGACTATTTGCATTGAAACTGGCTTTCAACCTGACACTGGTAAAACTTGCTTGAATGGAACAGAAGTTATACCTTGGTTTACAAATGTCACAAGAACTTTAGCAGCTGAAGAGTATTACAAGTAAGTTTTTTTACAGTAATTAATCATGATCTAACATTTTCAGTTGATATCTACTCTTCGGATCCTCTTGAATACGAATCAAAAGATACAAACCCGTATTTCTAACTAGATAGTGATGTAATTTTCTGATCAATTACTTATGAGATATGCAATCAAACGCTTTAGACAAGTCACAAAAATCGTGTGTTCGATGATGATCGGATGTTCGAATATCTAAAATTCGGGATTGCCACAAGGCGATGTGTGGGGTCTGTAGGTATGGGTGTTTGTTTAGTTAGTGTATTCTTTTTACCTCAGAACATATCATATATATACATAATATACTCCCGCTAAAGGTGTGAGAGTTGTATTTTGAAGTAATTGCTCAAATCGAATTACTTCTAAGTCGCGGAGATATTACAAAAATGCAATTAATTGATAATAATTATACAAAAAATCACATAATAGGTACGTACAGTTACACAAATAATAGTCTAGAAATTGATATACACAACACATGACGCTATATGGCAATAGGCATGGTAACCTAGCAACTACAGTCATCCATTCAGACAGTACATACATAATCTTGCTTTTATCTAAGTAATGGTACGAGTGCGACAGTGTGATGTCGATATCATAATTGATATTGATAACTTAAATAAATTATTACTTATTGAGTTAGGTAAAAATATGAATACTAGAAATCGCGTAGTCATCTTCCTAAATGATCTGTCGTATGAAAATGCGAATATTATTATCGATAAAATATTATGTTTTAAAGCTAAAAGATAATTACGGTCAGAATTAGTGCGCCGTCTTGTAATTGTGGAGTTAGTAGACTTTAATATAATTTCTCTTTGAGATTACGCACACTTTGACGTAAGGCGAACAGAACTTATTATCACTAATTATGTTCTTTTATAATTTACTTCTGTGTGATATTGAAAGTATGTATGATGAAAATAATCGTTGATAAGCTTTTTACAATAACGTATTAGATTATACTTACATACGCGTTAGGGATTTATTTCATTACTTCGATATTAACTTTGATATTAACTAAGCGAACGAAATTTTATCTAAAATAATTCTATGCCTGCAAATTTTCTCTTATGACATGGAATAGCCAACCAGGCTCTGACCCTGCCAATTATATATATGACATTCTGTACGTCAGTAAGAGAGACGACTTACCCGCGTCGTGGACTGATCTCCAACAAGTTATGGCCATAATTACTGACGTCTACTATATTTTTCAAACGCAAGCAAAGCCCTCCATCTTTCCCGAAGTAGCAGGAGACATTATTGATTTACGTTTTCTGCCTTGCTGGTCGTCTAATGCTGCACAGTGTGTAATGGAAGCAACTTTTGTCGCATTAATTCAATCTTAATAAAAACCTATTATTTTATGGACACAGATCATACAAAAGACTACCTTTGCTGTTAATACTCATGACCCTAATTCTGTCACCCTACGGACCACAAAGTCTTTTGTTTCAGATCATTTATAAGGGTATAAATCATTTAAGACCTTTACTACCCTATACGTTTATATAGGGTACTAAATGGTATATTCACCAGTCCTGATCCAATTTTAAATCATTGTTTTTTTAACTAATCAGTTTATACGTGTAAGAAACATTCTCATAACCACTGATATAAAATATGAAAATCACTAACTACAGTTACTGCCAAGTTGTTCGTACCACTCTTCGCACTCAAGACCATTTTCTGAACTTATTGCTACCCTTTTTATAACCTCACTATTCATTAATATTTATCAATCGACCAATACCATTGCGTTACCGGTATAACCAGTCAAAATAATGTCTATTAACTTATTCTTATTAAATAGTGAACTGTGTTAACACATGTTATAGTTTGTCCCTAATTTTAATAAAATAAATAAGAGTTTTTGATGTGGCGACGACATACGTGTATATCATTTAGGTTCTTTGTTCGAAATAATATTATTTTGAAAAAAAGTAATAAGTTATTGAAAACACTTTAATCAAATTTTCACTTCGCTAATTCAGTCAGACTAAGAAGTTATATAATACTCAGTTTTCACTTTTACTGCAAAATGCTTATTGTTATCACAACTAGTCAATATGTTTGAAATAAAATGTCTAAAAATGTATGAAGTGTGAAGTAATTTAAATATAATTTCTCAGTGAACGTGTGTTGGGTCGCGGAGACGCTAGTTGGGAGAACTGGGGCACGATTCAATGGCATTTGGTTGGCTGTCTGGCACTCTGCTGGCTCGTCGCCTTCTTTGTTGTTATAAAGGTAAACGTGACTAAAAAAGTTGTCCGAATCATTTTATGACTTGTATATTAAGGATTTTTAATTATTTTACGATAACTGATTATTTAATGATACCCAAGATAATTTATGGTTCTAATGAAATTATCTTTTATTTAGATTTCAATCAGTTGTAATATTTTACTTACTACAAAAATCACAAGGAATTTTATCAAAGGAGGTATTAAAGATATCGGCCATCAGTACTACTAAGCATAATTATACTAATAAAATGTTATATTTTTATACAATAGATACAATAGATGTTATTCTATGCATATCTCTTCAATAATTCCCCTTCCACAAAAGGCTAACAACAACTGAAAATCGATCATTTTGTTTGACAGGGAGTCCAGTCTGCAGGCAAAGTGGTATACTTTACTGCTTTGTTCCCTTACGTGATGTTGACAGCTCTGGTTATTCGAGGTGTAACTCTGGAAGGTGCTGCCGAAGGAATCACGTTTTATCTGTTACCTGATTGGGAGATTTTGTTGGAAGCACGAGTGTGGGGTGACGCTGCTTCACAGGTGTGATTTTGTATTTATTTATTTACCTACATATCGCCTTCACCTTCTAAGATTTTCTGGTATGTTTCCCACTCACGACCGAGACAAACTTTTTGTTGAAACTTTTTTTATTACGTAAACTTGCATACGAGTTTCTTCAAAATTGTTTACTTAATAAATTCTCTTTTGCTGATTATAATATTTTAAAACATATTTAAAACTACAATAATTATTTAAACCAGCCAAGACGCTTAAAATATCAAACTACTGTAATCCAATTTCAAAAAATATTCAACTATTAACCAAAAAATCTTAGCAAACATTTTAACTTTGGCTTTGAAAGAATTCCCTTTTAAATGACTCAATAAAAGTTATTTAGACTGCGATTAAAATTTCAAGACTTTGGCAACAAACATCAATCCGTAGAAGGAATCGGTCCATCGGAAACAATTTAGCCAGTAATGGTAGCCATTATTCCATGAATAAGTAAATACTGCGCCTAATTATCTAGAAACTTGGGGTACGGGCAATTTATATTTTTCTAGGCCACAAACTTCCAAAATTGTTAATTGAAAAGTTTCTAGGCTATGATGAACGTAATGTTCACTTCTAACGATTGGAAATGTTTTAGGGTTGCCTTAGCTTATACTTTTTATTCATAAATACTTACAAACAGTCACGCCTGTATCCCCAAAGAGAAGGTGGAGCCGTATAAAACACCTACATTTTGCCAACATAATTTAGACCCACTCACGAAATAGGGAGCAACCCTATTGCCGTCAATCAGGCACTGTGAGAAATAAAGATAGAAAAATTGGGAGTATATTGAAAGGAAAGGATAGGTTAGGGACAAAGGCAAACGAAGGAAAGGGATATTCCTTATACGGATAGATTGGGAAGTGAAAGCATTAGCTCAAGCAGGTCAGGGTAGCATACCTGTAACTCGAACTGGCTGTTGCCGGTAAGTCCGAGCCCTCTAGCTAAATGTTTCTTAATTTGTGAAAAAGTCTAGACCTTCTACTGAAAGTTTCAGTCTGTCCATCAGGGATAAGAGTACATTGGTTTTTATCTTGAAAAGAGCGTGAGACAAATGCGCGCCACCTTACTTTGTCTCGTTCATTTTTCTTTCTCATGGATCCCAAGAGTCTTGTCTCTATTCAATCTATCCACTGCTGGACACTATACCAGTAGTCGGTATCAGAAGATACCTAGCTCTCTAATCAGGGCTTTAATATCGATTGTAAAAGTGTCTAAAATGAATTATTTGCAAAAAAAATAATAATTTATCATTTGCGTTACTCTTCAGCAAATTTAAGCCATTAGCAACAAGATACCTCAAAAAAAGTTTCCCAAATCTATTAGATTTTCTAGCAAAATATCCATTGGTAAATACACATTTCCTTCTGGTTATACTCAGACCTGGGTATAACCTTATATATGGGACTCTCTTGTGACAGAACACTATGTGGTTTTGCTCTTGGTAAAACTACCGGGAATACTTGAAAAGTGGTTTATCCAAACACCGATTTGCCTGAAAACCTATAGCACTCCCGAAACTAACTCTTCAAAAACAACAGCTAACAGCAGAGATTTTATGCTTCTAATGTCTGCAGGATCTCTGATTTTCAATTTTTAAGGTTCCGTACCTCAAAAAGTAAAAACGGAACCCTTATAGGATCACTTTGTTGTCCGTCCGTCCGTACGTCTGTATGTCCGTCAAGACCCTTTTTCTCAGGACAGCGTGGAGGTATCAAGCTGGAATTAATATCAAATACTCAAGTCTACTGTCCCTTAGAGCTGTAAAAAATCAAATTTTTAAGTTAACGCAATCAAAAGATACAGCCGTTTATGCCGCAAATTTCCGAAAATTTTTAACAATCGCAAGGGAATCAAAACCTACAGGGTGCTTCCCGTGAACTCAGAATCTTAAAATTTGGTACGAAGCAACGTCTTATAGCACAGATAAAGGAAAAATTACGAAAACCGTAAATTTTTAGTTACATCATATAATAAAAATATTTTACGGAACCCTCGGTGCGCGAGTCCAACTTGCACTTGGCCGGTTTTTTTTCTATACTATGTAGCTTTAATCTTAAGGAATCTACAGCGTAACTATATTAATGCTTTTGCAGTTTGTTTTAAAAAAATAGGTAACTAAATATTAATTTAAATTACAACTAGAATTCATATACCTACATTAGTTAGTTAGGGGCTCGTGGCTAATTGGTAACCGATTAGGTTAGCACATTACGTTAAGTAATACTAGCCAGATCAGTATTAGGATGGGTGCCCATTCTCAACACATTGAGATTCCACCGTGCCTCGGAGAGCACGTTAAGCCGTCGGTCCCGGTTGCCATACGAACGTCTGGGACATTCGTTACAGATAGCTGGAGCCCTAAAAAAAGTCCGACAACCTGGTCTAACTACAGAACTTCGATATCGCCTAGTACTTGGGTTGTGGAGGTCTGATGGTAGTCGCTTCACGTAAAATATCGAAGTTAGGCCGTATCGTAGTTAGACTGAAAGCCGACCCCAACTTAGTTGGGAAAAGGCGCAGAGGATAATGAATTCATTTACGTTAGTATGTTGTTGTAAATATGCAAAAGTATCAAAATTCTTAGGCCGAGTCTTAAAATTCTTAGGCGCAATAAATAGGAAGCAAACCTCAGTAAATAGGATGCTATTATGTCTATTTATTATAACATTATTTTTCTTATTATCCATTTGCAGAACATTTTAATATGTTATTGTTTATTTTATCTTTCAGTAGTATGTTATTATAGTAGTAAAACAATTTCTTTGTTCTCCTTTCTTCCTTCCTCACTTACTAAGGGTTTTATTTTCAAACTTGTGATACTAATTTGTTATTTTTCTGACCCTCAGATCTTCTACTCTTTTGGTGTCGCAGCGGGCGCGTGCGTGACCTTAGCATCATACAACAAATTCACTAACAATTGTCAGTTTGATGCAGTTTTGGTCAGCTTTACCAACTTTTTCACGTCTATATATGCAGGGTTTGCTATATTCTCGGTATTGGGTTTCCAGGCTCAACTGATGGGAGTCAGTGTAGATGGTAAGTATTCACAAATGATATTACGCATTAAATCCAATTGATAGTAATATTAAGAAAAATGTATAAATAAGACTAAAACTAAGAAAATACCAAACTTCAATAGTTCAGTTTCATCCATCATCAAAATAACGCGTCAAGCCGCCTCAATATTGCATGGACAACAAAAGGTCTTTATGCATGTTAACGATTAGCTCAAGTTGATTAATCCGAGCGCTGCAATGCCGCAGGGGTACAAACATTCGCGGCCTGAGAGCAAACAGTACTCAGCATAGCCCACTTCAATATGCAACTGTACTGCACAATGCTATTAGATTAATCTGATATTGTGTTGTTGTTTATTGAATGCGAAAAGTGCATTGTAGTTAAAACAATGGTGAACAGCTGCAGCTGATTGTATCGAATCTTTTGTTTAATTACAAGCAAACTAATTACTACTTATTGTCATCCTATCGAATGTTAGTATTTGTTACTTCAACAAAGGTGGTTTCATCATGAAAGCTCGTCTAGCTGATCTATACTTATATAATAACTGAAGCTAGCGCTTTTTGTTTGATAGTTTGTTTGTTTAAACACGCTTATCTCTGAAACTTTCAATTTTTTTTTTGTTTGGGATAGAGTATTTATTGAGAAAGGCTATAATACATCACGCTATAGCTTTTAAGGGCCGAACAGACGTATCTGAAACTGCGAGTAACGGCTAGTGTATTTTTGTTCTTGTTTTACTTAAGTCTAGTTGTTTACCATGTTTAATACATTGCCAGCATTTTGGTTTTATTCTTATTTGCTTGTTTTTAGTTTATTTTTTAGCGTTTGAATTTCTAAATTAAAAATGCGATTAATTTTAACCTTGATGACATAAAAATTATACGTCTTTAATAGTCAGTTACAAGTAAAAAACTTTTATGACTGATGGCAAATATGTTTTATAAAATTTCCATAAAAAATGTATAGAGTGTAGGTATGTATATATATGTAGTCATAAATAGGTATAGTAACTTATTACATACCATATTGGTTTAAGAATATTGAATAGTTGATTTCCTATGAGTATTCGGTGTGGGTTTCGCCCAGTTTCGCCTATATTGAGCTTTGTAAGTCAAATTTTTCTTTTATTGTCACATATTGTATTCAACAACAACTAAATTAAGATGTATAAATGCTTGTACCTTAGGTACTTTAGCTATATTTAGTGACGTATATACTGGACAGACACACAGACACAGACATATATACTGGACACTTGTAGTTTGATGTTGCCGTTTTCACGTAGTTTTTAAATTTGTAACAAATATGGTTAAGAAATTTTAACTTTCTGCACTTTTATACATGAACTTTAAAATATTTCAAATATCCAGGGGTTCCCGGAGGACTCCTTCCTAGGGTATACCCGGGTTCCCCTGCAATAGACCCACTTGTGACGGAACACCGTGTGGTTTTAGTCGGTTCGATTCCGACATACCACTTTACCGTTAGCTCCGGTGAGGTGATGACCCGTGGGGGTTTCCACAGGATAAAAAAAAAAAAACGTTCTTGCGCTATCATTTTTTTTTTTAATTCGTACAACTAATTTATCTTCACATATGAATGAATGAACCTAATATACAGATATTTAGGTTCATTCAATTCATCTTGTATAGTACGATTGTTTGACGAATAAGTAACTCGTAATGTTTAAAGGTTATTAAAAGTTACTACAGGAAAATTATTATAATTTACTAGCAGTTCCTTCGCGGCTTCGCTCGCGTTTACATATTTATATATTTTGCGCGGAACCCTAATTCTTTTTCCAAAATAAAAGTAGCTTAAATTACTCCTCACAATACCAGCTATCTGCCAGTGGAAGTCCCGTGGAAATCGATCCACCCGTTCCGGAGATTAGCCGAAACAAACAGACAGACAGACAAGAATTGTAAAAAAATGCAAATGCACTTAGTAAAAAGCTTTTATTTAATATTACAAACAGACACTCCAATTTTATTTATTTGTATAGATGACACCCCAATTATGTGGAAACAGACAATTAAAATGTTGTACATTATACATTGTACTAAATAATATTTGATAATTTAAAAAAGGGCATAAATTTTACCTATTAGGAGTTCTACCTTTAGAACTAAATGAATACAATATTATTATCTGTGCTTGATCGTACCCCTGAGTCTGATTTACACTAAATTATGTAGTTTACATTAATCTGAGGATTCGTTTGATTATTGAACGTGTTTTGCAAATATTCTATGTCTGTTTTAGTGATATGAAAGGTTCTAATTACGAGTATTTGGTTAAAAAAAACAAAATACATATATACATAATTTTTTTTTTTAAATCGGATATAGGTATCAAAAGTTAATCTTAATAAAAATGGTTTTAAAAGGCTGCTTTCGTTAAAATTTAGTTTAAAAACGAAATAATAAGTGGGGTTGAGTGACTCTCATTTTTTGAGTGCAGTGGAGAATCATTTTGGTTGACAATGTAGCTTAACAGCGCGGGGTTGTGTATATACAGTACATATATGTAGGTATTGTATATGTACAAGAGCGATTTCCATTTTGTCGTCTAATTTCTACCGGTTTTGGATAAAGTGTTTACTCACACTTATTATTGGAATCAAAAACCAAAATGTTTGATTTAGCCCAATCAAACTAGCTGTTTTATGATCAAAAATGGACATTTCGATTACCAAGCATTTTCAATGTCAATGTCGCTTTATATTTTAGAACTATGAATCTTGTAAATATCCTAAAAAAATATGATAATTATCCTGTTTTTTTTGTTTCTACCTTAAGGTAGTTTAATAAAACAACAAATTATTTTTTTTTTTAAATTGAAATCCGATTAGTTTCGATTACTTGTACATTAAATTTTAAATCATTAATACTCTTTTGACAAGGTACAGTAATCAACCCATGAATGATATTATGTAAATTAAACACGTTTACTTATCGCTTAAAGATAACTTTATCATTCATTGCTATCGTATTTTGAGTCCGATTGATACAAACGTGACTAACAGATAAATAAATTGGTTTCGTCACTTTATTAATAAGTGCTTTTTTTAATTTTTTTTATTGCATCATATATGTCCCATTAAAGATGTTAATAATTACATGTAGTATCACATATGACCCTAATAGGGTATAGCAATATATAGGAGACCGACTCATTTCATAACTTCTTAACTATTAATCATAAATTATAAATTATTACATTGTCAAGTTAAATGAATTCAATTTACTATATTTTTTTTTATTTAAAAATAATTTATTTACCTAACATCTGAATTATTGAAAAAATCTTTTAAATTATAATAGCATTTCTTTATTAGGAAGGTTTTTAACCGCTTCATGGATATACTATCGTTTTCTTCGTCCTTTATTTCATTAGGTATCTTATTATAAATTTTTACTGACATCGCATTCGGGCCAGAACTGTGTATTTTTAATTTTGATGTGGGTAGGACTAATTTGTGTTTAAATCTCGATTGATACCGTCGTATTTGATCAGACTGTTTTTTAAAAAAATGTGGGTTTTTTCTAACAAAATTACAAGTTTCTATAATATAAATCGATGTCAAAGTTAAAAGGTTATTATTTCTAAAATGAGGCAGACAGCAGGCTGTTCGCTTGCTTTATATTGGTTAAAATTCGTACACATTTTTTTTGCAATGTAAATAGATCTTGTGCGTCTACAGTGTTTTCCCAGATTAGGACAAGATCTTATAAGATTACTTATAAGAAAAGTGATTACGATTATAAAGTTATCATCGGTATCACTATTTTTTTTTTAATTTAGATATATACAGCAGTCTGACTACTTAAATAAATTTTCATTGCTTACTTCTCCTTATTCTTCATTTTATTTATTTGGATTAAGTAGAGTATGATTTCTGATCGAATGAGAACTGCATGATTAGGCAATGACCTAAACTCTGTAATGCATGCAACAAGCATAATATATACTTATGTATACGAGGAATAATGCGGTCAATAGGTGTTAGGTACATGCTTTTGAATTGTTTGACGTTTCGACAAAGTTACACTGGCCGTGGTCACAGGCTGAGTGAGTCAGCAATTCAAAGGTTCACGAAACGCAAAAGTTTAAAAGTTACTACGAGCATAATGTTATTTTCTGGTTTGTATAATAGCTGCATAGGAATGCGGGTATGATTTGTGAGATTAGTCTCTGAAAAAAATTCTCGCACAAGAAATAGGAAAGTAAAGTTAGAACTAAAGCGAAGTTTTTCCGGTACTGGATATTGCGACCGCGTACTCGACTGATAACATAGTTGAAAACTTTTAAATTAATTACGCATTACTTAATAGACTCTCCCAGACTGTACTAACTTTTAAACTATCGCGTTCCATGATATTATTATGTATTTACTCGTCAAAGTCAGCCTGTGACCCCATCCAATGCAACCTGGTCGAAACATCTGTCAATTCAGAGGTATGTAATACCTATTTCGTGATGGCGATAATTCCTGTGTAAATCCATAATTACGAGTATGTCTCCCAGACTCTCTCTACTAAATCTTTACTTTTTCTGTCCATTTTGTCGTCTAATTTCTACAGGTCTTGGATAAAATGTTTCCTCACACTTATTATTGGAATCAAAAACCAAAATGTTTGATTTTAGTTGTTTTCCTGTGGGAATTTTACTTATTTTTTACCTACCATTTATTTTATTTATTATACCCTATTTATTTTATACCTATTTATTTTATTTTTATCTTATTTTTTTATTGATGTTACTGCTGTAGATCATACACAGTAATGAAAGTCTATGGAGTAACGATAAGACAAGTGCTTTTAAAAAAATCCTTTTACGGGATTAATTTATTAAAAAAACACCTTCCAACAAACGCTCGTTTGGGCTCGATAATAGTACAAAAAACAATTTACCATTTCCTAACCCTACCAAATAAATAGGTATGCTCTAAATAAGCCCCATATATTTATGTTAAAATAGGTGATAGTAGTTTTATTTTCATAGTAGTTTTTTTACATCGTATTTTTTAATCCCTGACGCGCATGGTGTTATAAGTTTAACGTGTCTGTCTATAGCATCACTACCTAACAATCACACTCAGCTCTTAAACAGATGTGACTTCATTGAGAGTGTCTGTAGCTATAAGAGTAACTGTTCAGCCGTTCGAAGATCATCAGGTCTTTTCTAATTGTTGAACGAGTTTTTGAGTTGGGGATATTTTAAAATTATTTGACGATGTTGGACAGAGACTCGCGAATTAATGCTCAACTCGTGCTCTGCTTGCCATTTCTAACAGCCCTGGTACAATAAAAAATATTTTATTTGAGCATAGGTATATTAAAATGAGCGAGATATAATTGTTTTTTTCTGTAATGATGCATATCACGTTAGGGTGACACAGATTGGATTTAAGGGTTACAATATATTTATTTTCTGTAATATAATATGTTCAACCTCGCGGGAACTAGATCTGTTTGGAGATCAATCACTCTTATCTTATCTATTGATTACTTTTTGTATATTGATATCCGTTTATTGCTAAAATACATCGATATATTGGTGTTATCGACATTAAATGATAACATACAATATTGATATTGCTCTTTAGTTTTACGAATTATTAACATACACCGATGGTCTATTTTCCTAAAAACGATAACATATGAGCTTCCTGAATTAAGATACTTTAGAAATTGATTAATCTACGTTGGAAAGCAATGATAACATTCATACGAGTGAACTGCCACAAATCTTTATTATCCATAACAACTTCGTGTCACGTAGTTTGTCCCCGATGAACTCCTAAACGAATGAACCGATTTTAATGAAATTTTACAAACTGTGTGCAGTTTGTTCAACTTGAGAGATAGGGTAGTTTTTATCTCAATTTATAGTCACAATATTTTTTTATTACAAAATACTTAGCCACAGCAACGCGTGGCCGGTAGCTATTACCATAACACTTACTTTCTCTTTTAATACTTTAATTTGGTTTCCAACTGCTATTTATAACACGATATTGCCTTAGTGATAAGCATTTAGCTGACGAATTAATTATGAAAATCTTTGATTTAATTCATTATCTTCTATGACCTAAATTTGAACAGTCTTGTTAGTACAGGATTAACTTTAATGTATCGCATGCTATGCAAGCATGCGATAAATTAAAGTTAATCCTGCATATCATTTATTGATGGACGAAATACACAATCTCACATTACAAATACTAGTAGTAATTACAAATGGCAAAGAACTAGAAATGAACTTTAACAAATGTGACATTTTTTTATACTGCTCCATTAAATAAATCAACGTTAGTAGATTTAGGGACAATAGGCAATACTCAATAATAATGTATATTTTTTATTTATTGACACGTGTATCTCTCTCTGATAACATTTAAGTCTAGCTAATATAATTAAAAATATTAAATTTATCTATTTATTGATTATTTACACAAACTAGTCTTCAAAACTTATTAGGTACTAGCGGACTCGACAGACGTTGTCTTGCCGGAACGTAAAAAATATTTAAAAAATTCAGCCGGCCAATCGGTTCAGCCGTTTAGGAGGAGTTTAGTTACATACACACACACAGAAGAATGTATATATTAAAGATGTGGACCAAAATTTCAAAAAATATCTTTTATTTTGTTCGCGCGGAATACCTATTCTGTTTAAGATAACTAGAGTGTCACGTATTGATTTTTATTTTATTTTTCAGATGTAGCTGAGGAAGGTGTAGGTCTTGCCTTCGTTGCATACCCTGAAGCTCTCCTTCAGATGCCCGTCCCACAACTCTGGTGTATATTGTTCTTCTTCATGCTTTTTATCCTCGGCCTTGGAAGTCAGTTTGCTGGTATTGAAGCTATGAATACTGCAATCGTTGATAAATGGCCACATTTAAGAAAAAGCTATTGGAAGGTAATTTCTATTCAATTAATTATATTATTAATATTTGTCCCAGATGATTATACCATTATATCATTATAGCATTGGTAGTCACAAGCCATGTATTATTATTATGTATTGGGCCGTTTGCCTATCCCTACTAAGGCCAATATTTCCGAGTCAACCCGTCTAAACCCTATAAAACTCTGACTGTTAAAATTCAAATCAAATCAAATGAAATCAAATAGTTTTTTATTTCTAGTTTATTTTATTATTATTATTCTCTTTACTAACTTTTACAAAACATATAAATTACATTTTTAAATACATTATTATATAAAAAAATATATTTAAAAATATAAAAAATAGTGTCCCACCGGTATCGGGTACAGGGACCAAGCTACCGGTGGTTAGGGTTCCAGAGACAGAAACCTCCTCACTATGCGTGCCGTGTCGAGAAGGACTGCCTTCTGCATTAGGCTCTTGATCCAGCTGCCCAACGTGAGCCTCTGAAGGTGTTGGTCGAGGCTCTAGTATTATTATTATTATTAGTATTATTATAGTTGTTGACATCTCCTTTTAAGCATACATATGCCTGTGTCAGGAGATGCAGCTCTTTTACAGATTGCAAGTGTATATTACTACTAATATGTATTTTTACAAAAATAAAACAATACAGTTTTTTAATCAACCATACCTTTTTAGTCTGTTTATGATGCGTGTGTTAGTGATGTAAATGATGTTTGAAAGTGTATGCCTGATTCTGTGTGAGTGTATGTGATGTGAGGCGAATATGTACTTGCTCCACCTGCTAGCCCTGCGACGAAATCTTGGGATCGGATCTGCCCATTTCTATAGACAGATCCACTAGGTTTAGGAAAGTTTCAAGTGCATTACTTTAAACCTATATATTTGATATAAGACTCTCTACTTCATCAAAGAATAGCTTGTTTATCCATTTAACTAGCAAGAATTTGCATTCTTGATACAGTTTAGTGTATATGTCAATTGGCTTATTTATTTTATTATATATATAAGATGAATGTTTATCATATTGAATATTCGCAAATACTGTTTTAACAATAGGGGTGGGAGCAACGTTGTGATTCTTTTTACTACGAAGGGTTTTATGTATGTATTAAATATTAAATAAAATTATCGCTATTAAGTGCGGGGCATTAAAAATAATAAAAACATGTTTCAAAATCGTTTGAAAAGCGCGCGCAAATTAATTTAAGTTACTATTATGTTTAGAATATTGGTTAAAATAATTTCATAGGCATTTTCTTTTCCTTAGGATTTTATAATTGATGTTGTTATCTTACTAGTTATGAGCAAAGTATGAGAATAATTTATTCGAGACTAGCAGCGCCACGCGGTTTCACCCGCGCAAGTTCCGATCCCGTAGGAATATCGGGATAAAAAGTAGCCTATGCGTTAATCCGGGTCTCCAGCTACATACCAAGTTTCATCGCAATCGTTTTAGTGGTTTTTGCGTGAAAGAGTAACAAACATCCATCCATCCATCCAAACTTTCACATTTATAAAATTAGTGGAATTAGTCTAACACATTGTGTTGTACGATGATACTCCTTCAAACATATTTTTATTAAATACTTCTGTTGTGGTTTTACGAAAAGCTTGTTCAGTAGAGATCGCTTTTATAGATAAGATCGTGGAACACATTTGTAAGATTAAGTCTCTTTTGATCTCTATGTTATTATTGGTGTAATATAAGTGAATATTCTATGTATCTATCTGTCGGTCTGTTGTGATTACCTTCTGTAGCGTCATAAAAGGGTTCCTTTTTCGAATTAAACTCATTCGCGGTCGGGGTTATAGATTGACGAGTCTGTGCCAGAGCGTGTAGGTCTTCCTTTAATGGTTACAATAAGAAACAAACTCACAGATTCAATATATATAAAACTCCGTACCTAATACAGATTATCCTAACCTATATTATTAAAAAATATATATAAATGTTTGCTTTTAAACATTGCTACAAACTACCAAAGTTTGTTTTTCTTGCTTGTTACGCTTCCACGGCTTACTACTCAACCGCTCGTCATGAGATTTTGCATTTTGCAACATTGTCACGGGTACACAAAAATACATTACTGTATAAAAGGGTAGCAATAATCCAAAAAAAAAGTACTGTGCTGGAGAGAAATCATTTGAGAATGGAGTTGAGTGTTGTCTACCGTTCAATGTCATACTTTGCTCATTGTACCATACTCAGATAAATAAAATAAGTCTTTATTGCCGTAAGGTTAGGTACGGGTCATTTCTATGCCTATTACTAAATTAAAACCTAATAAAAGTAAAAACTGTCGGTTGTCTTTTATAACCGCTTGTTCTCTGACAAAGGCCTCCTCCAAAGATTTCCATTTAGTCCTGTCATTTCCTACTCGAGTCTATGGACCTGCTACTTTTTTAATGTCATCTTCCCATTTCTTAATTGGTCTACCTCTGGTTCTCTTACCATCTCGTGGGTACCATTCTGTTATTAGTGTATTCCATTTCTCTTTCTTCTCTCTTATCATGTCTTTTCCTGTGCCATTTTAGTTGTTTATAAACTATGTTCGCATTTTAAAATTTAGTTCTACTTTTTATTTCTTCTAATTTTACTCTATATTTTCTTCTTATTCCTAAAAGTTGAAGTTGGAATCGAGAGAAGTATCTTTCTATTCCAACTTTAACTTTTGGATTGTGGCTTTGTGGAGTTACCACAATTTTGCAAATCTTTCTATTCCATTCTGGCAGATTTTTATTTGGTTTTCAAGTTGACCTGTCAACGCCCACGTCTGACAGCCGTATAATAGACAACGAAGTATACACGTATTGAATACTTTTCTTTTTACTTTTATAGGCATGTCTTTACTTTTCATTACTTCACTGAGAGACCAGAATCGTTTCATACTGTTAGATATTCTTCTTTCTATTTCTCTGTGCATGCAATTTTTATTGGATATTAGTTGTCTTAAATATTTTACACTTATTTACATAATCTATTCGCTCGTTATTTACTAATATAGCCTCAGTTTGGGTAAAATTAGTCATTATTGGTTTTAGTTAAATCCATGGAAAGGCCTACCTTAGCACTTTCAGTGGCAAATTGTTAGTTAGTGGCAAAGTGTTAGTTTTAACGTTTCCGGGCCACCCGGGAATAAAATCAGGTCATCTGCAAATCGTAAGTGATTGATATTATCCCCATTTATATTCAGACCAAATTTAGTCCACTCCAGATTCCTGAATATAATTTCCAGAACGGCTGAAAATAATTTTTAATGGGGAATTCATCCCATGAAGATTCTAACTTTTCTTGCACTGTACTCTTTGTGTGTATACATTTTTTAATATTCTTATGTATTTATGCTGTACCCCTTGTTTTTCTAATGCGTTGTACCATATTAATAGGTTATTATTGTGTGTAGTACTCAAGTGCTTGATTACTTTGGTTCGCTGATAGTGAAAAGAATAATTATTGGATTTATATTGAATGTTGATACCGATCTCATTGTAATGTGTCATAAAATACGTTTCAAAAGATTTTTCTGATTAAACATTGCATAAATAGACATATGCGTATGTGATAAAGTTGGAATAGTTGATATACACTCGATAGCAATTAGTTCGGTTCATGTAAAGACACCAAAAAATCACGAAAGCCAATAATGCTAGTTTAGTGAAATAAATTGTGTTTAATAGACAATTAAATACTCTTTACATTAAAGTAATCCATATGCCATTAGTTATATTTTTTGCCTAGCTATGTATAGCTATTTACTAATACAATTAGATATTTACCAGGAATATTAAAATTAAAATACATCGGTTCCGGTTGCCATACGAATTCCTAAAAAAGTCCGATAACCTGGTCTAACTATAGAACTTCGATATCGCCTAGTACTTGGGTTGTGGGGGTCTGATGGCAATCGCTTCACGTAAAATATCGACGTTTGGTCGTATCGTAGTTAGACTGAAAGCCGACCCCTGTTTTTTTTAAGTTTTGTGGGAAGAGTTGACAGCGTCTAAACTAACGTCACAGGTAACCGCTTATTTAGCTTGATTAGTCAAATAGAGACTAGACGTGAGATAGTTTGCGAATTTGGTTAAAGTTATCAATTCAAATTCAAAGTTTAGTATTTCTTTCCTTATTCGAAATACTGTTTTTAATCATTTGGAATGGTTTTTTTTTGTTTATAAACATTTATTATTTTTCTTTGTTAAATTTTTATATTGATATCATAATGGACAATGTTATACAGTGTAAAAAATGTTACAAGAATGATGTCTATCGTTTTAGAGAAAATAATAAACGTAATCAATTCCAGGTGACTGCCACAACGTGTTTTTCGTGTTTCATTCTTGGAATACCAATGTGCTTCAGCGGTGGAGTATATTTGTTTACACTTCTCGACTGGAACACAGCCTCGTGGGCCGTACTGTTCATTGGTATGGCAGAGGTTAGATCTAAACTTAAAGTTTTGGGCTTAAACAGAACTTTATTGTACAATCACGATTATTAAAATAAGAAATTAATTTTTTCAACGGCAGTGTACCGCAGTATCGTGGAGCTATGGCATAAACCGAGCCTTGGACGATTTAAAACTCATGAAAATGAAATTCAACAAAGCACAGCGATTCTACTGGATAGCTGTCTGGAAATATATAATACCTCTTGGAAGCATTGTGAGTATATATATACATATGAATACATACGTGTTTAATTTTGTAATTATATTCTGTTATTTTTTTAATTTATTTTTTATTTCTTTTTAAAATAGTTCTAAATCTGCTTATTCAAAAGTGTCGCCATGCAGTTTAATCTCTACATAGTGTTTAAAACAAAGTCACTTCCCGCCGTCTGTCCCTCTGTATGCCTAGATCTTTTAAACTTCGCAACGGATTTTAACACAATTTTCATTAATAGATAGAGTGATTCAAGACGAAGGTTTATATATGAAAATGAAAGGTATAGTTTAAAATTGTTTTGTGTTATTTCTTAAAATATGACGATAATTGTTCACCATATTGCATTAGTATCTACATTGCATCCGTGCAAAGCCGGGGCGGGTCGTTAGTTTCTATTTGAAATTTAGATTAAATGTAGAGTAAATTCCGAAGAAATGAATAATAAAATCAATTTAACACAATAAACACTACAAAAGAGAATTATATACTGTTAACATAAGAACTTGTGATACTTTAACTTCCCATCCAATAACTACATCTACATTTAACATAATTATACTAAGAGCAAGCTGTGTTACTTTTACACATAAACATTAGACATCGGCACCACATCGGTGCACGACAACACTTTTTAATAGTTGCATAATAATTATATTATGCAACTATTAAAAAGTGTTGTCGGGCCAAATGTGGATGCCATACATCCACATTTGGCCAATTCTATTATGGCCTTTACTTTAGGGGATTTATAGGAATGTAGCTTTCGTGTTTAAAAGGCCACTCGCTTTTTACTTTTCCCAAAAATATAACAATTTCAATCTGTGGTGTTTGATAGGTTTTTGGCATCCGTTTATTTTGATTTCATAGCCAGAAAGGTTCTTAAACATTTATCTTACTTCTTAAGGATCTGCATTAAATTATACAAAAATATGTATAATAATGAAGATCTTGAAATCTTAATTTGTTAATATGTCATGACAACTAATGATTAATTTAATTTCTTCAAACCAATAACGCTCTGCTTCGTTGATCATATTGTTATTAGTAATTAGTTGATAAACACACTGATTTAGACAAATTAACATGTTTGTCATAGAGATGTATAATTGCTTATTGCAAATGACAGTTAAAAGCCGTACAATAGGGACATTTATTAATCACAAATAGCCGAAACATACGTTTATTTTAAAACGACACCGTAACTAGGTAGGATAGATCACTATTATTACAATACAAAGTATGTGTTGAACAGATAATGTATAAAAGAAGGCCGTATTGCGAAATGTAATCTTTATTATCCACACTCGAACTTTGAAGACGGATTTTAGCAATTTTCAAGAAGATACCATTAAGTGGACAAATAGTTGTATGACGAGGAAATTAGAAACTATCAACAAAAGCTTTTTCTTTTCGATATTCTCTCAATTTTCTTAATTTCTTCTCTTTTCTTTTTGAAGGGTATTCTAATCTTCATCTTCATTGAATGGACACCACCCTCGTATGGAGATTACGCATTCCCTCTATTCGCTGATCTGCTAGGCTGGGCTGTAGGATTATCTACGATTATCCTTTTTCCTGTTGGCGTGGCATGGGCTTGGTACCACGGATATGTGAGTATTAATACACATAATATAATATGATACTTGTAAGCATGAACAATATAGTAATTAAGTATTTACAAACTGTAGATATGTATGTGTGTTTATCTATGTTCTTAAAACTGTTTCCCAAAATATTGTTAGTTAAATTTTTTATGTTTTTTTTACAGAGAGGTAAAGAATTATTCAGACCGACTGAGGCTTGGCAACCAGCTGAAAAATCCTTAAGGGGAATTCGATCCAACTCTATAATGACCGTTGATTCATCAGTGCAGCAAGGGCCTTATGACAACCTGGGATTTGTAATGCCCTAAAAATAATTCAATTTTCAATGTCACTATAAAAATGCCTTAAGCATATCCCCAAGGACATAATCAATTGGGTTTGTTGGCTCAATCCAATTGCAAAATAAATAGGGAATGTTCTTATAGCTGCATTTTGGGCAATTTCACATGCCTTAATGTATCTCGCACAAACATTCCTGTCATATAACTTGTCTGTTAAAAGGTAGGTAGGTATCAAAGGCTTATAAAAAAATGTGTAAGTGTATGTGATAATATAGCCTTAATTGCCTTTACCTTAAACAGATAATCACAGACAAGATGAGACGCAATTATGCACATAGTGGCAACATGTACCTTAAGTTTTTTTTTAATTAAAGACACATGATACCACGTCTTTATTTTCGAGGATCTTTAGACTCTTTGAGCAGTTAAAGTGTCATACTGTACCATAAAATATAGATTAACTAATAAAGTGTATATATGTATTTTTTAAACTGTTTTGTTTTATTTATGACTTGTTTAATTGTGTGAAATTTTATAAAACCGGTGTGGTTTAGTCACATTCGTTTAGCTATTACCGTGCTATATTAAAATATAAAGTATTGCAAATGTATGTAAAATGAGACGCTTTTCTTTTTAGTAGAAAAATTACCTCTCTCTAAAAAAAATTCGCTCTATGTATTAAAATGTGGAATTCTGCGCATAGTTTCAAATAACATACAAAACTAATTACATGTATTTATTGATTGAAAAAGTTGCCAAGATTTTATCAAAAATCTCGAAAAATCTATGTAACTGATTCGACCACAAACAAAATTGACAGTCAAAAGTTGTTGTTTTCCTTTCATTGTGTTTAAATTTGGAATGTGCATACTGATTCTTCATCTGTCAAAGATTGTTGGGACCAGAAAAGCTGTAAATTGTGGAGGGTAGAAAGACGTAAGGTTTACTATCAAATTCAGGTTAAAATATCAAATTGACTAAATAACTACAATTTTACCACCACCATTGCCAATCATTTTTCAGGCGGACCAATGGCGTGTCGCCACCTGGTGTTGTTATTGTTTTATTATATACTATTTAGTAATATCGATACAATAGAATAAAAATGTGAAAACCAAACCAATGCCAAAGGGTTTAAATGTACAATCATACTAATTAACTTTTAGATCGCATCTTATAGCGATTTTGTTATTGATTATATGAAAACATCGAATGCCAGTGGAAAGATGTCCACCCGGGGTCGAGTCTGACAGTCTAACGTGGAATAAGGCGGGCCGTTAGATCTCCCCTAAACAGAGGGGAGTTGTTTTCCATGACAAATACTGTGTTTATTAGACAAATAACTACTTTACTCGGTTTAGGATCATCGAGATACTATCTACTATATATTTTTTTAGTTTTACTGAACTACTAGCAGCGCCCCGCAGTTTCACCCGCATAAGTCGTGATCCCGTGGGAATATCGGGATAAAAAGTAGCCTATGCATTAATCCAGGCCTCCAGCTATCTACATACCAAGTTTCATCGCAATCAGTTCAGTGGTTTTTGCTTGAAAGAGTAACAAACATCCATCCATCCATCCAAACTTTCACATTTATAATATTAGTGGAGTTTTATTACATTTAATGAAAATGCATCAAGGTGAGCATAAAGCGGAACTTTTTCTTTCCTTGTTTACTTCTCTATCCTATTCTAATAATTTGTGGCGCTTTCTTTAAAATTTACACCCTAGCCAGAGAGACGACCTACTTTCCAAGGACACTTTGTCATATAAAGAGATTGTGAGCCTTACCTTTACTCTCCATATTGTAAATGTTGCCAGTCCGCCAAAGTTCGATACCTACTTATAAAGGAAATATGTAAAAAAAAAATCTTATACATTAATTAATATATAAAACGTTTTATTAAAGTTACATTTTCTTTTTTTTTCAATTTGACAAATGTTATTTTAATGTTATGTTAAATATTCTAATGATTTTATGTAACGTTAGAGTAAAACCTAATTTAATACTTAAGAAAAACTCGTGACACTAATCTGACACATGTCAAGTGGGCACTAAAGTTTTAAGATCCTTAGCAGACTTTGTGTTAGTTTAAAAATAAACCATTGTGAACTTGACGCCAGTCAAAGAGTATACAAACACTACATGACGTCAGCCATAGCAGTAAGAACTTCCAAAAGCATCGATACACTACATGAAAAATCACTCACAAACATTGGAGGAACATTGTTTCCCAACTTCCTTCACGTATATAGAAAATAATGTTTTATTTTTAAGAAGAAAATGGTAAAACTATTTTAGAATTTTGAATCTAAAACTTTACGCAGAAAACCGCTTAAGCCGTAGTCTCCGTTTTGAACTTGGAAATTATTGACTTAAGACGCAAAATGTTGTATTTTTGCTACTTAGTCCCTATCTGACAACACCATGCATCACCAAAACCCCATGATTTGATTCACTAATAAAAAAAAATTAACAATGACGAAAACTTCTTTAATAGAAGAAGTGATTAAACGGTTACTGGTGCCTAAAACGATCGAAGATCCTGAGATTTCTGCTCGAATTGAAACTATTAGGGAAATCAAAACAATTGGAATAATCGAATACATTCAACTCGACACCAACGGACGCGATGTCGGCGTCGCAAGTATAGTGTGTTGAAGTAACGACTCTGTGAACAAAAATAATGAAGACCAAGTCTGTGTTGTTGCCGAAAGTCGCAACTCACGGAGCCGTCGCTGAATTCTCATCAGTCCACCCGTGACTTTCTAATTATTATTGTAAGTAAGTAGCAGTGTAGTAAGTTTGTGACCACGATCGGTGCAATCCGATCAAAATGTCTAATAACCAAACAGGTATCGTACCTTATAAATATTAGCGCGATTAAGTCCCGATTTACACATCTAATACGTCATCTACGTACAATAATTTTAATGCTTAGTTTAAGTCTCTAAAGCGCTTTTAATATGTCCTAAAATGCTTAACGCCTATTGCGGGTAACTGATGATTCCTTTAAGTTATTCATAAGCTCACTAGTATATGTTAACTTAATATTTGATAAGCCTCAGGGAGACAATGATCAATTACAAAAGTTTTGAAGTGTTTTGTTGGTACTTTAAGTAAGTTATGTAATACATCAAACATAATTCAATAAGGAGTGTTCCCCTAGCAATGTTATATATTTGTAATTATACCTTGACTTAATGTTTAGGAGTGAGTACGACAAAGTTTTTTTTTTACTGATTGCTTTTTGCTTCATATCATCGCAAACTTCTAGTTTCGGTGTCCGGGTTGGGCATTTGGTAGTAGGATCTTTTTCGTGGAAATGGTTAGTAATAGTATATAGCCAACTTCTGGAACTGAACTGAAACTTCTGGAAAGAAACATAACTCAATGAAATGCTTATGATAAAGTGTAATGAGTTCGTTGTACCGTCTCTGTGTCTTCGATCTTAGCATATTTATGCTCATAATCATCCCGTTTTGCTAAGGAAGTGCATTCATGATGCTTCAAGCCCAGCAAATTTACTTCAGATTAAATTTATGAAAGTGACTTCAGAGTGTCTAACGTGGTCACTATTGTTAATACAGTTATGATAGTAGAAGTGAAATGAAACCAATTTTTATGAATCACATCATTCCCACGCACGATTGCAAATTTTTGCGGTTGTAGTATTTCCTATGTGTACCTTACAAACCTACCGTTACATTTTCTGTAACAATATATAAGATTGCATGTAGCACAAATATTTATATATGAGCTTCTAAAATCCTTTTCGCACAAAGTCACGCCAGTATTCTGCAATAATTCTGTCGAAAGGAAACGTAGTGCTGAACTTGCAGCGTTAAAATCTGCTTTACGGTTGCAATAAGTGCATTCGAACGGGTCCCCTTGTAATCGTGCCAAGCTGCAAAAAAAATGCTTTTGAGATTTAGACTGCACAATTCTGATATAAAACTACAACGCTGTGTTTTTATAGTCTTCATACAATATATAATTAAATGATTTGGCTAAATTAAGAGTAAAAGTCCTTGGGGCACCTATTTAATGAAATTAAATCTCGCTCGTGGGTCGTCATGATCACCTATAAATTATTCATTGCCTGTAGTGACGAGCTAGTTTGATCTCTTAATTTCTTTTTAAATGGAAAGAGAATGAAACACGCGTCATGTTCATGAACAAGTGCTACTTGCTGTGGCTGTTTGACCTTGATGTAGTTGTGCTACCTATTGGATTTATAAATGCGTATTTTTATATGTATGCAGTCATTGTTTTCTATATTTTCATTGAATTCTAAATAAATGTTTGAGTGGGTGCTCTTATTCGAAATGGCAGTAAAAAAGAAATTTTACTATTACAATACAATGCAATGAGTGGTCATTAATAACTACGGTAATCTTTTATTTTACAGTACCTATAAGTAGGTGCATTTAACACAAAAGTCAAAACATCTGGATAATCATAGATAAAGAAACATTTATCATCAGTATTCAACACGACAAGCTTTTAAACTGAAATGAAAATTTCCGACAATGTCCATCAGACAACAGCGAAAAAATGCCGATGGCATCTAGAAATTAATTAAATTTGAAAACACTTTGCAGCTGAGCGAAATAATAATTCAAACTCATCGGGGACCTACAATCTCGACTAAACTCTCATTTTGAATCAACCACCTAATCCCTCTTAGATTGAACAAAATTAATGTTGGTTTAACCAAAACAGACGTTCTTAAAGTATCCTTTGGGCTTTATCGAAATTTTATTATCTTTAGCTCTATTCTCGGGTGACTTTAATAACTCGATAGGAATTGATGACGTCGCATACAGACTTCATCTTTGTTGAAATATCATTTTGATTGCTTTTAACTTTTTAATTGAATTTTCTGTCGCTGTGGGGTCAAGAACGTATTTAAGTTGTATTCTATCGTAATCTAGCAAATGGGTGCTTAATTCACACGATTTTTTTTTTTGTGGAAATTGCCCATTCACAAGTTTAGGTTTTCCTAATACTGATTTTGAAACATGTTCAGAAAAAGTTGTTATTGATTGGGTTATTACCTTTCTTAGTTATTGGTTTCATGTGCATTTGAAATGTAAAAAGTTACGTATCTGATATTGATAACGTCTCT
The DNA here is from genome assembly GCA_963859945.1 of Euplagia quadripunctaria. Taxonomy (NCBI): domain Eukaryota; kingdom Metazoa; phylum Arthropoda; class Insecta; order Lepidoptera; family Erebidae; genus Euplagia; species Euplagia quadripunctaria. The sequence continues at coordinate 21,172,503 of OY982567.1, forward strand.
GACATTGAAATATACAGTTGTAAAGCCTGCCCTTTTAATGCATGAAGGGATGAGGATAGTGTTTAAACTTTATTTTAATACTAGCAGCGCCCCGCGGTTTCACCCGCATAAGTCCCTATCCCGTGGGAATATCGGGATAAAAAGTAGCCTATGCGTTAATCCAGGTTTCCAGCTATCTACATACCAAGTTTCATCGGAATCGGTTCAGTGATTTTTGTGTGAAAGAGTAACAAACACCATCCATCCATCGATCCAAACTTTCAGATTTATGATATTAGTGGGATTTATAATGTACTTTTATTCTCAAAAGGGTTGCATCAAAATCCTTTATATCGTTCGTTTTGTATTTACTTCCTTAAGACTCCAAGCTATCCTATATTACACACATGTTCAGCATAAACTTTAGATATGTTAGGTGCAAGTTCTGCAATCACAGACTGCTGTAAGAGATCGCACTAAGTTAATGTTGGTCTTATACTTACTGAAGAGTTGAGTACGGTAAGTATTTGTAAAGTCTTTAAAACTTTTGTGAAATACTTGGCTTTTTGACGTCTACTTTACTTTGTTGATAGTGATTAGGGAATCAAAACGATTCAAATTTACTTCATTATCATAAACATGGGTAAAAATTTTCGACCATGTGTGCAATAATTACTGTAATTGTGTAATTTTTGTTATGTATAATAATTTAAAAATAATATAATAAAAAGAAAGGTTGACTAACAATAAAAAAATTAACAGTTGCGGCGAGGGAAGCTCCCTTCTGGATCTCCCGAGTAATCGCTGTGTTACTGGATTAACTCTTTTCTTAAAGACAAACGACCTTCAAACCTTCAAGAAATGAGCGTACTTCCATCTCAAAGGCCGGCAACGCACGATGAATTGCCACACGACTACGAAGACATGTCGATGGTAGGATCTAACGTGCAGCTTTGTAGAATGACGTAGTAGCTTGACTTGAAGCTGGAGGCTTGAACTTCTAACTGGAGCTTTGAAGCTGGTGCTTATAACCTGGAACCTCAGAGCGGAAGGCATGAGTGAAGCTGACTAGACCGCACTGAGGTCAGATTAAGGTTGGTTAGAGGTCAGTGTCCCAAATAAAAAAGTTAGGACAGCATAATATTAAAGAATGGGTAGAACACCTTACGATTTTATTGTTTTATGACGATAATAGAATAAAACGAATTTAAGAAAGAATTTAAGAACTCTCCCTAGCGGGTTTTAAATGTTTGTGAATTTATTTTGTAGATGAATAATTTAGTCTTAGATAAACGTTCCTATAGACATGCTGCTAGGTGTCGCACCACGCGCGCAAAATTTTACTTTCTGCACTTCTTCTATATATAAACTGTAAATATTCAAAAATTCAGGTTACTACACTCTCGAAATTTTCTTAAAAAGGGGTACAAAGGATATAATGATACTATTTATAATATTATCGTCATTGTCAAATATTTATCTTCATTATTGACCAAGCAACAGGTCTGATACAAATCGCCGTTCGGTCCGAATGGATTAAGTTGCAGCGAACTGGTCAGCACCTACGCCGTTTCTCATCTGCTAATCAGAGGGACACGTGGATACACAGAGCAGCACATTCCAAACGTGTTCCACTTGTTTCCTAAGGTGCTCAATAAGTAGGTTTTCTAGCCAAACGTAAACGACATAATTAAATACAAATATTCTACTTAAATAAGACTACAAAACAAGTTTATTTTAGCTATTCCTATTTGAGATGTCCCCTTGCTTCTTAGTTTACAATTGCATGTGTTGTTATTTTACGCCAGCTGTGAATTGCTTTTGTAATTTTAACCTGACCCATTTCAGACCTTTATCTACGTATGCCAGAGTCCTAAACTTGTACCGTGAAGGATCTCGTAAACCAAAAGAATGTATGTAAAAATATAATATATAATGAGATGCGTTACTGCTAAGAGCGATCTCTTCTTAATACTGTTGTATTAAAAATAATATTGGAATTTAATAATAAATTGTAAGTGAATTTACTGTGTTGTAAAATAATGGTTATCCCGAATATCGTAAAGATTATAATATAAAAATGAACGTAATTTTCCACGTTTTTCCTTTTGTGTCATGCGGGTTTCATTTCATTTTTTTGACAAATGTTTGATAAGAATTTTAATGACAATGTTTTATCGGCAGTAATCAAAGTACACATCGAGGAGAGAACGGCTCTGACTAGTTTGGGATCAATTATGTCTCTTTCGTCAAAGAGCGTCATTTCACATCGATTGCACACTTTGAGTTGGGATAGGGCCATGATGAAGTTCACCGTATGAGAGCTATAGTAACTTTTATAGCTCATCATAACCAAAATTAAGTGGCAATGGGAAATCTAGTTTGGAACCAACAACCACTGGAGAGCAAAAGATTGGATTCCCACACCAGATGGCCAACAAAGTAGTTGACTCATTTATTTATTCATTTATAAATAAACTAGCAGCGCCCGCGGTTTCACCCGCGTAAGTCCCGATCCCGTGGGAATATCGGGATAAAAAGTAGCCTATGCGTTAATCCAAGTCTCCAGCTATCTACATACCAAGTTTCATCGCAATCGGTTCAGTGGTTTTTGCGTGAAAGAGTAACAAACATCCATCCATCCATCCATCCATCCATCCATACATCTATCCATCCATCCATCGTTCTATCCATGCATCCAAACTTTCACATTTATAATATTAGTAGGATAAATGAGTCAGCCGTTCGATGTACGCCTTGTATATGTATACACTTATAGTTTGCAGTTATTATGAATACCTATCACTAACTGAACTAAACTAGTAACACAAACGAACTAAATAAACCCCTTGTCAATATGAATGAGTCTAGAATATTTTATTCCACATTCGTTCATTCGTTCATGAAATTGTTTCATAAAACTCAAAATAAAGTGAGATCGCTCAAAAGGACTTCAGTATAATCAAATATCACCCCTAAAAAATTGTTCGTGAAATTTGCTTTCCGCATTTTGCGCAAAGTAAAAGTAAAGAAACAAAAAAGACGAACAATTTCTAGTGGAAGTTGTGTAACAAGTTAACGGCTGCGTCTGCGAGCCACCTGCTCAACGACGAAAACTTATGCCGCCGGCTATGATGTACTAGTTTTATATTCAGACTTTGCTTGGGTGTTCATTTCTGTATGAGACTATTGTGTTGAAAACCTGTAAATTTCTAAATTATTAAGTTAAATCCTTTTTCAAGATACCTTCACTAGTACTACGCTAGAGCTCTGGATTACCTACTTACGATTTTTTTAATAATAACTTAATAACCAAAAGTTGTCTATGGGTTCTAGAACTCCGATAATCGCAAATTTTTCACGTATACATATTATTACGAGCTGAGGTTCGGGATTAGAAAGTTACACCAATTTATTACCAAAATAGACACAATTTATTCAATAATTCACAAATAACGCAATTATAATTAATTCTCACTATTTAAATTATCACTTGTCCTTCATACTTATATTAACACTTCTCTCTTCTCTAATCACTTGTTTATTCGCTGATCGTTCAACTAAAACTCAATCAGTACCGAAATGCCCTTTTATACACGAACGTTATTTCGTAGAGAGAACGTGATATTTCCCGAAAACTCGAAACCATTTTGGAGTTTCCTAATATAATTTGGGACATTTTATAATAGACTATTAGTTCCGTACAATGTCAAAAGGTTGCGTGCATCTCAATTTAGGTAATCGTAACACTTTATGACTTCCTCTAGTCGACAATAGATGGCGCTCGCGGGTTAGACTTTCGTAACAATATTTACATATTATACAAAATGCAAACAGACATACTGTACTGTTTACCGTACATTGACATATGTACTGAATATTTATATTCAGAGAATAAGTCAGAAGTTTTGAATTTCAATTTTTTTGATTTTTATTGACTTGTTGAAAAATAAGGTATTTTTTATCAGTAAAATCAATAAAAATAAACGTTTTTCCGTCAAATCAGCAAACAATTTGAATGCATTCTTAATACAGGAATAGGTCATGCCATCCAATCGCTTTGTTATTAAAAATTAAAAGAGAAACGACAATATAATCTGTGTGAAAAGAACGTAGAAAATAAATGACAGAACACACAAACATTGTTACTAGATAAAATGAATTATATTCAGCGCGAGGTGGCAAAAATGCAAAGGTTGCAACTGAAGGTAGTTACAGATATTAAAGACGATTTGTTAAGAACAAACTTAGTGCTGCTGGTACGAGGTGCAAATATTTCTTTTTAACTTTTGTATGTTCAAATAAATTGTAGTTATTTGTATTGCTTTTTGGAAGTAGCGTTTGTTTAAGTATAAGTTGAAAATTCAATTCTCCAAAGAATAAAAACAAATTGGGTAACCACGAGACTTATAAAAGACTCTGAGACCCTCTCAGAAACTACGAGGATTGGAGAGGGCTATGCCAATTGGTTTCAGACAAATTGCTGCGTGATACGACGTCGGTAGAAGGTGGAAACATCTCCGAAAGGTCCAAGTGATTACTAACTCGCTCGTCCAAGGCTTTGCTCCCTCCGAGTTACTAACAATGCCTGACTGTCATTCTTAATCGTGCGGGGTCGTGCGTTACTTTATTTACTAGGAACTAGGCTGGCTGACACCTAAGATAAATTGGAAGGACATGTATGATGTTCTGGCGAGTAATCTCCAAAAGAAAATCATCAACAACACCTGAAATAATCCGTATGAAAGACTGTTTGTACAAAGCGGAGTTGGAGAGCTATCAAAAAGACAGAATAGAGCCGCAGAAATAAACTAAAGTAATAAAAAGCCCTCTATTTCCAAAATCGCTTACGTATTTATACAAACTCTAATAAAAGAGATAGAAAGTAGTCTCATAAAAACTACAGAGTGGAAATACTTTAACTGATACGGCTACAATGATAACCTGGCTACCGATCATAATCAGGAAGTTCAAGATTCCAAAATTCAACTATCCGAATTTGTCAAAAATTATGGATGACTATTTTTTTTACTTTCCTGTAGATTAAAAACAATATGTGTAGGTATGTAAAATATATCAAAATATTTCATGTAATATTTCAAGGAATAAAGTTAGTTAATAACACGTTTAGATGGTTACATGCTGAAGTCCTGACATGGACGCCATTCAGGAAATTTAGAAGGTAACTGAGACCACTTATTGCTTGAAACAAATATGCTTATGCATATGGATTATGATACGAACTTATTATACCACTACAATTATATTTTTTGAGTTTTATAGAAAGTGTTCGACTTAGAAATTGAGAACCTATTTTCGTATATTATCGGGTGTTTTTTTTAAGTAATGGTAATTAAGAAACCTATATAAATGTAATCATATTGAAATGATTAAACTTATAACTGGGAACTTATTAACATTGATTTTATTTATTGACATATTTAATGTAATGTAACATATTTTCGCGTCATAGAATATTTTTCATCAGTGATGCATCACAATCAAGTATCACTGTATTATTTTTTTCATTTACTAGTGTTGAAGTGAGGCACAGGAATAATGTGTGATGCCTTTGAATTGGTATCTTTAATTTCAAGATAGTGATGTGCAAGCTAACATTTTTCATCGTCTATATAAATCATATTTTTATTGGGGACGATTTACAGCACCTTTTCGTATTCTTTTTCATAAAAAGAACATAAAAAGTTTTCTTATTATTTTCCGTTTATGTTAATTTTGTTTCTTTGTTGATTCAGTAGGTTTATTATCATTAAGAGTAGATTGATTTTTAACATAATGATGATTTTACACTATATCTTGAGTGGTTAGAAATAGTAACTTTTAAACTTTCGCGTTCCATGATATTTAATTAGGTATACGTACGGGAATTAACACGATCACTTAAAAGGTATTGCATACCTCTGATTTGCCTGACGTTTCAACTACGTTGCACTGGCCATGGTCACAGGCTGACTCAAGACATTCTGTCTAATTAAAATTCTATTTCTAGGGTTGATATACCTATGTAGATATTTTAATTTGGATTAAGTACTAGCAGACCCGACAGACGTTGTCCTGTCTTAACTATGAATATTGAATTCGAATTGGTATAATTAATAAAAAAAATATTATTATTCCAAAAACATAGTTCCGACCGATGCATCTGTTTTAACGATAGGTATTTGCAGCGCGCATTGTGTCAATCGCGCCAACTTTCAAAAGACTGACAGTTATGTCAAAAGCGCTAAGGTGACATTAGAAAATCGAATATGGTCGTTAAGTTTTCTTAATTTTCTAATTTTCCGCGCAACGTTCTTAATTTTTTCTTTCATAAGAACCTTCTCCTGACAATAATGAACAAAAAAAAATAGCGAAATTGGTCCAGCCGTCCACGCGTGATACCGTGAACAGGGGAAATAGAGTTTCATTTTTATATATATATTGATAATTCTCTTAAGTAAACTTGAAAAATTTGCCTACCATCTTTAAAAATATTCAAGGAAAATTCTTGAAGACGGATTCGGACCAGGACAAAACCGAGAAAAAAGTAACTTGAATGCGGAGACAGAGAATTGTCCCACAGAGACCCATAAATCGCTCAGCACCTTGTTTTATTTAATTAGTACAACGCAGATAACACAATTTGTTTTCTACGTTTTAAAAAGTTGACAGGGTAAGTTAAAGACTCTGTGGGCCGGTTGTTTACTTCCTTAAGGGACGAAAGGATAGAATAGCGAAACAAAGAATTAATTTATATCGTTTATTGCGATAAGGAATACATTTATTTTGGTAAATTTGTGTAATAATGATATTGTGGCTGTGTAGTATAGTACATATATTTAACTATGGGAGAGACATGCTTCGGCACGTATGTGGCACCGGAGTGATACCATGACCTCACAGAAAACCGGCAGTGAAGCAATGTTTGAAATTTGAAATTGAAATACAACGGTATTTCGCCAAGTCCAAGCCTTGCGTCTGCCCCTCTTCCCCTATTAAACAAAAAAGAAGTTCTGTGACTCCTCATTGATTATTTATAGCTCTTGAATTAACTCTCAACCATCCACTCCAAACCAAAATTTTAGTCAGTTTCAGAACAATGTTCTCCAATAATAGCAAGATATAATTTTAGTTAAACAATATTAATCCCAAATATTATACTTAGCTCTAAAACCTGACGCTCTCGCAAGGTAGCCGCAACATTGTACGTGCATTGCTTTACTAATATTCCAGTTAACCTCTGGTTGTAAACCTATAGCAATCCAAATGTGGCTTTGTGGTTTCAGAATACAACCACAAGTGTTCACATTGAACTTTATCTAAAACATTTAAGTTGAAAGCTGATATTTTATTTCGAAAGTTATTACATAAATTTTCTCTTGTGTTTGCGGGATTCTTGAGTTTGGATTCTGATTTCGTCAAATTGATATTAGGTTTTTAAAATTTGACTCACAGGCGATAGACAAATATCAATAATTAGCTGACCTGCGCAACTTCGTCCGCGTTTGTAAATGTTCCCCATTTTTGCAATTTTTTTCATTGATGCTCCACTCCTATTAGTAGTAGCGTGACGCTATATAGCCTATGGCCTAGCCTTCCTAGATAAATGGGCTATCTGACACTAAAATAATTTATTAATTCGAACCAGTAGTTCGTTAGTTAAATTTTTTTACTGGCGGAAGGTTTGTGTGTAATAAGTATTGTAAAAATAATAAGTATGTGTAATAAATATGGCTGTTACACCTGTGTATCAGCCACGTCAATTCTACTTCTGAACACAAACTTCTCCTAAGACCCGACAGACGTTGTCCTGTCTTAACTATGAATGTTGAATTCGAATAAAACTGGTATAAGGATATAATTTGCAGCGAGCATTCTGCATTTTAGAGCATTTTACGCGCAACTTTCTTAATTTTTTCTTTCATAACAACCTTCTCCTGACAATGACAAACACAAAAAAAGAATTAGCGAAATCGGTCCAACCGTTCACGCGTGATGCCGTGACCAAGTGAAATAGGGTTTCATTTTTATATTTATAGATAATACCAAAATAAATACCACGCTTTTGCCCGCAGTTTCGCTTCCGTTAATGTCTATTTCGCCAACCAATTGCGGTAACCCTCAGAAACAGTACTTTTTTCTGGATGAAAGATAGGTACCTCATGTCTTTTTCTGTACATCTGACAACGTGTATGATGATCGGTTGAGTATTTAAGGCATAAAGCGTAACAAACAAACAAACTGACTGGCCTGTTGGTCTAGTGGTTAGTGACTTTGACTGCTAAGCCAGAGGTCGTGGGTTCGATTCCCACTCAGGACAAATAACTGTGTGATTAGCATGTTCATTTGTTCTGTGTCTGGGTGTTATTTATCTATAATATGTATGTATTAAGAAATAAATAAGTATGTTTATCAGCAGTCTGGTTACCATAGAACAGGCTCTGCCTAGTTTGGGATCAGACGGCCGTGTGTGAGCGTAATATTATGGATAATTACCAAGTTTCAAATTTGACCGCAAAAGAATATTTCTCGGCTACACTTTGCTACCTATATTCAACCACATTAAGGATTAAATTACTTTTTTGTATAAGATTATCTGGATTCACTGATTAAAGTTGAAAGTTGTGTAATAAAAAGATTTTAAAATTAATCAATTTTGTTCGTTATTTTTTTTCTTACACCAGTCTCTCACAGTATTTTAATAAGGGGTATATGAATGTTAAAGATCTTTAGAAAAACGGGACTAGTTGATCTTGAGATAACCTTCTTCAAACCAATAAACTACATACGTAATTTACAGGCCGACGAGGTCCTTCCATTCTCTTTCCAACAAATTGATAAACTCATCAACTTTGTACTCGTAAGTTATTCATTGGTAAGAATATAACGGATTTTTCTACACTGCCGCATTGAGTCAAATAATATAAATGTATTATTTTAAAATCGATCTGAGCTTTATAATGAGAGTATTAAATAAAAATGATAAGTAAAACGAAATGAATGGTCGAACCGTTGACGTAGCAAGTTAAATGAGTCTAGAAGGCTGACTTTATCTGAATCTCTGTGTTACTGTTCGAGGAACAGAGCTCTGAATTATTGGATACGGTAAGTAATATTCTCCTATATTTAAACCTTTTCTATCTAGGGCTATTTTACAGGCTCACAATTGGGCATAGTATGTATATATGAGATTTCCTGGTATATTTATAAAAAGCGATTTGATTTTATATAAATAAAAATGAATCGCCAAATGTGTTGCTAAGCGCAAAACTCGAGAATGGCTCGACCAATTAAGTATTTTTTTTTTCAAATTTTCGTTAAGGCACAAGGAAGGTTCTTATAGAGAGAAAAAATGTAAAAATTGTGAGGAAAATAGTAAAAACAACACTTATTTTCCTATACAAACCACAGAGCAAATAATAATTAATACACATGTCCCCAGCTGTCAAACATTTGATGTCAATTAATAACTTTTGACAGAACGAAGTCTGTCGGGGCAGCTAGTACATAATATATAAAACAAGCAAATAGCGTGTTTAGGATGGTCATCATCATTGCATAGATACTACTACTGTTTATCTCCATGATCAGAGTGAATTTGAGTTTAACCAATAAGCTTAGAATTTAAAAAAATGTGAGTGGGATTTATTCTTAACCGACGAAACAAAAGAAGAGGTTCTCAAGTCGACCGTATTGTGACTCTTGAGTTGCAGGTGGCCATGGGCTACGGTAGTCACTTACCATCAGGTGACCTGTCTGCTCGTTTGCCACCTGTCGTGGGCGGTAAGTTTAGACAATTATAGTTCAAGTTATACACAGGTACATGATGTAAAACAAAACAGCTAAAATTTAATGAATTATTGTCGAAATCCAACAATCAGGCGATCTCTAGATTAAATAATAAGTTGAAGTTAACTTCTGAATAAATATATTTAGCATTAATTATATAAAGAGCAGTATGTACTTCATGTATTTACGGAATTAACGCGATCACGAAAAGATATTACATACCTCTGAATGGCCAAACGAAAATATCAAAAATATCGAAAAAGTGGGGGTGGATGAAGAACCTTCTACCTCACGATCTCGACGACGAAGGGCGTGCACCGCTGAGCCAGTCAACCTGTGACCACGGCCAATGCAACCAGGTCGAAACGTCAGGCAATTCAGAGGTATGTAAAATACCTTTTCGTGATCGCGTTAATTCCCGTAAATGCACAATTATATCATAGAACGCGAAAGTTTAAAAGTTAGTATGTACGTCGTTTTGGCAATGGCGTTCTATGGTGCTGCCTACCCCAGACGGGAATAAGGCGTGAGCCTAATAAGCAAATAAAAATAAATTTAATCGACTTGTGAAACAACGCTTACCAAAGAAATGTTGTACTACATTTATTTAAATCTAGAATATTGTCAATGTATAAAATGTATGTCTTTGTATAAAAAAATCTTCAGGCGTAAATATAATTTATAGTTGTTACAAAGATCAAAGGTCAAGTGAAAAGTAACCGCGTCATTTATTTCACACATCCGTGTATTTTCGCTCCCAATAGATTCCTCTGGGATCTGTCGGCTTAAAGTTTAATTAAAGATGCAACCTCCCAGAAAGAACTGGTTTCATCCAGTAATAGTTTTGTGAATGGTACTTCACTGATAATACTAATTGATTTAACTTTATCTTGATTTTGCTAAAGTTTGTTAAAACAACCATCAATCCCCTTTTCTTGTTTTATAATTTGTGTCATAAGGTATCAGAATATACGTATACAATTTAAGCACTTTATAATAAACCTTTTAAAATTTATTCCCTTTTTCATGTCTATCAAATTATTACAATATAATTTAAGTTCTAATTTCTTCACATATGTGTATTTTTACCGATTTAAAAAAAGGCGGAGGTTTATGTTCGGCTGTATGTATTTTTTTGAAGTGAAAACTTCTTTAGCGGCGTTGGGCACTTTTTGAGATGGGTAAAAAATGTAATGTGGGTAAAACTCGCGTCAGAATTCAGGGTCACGTGGACCCTGATCGAAAATGTAAAAATGAGTGAGGGAGGAAGTGGGGGAGCGAGGAAGCGAGGGAGCGAGGGGGGAGGGAGGGAGTGAATGAGTGAGTGAGTGAGTTTGAGTGTGTAGTGCTGTAGACTGTACCCGCATAAACGAATTTGTATACGCTCTCAGAAGAATAAGAAAAGTACCGAGCGAAGAGACTGCTTTGAAACCCAAGGTTGATTCATAAATATTTTATGATAATTTCTATTCAATTTTGACATTGTGATTATTAGGGATGTCTAATTATTTGATAGATATGTAAGTAATGTTAGACAGTATTAGTTTTAGATCAATCTCCTATATTGCATACCGGCTGTACGGTGAGAGATGTTGTGCCATCATTATTATTATAACATCTTATTGTTCCATGTTTCAAGCAAATAAAGTATTCTTATTCTTATAAAAATGCCGAATTCATCGAAAACCCGCGTAGGTAAATGTTTTTCGTTGAATTCAATTAAACGGGAACGTTACCATACCATGGAGATATGAAAGAGTTTATTTTTCAAGTTTATTGTAACCTATGAGTTCCGAAGCCAAAGTGTTATAAAATAATGTCTTTATTTATATGGCTAACGATATAATTAAGTAGCAAGTCACATAACACTCACGAAGTCGTTTATCAGCTGAGACTGCGGGATTATGTGGAGTGACAAGACGTCCTTTGCCTGACAATCGAAATAATCTTTTTCGTTTTAGGTCACAAAGCAATATTTATTAACGTCAAATCCTATGTTTCAGTCATATTAGAGCTTTCGCTTTGGGTTGAGAGATAATAATTTGAAAACTTGTACAAACCCTTATTTTAGCAGTTTAAAAGACGTCTCAAAAGTCTCTCATAGCTCATAAAACCTCGTGTCCTCGTTTTAAGATATTCAAGGTCAAAGGTCACAAAAATCATATTTTTGTTAAATATTTTGCTTTCTATGGCTCTAATGATGTTGATAAAATTCTCTACAAATTTTGTTTTAAACATTTTTCTTCCCTCTTATTTTGCTTAAGTGACTGAACTATTAAGTAAATAATTGACATAACTTTCTCGTATTTCTGTTTCATGAAATAAAACTATGATACTGTAATTACGGGCATGTAACTATGAATACCCACATCGTTCATGTACAGGCAAGTTCGATTCTTCATACAATGTGAATAGTAAACATTTTTTTAACAAAAAATAAACTGACTTCAACGAAATATAGCAGTGAAACAATAATGAAAATTGGTACATTATTTTTAAACAAAATCGTACATACAAACATACATACGTTGAATACAGAAGCTCCTTTTTTGAAGTTGGTTCATTGTTCATCATTCTGCCACTTTACTTTTTATTGTCCTTAAGTCGAGGCGTGTGAAAGATTTTTAGCGCGATATACACATATATTAGTTTCAATTTACTTTGTAAAGTTGTGTAAGATTGGCATGTCTAGATATATGGTCTGCCTTCTTGTATTTTTATTTTTGCGCTCCTTATTTTTCTTGTATTTTTATTCCCTTGTTCAAAATAGGTAACGAGAGAGTAAATAAGATACATCGAGTTCTTGAATTAGATATTAATCTTTGTTATTCATTAACTTGACTGATATATTATTATGTATCGTATATTAATTTAACTAACGAACCAGTACCAGCTCATTATTTAGTTATTCCAGAATATCTAGAGATTAGCGCAAGCTTGTTGCGGTCAACACTAATTGGATTAACGTCATGCGTCGCTCTCAAACCTGTTGCAATGTGATCACTTCATTTATAATCCCACTAATATTATAAATGTGAAAGTTTGGATGGATGGATGGATGTTTGTTACTCTTTCACGCAAAACCCACTGAACCGATTGCTATGAAACTTGGTATGTAGATAGCTGGAGACCTGGATTAACGCATAGGCTACTTTTTATCCCGATATTCCCACGGGGTCCGGACTTACGCGGGTGAAACCGCGAGGCGCTGCTAGTACCTAATACTTACAAGCACCTACGTGAACGATCACACATCAAGATGCCCGTAGCTTATTGGCCAAGCTACTTAATATAATATACTACCTTTTACTTCACTCGTATAAAATTTTCTTTTCTTTCCCTCGGGAACAGTATTTTTTCTGGATGAAAGATCATATGTGTTTTTCGCTTAAGTAGTTAAGGTGTGAAAGTATAACGAAACAAACTCACATTCGCATTCATAATATTAGTTGCAGAAGTACTATGGTGAGATAAAGACGCCATGGTTTTGAAATTATTAATTCCTTTTCGTATGGAAGTAGGATATGAGTAACTCTCGAAAATATTAATATTGTGTTAAAAATTGGAAATTTTAATTTGTCACCCGTAGACAGTGTTGTAGTCATGAGAGCCGAAGTTATAAATTTCATTGCCCTTTTTTTAAAACATGCCTTGATGGCAAGTGATTACCGATTGATATTTATATTTTTACTACCCCAGAATAAGAAAACTATGTTGGTAGGTATTGTGTATAATAAATTATATTCTTCTGTCAAGCAGATTTGTTTCTTACAACAAGTGGCAAATTAAATCTGTATGTTAATACGTGAAGATAATTATTTGAACCTCTGTACCTCGCGCTCCTACGAATCTTATTTAGAATACTTAATGTTTATATATCGAAGGAATAGGGACAGCTAAAATGTTTAATCAATATGCTATTTAAATGGCAAAGATATGTAAAAACGGCTTTGAAAAGCTACAGGGATCCGGTATATATACAGTCTAGTCACAGTGACAGTTCAAGTTATATTGGTCAATGAAATTAAACAAAACATTTAAAATTTAATTAATGTATTATGGTCGAGCACCGACTTCATTCTACAGTTATAAAAATCGCTTGCTTGAAAAACACACGAACTCCTTCTATTTTTGAATTTTAATACGACGGCGAAATCTTGGATGTTTTAATTTTAGCATGGCTGTTTATCACTTCATTAATCAGAATAAATAATTTATACAATTTTTTTTAATTTTTTTTTACCTTCTGGTAAAAACCTATTAATTAGGATTTGTATAAAATACCTTAGCAAAAGCCCCATTATACTCCTATAATAATAAAATGTTTTATCAAATTAACTAACAACAGTGCTTGTCAGTCAATCTTGGGTAGAGTGTTCTGTCATCCTCTCACAGAGTCACGTGATTAATGGTCCGCCATCTTGCATTCTTGTGCCGGAGCCAACGTTATCGTTTCCTTTTCGCCTTCTTCTTGTCACTTGCTTATGTTAGATCTTGAATATTTTTTAAGGAACTTTTCTTGCTACATATACATTAGTGAGTATAATAATATGTACATACATAAGGCAAACATATTGGATTCGACGTGTAATTATTTAATTCAATTCAAACATCAAAAATACGTCACGTTTATTATTAGGCAAATTCGGAACCAACCTTTTTAACTGACTTTACAAAAAAGAAGATGTTCTCAATTTTTTGGAATATTTTACTGTATGTTTAGCCATATGTCATTACTTACTACGTTCCCCGAATTAAATTACGTGTTTTATACATTTGCATTCTTAGTAAGTCATATTTTTTGTGGCTGTACTAAAAGCCAAAAACACAACGTATCTATTATAAAATAGTTATGTTGGGTTTAGCGAATATGAACATTTAAAAAAAAACATTCAAAAAGGCATAAAGACATTAAGTTCTAGTATAAATATTAGCTTAATTCAAATAATTATGTATCTCAATAATGATGATAATTATAATTCTAGCTTAATTTTAAGTGATTGATTGTATAATCTTATCGTGTGCGTAATCAGATATTACGGTTATACGTATGCTAAACTATAATGTCTATTATATTCCTACGTGTAACAAACAATGAATAAACTGATTCGATTTGATTAATTTGAATAAGTTTGTCAATGCGATTAAATCAATATTACCTATGCATTATTTTTAAACAACTGGTCACTCAGAAAGTTTTGCGCAAAAAGAGGTTTTAGGTATGGAACACTGGCAGATTCTATAATCTATATAAAGTACCTATGTACTTTATTTTAAAAATAAGACCATTTACCACAAAGAATACAACAAAAAATATTTTTTACGAAATAAATGTAATTATCGTGTCTCACTAAATAAAATATTTAAAAAAAAAATTAGAGCAACTTAAAAACACACTTACAAAGGACATTGAAAATAAAAAAAATACAGCTGGACAGCGCACCGGTCAAACTTCTGTTTCTTCTTCCAGCCTTGATATAGCAGCGAGTGACTTCTTTTTATTCCTTAATAAAAAATCTGCTTAAAGGGCAACAGTTTCATCGCCGGAAGATGCGCTAGACGCAGGCTTTGGAGGAAACATCTGAGGCGCATTTAAAAAAGTATATTGAAAATGAGTTTAGATTAATGAAACTTTGCATTAGTGGTTGTTAGTTATTTAAAAAGATTTAATAAAAAAAATTGTCTATAGATTTTTTAGGTTTCGCAAATAATATTAGTGTCCTTCTGAGTAAATTGAAAGCTCAAAGCGAATAGGTACACTGGATATTTACATTGAAGTATAGATAAACGATAGCAGAGAAGCGGCCAATGAGAGGCGTTTATAATGCGTCTCACATACCACATAATATGAGTAGCAGTCTAAATCGACCCTTTCATGCATCACATAGTACGTGAATCCTGTTATGCAAATGTCTATGACAACCGTTACTGTCTGGCTGACGAATGGCTTTTCTACTCTGGATATCACGTGACTGATGATCTTACTAAGTGGTAGCAGTTCTCCGCACACGCGTGTATTTTATGTTACGAAAAACAATTATGGTTCATATTCACAAACAGTAATACTTTTTTTAAGATAACTCATTAGGAATGATTTTTGTGTTGCGTGGGACTTTACAAATATTCAAACAATCACACAAAATTTACGTACAGTAATGCAGTCTGTTCGGTGCGTTGCAATGAACATCAACATCAACATTTGTCTAGTCGCACAATTTTATAAATGCATCGGCTTTAAATTATTAAGGTCAGTACGCAACCGGCGGTCGAATCAGTTGGTGCGTAACTCAAATTGGTTGTCTATGAACCAAACCAATATCAAATTATTTTAGTTTAGCTAACTTCCATATTTAAACCATTCATTTACTTTAATATTTACTTGTTATTTTCCTAATACACTGTTAGTTTAAAATCGTAAATCAGCCATACAACTCAAAAGTTGTTTGTCTGAACCAGACGAATCCGAACCTTTTCACAGTCAAAACTTAATTTGACAAAATATTTTACATATAACTTCAAACATAATGTCAGCAGTCATTTTATTATATAATATCTATCTCTTAATAACCGCAGTTACAAATATATCTTGTAACATAAATAACTGTCTATAACCAGTTGAAACAGAAGATTGTAATTACAAATAAGTACTCAAGATCAATAATGAGGCTCCCATTATATAGTAATACATAATAGGCTTTATTTTAAGTGTCATAAATCCAAACGCGACTAATCCAACAAGCTTTTTCCAAATGCGAAAGTTTAAAAGTTAGTAATACTCTCTTTGTCCCAAATCTTTCTGGGTGTTGCTTTGAAAATAAACGTAAATGATTTTCTCGAGTTTCATTCCATTGCATATTACTCTCTATATTGTTATCACCACCTCTTATAATGGCTTATCTATATAAATGACTTATGTCTCGTCAAATAACGTTACTTACAACACTCATTTTACTTTAAACGGTAGGTAATCTTTTTCATATTCCATGTTTCATATACTACTGAGATATTTTAGAAAATAAATTAGAAATGCCGTACACTCACATATTTCATTATACGACAGACATCACAGATATAAAATTGGAAACCACCGGCAAACCAAACGATAATTTTGATTTATTACTTCCGACTCTAGTAAAGGATTTAATCAAAAAAGAACCAGCATCTGTCAGAGCTATTAAAACGGCAAAAGCTTTAATATCAAAGCACATTACGCTGAGGTTATTGCAATAAGCTTCGTGATATACTGTGGAGCAAAATGACCTAAAAACCTTCTTGTTATTCTATATTTTTAAATGGAGATATTTTAGAGGTTTTTTTGATATTATAGGGGGCAAACGACCAGATGGGTCACCTGATGGTAAGTGACTAAAGTCGCCCATGGACACCTGCAACTCAAGAGTCACAAGTGCGTTGCCGGCCTTTAAGGTGGAAGTTAGGGAAGGGGGCAATAGGGGGCGAGTAGGGGAGAGAGGGAAGGATTAGGGCCACCGGTAACCTAACTCACTTGGGGAAAAGCAATGCAAGCATTCCTTCACTGCTAGATTTCTGTGAGGCCGTGGTATCACTCCGGGCGAGCTGGCCCATACATGCCGAAGCATGGCTCTCCCACGTAAATCATACATGTAAATAAAATGAAAAAAAAAATTGCTTTTTATTTACTTATCTACGGAGAAAATTTTGTTTTCATGATAATTAAATGGAGATATTTTAGAGGTTTTTTTGATATTATAGGGGGGCAAACGACCAGATGGGTCACCTGATGGTAAGTGACTAAAGTCGCCCATGGACACCTGCAACTCAAGAGTCACAAGTGCGTTGCCACACAAGTTTTTCTTGAACAACAGTTAGCCTCGAGTCACAGGATTGTGACCTTGACCTGTTGACCTGAGCTATTAATTGCTTACACTCTCCGATCCATCCGTATAATCCATTGTATTTCCTTCTAACTTATTTTCCCAAATTTTATTCCCAAAGTGCCCGGTTGACGGCAAATAGGCTTGCCCCCTATTACGTGACTGGGACTAAATTGGCGACATGGGAATGTTTAAAACATCTCTGATTTGCCGTTCGGGAATAGAAAGGTGAGCGTATACATGTATGTATAGACGTTACTACAAGGATTTAAATGCAAGAACAAGTTCGTGAAAGCAATTTGAGTTTTATAAAGGTGTCCTGTTTTAATTTTCATCAAATCTATGTTATTTAAATAGTTTTAATTTCTATGACCCAGTTGCCGAACTATAGCCTGACAAAATGTTAATTTGTCAGTAATAGCTTAGTTAATGATTAGGGGAAAATTTATAAAATATAATAATAAAATGAGGCGTGTTTAAGAACGATTAGCTTTTGTGTAGATGATGATGTGTTACTCAATCAATTCAGACATCCTTCGAGAACAATAAGTACTTTTTGCTGGATGAAAGGTTTATCTAGGTCCTTTTATGTGCTAACAACGTGTATGCAAAATTTCATGTTATTTTTTTTATGGTATATAGGGCAAACGAGAAGACGGGACACCTGATGGCAAGTGACTACCGCTGCCCATGGGCAACTGCAACTCAAAAGTTTCAAGTGCTATGCCTTTAAGGTGGGAGTAGGCGGGGAGATGAGGAGAGGGAAGGATTAGGGCCTCATTTAACCTCCCTCACTCATTGAGTTGTTAAGATATGAAAGCGTAACCAACAAACCCAAATTCGCTTTTATACATAATATAAGTTAGTATTTATTTGTTGGGCACGTTCCTCCACATAACATAGGAGAGTTTGGGTGTAGATGCAGTTTAGCAGGCTTCACAAACTTTCAGAACTCCAAGGAGAACTTTCAGTATTACATGTTTTCCCACTATGTTTGTCTTGAATCGAGTGATTTCTAATATACATATAAAAGTAAGGTCTGATGTTTGAAACCGTCAGCTTTAAAATACGATTTCGGTGCTGCTATTTTCTTCAGATGTAGTAGCATTATCTTTTGGCTAACGTTAATACATTAATACATAAAAGTGTCAAGCAAGCCTGTTTACCGAGTTACGAGTTCAGAACTCCCCTCTATTCTTTTAAAGGTAGAACATGACAGATGCTTGAGGATGAGTAGGACTACTAGTCCAGACCCTACACGGTTAGACAGTACATACAAGTCTAGAACTGTAATCTTATTGTTTTTTTTCTTTTAATTTTATGGTTGGTTTTGCCAATGTTCTTAGACACCGATAACTAGAAGCCGGATCGTGTCTTTTTTTTTCAATTACTATATATATATATATATGTATAATTGACTTTAACATAAATGTATTAAAAATTGAATGCACTATATTTATTAAGTACTTAATTATTTTGTTATCCAAACTTACTCGCAGTATGTATTCAATATCACGCACGGGCTATCAAATGCTACGTGAAAACTGACCGATTAAACACCGCTTATACCCATTGATATCTTGACAATCAATTACGATTCTTATTGCACAGAAATAAGGACCACAACATCCTGCAACATAAACTTGTGATACTAACGATAGAAATATTGTCAGAAAAAAATATTGCGTGCCGTCAAAATTATTGCTTTGTCACGGAGTTTATGCTTGTTTTTATTGTGCGTTTAATGTTTATATTTAAAATCCATTGTAATAATGAGAGAAGCAGCAGTAGCCGTAAAGAGTGGATTGTGGGTGGTTACCAAACGCCATAAACAAAGGATTTACTGAGTAATGTCGTAATACTTCGGTTGGTTTAATAACAGGGTATTGTGTACGCTTATTTATTTATTTCTAAAAAAAAACATCTATTTTTACAGTTTTGTGTTACGGGTATGTTTATCAACATTATACTACAGATCATTTCGATGATGACAACTTGACCAGAGGCATACAAGTGGTGAATTACTGGTCAGTGGCAAGCACCATCCGCTTTTACAAAAACTCAATGATGTTTCTGCTTTTCTTACCACGTTTATTACATTTCTTATCATAAATATGTAATCTTCCTTTACTTTATTCTAAAAGAACACTTAAATTCGTGTAAGGAATTACGTTAATGCATTTTGATAGTTTAGATTACTGATGATAAAGGTTCGAGTGTGCGTTACCAATTCAATTCTCTTATTTATGTAACCCTGGCTACTTTGCATAGTGGCAAAAGTTTCGTTGCCCTATGTTGGCTGACGAGAAAAATACCTATTTTTGAACCCGATTTACCAGTAAAATTTAGTAGTTAGTTGTTTGCGCTTGGTCAACCGCGATCTTTTGTAAGGTGGTTTCTTGAGACGGAGACGATTCACCTAAATCGAAGTGCCCTTTCTCCTACAAAATAATCTATATTAATACTAGCTACCCAACCACGCGTTGCTCTGGTTAAGTAATTTGCAGTAAAAAATATTGTGACTATAAATTGAGATAAAAACTATTCCATCTCACAAGTTGGACCAAACTTTACACAGTGTGCAAAATTTAATTCAAATTGGTTCATTACTTTAGGATTTTAATAAAACTGAAGAGCTGAAGACGGGCTTTGTTGTTTGTTTGTTAAAATCTCTCATCTCTTTAACTTCCAGTCCGATTCTAAAAATGATTAATTGAGGAAGGCTATAGGATATATAACATCACGCTACCATCCTTAGAAGTAGAGTACAGACCACAAACATAGGTGAAACTGTGGGAAACGGTTAGTCACTACAGAAAACTGTAAAGCTAGACAGTGCAGACACTAAAGCAGTACCTCTGTTTAGCCATTTCCTGTGGAATAAAGGCAAAAAAAGTAAACAAAATTCAACCAAAAGTGCCTTCTATTGGTGGTATTCATATATAATGGTGCTTATAACTTACATTTCTTTAGGTCTTCGAGAATCGCTGATGACTCTGATGATGATGATGATGATAAGAGATCTTCTTGTTTGGGCTCTGAAATTTTTTATGAAATTCTATCCGTGGCTAATTTTTGAAGTCTTGAAGTTAGCATTTGTTGATAACACTTTCAAAAGTACCTTATTCTAAAGTTTTCTCAAATGATGACTATCTCAGGTTCTTCAAATGGTATCCCTAGGATTGCAAACGTATAAAGACGTGCGGTAACCACTGTTTAATATCGCTCCCAAAATGGAAAGGAGACATTCCGGTATTGTACAAGCACATTATAATTAATTAACTTCAACCAGGACATCATGAAATTCAAGATGTTATCGTGAAAATACATGGCGCTGTCGTTGAATGTTACATAATTATTAATGCGTAGGTACACATAATTGTTATTTCACTCGGGAAATTCGTTCGCGCTGAATCATCTCAATCAATCAAGTCATGTTGTGAGGGAGATACGGTTGCCATGGCTCAGAGTTTCTTGGGACTTTTTTATGTG
The DNA here is from genome assembly GCA_963859945.1 of Euplagia quadripunctaria. NCBI lineage: Eukaryota > Metazoa > Arthropoda > Insecta > Lepidoptera > Erebidae > Euplagia > Euplagia quadripunctaria. Next base: position 21,193,616 of record OY982567.1, read on the forward strand.
TTAAAATAGTGGTAAATAATAATATAGTCTGCATACCGATGACTTACTTCGATTAATTAAAAAAATATATATATTAACATTTTTAGACCATACTTAGATAAACCGACCATATTACAATAGAGGAAACATACTTACTATACTAAGTGCACATGTGTATGCGCCGAATCTTGTAGTTTCGAACAAAATACAGAACAAATTAGTTATATAAATCTAGGTGTACCTTTTTACTGAGTGTGTTTCCGAGTAACCCCTCATCTGGTGAGGCCGACACGCCGTCTCTCCGTTAGGCGATCACAAGTTATACCATCCGTCCATGTATAAGACATAATTAATCGAAAACATACGTATGGTCGCAACGATTACGTGAATGTCATCAAAGTACACAATCAGGATCGTTCGTCATCTCGTCCCAAAACAAACTCGCCCATTGGGACGAGTTGACAAATTTCAAAATTTATACTAATAATATTATAATATATATAATAATTACTAATAGATGCTTTAGTACAGTCAATAAAAATCTTTTCAAGGTATTAAAATAAAAAAAGGAATCCTTTATCCTTTCCTTTATCTTTAGTTCCTATTAAAACTTAACAAAACCAACAACGGGACGAGATGAGGAATGAAAACAATATTAATTTTGAAATTCATCAACTCGTCCCAATGAGATGAGTTTGTTTTGGGACGAGATGACGAACTACCCCACAATCAATGTCATAAATCTATCATCAATTAATCATAGTATTATCAATTTCATATGAATGACTTCGTGGTGAGAGGTCTGAAATCGATATTACCTCATATAATAACAAAACAACTCTTAGTTATACCGCTCACCTAATTACCTCCTAAGTTGTGAACCGTGACGTCATAAAATATAATAACATAATTGCTATTGAGACCCACATCGTGGTCATACTGGCCATGCGAGGCATGTTTCTTGAAGTACCAAGATTTGCGATTAGCGTATACGATATTGCTACAGCTATCGTTGCGTGACATCGCAATTCGTGTGACTGGTTTCTTGTAAAAGGTAAAATAAATACTAGAAAATAATGTAATTTAGCAGCTGTTTTAAACTTAGATTTGCAGTATAATGGATGACAGCGTTTTAACACACTTAATGTGTGTGAACACAATAAATTAATATGTTTGTTTTTAACTTGTAAGACTGCACTACATAGCAATCAATCAATCATTTATTTGCTGATCAAGGGTATACAGTGGTGTTAACATTACGTTCGATATCGTTCTCCTTAATCCTCACCTAATCCTAACCTTTACTGGCATGCAAATTTTATAATAATATATTTTTTTTAATATTCGAAAATAAATTGTGCTAGTTTTAAATAAGTAGGTACATGCATCAACATAAAATTGGTAAGTATAAATTAACATTTATTACAAAAATATATACTAAAAATTAAAATGAATAGTTCCAATGATAAAATTCTAGTAATAAAAGGGAATAGTACAATTTCATAATACAAACAAAACCACCAGACAAACAAGTATTTTAAAATATTAGTAAAATAATTAAATTCATTTCATCAGGGCCATGTCAGTACAGAAATAAAAATGTCAATATATCAATCATGTGTAAAGAATAATAAAAATGTTAATCTTGTATAAAATAATAAAAATGTCAATCATGTAAAAAATAATAATAAAAAATGTCAACAATATGAATGTCCAGATGATGAATTTGTTTTTCTAGTTTTATAATAGGTTTTACTGACTAGAAAGTCATGTAAACGTTTTTTGAAAAGATTACGATCAGATGTCTGCACGAATCTGATCTAGCCCCGTTTTATTCGCGTCTATTGTCTTCATTATAGTGTTGTTTTTTTTTAGGTTATAAATCCTTAAGCACTGTTGTTTAACAACGGTACTATTTTGTACAATAATACAAAATGATAAAAGATGTAGATGTTTGAAGAAACTATTTACCGTACAAATCATCGAAAGTGTTATTTATTATAGCTGTTGGGCTTATGGTTGCAGTCAATGCAACCTACTAAAATTGTTATTGATCAAACACTCAGAAATAATACCCAGCACGTTCACACACTTACTCTTTGCCATTGTCTTTGTGTTACGTTCCGTTCCGTAGTAAAAGTAGTACGTTCACGTTCATGCCATGTTTTCTAAAGATATGAGTTTAATTAGATTCGACAGTATTGTTACGATATTTCTCCTAGGTTTAGAAAAGTTATCCTGTTTAATAGTTTTATTAACGACCTACCCAATTACCTCATATCTTCTAAACCATACTTGTACGCTGACGACCTAAAAATCTCACAAACTATTAACAGTTTTCTTAATGTATTTCTACTACAGAATGACACAGAACTCATAATTCAGTGGTATAGTAACAACCAGATGCATCTCAACATTAAAAAATGCTACGCAAACTAAAGTACACGTTACTCCAAATATTTAATACACAATATAAGACCGTCTCTTCATGGGAGAGCCATTCTTCGGCACGTATGGGCCGGCTCGACCGGAGTGATACCACGGCCTCACAGAAAACTCTCGAGTGAGTGAGGTTACCGGAGGCCCTCACCCTTCCCTCCCCCTCTCTTCCCCTACTCCTACCTTAAAGACCGGCAACGCACTTGTGACTCTTGAGTTGCAGGTGCCCATGGGCGGCGGTAGTCATTTACTATCAGGTGACCCGTCTGCTCGCTTGCCCCCTATACCATAAAAAAAACCTAGGTGTAATTTCATCGAAAAAAAAACCTCATCAGGATCACAATTAAAAGCATCTAAAATTCTGGGCTTTGTTCAAAGAAATGCTAAAATATTCCGAAAGCCACAAACAAAGATAATCTTGTCTAACACCTTGTTTCATAGTATCCTATCCTATCTCGCGTTTTTCTTCTTATGTCTTGAGATTAGATAAAAAGAATCATATGACATTTAGGATTTTCTGGTGGAATCTCCAAAACTTATAAAATGTACGGAGAACGACTAGCGTTTTTTAAGATTAATTCGCCTGAAAAGAGAAGAACGCTTCTGGTATGAATTTTTATATATAAATTACTGCACAACAGCTTAGAATGTACAGCACTATTTTGAAGCCTAAAGTTTCACTCCCCAAGCTTTATACCCTGTAAATCAATAGCAGTGATGGTGCATCCAATTGGAAGTGCCATAAATAAATATTGCACAAATTTGACATGTTTGCCTACAAATCGCATAAACTTTGCAGATTATTACTCGAAAACTTGCCCAATAAAATAATATGAATATATTAAATACTAGCAGCGCCCCGCGGTTTCACCCGTGTAAGTTCCGATTCCGTGGGAATTTCTTGATAAAAAGTAGCCTATGCGTTAATCCAGGTCTCCAGCTATCTACATACCAAGTTTCGTCGCAATCGATTCAGTGGTTTTTGCGTGAAAAAGTAACAAACATCCATCCATCCACCCATCCATCCAACTTTCACATTTATAATAATAGTGGGATTGAATTGTTTAGTATGTTACCATTTTATAAATTAAAATACAGTAGTTACTACAATTTTTATGTAATACTAGCAGCGCCCCGCGGTTTCACCCGCGTAAGTTCCGATCCCGTGGGAATATCGGGATAAAAATATCTACATATCAAGTTTTATCGCAGTCGGTTCAGTGGTTTTTGCGTGAAAAGGTAACAAACATCCATCCATCCATCCAAACTTTCACATTTATAATATTAGTGGGATTTATAAGTAGGTAAATTAATTATTAATTATTTTGTTATTGTCATTGAATGTCGTCAAATTTATTAGTTTTAGTACTTATACAAATATCTCATATGCCGTTAAAGGATTACAAATTGATGAATTACGGTATATAAATGTTTGTGAATCCAATAAATAAAAAACAATTTATAAATGTCATTAGAGAGAGAAGAAAGAAAGAAAGAAAAAAGAGGTGTCCTGAGTATAATTTAAATTGCTAGTCACCCGACCAAGTTGCGTGCCGACCTTGCCTTCTATTCACCTTCAATGCCTACCCAATATCTCCGGACCCATTATAACCAAGTCACGACATAGCACGAGCAGCCATTGTATACAGTTTGCCTAATATTATGAACTTAAAACAAAATTAAGTGACTCAGTAATGGATGCAAGAACTTGGCAAATATTTTACAAGTCATCCACTCATTGTCTGTTCCTTGATTAGTTGAGAGCGATTTTCAATAAACTCATCTACGGCATAGTGAAGACATAGGTTATTTATACTAATATGTAAAGCTAAAGAGTTTGTTTGCTTGAACGCGATAATCTCAGGAACTACTGGTCCGATTTGAAAAATTATTTCAATGTTAGATAGCCCATTTATCGAGGAAGGCTATAGGTTATATTTAATCACGCTAAGACCAATAGGAACAAAGCAGTGACCATAAACGCAGATGAAACTGTGGGGACTGCTAGTAATTAGTATAACGTCATACAAACCTCTTCTGTAACTCTGTTACTAGGGAGAAAAAGTGTCTCGAACATACTAATCCTAATCTATACCAATATTATGACTGGCCTGTTGGCCTAGTGGTTAGTGACCCTGACTGCTATGCCATAGGTTGTGGGTTCGATTCCCACTCCAGTCTGGGTGTTCTTTGTGTTCGTTGTTTTTATGTTTGTAAAGTCCCCCCGACACAGGAGTAATTCCTAATGCGGGAGTTGTCTTTTAAAAGAAAAAAAAATATAAAGCTGAAGATTTTGTTTGTTTGGTTGAACTTGCTAATCTAAGGAACTACTGATTCGAATTTAAAAAATCTTTTAGTGTTGGATAACCAATTTATTTATATATTACGCTCCGACAAATAGGAGCGTAGCAGTGACCATAAACGCAGGTAAAACTGCGGGGACGGCTAGCTAATAATATAAATGCGAAAGTGAGTTTGTTTGTAACGGTTTCACATCTTAACTACTCAACCGATCCTCATGACTTGCATTCCATTGCTTACACGTTACCAGGAGCACAGAAAAGGAAATAGGGTAAATTTCATCCAGAAAAAACCACTGTTACAGTAGACAAAATAACTGTTACGCGAGCGGAGCCGCGGGCGAAAGTAGTCTATAACGCGTTGGGTTGGCACAATACAGCTTACATTATACATACGTACATACACATATATATAATTCTACAGTTATAAATATAGCGTGTTTACTGAGGAAGACTACTGCTTGTTTTCTGAGATATATCGTGGCCATAGCATTTTTGGTGGTTCCGTTCTCCGTCTCTTCTAATATCGTAGGTTTGGTTATCATTTTAAACTTATATAAACGGGAAAGGCAATCACTCTGTGGTAGCTTGACCGGAATCTTTGTAACGAACAAAATTGTTATTACTTCACTGTCACACTCAAAGACTTGTATAAAAACTGGTAAAATCATTTCTAAATTTTAGATGGAAATGAATGGATATCTTGGTAGTCGTGGTTACATAAAACCTTTTCGAATAAAAGTATATAATCTTGACACAATTGACTAAAACACTACGCCTTCAGTCACTCCTCTCCACTATAAGCTGGATTCTTTGGCGCTTTAAAAAATACTGTAGCTATAGGCCCCGCTTCTGCAGCGCCCTAAACGAATTCAATAGACGACTTGTCTTCAAACCCACAAATCTACACATGTACCATAGATATCCCTACATACATTGCCATAAATCAAACGGATTTTCATTTATACAAATACAATAGGGCTGTCTATACAAACATTATCGTTCAGCCCGGGGCGCCTTTCTATCATCGGGCATTAAGAGATAAGCTCTGGCACGCATTGCGCCGAACACGATAATCGTTGTGACGGCCCTACTGAGCTCAATATGAACACCTCCGTAGGGGTAGGCTCTCTTTATTTACTATGTATGTAGATACATATAAATTGTCTTATTAGTTTTGCGTGCTGTGTTTTTATTATATCAGTCAACGCAACTTCATTGCTTTGAGTACATTTTCGAAAAGAGTAATTATAAGTTATATTTTTCTGAAGCAATCGTAATGGTACGGAGATTTAAACATGATTTTTAAATCGGGAGCTGTCTAATAGAAGAATAATCTACACCATGCAAGAAACCATAACTAATCGCTTTACGTGTGCGCTTCGTGCCGAATTACAAGCGTAAGGCTGCGTTTGCATCAGAGATGTGCGAGGATGCGTAGCGAGGGCTGTGTTTGTTAAGAACCAATAGAATCGCTTCATTTACTTAGCCTCGCTCAGCGTAGCTCTTGTGGCTTAGCGGAGCGAGGTTTTTGTACGTACAAAACAAACGAGGGATTCTTGCGAGGGATGTGTGCTAGGGATGGACGCGAGCGAGAAACTGCTAGTAGTCACTAGACGGTGCTTGTTAGAGGTCGATGTGTATTGTACGGAAAAAATGGATCAATGGAAAAACATACACGCTACACATCCTTGCACCGCTCATTTGCGCACCGTTTCACAACGTCACTACGCATACTCGCACCGCTCAGCGGCCTAGCACATCTCTAGTGGAAAAGCAGCCTTACAGTACTGTTTTATTTCAGTGAATTTAGTCGACAGAGTTGCTTTGCGATCTTTATTTAAGATTATGGCGATAGTAATAAGCCTATGAAGAGTTTTTCCAAACAGGGGTCATATTAGATGTGTAAATCGGGCGTTAATCGCGGTAATATTAATAAGGCATGATACCTATTTATTTACTCAACGTTTTGATCAAATTGCACTTATCGTGGTCGCGGATAGATTCGGATTGGGATGGTATAAAAAACCTTAATACTATCACAAAATACATATTAGTACTAGTACAGGAGTTTCACCAAGCAAAATCATTTAAATAAATAGCGACTCTAGCCTCGACACAATGAAGTGCAATTCAGGTCGCACAGCGCTAATCACGTGCAGAATAATTCACCTAGAAGTTGCCTCTCTTTCTATAGCGTAACTCTTATCTCTTCTAACAACGTTAGGGTTACATTTCTTTACCTTTAGATGTCCTTTGGAAGTGTGAAAAACGTGAGTTTCGGATCCTTGTTATTATTTAAGCAGCCGAATACCACAATTATTCTAACCCGTCGACGCCGCGACGTACTTGTAGCTTCATACCTACAGTGCGGAGTGGCCTGGCCTGAAATCACCACTATAAAGTCACGACTTGCACATCTAACAAACAGGAGTTGTGTCAGACTATATAATCATATAAGCTACATTGATTTGTGATACAATATATTTAAAATGTTATTAAGTACAAACTAAAAAGTCTTCTCTGAGACAGAGAAGACTTTTTAGTTTTACTTTACTTTAACCCGACTACATCACAGAAAGCAATAAATAACAGGCCATTGTGTTTGAAACTTATAAATTAATGTTTAACGTTCAACTCTGCGAATAATATTTCATATTTCTAATGGTGCAGCCGCTATTGTTCGCCACAGATGACTGATCGACTGGACTGTTGTATCAGCCGACAACATAATAGTTAATATATGAAATAGCATGCACATAAATAAATAAATGAACATTTCTTTAAAGATATTTTAATCATCTTCGTAGTTTTGACTCTTTTCCGGACACTTGAAAATCCCCATTGATCATCGTCTCAATAATTTGTTCACACAAATCGAACTGACTAAAACTCAAGCAAACTACGGTGCTCCGTCAAGGGTTAGGCTTTGTTGGAAACTCTGGTATAACTTGAGATCCCTGGAAATGATAGATGTTGAATGTCACAACTACTCTTGAAATTTCGAAAGGCCTTACATCCCATTACAGCGCTTTCTTAGGCCTTCTTCTAGAGCGATCATCCTCGCCCAACACTCTTATACGGGCTGGTCTAACAGCGATGAGTAAATCTGGAGATCGTAAATTGTTATGCGCTTACTGAACACTTATTTGTCATCTGTGTGTCGAGCAAACTACTTGTTTTTTATTACTAATTTTAATGAATACTTTTTACATGGACAAAAATTTACAGCAAAAATTTATAATAACATAAATTGCTTTAACAAATCTCGTTTAAATGCCGTGATTATGCTAACAGTGACTGTTAATGTTGCGATTTATGAGATCATTTCATAGCATTTCATATATCACGTGATATAAAATAAATTTAGTTTACACCAAATTGTTAACTTTTACTACGAAAGGAAACGTTTTATTTTAAAAGGTGGACTGTTCTTTGTCTGGTGTCTGAAGAGAGCAACTACACATGAAGGTACCAACTCATTATCAGCTAGGCCATATATATGTCATAAAATGTACATTGCAATCGACTTAAACATTTAATGTATCATTGGAGGAGTTGCAGTTCTTCCAACATAACTAAAACACAACGCCTTTCAAGAACTCTGAGCACCCTTGACACTGCGTTCTACGTATGGTGTGACCAACGTGACGTCGCTGGCAATGTTTTTTTGTAAGAGTTTCTGTATTGTGAGATCATTAAATCCACTGTTCTAGTTGCTTACATAAGTTGTGTGTGAATTTACTTGAGTTAGGCCGACCACACTTCAGAACGATATGTTTATATGTCGTGCCAAAGATCGAATTCGGGTCGTGAGAAAGTCAAGGCATTTAATCGCCGAAACGAATACGTCTTAAAGATTGTAAGATGAATTCGTTCGGACCGCGTTACATTACACTATATGCTATATTTCAACATCGACTAGTCACGGCAATTTATCAATAATTTTGACCCGTGCATCGTAAAACGAATTGGGTTTGTCAATTTCGGCGATTAAATTCGTGGTTCCTCACGCGCCAAAAATGTCGTGACACGTACGAAATCGTATCAATGGGTTATTGGGGTTATTGGGTTTGGGTAACCTTTGGTGGGTGGGTTTTGAGACAGCAACCTTTTGATGCCCAATACCGGGCAGTCGATGGTGCCTTATGTCTGATACAAATTCATATAATAAAGTAAAGACACCCATTTTTGCTCTGCGTTCACAAAACTTTTTAAAGTCCGTCGTTGTTCGTGCGAAAATTATAATTTAATTTTAAATGTTAATGTAATTAGTGTTACGTAGCCAGATGGAAACTATTTTATCTTTAACTGCGCGCGAATTAAAATATTAAGAAACTGTTAACTGTGCAACCGTGGCTGTCGTAATGCAAAACTATTACATAATTATGGTGCAATGAAGATAATTAGACGCGTGGATAAGATTGACAGGACACACAAGTGACACTTGATGATTACCAGGTAATAAAATCTAATAGATATTTTTTTGTTAATTTCACGCTTTAAAAATGAAAAGATATGTATTTAAAAAAGTGATGGCTACAAGACGCCAAGAATGGTTATCCACAAAAAAGAAATAGTGATGTATCTGGCCCCGTATAATTAATGTGTCACACGCTAGAAGACGTAGTTACGAATGATGATTCAAAGTCAAAGTCCAATATCTTTGAAAATTGTTTGAAAAAGTCTGTTTTTGAACTAAAATTTAAAAATTATAGATCAGCACAATAGGTCTGGAGGTTTCTCAAAGCCGTCTGAGCAGTGAACTGTAAAGCAAAAAGTGCGCTACAAAAGACCAGAAATGGTCGAGGTGGCATTAAGCACTTAAACAATAATAATAATAATAGGTTTTGTGTGTGAAAAGTAAAACAAATATATATAAATAAATATAAATCAATGTCTGTTTGTTCATCCTCTATGCGTTCCGAAACCATTGATCAGATTGAGATGAAACTTTGGTAGGGTGTTCTGGGGACGCCCGCGAGGGTTCCTGGTACAAAAAATAAATATAAAAAATGGCACTGCAACGCATGCCGTGTACAGCTTAGTAATATATAAAAATAAATAATACCGCGTTACAAATATATGTAAAAATGTAAGTAAGATCGCTATCTGCCAGTGTCGATCTATAACCACCCATTTCCAAGAAAAGATTTATTTTAGAAGGAGTGAAGGAAGAAGAAGGAGTAGAAGAAGGAAAGATCTTTACATATATACAGAATGTTACAGAAAGGTGTCGTCATATTTCAGTAGTGTTTTGTGTAGCCGACAAATAGTTGATTTAGCTTGAAAAAAAATCTTCGGAATACGCTTTTCCTAATGTAGGTGTACATTTTTAATCATACTTTATGAATTTTCATGTCAGTTTCAACGAATTAGTTGTTTTTTTTTATACGGACATTTTTGGAAAATTTTGGACATTCACTCAACATCCTTATACCTAGTAATCCTTATAACTTTTAAATACCTATAGTTTCATCGTTATCGGTAAATTTTCATATTCGATTTGACAGTTTCAAATAAAGTCAAAGGCGCAGTGGTTTAATTGATCACCTCGCCACTACGCTGCACCGAGTGTAGTGGGTTCAAATCCCAAAGCAAAAAAAAAATGTGTGATCCACAAATAGTTGTCCTGAGTCTGGGTGTTGTTTGTGTCCGTCCTTTAAATGTTTGCGAAGCCCCCCGAAACACAAAAGAAAAGAAGTCACTTTAAGTCATTCACAAAGTCTGTCTGTCATTCACCTTTCTATAACAAACTACATAACTGTAAATGCAAATTTAAACAACAACAATCGCAGTGTCACTATATTCCAAAAATGTAATCGATTACCAGTATTTCTAGGAAATAATGGACACAAACACACATACAACGCACTGATATTGGATAGGTTAAGCAAGGTTAACACTAGTTTAAGCAAGATTACACGGAAAAAAGAAATCCTGAAATGACATTGACAATGATGTTGTACATTCATCACACGAAGGTCAAATAAATATTTGAAATCTTCGTCCTGGCACCTAATAAAATAAAAAAGCTCTACAAGATATTTTTTCTTTTTCTTTTTAAATAATATATGGCGTCTGAGATAGCCGGCATCAGCCACCTTGTTTTAAAGGTTGTTGTAATAAATCCTGTGTTACCAGTTAACTGCCGAAACAAATCGTTGTGTCTGAAATTCTCTGAATCACCTTTTTCAGTGTCCTGTTTCTTAAGCATTCATATTTTTCATTCTTTTTTCTCGTACTTTTTGTTTGTGTAATTCAAATTTAAAGAAAATTTAAGACGCTGATGCACGACTTTTCTACTTTATTTATTTTTGAACTAAATATCACATATAATAAGTTTACCTATCTAGTAGTAATTTAAGTCCCAAATCATTAAGAGGTTGGAGTTTATAGTGGTAGTGAGTGAGGAGAGAACCCACGACCACTCTAATTCAAGATCAAGTAATTCTTTCATTATTTCCTCCTTGTCATAAACAAAAAAGAAAACAGACTCCAAAACTGAAAACCATAAAAATATTTTATTAAAAAAATAAACTGTTAAATACAGATACGAAACAAAGACCAATAGATAGCTATGTCGTTTAGTAAGAAACTGTGGTAACTAAATATAGTTTGTAATTAAATAAATACGGTCAATGAATAAATAAATTCATTTTCCTAAAAGCGAAGGTCAACAATCCTACTCGTTATAATCGCTTTATAAATGTCAAGATGTATTATTAGTCTGACCACTGGAATAATTAACTCAAGTTATAAATGTCTTTGATGTATCAAAAAAAGATCTCTACTTGAGCGGTCCCTTAGCGACGTTATTAATTAAATTTAAAAACTAAAGTGTTATGTCCTGGTTACACATGTGTTTATGTGAATGCTAAAATCAATGGCCTTAAACCTTAGTATAAGTCCAGCTGGTGCCCGCGCTTTTGCGGGCAGGCGCTAGGAGGGTTCCGGATGTCTTAATAAAAGCTGTTCCTGGATCCCTCCTATTTAAGGCGCAGTACGGCACACCGTGTGGTTTTAGTCGGTTCGATTCCGACACACCGTCCCACCGAAAACCCCGGTGGGGTGACGGCCCGAGGGGGTTTCCACACGAACAAAAAAAAAAAAGTCCAGCTGGATTTACATACTGCACCTTATCGTCCTTTGAATAAGGAAAACCGTAGATAAATCTACATTTGAAAACTCAAAATTTAGACCTGAAATACGTTCATTTAATTATTTCTTTCATGAAAGTTAACATTCAATAACAATGCCCTCAGTTCTGTAGTTCAAATATACTCTATTCAAACAACCATATTCCTCCAAGTTTATATTTATCTACATAACTTCTCTAACAAAGAACAGTACCAAAACACAGAGTATAATATTCAACTGAATTTATAAACAAGATTAAATTAGTTCAATATAAAGTGGAAAATACTATAACAATTGTAGCAACGAGTGCTACAATTATGTAGCATTTGTAGACAGAGCTACGAAAGCAATCTACGAGTTGCTACGTTACAATTTTCTTTAAAACTGACTTTTCTATTGTCTCATGTCTATGTTTTATTTTAAGGTTGTCAAGTGTAATACAATTTAATACAATGGAATTAAAATAATGTAGGTGTATGCCGTAGTGTCGTGTATACATTGTTTTATATGTAAGTATATTTTGTATTTTGTTAGTTACAACTAACAAAATGCAAAATATATACGTGAGTGTTTAAACCATTCATCTTCAAATAATTGTGGTTTTCTTATAGCAGTATTTTTTAATTAGTAACATTAAAAAAAATAGAAAAGCTACCTAATTCTAAAACGATTTAGCCACTCTTAGCTTGAATGACAATACTACCCTACCTACCTGACCTTTCAAAAATACCTATAATTGGTTTAATTTTTTTTATTATTATAAAGACTACTAGTAACGTGGTGACCCACTTTACTAGTATTTTTGTTAACCCCTCCAGCTAAGCTAAATGCTTGTGTTAGGAGTGGGTTTACGTCGGTAGTGCACTGCGTGGGGTTCGAACCCGCAACCACTCGATCGCAAGTCCGACGCCTTAGCCATTACGCTACCGCCGCAATGAATTTGATTAATAATAATAACTTGACACATCTCACACACGGCTGTCTTATCCCAAACTAGGTAAAGACTGTACTATGGTAACCAGACTGCTGATAAACATACTTATATATTTCGAAATACATTCATAATTTATAGATAAAGTACATTCAGACACAGAACAAACGATCATTCTCATCACATAATTATTTGTCAGGATTCAAGATCACTTACCACTAGAGCAACAGGCCCGTCAAAACAATACGTATGGACCGGCTCGACTCCGCTCGATACCACGGCCTCACAGAAAACCGGCAGTGAAACAATGCTTGTATTGTTTTTCGCCGCGTGAGTGACGTTACCGGAGGCCCTAACCCTTCCCTCGCTCCTATTCCCATCCTTCCCCTCTCCCGTCTTCCCACTCTTCCCCCCTCTTCCCCTATTCCCACCTTAAAGGGCGGCAACGTACTTGTGACTCTTGAGTTACAGGTGCCCATGGGCGGCGGTAGTCATTTACCATCAGGTGAGCCGTCTGTTCGTTTGCCTCCTATAACATAAAAAAAAAATACAATTGTATCAGATTACAGTGACAGATTATTAAAATTAATAAACAAAATTTCGTAATTGTGTGAGACGTGAGTAATTAGCACCTGTTTTCACGACAAGGGAACCTCCTTGTGCCGACACCTTAATTCCAATCTAGAAGTTTCTAAAGAGTTTTTTCTTCATTTTATTACTTGGTCAGTTATATCTCAGATGGGGATCCTGGTGTCCTAAAATAAAAGCTTTGGTTTTGTGAACAAATAAAATCTTTCTCACAACCTAACTTCGATAATTTCAGCTTTAAGCCTTTAAGTTTTTTTTTTCTACCGAAACTACCACCCATAGATTGAAAGTAAAATGGCTTGACAAAGTAGACATAGTAACTGCTTGGCAGATCATACATTTTGTTGCTTATGTACATTTAAACAAAAAGTATTTTTGTTGTCTTAAATAAATCACTTATGACTTATTTTTACCTAAGGGCATGGTCACATCTACACAAATCGAATAGTAATCCAATACCTTTACAAAATCGAAGCCTAAATTCAGAGAGAGGAAAACACAAACGTTAATCAATAGTAAACAACATTGAAAATCAAATAGTCGTGCTTCGCTAGTAAACTAGTACGGGATACAACGTCCGTACTAGCTACAGCCGGTAATTATTTAAATCAATAACAATTTCGTATAAGCGTCACGCAAGCATTGCGTGTTGGTGGTTAAGACTTCTTGGAGTTGTGTTAGTAGATAATGTGGCCAAATTGCCAAATTAGTCATAAGCAGTTTTAAAATGCTTCAACGTAAATAAGTTGATATTTTATCGTAGTTTCCTTAGAGTCTTATTTAAATGGCAATCCCACTAATATTAGAAATGTGAAAGTTTGGATTTAAGGATGAATGGATGTTTGTTACTCTTTCACGCAAAAACCACTAAACCGATTGCGATGAAACTTGATATGTAGATAGCTGAAGACCTGGATTAACGCATAGGCTACTTTTTATCCCGATATTCCCACGGGATCGGGACTTACACGGTTGAAACAGCGGGGCGCTGCTAGTCACTACATATTATAAAACAAAGTCCCCCAGCGCGTCTGTCTGTCTGTCTGTTCGCGATAAACTGAAAAACTACTGAACGGATTTCCATGCGGTTTTCACTAATAGACAGAGTGATTCATGAGGAAGGTTTAGGTGTATAATTTGTACCCGTGCGAAGCGGATGCTAGTTATAATAAATTATAATCGGTATGTCAAATTCGGGAGGTTTGAAATGTTGTAATAGCTTGTTTGCTCTTTCAGGTAGCAACACACCAACGTAATTGATAAATAATAATACAAAAATTTAACAATTTGAGAGACGTTGACAATGTTAGGGTTCCGTACGTCCGAATAACCGTATTAGTACCGTGTGATATATATTTGATATTTTACACGGCACAAAGGTACACGGTAAAAGAAAGGGCTTGTTGTGAGGTTTTTTTATTTAATTTTAATTTTATTTAAGAGGAAAATGTATGAAAATTTACTCTAAAACTACTGAGCCCAAAATTTGGAAAAATATGCAAAATCTTTTTTTTACTTATAGATTAATCACAGAAAAATCTGTAAGAAGTCTATGGTCTTAAAATAACATGTTAAATCTCTCAACATTGTCCGTACAAATTTACCTTTTGCAGTTGGAATGTACGGGAGACCATGCTCTTCAACTACATTGTTAAGTTTGTCTTGGGATAAATTATTGTTATTGGTACTTGAAAGAACATGATAAGTACATATTCATCGTACGGAACCCTCTCCACGTGAGTTCAACACGCACTTTACAAAACGTTTTATTCGAATATAAACGTTTAATTCGCTCAGAAACTAGTTTCCAAGTGAGGCTATATATAGTCTATATCTTGGAATACAGTGTTCGATTTAGAATAAGATTATGATTATACATTTTTAAGCACAAGACATCTGACATCACTCTCTCTGACATACCCAATTTTCATGTGGGAGAGCCATGCTTCGGCACGTATGGGCCGGCCCGACCGGAGCAATACCACTGCCTCACAAAAAACCGGCAGTGAAGCAATGCTTGCATTGCTTTTCGCTGAGTGAGTGAGGTTACCGGAGGCCCTAACCTTTACCTCCCCCCTCTCCCCCTCTTCCACTCTTCCCCTATTCGCAACTTAAAGGCCGGCAACGCACTTGTGACTCTTGAGTTGCAGGTGCCCATGGGCGGCGGTAGTCATTTACCATCAGGTGACCCGTCTGCTCGTTTGCCCACTATACCATAAAAAAATGTGTCGTTTTTGTAAGGTATGTGATGTCCAGAGCGGATAGTAGTATTATCCTGTATTGCACGAGGAATCGATCTTAAGACTTTTAAATATATCACTTTTGCTTGCAGAGAAGCACTGCTTCATGCTGGCAAGCTCATCGAGAATTTTAAAACCCTATTTTTCTAGACTCTCTATCTATCTATCTATCTGGACTTACGTGTATAAAGTCGTTATACAATGATCATATAATCAACTGGCTTTTCCCGCGGCTTCACTCACAGACTATATCAATCAATTCACTATCCCTAATATGCTACTCATATGT
The DNA here is from genome assembly GCA_963859945.1 of Euplagia quadripunctaria. Lineage (NCBI taxonomy): Eukaryota > Metazoa > Arthropoda > Insecta > Lepidoptera > Erebidae > Euplagia > Euplagia quadripunctaria. The sequence continues at coordinate 21,209,522 of OY982567.1, forward strand.
CAAGAGAATTGTAGCTTTCCATCAAAGATTAATTTTGATCTGATATGGACATGACACGTGTCATATCGCTTAATATTCGTAATGGACTAACGATTCGTGCCGAATTGACTATAATGCATTGCTTGCAATAATATATTATGTAGTGTAAACATTAAGGATTTATCAAGCCAGCTAAAGAGCTAGCTTAACGCACGTGTCTTCGCCCTCGTGACCTATACGATAATTTTAATTTAATATATTTATATGTATATATACCTAAATAGTTCAAAAAATATCGATTAGTCTATTGTAAAAAAAACTGTGAAAATTGTGTACCTAATAATTTCAAATAATTACATGCAAACTTTTATAACTGTTTTCTTGCTCCGTCTTTTTGTGAATATAAAGTTTTGAGTAAAGTTGTATGTTAGATGGTTAGAAGCAGAGCACCACAGCTTCAAGAGCGAGGGGATAGGGTTGAAATTTGACACTACTGGTGTTTCCGTCTTTTCATCCATGCATAGACATGTTTCATCATGAAAAGCCTGTTTGAGTAGGCAGTTGATTATCATCAAGGGGCCGCATAGGCCTGAGAAGGCCCTTTTAATTAAATATTGTCGAAAGAAAACAGTTCAGATTTCTCACACTATTCAACGCTAAAGTATTCCTCATTCCACCAATCATTTGTCGATGAGTAACCGGTAGTTGTAAATACTAAAGCACTCTGTGAACCTACTTTCCAAAATGACTTAAACTAACTTTGTTAACTCATGTGAAACTCACAAACTAATCACGTAATCAAACTGTCATTGCTTGAAAATGTTGTTTGTACTTAATTATCTCTTAACATATTCCGTTTACAGCATTAATTGTAATATAGTTATCTCTTGTTTTGGTGACTGCTAATGTATGTCTAAGTTTGACAATTATGACGTTGACAGTTACGTCAAATATTGGTAGGTAATTCAATACTGCATTACATGTAATTGAACATCAATCTCCTGTACCCTACAGCATACCTTGGTTAAAAACTAACTAACTAAAATCATATTTGGTAATAAGTAAGGTCGCTTAATCTCCATAAACTTGAGGATATCAATCATTCAAACACACACACATACACACGCAAATTCGTACGCATATTATATGCGTACGAATTTGCAGTATTACACACACATGCAACACTTTCACCCACTAACCTAAATATTTATGTAATTAAAATTAGGGCCTGGGCCTGGTAATCTGTATGACAGGGTATCCTAGTGAAGATACCAGTCTCTCCCAAAGAATATGCTAAAAAACATTGTATAAGAATATCATGTATTGTATGGATCTTTGTGGGACAAAAATAAAATACAATATTATTATTATTGTTATTCAATCAAATCAAAATCATTTGTTTCAATTAAATCAATTCTTAGGTATTTTTGAATTGTCACGAGTAGGAGTCTTCCAAAGTCAGTCAGTCGTGAAGCTGTTAGAATATATAGATCCTAAAAAAACTCCAAGGAGACTCTTTTTAACAACAAACAATATTTTACACTATATTTAAAATTGTTAAGTAGCGGTACGTCATACTCAAATACTTATTTAAAAGTCGGATTGCTCTGTGTAAGAAAGTCAATGCTCTTTTTATCTGTATCGGAAACTGAAATCTTACCTTTTAATGGAACCTCTAAATACTGATTTAACCATTAACTATCTGTAAAGTATTTCAACAGTTAACTATACACATAGCGTTAAAGTTCTCTTGGCGCGTGGCTAGGAATTACGACGGCCATATTGTGAGACGTCAGCGTAGCCAGATACACCACTTTTCTGCTTTTTACCCCGTGTTTTCAACCGCGAAAACGTCTACCGCTTTATACATTCTTGATTCCACTTTTGTCTAATTCCCTTGTAGCCATTTCTTTTTTATTACATCGTATCGTTTTATTTAAAATTATTATCATGGAACGCGAAAGTTTAAAAGTTAGTAGTTGAAATTGGTCCACAATTCATATGTTTTTGAGGTTTAATAAAAAGTTAACGATCATTACATATATTTAAATTAAAAATTTTGTCCTATTCCGCTAGCTGCATACGTGTATATACATCATACACAACACACAGACTTACACCCGATTTCTGAAAGGCTAATTAAAATATTGTTCAACGAACAGAGCTGAAAAGTAGTGATCTAAGAAAAAAATTATTCATTAAACATTCGAATGACATTATACATAAGATAGAATAGCATTTGACATAAGATATTGCAGTAAAATTTGACATAAGCTTTGATCATACAATCCTCCATATGCATCGTATGTTGAACAGGATTTTGAAGAATAAAGGAATGTAAATATTAAAGAAATGATTTATTGATACAATAAATTGATATTGATTAAAGTGAAAAAACTCACAAATAACCGAATTACTGCTTAATTTTCTCGATGCTCTAAAAAGGTTTTACTGCATCTCTAAAGTGATTAAATATAAAAATTGCATGATAGTATCTACAATCAGTAATATACTATTAACTTGCACTTTCTGTTATTTTCAACAAAACAGTACTTATAATACTGTCCCATTTATAGTTTTGTACCATTTATAGTGTTGTTCATCACATACACACTATAAACTTAGTACCTATATTTTAATTCCATCTTTAACTTTGCTATTTAAAACTGAATATACCTTCAACAGGAATTTTAACAGTTCACGTTTCTTTCTTCGTATAATTGATCATATTTGATAAGATCTTGACGAATTCGTCGTTGGCATTATAAATTCTGAATACTCAATCTTTAAATCCAAGTTTTCAGTAACAAATAAGAACGTTTTTTCTTGTAAAATTTTGTTATTTCTTCTAGTGATTTAGCATTCGTTATTTATTAATATACTAGCAGTGCCCCGCGGTTTCACCCGCGTAAGTCCCATTCCTATGGGAATATCGGGATAAAAAGTAGCTTATGCGTTAATCCAGGTTTCCAGCTCCAACATACCAAGTTTCATCGCAATCGGTTCAGTGGTTTTTGTGCGAAAGAGTAACAAACATCCATCCATTCAAAATTTCACATTTATAACATTAGTGTAATAATATGAAAAGAAATTATCCGGAGATTTTTGGTAAGGGACAAGCTAATTACACATTGGTGGTTACTTTATAACAGGCATTATAATATGAAATCTGATTATTCCATTACCAGACGAAAACGACCAAACCCATCGGACCACTATAAAGGTAAGGCAACTTCACCGTCCTTGTGCTCTTAAAGGCTTTGGTTAGCTCTACTCCTACTTTGGTCATCTGCTCTGTAGCCATCACAATTGGTTATAGAAGATCGAGCCGATCGTTGAAATTCAGTTCAATATCTTTATTTTTCGAAATCGTCAATTTAAAAAATCACTACATATTATAAAACAAAGTCCCCCGCCGTATCTGTCTGTCTATTCGCGATAAAGTACTACTGAACGGATTTTCAGGATTTTTATAGAGCGATTCATGAGGAAGGTTTAGGTATAAAATTTGTTAAGGTTTTGTGTAAATTGGTTTAAATATGATGATGATTGTTGAAGATGTCTCTGCTACCCGTGCGAAGCCGGGGCGGGTTGCTAGTTATTATTATAATTAAAAATTTAACCTCAACACACAGAGTCAACGCAACAATAGTTTGCTTTGTCAAATGTAAAATTATTAAATAATAAATAAAAAATGGAAAACATAAATAGTTGAATTACATGTTTAAGTTACATTATATTAGGTTCTTATAACCCATATCGACGCTGTTGGTGTTATTTACTAACGTATAATAAATTAAAAAAAACGTTAAAATCATTCTAGTTAGAATGGAAGAAAATGAGGTATGTGACAATTTATATCTCGCCAACTATTGATCATAAAAACACTGCAACTTGACGTGAGCTTATGAAAGATTAACTATTTTTCCTCTAAGGAAAACCATAAAACAACCTTATCACCTCACAAACACACCGGTTCCTGGTCATAAAACTCCAAAAACACGGCTATTATATATGTCATGCGTATTAGATTCAATGGCGTGGTAAATAATAAACTGCAATATTATCTCTTAAGCCCACATATTTTCTTATTTCCTACAAGAGTACTTTGCATAGGAAATCTTAAAAATCTCAGCAACACTGAAAGGTATACCATGCCTTCATTCGTCACAATAGATCTTAGACAGAGCTCTGTGATACACGTGTAGATACCATACGGGTTATCTTGATGATAGCCACAAATGAGCCCGTTTATATACGTTTTTTACTATTTATACTTTACAAGATGTAAGTATAAATATTTAAGAATCGTTATGCAGCCGATGAATATTTAAATAAGACCAAGAAGAGGAAGGAATCATTAGAGACACATCGTGTATAGCTTTTTTTAAGAATAGAACATTGTGCGTTACACATTACTGATATTCTAGTTAACCTAAATGCTTTTTCTAAGACTACCTTTATTTCAGTAGTGCACTCAGCCATTACAATATAGAAATCATATAATTATAGAAATATTTCTTGACAAATTGTACGTCAGTTTTAATGATTTTCTTTTCCAGATTATCCGTATGTTCCGGATAAATACGATCATTCCGTCAATAGCCTTAGTACTTATTATCTATATAATAATATTCATGCTAATATTATAGAGAATACTTTATAAGTTTATAATTTCAGTTCCAAAGTGATGTCCAAGTATTAAAAATAATGGATTTTATGAAATAAATTTACAATTCTTTAAAAGTTCTTCAAAGTTCTACAATGTTTCTACGTTTCTACGTTTAATGATATTGACAATGTACATGTATGTACATTGTCAATATCATTAAACGTATTACTATATGTATTGAAGCGCGATACGGATTTATGCAACAAAAAAATTATCGATAGTTGATTTGCTTCTTAAGAATTTATACTAAATAATTGTTGCAAACTAAGCTACAGGCTAGCTGTTTTACAAATATTTAATCACAAATGGTTGTTTAGCCCATTGGCTACCTGGCCTTGGTCTTGGCCTTGTCGCATCCCTACCATTGGCTACCACTCTGTGACCGTTTATTCTGAGTTTGGTTGAATAAAACACACTATTACGTTCGCGTGACTCACGTTGCTGTAGATGTTATCACAAAATGAGATGTAACTTATTTGCTCGTTTTGATAAAAACGCAAGAACAGTCCGAGTAAATCACTTAATCGAATGAACATTTTCTAGGTACACACGCGACGATAGATAAACCTTCGTAATACATAGATTACAATGTTATTGTAGAAGTTCTAATGGAAAGCTTAAAAAATGACTAACTAGGGAAAAACTCTGGAACCAATGTATCAAATTTTTTTTTTTTTTATGGAATTGCTCGCAAATGAGCAGACAGTTCACCACGGTTAAGGTGGGAGTAGGGGAAGAGGGGGAGCGGTATAGGGCCTCTGGTAACTTTACTTCCTTGGCGAATCACAACGTAAGCATTGTTTCACCTAGTTTTTTGTGAGGCTGTGGTATCACTCACGGTTCAGTCCCATACGTGCGGAAGCACGGCTCTCCCACGGTTCAAATTGGGATGTATATCTACTATTTTCAATTGTTTTTTGTAAACACACTCGGCCTGCTCGCAACTTAAGTCGTGTCAATTGGACTTTGACGCTCGGCCCTCATGCAGCTCTGGTGAACTCTACTCTACTCTCTAGCGTGACAATACAACGCCAACCTAGAATGGGGGTACGGGATGTTATGTTTCTTCGACGCAAATGGACTTTAACCCGAACAGGCTACGTGAAACTTACCATGCAGATCGAGGCCCGTTCGTAGATGTGTTGAAGTTGATTATTCTACATATGTAGAATAATCAACGCGAAAACTTTTATTGCGTGAGACAGGATCAGTAGCCAATAAACGTTAAGCTTGGCTTCGCTAGGTGATGGTGAGGTATATTTGCGGAATGTGGATGTCGTCATTGGTATTGCTGAATATCAAGAGACATTTGTAGTTAATGATATTGTAGATGGCGCAACGGTTTTAATGGTCACCTCGCCTCGCCACTACGCCGCACCGAGTGTTGTGGGCTCAAATCCCACACTGGACAACTGCCTGATCCATAAACAGTTGTCCCGAGTCTGGGTGTTCTTTCTGTCCGTTATTTAAATGTTTCTGAAGCCCCCCGCGACACCGGAATATTTATTATTAAAATTATTTTTCTAAAAAAAATATTTATTAGAAGGGCTTTAAAATGCACCTTTTTTTTTTTTTTTCGTGTGTAAACCCCCTCGGGTCATCACCTCACCTGAGCTAATGGTGAAGTGGTATGTCGGAATCGAACCGACTAAAACCACACGGTGTTCCGTCACAAGTGGGCCTATTGCAGGGGACCCGGGAATACCCTAAGAAGGAAGCCTCCGGGAACTCCTGCAGACCTTGGCCGCCTCTTGGTCAGCAGGCGGCCACACCATAGAGTACGGGGGCCTTGCCCCATTGGATTGGTATAACATCCCTGTCGAAAGTAAGTACTTAATGAAATAAGTGAAGTATGCATTAAAGGCATTTGTATATTTGTTTTACAGTATCACCAACACTTATGCAACTCCCCTGGTTTTATAAACTTTAATAGGCTTCAGTGGCTATTTTCCATCAGAAAGAAAGAAAGAAAGAAAAACCATTTATTATGCACATACATTAGACGCACACAAGACATATTAAATAAAGAACATATTGTATACAATAAAAAAAGCAAGTGACAAACCTAATAAAAAAAAATAAAAACAAAAAATAGAAATGGAAAAGAACGTAGTGAGCCTTATGGTCGGATAAAAAAAAAAAAGTCTATACTCTATTGTAATCTGTGGGCGTAATCTGTGAGCATATAATATTGTTTTTTAATGTCAACACTACGCCTATCTTAATTATGGAAAAAACAATACAGTGTTTTTGTTTGTCGCCATCAGACGATCCCTACGCTTAATTTTACTCCTCCTTTTCTGAAGTCAGTTGAGAAGTAACACCTTCTGTTTATTCACAAAAAAACCTATACTTTATTTAGTTATTTACGACGCAGGCCATCGTTCACTCCTTATCTCAATTTTATCCACACCACCACACAAGGGGCGTGTTTCAATCCAGACTTTATGCATATAAAGATAAGTAAATCAGGTATTAAAACAGCAAAACAAGTCCAATTTCTGTCGATAAATTCCAGGAGTCTCTGAGGCAATAACAAACAATATCTTTTCCAATACGTCGCCTGCTATACAGCTTTTCGTAAGCTAAATAGTTGTCCAGGAGCGTAGGTGTAAAAAAAGGAACTAGTACTGTCTACAAAGTGACTTTGAGTTTTGATTTATGGCTAACAAAGAAATAACGACATTTCGATACTTTTAGAGTAAGTTTACATATCCTCTACATTACACAGAAGATTTGGGATAATTAAAGTGATGATGAAATGATAGCGTTGCGATGCGAATACTAATTCGATTAGTTACTTAATTATTTTCTAAACATAAAATAATTAATTTCTCAAATCTAAATCTTATAGCAAAAAGAGTAGTAGATATGCAAATAACATAAACAGTAGTGCTAACCACTACGAACTGTTTCTGTTAACTAATATACGTTATAAATTTTTTTTAACCTACAGCGTTTACACTTACAATATAAACATGTTGAGGTTAAAAAAAAAATTATAAGATACATTTAAAACAAAAAGTAAAGTTAATTGTATATTCTTATTTTATAACTCATTAAGCAAATTGTGCAAGCACTTCTATTGTTTATTTTAAACCATATAACTATACTATAACCAAACATTAATGGTTTTGGGACTCAGCTCGTTACATTAGCAACTTTTTACTGCAATGCTACAGCGCTATTATTATAATACATCTGTAAATTTCAAATACTTGAATAGAAAGTTAAAACTTGTAGTATTTTAACAGCCTATCTCCCGCATTACAAACGTGGTACACAAGAATATGTTTTCCAATTCAATACGCCCGCTCAACGTACAATATATGTAATATTTTGTGGGTAACTCAGAACAAAGGGAATCCTTTCAATCTATTGGAATGAACCAGGTAAGAGATATAATATTACTCACTTCACACAAACGTAGGATCATATCAGTTTTTTTTAAATAAATAAACCAAACGGAGCCCGGTTGCCCTTACAACTGTTGTCGCCACATCAAAAACTCTTATTTATTTAATTAAAAATAGGGACAAACTATAATAGATGATAACACAGTTCACTATTTAATAAAAATAAGTTAATAGACATTATTTTGACTGGTTATACCGGTAACGCAATGCTATTGGTTGATTGATAAATATTAATTAATAGTCCGGTTATAAAAGAGTAGGAATAAGTGGAGAACGATGACTAGAATGCGGATAGAGGTACGAATAACTTGGCAGTTACTGTTAGTTAGTGATTTTCATAGTTTATATCAGTGGTTGTGAGACTGTGTCTTACACAACCTTGAGGATATTTTATTGAGCACACGGAGCACCAGATGATAAGATTTTGCAACAACAATGGTGCCCATACTTATCCCTGCATACATATAAAACAAAGTCGCCCGCCGCGTCTGTCTGTCTGTTTGTTCACGATAAACTGAAAAACTACTGAACGGATTTTCCTGCGGTTTTCCCTAATAGACAGAGTGATTCATGAGGAAGGTTTAGGTGTATAATTTGTACCCGTGCGAAGCAGGGGCCGATTGCTAGTTAAAGATAATACGGTTTTACTTACAATACAATATACATTATTGTAAACCATAAAATAGTTTATAATATTAAATAATAAAAACAAATAATTGTACAAGCGGCGGTCTTATCGCTAGTTGCGATTTCTTACAGACAACCTTTAGATGGACAGATACATGCCGCGTTCCTAAAATCAAGAAACGATTCGTTGAATTTGTGTAAAGGGCAGTTAACAGGTGCACGAATTCAGCCAAGTAAATTATATGAATATAAGAGAAAAAGAACGCATAATAATTAAATATACTTATATCTTACATGGAAACTTATTAAGTAACATATAATATCTACAGACAACCACATATATACACACACATATGTAGGTACACACACATATAATAAATACATAACAATATTAACAAAATAAATGATGCAAATAAGTAATAAAGTGGTTAGTGATTGAGCACGCCTAACACGTTCAGGCTATGCATTCCATAGGCGAGTTGCATAGACCGTAAAAGATTTCCTACTAAAGATACTTACATATGTATTTTGAGGACCTGACGGGGCCCTTTATCAAGGGGTGAAGCCACCTTCTGCGTAGACCGTCAAGCGTCTGTCAACATGCTAACGTGCGCCTGAAATACACACCACTCAAGAAAGTTTTTGTTCTAACTCTGGTATCATTTATGTTTTGCTATTCCTGTCTCCCGCAGGAGGCACATGGAACTGTGATGACCGCTGAGCAGTGGTGGTGGTGGTGGTGGTAGACGGCTAAAGTCAGGCAGAGTTAGGCCACGCGAAACACGGGTCTAAGTAAGCTTATTTGGACTACGATCTTCAATTACACTGGAAATTGATTTTTTTTCGGAAATAAGGTACCTGGATTTTATTTATTGTTTATTTATAATGAAATCTTAATTATTTCTTTTTAAAACACACTTTTCCAGAGAAAGGAAAATCTATTTGTACAGGCAAGTATATTTAAGTTATTTCTAGAGAAGGACAATATCAAAACTGTGCCAATGTAAAGTATTTCAGAATAAGTCCATTAAACAGAGGTGTGCGTATATTTAGAGAGTGGAGGTCACAGATGTCATGACCCTGCCACATAATGGGAGGATCCTCCGAGCAATTAAGGTGATGATGCGGACCGCGGTCCAAAGTTTCATACAAGAACTTTTATTGCGCGACTAGCGGTTCGACGCAGTTTTACCAGCGTTTATGGTCACGGCTCCGCTCCTAATGGTGATAGCCTGTTTTACTAGCCTTCTTAAATGGATACTTTTGCCATTAAAAAATATTTTTATTATAATTTATTTCCCAATTCGACTTGTAGTTCCAGAGATTTGCGCGTTTAAACGAACAAACAAAAGAACTTCAGTTTTATTAGTACAGATGTAGGATACAGGATCAGTAATTAAGGTGGTCTTCACAAGATGGCGCTGAAGTATGTTGTGCTGTATGTAGATGTCGACGCAACACCATTATTTATTCTGTACTAGCAGCGCCCTGCGGTTTCACCCGCGTAAGTTCCGATCCCGTGGGAATATCGGGATAAAAAGTAAGCTGTGCATTAATCCAGGTCTCCAGCTATTAACATATCAAGTTTTTTTGCAATCAGTTAAATGGTTTTTGCGTGAAAGAGTAACAAACATCCATACATCCATCCAAACTTTCACATTTATAATACTAGCAGCACCCCGCGGTTTCACCCGCCTAAGTCCCGATCCCGTGGGAATATCGGGATCAAAAGTAGCCTATGCGTAATCCAGGTCTCCAGCTATCTACATACCAAGTTTCATCGCAATCGGTTAAGTGGTTTTTGCGTGAAAGAGTAACAAACATCCATCCATCCAAACTTTCACATTTATAATATTAGTGGGATTAGTAGGATAACCAGTAATATAAACATTGAGCTCTTAATACATTGAAACCAATTACAATTTATTTTTGTTGCTATTTCAGCAACATATTAAAAGTGCAGGATTTATTTGTATTTTAAAGGTTAAAAATTTACAAGGAATAACAAACTTGTATCATCTCGTACGATGCAACGAACTAATACTAACTTCAACTTCTTCATCAGAGCTGATTCAAAAACTAAACCATAATTTAAATGCATAACGTTCTCGATTTGTCCCACGTTTCTTATCTTGGCGCCACCGACGAAACTTGGCGAAATAAATCTACATACTTGAGATACGGTTAGCTTTCGTGTGAGGTTTAGAGTCCAACAAAATCGCGCTATTCTTTTATAGATAGCTTTAAAAATTTCGCTTTAGAAAATAGATGTAAGTGGATGTTGCATTTATACGTGTAATATTATATTGTTGATCAAAGCATGCAAGTCTTTATTTATTTATGCATTAAAGTTTATACACATAGTATTTTCAGTCCGCGGACTTAATGCACTTTATTGTAAAGAACTTTTTTTGGGTGACCCATCACCGGGCCAAACGGTAAGGTGGTTTGTCGGACGCGAACCGACTAAAACCACACAGTGCTCCCTGGGGCTTCTTCCGGGGTCTCAAGTGTACCCTAGAAAGGAAATCCCTGTGAAGTCCACCAGACTTGGCCACCTGTTGAGCAAGGCGACCGCACTACGATGTGCCTATCCATTTGCATAGACTGGCCTGTTGGTTTAGTGGTTAGTGACGCTGACTGCTAAGCCAGAGGTCATGGGTTCGGTTCCGACCCAGGACAAATAATTGTGTGATGAGCACGATCCTTTGTTCTGTGTCTATGTGTTATTTATCTATAATATGTATTGTAATAGCTCTTTGGCAAATGTTGATGTTTTATTGCAGGTACCAAGAAGGATAGATCTATTTCTAAGGAGAGAAAATAAGAAGATTATGCGAAGCAACTTAGGTTTTTTACTGAAACCTTTAAAATACAAAACAGACAAATAATCAGATAACTTGTAAGAACACTTTTAAATATTCAAAATATCTTGAAGCTCCGCGTGACAGCGCAGGCTACCACGCACGCAGGCTTCTCAAACTCGAGTCCCCTTGTTTCTTCATTGTTCCATTCACTAGATTAATTCAAATACGAATTAAGAGCATGAAGTCGCCAGCAGACTTTCGCGCGACCAAATAGTATTTATTCGTCAATCCATGAAGGTTGCAAGCGGGCGCGCGTAGTCCCAACAGTATGTATTTAGAAATATATAAGTATGTTTATCTGCAGTCTGGTTACCATAGTACAGGCTCTACCTAGTTTGGGATTAGACGGCCGTGTGTGAGATATGTGAAGTTATTATAAGTTATTATTTTAATTAAGAGAGGCGCGCGCGGAACACATCGCTCCGCCTACTTCTGCTAGGATGACAGATAGCCCTGGCCGTCGCCCCCAGGCAAGCGGTCGTGAAGGCCGGAGATCGTTTTGCACTTTCTGGTGCACTTTATTCTACACCATAGAAAAGAGTTCACAATATTTTAGAAACCGAATGATGGTCCAAACAATAGTCTGTTTGTTGTTGTCGCTGTCTGTTTAGTAGTTGTGTTATTTGCATAGTATTTAGTTGATTATATATAATACTAGCAGTGTACTCGCTTGTATGTATTTTTATATATTTTGCGCGGTACCCTTATTCTTTTTCCAAAATAAAAGTAGCCTAAGCCTGTAACTCCTTATAACACCAGCTATCAGCCAGTAAATGTCCCGTGGAAATCGGTCAGACATACAGACAAAAAATTTAAAAACAAATTTAAGCATAAATGTCATGCAAATAACTGTATGAGCTTAAAAAAAACTATTATTTTAACATTACATACAGACACTTAAGTTTTATTTATTTGTATTGATGCAAATAGTATAGAAGCGATAAATTACTTTTAAGCGAACGAGGCCGCGGGTAAAAGTTAGTCTCTTTATTAAGTCTAAAACGAGTCCTTCAAAGTTGCTTCTAAGACTTAAGTGAACCTGTTTGTAAGTAATCCATTCTACACTATATCTATACAGGGGGTGTAAGAAACGCCGTACCGAAGCCTGAAATAGTGTATTCAGACCATCATTCCGATTCGAAAATCATTTTTTTTTGGTTTAATTTTACATTTTTTTTTTTGCTTAAAAGTGAATGAGTAAACAGAACATAATCCGATTTAAATGAAATTTGGTACACAGATAGTCTAGAGCCTGATAGGGTACTTTTTAATGCGAAAAAAGGGGTGTAAGGGGTTGAAAGGTGGGGATGAAAAGTTGTATGGAAGTATCGTCATATTTAGAGCTAGAAGCTTGAAACTTATTTTTTAGGCTGTTAATTCGATATAAATACACTATTTCACGCGGATGAAGTCGCGAACACAGCTAGTATTTTATAAAAAAAAGAAGGCGGTTCATATATTCAAAAGAATGTTACGAAAATTAGGAAAACAGAAGGTTTTAACTGAGCTACAGGGCTCTAAAAGCTTAACTGGCAGTAAAAGACAAACGAGTTTTACCCCTACATAACAAGGGCCGTAACTCAAAACTGCACGCTTTAAGGTCAAGGTATTAAGCGAACTGTTTACATACAGAATAAACTGTAACTGCTGAAATTTCAACAGTATGTGCCGTTGAAAACTTGAGTAAATTAGGCAACGCACACAGATATCTACTGTAGCTACAATTGTATTATTTTACACACTAATATAATACTGTTTTCTATGCTACATATACACATACATATAGGTATGTGTATGCCATCTACAGCATGATTCCAATCCCACTAATATTATAAACGTGAAAGTTTGGATGGATGGATGTTTGTTACTATTTCACGAAAACGCCACTGAAACGATTGCGATGAAACTTAGTATGTACATAGCTGGAGACCTGTATTACGAATTTACGGTGAAATCGCCGGGCGCTGCTAGTTTTAATTTTTTTTTTTACTGTGTTTAAAGTAATATATGTAGTTGGAAGTTTTATGAGCCATTTCATTTTTTTTTACTATGAAAACGATGCTTAAAGTATACAAATTATTTTATATATTTCTTCAACTTCTAATACATTGTTCCGTGTATTTTAAGGAAAAATTTACACATGGCTTGAGAACGCTTAGGCCACGTCCAAAAGGGAGTTTCTGAAAATGTAATAAGATACAAGAAATACTTGGTAGAGCCATATGTAAGGTATATTTATTGCGAAATCTTCCCTTTTATATAATGGAATAAAAATTGTACTCTAACTTTTAGCCAATTGAACAATTTTGTTTTAGTTAATATACAGGGTGTTACAGAAAAGTGTAGTCAAAATATTCTTCCATATCTTACTAGTATTATAAAGGTGAAAGTTTGTGAGGATGTATGTTTGTTCCTCTTTCACGCAAAAACGGCTGAACGGATCTGTTAAAAGTAGCCTAAGTTACTACTTATAACATCAGGCTTTCTGCCAGTGAAAGTCCCGTCGAACAAACAGCAGACAGACAGACAGACAAAAATTTAAAAAACTGGTTTTTATGCATAGGTATCGTGCAAATAACTATATGAGCTTAAAAAAACTATTATTTTGACAAACAGACTTTAACTTTATTTATTTGTATTGATTAAGAGGTGTTGTGGAGGAGAGGAGATGTGAGGTGATAGTAAGTGTTAATCGAGGACTGAATATTTCAAAATATTTAAAATTAGAATCATACTGTAGATGGCACACAGGAAACACTCAAATATAATTTGTCATAACATTATGTAACATCCTATACTTGAGTGTTTGTGTATGTTATGCCTTAGCGTGAATGAGTAGGCAAATTAAATTTTAATATTTAGAACTATGTAGTAGAAATGTAACAGAGTTTTCGTATTCTTGTAGTTATTAATTAGATAGATTATAGAAATGAAGTTGTTGTTTTAAAGTGTTTTTTTAAATTATTATTTTAATTGTAACGCTATCTACGTTTTTTACGGTTTTCTGACATAACTTTTTATTTTAGTTTACTATCAACTTTAAATCTACGAAAACAGGGCTGGGTAACATAAAATTAACGCATAGTGACGCGGGTATCGTCAATAGGCAATAATATTTTTTTGTTCTCTTATATTGAAACTTATTTCAGAGGTCAGAAGCTACAACTTGTAATGCTGCGATGGCCCTTATTATTTATGCAATAAAAGTATTGACAATAAATTTGTACATAAAACTTTTTTTTGTAAGTCTCTTAAAATTAAAATAAATCAATATATATATATTTTTTAAATTGCAGAATATATTTCACTTATTCATTCTCTAACCACACACTAGATACCATCGAGGATAACTACGTTTTACATTACTTCTTGAACCAATCCGAATTCTAACCACTTGACATTTCTTCTTCAGTTCTATTCTCTTGGCAATCAGTCCATGATGAACCTACACAACTATCACTTCAATAATATTTGTTAGCTTTTTCCCGCGGCTTTGCTCGCGTGAATGTAGTTTGTCAATCATGGATGGATGAACGTCACCTACACTACATGTGTGCTAAATTTGATAATGATCGATTGAGTAGTTAAGGTGTGACATACAAACAAACTCACGTTCGCAATAATAATATTAGTTATTGTAGTGTATGTAAGGTAGAACTAAATAATAGTTTTATGCACTATCTCGTGCTTACTGTAGAGATCACAGGTTAGTCAGTATTGTAATACTCAAACCTCTTTTGAGTATTGGTAGAAGCCGGCTGGTAATATAATATTTGATTCGATAGTAAAATAAATATTTTAAAATGTATAATTGATAGAAGCTAGAAATAGAAGAGGTGCGTCGAGCAGTCAGAGTGAACGGCTGTCAAGCTGCTACACCAGATCTCTTCATGAAGCCTTTGTAAAGTTTGATTATAAAAGTAGCTAGTTCAGTTTCCAATATAACTCATTTAATCCATAGCCTCTCTCAGTTGATATCCTCCTACACCAACACCCCTATCCCAAATAAACCTCTCAGCCAAGCGAGGGCCGACGTATCTGGGCGAGCCAATGAAGATCGAAGATCGAATACATATCGCACACCTAGATCTAAAGGGAGCTATGCACACCATTGAAGTCCTTATCTCAATACCTACCGACCAATAAATCAAATTTAAAAATATCACCACTACCACCAAATTCATCAACACAGACTCAAGCAAAAGCTAAACAAATATACAATACATTGTTAAGAAATATGGAAATAACTATAAAAATCCAATTTTCAGCCCCAAAACCTGATTAAAACACAAGATTCTTACAATATCTTTCTTCTAGCTGCATTTAAAACTCCAAAATTCCTGCAGTGGACAGTTAGTGTTTCGCGTTTTCTGAAAAAAGTGCTTTTTTGAGTTAGCTCCTTTTAGATCTAGGTGTGCGAATATGCACACGTGGTATAGTGTATAAAGGGATACACTATAGTTAGGATTATTATTTCTATTCTTTCATTACATGTACATAACAATCACCATCACCGCCATTGAACAATTTTCAGCTATATAACTACCAAGTATTTTAGATAATTGTCATTTATTTTAATGAAAACCTCTTCAATAAGTCCTTTAAAATTTAAACCACATGTAATTAAACGTTAATGCGTTGCACTGAGTGGCAAATTTGATTACAATTTTCATCGATACTACGAAAAATAAATACTCTAAACTCTTTAACATCATATTTTTCAAGTACTCTCAGTAATGTGCCAGAATTTATTACCGTTCCAGATATTCAAATTCAGTTTATGGATTAAAAATATGAGTAATTAAGGTTGTAGAATATTATAACGAATATAATTTGAGACACCTCACACACGGCCGTCTGATCCCAAACTAGGTAATATTATTCCCAGACTGCTGATAAACATACTTATACATTTCTAAATACAGACACAGAACAAAATTATCGTGCTCATACAATTATGGCTTAGCAGTCAGGGTCACTAACCACTGGACCAACAGGCCCTTAGTAGTATAGAGGCGATTTGCTTGTGAGTAGACCTCGTTGTAAGTCACTTCGTTGGTGCAGGCAATCCCTCGAATGGCAAGACACTAGTCTCAGTATCAGTTTTAAAGCATGCTTGGAATCTCGTCAGTTACAATATACAGGAACACTTGGTAATCCAGAAGTTAGTTGACTACTTGTTAACTCTCTAGTTATGCCTTGTCAAATAAGTTTAATAACAGCAGTTAGTAAGAAGATAACTGACAGTATGCAGATACTCAATATATAAATGATGTTAATGGAACAATCATTTATTATTTTGTCGTCAGGAACCACAATGTCGCAAATATAAGCGGCACAATGCTTTTTTTTGTTATATTTTAGCTAGTCAGTATGATCTCAACTCGCTTGATCATAAGCTAGATTGAGGTCAGCCCGCCACGCGTTGTTCTTGATAGGAAAGGGTGGAATCAATTCGAAGAGCTCATCGGTAGAAATGCCAAAGAGGTTACGTTTCTACGCAACTGCAATAAATTATACGACACGTAGAGTTGTTTGTCACGTTAGTGTCAAAGAATGTTTTTGTCACTAATAAATAGGTTGAGACAACCTCGATATACTTGCAATGAATGTTTGCTGTAAACTGAATAATAAAAACTACGTGGAGAGCATCATTAAAGTGGCCTCACGGAAACTCGGTGTCCTGAACAAGGTGAGGCGGTTACAGATTCGATCCTGCATGGAATTCTTCTCTGGGATGGCTCCGCACAATACCTATTTTTTAAATTGTGGGATGATATAGAGATTTTAACGATACTCCATCCATACATTCAAATCTGTACAGGCAGTTAGAAGTATTTGAAATTTAGCAATGTAGTCCTCGACAAAACAGAGAAAAAATTAAAGATTGTAATAATTTTAACCGCTAGTCTAGAACAAAAAATACTAAAAGGTGGTTACAAAAACATCGAATATAACAAAAGCATGGTGGTTACAAAAGCACCGAATTATTAACCTAGGGTGCACATCATGCAACCGCAGGAAATACAAACAATTACTGCTGATAGGATCTGGAGGTTTTTCGAAGCCATAAGTCTGAGTAGTAAGCTGTAAAGCAAAAGTGCGCTACAAAAGACCAGAAATGGTCGAGGTAGCACTAGGCACTTAAAACAAGAATAATGCAAAAACATCAGTCATTGGGAACTAATCTTCAAAATTCTCTTCATTTTTAACACAGGTACACAAAACGAAAAAGCAAGCCACAGCGTACAATAAAACATTAATAGGCTAAATTAAACTTTGTACACAAAATTATTCACCATTATGACGAACCCCACAGTTTCACGCGAGTTTCACAAATCGCAATAATAGTAAATTTCCCGGATAGCATCCACGCGACGTCGGTTACATATATTTTTTAAAGCCTTTTAATGCTGATGTGCGAATTTAACGTTGCCGCTTATAGCTCTCAAGTTAATCACGGTACCTTTTTAATTTCGTCATATAACCTTTTATTTGTGCTATTAACATTTTATGGGTTAATTTTTTAGTTTACTCTTCGTTGGCATTTTTTGTTAATATTTTTTCTTTATATGTTAATATGCCCGACTGTTTTTGGAGTGAAGCGTTCTGCCACGACGGTATCAGACATCAGGAGTCTTGACCAAAGCGACAATGAAGTGACACTATAATGGTTTCTTTTTTATTTTCAGGAACGGAACCCAAAAAATACGAAAATGACTCATATGCCTGTTCCAGTGCCTATCAAAACAATGTACAATAAACAAGTACATTTGACATTTAGGTTTTGTTTACGCATATGCTAATGTATTTACACCCGTATTCACAAACAATACTTTACGTTTGCGTGGAAGCAACGCTAAGCTAAATAAGGAATTTCTCACATCGTTCGTTGTGGCAAGCCTAGTCATTCACAAACAAAACTTAAGTTACCATTTGCTAAGCGACCGCTCTGCATCGAATACTGATCTGTGATTGGTCCATTTTCGTTGCTAAGGTCTCTGCCGTATTTGATTGACAGATTGTGTGAAAGATATAAATACATTAAATTAGTACGAGAGGCCGTTACCAAAATTTTTGCCTCATCGATTTACGGTCAAAACAATATAAAACCTGATTATTCTGATTTCAAAATAGGTATTTCAGAAATTTTCGCGGAACGTTTGACCTAACCACATTTTCAAATAAATTTAAAACCTTTTACAAAACTGTTTCATTGCATCTGTCTAGACATGTATGGTTTTGGTCATGGGCTCTCGTACTCTAATCATGTGGTGATTTGTGTCCTAAAGAAAAACTCGGTGTAGTTTGAACATTCTATAAGGATACAGAGGGAGAAAATATTTATAGAAAGAGGGAAAAATATGTTAGAATATTGAAAAGAACTTCATCAATTACAAAAATAAAATCTCAAGGTCACAAGTAAATGTAAAAAGCCAGTTTAGAAAACTTCTTTTATTCATTTTTTTAGATTTAAATTAATAAACGGTGCGAGTACAAACCATACAGTATTCTTCCTCACTGTAATTGTAATAATTATCGAATTACTATTCTCGTAATTATTGTCCACTGTTCATTCAAAAGTATGAAATAAAACAGCAATGTTCATCAACCGTCACTTCCACCTCTGCTTGCGTAAAATAGCTGTTGAGCTACTTTACATAAGGGTTCCTTTTAATGAACGCTTAGCGTTGTCAATAGCTCAAGTATTGTTTAAAAATTGAAATTGCCGACTCACTATGAGATCTCATATCATTGTTTGTGAATACGGGTGTTAGTCTCTTAAGCTAACAAAAAATACTACCAAAATAACACAGGCTTTTTTCTTTACATAAATATGTAGTATATAAATTATTTATGTAATATACTTCTTAGGGATAAGGCAAAATCTTTTGACTGATAATTGTGTATTTATAGACTCCCTTAATCTCTCACTTTTTTACCCAAAACCTTACCGCATAAAAACAAACTTTTAGAGAGAACATAACATAATAAGTTCACATATAATTTGTAGTACGGTCGTTTAACTTTAAAGAGTGGGACAGACAGTGGGCGGGTTGAAACTAGCGCCGAGGGCGAAGGCGCGGCGCCTGGCTGTGTGTCAACTTTCAGATTAACTATTACATTACAATCTACTCACGCCACGTCGCCATCCCGCCCTGCCTGCCGTCTGCCCCAACCATAACCCTTACCAATTCGCTATTACATTGGGGCGATCTACAACCTACAAAAAATCGCATTTAATTATTACTACTAATGTAATATTCGCCAATGATCCTGTAGGCATAGGTAACCACTTACCACTATGTGGGCAGATAATACTATAACATTTTCCCAAGCAAATAACCTTAAAATATTCGACTCCAATAAACTCCTGCATTATTTAGTTAAAATTAAAATTTGAAGGAAACAATACAACTAACGAAAAATCGAATCTAAAAACCTGTTATCTAATCGCTGTAATGTTTCTATATGCTTCGGAAACAGCTTACTGTCAGGGGTTTATGTTCGTGCTTGCCTGTAGGGTAGAATTAAAAAAGCGACTGTTACGCAAATAAAATAGAACATACTAACTCTTTGGATATATTTCTGCATTTAATTATTTATCACCATAATTCCTTCTCAGATATCAGTTCAGAAGATAGTACCACGAAGCGTCGTACTTTCTTCCTTCAGTTTTTTATAAAGAAAATCCCCGAAGATAACGGAGGCTCGTTTTTCGTTGAGCAAAAAACCTAGACAGAGCGCCGCCAATGTGAGCCACATTTTGTCTTAATAATGTATTGTTCTACCTTTATTTATGGTACGTATATAAAGCGTATCATATTTCTGTTATTTGTATGTTGATTTGGGTTGACAGATATGTATTGGCTGGTTTTACCGATGTGAGCTAATGTTTTACCTCACGTGTTGGATTACAACATTATTTTTGCTGTAGTATTTGTTTGTTTAGGTTAAGTAACTTATCCAGTTTCATTATCTTTAAAAGAAGTATCTTTAAATTGGATCTTTGAATATTATTACTTACGTAATGTTCTATGCTTTTTCAGTATTCCTTTATTTAGTTTTGGTCGTCAATGATTTTGTAGGCCTCGGCAACGGTATTCCACCGAACGGCCTATGAGCTATACTTTGATTATATATATATTATATAATCAAAGGAGCTATATGTTATATTTATATTATATATTTATAACTTAAATAATAGTCAGGTTTTAGATATTATATATATATGATTGTTAGGTTTGTATGTACTTGATAGGTACATGTGGCGATGCCGGAATCCGTTCTTGCTTGTGAAGCCGCGATTGCGAACCAACCTCTTAAAAGACTACCGCGATTCGCACTCTAAACCATATAGGAAAGGAAACAGACATTTTTTTACTCTGAGTGAGTTCACAATAATATTGTGGATAATGTATATTGTGGATAATTTGTTATACACAATAAATATACTATGTTCAACATTTAAGATAATATAATATTAACACAACAACAACACTATTGAATTAAGTAAATCCTGTAATGATAGTTGTATAGTGAAATAAAATAAAAATAATTAAAACTTAGAGTACTCCTATATTATATTAAATAATAATAATAACTTCACACCTCTCATACACGGCCGTCTGATCCCAAACTAGGCAGAGCCTGTACTAGAGTTACTAGACTGCTGATAAACATACTTATATATTTCTAAATACATACATATTATAGACAAATTACACACAGACACAGAACAAATTATCGTGCTCATCACACATTTATTTGTGGATTATTATTATTATTACCTATAAAAGGAACAACTAAATAAAAACTATAAGTAAATATTTTTGAAATTTTTGTTCTCGCAGACGTAGATAGTTAAAGATTTAAAAAAACATTACTGCAACACTATGGCTCAAGCTTTCACAATCATTAATAAAGTTAATAATAAATGAAATAGTCCACGCGCCGGTCCAAAAGATTCGTAGTTTGCAATTTGGTCTGCCAGCTCCTCATTTACATGGCCCATTCTATTGTCTCCTTTTCCAGAGTCGCTGACAATGTACGGACAGAGAGTGCCTGTCCTTTGACGTACCCTATAAACCGATTATTCAGTGGCATGCACTGTAATTGGATTGAACACCGCTGAACAAGATACATGAACTAGTGACGGTGAATCTAGTCTGTTTTCAATATAAATCCATTACTTTTCATATTTAGTTCGACTACAGTAAGGAAATTACCTTGTATTGTTGTAATTCCATTCAGATTATCTTGAGTATATTCGATAGATCGATATATAGTCTTAATTTGTGTCAGATATGATCTGTAACTCATGTCTTCCTAATACAGACAGCAGTCTCCACGAAGGAAATAATTGTTGTACCTACTTCTTGTTATATAATATAACTAGCTGCGCTCCGCGGTTTCACCCGCGTAAGTCCCGGTGCCATGGGAATATCGGGATAAAAAGTAGCCTATATGTTATTTCAGGTCTTCGGCTATCTACATACCAAGTTTGATCGTAATCGGTTCAGTAGTTTTTGCATGAGTAACAAACATCCATACACCCTCACAAATTGTCACGTTTATAATATTAGTAGGGTTGAATTGTAGTTACCGTTGTGGAAAAATAAATGCCTTTCGTTTCATTTGTACAAAAGAAGATCAACTAACATTAGCTTCTTATTGACTGGCCCGTTGGTGGTTAGTGACCCTGACTACTGAGCCAAAGGTCGTGGGTTTGATTCCCACCCAGGACAAATAATTGTGTGATTAGCATGATCATTTGTTTTGTGTCTGGATGTAATTTATGTATAATATGTATGTATTTAGAATTATATAAGTATGTTTATCAGCATTCTGGTACTATGGTAATAAGTACAGGCTCTGCCTAGTTTGGGATCAGACGGCCGTGTGTGAGATGTGTAAAGTCATTTTTATTATTAAATTGATTTATTTATAACATAGAAATATTGTGTTATAATACTGGAAAAGGTTGAACTGAAAAGCAAGGTTGACTATAATTTATTATGAGCAACTGAGCTTACAATGGTAAATTAAAAATTGAAAGTACCCCCGAATCGAAAATCCCCTCAATAATTACAAAAGAGCTGATAATATTCGAACGGCTGAACAGATTTTCTTGAATTATATCTAACAACACTCTCGATCAAGTCACCTTTCAAACAAAAAACACCGCACTCAAATCGGTTCATCCGTTTGGGATATATAATGCCACAGGCAGACACACAGACAATTCAAGGTTACAACACCTCTCTTTTTGTGTCGGGGGTTAATAAAATTAAACCCTTTGAATGGTCAAAAGATAGTTCAATGTTATTGTTAGAACAGTATGCACATGGTTAGAGAAGTATCTTGTCACGCCTCTGTGAATTACAATAGAGCTGATGGGTGAGAAGTCCGCACTGATTTAGAATGAACGTATTTGAATTATAAAACTGACAGAACTTGAATGATAATAATTGTTATTGTATATTACCATTGTTACACGTTATAGTACCAGTCGTGCTTGCATAATCTTTCAATTCTTCTCCTCTAGCCTACGACCCTATCGTATCCAGTATATGCTACCCCCCGGACACAGCAATATATACAATAAATCATTGGATTTATGATATTTTAGGAGTATAGTACACAATGAAAACAGCAATGGCAGAATAATCTTTATATTATGTTCGTTCTTTTATACATAGCTTTTTTTACATAAAAATAAATAGGGTATAATACGAAAAAGATCATACAATGTTAAAGTGAGATGTTTCCATCTCTGTCTGGCACCGAGGGATGTCGTTGTCGACGCAGTGCTCGGCCGCGCCCCCTCCGTATGCATCATCGGCGCACGCGACGTCCGATCACATAACACATGTTTGTCAGTAGGGCAGGTGCGCTTTTTTACTTTGTAGGTGTACTACTACAATATCAAATTCAATTACAACATATTCTTGTAGTCCTATCAACTACATATGTACAATTTACGTGGGAGAGCCATGCTTCGGCACGTATGGGCCGGCTCGACTCCGCTCGATACCACGACCTCACAGAAAACCGGCAGAGAAGCAATATTTGCATTGCATTTCGCCGCGTGAGTGAAGTTACCGGAGGCCCTAACCCTTCCCTCCCCTATTCCCATCCTTCCCACTCTTCCCCCCCTCCCTCTCTTCTCCTATTCCCACCTTAAAGGGCGGCAACGCACTTGCGACTCTCGAGTTACAGGTGTCCAGGGGCGGCGGTAGTTAGTCATTTACCATTAGGTGACCCGTCTGCTCGTTTGCCCCGTATACAATAAAATAAAAATAAAAAAATATTATGAACAGCTGTTTTATATAAGAGTGTATAGCAACGGAATTTCTTGATGCTAACAAAACGGTATACAGAATGAGGATTCTATAAAAGGTAATCAGATGAAGTAGTAGACTTACTCCGTCAGTATTACTTCGTCGACTGGAATTGTGAACGCAATGCCTTTCCAATCGCCGACCGTCTACCATCCACATAGATTAAAGTTGAAACTGCCCTGGGGACATATAATAGATCATTTTAATCTCTTATATCTTCGTAAATTTTCTGGAATATGGTTCTATTGGACTTGAAAGGGACACTTTAAAAATAAACGCTGACGTTTTTGTGACAGAAGCGTCTCAAAAAAATTCATTTATAATTTTTGACATTTTTAAATCCGTAGTTTCAAAATTTATTAAAAAACAGACTTTGTGATAGCTTCACAAAGCAACAAATCAAAATTTATAGTTAAAAAATAGACTGTCTCATTCATAATTATATCGTTTTTATATTATGTACTATATACATACATAGGTACATATACATTGTCAAAATAAAAATATCAGGTACGGAGCTCACTCATGGCCTCGTATAGGTAGGTACTCTTGGTGTCTACGACAGTTCCTCACCACCCGCAATTCGAGACTTATCTTGTCGACCAGCTAAATAATACTGTCTAATTGTAAAATAAGAAACTTTCACGGTCATAGATAAAGATAGAGCCCAGTGGCAGTCAGGTAAAGTCAGGGTATAATTATAATTGACTGGCCTGTAGGTCTAGTGGTTAGTGACCCTGACTGCTGAGCCAGAGGTCTTGGGTTCGATTCCCACCCAGGACAAATAATTGAGTGATGAGCATGATCGTTTTATTCTGTGTCTGGGTGTAGTTTATTTATAATATGTATGTATTTAGAAATATATACGTATGTTTATCAGTTGTCTGATTATCATACTACAGGCTCTACCTTGTTTGGGTCTTTGGGATCAAATGGCCGTGTGTGAGATGTGTGAAGTTAATATTTTTCTCTTCGTTCATATTTAATCCATATAATTTACTTTTTAAGAATTTACATTAAAAATATATAAAATACTAGACCACCGCATCGGGTACAAGGACCAAGACACCGCTGGTTAGGGCTCCAAAGACAGTAACCTCCTCACTATACGGGCCATATCGAGAAGAACTGCCTTCTGCATCAGTCCCTTGATCCAGCCGCCTAACGCGAGTCTCTTAAGGTGTTGATCGAGGCTCTTGGCCACCAATTCATGAGAAGGTATGACAATCGGAACAATGATCACCGAATCGACATTCCACATATCGACAGTCTCATAATAATAATATTACATTTATTAGACAAGAAACTCTTTAAAATAGTTACTGCAGTGGCGTCCGTACACTACGGAAGTATTTTTAATTCGAGTGGAACGTAAAACTTCATAAATACCAACCATCTTAAAACTGTCAGTAGAACCAAGTTTTTTCGGACATAAATTTTAGTCGGTGCAAGTTACTTCCACTAAGAGCAATGTGACGAACAATTTACTAATTTGTTTGTTTGTCCCGTATTCTGAGAAGTGGACCGATATACTAGGAACTTGTGCGAGAAACGAGGTTAACTTGAGCATCCCCACTTTGTGAGACTAGCCACTCTTGTGAAACTGTAGACTTATGGAAATAGAATGGTTTGGCAGTACTAAATACGATTTTTTTGCAATAAATTTATTTTGTTTTGTAGAAAATTAAAACAGGATGATAAAAAGTGTGTGTGTACTTATGTACGAACGTCAGAAGTTATACATTTATCTAGTTAAATAAAGTTTATTTAAATATCATAATAAATAATACATACCGTCAACTGACCTCAAATTCTACAAACGTACTCAAAGTAATATGTTAAAACCATTTTTATCACTTATAATCACAGTAAATTATCATAAATAATCCATACCGTCAACTAACCTCAAATTCTACAAACGTACTCAAAGTAATATGTAAAAACTATTTTTAGCACTTATAATCACAGTAAATTATCATAAATAATCCACACCGTCAACTAACCTCAAATTCTACAAACGTACTCAAAGTAATATCTAAAAACCATTTTATCACTATCGTGAAGTTGGTAACTTTTTTTGAAAAATTAAAATGTTGACTAGCTAACTTCAGGGTGTCGATTTTTTGTGACGGTATAACTTCAAAAAACTAAAGAGGGCTGACCTCAGATTGACTTATAAGGTCCACCAGCTGGTAATTCTCAGGAATGCAGGTGAAGCGACTAGGAATGAGTCATGTAATTTTTTTTAATTATTTGATAATTTTACTAAATACATTACCCTTCGATTTACTGGCCTGTTGGTCTAGTGGTTAGTGACCCTGACTGCTAAGCCAGAGATCGTGGGTTCGATTCCTACCCAGCACAAATAATGGTGTGATGAGCATGATCTTTGTTTCCTATCTGGGTGTAATTTAACTATAATATGTATATATTTAGAAATATATAAATATCTTTATCAGCAGTCTGGTTACCATAGTACAGGTTCTGCCTAGTTGGGGATCCAACTATTATTATTTCTATTTATTATAATAATCCCACTAATATTACACTAATATTATAAATTTGAAAGTTTGGATGAATGGATGGATGTTTATTACTCTTTCACGCCAAAACTACTAAACCGATTGCAATAAAACTAGGTATGTAGATAGCTGGAGACCTGGATTAACATATAGGCTACTTTTTATTCCGAAATTCCCACGGGATCGGGACGCGGGGCGCTGATAGTAAGAAATACTTTTTCTAACAAATTAATGTATTCTAGAAGATAAGATAACAAATGAAAGTATTCAAAGATAAATGGTGCCTTTTTTAAGAAGGTAAGGCAAGGTTTTAAATGATATCCTTAATAATAAATTCTTCCAATAACACCATCAGTAACACTGCAGTCTCAGTACTTTCCTTGTAACAGTGTACCCGTTAGCTAAATTAGCGTAGTCAGCGCGGCGTCTTCATTTAAAAACTTGCAGCTTATTTTCTTGCTAAATTGAAAATGTTGAAGAACTAGTTTAAATCTCCCGTTCAACTACTTGAAATAGGTTACAGTTAACAAGTCGAGAACTGTAATTAGACTGAGTTATGATGGTAAATTATTTAACGTACACGGACACTGCTTTCGTCCGGGAATCTTTTTTTGACACCACCAACTTGAATGTTCATTTTGTCGATGTGAGTGAATAAAATTTATACATTTATACTTGAGGTTTATGTATGCATATTAAAAAAAATAATGGATCCCGATAATGGTAATAAAAAAAAAATTGTGAAAAAAAATTCCATAAAAAAATAACTAAAAAGCAAAAAGTCAATAAACCTTTTAAGTCTTGATTGTTAAGCTTATTTGCATAAACTATCAAATTTTATATAAAGTAATTTTGAGTCGGCGCCAAATAATAAAATGATTAATTACCTACGTACAGCCTGTGGTATCATTCCGGTCGACCCGGGCCATACGTGCCGAAGCATGCCTCTCCCACGATCTCTTTATGTGTACATGTAGTTTGGATGGCAATACTATAATCAAGCATCTTGGAGCTTATCTGATGATGAAGCCAGAAGGTGGATAGTAGACACCTTCAGTGTCTACTAGTAAGTAAAGTATTGAACTAGACACTTGTTTAAAATTCGAGCAGAAATTTACTGCCCTAACTTACTAAAATTCTAATCTCGTAATAACTTAAAAATATATCTTGTTGATATAATATTTAATAAACTACCTTAAGACTTGCAGCGCTTAAATACCAATGCACTCAAAAGCGCTTGAAAGACTTTCTTTTACTAAAAGCATAAATAGTATTACAGATTTTCTAGCTGATGAAATTAACTAATTAATCATTTTTGTATTGATTTTGACATAAATAATATAATCGTTATAATAGCATAATTACCGCATATTAGTAATAGTACCTGGGAGACCGAGCTTTGCTCAGTAGCTTTTTGTAAAATCGTATTTTTTTTAAATAGCATTTTTACATGAAATACAATTATGCAGTTGAACTTAAAATGCAAAACTGTATCTGTATACAAAATTTCATCAAAATCGTTGGAGCCGTTTCCGAGATTCAGATTATACACAAGAATTGCTCGTTTAAAGGTATTAGTACCTGGAAGACCGAGCTTTGCTCGGTAGCTTTTTGTAAAATTCCATTTTTACAGGAAATAAAACTATGCAGTTGAACTTAAAATGCAAAATTGTTTCTTTATACAAAATTTCATCAAAAAATACATATGTACAAGAATTGCTCGTTTAAAGGTATTAGATAGATTGACACATCTTTTTTTAACCTTATTCTACATTTCACATTTGACATTGTACCTACTATTTTAGATTACATTTACTATCGACATTTCATATCAGTTTATCTATATCTTATATATATATATATATATATTATTTTATTATGGGCTCTATCCCGCGCAAGAATCAGCGCAGGAGTTCCGCATATGTCAAGTGTTTTATAATTATACAAGTGAATAACAAAAACGTAAAAAAATGGACGTCTATTCGTCCATCTTGAAAAATTCCATCTATCTATACCTTAGTATTTAAAATTGTAGTTGACATAATTGTTTTTTTTCTTTATGTATTCTCAATTTAAAATAATCTTTTTTTTTTAACATTTGTACGCCGCTATAGAAACGGCTAAACACGATTATAGCAGAATCTTTTTTTAAAACCTTGCATGCCCATGTCTGTATACACGTGTTTATGCAAATAAATATTATCTTATCTTAATAAATAGGAATATCAGTCAGTGAGAATACCTAAATATTTGAATAGCAATAGTTTCCGCAGTTTCACCTGCCTTTGGTCACTGCTCCGCTGCTAAGGGCCGTAGCGTGATGTTAACCTATGCCTAACCTTCCTCAATGAATACTCTATGTAATACAAAAACTAAAAAAACCGTCAAGTGCGAATCGGACTCGCGCCCGAAGGGATCCGTACCGTTACCGTAACATTAGACATAGAACACTTAAATATTTATTTTATTCTGTCTTTAGTATTTGTTGTTATAGCGGCAACAGAAATACATCTTCTGTGAAAATTTCAACTGTCTAGCTATCACGGTTCATGAGATACAGCCTGGTGACAGACAGACAGATGGACAGTGGAGTCTTAGTAATGTGTGTCCCGTTTTTACCCTTTGGGTACGGAACCCTAAAAAATATTTAAATCTGACTTTTAGTTACAGAGGTTAGCACTGTTAAACATACAAACAAAAAACTCTTCAACTTTAGTATATTAGTCATCATCATCCTCCGCGCCTTTTCCCAAGTAAGTTGGGGTCGGCTTTCAGTCTAACTACGATACGGCCGAATTTTGATATTTTACGTGAAGCGACTACCATCAGACCTCCGCAACCTAAGTACTAGGCGATATCGAAGTTCTGTAGTTAGACCAGGTTGTCGGAGTTTTTAGCGCTCCAACTACCCGTAACGTATAATAATAATAACTTCACACATCTCACACACGGCCGTCTGATCCCAAACTAGGCAGAGCCTGTACCATGGTAACTAGACTGCTGATAAACTTACTTATATATTTCTAAATACATTCATATTATAGATAAATTACACTCTACTACAGAACAAATGATCATGCTCATCACACAATTATTTGTCCTGGGTGGGAATCGAACCCACAGATGTCTGTATAGCAACCGGGACCGACGGTTTAACGTGCTCTCCGAGGCACGGAGGGGTCGCAATGTGTCAAGAATGGTCACCCATCCTAGACTGATCGGGCTAGTATTACTTAGCTTTGTAATGTGCTAACTCACTCGGTTACCACTTAGCCACGAGGCCCTCTTTGGTATATTAGTGTAGCAGTAGTAGATATTGTTGGAGATAGACGGTTTATCGGTTCTTCTTTCTCGGTTCAGTCTATTCTACTATGGAATGCGCTTCCTCTCGAGGTCAGGATGGCTACTAATCGTTATTCTTTTAAAGTGAAAGTAAAGGAGCTCTTACTCAAAGAGTTAGCAGATTCAACTCTCCAATAGTTATTTAATAGTCATTGAGTATTGTTAAAATATATGCACTTTTTCGTGGATATATATACTCAGGTATGTGATAATAGGTTTATGGTGATTATGTCTACATTTATGCATGTATGTATGTTTATGTAAGTATATGATATGTATTTATTTAGTATATATATGTATATATATGTATTAGGCTACAGGTTACGTATATTTGTGTATTATGTGGAAAAATTTTAGTTTGTACTCCATTTACTGTACAATTATTTAACATAATCTTTAATTGCACCTACTTCTTTTTTTTCTCTGCATCACCCAATGGTTGACTGGTAGAGAATGGCTTAGGCATTAAGTCCGCCGATGTACCAAATGTGCATAAAGTTATAAATAAATAAATATATCTGATTATCAAGTATTTTACGAATAAGTTGAATATTTTGAAACCGTATTTCTAATGAATATAAAGTTTGTTCGCAATAGAAAGCTGCCACTAACGGGTAGCAATATTTTATTAATGTATTATGTAATACACGAACACCGTTACGTGACCGTTTTATTTGAGCGAGGGCACGTGCTGAAAAAATTGCCCGCAGCGGTTCAATCGCGGTGATAGTACTCAGTTATTTTTTCGATACCTATGTAATTAATATTATTGGTTTTGTGGGTATGTTCAGAATGTTTACTGAAACATCTATTGTGTGGCAATGTTACTTAGTTTAAAACTATTTATTGGAACGAAGTTATCCTTATCGCACTATACGGAACGGAAAAAAGTTTTAGCGCAACGAAAAATGCTGACCGCGAGTTGATTTATTTTATTTACGCCATCTGTGGATTCTGCGTGTGACATTGCGGATAAATTGCAGGAGTATCGCCTTCGCTAGTATGGCCAAGTTTTACGGCAACCGGTTACTTCCGTGGGGAATAAATATCTACCATGCCGCCTCCGCCAGGCCCCGGCAGGAGGGGTAGACCAAAAGAGTGCTGGCTTGACGTCGTCAGGGGTGATATGCGTGCCAATATATATATAATGATTTATTTAATACTAGTATATAGTCATATATATCCTATAAACCCTTGTGGGAGACTGGTATCTACCCTAGTACCACGATACCCTGTCACACAGATTACCAGGCTCCCCATAACATACATTTGACTGATTGATGACTGGCCTGTTGGTCTAGTGGTTAGTGACCCTGACTGCTAAGCCAGAGGTCGTGGGTTCGATTCCCACCCAGGACAAATAATTGTGCTGGGCACGATAATTTATTCTGTGTCTGGGTGTAATTTATCTTTAATATGTATGTATTTAGAAATACATAAGTATGTTTATCAGCAGTCTGGTTACCATAGTAGTACAGGCTCTGCCTAGTTTGGGATCAGATTGTCTGAATAGTCGCTAAACAATCACGGACTATAACAACCCAATTATTTAACATTTAGGTACTTCAGATACAATTAAGAAGATATAAGTGTCCCTAATAAGAAGGCAATCATTATCTAGGGTAAGATTCATATAATATATATTAAATAATTCTTTCAAAAAAAAAACCGACTTCAACAAAAAATACTACTCTATAAAAGACTTATTGGACTTGGATGCCATTGTCAGAACTAGACCAAATTGAAATGGGACCACACGGGAAGCACCAGCTTTCAAATAAAAAGAATCATCAAAATCGGTTCACCCAGTCGAAAGTTCTAAGGTAACAAACATAAAAAAGAACATACAGTCGAATTGAGAACCTCCTCCTTTTTTGAAGTCGGTTAGAAAGTACATAAACACACCAGAAATGTCACAGAAAAGTTTAGAGCTATGCAACAAAACTATTAATTATATTATCAACAAATGTTGAATTTGTAAACTATTAACTTTTGTTAATTGCCTCAGAAGGGTTTATCATCTCGATAGGGCCTACAATTTCAGTTGGCCTCTCATAAATCTATCTAAATGTTACCACACTGTAGATATTATAGGGATAATCTCTAGTTTACGATGTAAACGCTTGGAGAGATGACACAGTGTTTGCGGGACGATTCATTCATGGAGCTAATGTTTATTCTATACATAAACACATTTTATTCAAAAAGGAAAAAAA
The DNA here is from genome assembly GCA_963859945.1 of Euplagia quadripunctaria. Classification (NCBI taxonomy): domain Eukaryota; kingdom Metazoa; phylum Arthropoda; class Insecta; order Lepidoptera; family Erebidae; genus Euplagia; species Euplagia quadripunctaria. The sequence goes on from OY982567.1 coordinate 21,241,507, forward strand.
TACCGGCTGGCACCATTGTACAATAAAGATCGAGCAAAAAAAAAACACGTTTCTGGTAAGGTCCCCTTTAATTTTAAATTTATTTATTTTTATAATTTTTTTTGTAGCGGCAACAGAAATACACATTCTGTGAAAATTTCAACTGTCTACCTATTACGGATCATGAAATACAGCCCGCTGACAGACAGACAGACGGACAGCGGAGACTTAGTAATAGGGTCCCGTTGGTTACCCTTCGGGTACGGAACCCTAAAAAACCGCACCTAGTATAAATCAAGGATTGATAACGATGACACGCCAGCGCTATCCTTTTTGCGTTTATATATACATATGATGGCAATAGCTTGCCCCCTTTAAGTTAGTGGGATCCCACTATGTATAGTTAGTAAAATGTGGGTGTTTAATACCCTTCTGCCTACCCTGTATGTAAACTATAAGCCAATCCGAATGTACTTCGTAATAATGACGCTTCGGCGAAAAAATAATTTTCACATAGAGGTTTTTGAAATTCATTTTTTTTTTTTTTATGGTATAGGGGGCAAACGAGCAGATGGGTCACCTGATGGTAAATGACTACCACCGCCCATGGGCACCCGTAACTCAAGAGTCACAAGTGCGTTGCCGCCCTTTAAGGTGGGAATAGGGGAATAGGGGAAGAGCGGGAAGACGGGAGAGGGGGATTAGAGAGGAGGCGAGGGGAAGGACGGGAATAGGGGGGAGGGAAGGGTTAGGGCCTCCGGTAACCTCACTCACGCGGCGAAAAGCAATGCAATCATTGTTTCACGGCCGGTTTTCTGTGAGGCCGTGGTATCGAGCGGAGTCGAGCCGGCCCATACGTGCCGAAGCATGGCTCTCCCACGTAATTTTTCGAACCAACCACAGTGTTGTTCAGAGGTGTAGAAATAAGATTGTCTTTTGTCTATTTTTTGCACTAAACCACTTTTAGCACCACTTACGGACCATAGGAAGAAGAGACAGGATACTCAACTCACAAGTCATATAACCAGTGTGAACCAGTGTCTCGGGAGTGAAGTGTGATAGCCATTTAACATCAGGCGGACCATGTCCCATTTGCAAACTAAGTTTTATGACAAAATAACTACAATTTATCTAAAACTTTGTCACCCTACAAAAAACGGCGAAAGAGATTTTTCTGCTCGGCTGTGTTGAAACTAAGCAACAAGAATAAAATTCCTTCATCCGGGTTCCAAGAATTTGGTCTCATGGACACTGAAATAAAATTCATATTTGCGTTCGTTCGTCCATTTTAGTTCGCTAAGCACAGTCTTATCGCTCTATCGAGCTCGAGCACAAATATGTATGTTGCGGATATACATAATATATGTACCTATACCCATAATAAATTGTTTGTTCAGGATTGAATGACAGCGGCAGTGGCCTGTTGGTCTGGTGATTAGTGACCCTGACTGCTGAGCCAGAGGTCGTGGGTTCGATTCCCACCCGGGACAAATAATTGTGTGATTAGCATGATCAATTGTTCTGTGTCTGGGTGTAATTTATCATTGTATTTAGAAATATATAAGTATGTTTATCAGCAGTCTGGTTACTATACATACGGCACACTGAAAGTTCTGCGCTCCTAGCCGCTCATAAATGTTTGAATTTCGAATTTAATTTTTTTTTAAATAAGAAACTCAATTATTGATTAAAAAATTAATTGACCGGAAATCGCGTGTCAATTGTTGTTTATCACAAGTTAAAATTCGTCGTCCGTAGTAAAAATGGAATTAACGCGAATAGATTTTAGGGTGATGATTTTTTATGATTTTAAAAGTTCACTAACTCCGCAAGGCTCCACTGCTCGTCTTCAAAATGCTTTTGGCAAGGAAGCACCTCATTTGAGCACCGTAAGGCGTTGGTATACAGAATTTGATCGTGGCCGTGTTTCTCTCCATGATGAAATTTGTGAAGGTCGGCCCTTAACTGCGATTACTGAGGAAAATGTGGCTACTGTGAGGCAACTAATTGAAGAAAACCGGCTTATCACCTGTAGGAGATTCGAGGACATTTGAGGATTGGTATGAGTCAAATTCGAAAAATCTTACATCAACATTTAAAAGTTATAAAACTTTTTGCTGCTGGATTCCTCATGAACTCACCCCAGAACAAAAACGGACTCGTGTTGATTGGTGTAAAAAAATGTTGTTAAAGAACAATCACTGACGTTTAAATGCTGAGATGAAACATGGATATATTGTTACATGCCGGAAAGAAAGCAACAGTCTTCTGTACGAAGGGCTAACCAACAAAATGGAGGCAGGCGAGAAACGTCGGCAAAAAATGATTGTGTTTTTTTTCTCCCGGACGGGTCCTGTCTGCACGATCCCACTTGGAGAACAAAAGACAGTTAATGCTAAGTGGTACACCACCATTTGTTTGCCCAGTGTCTTTCAAAAAGTTAGGGAAAAACGACCAAGAAGTCGCATCCTATTGCACCATGACAATGCTTCAGCGCACACCGCGAACAAGACAAAGTCATTTTTGGCTTCTAAAAAGTAGAGCTAGTGACCCACCCTGCACATAGTCCAGATTTGGTACCATGCGATTTCTTTATTTGCCCAAAAATGAAAGATTTGATGAGAGGTGTGACATTTACGGGGCCGGAAGAAGCCGTGGTAGCTTTCAACCAGCACGTGAAAAACATGCCTTTAGACCAATGGTCCTCATGTTTTCAAAAATGGTTTGACCGAATGAAAAAGTATTAAAATGTAATCTAGAATACTTCGAAAAGTAGTAAATATATTCCTTTACATGTAAATTGTTTTATTGAGTTACGCAAAACTTTCAATGTACCCCACGTAGTACACGCTCTACCTAATTTGGGATTAGACCGCCGTGTGTGAGATGTGTAAAGTTATTATTATTATTAATTATTATTAATAATAATAATAACTTACTCTCTTCTAGTCCAATAATAATATTATATTAATTAATAGACTCCCTCTATTGAGGGAGTCTTTAGTAATGTATTGTATAAGATTAACGAGCCTCTCTTTTCAATACTGATTGAATAATTTATAGTAAAATATAAAAAACAAATACACTCATCCTTGTCCCATAAAAGACAACAATCATGTCATGGATGATCGGTCATGGATGAGTAACACTGCAAGACAAGATCTTTACTAAAATCCGTGACTTGCAACGTTATACACATTATATATTTACTCACTTTAAATTGAGCATAAAGAAATACCTTTATACCTTGGCTCTTATGTACTTATATACACCTAACATGTTGAAAAAAAACCGTTGATTTAGGTAAATAGGTTGGCACTTTTATGTGCACCTTTGCGACTTTCTATGACTCTTGGCACAAGACAAACACCTTACTGCGTTTACATCTGAGTGCTAATTCTCACTTTCTTATTAATAAGTATGACGCAGTTACTGATTTTACTGTACCTTTTTTTTTTGTTGATGGGTGGAAAATCCCTTCGGATCTCCGGCTCCTCGGGGACGCAGGCCAGGAGTATGTGGTGTTTCCACTAAAAACCACCCCGACAGCCGGTCTCAGGCGCCCTGCTCGGGGGAGGACCCGGACCATGTTATTTCAGGTCCCCCCCGGATCGACGCCGCGCCTAGCCAGGCCCTATCCCTGGGAAAGCAGGCTTCCCCACGCCTATCAGCCTAATCAATGTGTGTTGCAGACCGATCGCAAAAAGCAATCGGGCCGCCATCCTATCGCCTACCGCAGCAATTAATCTGCCATCAGAGGTCCCCACTCGCTGGCAGCCTGCGGCCCCATCAGCGGCTGATATCGCCGCCGACGTCCTCTACGCTCGGGATCGGCCCTCTTCCGATCCCGTTCAGCGGTCCCTTTCTGGAGCATTACAGCTTCACAGAAAGAGACCACTGCGCCCCAGCCCTCCTCATCCGCCAGCATGGCAGCAATGATTGCTGGCGGGGACAGGTCTCGTCCGATTTGGTCAACCAGGACCTCGCGTTCAGACGCCCACGTAGGGCAGTCTTCCAGCGTATGCTGGATGGAGTCCCAGCATGCTGCGCAATGCTGGCATAGTGCCGTCTCCTCGCGTCCAATCCGATTTAGGTACTCACCGAAGCAACCATGCCCAGTGCCATGCCATCCCTACGTACCTTTTTTTTTTTTTTGGGCGTGTGGAAACCCCCTCGGGCCGTCACCCCACCGGGGTTTTCGGCGGGGCGGTGTGTCGGAATCGAACCGACTAAAACCACACGGTGTGCCGTACTGCGCCTTAAGTAGGAGGGATCCGGGAACAGCTTTATTAAGACATCCGGACCCCCCCTAGCGCCTGCCCGCAAAAGCGCGGGCACCACCTCCGGGTAAAATCGTCTCAATTAGGCGACGTCCAGGCACACGCGGACGCCGCCTCCTCGCGGGGGGCCACTACAGCGGGTGGAGGGGAAAACCCGTCCCGTCCACCCGCGGCCACACTCAGGGCGGCATGAGGCGCTGGTATGCGCGCCTCCGCCACCCGGTTCGCCGGCGGCGAATTTGGTCCGAGTGGAGATCGTCCTCCCGGACCCTTTCCGCCGCCTCCTTCTGCGAGATGACGTCCTCGCAGAAGGTCGCGACCGCGGTAAAATTCCTGTCGCTACCGGCCATGGAGCGTATGACGGCCGGTAGCGAGAGATCCCCTCCGATGACTGCAGTGAGGGCCCGACGCTGCGTCGCCCAGGCGGAGCAAACTGCCAGCGTGTGCTGAGCCGAGTCCTCACTGCAGTCGCAGTGGTGACAGGCGGGACTCAGTTCCCTCCTAGCGACCGAGTGCAGGTACTTCCCGAAGCAGCCGTGCCCGGAAAGGACCTGCGTCAGTCGGAAGGAAAGGGTCCCGTGCTGCCGCCCTGCCCACTCGACGATGACCGGCTGGAGCGCCTCCACGGCGGCAAAGCCAGCACGTGGAGCCTCCAGCCGGGACGACCAACGAGCCATGGTGGCTCGGCGAGCGGCCTCACGCCATTCGCGTACCTCTTCGGGCGGGGGCTGACTGCCGCTTCCCGCCCGGAACTCAGCCGTTCGCCGATATACTTCGGCGAGCACTTCCGCCTCCAAATCCCACGGGGGAGTCCCGGCCAATGCGCACGCCGCCTCCGTCGACACGGTGCGGTATCCGCGTATGGCTCTAACCGCCATAACCCTCTGAGGGCGCCAGAGGCGCGCCCTATTCTGGGCGGTCAGAGCTTCCGCCCACACCGGTGCACCGTACAGTGCCATTGACCGGACAACCCCCGTGTACAGCCGTCTTGTAGCGACGCTGGGTCCACCCAAATTGGGTAAGAGTCGCCCAAGGGCGGACGCAGCGCCGACCAGCTTCGGAGCAAGCTGTCGGAAGTGCTCGTCGAAGAGCCACCTACCGTCGAGGATCAGGCCCAGATACCTTATGTGGGCCTGAACCGGTACGAGGACCGAGTTGACCTCTATAGAGGCACCAGGGGGTGGACCACGACGGGGCCCATGAAATAAAAGGGCCTCCGTCTTATCAAGGGCCACCCGCAAACCCAGCGCCTCGATGCGCCTGACCACCAGAGAGACTCCCCTGGTAGCCAGGCGCGCCGCCTCCTGAAAGTTCACCCCCCGGGCTGTGACCAATGTGTCATCGGCGTAACAGATTACGCCGAGCCCGGGGGGGAAGTCGCCTCGAAGGGCCCAGTCGTACCCCATGTTCCACAGGAGTGGTCCAAGGACAGACCCCTGCGGAACACCGCACGACATGGGCCGACGACTCAATACTCTATCTCGGTCCTCGTACATGACGGTACGCTCCTCCAAATAGTCTGCCACTAGCCGCCTCAGGTACCCTGGCACTCCGTGATAGTGGAGTGCTTCCCTGATGCAGCTGAATGGCAGACTATTGAACGCGTTGGCGATTTCCAACGACACCGCCAACAGCACGCCGCCACAGCTCACTACCTCTTCGGTCACGGCCCTCAGGCGCAACATAGCACCGACCGTCGAACGCCCCGCTCGAAAACCGAATTGGGCGTCCGACAAATCGGGGCCGACCTCGCCAAGGTGCCGGACGATGCGGGCAGAGAGGACCCTCTCAAACAATTTACCCGCCTCGTCCAGCAACACGATGGGCCTGTAGGCCGCGACCGAGTCGGTAGGCCGTCCCGGCTTCCTTAAAAGGACCAGCTTCCCGCTCTTCCAGCAATCAGGGAAGCGCCCGGACGCCAAGCTAGCGTCGAACACCTCCCTGAGGCGGTCGGACATGTGGTCAAGGGCAAGGGCCAACACTCGGGCAGGGATCCCGTCTGGCCCGGGGGCGGTGTTCTTGGAACGGATTCGTAGAACAGCCGCCCCTACCTCCGCCTCCGTGACGGGCGGAACACCAATCCCTACGTACCTACCCAAGCTTCGAGGTTAGGCAGAACGGCACCGACAGCGCGTTGGCGCGCATTCCGCGGCTGCTCCAGTCGCGCGCGCCACTGCGCCAGTGCCTGTCGGTGAGCGTTCCGTCGCATTTCGAGCTCGTCCTGGTCTTCCCCACCCTCACCCCAGCGGATTGCGCAAGTCTGATCATAGACCCTTGCGTCCATATCCGCCAGGATGTCAAAAGGCGGGAAACGTGCAGGACTGTCACCACCTCCGACGAAATTGTGCGGTAGCCTCGTACGATCCTAATGGCCGCTACCCGCTGCCCTTGATTGAGCTTAGCTTGGCAGCGGGAGGACGCCGATAGACGCTTGGCCCATATCGGCGCTCCGTAGAGGGCCATGGATCGTATCACTGCACAGTAGAGACGGCGAACTTCCTCCCACGGACCTCCTAGGTTAGGCAACAGCCTCTGTAGGGAGCCCGCCAGATTTTACTAGGAAACATACGAAAATATTATCACTATTGAATACTTTAAAGATATGGCCACATGCATTCAATTCTATTATCCTTTTCAGTTTATACTCTTAACGCCCTGCAAAAGCATAATTCACAAAAACAACATGGCAGCTACAATTAAAACGCGCTTCAAACATGAGACGTTAAACTTAAAACAACTTTGTTAATTACGTTTTCGCGTTTCGCGAATGCTATTTCATAAACTATTTGTTGTTATTTTAGTTCTACTATTTATTTACTTTTGTTTGTTTTGTGTTTTTTCCCTGTTGTACGAAAACGCAAAAACTGTAGTTTATTACGTATCAATTTATCTTCGCTTCATAGTCTAAATACATTTTATTTAATATAATACGTATGATGTTACATATATCATATGATGTTGTTAAGAATTTTATAATGGTGTATTTGTATCCTATGTTTAACAACAACATAGGCAGTGGGTATTCAAAGAAAAGAGCGTTTCCTTGCAGCTATTTGCTAAGAAAAATAAATATTTAAAATTAAATAAAAATGCAAAATCAATCGCTCAAAGTAGAAGTAACTTATAGGATACTTAAACTATAATATCCCTGTACAATGTTACTTTAGATAGGGTTGCTAATGCTTATAAATTTTATTAAACATGATTACAGCATGGCTGCTTTTTTAAATATAAAATTGATTTACATAACACACTAATTAGGAAAACAATGAAAAGTACACCCTCGTCTGTACAATAAAGCGTTTTGAATTTTAAAACATTGTCGCAAATTTACGAGTAAATACAAACAAAGAAATACTCAACGGAATTCTGCTCAAATTAATTTAAGATCCAACAATTTAAATGAATATTTTAACTCGTTTTATCTTCCTAGAGGATAAATAAAAGCTTTGTCGCCGCTTCGCGTGGCATCGAGAACCCTTTACTTGTGTATAAGTAGTGCTAATATAAAGCCTCGGGTTGCTTCTCTGTGCAAAGTGATCTGGCTCTGAGACTACTTGTATTCATTTAGTAGCTGAAAGTTATTTATTTAATGAAAATCTGCGACGAGAGTGATAGTTCAGAAGTTGTCTAATGAAGTGGTAAATTTATTGAATGAGTCTTCCGATATATTATTATAAAGAGGAAAATGAAACACTGTACACGAGTAAATAAATTAAGGGTCATGTCATGGAACAAAAAACTATGTATTTGTCCTCGTTGCTGAGGCCTTTTGGAGATTTAATACTTTTTTTTTAATTTAAGCATTTCTTACTGATATTATAAATGCAAAAGTGAGTTTGTTTGTTACGCTTTCACGCGTTAACTACTAAACAGATAATCATGAAATTGAGAAAAATTGCATACGTGTTGTTAGGAGTGCAAAGAGGAGATTGGGTACTTTTCAACCTGAAAAAGATACTGTCCCCTACGGATAGCGAATGACTGTCAAAATCTATATTAACCAGAGCGAAGACGCGGGCATAACTAGTTACTTAATAATAATAACTGGACACATCTCACACACGGCCGTCTGTTCTCCAACTAGGCAGAGCCTGTACTATGGTAACCAGACTGCTGATAAACATACTTATATATCTCTAAATACATACATATTACATATGTATGTATTTAGAGATATACTCAGACAGAGAACAAATAATCGTGCTCATCACACAAATATTTGTCAGGAGGCTCAGCAGTCAGGATCACTAACCACTAGACCAGCAGGCCGGTCAAAAAGTTTTCTGATAGTTAGTGGAACTCCGCGGGAGGAGAGATAGAATTAGTAACTCACAAGTGTGAGTTGCTAATTCTACAACAACAATTCTACACAACTTACGACTGTTCGCACGTTCAGGTAACCACTTGTATTAGGCAACACAGTAATGTAAAAATACCAGCTTTACACGGTTAGCAAAGCATAATATTGATTTTTAGGACATCTTCAACAATCATCGTCATATTTCAGCCATTTTACAAAAAACCTTAATGAATTATACACTTAAACCTTCCTCATGAATCACTCCGTCTATTGGTGAAAACCATGTGAAAATCCGTTCTATAGTTATTGAGTTTATCGCGAACAGACAGATGCGGCGGCGGACTTTGTTTTATAATATGTAGTGATTAGAGGGCTTGGAATTGCCACCAACGCCAGTTCGACCTTGACCTGCTTGACCTATTGACTTCTCAATCCATCCGTATAAACGAAACCCCTTTTCTTCCATCGCCTTTCCTTCTTAACTACCCCACACAATTTTTCTATCTTTAATTCCTTAAATATCCGGTTGACGGCAATATTCCTGTCCCCTATTACGTTAGTGTTACCCAATTATATTTGACAAAATTTGAGTGTTTGATACCCCTCTGCCCATCCATTTTAAGATATATTCATGAGTATATGTATGTATGTACTACTACTTTCCAATACAAGACCAAATAATCAACTTCACGAACACCGAGCTGAACTAGCAACATGTTTGACTTCCTTACAAAGATTTGAATCCAAAATGGATATTCTGCCTTTTGACCAAGAATACTTATGTCAAATATAATGCGTCAGTCTGCTTCACCGCGTTTATCAATTTGTTGGCTTTGCTCTTTTAGTGTGATGCTTGCCCTTTTTACAGTAGATTAACTGCAACCGATATTTCAATCAAGGGTGAGTCAAGCGCCTTAAATGTGATTATGACGTCATAAAATTGTTGATTTCTTTCCAATTTGAGAATGTATTCGCTAATGATAATAACTTCAGTGTAATACAATCTTAATAATAGATTGTGCAGAGAATACAATTGGTTCAAGAATTTAAATTAAGATATATCAAAAACTGTCTCGTATTTTGGTTACTTTAACTAGAAATATAAACAAGTGTCCACAAGAATTCGCAGCAACAATGGTATTCGCACACTTTTAAACATAAGCCATTTGAATTCGAGTCATCTATGTATGTACTCCTGTTACTGTTGATTAGAATACATACATTTCTAATATACCATAATTATTAATACAGTTTTTACGAAATTGAACCTAAATAAAACGAATATTTGTACTAAAATCAGCAAAATCTGCAAATACTATGTAAGAAAATGTATGATAAAAAACCTTGTGCTATTTTCCCTTGTGTTCATTTCAAAAAGGCCTTTATTCTGTTTATGTCATGATTTCTAGAATCTTTTCTTGAATAGTAACGAAATTATTATATTACCGTCACCGGGAGCATTCGCTTCGAATGAAACTAATCCAAGATTCTGTTTTGAGCATAATGTTACATTAATGTCCCACTGACTGATGTATATTCTAATATCCAAGATTAGATTTTTACAATGTTGGATGGAAGAATAATAAAATTCAACGATTATGTTATACAAAATTATGCTATGCAAAAAAAACAAATTTTGGTGTCATGACTAACAACAAAATCGGCATAACAATTCAAATTTTGTCTTTAGATGGTTAAGTTGCATCACGGGTGTTACAAATTGTATCACAGGTTGTGCACTTTAATACACGGTGCTTTTAACTCACTGACGTAAGGTTACAAATTATATAATTTCAGGTTGAGAACTGTAATGCTTAGTTCTTCTCACTCACTGATGTAATGCTCAAATCTGAACATTAAATGCGGATTCTCCCGTTGAGGGACCATTTTTACGTCTTTAAAATTTCTCACCTTCCCAGGAGTCCCATTTCATACCTTGATGCCATTATTAGCTTTCCCTGAGTGCTTCAAGCCACATACTCTGAAGGTCCTACTAAACATTTCTGTCCAAGCCTTCCTTTTTAAAAAGTGAAAATCCATACCCTCTCTAGAAAAACTCCCTCGAATCAGCATGGCTCTTTTTTTTCTGACCTTTTAATTGCATGGCGATCTCTTCTTCAAGGTACTTCTCTTCAACCATGATATATTCAAAACACTTGAAATATACGGTACTCTTATCACTATAAGTTCTAAATTATGGCATGTACGTCCATTTAAAGAGACTACAAGCTGACTTCATATAAACTTGTTCAAATGCTTATAGACTTGACAGCCGTAGCTTTAAATTATCACACTCCATAAACTTTACATTCCTATATATAAATATATAGTGCTTGAAGATTTGTGACGTGATCAAACAATAAATCAGTGTCGCTCCCCGCCTCTCCCTTCCTGTCCAGCGTCCCCGAGGAATGTTCATAAAGGCATCATCTGTCACAGAGGTGACGTATTCACGTTGACGCCATACTGGACTCTGTTTATCAAGGAAGTCTTATTATTTTGGAATGTCTTTTTATCTTGCGGATAAGGGGCGGAATGTTTGTCATGAACATTTTTTATATTATTCTAAATGTTGGTAACATTTTTGAGTACTCAACATGTTACAAGTGACTCTCGATATATATACTGCGCAGTCGAAGGTATATTATCGCCTCCACAACTATGTTGATAGCAAAATTCCACTCTTTCATGCGGGTCACCATACAGATCGATTATTAATTTTAAATTTCATATCTGATCTGTCTTAGGACTTTTTACGTTTCCCGTATTATTGGGCAGTACGAAACAGTGCCAAACACTAACAACCAACAAATTAATCACATATAGGTCAAGTTAATTGTCTCTTCAAATATTGTCCACGTTATAAAATAAAAATAGCAAAGAGATTCGATATTTTAATGTAAGCTGATATTACTAAATCGCTCCCAGCAATCAGCATCACTTTATAAAAAGAACTGATATCGATGTCGATCAGTCTATGAAAAAAGTAATCCAATTAGTTGAAAAACACCTCCTATTCTTTAATTTTGGTTAAAAGCCACCCAACTCTAATCATATAATAAATTTCTACGTTCGAAAACGCTTAGCTATTAATGGCAATATGAACCATCAAATTAATATCAATTCCTGAAATTGAAACATAATTTTTATTGTAGAAATATTTTTTCCAAGCGAATAAAACAGACATCGACAATTAAATTCCAACCTTCATTCTGAAATAGCGATAAACAGACAGCGACAGAAAAATAAAATATAAAATAATTAAGTCAACATTCTTATGGAATGTACCGTTCTTTCATTAACTCTCTACGAAATCAATTTTCCTTACAAACAAAAAGAAAATACGAGGACATCGTTGACAAGGTCCGGCGGACATTTGTACTTAAGTCGGTCTAACGCTGTTCAGGCAAACTGAATTTCCTGTTTATGGGTACGCATTGATATAAGGATAGGCAAGCGGATGACGAAGATACTTAATCTTGAAGGAAAAATAAGCTAAAAATTAAAAACGAAGTAGAGCTATTTACAATAGTTAGATTGTGCCACTAAGTTGTCAAAACAGCAGTCAAACCCTTAGATAGTAAGCGGTCGAAAATGTCGTTCCATGATTTCAGCGTCAGTGGGAGGGAACAAATATATTTCAAGCACAAGATAACAGCTCTCACTTTCGTTGTCAGCGTTCGATTTATAAGTAACGTTTTATGGTCAAATTTTATTATTTTTTTGTGTAATATCCTACAGAAATGTTGCTATTTCAAAAACTATTTTTACGGACAAGTCACAGAAACTTTAATTGTTTGAGGAATAAGAAATCGAAGTTCCTAAAACAGTTTCTTTGTATCTCCTGACTATTCGGAATATCTAAGTTAAAAAAAGCATTCTAAAAGTAGGTATATAGAGTGATTATGTCATCACTATCTAAATTCAAGTAGAATCTTTGACGAAAATTCTGAGAAACCTGTTTTTTATATCACTTAGTACAAAAATATTAAATCATTTTTCTTTATTTATTGTTTTAAAAGACAACTCCCGCATTAGGAATATTCCTGTCTGCGGGGGGCTTCACAAACATTCAAACAACGGACACAAAGAACACCCAGACTCGGGACAACTATTTGTGGATAATACAAATTTTTGTCCCGTGTGGGATTTGAATCCACAACACTTGGCGCGGCGTAGTGGCTAGGTGAACACTTCGACCATTGTGACATCCGTGCAGTCGTATTGCAGTCGTTTTGTCTCAGCAACTCACGGTTTGTAGATATACTGCACTCCGTGTGCGCTAAGTGTAAATAACCGCTCTATCGTAGCCGCCTACTTCGCCACATTTCATATTTTAAGTTTTACTAAGTGACTAGTTACGTAACTAGAAAAGATTTTCAGATTAAGTAAAATCTTGAAAATTTGATCTAGCTATTTTTTGCAAAAACTGTGTCCTTGAGTTATAACAAATGCCTAGAAAAAGTTTAGATGATGACTAAAAATTCACCGTGTATATTTCGCATGGTTTGCCAGGAAGGTATACTAAATGTCAAACAGTGAAAGCGAAACTGGTCATCACATTTTATAAATATATAATACTAACCGTCCCCGCAGTTTCACCTGCGTTTATGGTTACTGATCCTATTGGTCGTAGCGTGATGTTTTATAGCCTACAGCCTTCCTTGATAAATGGGCTATCCAACACTAAAAGAATTTTTCAATTCAAACCAGTAGTACCTGAGATTAGCGCGTTCAAGCAAACAAACAATCAAACTCTTCAGCTTTACAATATTATTATAAATATGCACAAATTAAGCAAAAGACCTACATCTATGAACAAATCACATATACGAACGGGTACGGAATAGCGAACGGGTTTTCTATAGTAACTTGGTTACTATAGAAAACCTGTTCGCTACAGTTTCACCTGCGTCTATATCCACTGCTCCGCTTTTTGTACTCGTAGCGTGATGTTACATGGCCTATAACCTGCCTCGATGAATATCTAACTGATAGTTCGTAGATTAGCGAATTCAATTCAGCTTTATCATATAAGTATAGACGAGCAACCCACCCCGGCTTCGCATGGGGAGCAGAGACATCTTCAACAATCATCAAAATATTTCAATCAATTTACAAAAAATCTTAACAAATTACACACTTAAACCTTTCTCATGAATCACTCTGTCTATTAAAGAAAACCGCATGAAAATCCGTTCAGTAGTTTTTCAGTTTATTGCGAACAGACACAGAGACAGACGCGGCGGGGGACTTTGTTTCATAATATGTAGTGATATGAATTTAAGTTAAAAGTGTTCATACACCATGCACTTTGTTTAAATTAATCCATGGAACAAGGGAGCAACGAGGGTACATTTTACGATAGGAATTGACCGTTGGACACGATTTCCCATAGGAGGCCCATTTAATTACGTTCGCAGACGTTCAGGCTTTGTTTAAAGAAGCATTTCATTTTTCTTACGGCGCCTGGGAATTGTAGGTTCATCGCAATATTGTTTTGTTACGTTTCTGTTGCTGACATTTATTATGTTTTAAACGTCTCTTATTGTATTTAGTTAAATCATTTTGCTACGTGTTTCGACTTCAATTTTGTTTACAGCGACGTTTTGGGACGTTACAATTAAAATTCTAAAAGGACGTTGCCATGACTTAAATTGGCCCTTCAAAATTTGTTCCTCTTAGATCGATGACGTCAGTATTATTGATCATGGCAGAGAAAATAAGGACAGTGAGCGGATAGAATTTTAGGTAACTAATAATCATACGTTTAATAATATACACGTTACTAACTTGGTCGATGATGTCACGAGTTAAGTTTGTGTTATTGTGACACGTTACAAAATGTGTCACAATTGGTTTATAATGGAGAGGTGGTATGTTTTTAGTTATCTTCACTAATTACTCGACAATAGCCTATCTGAACTGTAGAAATTTTTATATAAAAACCGAACAAGTGGGAGTCTAACTCGAGCACCGAGGGTTCCGTAAGCAAACAAACTTGTATGTAGATAGTACGCTCATCTCGGGAATTAATTCTCGCAGATATTTTATCGTTTTTTTTCCGAAAGACAAACTTAACTTAGCAGTACTAAAAATACTGTTTCGTACATCAATTTACAACAAACAAAACACTAATTAATTTCGGATTTTTTCCTTTACTTGTGTTATGAGACATTGCTTCTTACCAAATTTCATGATTGTAGGTCAATAGGAAGTACCCCTTAGGTTTTGAGTTACTTAAATGTTCAGATTTGCTTATTGCGTTGACTTTTTTTACAGCTTCAAGGGACTGCAGATATACGTATTTAATATTAATTTCAATTTGATGCCTCTACTTGTTTCTGAGAAAAAGGGTTTTGACAGACAGACGGACAAAAAAGTGATCAAATAAAGGTTGCTTTTTCCTTTTGAGGAACAGAAGCCTAAAAACCATAATATCGTTTAGTAATCTGGCAGGTATGTTAGTAAAACAAAAACGCAATAAATGTTCGATAGTGCCTGCATCTACACTTTTATGATTCTCATCTCTGATACCTTGAAGCAAAAACAATATAACAAAAAACTTCATAATTTAAGAATGTGTCTTGATATTTTCAAACCGATTCCCGTAATGAAATTTTTAAAACAACCATTGTTAAAAGCTTGTTACGTATAGCTTTCATCAATATTCGTATCTTCTTTTTCTTATTAACTAAATATCAACACAAATATGATAACTGCTTTAGCTAGATGAATTAGACATCATTTTCTTCTCATCCATTTTAATTTAACGACCCGCCGGTTGGGTAGCCATTGCAAATGTGTTCGAGGTTTGTGATGAGGTCAGTCAGTCTTCCGTATCTCTCAGAAATCTGAATTTTGTCCTAGCCCCTGTTATCAAAAACTTCAAATATAATCTCTGGTCACACTATCATAACATGTAGTATCGATCTTTATATAACGGAACAGAAGGCCGCATAATGTGGGGCTAATGCGAAATCTATGGGATTAAAACAAAACGCGGTTGAATGGAATTCGGATCTGATCGTGTTATGAATTTTAATTAATATATCAATCAACATTCGGACTTTCAAAACAAATTCCTGAAATGAGATTTGAGTTTTTGATTCTTTTTGTTTATAAAATGTGTACAAACTTAATTCTAGGCGTTATGTTGCATCGTTTAAGAAATATAAACTACTAGCAGCGCCCCGCAGTTTCACCCGCATAAGTCCCGATCCTGTGGGAATATAGGGATAAAAAGTAGCCTATGCGTTAATCCAGGTCTCCAGCTATCTACATTTCAAGTTTAATTGCAGCCGGTTCAGTTGTTTTTGCGTGAAAGAGTAACAAACATCCATCCATCCATCCAAAATTTCCCATTTATAATATTAGTGGGATTGAACCACTTGCAAATCAATAAAAGCAAGGTCAATTCTAGGCGTTATGTTGCATCGGGTAAGAAATATAAACTATGGCACAACTTGCAAATCACTAAAAGTAAGGTGATTAAAATACACAATCCTCAGTCAACGCACCAACTTTACAGTATTCAATTTTTTTCAGCAGTATCTTTTAATATGTGGATTATGCGTGAACTCTTCAGCCCATAGTACCAACATACTAATTTACATGCACGCTAAGTAGGTAATTTAATTTATACATTTGTAGCACGTATTTCAGAAGAATGAACTAAGGCGAGACATTCATGGTTAGACAAAATAAATCTTTTCCGTGTGCTTATACAAAACTTGTTTCAAAAACAAAGAAACATATCCTTGACCGGTTTCACATTTCAAAAACATTTGAGGTTTACAATTTCCTTGATAATAAACTAAAATTATAATTTAAATAATTTCTCTCTACTTAAAAATAAAATTTCATATAATGTAGAATTAGAAGTATTTATTACGTATATAATATATAAACAAGCATGATTAATAAGATTTTTTTTTCATTTGTTACTTTGATAACCTCTACGTTATTCATAACATAACACTATGTTACTAATGCTTTAAAATAACTGAATATAAATCAAGTATATTTTAAAGAGTTAGGTAGGAATATATGACAAGATACCTAATCAATATACCTTTCTTAAGACCGACATCCTTCAGCGCCCCATGGGTGAGACGATGAGGAATGAAATGCTTACAGTATTGAGAGTTTAAGTTCTTTGAGTGTATTTAGTAAATGATCATTATATTAATAAGCACGAATCAAAATTTTACGACAATTTTGTCTTGCCAAAAATGCCAAGATGAAAACAACTCTTGCAAACACACCGTTGTACTAAAATAAGGAAATTCACTTTTCCTCAGACGCATGTACTTATTTTATGCTAATAAGTTGTCTTACCCTCGTTATGTAAAAACCTTTGACTGGAGATATCTGATCGTATTAAGGGAACCTCAATGTTTATTTATTATTACCCTTTTAGAGGTAGGTTATATCCATAAACATTAACCCTTTGTTTTTTACACAAATATCTTTCACTGAAACAAATGTACAACATAAAATTATTGCAGAGATTCAAAGACAGATAGCGAGTTTATTCTAATTACATAAAGACTGTTAGCTATGATAATTGATATTTCCTAAAAAGATTCTCCCATGAGTTTTTTTTTGCTTATTGGCAGTTTAGTTTCTTTTTAGTGAATTTCACTATTTGAATAAAGAATTTTCTTAAAATTTTTATTAAAAGTTATTTATTTATTTAAAAATAGAAAATTAACTGTCATATAAAATTGTATAATAGCGTTTTTACAAAACCATTACAATTTCTGCATCAGTCAATTTTTTTTTTTTTTTTTTTTTCTTATTTTTTAAAAAAAGACAACTCCCGCATTAGGAATTACTCCTGTGTCGCGGGGGACTTTACAAACATACAAACAACGGACACAAAGAACACCCAGACTTGGGTGGGAATCGAACCCACGACCTATGGCATAGCATTCAGGGTCACTAACCACTAGACCAACAGGCCAGTCTGAAAACTGAAAACTGAAAAACTTGCATCGGTATGGAGCGACGACATAATTTGACACGAGAAGAGATGATGATAATGATGAGAGCCCTCAGAATGTTGCAAGCTGGTTCCAGGCAACGTACTGTGGCTGTCGCTCTTAGCACTATACAGACCGTGATAAGCGGCCTCTGGACACGCTACCGTATCACGGGCAACGTGGCCGAGCGACATGGAAGACGATCTCGCATCACCACTCGCAGACAGGACCGGTACATCCAAAATATTGCTCGACGGAATCGTACCATGACCTCCATGATGTTGGTTACGAGTTTTTTTCAACATACACTCTGCCACACTTTTACTACAATATTTTCAATGGTTTTATTAAATTGTTTGATTAAAAGTAACCAATAGAATAGAAATACGAAATCAATCACTATGATTTAGAATTCAATATGTCTAAGAAAGATCATTGACATGATCATCTACCAGACCCGATTCTACACCAACTTTAAACAAATAATACTGAAAAGTCCCTTATATATTATTCCATATGAAAATTCCACATATTCATACGCATTAGCATATCCTAAGAAAACATGAAAGCAATAACTTGACTGAATCCATTCCGACTGGCCAATGTAAGGCTTAGTCGGTGAGCAAGCATCGTCCGATCTGATATTTTATTTTAGCACACTTTATATGATATCTTTTAGAATATAGGGAGGGAATGTAAATTAAAATAGCACTTTATCGTCCGAATATTAAAAAAGGAAAAAGGTTCGTACAGGTTTGGAAAAATAAATGAATTGTGGGATCGCAGGGCTTGAGCGGTTTTGATATATTTTAATATAATAATATGATTCATGGCTGTTTCGTTTAAATAAATACACAATAATTAATTTGGTGGTTACTGAAAATCAGTGCTATTTAGCGGTTGCGGTAATGTAAGCACTAAGCAAGGCGTCTGGTTTTACATAATATCAAGTAAATAAAATTCAAATGTCTGTTTGTAATGTGATAACGGACAGTATTTTACTAAATGCATCCAAATATTTACACGGTACATTAAATTTTTTGTCTGTCTGAGTGTTTGTTCCTGGCCGGAACAAATCTCCTCAAAGGATGGACCGATTTCCACGGGACTCTCACGAGCAGGTAGCTGATCTTATCAGGAGTAACTAAGGCTTTTACTTTTCAAAATATATAAATATGTACGCGCGAGCGAAGCCGTACTGGGAACGGCGAGTACTTTAAAAATGGTAAAAGAAAACTTGATAAGATACCTAGATTTTTTTGGTTTATTCATAGATATTAACTTTAAAAATTTTTTTTAGGTAGGTACCAATGCAAATAACCAATTTTATGGTGGCATGGATATCCATGACATTTGCTCTGAACGGGAATTTATCCGTGACTCCTAAGTTTGCAATTGAATGATCGACTGCAACGCATACCCATATTTTTTTTTACGCTTCCAAGATACATCAATTTACATTATTTTTAAGATACTGTAAAACCATTAGGGTTTATGGTAAGTACCGTTAGTTCACGTCCAGATAAGTGGTAGATACATAAAGTATGCACTGCTACATTTCGTTATTGAGGTTGTCAGTTTTTAAACAAAAACTACATATATAATACTCATTGATTTATTGAACGGCAAGTAACATCAAAATATAAGTACTAGTTACTTTCTTTCATACCAAAATTCTAGTGAAGAACGCTGTTTATTTCATAATATTTTACATTATTTGCCGATAATATTGTCAATAATAGATAGGTTCTATATCCATTCCACAACTGTGTGATTTTGTGATAATCGGAAAATGTTATGTTATCAAACGTTAAATGAAAACAGTTTCACAGACCAAGGAATCCTTTCGTTGTAAGTTTGAGAACGCTGAAAAAGATAAAAAAGAGTATTCTGCCTCCATTTCTCGGAACAGCATCGAAACTTTATGTTGTTGACTTGTTTTATCAGAAAAGGCAACTTTTTTCATAGTGTATTCCTAAAATTTTACTACTCAGTACACTACTCTGTCAAGAAAGT
The DNA here is from genome assembly GCA_963859945.1 of Euplagia quadripunctaria. Taxonomy (NCBI): domain Eukaryota; kingdom Metazoa; phylum Arthropoda; class Insecta; order Lepidoptera; family Erebidae; genus Euplagia; species Euplagia quadripunctaria. The sequence continues at coordinate 21,261,072 of OY982567.1, forward strand.
ACCGGGAAAAGGTCAATAAAACATAAAATGTTAACCATTCTTCCAAATTGATTGTATCGCCTTCAGAAATAATACACTTACGCCAACGAATAATCCAGTTATCAAAACATTTTTTAAATGCATTTGCCAGAATCGATTTCAGTTCTCGCCGCGAATTCTCTTTGACGTCTTCTATCGACTGAAAACGGGTACCGCGACGTGGTAATTTGAGTCTTGGAAAGAGCCAAAAGTCGGTCGGAGCCATACCGGTAAATACGGTGGTTGTTCGATAGTATTTGTTGAGTTTTTGGTCAAAAATTCGTTCACAATGATGACCTTGTGCGATGGCGCATTGTCGTGGTGTAATATCCAAGAATTTTCTTTCCACAAATTTGGCCTTTTTCGACGAATTTGCTCTCTCAAACGCCGCAAAATGGTCAAATAATATTCTTTATTTACAGTCTGACTTTCTGGCAAGAATTCTGAGTGCACAACACCTCGATAATCAAAGAAAACAGTCAACATTTTGATCGACTTTGTCGTGGTTTTTTCGGTTTTGGTTCATTTGGAAGTCGCCATTCCGAAGCTTGTTGAGTAGTTAGCATGTCAAACTCGTAAACCCATGTCGTAAACTCATCACCAGTAATGTAGGGTCAGAATTGATGCGTTCTAGCATGTCTTCAGCGACTTTCACACGATTAGTTTTTGAAGAAAATTCAGATATTTCGGGACTAGTCGAGCGGCAATGTGTTTCGTGCCCAAGCGATCGTTTAAAATGATACGAATCGATTCGTGAGACACCGAAAGTTCAGCGGCTATCTATCTCAAACTTGAATGAGGATTTTCAGTAACATTTTCCTTCACTTTAGCGATGTTAACTTCAGTTGAAGACGTTGATGGCCGACCAGAGTGAGGCAAATCTTCCAACAAATCTCGACCGCTTTGAACGCACTGTGCCACTCATATACACGACATATACACGAGTTTTTGATAAATTCGATTCACCGTATACTTTCTGTAACATTTTCAGCAACTCTGAACATGAAATTTCATTTGCAATGCAAAATTTGAGACAAATTCTTTGTTCGATGTTTTTATCCATTATAAAAATCGCAAAACACTCTTGAGATGAGCTTACAAAATCGAGTACTGAAAACAAACTAAATTACAGCATATGCTCAAAATGCTCAAACTTCGCGCCAATATAGAAAACAGTTGTGCCAACTTAATCACGAAAATAATTACTTGAATTGAATTTGGAATTAGAATTAAACTATCAATTGCCGATACTTTTTTTAACAGAATGTACTATGGGAAATCTTCTTAATTAAGCGAAAGTTCTATGTCTGTCGGGACTAACGATATTTAAATCGTGCCATACCTTTCATTTAACACCAAATTTTTTGGTTATCTGAGCAAATTATACGTAGATTGGTCTATCCTGTCCAAGTGTCCATGCCCTGGACCCCCGCCAGGTCAACAGGGGACAAAGGAGGACAAACTATTACTCCAAAATGTTCTATCTAGTACCTGGCTTGAGTCTAACATAATTAATCCTGAGTAATTCAATTAATTTATATATAGTTTAAGAACTTTTCAAGCTCAGCTGTCTGTCATTTGTCGTTTTAAAAATACTATTGAAGGGGATAATCAGTGTTACCAAATTTTGGAGAGCAGGTGTTCATATTTTAATAGAAAAACTCTTGAATTCGCAAGAATGTTCAAAAAGGACTTTTTTTCAGAATTAATGACAGTCATGTTAACTTTGGTGTACTTGGAATTATTTCAACATATTACATGTAAGAAAAGTTATGGTAGTTTTCACATAAAATAGTGTACTTTCTGTACTGTCCAAACTGCAAATGAAAAAAGAGCGAAGCAACAACATTTCGCTACCATTTTTTCTAGCCAAGCAAAATGCAGTTATTAACTAGTATTAGTAGCAATAAAATAGAAAGTAAAGAAAATTAACAATGCTTTAGGTATTTCTGAAACTACCAAATTCATATACAGATCGTTCGTGGGAGAGCCATGCTTCGGCACAAATAGGGGCGGCTCGACTCCGCTCGATACCACGGCCTCACAGAAAACCGGCCATAAAACAATGCTTGTATTGCTTTTCGCCGCATGAGTGAGGTTACTGGAGGCCCTAACCCTGCCCTCTCCCCCCTCTCCTCCCCTCTAATCTCTCTCTCCCGTCTTTCCGCTCTTCCCCTATTCCCACCTTAAAGGGCGGCAACGCACTTGTGACTCCTGAGTTGCAGATGCCCATAGGCGGCGGTAGTCATTTACCATCAGGTGACCCGTCTGCTCGTTTGCCCCCTATACCATAAAAAATATGTACTTAAAAAACAAATTCAAAATGACTGAAGTATTATTAGATCTCACGAACACGTCGCGTTCCCCTTACTCGTTTTTCCCTTTAGTTAGAATGGAGTAACTTATAAGCTAATGGTATGAGTACTTTATGTAATATTGTGATATTGTATCTACCGAGGTAAAGCATACGACAGCCGACGTTGAAGAGGAGAATACACGACGGGGTGCGCGACGAGCCGTGTATTATTAGCGCTTTACGTTAATCAGGTTTGTGTTATAACAACATTGTAACGTCGTTAATAGGTATATCATAAAAGCACGGATATAGAAATTGGACTTTAAATATTCTTTAAATCGTAAATATACTTTAATCCATATCCATACAATTAAATAAAATTGAAGTGTCTGTTTGTAATGTCAAAATATTTTTTTTAACCTCATACAGTTATTTGCACGATACGTATGAGTAAAAATTAGTTTTTTAAATTTTTGTCTGTCTGTCTCTTTGTTTCGGCTGATCTCCGGAACGGGTGGACCGATTTCCACGGGACTTTCACTGGCAGATAGCTGGTGTTATAAGAAGTAACTTAGGCTACTTTTTACGTTTTCTCATGGATGCCATTGTCAGAACTGGACCAAATTGAAATGGGACCACACGGGAAGCAACAGCTTTCAAATAAAAAAAGAATCATCAAAATCGGTTCTCCCAGTCGAAAGTTCTAAGGTAACAAACATAAAAAAAAACAGTCGAATTGAGAACCTCCTCCTCTTTTGAAGTCGGTTAAAAACAATATGGAATGCAGGGGTATTGCACCGTAAGCCTATGCTACGGCTGGTGTTTGGAGTGTGTATAGTCACTAATCTATACCAGTGACTATAGACACTCCCATCACCAGTCACTCACGCCTTATTAATCTCATAACTTTATAGAGGGATAAGAGTATGAGATTGACAAGGCACCCGAGTGTCATGAGGTCATAGCTCAAGACCTGATGACACATAGGTCATGGGTGACACTACACACTTCCTACTAGGGCTGTTTAATTCCTATCTGTTCTTAGTACACACATCTAAGTTAGCATAGTACAGGCTCTGCCTAGTTTGGGTTCAGACGGCCGTGTGTGAGATGTGTAGATTTATTATTATTATTATCTGTTTAAGTACATACAATATCGTTATTTACTTTCACTGCTTCCACGAAATATGTTTTTTTTTTTTGCACTGAATATTATTATTATTTTCGTTATGGCTGGTATTAGTTATGTTCTCCATTTTGTTTGATTTGAAAACTTCATAGCTTACATTTTTTTTCTAAAATAAAAAGTAATTAAACAAATATAATTAATTGTAAATATAAGTTTTCTTACAAAACTTAGTATTTATTGTTATGTATGTATTGTTAATTTAATTATGTTTACATTTATTAATTATCGTTTCTCTCTGTTTTGTTATTGTATTATAATTATGTCATGAATGTATTATAATGTCAAAATAATATGTTTATTTTAAGCTCATACATATAGTTATTTGCACGATACCTATGCCTAAAAACCAGTTTTTAAATTTTTTGTACGTCTGTCTGTTTGTTCCGGTTAATCTCCGGAACGGGTGGACCGATTTCCACGGAACTTTCACTGGCAGATAGCTGGTGTTATAAGGAGTAATTTATGCTACTTTTATTTTATAAAAAGAATTAGGGTTCCACGCAAATTATATAAATATGTACACGCGAGCGAAGCCCCGCGGGAACTGCTAGTTTGAAATATAACCCAGAGACGGAAAACCTTGTTAAAAAGTTTCAGAAAATTAATTAATATGAGATCAAATATTATTTTCATATCATTATTTAGAAGAAACTATGGGCCCTATAAGAGATCAGTCCTTATTATTTTGTCTTGCCTACTTTAATAATAATTTTTTGTGTGGTTACGTGCAACAACAAAACAAACTTCACCGAGACGTATTCTGAAAAACACTTTAAGGTGCTTTTTATGCTGACTGTGCTACTTTAACCGGTTAACTGCACGCGAAAAGAAAATCCGGTTATAACACAGACGATATAAGGGCTATTTCATCGGGTGTGGCCCTATTTTTAAAAATAGAAATAGAACGACGCCGACAGCCGCATTGCACTGTCGGAAAAGGTATATTACATGATTAGAGTTATGATAACACTGACAAGTACTGTTTTTAACTACACTAGATAAACCCTAACCCATCTGCATCACAATACATATTATCATTTAGTAACCATCAGTATTTTAGTAAAAAAATAGGAAATTCATTAGCACATAAAACAGTTTCTTTGTATCTCCTGACTATTCGGAATATCTAAGTTAAAAAAAGCATTCTAAAAGTAGGTATATAGAGTGATTATGTCATCACTATCTAAATTCAAGTAGAATCTTTGACGAAAATTCTGAGAAACCTGTTTTTTATATCACTTAGTACAAAAATATTAAATCATTTTTCTTTATTTATTGTTTTAAAAGACAACTCCCGCATTAGGAATATTCCTGTCTGCGGGGGGCTTCACAAACATTCAAACAACGGACACAAAGAACACCCAGACTCGGGACAACTATTTGTGGATAATACAAATTTTTGTCCCGTGTGGGATTTGAATCCACAACACTTGGCGCGGCGTAGTGGCTAGGTGAACACTTCGACCATTGTGACATCCGTGCAGTCGTATTGCAGTCGTTTTGTCTCAGCAACTCACGGTTTGTAGATATACTGCACTCCGTGTGCGCTAAGTGTAAATAACCGCTCTATCGTAGCCGCCTACTTCGCCACATTTCATATTTTAAGTTTTACTAAGTGACTAGTTACGTAACTAGAAAAGATTTTCAGATTAAGTAAAATCTTGAAAATTTGATCTAGCTATTTTTTGCAAAAACTGTGTCCTTGAGTTATAACAAATGCCTAGAAAAAGTTTAGATGATGACTAAAAATTCACCGTGTATATTTCGCATGGTTTGCCAGGAAGGTATACTAAATGTCAAACAGTGAAAGCGAAACTGGTCATCACATTTTATAAATATATAATACTAACCGTCCCCGCAGTTTCACCTGCGTTTATGGTTACTGATCCTATTGGTCGTAGCGTGATGTTTTATAGCCTACAGCCTTCCTTGATAAATGGGCTATCCAACACTAAAAGAATTTTTCAATTCAAACCAGTAGTACCTGAGATTAGCGCGTTCAAGCAAACAAACAATCAAACTCTTCAGCTTTACAATATTATTATAAATATGCACAAATTAAGCAAAAGACCTACATCTATGAACAAATCACATATACGAACGGGTACGGAATAGCGAACGGGTTTTCTATAGTAACTTGGTTACTATAGAAAACCTGTTCGCTACAGTTTCACCTGCGTCTATATCCACTGCTCCGCTTTTTGTACTCGTAGCGTGATGTTACATGGCCTATAACCTGCCTCGATGAATATCTAACTGATAGTTCGTAGATTAGCGAATTCAATTCAGCTTTATCATATAAGTATAGACGAGCAACCCACCCCGGCTTCGCATGGGGAGCAGAGACATCTTCAACAATCATCAAAATATTTCAATCAATTTACAAAAAATCTTAACAAATTACACACTTAAACCTTTCTCATGAATCACTCTGTCTATTAAAGAAAACCGCATGAAAATCCGTTCAGTAGTTTTTCAGTTTATTGCGAACAGACACAGAGACAGACGCGGCGGGGGACTTTGTTTCATAATATGTAGTGATATGAATTTAAGTTAAAAGTGTTCATACACCATGCACTTTGTTTAAATTAATCCATGGAACAAGGGAGCAACGAGGGTACATTTTACGATAGGAATTGACCGTTGGACACGATTTCCCATAGGAGGCCCATTTAATTACGTTCGCAGACGTTCAGGCTTTGTTTAAAGAAGCATTTCATTTTTCTTACGGCGCCTGGGAATTGTAGGTTCATCGCAATATTGTTTTGTTACGTTTCTGTTGCTGACATTTATTATGTTTTAAACGTCTCTTATTGTATTTAGTTAAATCATTTTGCTACGTGTTTCGACTTCAATTTTGTTTACAGCGACGTTTTGGGACGTTACAATTAAAATTCTAAAAGGACGTTGCCATGACTTAAATTGGCCCTTCAAAATTTGTTCCTCTTAGATCGATGACGTCAGTATTATTGATCATGGCAGAGAAAATAAGGACAGTGAGCGGATAGAATTTTAGGTAACTAATAATCATACGTTTAATAATATACACGTTACTAACTTGGTCGATGATGTCACGAGTTAAGTTTGTGTTATTGTGACACGTTACAAAATGTGTCACAATTGGTTTATAATGGAGAGGTGGTATGTTTTTAGTTATCTTCACTAATTACTCGACAATAGCCTATCTGAACTGTAGAAATTTTTATATAAAAACCGAACAAGTGGGAGTCTAACTCGAGCACCGAGGGTTCCGTAAGCAAACAAACTTGTATGTAGATAGTACGCTCATCTCGGGAATTAATTCTCGCAGATATTTTATCGTTTTTTTTCCGAAAGACAAACTTAACTTAGCAGTACTAAAAATACTGTTTCGTACATCAATTTACAACAAACAAAACACTAATTAATTTCGGATTTTTTCCTTTACTTGTGTTATGAGACATTGCTTCTTACCAAATTTCATGATTGTAGGTCAATAGGAAGTACCCCTTAGGTTTTGAGTTACTTAAATGTTCAGATTTGCTTATTGCGTTGACTTTTTTTACAGCTTCAAGGGACTGCAGATATACGTATTTAATATTAATTTCAATTTGATGCCTCTACTTGTTTCTGAGAAAAAGGGTTTTGACAGACAGACGGACAAAAAAGTGATCAAATAAAGGTTGCTTTTTCCTTTTGAGGAACAGAAGCCTAAAAACCATAATATCGTTTAGTAATCTGGCAGGTATGTTAGTAAAACAAAAACGCAATAAATGTTCGATAGTGCCTGCATCTACACTTTTATGATTCTCATCTCTGATACCTTGAAGCAAAAACAATATAACAAAAAACTTCATAATTTAAGAATGTGTCTTGATATTTTCAAACCGATTCCCGTAATGAAATTTTTAAAACAACCATTGTTAAAAGCTTGTTACGTATAGCTTTCATCAATATTCGTATCTTCTTTTTCTTATTAACTAAATATCAACACAAATATGATAACTGCTTTAGCTAGATGAATTAGACATCATTTTCTTCTCATCCATTTTAATTTAACGACCCGCCGGTTGGGTAGCCATTGCAAATGTGTTCGAGGTTTGTGATGAGGTCAGTCAGTCTTCCGTATCTCTCAGAAATCTGAATTTTGTCCTAGCCCCTGTTATCAAAAACTTCAAATATAATCTCTGGTCACACTATCGTAACATGTAGTATCGATCTTTATATAACGGAACAGAAGGCCGCATAATGTGGGGCTAATGCGAAATCTATGGGATTAAAACAAAACGCGGTTGAATGGAATTCGGATCTGATCGTGTTATGAATTTTAATTAATATATCAATCAACATTCGGACTTTCAAAACAAATTCCTGAAATGAGATTTGAGTTTTTGATTCTTTTTGTTTATAAAATGTGTACAAACTTAATTCTAGGCGTTATGTTGCATCGTTTAAGAAATATAAACTACTAGCAGCGCCCCGCAGTTTCACCCGCATAAGTCCCGATCCTGTGGGAATATAGGGATAAAAAGTAGCCTATGCGTTAATCCAGGTCTCCAGCTATCTACATTTCAAGTTTAATTGCAGCCGGTTCAGTTGTTTTTGTGTGAAAGAGTAACAAACATCCATCCATCCATCCAAAATTTCCCATTTATAATATTAGTGGGATTGAACCACTTGCAAATCAATAAAAGCAAGGTTAATTCTAGGCGTTATGTTGCATCGGGTAAGAAATATAAACTATGGCACAACTTGCAAATCACTAAAAGTAAGGTGATTAAAATACACAATCCTCAGTCAACGCACCAACTTTACAGTATTCAATTTTTTTCAGCAGTATCTTTTAATATGTGGATTATGCGTGAACTCTTCAGCCCATAGTACCAACATACTAATTTACATGCACGCTAAGTAGGTAATTTAATTTATACATTTGTAGCACGTATTTCAGAAGAATGAACTAAGGCGAGACATTCATGGTTAGACAAAATAAATCTTTTCCGTGTGCTTATACAAAACTTGTTTCAAAAACAAAGAAACATATCCTTGACCGGTTTCACATTTCAAAAACATTTGAGGTTTACAATTTCCTTGATAATAAACTAAAATTATAATTTAAATAATTTCTCTCTACTTAAAAATAAAATTTCATATAATGTAGAATTAGAAGTATTTATTACGTATATAATATATAAACAAGCATGATTAATAAGATTTTTTTTTCATTTGTTACTTTGATAACCTCTACGTTATTCATAAAATAACACTATGTTACTAATGCTTTAAAATAACTGAATATAAATCAAGTATATTTTAAAGAGTTAGGTAGGAATATATGACAAGATACCTAATCAATATACCTTTCTTAAGACCGACATCCTTCAGCGCCCCATGGGTGAGACGATGAGGAATGAAATGCTTACAGTATTGAGAGTTTAAGTTCTTTGAGTGTATTTAGTAAATGATCATTATATTAATAAGCACGAATCAAAATTTTACGACAATTTTGTCTTGCCAAAAATGCCAAGATGAAAACAACTCTTGCAAACACACCGTTGTACTAAAATAAGGAAATTCACTTTTCCTCAGACGCATGTACTTATTTTATGCTAATAAGTTGTCTTACCCTCGTTATGTAAAAACCTTTGACTGGAGATATCTGATCGTATTAAGGGAACCTCAATGTTTATTTATTATTACCCTTTTAGAGGTAGGTTATATCCATAAACATTAACCCTTTGTTTTTTACACAAATATCTTTCACTGAAACAAATGTACAACATAAAATTATTGCAGAGATTCAAAGACAGATAGCGAGTTTATTCTAATTACATAAAGACTGTTAGCTATGATAATTGATATTTCCTAAAAAGATTCTCCCATGAGTTTTTTTTTGCTTATTGGCAGTTTAGTTTCTTTTTAGTGAATTTCACTATTTGAATAAAGAATTTTCTTAAAATTTTTATTAAAAGTTATTTATTTATTTAAAAATAGAAAATTAACTGTCATATAAAATTGTATAATAGCGTTTTTACAAAACCATTACAATTTCTGCATCAGTCAATTTTTTTTTTTTTTTTTTTTTCTTATTTTTTAAAAAAAGACAACTCCCGCATTAGGAATTACTCCTGTGTCGCGGGGGACTTTACAAACATACAAACAACGGACACAAAGAACACCCAGACTTGGGTGGGAATCGAACCCACGACCTATGGCATAGCATTCAGGGTCACTAACCACTAGACCAACAGGCCAGTCTGAAAACTGAAAACTGAAAAACTTGCATCGGTATGGAGCGACGACATAATTTGACACGAGAAGAGATGATGATAATGATGAGAGCCCTCAGAATGTTGCAAGCTGGTTCCAGGCAACGTACTGTGGCTGTCGCTCTTAGCACTATACAGACCGTGATAAGCGGCCTCTGGACACGCTACCGTATCACGGGCAACGTGGCCGAGCGACATGGAAGACGATCTCGCATCACCACTCGCAGACAGGACCGGTACATCCAAAATATTGCTCGACGGAATCGTACCATGACCTCCATGATGTTGGTTACGAGTTTTTTTCAACATACACTCTGCCACACTTTTACTACAATATTTTCAATGGTTTTATTAAATTGTTTGATTAAAAGTAACCAATAGAATAGAAATACGAAATCAATCACTATGATTTAGAATTCAATATGTCTAAGAAAGATCATTGACATGATCATCTACCAGACCCGATTCTACACCAACTTTAAACAAATAATACTGAAAAGTCCCTTATATATTATTCCATATGAAAATTCCACATATTCATACGCATTAGCATATCCTAAGAAAACATGAAAGCAATAACTTGACTGAATCCATTCCGACTGGCCAATGTAAGGCTTAGTCGGTGAGCAAGCATCGTCCGATCTGATATTTTATTTTAGCACACTTTATATGATATCTTTTAGAATATAGGGAGGGAATGTAAATTAAAATAGCACTTTATCGTCCGAATATTAAAAAAGGAAAAAGGTTCGTACAGGTTTGGAAAAATAAATGAATTGTGGGATCGCAGGGCTTGAGCGGTTTTGATATATTTTAATATAATAATATGATTCATGGCTGTTTCGTTTAAATAAATACACAATAATTAATTTGGTGGTTACTGAAAATCAGTGCTATTTAGCGGTTGCGGTAATGTAAGCACTAAGCAAGGCGTCTGGTTTTACATAATATCAAGTAAATAAAATTCAAATGTCTGTTTGTAATGTGATAACGGACAGTATTTTACTAAATGCATCCAAATATTTACACGGTACATTAAATTTTTTGTCTGTCTGAGTGTTTGTTCCTGGCCGGAACAAATCTCCTCAAAGGATGGACCGATTTCCACGGGACTCTCACGAGCAGGTAGCTGATCTTATCAGGAGTAACTAAGGCTTTTACTTTTCAAAATATATAAATATGTACGCGCGAGCGAAGCCGTACTGGGAACGGCGAGTACTTTAAAAATGGTAAAAGAAAACTTGATAAGATACCTAGATTTTTTTGGTTTATTCATAGATATTAACTTTAAAAATTTTTTTTAGGTAGGTACCAATGCAAATAACCAATTTTATGGTGGCATGGATATCCATGACATTTGCTCTGAACGGGAATTTATCCGTGACTCCTAAGTTTGCAATTGAATGATCGACTGCAACGCATACCCATATTTTTTTTTACGCTTCCAAGATACATCAATTTACATTATTTTTAAGATACTGTAAAACCATTAGGGTTTATGGTAAGTACCGTTAGTTCACGTCCAGATAAGTGGTAGATACATAAAGTATGCACTGCTACATTTCGTTATTGAGGTTGTCAGTTTTTAAACAAAAACTACATATATAATACTCATTGATTTATTGAACGGCAAGTAACATCAAAATATAAGTACTAGTTACTTTCTTTCATACCAAAATTCTAGTGAAGAACGCTGTTTATTTCATAATATTTTACATTATTTGCCGATAATATTGTCAATAATAGATAGGTTCTATATCCATTCCACAACTGTGTGATTTTGTGATAATCGGAAAATGTTATGTTATCAAACGTTAAATGAAAACAGTTTCACAGACCAAGGAATCCTTTCGTTGTAAGTTTGAGAACGCTGAAAAAGATAAAAAAGAGTATTCTGCCTCCATTTCTCGGAACAGCATCGAAACTTTATGTTGTTGACTTGTTTTATCAGAAAAGGCAACTTTTTTCATAGTGTATTCCTAAAATTTTACTACTCAGTACACTACTCTGTCAAGAAAGTACCGGGAAAAGGTCAATAAAACATAAAATGTTAACCATTCTTCCAAATTGATTGTATCGCCTTCAGAAATAATACACTTACGCCAACGAATAATCCAGTTATCAAAACATTTTTTAAATGCATTTGCCAGAATCGATTTCAGTTCTCGCCGCGAATTCTCTTTGACGTCTTCTATCGACTGAAAACGGGTACCGCGACGTGGTAATTTGAGTCTTGGAAAGAGCCAAAAGTCGGTCGGAGCCATACCGGTAAATACGGTGGTTGTTCGATAGTATTTGTTGAGTTTTTGGTCAAAAATTCGTTCACAATGATGACCTTGTGCGATGGCGCATTGTCGTGGTGTAATATCCAAGAATTTTCTTTCCACAAATTTGGCCTTTTTCGACGAATTTGCTCTCTCAAACGCCGCAAAATGGTCAAATAATATTCTTTATTTACAGTCTGACTTTCTGGCAAGAATTCTGAGTGCACAACACCTCGATAATCAAAGAAAACAGTCAACATTTTGATCGACTTTGTCGTGGTTTTTTCGGTTTTGGTTCATTTGGAAGTCGCCATTCCGAAGCTTGTTGAGTAGTTAGCATGTCAAACTCGTAAACCCATGTCGTAAACTCATCACCAGTAATGTAGGGTCAGAATTGATGCGTTCTAGCATGTCTTCAGCGACTTTCACACGATTAGTTTTTGAAGAAAATTCAGATATTTCGGGACTAGTCGAGCGGCAATGTGTTTCGTGCCCGAATCGATTCGTGAGACACCGAAAGTTCAGCGGCTATCTATCTCAAACTTGAATGAGGATTTTCAGTAACATTTTCCTTCACTTTAGCGATGTTAACTTCAGTTGAAGACGTTGATGGCCGACCAGAGTGAGGCAAATCTTCCAACAAATCTCGACCGCTTTGAACGCACTGTGCCACTCATATACACGACATATACACGAGTTTTTGATAAATTCGATTCACCGTATACTTTCTGTAACATTTTCAGCAACTCTGAACATGAAATTTCATTTGCAATGCAAAATTTGAGACAAATTCTTTGTTCGATGTTTTTATCCATTATAAAAATCGCAAAACACTCTTGAGATGAGCTTACAAAATCGAGTACTGAAAACAAACTAAATTACAGCATATGCTCAAAATGCTCAAACTTCGCGCCAATATAGAAAACAGTTGTGCCAACTTAATCACGAAAATAATTACTTGAATTGAATTTGGAATTAGAATTAAACTATCAATTGCCGATACTTTTTTTAACAGAATGTACTATGGGAAATCTTCTTAATTAAGCGAAAGTTCTATGTCTGTCGGGACTAACGATATTTAAATCGTGCCATACCTTTCATTTAACACCAAATTTTTTGGTTATCTGAGCAAATTATACGTAGATTGGTCTATCCTGTCCAAGTGTCCATGCCCTGGACCCCCGCCAGGTCAACAGGGGACAAAGGAGGACAAACTATTACTCCAAAATGTTCTATCTAGTACCTGGCTTGAGTCTAACATAATTAATCCTGAGTAATTCAATTAATTTATATATAGTTTAAGAACTTTTCAAGCTCAGCTGTCTGTCATTTGTCGTTTTAAAAATACTATTGAAGGGGATAATCAGTGTTACCAAATTTTGGAGAGCAGGTGTTCATATTTTAATAGAAAAACTCTTGAATTCGCAAGAATGTTCAAAAAGGACTTTTTTTCAGAATTAATGACAGTCATGTTAACTTTGGTGTACTTGGAATTATTTCAACATATTACATGTAAGAAAAGTTATGGTAGTTTTCACATAAAATAGTGTACTTTCTGTACTGTCCAAACTGCAAATGAAAAAAGAGCGAAGCAACAACATTTCGCTACCATTTTTTCTAGCCAAGCAAAATGCAGTTATTAACTAGTATTAGTAGCAATAAAATAGAAAGTAAAGAAAATTAACAATGCTTTAGGTATTTCTGAAACTACCAAATTCATATACAGATCGTTCGTGGGAGAGCCATGCTTCGGCACAAATAGGGGCGGCTCGACTCCGCTCGATACCACGGCCTCACAGAAAACCGGCCATAAAACAATGCTTGTATTGCTTTTCGCCGCATGAGTGAGGTTACTGGAGGCCCTAACCCTGCCCTCTCCCCCCTCTCCTCCCCTCTAATCTCTCTCTCCCGTCTTTCCGCTCTTCCCCTATTCCCACCTTAAAGGGCGGCAACGCACTTGTGACTCCTGAGTTGCAGATGCCCATAGGCGGCGGTAGTCATTTACCATCAGGTGACCCGTCTGCTCGTTTGCCCCCTATACCATAAAAAATATGTACTTAAAAAACAAATTCAAAATGACTGAAGTATTATTAGATCTCACGAACACGTCGCGTTCCCCTTACTCGTTTTTCCCTTTAGTTAGAATGGAGTAACTTATAAGCTAATGGTATGAGTACTTTATGTAATATTGTGATATTGTATCTACCGAGGTAAAGCATACGACAGCCGACGTTGAAGAGGAGAATACACGACGGGGTGCGCGACGAGCCGTGTATTATTAGCGCTTTACGTTAATCAGGTTTGTGTTATAACAACATTGTAACGTCGTTAATAGGTATATCATAAAAGCACGGATATAGAAATTGGACTTTAAATATTCTTTAAATCGTAAATATACTTTAATCCATATCCATACAATTAAATAAAATTGAAGTGTCTGTTTGTAATGTCAAAATATTTTTTTTAACCTCATACAGTTATTTGCACGATACGTATGAGTAAAAATTAGTTTTTTAAATTTTTGTCTGTCTGTCTCTTTGTTTCGGCTGATCTCCGGAACGGGTGGACCGATTTCCACGGGACTTTCACTGGCAGATAGCTGGTGTTATAAGAAGTAACTTAGGCTACTTTTTACGTTTTCTCATGGATGCCATTGTCAGAACTGGACCAAATTGAAATGGGACCACACGGGAAGCAACAGCTTTCAAATAAAAAAAGAATCATCAAAATCGGTTCTCCCAGTCGAAAGTTCTAAGGTAACAAACATAAAAAAAAACAGTCGAATTGAGAACCTCCTCCTCTTTTGAAGTCGGTTAAAAACAATATGGAATGCAGGGGTATTGCACCGTAAGCCTATGCTACGGCTGGTGTTTGGAGTGTGTATAGTCACTAATCTATACCAGTGACTATAGACACTCCCATCACCAGTCACTCACGCCTTATTAATCTCATAACTTTATAGAGGGATAAGAGTATGAGATTGACAAGGCACCCGAGTGTCATGAGGTCATAGCTCAAGACCTGATGACACATAGGTCATGGGTGACACTACACACTTCCTACTAGGGCTGTTTAATTCCTATCTGTTCTTAGTACACACATCTAAGTTAGCATAGTACAGGCTCTGCCTAGTTTGGGTTCAGACGGCCGTGTGTGAGATGTGTAGATTTATTATTATTATTATCTGTTTAAGTACATACAATATCGTTATTTACTTTCACTGCTTCCACGAAATATGTTTTTTTTTTTTGCACTGAATATTATTATTATTTTCGTTATGGCTGGTATTAGTTATGTTCTCCATTTTGTTTGATTTGAAAACTTCATAGCTTACATTTTTTTTCTAAAATAAAAAGTAATTAAACAAATATAATTAATTGTAAATATAAGTTTTCTTACAAAACTTAGTATTTATTGTTATGTATGTATTGTTAATTTAATTATGTTTACATTTATTAATTATCGTTTCTCTCTGTTTTGTTATTGTATTATAATTATGTCATGAATGTATTATAATGTCAAAATAATATGTTTATTTTAAGCTCATACATATAGTTATTTGCACGATACCTATGCCTAAAAACCAGTTTTTAAATTTTTTGTACGTCTGTCTGTTTGTTCCGGTTAATCTCCGGAACGGGTGGACCGATTTCCACGGAACTTTCACTGGCAGATAGCTGGTGTTATAAGGAGTAATTTATGCTACTTTTATTTTATAAAAAGAATTAGGGTTCCACGCAAATTATATAAATATGTACACGCGAGCGAAGCCCCGCGGGAACTGCTAGTTTGAAATATAACCCAGAGACGGAAAACCTTGTTAAAAAGTTTCAGAAAATTAATTAATATGAGATCAAATATTATTTTCATATCATTATTTAGAAGAAACTATGGGCCCTATAAGAGATCAGTCCTTATTATTTTGTCTTGCCTACTTTAATAATAATTTTTTGTGTGGTTACGTGCAACAACAAAACAAACTTCACCGAGACGTATTCTGAAAAACACTTTAAGGTGCTTTTTATGCTGACTGTGCTACTTTAACCGGTTAACTGCACGCGAAAAGAAAATCCGGTTATAACACAGACGATATAAGGGCTATTTCATCGGGTGTGGCCCTATTTTTAAAAATAGAAATAGAACGACGCCGACAGCCGCATTGCACTGTCGGAAAAGGTATATTACATGATTAGAGTTATGATAACACTGACAAGTACTGTTTTTAACTACACTAGATAAACCCTAACCCATCTGCATCACAATACATATTATCATTTAGTAACCATCAGTATTTTAGTAAAAAAATAGGAAATTCATTAGCTATTTTTAGGAGTGCGTTTTAATGTTTTTTTAATATTTATTTAACTTATCTACCTTTGCACCTTTGCCTTGTGATCAAGAAAAGTAAAAATTATAAGGATAACTTATTTAAGTCCATCCAACAAACATAACCAATTTTTTAAGTATAACCATCCTTTTAATAGGGAAAAAACCAAATGAATAAGATTATCTTTGCCTGACGAGAGACATATTGAATGTGACGTTTTATTAAATAATCAAAGTTAGATTTTGTAAATAAAGTTTGTATTCTTAGGGATAACGTTTATTTATTGTTATTTTATTTTATTCAGAATACTAACAGCATGCAATACATACACATTAGATTGATTGAGCATTTATGCTCACATTAAATAGAGGAAATAATAACGAAAGCTAGTGACAATATTTACTATCTAGATTACAATGGGGCCCTCACTTAGCATTCTATTTCAAAGCGGCTTAGTTCTGCACCAGGATATGCTGTATGTAAGGAAAGTCCGCCAATTAACAGACATAGATACTGCACGACTAGTTTTACTTCAGTTATTTCACATTATCACGGCGTTACGGCGTTCTTTTGTGGGGCTTGCTGCAGATATAGAATCTATATTCATTCTGCAGAAAAGAGCTATCAGAGTCATATTTATAAAAACATCATGTATGTCAGAAAAATTGTATCTCTTTACAAAAAGTTTAAAAGACATAATTATATAACTGGAGGTGGAAATCAATTCCTTCTCCAGTTATATAGTTCAACCAAAGTTTAGTTTAAAAGTGCAAACAAACATCTTTTATGGGGTACTGTGTTTAATTCTGTAATAAAATTCTTCTTCTCTTAATATGCTTTAACTAAATGAATAGATATTTAAAACTTGGATAAAAGGCACGTTATGTAAACAAGCACATTATTATAAACTAGATGATTATATGGCTTATAAAAATGCTTGGCAAAATGGTGGTCCTGCTCTAGAGCAACACTGTAACGTTTTTATCTGAGATGTATCTATTTATTGATATTTTTCATTCTTATTTTTTAAATTGTTAATTTTACACAACATTGACATAATCTTATACTCTCATATACTGTGTTGACATTGTAGATTAGTAATTCATTTGGAAAAAAAAAATTATTTAGTCAGTTACTAAGTTAAATTTCTATGTTACCTGGCAGTTCTGAGTATTTCATGCTCGCCTAGAAGTCCTGCCGATGGGCATGCACTATTATTATATACTGTTAAGTAGTGGTAACAATTTTCAAGATAAACAATTGTTTCATAAATAATTATTATATAAAATGAAATCCAATTAAATTAAATTAAATCGAGGTAAATTTTAGATAATTCTGTCGTCGCCACATCAAAAACTCTTATTTATTTTATTAAAAATAGTGACAAACTATAATAGATGATAACACAGTTCACTATTTAATAAAAATAAGTTAATAGACATTATTTTGACTGGTTATACCGGTAACGCAATGCTATTCGTCGATTGATAAATATTAATGAACAGTGGGGTTATAAAAAGGGTAGAAATAAGTTCAGAATTTTGACTTGAGTGCGAATAGCGGTACGAACAACTTAGCAGTTACTGTTAATTAGTGATTTTCATAGTTTATATCAGTGGTTGTAAGACTGTTTCGTACAATTCGTGTTCATAAGTTTCCATTTTGAATTTAGTACATTTTTATATTAGCAAACAAACACTGAATAAAAACCACAACACAATTTTGCGTGTCGTTTTTTTATTCGGTGTTTGTTTGCTTATGCATTGACTTACTAATTATTTTATAGTTTTGTTATATACCTGTAAAAAAATCAGTATGATGATTTTACGGTTATAAGAATGACAGTCCTAAGCATGCAAGGTATGGAGAAGATCTAAATATTCATTCAATGCAGTTGCAATGTACTATTGAAGTAATAAAACTAGAATTTCGAACTAGTACATGTGAGTGACTGTACTAGATTGGAGCGCTCTTTTCAGTGACCGACCAAGAACAACTCTAGGCAAGTAGGTTGAACAAAGTAGTTCCAATTTAAAAATACTTTTTACGTTTAATTAAAATAAATGATTTTGATTTAATTTGATCGAATAAAGGTCAACTAATTTGTGTATGTACAAGTATGTTTAGTTAAATAACACTTTCTCATCTGACATTTTGACAGCTCCTGCGTCTATTTCTCCAGACAATTATAATCATGGAACGTTCAAGAGTAGAGTGAATAGGTTTCGCTTGGATGCCAGGCGTGTACCATCTTCGTTTCCATCAGGTAAGTTGGAAGACAAACGGTTATTCCATTACATAATAAATAAATTGGCTGCATGGCCTGTTGGTCTAGTGGTTAGTGACCCTGACCGCTATGCTTATAGGTTGTGGGTTCGATTCCCACCTAAGTCTGGGTGTTCTTTGTGTCCGTTGTTTCTATGTTTGTAAAGTCCCCCGCGACACAGGAGTAATTCCTAATGCGGGAGTTGTCTTTTTTTTTTAAGAAAAAAAAAAAAAAAAACATTTAGTAGGTTTATCATAAGTTTGTTTGTGATATAATCTGAATCCTAATGTCAGTGGAATACCACCCTGTGTTTGTTGTTTTGTTCAAACGCTGTTACCGTGAATAGCATTTAAACAAAACAATTTATATTCTGATGAACACGTCGGGATGAATAATGCAACATGTTACAGATATTATTAATCAAAGTGAAAGCCTTTACAAACGAGCTTTTTATTACAAACCGATTGATTAAATTGTACTATTTAGATTTATAAAGAACATTTGAATAATCTGCACTGTTGTACGTGGTTGTACTTAAAAATAAAACGTGTTTGAATTCATATATTTTTACTGAATGTGCAAAAATTAAAAAATAAATAAAATTGAATTTAAAGGGTTATTTGGAAATCCAATGATAAGTTTAATTGCACACTGACGTAAAAACATCGGTTGCTGTTAGAAACTGTTACCTTTAATATCGAATATTATTATAGATAAGAAAATTTACTTATGAAACTAATACCTCATAAAAGGCTGACCTGAATAAATGATAAATTTATCGGAATATGGATTTGAAAATTAACCGATAAAACTACTGATAAAAATATTCATAAGATGCTGGTTTTGATTAGAATAGATAGATGAAGATTAAAATAAATGTGATGTATTTCCTGCACAGAATTACTGCAGACCATGTCGGCGCGCTTCGAAACTTTTACATCTCGCTTTGGCGGACTAAGGGAGATACTTACTCCTCTATCTTATTGCTTCAACAGTGTCATATATTATTTGGAAATAAATAGTAACTAGCTAGAACTACCGTGGCTCAAAAGACATGCAACTGTTCAGGACATTTCTTCCGGTTTAGGCTGAAGTTTCATTAATACGGCCCGCAATATTTTTATAGTATCTTCTATTATAGGAATCTACCAAAGTAGGTACAAAAGAAGTCGAAAACACACGAATCGTTCGTTTACTACCAGCATTGTTTAAAATGCCCAATGAACGTTTCCCCATCGTTCTACGCCACAAAACTTTCACCCCCATCACCTTGATAATTGGCAATCCACCACTGTGCGGTTCTCCAGAATTTTTTTGCTTGTATTTCCGGACCGATACGACCTTCAAACCTTCAAGAAAGGAGCGTACTCCCATCTCAAAGGCTGGCAACGCACTTGTGACTCTTGAGTTGCAGGTGTCCATGGGCGACGGTAGTCACTTACCATCAGATGACCCGTCTGCTCGTTTGCCCCCTATAACATTAAAAAATGCACACACATTACTTCTAAAGAAATGTAAACCATCTTCATTCACTTACGTCAGTAAAGATTTATTATTATTATTTATTTTTTTCACGGATATGGGCTGACATCACGATCATAAATTATAACCCTACCCAATGAAAAATATATCTGACCTGCTTACACTATATGTGTAAGTTACCTGCACCTTATAAGCGCGTAGCAAGCGTAGTTATTTATTTTGCAGAGTGAAATTTTAGTCCTTATGTTATTCTGAGCTTGTAGAAATAACTGGCGGAAAAGTAGGACGATTTCTCAGTGAAAGGTACTGGGACTTAGGGACGAATTACGGATGATGTTATTTAAGTCCAATATAAGCACCTCTTCATATCGTTGTTCGTAAATTTCTGTAAGGTTCAGTCATGACTCTCACTACACACAACACACACAACTTCGTGGTTTCTGTTAATTAAAATAACTTAATTTATTTTTCTTGAAAAATCATTAGTAGTCTAAATATCTCATAAGCATTATGTCAACAAACATACGGGCCGCAAGTTGACATAGACCGGAGATTAACTGCCAAATACCTCAAGCTATGCTAGAGTAAATGTTGCAGTAAAAGCCTAAATATTTAACTGACTTCAAAAAGGAGATTTTTTTATTTGACTGAATATATTTTTCTTACGTGGTACGTTACGCGATATCTTCGCCACTTGTGAAATAATTTTTTTTTTAATTGAATTGTTTGTAGTCAAGGTTGGTCGCATTTAAAGAAAATATTTCATATCTAAGAGTGAAAAATTAAGGCATGAAGAATACAGCTTACTGCTATTTATCATGATCTATGCGCATCGAAGTTGGTAATACTTTTTTCAAAGACCCCTGTAACAGACAGAAGTTGGAATAACAATTTTTCGGTTTTGCTTTGTTAGTAGAGGTATTTTTGTCCATTGTTATCATGGTTTTCTAGTTTTCCTTTCAACCAAATCTTAAAAACCATTAAATTTAATAATAATTTTATGATGTTTTGAAGTACATTACAAAGTAAGATCCTATGATCAGTTTACATGCTGGGTAGTATCTTTGTACGGTGACACGTAGCAATTTGAATGATAATAAGAAATTAGCATTCGTACGAGCTATATCCATTACGTGGGCTTTGAGGCAGAGGGCAAATTGTACCCATGATCTCAATTCAACGAATTTGAAACAGTTTTTGAGTTGCTATTATGCCGTACTACGTAATAAAATTCAACTGTTTTGCATCAGTCGGTAGGTCAAGTTTCACGTATTAACGGTAGTGATATTAGTCTCAATCTGACTAATTGATCAATATCTAAAAAATTCTTAAAATCGCAGTAACACAGTGCCATAGTAGTAACAAATAGATGTGTTATTATTTTGCGGTTAAGCTTTTTGGGGTTATCTGGACATTATACCACTTGCACAAATCTACAATTATGCCTACAACACAAACATTTCTGAGACAGGAACAGCATGACACGTAGAGTGATATACAAATCACGGATATTGAAACTGTAACCTACTAATGCACTTGTATCACTGGTTGACAATACAGATTTGGGTGAGCAGTACGTACATCGAGGACATAATGACGTAAGAACTAAAAGGAAGTTAATTTATATTTATATCTATTTTAGAATAGTCCAAAGCTATTTCCAGTAATTTCAGAGTGCAGTTGGCCTTGAATTTACAAGCAGGCGAGGATAGAATGCCAATTTAAGAATAAAATATCTCTACGCCAGTCGTGCTGCCTAACAAACTTAGATGCTTCCAATTCGAGCAGAATCCTAAAGTTTTAAGAACGGAAAGATTAACAAAGCATTACACAACGACAAAGTTGCCATTTACTCATTTTTTTTAACACTAACTTTTAAACTTTCGCGTTTCAAGATATATAATTTTGTATTCGGAAATTATAAGAAATCTCAGGCAGTTTAAAGGTATGTAATACTATATTTTTCATTGTAAAAAAAATGTGTGACCAGCTATTGAACTTTGCTAAAATGTGCTATGATTCTGACGTAGTCTAGGCGTAAATTAAAAAGATAGTACGTTGATTTAAACTATACATTTATTTTTACATTTAGTTTGTTTCTTTTTTTTATTAGGAAGCATGATATTTCACAGTGCCAACCGAGATCGAAGTCGATATACTCTTTAAATAGCCTTAAATGCTTAATGTTTTCATGAGCACTCCGTGTAATTTCTTCTTATCGTAATGGAATTGAGCAAACGCTGTACTAAGTAATAAGACGAACATTTTCATTCTTATATGGCCACTTAACCGACATTTCCTTTTATAATTAACTTAAACACCAATAAAACTGATACAAGAACATTTAAAACGAAAACGATAAAAAATAATACAATCCTTTGCTTTTATATTCTGTACAGCAATAAATCAATGCATGTCCGAGTACATGTATCAGAAACTGAATAGAATCGGTGCAGTGCTAACAAAGGGTTGACTGACATCAAAACTTTAACTTGGCCTGGACTTCATGATTGACTTACGACACACAGCAATCACAATGGACTATTATGTATTCATATGCTGTAAAGGCTGTGTTTAAATTGAGTTATAAGGGATGTTTCCTTAACAATTTTACACTCAGGTATTATCAAAGTTATCATTATCAAGATACAATCATATAAACATATGTTTAGACGCCGGACATTCATATTCATTAGTTATAAAACTGTATTTCCTGAATGTTTTGTTTAATTTATAAATATACGAAGGGTCGAGAGGGGGCGGGGTGGGGGAGGAGGATCGTGACGACAGTAGATTCCGTGACAAGGGTAGATGCATACACACAACACGTGTACGCTACTTATGAGTGCTCTCGTATGGGTACGCCTTAAAAATGTTCTATTTTCAAAATAGTTTTAAAAATAATAATAAAAGAGACTGTCAGTTATTTTTTATAAAAGCATGAATTTTGAGCGGGAGAATAGTGATTATTTAAATATTGCGAAAATTCAGAAAATGGCCTTTTATTTATAGCCTGAAACTAAGTGGATTATGATATAACACATATATAAATTTTGTAATTTACATTTAAATGTGCACTACATTTAAATGTAAATTTACATTGCTAAATAAATAAGTATGGATTGCTCTTGTATTATATTTTGATTAAAAAAATATATTTTAACAACAACAGAAGAAAACAGCAAACATGACTCTATTAACTACACAAAATTAAATTTGAATATCAGAAGAGTGACAAACAAGATCTTCATTATCATAATCATTTCGGGGTGTAATGGCTTATTTAGATAAGACGTGAATGAGCCAACTTCGGGTCCCACGAGGGCGCCGCTTATGGATATTTCAAACATTAACGATATGGACGCAAATTGACATCTTGATATTCGCTTGTGGTGTGTCTTTTACTCCGTTAAATTTACGTTTATTTCGTTAATGGTAATATTAATTATATTAAAAGCGTATTAATGTAATGAGAATACTGAACTAAATTGAATAATTCATTGGATTTTGATAGATTTTTTTTATTTTTAATATAAAAATCGGAAAAGATTATTTATATATAATAAACTACAATACTTAATTTAGTTCTAGTTGGAGGAATATGTTCCTAAACTTATTTAATATATTTTTTTAAGATTTTATTTGTTACGTCATGCACAAAATAAACTGAGCAACGGCAGGCGTAATGCCATTGAAATTATTGACCAGCAAATAATTGCCATACAGAAATAAACATGGTAATTGGTAGGTATATAATTACTTTTAATAATACAGTATGGAACCGCTATATATAAATAAAAAAGGCTTTCGTGTCAGCTGTTAGGGGTAGCTGACCCGATGAGTTGCTGTGTATGTACTTACCCTAATGTAGCTGGCTAATTAGGGGTCAGGATACCTATTTCGTCGGCCCGGCTGATATTAGCCTTCTTACCGTAGCGAGGTGGGTATTACTAGGAGCAGGATGAGGTTCCTAACACTAGCCCAGCCGAGTATGAGCTCTTGTACCGTAACCAGAGTGAAGTGAATCACCAGTTAATGTTGGCATCGAACTTGTATTTGCTAAAATCTACGCTAGTTGTATTTACAATATTGGTCGTGCAAGTTGTATACATCATATTCCGTACAATACGTGGATTGACCAATAAGACAACTCTTAAACTATATTTACAATGTAATTCAGTAGTCAACCAATCAGATTGCGTGGTTGCTTACGCGGTTATCGCTGGCTGTGTGCGTGACTAATAAAACTGAAGCGCGCCGTGAAACGTGGCCATTCCACTTCTGATTTGCGTCGAGAGCGGACGCAGGATGCCTTGATGCATTTTTAAGGCAATTTCGAAGTACGCGGTATACGTACGCCACAAGCCTAAATAAATAATTTATAATATATGCATAACCAAGATTGGATGACCCTATATATAGATAGTAGTCCATAGATATATGTATATCATACTAAAACATTCTGTGTTATTAAAAATAACTTAAAACTAAGTTAGTAACATTTCACTTGCACTAAGTCTTTGTGCGGTCTATTGGTACTTGTCAGCGTAAACGACGGAATACCACACCTTGGGACAATTATGGGCAGATAATCTTTTAAACGAATGGGCGAAGAAATAATATATTACGATAATGTAAGTAGGTACATAAAATTTGAATATTAAAGTAAACACAAACAAAATAATGTCAAACGTTCAAAACAGTTCTTTCACCCAAAAATACAATTGTAACCCGAAACTGCAGCACAAATCACACACTGCCTTGGTGAGTAACGGCTGTAGCCGGTCAGTGAGCGCATTGGCTGCGGAATTACAGCTGTATCACGCATTAGTCACCCGGACAAAGGATGGATTGGCGGACATTGTAATTTGTCTGCGACAGTGGTGATGTGTGGTACATAACTACATGGTGTTGGGTTTCTACGTTTTCGTAGGTGTGAATGTGAACCAGTCACGACACCGACTATATGAGAAAAATCGGTATTCACGGTACTAATCTACATTTTAGGGAGCTTTATGACTCCAACTGGTTCGCCACCGCAGTCAGACATTTGAGAAGGCCAAAGAAAATACTCAAAACTGACAGATTGTAGTGAAATGACTTTTAACGTTCTTAGCTTATATAAGACAGGTAGTCTGAATTGTAGCATAGCATTTAGATAAGTATTTGCTATTTTATTATGATGAGATCAAAAGCCAACTCCAACTTCCAAGTACTCGCCTGCTTTACACCCGTCGGAGTAAATTTTTCCACCAATGTTTTAAACTGCAGCGCTGTGACTTGTGCAATGTCATATTGATATCAAATTTAAATATTATATGATTTAAATCTTGACGATACCAGAAAAACTGAACTGAAAAAGATATTAAACAGAATGGTCTACATTCTATTTTAGTCAACAATATCACTTAAAAAGGGCCCAAAAGACTATTAAGACTAAAACTCATTAACAATGTTCAGCTAAAAAGATAACTTATAATATATTTATGGACACCCTTGTACCGCTTTACAGTGTCGCGTACGTAATCGCTTTCACAAAATTATGGTGTCCCCGCGTCTAAATTATTAATGGCATGAGAAAGAGTGAAGAGAATTAACTCTTTATACATACGCATACTAAAACAAAGCCAGTTTATTAAATAAACAGCTTAAAACACAAAGGGAATGTGTTAACGTTACGAAGGGACAAAAATATTTTTTTAAACGAAAATGTCTGCCTTTATAAAGAATAATTGATTATAATAGGAACGACTATAGAATCTTCTAGATCTAATAATAATGAAGACCTCTTTTATAAAGTGGTACGTAGAACCTAAGTGGGGAGCTAAGCTAAGACTTTTGTTTGTTATTATCAGAAAATAATCTAATGCTTGCTAAGAAATACTTGGATAACTGATTGAGAGACACAGTCTGCATGATGTAAAAGTTCTTACATTTTAACTTTTAGCCGAACACTATCTCTTATGGTTACTCTAGTTTAAGAGACAGGGTTTATAATAAGTTAATAGTTAAAATTTTTAGACTAAGTTCTATTTACACTGTTCTGTACATACAGAGCATTCTACTACACTACACTGTTTTACTTAATTTTATTAAATTATTATTATATTATAAATAAAATACCCTAACATTTTTAGCTTTATAGTTTTAACCTAGCCAGCTAATAGGGTCGTTTGTTCTATGGTATATACATATAAACTATGTAGTAAAATATTGACACAACCGGACGCGTTTCCAAACCGAGTGCAGAACCGAGTTTAGACTGTCCAGTAGATCGCGTTAGTGTTTTTATTTATGGTTAAAAATAATTGCAAACATTTTTTGTTACGTTTGTCTCGTAAAGGTAATTTTGCGACCTCAAGACGCCATCTTGAGGTCAGCCTCTCTGGTAGTGGGACAACTGACAAAAGGCATACGAACGTATGCCTTTTGTTAAACCCATGTTAATATTTACTTGTTTATTTAAATTGTATTTAAATAGACTTAAATAGACTAGAGCCATGCTTCCGCACGTGTATGCCGGCTTGACCATAGTGATACCACGGCCTCATAGAAAACCGGCAGTGAATCAATACCTGCATTGTATTTTGCCGAGTGAGTAAGGTTACCGGAGGCCCTAACCCTTCCCCCCCCCTCTCTCCCCTTCTTAACCCCCCCCCCCTCCTCTACTCCCACCTAAAAGGCCGGCAACGCACTTGTGACTCTTGAGTTGCAGGTGCCACTGGGCGGCGGTAGTCACTTACCATTAGGTGACCCGTCTGCTCGTTTACCCCCTATCGAAAAAAAAAATTATAATTAAATACATTTCATTAAAATAATAATTTGGTATTTCTTTTGGCAATTACATACACTCACCCAAATCCATATTGTTATTGATAAAATCAAAGGTGTATTTGAATTTTATCATCTATAACTATCCACATACAAAAACAAAAGATTTTAGCCCCTAAGAACAATAGCTATTAATTCCACCAATCACTTAAGTCTGAACTCTGGAAAACCGCCATCTCACTGCTTGGCTCCAACTGATTCGGAACATGGCAATGCCATCCTAAACTTAGCTAAGCCCGGATTGTGGTTTGAAGTCACACTGTATTTTAAGAGACAAGTAAATGCATCTACGCGGTCGTGATCGTTCAAGAAAATTATACGGTTCAAAATGTGCCTTGAAATGCTTTATTATTACATATGACCATATGGTTTATAGACGAAAAAGTTAAGTTTTTTAAATTTTGCCAAAAAGCTCTAAGCGACTCATATGATTGCTTTAAGTTCATTTTTTAGGTACATTTCGAAGAAAGTCTACCTTCTTCACAGGAGGTCTAGTTATGATCCCTAGACCCCAAAACAACCGCCAATCAACCAACAAAACAAAGGAGGGACGGGGGATAAATTTTCAAAAAAAAAATATTTACATATAAATACAAACAAACAACAAAATATATATAAATAAAAATCTGCCAGGGACTGGCGGGCAGATTTTTATTTATATATATTTTTTATTATTTATATATATTTTCAAAAAAATAAAAAAACACGACATCCACCTCTGCGGGCCTGCTGCGGGCCCGGATTTTTTTACTCTTGGCTGTGTTCTAATTTTATTACTTATTAAACTTGAGGATCTTATGATTATTAAAAACGTTGCACAAAATTTCGTTACATGGATTAAGAAGTTAAGGCTGTGTTTCTACTGTACGAGGTATATAAACAGATACCTAGTAAAACATGCAGTACTAGGAATTCTTCTTTTTCCTATTTTTAACCTGGTTGATACGATAAAATCTAATCATTGCACAATAGCAACAATAATTTTATGGAATTTTATGACATACTATAAATGTGAGTTTCTTTGTTTGTTTGTTTCTGAGGCTTTCATGACGTAACAACTCAATCAATCATCATGATATTTTGCATACACGTTTTCAGTTTTCTGTACCCCTGAAAACGTGTAACGGGTTCCTTTCATATGGTAAAATAGTACAGTTCCTGAGGGATAGAAAAATAACTTTTACGCAAACGAAGCCTCGGGCAAAAGCTAATTTATAATATTAGTTAGAATTAATTTTTACTTAATAAACCTGATGACATTTTATTAAAAGGCTTGAGTATAAATCATATTTTGTGTCAAACCAATTGCACCTGCATCATTATTATCCATTAATGCAAAAAAATATAAGATCAGAAAGGAAATCGGAAATTAATAAACAGCTAACCGAATATCACACAATATTACCTACGACAACGGGTGACCAGATTTGATGATGGGTATGGACCTTCTGTGACAAAAGAATCCAGATAATAAAGAGATCCACACCGGACATTAGATACATTACATTACCCTTGCGGAGGAAGAGGAGTATAACTAGACGGAAAATGTTGAAGCTCACGAGTTAATATAAGGTTTATTAAAGCCTCTTAAAACCTAACGACACTCATATACAAAAAGACCTGGGGATATACGTCAATTTATCGTTTCTCGTTCGACAATAGAGCCCGAGGTGCTAAGAGCTATTTGTTAGAGCACAATGAATGTTCTGCAGATAGCACAGTCACTCCCATTCATCCTAATAACGGCTGCGTACTGTGTCGAACTTTAGAAAGATAGCTTTTGAGAAAAACGCTTTAAGGGCTATAAAATGAAGAGAATCAATGGATCGATGTATATAAGATTGGGTCGTGCCCTTAGACTATATTGTTCCCATAAGTCTGAAAAAGTTTTCCTCGTCGAGGTAAACAATATTTGTGCCGATTTTAATATAAAAAACCGGCAGAGTGCGAGTCGTACTCGCGCATGAAGGGTTCCTCACCATCGTACAAAAAAGTTTCTAGTAAGTGTGCCCCCTTTAATTTATAATTTATTTATTTTTATTAATTGTTGTTATAGCGGCAACAGATATACTCATTCTGTGAAAATTTCAACTGTCTACCTATTATGGATCATGAGATACAGCCCGCTGACAGACAGACAGACGGACAGCGGAGGCTAAGTCCCGTTAGTTACCCTTTGGGTACGGAACCCTTACAACGACTGATGAAGGTGAAGACTATTTTGATACTAATCCTGTTATATAATTGTATTTATTTTGGACATAATCTTTGCAAGAAAGATTTTGTGTCAACATATCCCTTTAAAAAGTTTTTTGTGTTTTTACAGGATCGGTAATATAGAAATGATATTCCATGCAATACGATGATCACGATATACCGATATTTCATGATTTGGTCTATTATGAAATAAATATAAACTTACCAATATACCAATATAAACTTAGTACACTTATAACCAAGATTGTGGCATACCTACGTGCGAGAAAAATGGCGGCGTCACAAGAAATCGAAAACTGATTTTTATTGCTTTTATTATATATTTATAAGCAATAAAAAATGTTGATTGCAGAGAGGCTTCCCTAGTAAATTACGATCGTCAGTTATGGATACACAATTTATTGTAATTATTATATAAAATAATTTATATTTACTAGCAAATTTTGGGCAAATTTTAGCAAGCTTTGGGCACCCTACAGATTCTTTTTATTCAAGCACTAGCCGTTTCCCGCAGTTTTACCTTCGTTTATGGCCACTGCTCCGCTCCTAAGGGTCGAAGCGTGATGTTAAATAGCCTGTAACCTTCCTCAACTAATACTCTATCCAATACCAAAATAATTAGCGGCGTTAGCGTAATGGCTAAGGCGTCGGACTTGCGATCGTGTGGTTGCGGGTTTGAACCCCACCCAGTGCACTACCGACGTGAATCCATTCCTAACACAAGCATTAAACTTAGCTGGGGGGGGTTAACAAGAATACTAGTAATGTGTGACCCACGTTACTAGTAGTCTTTATTAAAAAATATATATATATTAAAATCTGAATCTGAGTGATAGTTCCAGACATAAGCGCGTTTAAACGAACAAACATAGAACTCTTTAGCTTATTTACTTACAACAACACTATATCGATGGCCATGCTAATATTGTTATATAAAATGGTTTTAGTTCCTAGTAAAGTAATTAATTATTATCTAAACTTAATTTTATTTGCTAAAACTTTGGCCACCCTACAAAATCGATTTGCCTAAACATGGCAAATTGTCAAACGTTATACTTTGAATTATATGGCGGATATAAGACAAGGCAGACAAGAAACGCTGTATCGTGATGTGCCCAAGCAAATCGCGATCGGACTAGTTCAACGATTGGCTTACGACATAATATTCTACATTATGTAAAAAACGAAGAATATAACTTGTTTTATTTAATACTAACCGAGCTCAAAAATATTGATAAACCAGTTCCAAATACATATATATGTAAATGCAAATGAAATTGTTTTGCTTCTACTCTTACATACGTAAACCTAACCCGATCGAGTTCGTAATTTCAATTCATATAATGTATATTGGATGCCTTGCTGGGCTTCAGAAAGATTTATATTTTCATCTATCTATACAAAAATCTACAAAGATATTTATCGTTTTTTAGATGACAATTTAGAGCAAACAATAATATATATACATCGCTATAATATATACATCGGTATAATATATACATAGATATTGGAGAAAGTAAAAGGCATTCAAGGTTTATAAAATACACGTTATATTGGAGATTGCATGGTTGGTACAATACTACAGTGTGTTTATTCATTTATTTTAGTTTAATTACAACGGTTGTAGGCCAGTAATACTAACCACACATTACAATACAATAAATTTTAAAAATAATAACAAATTTGAAAATGTAATGTAAACCCATCAATAAATAAATATATATATTCCATTCAAAGCCAGTCAAATATATATTTGACTAGCCTGTTGGTCTATTGGTTAGTGATCCTGACTGCTCAGCCAGAGGTCGTGGGTTCGATTCCCACCCAGGATAAATAATTGTGTGATGAGCTCGATCATTTGTTCTTTGTCTGGGTGTAAGTTATCTATAATATGTATGTATTTAGAAATATATAAGTATGTTTATCAGCAGTCTGGATATCATAGTACAGGCTCTGCCTAGTTTGGGGTCAGACGGCCGTGTGTGAGATGTGTTAAGTTATCATGCATCTTCCTCACTGAATTTCGAATATGCAAACAAAATCATCGCCCATCCATCCGCAAACAAAACAATAGCCGAGTCCAATTCCAGGAGACCGTCTAGATGGAAAGTTGGAATATATACCTAATAGTTATGTAACTACAGATATTTGTCATGAAGATAAACTTAAGCAGGGATAAGGGTTCGACCATGGAAAAAACCCTTACTTAATATTTATATGATGAAAGACACTATCAAATAATAATTATAGACTAGCAGCGCCCCGCGGTTTCACCCGCTTAAGTCCCGACCCCATGGGAATACCGGAATAAAAAGCCTATGCGTTAATTCAGGTCTCCAGCTATCTACATACCAAGTTTCATCGCAATCGGTTTTGTAGTTTTTGCGTGAAAGAGTAACAAGCATCCATCCATCCATCCATCTATCCATCCAAACTTTCACATTTATAATATTAGTGGGATAGTGGTATACCGATGGCCGTTGGCGTAAGCGGGTCTTAGAGTAGAGACCGCGAATCCGAAAATGGAAAGGATATGTACCCAGCCAGATGGATCGACTACCTGAAGATAACTGGGATAGACTGGATGCTAGTTTTGTCATCCAAATTACATATACATGCAAAATTAATTTTGATCCGGCAATCGAGTCGACTGCACGGATGACGCAATGGTTTAAGTGGTCACCTCGCCACTACACCGCGCTGAGTTTTGTGTCCAAAAATAGTTGCCCCGAGTCTGGGTGTTCTTTGTGTTGTTTGAATGTTTGTAAAGCCCCCCGCGACACAGGAATATTCCTAACGCGAGAGTTGTCTTTAAAAAAAATAAGAAGTAGGTTAAAATTAACTACCAAGATTTGTTTTTCATCCATAGTTAGAAGTGAAGCTTATAAGAGCCTGTTAAAAAGACCATTCGATATAATGAGTACATTACTTGGAATTAAGTTAAAACTCACATACCAATACTCAACTACATACATAAAAATATTTAACAAATACATTAATTCCGGTAACAGTTCCGATTCCGAGTTCAATACGCCAGACACTTTTATTTCTTCTTTAGTACTTTCGATGGATGGTCTATAGTTTATTTCATTAATTTCCTGTCTTTCAAACCATAAAATATAAATGTCGTCATTAAACCATAATACGCAGACACTTTGAAAGACATATAAAGTTACTTTAACTTTTTCATCAAGTCTAAAAGAAGGTACTTCCAATTTCACTACTTTTTTTCTCTCAATTAAGTGTACCTACTATTTCCAAGAATAAAGCCATTAAAAACATATTACTATGAAAATGAAATCGTAATAAATGAAGTTTCATCTTGCGTGTAGGGTAATATTTAGGTTTTGTTAAAGCATTTCAGCTTAGCTGGAGGGGTTAATAAGAGTACTGTTAATATGGGACCAACGTTTTATTTCCAAAATATATACAATACTAGCTGTGCCCCGCGGTTTCACCTGCGCAAGTCCCGATGCCGTAGGAATATTGGGATAAAAAGTAGCCTATGTGTTAATACAGGTGTCCAGCTATCTACATACCAAGTTTCAACGCAATCGGTTTTAGTAGATTTTGCGTGAAAGAGCAACAAACATCCATACATCAATACTCAAAAACTTTCAAGTTTATAATATTAGTAAGAAATCAACATTTAATGTTTACTGTATAGGTTTGCTGTTATTTATTACTGTTCTTGTGTGTGTGTGATATGTGTTTTTAATGTGCATGCCCATGTTCACCGAAATGTTCACAAAGCATCGATTTTTGTGAAAATTCGAAAACGTTGATCGTCCGTCGTCCGTCCTGTACCAAACCTACAGTTTTGACGTTTGTTACAAAGATACTGATCAGACTTGACAGTCATCTATAAAAATACAACAACAACTACTTAAACAACAAGACAATAGATACGTCAAAGAAGTAGTGTGGTTTTTTTATTATTAGCGATTTCAACAAATAATCTTTGAATGGATAGATTGCTAATATTGATTCCCTTAACACCAAGATATATGGTATGAAGATTTTAATACTGAAATTTCTTTAGTTTTAGGATCTTTACATTCAACATTCATACAAGAAATATTGTGTATGCTTTAGTTATGTTTACGCTGCCGCGCTGTGCCAATTTACCAGCCCTACAGATCAAGGCTTCAACCGCATGACATAAGCCCCGTACACACAAGTATCGTTCCGAAACTTTTCAGGCAACGGGATTTGCGAGGATTTCACATTTATCCGTTTTTCACGGTTGCCGCACCATGCGCGATAAACCGTCCAAGGTAAGCTTTAATATTTATCGTCCTCTCTTAAAGAATAGGTATTCCGCTCTCTGATATTGTAAGCTGCAAACGTTTATGTATTGTGTTCTATAAATTATACAATGAAAACTGAATTCCGCAACGGATTCTACGAAGTTTAATACTCAACATCTATATTGTTATCTCTTGTCGTGAACGTTAAAGAACGAATTCTTCCTCCTTACAAATTTTGTAAGATATGCGGCTTGTGCAAAACTAGAATGGAAGCAATATGAAAAAGTAGTTTCTTGTTACATTAAAATATCGGGTGTAATTAATCTATAGTATGTATGTATTTAGTAATATATCAGTATGTTTATCAGCAGTCTGGTTATCATAGTACTCGTACGTGTTGTGCCTAAATAGAACGTAGTTCATTCAAGCAGTTGGCTAACGGTGGTCTTGGACACGACTCATTTGTTTGTTAGTCAATCACATATTTACGGCTAAACGGATTTAGATTTAATTTGGCACTCAGATAGTCTATATTCTAGATATACGAATACATAGGCATACGAGATACATGAGAGTGGTGACACGTGAAAACCAGTTTTTAAAGAAATTTAATTTTCTATTGATAGAATCGTCACACCTAGACTGTAGTACAATTACATGCGATTCTTCAAATAAAACGTATTATTTAGTGTAATATATCATACCTCCGTGATATATATTAGTACTGGTGTGTGAGAAGTCTGCGATGAGTTCGAAACTTGAAAGTTTGAATAGGTATAATTTAATAGTATGAAGAAAACAAAAGAGAGTGCTGAGGTCTGGACCTGGACGTCAGACCGATGAGATGTACCTCTCCGTTCAAGAAATGATTGTTGTATTTTAATGTAAAAGTATTTATTATAACACTTATTTGCAGCTCTTATTGTTTGATTCCAAACTTGCCTCTTTGCACATACACCTCTTTCCTTTGTGCATCTCGCTACGCACTAAGCAAGTGCTACAGTAGATATCGTTTGTTATTGTTAATAAAGTTTTGGTTTCCAAATGTTTCGATAATAAAACACCTAAGATTAAGCTGGGTTCAGTGCAGTGGGTAAAAGAGTTACAGATTACTTTGGCACGTGTGCATATTTCTTAACTTCAACTTTCACTTTAAACGTACGTATTGAGTAGCATTAATTAGCGGGTCGTAGTGGCAGTTGCAATACTTCCGTTTCTTTCTATGTGCTAATATATCATTCATCCAGTTACATATTCAAGTGGTGAGTCGCAACAAAAAATACATTGTTACAAATGACGGGCGTTTGCAGCAAGGAAAAAAAATACATCAACACAAGGGTTTTGGGACATTCCGTTGGAAAAAAAATCCTACTTATATATTGTTCTCTGTTTATGATTACTCATATTACTGCTGTAGGTATGTATATATTTACGTGTATGTGTTTAGTTTTATATATTATTATATATAGTACACCCTCAGCTACCACTCATTCGTGACACTAAAGCCGATAAGACCGCCCATTGTAGCTAACTTTAGTAATGAACTTAAGATCCATTGTTATTTTATTTGGTATACAATAAAGAATATTCTAGTCTATTCCGTATTCGACTTTGAATTTCTCTAGATGTCTCGCAAAGGAAATCAACGTTAATGAAATCTCTCGGAATTACCAGATTAAAACATATTAAAGACATACTGGGATCACTATAAAAAGACTATGTATTAGATAGGTGTATGACCACGATCGGTGCGATTCGATCGAAACGTCAGACAACAAAATGATTAAGTCAAGATTTATACGTTTCAAATAAATATAAGTCGATAATGTTTAAAAGCAGTTGAAATATGAATTATATAAAGCGGTTAAGCTAATGTAGTAGAAAATAAGTCATGCGAAAATATCGCAAATATTCTCGATACAACCTTTCAATTTCTAATATTGAAGTAATTTAGACTCTCCAGGAATTTTTAATTTTGTGTTTCATACAAGAACAACAAAGGCAGTAACAATTTTAGCTCCCACTTGAAACACGCGTTTGTATTCTAACGGGTAATATACATATTTACGATAAACTTCATTGATCTCTTTGATCTGCTTTTGCTTTTAACAAATTATTCTCAAGCATGCAAAGGCAAATTTATTTCGTATAATAAAAGCCGAAATTATAAAGGTTTATGTTAAAAACGTTTAAGATGAGTTCGGAGTAAGCAAATAGTTTGCTGCAAAATGATTGACTCACAAAATTTACAACCAATACTTTACAAAAGCAAATAAGGAACGTTGTGCGTTTGCTAGGAATATTGGATGTGTATATTTTATACACAACAATAATAAACAAATAAATCATATGATGAGATGATCTTGGAGTAAAAGTATTAAAAATGGCAATGTAGTAATATTCTTTTTCTTTATGTAAATTTACTATTTGTAAACAGTTATAGTCAATCTCCCTTGAAACATGATATTCCTAGATATTAGTTTTCCGTGTGGCTATGTGTAAATACAGAAATAATCTTAACCATTTTCCGTGTGCCAAATGTTATACATTAAAAGGTTTTAATTCACACATCTTTAGATACACACCTTTATAACATTTATCAAACGGTTTCGGCGGTTTCACTTGTCCTTTTAATAAGCAGGGTAATAAAGAACCAAAATTCCCTTCAAAAATCTTTACAAACTTTTATATTACTTAATTTGCTGTCTGTCTCATGAGAACGAAACCTTAATTAATTTCTCGTCATGTTCAGGGATCAAATACTTTACTCGGGTAATTGGGGTCATTACATTGTAAAATTGATTCTCAGTACTTCGGGATAAAGGACACATTTATTTTCGTCAGACTAAAACAATTTGCAATTAAATTTGAATGAAGATGGGAGAAGAATCCAGTTTAAACCCGATCCCTGGGTTTAACCCAGTAAAAACCCATCAAATTCCTCCCGCAGCGTTGTTATTTGGGTCGTAATCGCAGTTGGTTTTTGTGGTTGGTTTGAAATGTTATTATATATGATTAGCTTATCGTTGTGCTTGGTATGTGTTAGGCACAGGAACTACCATTTCTAAATGTTAACAAATCAAGCGGGCTGGACGGCATACCAGCAGTGGTGCTTAGCGTGCTCCTGAGTTATATACCGTGCTAACTAAAAAAAATGCTACATATCACACCCATCAAATTCCAGGCCTATCTATAGCTATTAACCTCTCTTCCCTCTACAGTGATGAAGCGTGTAATTAACACGAAACTCCTAAATTAAAAAAACACAATTTAATCAACTAACATCAACTCAACTACCACGACGGGAGACAAACGACGTCAAAAACATCAGATAATATCAGTCGAAAACAACACAGACCACGATTCGTAAACAATCAATCTATTTGCGCTTTATTGGAGTCTGAAACTCATAGTAAATAATAACTACAACTCAACTGTAATGAGATAAATTTCGAACATTGACCTACCACCATTGTCCAAAACAATTCTATTCGAACTCCAAACTAAAATAACGATTGAACATACATATATGTTCAGAATGTTCAGTTTGTTCAGGAACTTATGTATTCCGTAAACCAACATCTGTATTCATGCATGAGCTTTCTTTAAGGCTTCGAACTGTTTTAAAATTCTATCTAATGCTAACTGAAAGTAAGGTTGTCGCCACCGGTGTATTAGGTGCATGTGGATAGTCGAACGTGATTTTATTTAGAGAGAAAAGAAATTGGTCTGTGAATAGTGCTTCTATCGGATTCCTAGAAACAGTTATAAACATTGTCTTATTCATAAAGACTACACATAACTTTAAATATTTGATGTGTTTTAACACAATATATTATGTTACAATAAAAAAAATTAAAACTTTCGTGAGTGGTATTCATGTTTATTAGAAACTATACGGTTTTACTCGTTTGAATTTCGGGGGTTCCCGATTAGTTTCGGACCCGGGATTAGGGGTGGCAGCGTAGTAATCCCAGTGTGACGCCTGACACCGTCGCGGCAGGACGCTACACTCCTTGAAAAAGGGCCCCTGTCGGGTCCGAAACTATTCGGGCATCCCCGAAATACAAACGTGAGTAAAACCGTATAGTTTCTAATAAACAATATATTATGGTATATTGACGATGAAAATTGATTACAAAACTCGTAACCTGTCAACTCCTAATATTGGAAGCGTCGAGAAAACACTTAAGCGCAC
Organism: Euplagia quadripunctaria; assembly: GCA_963859945.1. Taxonomy (NCBI): domain Eukaryota; kingdom Metazoa; phylum Arthropoda; class Insecta; order Lepidoptera; family Erebidae; genus Euplagia; species Euplagia quadripunctaria. The sequence continues at coordinate 21,298,658 of OY982567.1, forward strand.
GAGAAGACGACTGAGTTCCGAGTTCCACTGATCTCTGTCGAAAATGGTGTTTGAGGGGCACAGTGTTATAAACCGAATTTGGTGTTAGAAAGAGATAGTTGCGTTAATATCTAACATACTTTTTGTTTTCGACTTATGGCCAGGCTTATTTTTCTAAAGAAACTAGTAACGTGGATCACACATTACTAGTATTCTTGTTAACCACTACAGCTAAGCGAACAGCTTGTGTTAGGAATTTGTAGTGCACTGGGTGGGGTTCGAACCCGCAACCACTTGATCGCAAGTCGGACGCCTTAGCCATTGCGCCGCCGCTTATTATTTAGGTTTATTGAGTAAATATTCCAATGTGTGGCACCCTCTGTAAGCGAGTCAATAATTGTAATTCATAAATAATAAAGCACACTAACCCTATGCGTTCGTTGGCACTCAGAAAACAAGTGGTTATATTTACAAATACGTGTGTTAGTGTAGCGCAAGCGAGTTAAAATTGTAGTGTATAAATGCGGGTAGTTGCTAGAAATGAGATAGGTCATTCTTTCTTTTATATTACAATTACAAACGGGTACCTTTTATTACAAAAATGATTTAATAAGCTTGTAATGTTATTGAATCGTACTTAAAAGTAACTAACTAGTTTACTTATTACCAGAACAAAGCTTCACTTTACAGAACAACTGTACACCTTGACATTATAATGCAAATGTTTATTCAAATCAAATAATTCCTACTGTACCGACTTGTTACCGAACCACTGAATGACAATAAGCATTCAGTCTAATAACCATTACTAAACGTACACAATTGTGAATCTAATATTGCTTATGATAACAATTTAGTACGTTATGTAATTAAAGATACTACGATTATATTATGTAATTAAATTGAACATAATAATCACATATCTGAACACAATAATCAAAATTATACAGAACTAGCAGCGCCCCGCGGTTTCATCCGCGTTAAGTCCCGATCCCGTGGGTATATCGGGATAAAAAATAGCCTATATGTTAATCCAGGTCTCCAGCTATCTACGTACCAAGATTCATCGCAATCGGTTCAGTAGTTTTGACGTGAAAGAGTAACAAACAAACATCCATCCATCCATCCATCCATCCATTCAAACTTTCACATTTATAATAATATTAGTGGGATAAACATGCATGGTATCATTTGCAAAATGTTAAACTTCTAAAGGGAATCAATTTGACCCAACACACAACTATAAAAGCAATGAAAACTAAGATTAAACAAAAAGGAAGAGCGAGAAGAGGCCGCTATTTCTGCTGCTATGGCTGGCTAGTGGATTGGGGTCGAAATCGTGACCTCTACAGCACACTAAGAATGTAGATATTGATATTCATTAAAGTGATCAGTGTGTCCATTGAGCCTTAACCTTTGCACACATCCTCACACACGCCTTAACTTAGACTGCATGGATGGCGCAATGGTTAAAGTGGTCGCGTCGCAACTACGCCGCACCGAGTATTAGGTCCCACACGGGACAAAAATTTGTGTGATCCATAAATAATTGTCCCGAGTCTGGGTGTCCTTTGCATTCGTTGTTGTTGTCTTTAAAAAACTTATTAGGAGCTCAAACTATTCGACCTTTAAAGCCATGGATTGTATAATGAAGAGGTGACTCCTCAGTTTTATGCCGATGTTAATGCCCATAATAGCCCTAATTTTAATGTTTTCTCATTAAATTACATTACATTAAAACACTATAATTATGACCCAGGTATTCTAAAAGTTTCATCACAAAGTAGACGATTTTCCTCGAGTAAATGGTAATGATATGTGCATTATGCAGAGATTCATCAACGTGGAGTGCAAGGCAACACAGGTTTATACGTAATCTTGTTTGTGCTCAGTAAGCAAAGTTAGAGGTTATGGTGTTGTATATTGCACATTTTAATCTTCACTATATCTGCATTTCGAGAATATACACCCCGCTTTGAGGTACATGTCTTACTTTAAATTAGATTAGGTATAGTACCCTGTCACTAATTAGGACTACTTCTATTTGTTAACGGAGTATTGAACTGAAGAAGAGGTTAGGGTTAGAAAAAAATGAAACTACAAATGTATGCTACTAAGAAGCTTTTCTCTTTCTCCTTTAGGCCATTGACCAGGCTCATGTATAGACTTCGAAAGCGAAACACTAGCGCGATACAGAAAACCGATACAGCGCCGTCTATCGGACACGGTGTTCAATAATATATATATATAATCTATGGAGCTTTATATATAATTTTGTTTTTGTTTGTTGAACAATATTTTAAATATGTAACACTATACAGTGACTGACACTGAAATTGTTTAGTTCTATGGGTCAGTGATCAGTGATTTTATTATATAAACATAATTTAAATATCTAATTAAGACGATTAAAAAAGGCAACTCCAGTTTTAGTATTAATGACATGTCGTTAGATGCAAGTTATGACAGTCATAAGCGCCATTACCGACCTTTTGCTAGTTAGTAAGTTTCTAAACGGATATAAATGTACATGTCACAGCGTTTGGATATTTTTAACTTCACATGAATGTAAAATTAGGTTGATGGACGGACGGTTAAGACGATGAAGGAAAATAATTGAGATCTAAATGATTGCCAAGTTCTGTAGATAATTCTGAAGATTTGACTTGGCTTTTGTTGGCGTAGTCGATAACCACGTATATTCTTAATATTGAACTTGGCTCCCCTTTTCACGTTTATGTTTTTGATGGGATTAACCGTGTCTGATAATGAGTTCGACCCGTTGATTGGCAAGCCTTTAGAAATTAAAAAATATCAAAAAAAGTTAAATCTCCTAAATAAAACATTTCACATTGGCAAAAACGAAAATAAAATATTCGTACTCACAAGCAAATAAATGTTTAAATTGCATTAAGTTAGTGTATTTCCCTAGAGTAAAGACAGTGGCGAGGAGCAAATTTAACTTCAACTATACCTGGCCACGAGGCTCCAAGTTTAATAGAAAAAAGTTTGAACAAGTGGTGTTGGCGAAGTGATTTGTCATGATGAGCTGACGGAGAACTAAAAGGAACCTGATGGATATCATCTGTTCCCTGGAGATACTGAATGAATAATTTTTTATGTGACAACCGAGTCGTTAAACAATTTGGCTTTCTATTTATTTGACATTCGCTTTTTTTGTTTTCCTATTCTGAGAAGGGGGCCCACGAGTCCATAGCACAGAGTATCCTAGTTTGGGTTCCTGACTCCCACATTGGATAGTGGCACTCTTCAGTGACTACTAGTAAACCCCTCGAATTTGGGATCATATGATTTTTGACGAGTCCAACAGATTGGGCTGGGTAACTATGGTCTGGTGATGAAACCAGGAGGTTTAAATTGAAACTCTTTTTTATTCAATTCACCATTGGAGCGTGCTTTTTAGGGTTCCGTACCCAAAGGGTAAAAATGGGACCCTATTACTAAGCCTCCACTGTCCGTCTGTCTTTCTGTCTGTCTGTCACCAGGCTGTATCTCATGAACCGTGATAGCTGGACAATTGAAATTTTCACAGATGATGTATTTCTGTTGCCGCTATAACAACAAATAATAAAAACAGAATAAAATAATATAGTGTCTAATGTTGTGTAGATAATAATGGTACGGAACCCTTCATGCGCGAGTCCTACTCGCACTTGGCCGGTTTTTTTAGTTTTACTAAACTATAATTATTATTTTAAAAAGTTACCTAAGATAAGATATATAGTTTTTCTAAGAACCTCTTTTCATGTGCGCTATATTTGACCTTTTGAAATACAAAAAAATAGTTTAACCAAAAAAAAACAATTTTTAGAACCTTACTAAAAATAGTATCACCCTCTCAATGTTTATTAAAGAAATACGGGTGCATTTGTAACCACCTACGCGCTATAAAGCTTTGTCTGACTCCACATAAATTAAACAAATGGATCTAAATAATTTTGTTTTAGATGAAAATAACATACGTAAATGGTTTATGTAAAAGTTTCAGTTCTTAGAAGATTGAAAGATCTTCGCATGTGTAAAGGGAAGAAGTTACTTCGCGTAGTAGACTTAAATGCTTAAAAAACACTAATTAGTCACGTGAAGGTGCTAGAAAGCTAAATTCATTAGTCACACACTGAGTTTGCACACACACGGATCATAAGACTGATTTTAGGGCTATACAAATATTATTTTCCAATTATCATGAGTTTCCACTTAGTATGAGTTAATCGACTACAATCAAACACATATTTTCAGATTTGTTTGATTTTAGTCGATAAACTCAGACACTACTAAACTGATTTTAATAATTATTTTAAACATAAAAGCTACTTTGTCCCGAAGTAACATAGACTATTTTCATTGCAAAAAAATTTTACAAAAATGTTAGAAGACGCTGGCATAGCTGGTGTCTTACATTTAATTTTTTGCACTTTGCGACAGTGTAAGTTAGCTTAAAACATCGTTTTCTTTCCTGAAAAATAAAAAACATTACCATATCGTGTGACATTACTAACAAAATCAAATTATAAAGTAAAGCTAATTTATGTTTAAAATAAATATTCTTTTTTTAATTATTTTAAATTAATGGTAAACGTGAAATGGTGAAAAATTTAAGTTGTTGGCATTTCAAACATCTTGAAACCTATCGCATTTCCCTCTTAATCCAGTAAGACTCCATTTATCTACAGCACCGTTGGCACTTAATCCTTTTGCATTATCAAGTGTTTGAACCTTTGCAGTCATTACAATTCTCGCGGCGTACCATCGGAATGTGCAATCTTTATCTTCAGTTAAGAAAGTTGCAGTAATCTGAGTTTATTGGTGTAGCTTCGTTAGAATAGCAATCTGTTGTGTAATCTATCGGCGTTGGAACTCGAGATCAATAAACATTGTCTGGATAGATTGTACACGCGGATTAAATAGCTTAAGACATAATGGTGTATAATAATATGTTCATGTGTACAGGATTAGTACGTTATGGTAATCAGTCACTTTAGCCTAATGATAGGTAGGTACTTACAAAACCAGGTTGGCGAACCTTTGAATTTTAACGTTTTTTTATAGTACCAAGTCCAGGCAAAGTCTGTGCATTTTTTATCACTCTACAACTGTAGACTGTGGTGTGAGTGTGTGTATGCGTGAGCGTCTGCGAATGCGTGCACGTCTGCGTGTACGTGCGTGTGTATTTTATATTGGCACGCTTTATAGCCTAAACCATTTGAAAGATTTTCACACACGAGTTGTCATTACATATTCGTCTCAGTTGTGAGAGTGCAATTGGGTATTTCTTTTTGTTTCATTAATTAATTATCCTGTTTAACAGTATGTCACGATAGCGTGACGTAAACTTAAGCCGTACGCTGCACTCAAGACAACGCAAAATTCAAGGCTCGAGACGAACTTGTGTAGCCCTCGACTTCTCGACTCTACTACTGTGACATCGCGACTTGTTAACGCTTAACTAAGTGGTTTGTTGTGTACGAGTGGTGATTAGTGTTTTAGACTTTGAAAAAATATGTTTATATTCTTCTTTCAACTTATTTTAACCAATAAAAGGTTTAACCAGCTTACATCCAGTCTTAAAATAACGGTTCACGTAACTTCTTGTATAAATATTTTATTACAATTATTGAATAATTGTAAGGAGGAGATTACTTTTTATTCATACCGGCTTTACACTAAAGTTATTACGAAAATTGTAAATTTGTTGTAAAACGTTAGGAAACGAATACTTAAAACGGCTCTTATTTTTTAACTGTTGCATAAGATACAACTATTGGATAAATCCCTAGTACGTACACTTTCACTTACAAATATGCCGAAGTATACTTATAGATTGATAGAATATTCTTTATCGAACACCACTAATAACATACAGTTGAAACAAATCTCATCTTATCGTACAATGGGCGGTCTTATCGCTAATAGCAATATCCACCAGACAACCTTGAGATGGAAAAAATAATAGAAATATGCAAATTTAATAGTTGGTGGCGTACTAATAAGGATACAGACAAATATTTACACATATACCTATACATATACTGAAATCGTCCTTTTAAATAGAACGGTGAATGAAGGTTAAACAAGATAGCTGTACAACATAGAGAGAATATGAGCGGCCAGCGAAGACGAATAGGAAACCACTTGAGCGTTTTTCGAAATTCACAGACATGATCATATTTACACAGTCCAAATATAAATCTGACACAAAAGTTTTGAAATCGCTCTATTTTAACTAATTTTTCTCGGTGTTCTGCATTAGGTGGCTGCTCTTCTGACCTAATGGCAATTAATGCCGGGGTACCTCAGAGATCTGTTCTCTCTGCAATCTGGTTCCTGCTCCATAATCTTGACACTGCAGCGGGTGCCCGATTGGCGTGACGCCAATCTTGACAATTATTAACCGTTCCAAAACACTTTCCGAGGTTCCTTACCGATTACTGACCATTTAGGGTTCCTGGGCATTAACGTAAATACGTTTATAGTAATATTATATTTGTGAATGAAAGTGTAATTTGGCATAGCATTTTCTAGCTTATTTTTTTCAACAGTCTGGCAGTTTTGAGTATTTTTGGCCTTCCAAATGTCTGACTGCGGTGGCAGACCGGTTGGAGTCGTGGAGTTACCTAAGATGTAGTTGAGTTCCGTGATTACCGACTTATCTAGTCTACTGGGTGTCGTGACTGGTCAGCTTAAAACCGAAATAGGAAATGCCGGCACCATCTAATTTTAAAGAAGAAATCGACGTGTCGTAATAGTTAAATAGTTAGTTTTAGATACTTTAGTATCTAAAACGAATTATTTGCAAAATATATTTATGTATCATTTATCCGTCCGTATGATTCGTTCCAAGCACTTACTTTAACCAGATCGTTATTGACGATCTTAATAGCAATAGCGATGTTATCTGCTGGTGCTTGGAAGTATATTTGAAGATCATCTGCATAACGGTGGTGAGAAGAGAGACGTTGATCAGTGATAGAATTTATAAATAACGCGAAGAATAAAGGAGATAAAATGCCGCCCTGGGACACAACAATAGACGTATTACACCAAGAAAAGATGGTATTATCAATGCGTATACATTTTCGGCGTCCGCACAGGTAACTTCGAAGCCAATCAATCACTATGGGAGATATGTATGAGAAGTGAGCGAGCGAGAGAATGTCGAAGTCCACCGTTTTAAAAGTGTTGGAAAAATCTAGTAGTGCGAGAATAGTTAGATTTCCACATTCCATACCGTATGGGATGTCATCCGTAATATTCACCAAGGGTGAGACGGTACTGTGTCCAGGCCGGAAACCTGACTACAAAGGTGAATACTTTCCTGAAATCAATGTTTAAATTTTTAGGAATAGCTTCTTGTCCTGATTTCCCGACCCCTAATATTCTAAGAAATTGCCAGACTTTCACTGGATCGCCGTTCTCAACAGTGTTGTGAATGTGTTGGCGTTGTGGATCTCTACACACCTTATTGTAGTGATTTCGTAAGCGAGTATACCTAATATCACACTACTCAGTCGCAAACTATTCTGCTTATCTCTTTGCTGAACTTATTCTATTTTGAAATAGTTTCTCAGCACCTACATAATTGGCTATTTCTATTGTACACCACGGCTTCAAATGCAGCATTTCTACTTAGACAAGTACGTAGACGTTACTTTTATTTTATCGACATCGAACCTCTTTACCAAAACTTTTATCGTCTACAGTAAATACCGAGACTATTAAGTTTTACAATCACAATGGGCGTACGTGAGACCAGTGTAGACGACAACGTAACGACCGCGGAACGATCTGTTTACGTGCACGTTAACGAATACGTGTCGTGTGTCTGCTCGTAAAACGTACCTTGTATAGATTTGCCTGGCTTCCGTGGTTAGGACCTACGAAGAAACCAACATGGCGTTTTGACTTACATTTGTTTTTTTTATTTAATCTATTTATTCTAAAAGGAAGTCTTTATCACACCGGCAAGATACACTTTGTTATTCATTTAATCATTGAAAAGGCAGTGATTTTCTAGCACCGGGTTGCATACACCTGGTTTTCTTCAGGACAACCTCCTGCCGCATTAGAGCTATGAATACCACGGGTGTCACTGTAGCAGAAACAGGCTCGGGAATGGAGTCGCAATTTCTTTCACATTGGCCAAAAGATGTTAACTAGTCTTCAGGACAATATTGAAAATTAACAAAAACATAGATATAATATAGGTATTTATAAAGAGAATTTGACAGGCGTAGAGAACACACTTATACATATTATTACGTCAAGAGACATGTTTATTTGCAAAGTTATATATAAATAAACTTTTATTTTTAACCCCCACGGGTCGTCACTATACTCGAACCGACTAAAACCACACCAACTACACGGTGTTCCATCAAAATCTTTATTACCAGGGCCTCAGGTGTACCCTTGAATGGAAACCCCTGTAAACCCTGACAGACTTGGCCGTCTGTTGACGCCATTCAATCCCGCTGTGATGTAAATAAACTTAGAACTACATGTTATTAACTATTAAATATTTATTAGTAAGTATTAATTAGAAATTAATTATTAGTACAGTATTTAGGTAGGTACTTTATTATTATTTTAAATAAAATTCGAATTTATTAATACACTAATTTTTTTATATTTCTTTTTCCAGTGAAATAAATTGGCATTATTCTTAATAAAAAGAAAAAAATACTAGTTTTGTTGCGTTGAAACGAAAAAAAACATTTATATATCATATAAGAAAAAAAACCTTACTAATAAGTAATACTAAGAACCGAATATCTTCTGAGAACGAGTTATATCCTTTCAATTACTATGAAGGTATATAACACGTTTCCAAAACATTCTCGTCATTCCCAAAACACTATAAATATGACACTAGAAACATGCGTATACTATTTCACACGTATGTTACAACTTTACACAGGAAAGCACGCTCAAACCTTCATTGGTAATGGTGATGGCTTGGATTCAATAGTAATAAATAAGTTGTTCAAGCTATGTACGAATCCCAGTGCACATAATATGGTCTACTTTGATAACTTTTTCAGTAACACACAATTGTTAAAATCTCAAGGTTTCAGTGCTACGCTCAAAACGTGAGACGATGAGCCTAACAAAATAAATCCCTCTGCTAGATGTTAAACGAAGGGTTGTTTTCTGGGATAATAGAATCGGAATTTATGGTAGATAAACCTACTTCTGGGTCGTCTGAAGTTCTTGTAAAACCTGTCATTATGATCAGTGTATAATGAAGAGGGACAAACAGCCCTCTAAATTTGGTGAAAATGCAAAAATACTATTTGCAGTGATTGTTTTATACGTTATCATACGAAATAATAGTATTTCATTTAAAATAAAATTAATTTTCTTGTCATTGATCTTGTCTGTTTTTCTTATATGATCTTTCTTTATTTCTGAATCTATATCCCATAGTCAAATTTATAGGACAGGCTGATTCAGTAATCTCAAATAACCTTTTTTTTACTCATATTTCGTAATGTAATCTATATATTATATAAAAATGAATCACTTTTTCCCTTGGTTAACTGGGAGTTATGAGAACCATAACTTGAGAACGACTTAACCGTTTCTATTCATCTTTTTAATATGATTTCTAAAACTTTGTAGAAGGTTCTTATGGAATGAAAAATTATTAATTTGAATAGATTTCTACGCGAATGAAGTCGCGGGCAACAGCTAGTATATAATGTATATGTTATAAACATTCTACAATGTTTCCGATGCCTGGGAAGTAGTGGATTAAATGACTTTGGATTCTATTACCGCATCCAAGCCTCAAATATTAGTGCTGCGCATCCTAGTTTTTGGGGATTGCAATTCGGAGAACATTTTACGGTCCTCTTTACGAGACCGATACCATCTGATCATCGAGTCAGCGCTACTTGTGGTGCACTGTATAAACGATTCTGATCACGACTTCGTTTAGCGAATCATAGGTATTGTTTTGTTTATACCCACCTTAAAGGAAGCACTCCTATAGTTCAAAGAGTTAATTTAAGGAGCTTCTATTGCAGATATGAAGGGTAGGCGTTACACCAATGTCAAAGTCCTCAGTGCGGGTTTATTATTATTATTCTTTCAAGCGCCTAATGCTACCTCGATCATTTCTGGTCTTTTGTAGACTTATGGCTTCGAGAAACCTTCAGATCCTATCAGTAGCCATTGTTTGTATTTCCTGTGGTTGCATGATGATGAATGCGGCACCGAAGTATTAACCTAGGGTTGCACACCCTAGGTTAATACTTCGGTGCCGCATTAGTGGGCCACAAGAGCATTGCAGTATCTTCTACCTCTTGACAGAATCTGCATATTGTGTTATCGCCCAACTTTAGGTTGAATATATGTTTCTTCAGTTTGCAGTGTCCGGTGAGGACAAATATTGTAGAAAAAGTTAAATATTTATTATATAATATAGGTATATTATTGTCATAATAAAGGAAGGTGTTACAGAAGAGAAATATGATACTTACAGAACTATAACTTATTTATGTGTATAGAGTCTATTAAAGTGTATCATTTTTGTTATTAACTGACTTTATACTCAAATGGGGTTTTCCATTTGAATATTTTTTTACAAGAATCTTCGTAATTGTGAAGAGATTTGATTGATTCGCTTCGCTTTTATTGAACAGGTTTTATCTCCAGCATAGACCTATATAAATTAAAAAATAAATCCAATGTTCAATCCAATCTTCCAATCAAAAGTGACTTTGATTTTCGATTTAAACTGGTTGAATTTTGTCAAAGATAATTTAGTAATAGAGATTACAATGTAATGTGATTTTTTTCAGTGTCTATAAACAATATCTTTAAAATGTATTTTTTTTTAACGTGTTCGTTAACGAGGTTCGTTTACCAATTATCTAGACTTTGTAAAAATGTTTTATCCAGTATCAATATTGTTATCCTGCTGTCATGTCAGGATCTATAAAACTATTATCTTGTTTGTTTTATGTTGTTTTGTCGTATCCAGACTCGTACTGTATGTTTTTCAAACGTTCTAAAACTACAAAAACCAAGTGCAGAAAACCACCTTTTAGGTGTTCTTTCAATTTTTTAAACGAACTTCGTCACGTTGAAAAGTCATTAAATTTTATTAGGAAATAAAAAACAAATTGATCTATGTGAGCTTTGTTTTCGTTCTTTCTTAATACTACTATTACTCTTTTATTATTCTAAGACGATTATTGACCCCTCCAACTATACTATATGCTTATGTAAGAAATGAATTACACGCCTAAGCCATTATGGCCAGTACTTCAAAGCACAATGTAATAAGCTGTAAAGCAATGCATCTAAAGCTGTTTCTGCACCTCTACGGATATTACGGTTAATTTTTTTAACCAAGTAATCATAACCTTATGCTTTAAGATCTCGCATTAAAGGTTTTGATAACTAAATATTTCAACAAAGAGTTAGTTTAGAGCTAAGTAATTATAATAAAACAAATTCCGCCTTGGTGCAATTTCACAACAAAGATCAAGGGCAATATTACATGATCCAACAGCTATCACCAGTTTGTATTAAATAAACAATCATCTAAAACACTGTAATCACTTTCTAAAGTCCTCTAAACTTAAAGGTTTCGATACAGTCCACTACAGTAATCCTTTAAAACTTTGTATCTGACCAATAAGGGTTAACTGTAGGCTGTTAAAACTACAGTTAAGCCGCGTTGACTGTAGAACCAATAGTTATTGCGGGCTACTGTCGTCAAGACTTTATGAGTCTGTCCAATCACACGGGACATTTTAGTGTTCGCAACGGAACGTTACGATTTGATCATTTATTTACAACCTTGGACTACTTATAACATTTTAGTATGGAATTACAGTGAAATAATAAGATGTTCCTAAGGCACGGAAGGTGGATTCTCCGATCAAGCTGAATAAGTACTCGAGGTTATTTGTGGCCTAAAAAATGATTTTAAGATGTTGTATAAAGCGTGAATTTCTGTTCAAGTAAATCATTCGAAACACGTGATCTGGTTTATAATCTATTATTGGTTTGGTTATTGCTATGCGGTATATCCCACTAATATTATAAATGTGAAAGTTTGGATGGATGGATGGATGAATGGATGTTTGTTACTCTTTCATGCAAAAACCACCGAACCGATTGCGATGAAACTTGGTATGTAGATAGCTGGAGACCTGGATTAACGCATAGGCTACCTACTTTTTATCCCGATATTCCCACGGGATCGGGACTTAGGGATCGGGTGAACCGCTGGGCGCTGCCAGTAAAATATAAAAATCATAGCATTTCGTGGCTAGCCTTAAGCTACGACGACTAGGTTCCTACGACCTTTTGCTGGCTACAAAATGTTATTACAATATCTTATAAGGAACTGTTCAAACTTAAAGCACATTTAACAAGATAGCCAATACTATCAAAATACGTTGTCCCGAACGTCCATTATGTATGATAATAACATTATTTTGTATGAAATTATGTAACTTTAAACAAGTTTTAGAGCTTTTAAGGGATTATTGAGAGGGTTTAATATTACAGGCTCTCTATTTCAAAATCGTTAAAATGAGATATTGTTGTCTATTCCCCAGACTTTTATTCAAGTTAGTTTTAACTTAATATGAACTAAGTTTAGCTAATTTATTACCTGATTACACCTGAACAAGTCCTTTATTTTTCTCAGGTGACTTTAAAAACGTCTGCCTTTAGAGTATGAGTATGTATAAGACTAGTATAGTATTATGTTATCTGTGGTATAAGGTTGAGTATCTACAGAATGTATATAAGATGTAATGTTTTATATATGCTAATATGGTCGTGGAACTGCAGCCCTGATGCTTCACCACTTGATGAAGGGGGTCGGGTCCGAAGCTAGTCGAGCATCCCCGAAATAGACAGGTGAGTAAAACAGTATATCCTAAATTAATATAAACATACCTCAAAAATCTTAGACATACTCAACATTGTTTAAAATTCTAGTAACGTGATCGTACACGTAGATCTAAACAGGTATTAATTCAAAAAAGCACTCTTTTCAGAAAAGGTGAAAAACTAATTAGTGTGTCCCTGTACACTGCAGGAGTTTTCTGTAAACATTTACACATTTTTGTATGCAGCTAGAAGAAAGATATTGTAGGAATCCTTGTGTTTTGGATTCTTGTAGTTTTTGGGTTTTTTATTTCCCTATTGCTTAACAAAGTATGTATATTTCTTTAATTTTTTAAGCTGAATCAGTGTTGGTAAATTTATCGTCTAGCGTCAACTAGAGGTGATATTTTTAAACCTGTTTTATTGGTCGATAGGTATTGAGATAACATATTTTTTTTTTATTTATCTCCCTTTAGATCTAGGTGTGCGATATTACGTACTAGTATTCTTGTTAACACCCCGAAGCAAGCTGAATGTTTGTTTCATGTTAGGAGTATGGGGCTGGTTTCGTACCCGTAACCTCTGCTATTTATGGGTACAATAATAAAATCAACGTAGACGTAAACTATAAACACTAGACCGCATCGACAATTCCTAACAAACTTCGTCCGCCTTCATAATTCTGTTCACAAGCATCTTAATCACAAACACAGCAAACTTGTCTGAACCATCCGATAAGGCAGATGTTCTAAAGCTAAGTTGTAATGTTCTCAATATCAAGTTAGCTTCGATGCTGCTAACTTACCAATACTGTCTTCAACACACTGTTCGTGGGAGAGACATGCTTCGACACGTATGGGCCGGCTCAACCGGAGTGATGCCACGGCCTCACAGAAAATCGGCAGTGAAGGAATGCTTGCATTGCTTTTCTCCGAGTGAGTTAGGTTACCGGTGGCCCTAATCCTTCCCTCTCTCTCCTCCTCGCCCCCTATTCCCCCCTTCCCTAACTCCTTTAAAAGCCGGCAACGCACTTGTGACTCTTGAGTTGCAGGTGCTCATGGGCGGCGGTAGTCATTTACCACCAGGTGACCCGTCTGCATGTTTGCCCCCTATACCATAAAAAAACAACATCTATCTTGCGGGTGAAAATATTACAAACTTTGTAAAACTGAATAAAATGTATAATTTATTTTATGCTTTTCCGCATTTGAAAGTTAGGATGTTCTAATACTGACTATACTTTTTTACCAAAATCTCTTTATATTTACAATTTTTTTTTTTTTCATGGAACCCATATTTATATTCCTACAATATCTAAACAGTGCAATATACAAAAAAAACATTTTGTTAGGTAACAAAATGCCTTTCTTGTCTTGTCTTTAACTTCGAACTGTAAGGCCTGAAGATTTCTATAAGGCACATAAATTATATTAAAATACACGTCCTTTTGTTTTCAAGCGTTTTCTAAATCCGGAACCAAGCGTATATCGCTAAATTCAATTAAGTCGCTAGAAGTGGTCCAAGTTGTGAACCGTTGGCGGACGATTTTGTCCAGCGAATATTAGTTTGTGAAGGCAGCTTTGTAACGATAAAGAACTCCTAGCTACTACACCACAAAATTTGCTTCTTTTTTATTGAATTACCACACCCCAGCAAAATCTTGTAACTATTACTGATGAATTAGATAACTCGGAGCAGAATAAAGCGTGCTCCCTCCTCGAGAAGCGTGCCGTCATAAGCTCGCCCCCTCCTTGAAATCAAATCTTATCAAAATCATTTATTTCAATTTCAATTTTAAATTTTCAGGCGTGAAGCTAGTTGCCTGTTCCAATACGTAGGTAGATCCTGTGGAGAAGAACAGGCAAGAAACTCCAAGGACATTCTTTTTCAACATATTTTTTACAAGTCTCTGGATATATTTTACATGTGTAACTCGGGACTTAATCGCGATAATATTTGAAAGGTACAATACCTCTTGGTTACAAGACGTTTCTATCAAATTGCACCGATCGTGATCACGAGTGGACTGATGAGAGCTCAGCGACGCCTCCGTCAAGTGCGAGTTTCAGCAACTACCCTTGCACTTGGTCTTCACTATTTTTATTTTTATTCGTACTATCGGTAGTTCGACATACTACTACACTTACGACGTCCTTTGAATGATGTCGAGGCTTTACTCGCTGACGATAGCATTTGCTGATTACGGGATTTCAAGTTCCAAATTTGGACCTGACTCAATCCAAACCACTGAATTGAATTACACCAACCACAGGTCCTTTCAACCAACCGTCACTATTTCTCCAGAATAGTACGTGAAGCAGTTGAAATAAAAAAGCATAAAAATTTCAACCGAGAAGATGGGTACCGCTCATCAACATCTTGGAATTCCGTTTTAAATTTCTCGAAAAATGTTTGCACTTTTGTTAGTCTAAATTTTGGTTGAAAGAATTTATTTCGTTCTCTAGTAATATAATTATGTCTTTCACATCGTTGAGTAAATAGATGCAATTTATTCTGACATATGTTTTCATAAATATACTGACAAGGCACCATCAGGATGTTAATTTTCTGAAATAGATCCCTTTCACTAGCCACTAGGCAGCCATTTCTCTTTTTCGGCCAACTGGGCGTTTTTACAAAGGTTCTCTTCCTTACAGAGTCCGTCGTTGCGATAACTACCGATCTATGGCATTTACTGAAAAAAGATACATCGTAAATTAATACTTTGCAGTCTAATGTGCATCGAATGCAGTCTAGTGCGCTTATTAGATTGCGCGGACAACTTAGGGTGCTATATAAATCAACATTTAAATAAAAATATTTCAATATTTTCCTAAAGTATGCAGTCTGCTTTGTGACATGCCTAACCTGTTCGGCTCTCACCACTTCTTCACTATACTAGCTAGCTTCTTTTTAATTTATTTAAATGGACAAAACATATTACAATCGTAAATACAAGAATATTACATATATTGATTTGTTCTGGATCGTAACCTACAAGTATGTGCACAAAGGAAAATCAATTAAATAACATACACGATCTCTTATACATATTTAATATACAAGCATTAAGTTGATCTTTTTTATAATACCAATGAATTTATTGAAATTGTGATCAGAAATATCCATTGCGTTCATTTCTCTATATCTTTGCCTTTAGATTTCATTTAAAACGTGAATATGATTAAATGTACTACTACTATTCATGAATTACGTTATCACATATTGATGACGTTCCTGTTACAGAAGACTATTTAATAACAACTGTTTATGTAGGTTTCACCGGTCGCCGGTGCGTATAATGACGGATTATTTTAATCCGAACACCTAATATCATACATTATATACGAGGCTTTACCCGAGTATCGGAAATAGGATTACATAAAACAGTAGGTACTACTCGCATTATATCTTTACCTTCATGTGTTTTTCAATTAATATTCATTACAAAGAAATATAAAAGATGCTATGAAAAATGTGTCATCCTCTTCTCGCTTACGTCTTGTAGAGCACTCCAGAGGCATCTCTCGCGTGCCCTCCAAACATAAATCGAACCCCGTTAAATCAGGTCTGGCCAATTCTCACGGGGATTCCGATCCTCTTTAAAATTTACTTAACGAACAATAAGATGTTCTATATAATTCCTAATTAATTATTCTACCGCCTGGACGGTCTCTTACCTTACTTAGACCTTTGTCTTAATGGTGTCCTCTCTCTACCAGTTTTACGCAAAGCTTTTAAAAAAAAACGTGAATAGTATATATGATGAATCCACAATATATACTAGACATTTAACGTATTTAAATGAAGTCTGTTATCCGAGAATCTCGATAGTCACGGGCTTGAGTATATTGCCCTAGCAGAATAGTTCCTCGAACGTCACAACCTAGACAGTACATCGGGATGTTCAGTCACGTCACATCATCGTCCCGCGCTCCTTCGGCTAAAGCGGTAACTGCCATAATTATAAGCGTCAGCCCCTGAGTTCTCTCTGACTAAACTATGCAACTTTGTATGCTCGTGGCAGTCCCCATAGGAATTTCACTTGAGGTTTAACTCTCAGTCTAGACAATACATTAAAATGTTATGTTTCATAACAGTAGTTAGAAAATTTTTGGATCAGTACAAATTATGCGATTTTTATATTCAATCATGTATAATGGGTTAAGAGAAAATCACGCTTGAAATGCACGATTAAATCAGGAATTGATCAAAATACTTTTTAGGTACATTAAAAAGTCCTATTTGAATTTTCTAGTAACATTAATGCCTGTTAAGGAGTACACAGGGGCGTATTTAACGGGTGTGTAACATATGACATAATAACAGATAGTATAATATCACTTGAAATAACGTTCACATGATATAATTTTCATATACTATAAAAACAAATAACTTAATTGCATGTTATCTAATGTTATATTTCATGTAACACTATTTCATATAACATTTTATATAACCTTCATTTGCTCTAATAACATTTAGTATAACGTTCATTTCATATTATTTTCAATTTGTATACCGCTCTTTTTATATAACGTTGATTTGACCTAATTTTCATATTTACTAATTTTCAGCCAAAAATGTGTAATTAATACATTCAGGAAGCATACTGTTATAACCTCATCTAACCCAAATGATTCACCAATAGAGGGGGATCTGGCGTTCCAATGATTCAATAACAGTAGATCGTATCTGACGCTTCTAAAGTACGAGTATATTAAACGTTACTTATAGATTTTGAATATTATAGTAACTGAATATTATACTAATTGAATATTAATTCAAATGTGCATTATGGAAAATGTTCATTAAAGCATATAAAATTAGGTAAAATGAAATTATATCAATAATTCATTACATCATGTGGTCGTTAAATTAAAAAAGTACTTGTATTAAATGAAATTAAATCATTTGACATTTTGCCAACGATAATTTGGACTCACACACGTAATAGGGAGTAATCCTATTGCCGTCAACCGAGCATTTAGGGAATAAAAGATGGCGAAATGAGGAGTACATCGATAAGAAGGGCAGGCAATGGAAAGAAAGGCATTGCTTATACGGGTGAAGTGGGGAGCGTAAACAATAGCTCGAACGGGTTAGAGTCGCATACCTGTAACTCGAACTGGCTGTACCTAAACCGGAAATAAAGCAATGAGTAAGCTAACCGGAGGCCCTAACCCTTCCCTTTTGCCCCTCTTCCCCACTTCCCATACTCCCTTACCCTTACCTTAAAGGCCGGCAACGCACTTGTGACTCTTGAGTTGCAGGTGCCTATGAGCGGGGATAGTCATTTACAATCAGGTGACACATCTGCTCGTTTGCCCCATATCCCACAAAAGGAAAAAAAGCTGGCAAGTCCGAGCTCTCTAAAACTATTATTTATATTATATTATTGCTAACTAATTTTCTAGTTCTGGTACCTATTTTAGTGCATAAATTCTCTCTATCCACATTTCAGTAACCTTAATCCTTATCAGTTTATCACCATCACTGATCAATGGAGAATCAAAACAATGTCTGCAGCAAAATTTCTGTACAATATGAAAAAGCAACTCCCCTGTTTGCACGGTATAAATTAAACAAGTAAATAGAAAAATAAAGCCTTCGCCTCACTGGATGAGCGATAAACACGTAGATTTCGTTCTAACACGAAATAATGTTGTTATAATAGGCGCAAACTGCGCAAACAATGATTTATGTGAACTCGGCGGCAAGTGAAAATCGGGCTAGTAACAAATTGTTAGTAGTCGGTTTATTTATCAAACAAGGAAGTACACACGTGCACCGTGAGGAAAATATTTTTTTATATTTAGTTTTGGGCCGGTAATGTAGTGGTTAGTTTTAAAAATCTCCTCAGGATCTAGTCAATCTTGGTAATTGAAAAATTATTTGTGAACAGGCACGCACATACTTTTCTTTAAAATACGACTGAAACTAATTTAGTAGTCATAGTAATATTGCCGTTCCAATACCTGTTCTTTTTATTCGGTGCACTTTACAGTACAAAAGGCGATGGAGGCTATGCAACAAAACAGATTGTCGCATTCAAGGTCGGCTGGTAAGGCATACATATATGGTATCATAATGATAATTCATATGCTGACAAACTATTTATACGGTAGTTCCAATTGAAACATGAAATTCCAGCGCTTGCAAGACACAAAAATCTCTTGCGCCGAGATACGATACGTACTAAAAGAATGTTGTGTTAATAAGATTGTGTACAGCAAGTATTATTACATAACGCTCTTATTGTAGTGAGCGAGGATGTATCTTCCAAAAGGGAAATGGCACGTCTATTATGTGGAGATCATGATTATATCCATGGTTCAGTGCGTGGGATTCCGCCGCCTCATTGTGTGAGGCAGTAATGTATAAAGAAGCGGCGGAGAGGGAACGGGAGAGAACTAGTAAGAGTGCAAAACGATCTCCGACCTCCATGAGTGCTAGCCTGTGGAAACCAGACCCGAGAAGGTGGCGCGACGTGTTCCACCCGCACTTTCTCTAAATTAGAGCGGCCAGAATCATCTGCACCTCATAGTGGGCCTTGCTCAAAAGACTGCCAAGTCTACCGGTGTTCATAGGCATTTCCTTTCTAGGGTACATCTGAGGTCCCCGGCCATACGACCCGGTGACAAAACGCTGGCCTCGATGAGGCGATGACTCCTGGGGGTATCAATACATAAAAAAGTACAAATTTATAAACATTGTAAACCAAAAAAAGCAGTCTTTTTTAAAATTATATAAAAAAAATATTAGACTACATAGAAAAGAAGACGGACGGAAGACTACAAGCACTGACCTGCTGACATCGACCGAGCTGGTTAATGGAAAGTTCATGAGAAGTTGTAATTATATAAAGTTAATGTAGTAGTTAAATGTATTAATGAAATATAAATAATAATAATTTACATATACCACATTACCGTTTATCTTCTCCTGTCAAATACATCACATTCTTTCACTTCCTCTTTCACAAGAAAGTGAGACAGTGCTATATCATAGTGTAGTGTATTATTTTATTTTTTTAACGCAAGTGGCCAGTTACTGAACCTCTCATTTCAGTATGACACCCAGTTTAAATTCTAAAACTATAATAATTTACTATAACCTATTTACTACCTATCTACCTAAACATCTATACTATACCTCCGTAAAACGTCTTACATCGCCCGCTTGCGATAGCAAACTCTATCAAGTTATCCACTAACATCTTTTCCTACAAAACAAATTCCATTTGTCCTGTCAAAGTGACAGACAATTTAGCGTCAGGCCGACCATGCTCAACCTCATTGCGTATGCTCGCTACACTTAAGTACAAACGCATATTTAGCTTACGCTCCTTTAACAAAGGGTTGCCACTAACCGGTTCTAAAACGAGCTATTATAAACAGTTATGTTGACTTCAGACCTGAGGGAACGCGTAAAGTCACCAATAAACGCTGTCACGTTCGAGTAAATAAAAGTTCGATAAAAGATTCAAATGAAATATGTAAACAAAGTGGTTATCCATTTTAATAGCTGGGATCAGCTAGCACTTATGCTGTGGAAAACTGATATTCAGGTAAACCTATATTAATTAATAGGAGGCGAGAGCTTGAACTATCCGAAAGTAGAATGTGTTGTTTTTTGTCTTTTGTACTACCAAAGCGCCTACTTCTACTTTTTCTTATATAATCACGAATCGACAATTTCGTGAGCTTAATCTATACATAGGTTTCGTGAAAAAATATTTTTATTTTCCAATTTACTTACAACTTATTTGCACTTTTTATGTTTACATTTATTTTAAACAGCAAGATATAATACATTTAACTAAAATGAAAAATAGTTAAATATTGCAGTTTACGTCAACAGAACTGTAGTCGGAAAGTATCCATACGACTCACAAAATAAATTATCAAAAATAATAATATGTTGCATCACATAACGTATGCTAGACCTGTTACCACAATATTCTAAAGACATTTTCCGTCACACCGGGGGCATTCGCAGTACGTGCTTAGTTTGCGTAGAAAGTAAGTAAAGGCTCTTCGATTGTACCGTTAGTGCGTCTGAATTTATAGAAATCGATACGGTGCTTCGTGTTAAAAAATATGCCATTAATTCCTAATCCAAAGGGTTTGTCTGTCAGTTAGTGTTATCAGAAAACAAAATGTAAATATTCTGTTACAATATATGTTGGATACTAATTGTTTATTTCGTTCCAGGTAACATTGACATTAGTAAAAACAAAAGTTACCCACCTATATACAGCGTGTAAGACTGCTGATTATATACTACTGCAGAATATAATACCAAACACATACATACTATAAATAAATTACACCCAGAACACAGAACAGACGATCGTGCTTATCCCACAATTATTTCCTGGGTGGGAATCGAACCCACGACTTCTGGCTGAGCAGTCAAGATCACTCACCACTAGATCAACAGGCCCATCAAAAATCAGTCGAGCAGTCTATCGCAGTTCGCTAGGCAACCGTGTATTAGGAATTCTGAAATATTATTAAGGCTAGAAACTTCCTTGAGCGGTATTCATTTCAGTTTTCCGCCTTTATCAAGGGCAAACCGCCAAATCGGTGTCAAATGCCAAACTCAAATAAGTTGCTTCACGATTTATAAAGTGCCCTGCCGGGTCCAAAGCTACTCGGGCATCCCTGGAATACACACGTCAGTTAGAACCGTATATTTTCAATAGGTTACATTACGGTAGTATTATGTTCCTGGTTCCTAAAAATTACAAGGTTTATTAATAAAAAAAGAACACTATTCGATTTTACAAATGTTTTAATTTACTTACTTATTGATTTCCTTTCATTCGTTTGTTAGTGTGTGATCATGTATGAAATACATTTTGTAGGAACTGTGAGTAATGCTCCTGCAATACACAATAAGAATGCTCTGACAAGATTAGGTCAGAGATCTTTTCTGGACTCTGATACTGTATAGTCATCGTCAACCGTTGAACCATTGCAAAGAATTGTCTCATAATTACAAGTTTTAATAGTATTTTTGAAAATCTTTTAATATAAAGTTCTACATTCAGAATTGATGAGAGCACGGATCTCGAAACCGCTTAATTTGTTGCTTGTTTGCTTCCTGCCATTAAGCCAAGCGTTTAGAGTTAGAAATACACATAGGAAAACCTTTGATCGTTATACATACATATAAAAATAATATTTTATTGAAACCACAAAACAATTCTCACAATACACATGTGCACATACAGTTATTAACGACCACCTCCACGGGCTCAGCGTTCTATGGTAAACAATGATAATAATAATATGATATTTAATTAATATATTTTTAATATAGAAAAAAGTATATGTAGATGAGTGAATTCATGAGTGACTGAGTGAGTAAATGAGTGAGGTAGTGAGGAACTATATGCTCACGACTGCCACTGTTTTGTCGAATGTTTACAATCTCGGATGGTGAGAGAATTAATGCTCAATTCCTTGTTAACTCTGTTGTATAACAGGCGTCCATTAGAGGCTTATGCAAACGTCAATCACTACCAAAAGTCATGATTGACGAATATTCGTTGGTGATTGATGAAATAATATCGACATTAAAAACTCATCATGCAACCGTCAATCACTGCATGGGAAGAAAGGTTATTCGTCAATCGCCGTTTTGATTGTGGCAAAACTAACAGCAAAACCACCCGTGTAATGGGCACCATACAGAACTTATCTAGCTATATTGCCATCGCATTACTTCAAATGCGACAGATCCCGTGGGACAGACAGACATATGGTATCTACGCTTTATACTTTATATATGTACTAGCAACCTGCACCGGCTTCGCACGTTTAGCAGATAGATCATCGTCATATTTCAGCCATTTTACACAACACGTTAATGAATTATACACCTAAACCTTCCTCATGAATGTCTCCGTTTATTGGTAACCGTATGCAAATCCGTTAGGTAGTTATTGAGTTTATCGCGTTCAGACAGACAGACGCGGAGGAGAGACTTTGTTTTATAATATGTAGTGATACTTTTCTGTATCTGAGTTTGAGTTGTTTGTTGTTCCGCTATCAGCTGCTGAGCCCAGTAGCTCTACCTGGTTACATGCGATCTTCTTCGTCATGAAGGTATTTCCCCCATCGGATAGCTACTACTCGGGCAGAAATCTACGGCGCCCTACCTTTCTCAAATTCTACATTCGATCTTGATAAAGTGATTGTATTTATGTAAGTGGACACTCTTTCTTAAATCATCTCCAAGTTAATTTACCAATAAACTATTCGGTAGTTAAGAATGGATATAAACCCAGTTTAACAGATTGTTTGTAATCGTTTTAACGATTGTGTAACTAAAACTGCGGTCCCGTTGATCGAACTAATTTCTTTTCACTGTCTTCGACAATTAAAACAACTTTCAAATACTTGAACTTGGAGATTGTAAGACAAGACTGAATATAAAGGTTGAATGGCAGATTGACTGGCAGAGAATGCCTTAGGCATTAATTTCGCCTTTGTACAAAATGTTAATAAATAAATGAAAATAACTAAATAAAGAAAGTGGCCGTGTTTTTACTTATTTATTTTGTACTTACTGCTTTGCGACTTTGCCAGTCATTGTGAAAAAATTTTTGTTCTCGGACAATATAAGTTACAATATGATCGAGTACAAAAAGTTTTTCTGCTTTCGCTATTATTTTATAAAACCTCTACGATGCAACATATATATAAGTAGCTAGTACAGGTGTTCTTTTTTATAAACAAAAGGTAAGGTTACTTTTTGACCTTAATATGTACACATTTGTTTACACATCAATGAATCTCGACATAACCATAGATTAAAAAAATATTTACAAGTAGACTCTTAAAAACGTTGCTACAAATTGAATTTTCTTTTCGACTGGACCGTGGGTCATCGTTTGCATTAAGGGACGGCCTTAGATTAATGGAAACGGGGGCGTATGTGCAAAATGTACTATGATTTTTTTATAATGTGTAGAATTTAGGGATCAGTGGGCTACAATAAACAATTTGAAAGTTTGTCTTAAAAATAAAAAATATAGGTTAACTTTCTTTTATAGTGGATTCTTTAAAATTACTTTTAAAAGAATCGAAAGGACTTGTGAGATTTGCACGGTGGCTGTCTCGAAGACACTACAATCCACACTCCGAGTGCAATCCAACGTGTGCGTAAAAGCGCCTCGTTCTTGAAAGCTTCTTGCTCGTGACCATTGTTTTGTCAATGGTCCGAAATTAATCACATATATTCCTCTTCGATTTGGTGATATTCGTACCAATCACATCATTGTTTTTGTATCCAAATATAAAATCATTATTATTATTTATTTAACCCGTGCAAGCTAAGCATAGGAGCATTTAATCTTCTTTGTTGTGATTTCGTCGATATATGCTAACTGACAAAAAAATACAACATAAATCATATATTATTAGGCGATGATACGAGGTACTCAATAATTAACATTTAAATATTATACAAGGTGTCAGACACACCATGGAATGGTGTATACAATTTTATACTTAACACTAACAGGCATCATTTTTGAACTAAGTTTATAAAGAATTTTTCTATAACAGGTTGGATAAAACCAAATAAAAAAAAAATATTTAAAATATTTAACTTTACACATTCCACCTGATTTTATGAGAAACGGGTGTGATACTGGAAATTAATATAATTTTATATAATTTTTTCAAAAATTATTTTTGTCACTACATGATAAAGTCATGCCCTTTCAGTGATATATGAATAAAAGAAGGAACAGCTTATAATGATATCGCATAAGGGGTAACAATATTAGAAGATACGGAGATATGATTATTATTTGAAGATCACTTAGAATATTATTTGTCTTTCCTCAAATTCCTGAAGTTGTCCTGCCTGAACTTAAAAAACATTATTCCTGGAACCCTATCGCAGCGCCATCTACCGGGTGCAATTGTTTATTTTAATTGTAAACTATACATGAAAATTTATCGTACTACAACTATTATATTCGACATCTTGCAACCCTATTGCGGATCTGTGGATTGAACAGAATAATATAAAAATCGCGATTTAAAAACAGGGGTTGATGGTAGAAGGGTGAAAATTTTAAGTTGTATGTATTTTTCAATGCTAAATCATAATAAAATAAAAATAAAAAAATTGTCAAAAAAATATATTTAGGGGTTATTATTCAGGGGTATAAAAAATAAATGTTGACCGATTCTCAGACCTACCCAATATGCACACAAAATTTCATAAATATCGGTCCAGCCGTTTCGGAAGAGTTTGGCAACAAACACCGCGACACGAAAATTTTAAATATTAGAATTAAAATTTGCACATTACATCACATCAATTCATCATAATTATACCAATGATAAGTTAAATATAATAGGCTAATACTCTGTTATATAATGTGCTAATATAAAGAGTTTTTTTTTAATTTAAAAATGTAAATTAAAAATGACGCAAACAAGAACAAACCCACCTGTTGGTAACCCTTTACTGACACCTATAAAATAAACACTATCCATTTCCAAGGACCTCTGTAAACCCTTCTCATAGTGTGCTAGAAAAACAGTATCTGTATGCGGATTACCGTGGTCTTTTGTCTGTTGCGGGTGTTTTTCGGTCCAAACCTGTTGTTGACAGGCCTGTTGGTCTAGTGGTTATTGATACTAACTGCTGAGCCCAATCGTGGATTCGATTCCCACCCAGGATAAACTATTGTGTTGTGAGCATGATCATTTGTCCTGTGTCTGGGTGTAATTTATCTATAGTATGTATGTAAGGATGTTTATGAGCAGTCTGCTTACCATAGTAGAGGTTCTATCTAATTTGGGATAGGACGGCCGTGTGTTAAGCGTCTCAAATTATTATTATCGTTCAAAATCAATCAAAATCAAAATTATTTTTTTCAAGTAAGCCCATTGTAGGTATTTTTGAATTGTCAGGAGAAGTCAGTCAGTATAAGTCGGTCGTGAAGTTGCCTGTTTCAAAACGTAGATCCTATGGAGAAGAACAGGTAAGAAACTCTAAGGACATTCTTTTTCAACATGTTTTTTTTATAAGCTTATTAGCGAAATTTAATGTGAGGAAAATGTAACATAATATTGTTCTAAAATAGAAAAGAAAATCACAGAGCTGCTAGGACTAACATAGAAAATTAACTTTATACTAAAGTGACTACACAGTTCTCACATTATATTATAAACCCTAATTTAAGTTAAAAACTGCTGTGCACACAAATCGGGCTGCTTTTTGGGAGAAATAATCAGTTACAAACAAGGGATTTAACCACCTACAACCATGTTTTCTCCAACCATAATGAAAGAACGGGACGCTTGGAACACGTCATACTACCGTCATTATTGAAAACTGCAGTGAATGACTCTAAGTGCTTTGGAGTTCTAGCTAGTCTTCATTCAGTGCCCTTCGTCGTCAAAACTTGAATATTAATATCTAGTTAAGATCCACTATCCAAAGTTACGTTACATATTATTTTTATACAAGGAGGTTTTAGCGTAGGTGTGATTGATTCCCGAGACGGTGGCGCGACGTGTTCCGCGAGCGCCTCTCTAAACTAGATGAGATAGAACCATCTGTACCTCATAGTGGGGTCGCCTGGTTTAACACGTGGCCAGGTCTGCCGAGGTTCACAAGGAATTTCTTTCTAGGGTACACCTGAGGCCCCGGCTATAAGACCCGGGGACGGAACATGTGTGGTTTTAGTCGGTTCGAGTCCCCATGGGGGATTCCACACATTAAAAAAAAAGGTCTGCCTGATTCGGAGCCACCCGAAAAAGGAGACGGCTATCTCCATCTTAGAAAGACCGCTGTTAGGTTAACAACACAAATTACGTTATACATCACATATATGTTGATTGTACTAATTCGCTGTATTGTGCAAATATGAGTATATAACGTAATATAGGTTCAAATCAATTAGAATTACATGTTAATTAGATACACACTGACAATAATGAAACGCTGTATTTGATTTAGTCGATTGAGTAAACTGTGTTTGTGTATTAACGCACAGCTTACAGACGGTCCTTGTGACTCAATAAAGTTTATAACAATCAATCCCAATCTTCGATCATATTTACGTACCATAGCTGTTTTATCGACGCTCAAAAAATGACACCACCTAAACTGTGCTAAAATCAGTTGCAAGCACAGTTTTACTAACAGGTGCTTCACGCCCGCGTTACGTTTGTGACGTTTCGAGTGTAGTAAATAAATGCGGAAACTATACTTTAAAAGTAGAAAAAGCAATGAAATCGATAAATTACATTTTTATGATAACTTTTATGTTTTAAAGTATGGCAACCATTTTACATTTTACTATACCTACTTGAAAATATTAAAGGTATCATAAAAATGTTTACTGCAGTAAATTATAACTTAGTTATATATAAATGCGTAGCTTCACTCCCGCGAGCGTGCATGTGGAAGTTGTGGAACGTGTACCATGAGTCTAATACGCACCGCTGTTCTAAGTAATATACTATAGACGCTATACATTGAAGTTTTTGTATCAAACTATTACAACATATATTTACAGGGACATTCATTGTATGGTCTGGTTTATTTTTTGTTGGGTAACGTGTATCTATGGTGTATTTGATCTAAGCACTCAATATGGATTTAAAAAATTTACACCTTTGTGATGCTGTTGAATAAATTCGAAGCATTTCCTACTTTTTATGATTTCATGTCATCTAGACGTATTTATTGAAATTTGTTTATGAATTGTGATATATACAATCTTGTCAAATTTGTTTAGATCGCAGACGGATTCGCATACAAGGCAAGCGTAGTATCATATTTGTGCAATGTACATAC
The DNA here is from genome assembly GCA_963859945.1 of Euplagia quadripunctaria. Taxonomy (NCBI): domain Eukaryota; kingdom Metazoa; phylum Arthropoda; class Insecta; order Lepidoptera; family Erebidae; genus Euplagia; species Euplagia quadripunctaria. Next base: position 21,326,354 of record OY982567.1, read on the forward strand.
ATCCTCTAGAGCAAGTCGGGGCCGTTCTTTCTACGTGGATTTCCATGAGTTTCAGCTTGTCAGGCAGACATCGTGATACAAATATTGGCTCTTAGAAGCAACCCTAATTAATTATAAACTATATAAGGATTACAGCATGGTACCCAATCGTCATTTAGCGCGGAACTGGCCAAACTGATATGTAAAATTATGATAATACTGAATGTGGAAGCTAAGAAGTTAGACCGGATTACCACTGCGGTTCAAACGGTACTGGAATATTAAATAGCCATTGGACAGTTAACACGTGTAGGACGTTAGAGGTGGACATAGATAGCCGGGAAATATATTATCACTGAATTTCTGTAGCAAACTTATTGATTTAGCAACTCCTTAATTAGATATAACAAGAGGTTATTGTTTTTCGCGTAGCTCAAACTTACACGCTGTAGATATATGTTAAGCTACAAGTTACGTATATTTGTGGCAAAATGTTAGTTTGTACTCCATTTAATTTACAATTATGTAACATAATCTTTAAGTACACCTTCTTCTTCTTTTCTCTGCGTCACCCAATGGTTGTCTGGTAGAGAATGCCTTAGGCATTAAGTGCGCCAATGTGACGAATATGCATAAAGTTTAAAATAAAAATAAAATATAACATAACTAGTTATTTTACTATGTGCCTATATGTGTGTGTGTTGAAATAAATCTATCTATCTTCTATCTGACAGTCGATGAAAAATGAGTTGCGATGTGCTGCTACATATAATAATGAAGTTGAAGGTGTATTTTTTTTTTCATTTATTGGCAACTAGCCGTTGTCCGCAGTTTCACCTACATTTTTGGTCACTGTTCCGCTCCTAAGAGCTGTAGCGTGATGTTACATAGCCTATAACCTTCCTCAATGAATACTCTATCCAATACAATCGGAAATATTCAAATCTGATTAATGGTACCAGTAATTAGCGCGTTTAAACAAACAAAAAAACTAGATTATCTCTTTTTATTCTTACGTCTTACTCCAGCAGATCATAAATGGAGCGACCTTTTACTCCGACACATTTATCTGTTAGGTAACTTTTATAAAGCTCACAAGCTACCTAGCTGAGTAATAAGTAACATTTATCATGTACACGCGAAAACAAAAGTGGCAATTCTTTAGGAGTAGGAAAAAATGAAAATGGACACATCGCCGGAGGGCTCGTTAATCCTTCGACATTCCATGACCCCTGGGGTGAGGGCACAAATTCGCTAATATACTTCAGATAATTAAGGAACACCCATTTTATTCCCATTTCCCGGACTGGCACTTAAATTAAAAGGACAACCGATCGCCCCGTCTTTTTTTTCGTAATTTTCGGGTAATGGAAATGAAAAATAAAAGTAATAATGGAACGTTTGTCAACCGTTATATAGGCTAAAATTGTGTTCATCGTGAAACAATGTTTTATCATTTCCTTCTTAAGTACGCTTAGTTGCTCCGGTTTTAAAATAGTGGTTATTTTAAAACCGGAGCTACTAAAACCACACAGAAGACTTTCGTTCTATAAGTACCACCGTACCCTCAGTAGTGTGATACTTACGGCAACACACAAGTGATATTATTTATGTAACTAGTTTTTATAGGCAACGATTACGATAACTTTTTATCAGCGGACCATGTAATTGTTTGTCAAGTTAGTCAACAAGTCAGAAATATCCCCGAATGTCCACCTAAAGAAATAATTGTTGTAAGCTTCTATAAAACAAACAAATAAATTCAAGTTCCTAGTGATAAAGAGAAGAATAAAGCGAACGTAGTTCACATAAATCGCATCTGCGACACACTTATCTATCGCATTTTTCTTATAATATGGGTTTAAAATTATTTCTCTAAGAAAAGATCTCCGTAACGTTTATCTGATACTGTGAGACATTTACATATACAATAACTAAAATGTGTGTGTAATTCTAACTACGAACTTTTAAGATGTTGACACATGTAAACTACAAAAAAAGCTCGTTCAACGACTAATGGTACAAGGAAGGTCAACATTCTCAAGGCTGATCATCCACGCTGATCGCTGAGCTCGTTAAATCATCAAATCGCAAGAACGATAAGAATTCTCATAAAAGCCGCAGCCTGCTTCTAAGAGGATCCATGACCACTACGACATCGCCAGGAGTGTACGTACTATGACTAAGAATCAGGCGCGGGGTTGGGTTCGATCGTAAAGTATCCCCCCCCCCCCCAATGTAAAAATCCAAAATGTTAAACCTAAGAAATTAATAACCCAACAATCTTGTGACCTAAACTTTTAATATATTTATTCTATATCCTGGAGATAGCTAACAAACACATGGAAAATAATTAATTAATTAATTATTTATTTTTTAATTATTTTTCAATTTGGACTGTCTTGGAATATATCAATGGAATCGTATAGGTAATTTTTTATTTAAAGTATATTTACTTTTGGGACCTTTTTTATTATCACCAATAATTTAAAAAAAAAAACAGTTATGTTTACCTACCGTTACATGTCCATATGTGACTACAAACTATATTGTTTGAATTTCGAAAATCTGTTATCGCATTTACACGCCTTCCAAGTTCGGAAACTAGAGCAAGAAGGATATACGCTTAGAACAAGAGTGAATTTGCAAGTGTTTATGTTCGTAGCGTGGCTCGAGGCGTTATGTCAGTCGGTTCGGACCGGATATTACAAGCCTCCTCGGCGCCTTAATTTTGTTTCCAATATTGTGTTTCAATTTTGAAGTCTTTCATAAAGCTTTTCCAATCTCGAGGTGTTTAGAAAGCAATAATGACATTGGAAACAAATTTTCTGATACGAAAATGTATTGTGAAGTTATTAAGTTTTGTTATTGATAAAAATCTGTATTGTTATGGTTGAATTGAAAAATGATGTGGACATTTTGTAAATTTAATGGAGATTTTGTTAAAAAATTCAACGTCCTACGAGTTTCAGAACTCTTTTGTGTAGCATATTAAAAATATTCCTAGCTCAAATTACAGAACGCGACAAACAACAAGGCAATCATAATTCCATTACTACAACAGACGCTCCCAAAACAAAGCCCTGACATCCAATATCTCTTTCGACTCCCAAGCGAGGCATACTTTGGGTCCATCCAGCCGCCTCACGTTACCTCCCATCAAAAAATGACCGACATATAAACAAAAACATTTTACTGTCATCGCTACTAATATACGAAACAGAACAGTTTTTCCACAGAAATCTCTTAGGGACTGAAAGTCGAAAAAGTAACGCAAGCGTACCCTCAAATAGGAGGCCATTTATCTATCGCTAGAGATGACTGTCACGCGTCGACAGAACTCCAGCTCGCAGAAAGATTTTTTTTTTCACGCGTCATATTATGACGGCGGTCATTTCTGAGCATAATCGCTTTTGTGATTTGTGGTTTCTTTCGGATGACATTTCACGTCGTCTCTTTACACTGTTATCTAGATCAATGGTGTTGTTCACTATTAGGAATATAGCCATTTGTAAATACAGACATTTTACCACTGACTTAACATAAACGACATTTCATAAATTAACGCTTAAAATTGTAAAAATATTTTGAAGTGAAGCGCACAAGGACAAGAAGAATTTTTTTACTAAATTCATAACTTTTTTTATATTCTCTAAAGAGGAATAATAACAATATCCTGGGACATATAAAACATCGCACTACTTAGTAATCTGTGACATCGCTATCTAGACCCAAACTATACAGAGCTTGTACGGTGTGTTTAGAACCCACACGGATAAACAAACACAGATTTTTTTGTTTTTTTATTTTTTTTCAAGATGAACGAATAGACGTCCATTTTTCGTTTTTGTTATTTAACTTGTATAATTATAAAACACTTGACAATGGCGGAATTCCTGCGCTGATTCTTCGCGTGGGATAGGGTCCATAATAAAATAATTTAATATATAGATTTTTTTTATTAAATGTTGATTAAATGCCTGAAATGGACAGAAAGTACTAATAATTCTATATTTTATTTTGAACTATTATAGATTACAATAATTACATAATTCTCTCTCGAAACCATAAGTCTGAGCAGTGAACTGGAGTGCGCTACAGAAGATCAGAAATGGTCGAAGTTACACTAGACACTTGAAGCAATAATAATAATACATAATTCGAAAGTTTGATTAAGGTAAAAATATATCAATTATTATAATATTTAACTTGATATCTATCTATATGACGTGATTGGGTGACATTCAGTCAAACAGACTTATAAAATTAGTGCACAGTTATCGTTAATTTAATATAATACATAGTACCTGGTAGACCGATCGGTAGCTTTTTGTAAAATTGCGTCTATGCAGTTACTAACTTAAAATGCAAAACTGTATCTGTATACAAAATTTCATCGTTAGAGCCGTTTCTGAGATACCCGAAATATAAATAAATACATACATATAAGAATTTCTCGCTGCCCATGGGCACCTGCAACTCAAGAGTCACAAGTGCGTTGCCAGCCGTGGGAGTAAGGCAAGGGGGGGGAAGACGGGAAAAGGGGGAGAGGGAAGAGTTAGGGCCTCCGGGTAACCTGACGTGTGCTTGCTTGACACCCACTAGCTAACTAAACTACTAGATAACTTAATATAAATTCTTTTGTATCTGTTGTATCAAATCTACTCGAGCAATTCAGTTAAACTCCCTAAAATACCAAATGTTCTTTGATTATCAAGACCTCCATAAAAGTTAAACTAACTTCTAACCAAAGGTTTCCAACAAATTAGTATGTCGAATATCTCCATTCGATATCACGGAGGGGACATTATGCGAACAACTTCTTGCTGAAAGCGTTTTTGTGTGCGTGTAAGTATAGCAATTCAGTCATTACCAGTTTAGTACAACTATATGTAACATCCTTTTATATATTTCTCTATATTTCTGAATCTAATAATATAACAATTTGAGACACCTTACACACGGTCGTCTGATCTCAATTTAGGCAGACCAAATAATATAATTATTAATTACCTACGTAGAGCCTTCTCCATTTCTACGTACATATAAAATTTTGATAATTAATCAGTTTGTTGCTTGGCGCAGACTTTTAGTGACTGACTTTGATAGTTTATGTAAAAAATATACAGTCAAACATAGAACCTCCTCCTTTTTTGAAATTGGTTAATAAACTCAGTACTCAAGGCTTAAAAGGTTTATTTAAAGGTTTATTTATTTACTTTTTTTTAGTTCTATGTCGTCGGTTTAATTTTTTGTTAAAAAGTTTTTATTTTATTTAATAATTTAAATAATATATTTTCCTTCAAATTCCAAATATAAATAAGTCTTTCAAAACACCATTTGCGTCTTCATTCAGATCTTTAACCTCGCCATTTCAGCATGTATTAGACACTGTACACTCTCCGTTATTGAAGGTGCCATTATGTTCATGGTTAATCCACAAAATTAAGTTGTGCCGTACGTAAGCTGCGCTCTGCCACCGCGGGGGACTCCTTATAAAGTCGTGTAATAGATGTTTTAACCCAAAAACGATAAAGAGGTCTCATTTGCATACGAAGTTCGTTAACTTTAATTACTGAGCCCCACGGACATACTTATAATATCTTTGTTACGATGAATTTACACTAAGGGGTATAACATAAGGGTGGTATATATACTGTCTCTTTCTTAACCTTTGTGTAAAACAAAGATGGAGATAGTAGAAGATATAGACAGAGCAAAATTAAATAAGCAATTACGTCTACAAAGTAATGACTATATTTTGTTTATTTTAATCGCTTACGGCTAAGTTAAGATGTTTGCTGTACTAAAATGTTATACGAGTTAGACAAAACATTTTACGAGAATATAAAGAGATATTTATGATAGCTTTTAATATTACAGTTAAAGTATCGTTCGAATTTCTTTATTTCGATAAGAAACCTACAATCGTTAATCTCTGGTTTACTTTAGATTGAAGGCATTAAATGCGCCTGTATATAAACTTTAAACGAGCACTTCCTGTATACATGTAAATACATTTAGTGTATCTCGGAAACGGCTCTATGATTTGGATATAATTTTGTATTCAGATAAGCTTTTGCTTTTAAATACAGTTCTTTTCAACCGACTTTAAAAGAGGAGGAGGTTCTCAATTTGGATTTTTTTTATATAGACGAATTTGCAAAATTCTTTTTTTGTTCAAAAACAGGGTTTTAGTCCAAAAAGTCCCATTTAAATTTTGTAAAGATTGTTTTTTGTTAAAAAACTTTTTATTTCATCTGTTTGTCAACCGATTTCCTTTTTTTTTTTTTTGTTTACTAACTATTAAGTACTTTGGTGTACTGGGTTATCATCAAGGAAAAAAACTTATAAATAACAAAAAAATATATGTTTTATTGTTATGAACGCATTGAAAGCATTTATTTTATAAATAGGTTACAGTTGTCAATATTTGAAAAGACTGCAAGGTTGATAAGAATGTGCCGGTTTAGCTAATGTTTGCATATCGCGTCATAATGCACCACGCATTTATTAGTTCAGCGTTGCGGTTTACTGCCTGTCTCACTCTTTTCGTAATGAGCTTACAAGGAATACAATTTTAACCTCATTCTTTAAAACTATTTGCTTAACAATTTAATCTGTGAATATTTTAGTGGAGTGATACCACGGCCTCACAGAAAACCGACGTGGAGCAATGCCTCGTTGTGTTTCGCCGAGTGAGTGGTTGGCAGCTGCCCTACTCCCCGTCCTCTCCTGTCATTACGCTTATGGGCAAGTATAAGCAGAAATGTATAAAACTCGAATTTTAACAAATATTCATATTTACGAGTAAGTTACATACCTATGCCACGCAAAAAGAACATATACAGGATAATTTAAGATCTATTGTAAGTTTATATGGTGTACAATCAAGAATATTCTATTCTATACAGGGCGCAAAAGAGGGGTTGAGCCTATTGCCAACTGTACACCAAACAGTAATAATTCTTTAAAAAAAACGACTTCAACAAAAAAAAACTATTCCATAAAAGACCTATATATGGTTTCCTCATGGATGCCATTGTCAGAACTGGACCAAATTGAAATGGGACCACACGGGAAGCACCAGCTTTCAAATAAAAAAAGAATCATTAAAATCGGTTCACCCAGTCGATAGTTCTGAGGTTACAAACATGAAAAAAAAAAAACCCAGTCGAATTGAGAACCTCCTCCTTTTTTTAAGTCGGTTAAAAAAACACATATTATTACGAAATTTCAATGTCACTAATGCTGCGTAAGTAATAATAAATTACTGAAAGGGCTTATCAAGCAACAATTCTATAACTAGAACTATCTAATGACTCTTTTTACCCACAGCAGCTCCAACGTTTAGTTCACGAACAATTTTTTGTAGCCGGACTGCCATATTGGATTTCAAAACTTTTACTATTCAGCGGATTTAACAGATTTTGTTAAAAAAGTGAAATCATATGAGGTTAAGCTTGCTATATTCCTTAAAATTAATGCAAAACCAAATGTTTCATCACACCATAGCGTTTCCTCATTGAGGATTTCTTTATTTCTATGACATGATCGTGGGAGAGCCATGCTACGGCACGTATGGGCCGGCTCGACCGGTGTGATACCACGGCCTCACTGAAAACCGGCAGTAGAGCAACGTTGCATTGCTTTTTGGCCGTGTGAGTGAGGTTACCGGAGGCCCTAACCTTTCCCTCTCCCCCTCTCCCCCTCTGCACCCCTTCCCCTACTTCTACCTTAAAGGCTGGCAACGCACTTGTGACTCTTGAGTTGCAGGTGCCATTGGGCGGCGGTAGTCATTTCCTATCAGGTGACCCGTCTGCTCGTTTGCCTCCTATACTATAAAAAAAAACATGCAAATACATACACTTTTAAGCATTACGGCTTTTTCAGAAGGGGTAGACAGCCTACGATAAGTTGAAGGTGGAAGAAATGGATTAGCAACGAGTAAATAACATTACTGGTATCAGGTCAGCACCAGACTATATGGATTGTTTACAAAGTTAGTGTTATAAAATAATAAAACTCACATTTGGTAAACTCAAGCGTTCATCATTTACATAAATGAAATGAAACATATTCTGAATTTCCAAAACAACTTAACGCATGTCTATTGATACATGCATACGAACCCCAATGCATACATTACAAAAATACAAACGAACAGTCTATTTTCATGTAGTATCTCGAATGCTAATGTACATATTCAATTTATGGCTCCTATTAAAGACATTGCATCGGCAAGTGGCCTAGTTCGAAGTCGGGGCACGTTGGTGGCTCGTGTCTGTCCGAGCCCAGAATATTAACAATCCAGCCAGTTGTAGCGCCAGTTTGCAGAAAACTGCCTTTTAGCAGAGACTGAAAAATAAAATCTTGTTCCATTGGAATGCATTGTTGGAATGAAATAGAGTTTTTCGTCGAACTTTTGCGCCGCAACTAGGGCGTTCTACATTCAGAGAAAATATTTTATGACATCTGCAATAATTTTCTGTTACTATCATAAATTTTATGTATATGATTTCACAGACAAAATGACGCATTCGCTCATATATTTATTATTGTTAATGTGATTGGACTTTCGAATGAATTCTTGATAGATTATTTCGAATGTTTCCTGATCGTTTCTAAAAATTGTGAATATACTTTACCAATATTATAAATAGTGCATAATTCTTCCATGACCTATGTTTTTATTATATCATAAATAATAAAAAAATAAAAGTAATATAAGTTACTCCTTACAATACCAGCTATCTGCCAGTGAAAGGCCCGTGGGAATCGGTCCACCTGTTCCGGAGATTAACCGCAACAAACAGACAGACAAAATTTTAAGAACTGATTTTTAGGCTTAGGGTATCGTGCAAATAACTGTGTGTGTTTAAAAAAAACTCTTATTTTGACATTACAAATTATTTATTTGTATTGATAAACCTGTAACTGAAAAAAATCTGTGCCAGCTCGGTCGCAAAAATAAAAAAGTTTTCAAATTTAAAAGTACCTAAAATAAGTGTAATAAAGATTTGATGTTGTATAAAATGACCTGCCAACGAGTCTTTATAAAAAACGTTTTGATATTCAGTCTATTGTGTTTTATTTTGTAACTACTATTTCTATGGTACCATGTTAATTCTATACTCTTTCTAGTACCATTTGGAAATTGCACACATACATTTCCTAGGATTGTATAATAAAGAAAATATTTAACGAGTTTCCTAAATTGGCTCGATATTGTATGGATTAAATGAATTGTATACAATTCCTAGGTTTCGGTAATGTGTATATTTTATTAATAACAAAATTATTTTTAGCTGCTTGTGTCCCCACGCAGTAAGTGGAGTGTAATAAGTTTTAATCTACCCATATTTTTAAGGTTTATAAGTACTAGCAACCCGCCCTGGCTTCGCACGGGTAGCAGAGGCATCTTCAACAATCATCAACATATTTCAATCAATTTAGAGAAAAAATCTTAACAAATTATACACCTAAATCTTCCTTACGAATCGCTCGGTCTATTAGTGAAATGCATGAAAATCCGTTCAGTAGTTTTTCAGTTTATGGCGAACAGAGAGACAGACGTGGCGGGGGACTTTGTTTTATAATATGTAGTGATAGACTCGTCTTACCATTAAAACCATTTATGTATTAGCCATTACTTAATTGTCTTGGTATCCTGCTAAATACTTACTAGAATTCCTAAGTCTGGCATCCTTAGTCGCAGCATAAAAGCAGAACCAAAATTTACTTTTAACTACGTTAACTGTAGCGAGAATATTTTAAAATATTTGTTTTCAAAACTCAAATTCGCCGAACCCTGTCGAGGGCTTCAATAACTTGTGACAATGCCTATTATGTTCCCGTTCCTTGTCAACATGAATGACATATTTGCTCCTCTCCATACACCGCTACATTTTTACACCAAATTAACTCGGAGTGTGGCAACGTGCCGGCAATACCCTTTATGTGTTAAATCTACTGAAACGCTTGTAATTCTCGTAAATGATCGAACAGCAATAAAACATATTTTATTGCATAATTGAATTTTATTTAACGACCAAATATAAATTTATGGAGGCTTGTCACAATATTAATGGGCGTTTGTAGGAAAAATAAGAAAGAACTTTCTTTAACTTTCTTTGTATGTTTTTATCATAAATTTTGATGATTTATGCTACTGAGGTAACTCTGGTGACATTATTTTAAGCGAATATATTTAGGTTGAGTCTGGTCAAGATAATCTTAAATGAAGCTGAGCAGTTGTGATTTCATAACTTAGGTATTTTTTTGATGAAGAATTCCTGAATCAAAACAACGTCTGGTAAGACAACCCGTACTCGTAACCTGTAGACTGTAAGGCGCCCATTACACGGTAGGTTTTGCTGTCAGTTTTGCCACAAACAAAACGGTAATTGACGAATAACCTATCGTCTAATTCAGTGATTGACGGTTGCATGATGAGATTTTAATGTCGATATTATTTTATCAATCACCAACGATCGATCGATCATGACTTTTAGTAATGATTGACGTTTGCATGAGCGTCTACTGGACGCCAAGTCTGCCGTATAACTGCCGCTTTTATTACCGAGGGGGGTTAATGGTATTCCTTTTTTGCCCTTTGGACAGACTAGAGGCTCTTGTGATGGAACACCATATAGGTTTTAGTCGTTAGGTTAGAGGGTTTGGACATCCCGTCAAAAACCAGTTCGAGTTACAAGTCTGCGACCCTGACTTGCTCAAGATAGCACAAGCATTTCCCTCCATTGCCAACTGTTATATTCACCAGCTATAAGATGAAAGCTTTTGGCCGCGAGGTGTGGTATTCCGTCGCTTCCGCGGACAAGCACCAATAGACCGCACAAAGACTTAGTGCAAGTGAAGTGAACTTAGTTTTAAGTCTTATTTACTAACACTGAATGTTTTAGTACGAGATATATATATATATAGATATTTAGATTAAGATATTTATCTATGGGCCTATGCAGCCTGAAATAAATTATTATTAATACACTCCCAATTTTTCTCTTCTTTAATTCCTCAAGCGCCTGGGTGACGGCAATAGGCCCTTCTATTACGTTTGTGAGACACAATTATTATAATTGCCATAATGTGGGTGTTTAATACAGCTATGCCTACCCCTTCACGGATGCAGTGTGAGTATGTGTATGTATTTACTGTTAAGATTTTCTTTAAATAAGACTTGTACATTCCACGATTAGCTACATCAAACATGACAAAACTCATTAGCCTTATAATATTACTGTTATATATATATATATATATATACATATATGCTTCTAATGAACATATCGCTGGTTTGCGAGAATATCGACGTAATTCAAAATTCACTCGAATTGAACTAAGAATGCCAAACGATCATAAATCTTTGATATTTTATGGTGAACAGAGATGCAACGCCGATTTCGTGTTAACGTTGTTAGAAAGCGACAAGTTCATTATATATTTAGAACAAAATACTGTAGCGGAAATCACAAATCATTGCCATTCTCTAAAATCAATAATTTTCAGTTCCGTCGCTATTGTCGCAAACCAGCGATGTATACATAATACATGAACATTAGAAGCATATTCAATGTATTACTTACCTTTATCATAGCTCCTATGGCTGTCAGCGTTTCCTATCGTAAAGAGTGGTGACACGGACTCCTGGGGTTAATAACTTGTTCTGGACATTTCACTCTTGTATTTACGTTGCGTTGTCACGCTACCCTATCCGACATGGACGATATTACTGCATACCTAGATGCTTTTACACTTTTTTTCTAAATTTAATCTGTGACTGAACCGCCATTGCAGACTTGGAATTAACAAGTTTTAAATTAAAAAAATACACAGGGTTTAAATATACGCAGTTAGCGACTGGAAGTTAATAAAGTAATTTATATTTGTAAAAGTACTAACAGTTATTACTCTAGTATTCTCAATAATCTCTGAAACCTTCAAATTAAGTGTAGAGAGGTTAAGTTTAAGGTTAAGAAGAATACCAGTGAGTTCAGTAACTATGTGATTATGTATACAGGGATAAACGCGATCAATAAGTATTACATACCCTTGAATTACTTGACGTTTTGACCTGGTTGCACAGGCCGTGGACACAGGCTCAGTCAAGTCAGCAATTCAAAGGTATGTAATAACTATTGATCGCGTTAATTCGTGAAAAACGTGAAAGTGTAAAAGTTAGTATACCAGTAACTAGTAGATAATACATGTGAAGAATAATTTAAAAACATTTACATTTTCGTACTTGCAGGTATCAGTATTGGTACCAGAAGTGCCAGGCCTGACTCACTTGGTGGCATACTCCTAAAAATATACGTACAGCTTACTCCGAAGGTGGCACAAGCACGTTCGAACGTAACTGCGCTTTAACAACAGCTATGTCATATATATATTCCCTTCCCAAATATCTGATCTGTAAAATTATACTGCCACATTTAAAAATAATATAGACTACACTATAATTACATAACCAAAAGATTTACAAATTAAAAGTATACATAAGTCTAATAAACAGATAGTGTTTACACTGATCCCGACGTTTCAGTTGCTTTTCAGCAGCCATGGTCACGGGTAGACTAAGATGGTGGTCGTCTCATGTATCGAAGTGCAAAGTTATCCGTAAAGATAGTATTAGTTAAAAATAGTTTTATTTCAATGTGTAACATTCGCGTAAACTTTCGACAATATCAAACAGATAGTGTATTTTTTCTTTTGAAACTACTTTTGATTATTTTAATAGATAAACGCAAATATTTATAATTTAAAATTAATTAATCTTAACACACCGCGCGTCACAAGATTTTGTCTATTATTTTAATTCAAAAACAAAATAGTTTAAACTGAAATAAATACTTCGAACATAAGTTTCTTTCATAACAATAAAACATTCGGTTTACCGCCTGAGTTCACTTTTCTCTTCTTACAGTTTCAAAGGTTGCTTTATAAATTAATTAAGCGACGCATGCCCACTTTGTTTATGGACCATTGAGGTAAAACAATTGGCCCACTTTGCCCACACCGCACATGAACTATGTATGTCTTCAAAAATTCCTTTGTTCTTGGTACATTTATGCGGGGGCACGTTGGTTTTTATTTCCATTGTACCAGCTACTGTTGCTTGTCTGAGATGTTTTGGTTGATTCATCGACATACTTTTACTTTTTTAGGAGACAGGACAGACAATAGGGAATCACAGATTTATGCGGTGCTAATGTACCAGCGTCTTGATGTATTCTTGCTTGTGGGTATGATCGCCAGAATATTCTGCAAGTGGTTACAGGTATGGTGAAGCACTAAATGAAATTATTGGTATTGCAATGTTTATAAGCAGTTGTAAGCGCTAACCGCCATCGGTGGGATTACAGTGGTATATTTTCTTTTCTGCGCTCAAATTACGATTCCACGATGATTCTTATAAACTACATGATCTGGTGGGTAGCGTTTAGTATCTCCAACCCTCAATTTAAGCTCTGGTGGGGCCATGCTCTGAAGCAAGAAATAAAACAGTCGTGTAGAGATACTGAACCAGTCGAGCGCCTCCAATATTTTTATCAATGTAATAATTAATTTTAACAGACTAAATCAATACGCTGAGTAAAGAAATACCCAACCTGCCTGGCTTACGATCGTTTAGGAACCCCTGTCCGAGCAAAACTTGTAAATAATGTTATTGCCGTATTTTTTAATGGTGTAATCTCCGCGTCATATTCATTAATATAAGGGAACGTACCCGTACTACGTGACCCATTTTTTACATTTTTTTATACCCCTCCCCCCCCCCTCCCTCGGTGACCACCTGTAGTATATGTCCCCCTCCCCCTCTAGTTTTCACGTAGTAATTTATAAATATGGTTTTAAATCATTTTTTACCGACAGAAACTTAAAAAGCGCTAAACGCTTGCTTGTTGCCACCTGTGAGTTTAAAAAGCGCTAAACGCTGCGCGCCATATTTGAATATAGCTAAAAAAGCACAAGATTTCCCTAGAGGATATTGACTACGTGACCAAAACCTAAGCTCCCCCCCTCTGCCCCTGTGACCAAGCGTGACATTTCGGAGACCCCCCTCCCCCCTCAGAACGGGTCCCGTAGTATGGGTACGTTCCCCAATCTTCATGCCTAAGTTATTTGCCCAGTCTGCTATAGATTTTCATAACGAAACATGAATATAATATTAGTATTATATTTCCACCAAAAACCAAAATTGTGAGCCACAAAATTTTATACCAAGATTAAAGTACCAATAATTTATCCGAAGAAGATTGAATTTAAATTGTGAACCTTCATATTTCTACTTCCTTTAAAATTCAAAACGGCAAAGATACTTTAATATAAAAAATTCAAGAAATATTACATTCAGTAAGGAAATAAAAATATCATAATTAAAGTGCGGGAAGGCGGGCAACCCCGAAGAAGTGGATTAGTTCTTGTCTCGAAGCAGGCATCTCATAAATTATATATTATCATTAGCAAGCTTCGCGTATACAGTAATGAAGTGGTTAATGTAATTAAACGTAGCATATTGCATTTGCTTTAACGTCATGCCAGTATTTACATGAATAATGAAACACCATTTACTAAATGAAATTAGAAACAGATATCAGGTTTCCATAGAGATGCATTCAAAATTTATGCATTTGCTGAAAAAAAAATTGATTGCTAATATTGAGTTCTAATTTTAAAAGAATTCTCTATTCGTATTAAAAACAAGAATAAGCTCAGTCACTTATCATCTATTTCATATTCTGGATTACTTTTTTATTAATCTGTTTATTTTAAAATAGGTTACATTTCGATAGGTTAGGTTTATATTCAGGTAGTAGTTATAAAAAGCGTTTATTAGTTTTGAAAACAGGACTCAACATATTTTTGTATTTAGAACATGCAAACCTTTAAGGTATTTAAATTTTATTTCCTGGCAAACCTCCTTTTACATTATGTATTACGGCAATAACGTACTCATAGTCAGTTTGTTGTGCCTTACAGTGCATGGCAACAACAGCATTGCTTCACGGCCGGTTTTCTGTGAGGCCGTGGTACCACTCTGGTCGAGCCAGCCCATAATTATTTGCCGAAGTCAATAGGTATAAAAAAAATCAACAAAACTTACCCATTCACTTAATTAATTAGTTATTGCTTCTGGTGTTTGTCAAATATTTTGAAGACGTTCGAAAATTGAATCAAAATAAAATTGATATTTTTATGAAATAATAATATGATGATTATGTAATCAAAGGATTTAAAATATAATTAATGTTGTAAAAATGATTTTGGTGGCCTCAGAAGCCAAATATGGCCTGCATTTGCATTGAATATCTCTGATGAGTAGTAAAGCCATATTTGGATTTGAAGTTCATTCATGACTGTCTAAGTCAAATCGGATTTTAAGTCTTTGATGTCCATCAAAGTTAAAAATGTTTTGAACTAATATAATGACCAGCCAAAACCATATATTTTTGGAGCCTTTCAATGGCCGACGAAGCTATATTTCCTATAAAGCTCGAAAATGATCAGCAAAGCCTATGTTTTGGTTGGAATATTTCTATTAAACTAGCATTTTGTCCATGAAATATTTTTTTCTGGTTTAGTATGTAATAGTTAGATCTAGAGTTAGAAACTAGATGGTACAATATGAAAATGATTATGGATTCTAGTGAAACGTATTGAAAATGAATATGTAATTTTGTTCACTCCACCCACAAGTGCGTGTGAAAGGGTTTTAAGTAAACCTGGACTTATTGATACGCCTCATTTTGTTTTTTGAGTTTATATTATATTTAATTATGTTTCATTTGTATCGTGGGAGAGCCATGCTTTGGCACGTATGGGCCGGCTCGACCGGAGTGATACCATCCACGGCCTCACAGAAAACTGGCAGTGAAGCAATGCTTGCATTTCGCCGATTCAGTGAAGTTACCGGAGGCCAGAGCACTTCCCTAAACTCTTCCCCTACTCCCCTTCTCCCACAGTTGTAGGTGCCCATGGGCGGCGGTAGTCAGTTACCATCAGGTGACCCGGCTGCTCGTTTGCACCCTAAACCATAAAAAAAAAATAAAAAAATATACTACCGAAAAATATATAATTGAAGCCAAAGAATTTTACATTAGAAGTTTAATTTTGTTTTAATTCATAAAAAAACTAGAATAGAAATATAGTTAATAAATATGTAATAACTTCATCAGTCAATTACTTTAAGAAAGACTCCTTCAAAAGTGATTCAAGCACAATTACAGTTTGTTCCCAATGATAAATATCCGTACATTAAGCTTAATGTGACCGTGTACCATCTCCTCGGTCCGAGAGCATCAATCAGGGCATCTTGGGACGACCACAAGCCCTGGGTGGATTAAGGCATTTCTGTCCTACATAATCTGCGGCTTTTGAGAACAATGTGACCACGCCATTAGATTCTACTATCTAAATAGGTACTGTTGAAATGTGCCGCTTGTTTGTTTAAAATATATATTGTTCTTTAAGCGTTTTACGTCATTTATTTTTTAATTATTTTCTTTCTCACAATGCTTCAATTTAATTCAATCATTTTGTAGAAGCTAAGACTTAGTTTTAAGGTTCTGTACCCAAAGGATAAAAACGGAACCGTATTACTAAGACTCCACTGTCCGCCCGTCTGTCTGTCACCAGGATATATCTCATGATCCGTAATAGGTAGATAGTTGAAATTTTCACAGTATGTGTATATCTGTTGCCGCTATAACAACGAATAATAAAAATAAAAATAAATTAAAAATTAAAGGGGCTCCCCTACTAGAGACGTATTTTTTTTTGGCTTATAGTATTCAATCTTGTACGATGGTGCGGAACCCTTTATGCGCGAGTCCGACTCGCACTTGGCCGGTTTTTCATTATTTACCAAATTTTAAACTGAAGAAAACATTGAAGGTTTGGCTCTTGGCTCTTGCTTTGAAGAAATAAATAATTGCGAAATATGTAAAACTAGACAATTTTGCTTAACAAGTTATTTGTATTTATTTGCACTTCGTTCCTAAAGTAATGGTCTTTGTGAACAAAAACGAGAATCATTAAAAATATGCAAAATTTTCTTATGAATTTTAACTTATTATTTAAAACGTTTTTTTTTTATATTTCCTATTCTATCCAAATGACTAAAACAGGATAAATACAACGCGATACTAAGAACCTCAATAAAATACTTTGCAAGAAGTTAAGTTTTTCGGTAGACGTCTTATATTAAGCAGGGCTAATGATGACGATAACAAAATAGCGTCTGAATGATAACAGCATCGGTCATTGGTGTTTATATTAAGAGAATTGAGACTGATAGGGGTCATCAACCGACCGAGCCATGGAGAGTAAAGCCATGCTTCGGCACGTATGGGCCGGCTCGAACGGAGTGAGAGCACGGCCTCACAGAAAACCGGTAGTGAAGCAATGCTTCGTTGTGTTTCACCGAGTGAGTGAGGCACTAAACCTTCCCTCTCCCCATCTCACCATCTCCTCTTCTTTTGCCTAGATTGCTAGATTGAAACATACTAATGATCCGGATGCCATTTCTTTTTGATCTGGCCTATCTCATAACCCCATACCATAGTAACGCATAACCAACATTCTAAATATTCTGTGTTTTTAAATATAGACTTAAGTAACATAGAAAAAAAAATACGCTGAGGTTTTTGCAATAAATTATATTTTCTTTCTTTCTTTCTTTCTTTCTTTCTTTCTTTCTTTCTTTCTCTCTTTCTTTCTTCTTTCTTTCTTCTTTCTTCTTCTTCTATAGTTACCAACACTACTGATCACATGATTACATGTGTAAAGTTATCATTTCATAAAAAGGTTCCATTTTAGTTTTATTGTCCGTTGTTTGTTTACGGTAAAACTAATCGGAATTATGGTTTCCCTCGCCAAATCCAGTCCTCCTGAGACTCTTACAATTCACTTTTAATTAACCGCACCCTTTTTCCCAAGCCACACTCAAATTAATACATGAACACATTATATTATTCATTCCCAATAACCCTCCAATACTGTGGGTAATACCGAAACGGTATTAAGAAAACAATCGCTCATTCGGCGCTGTAATCACACACGCGTTATTCCCAGCACGCAACAAACAATTCTAACGGAAAATACATTTCAATTCTTTATTGAATCCCGCCTCCTAGTTCCCCATAACTTGACTCTCTGGGGGTTTATTCGTGGGTCGTATCGATGTGTACGCTCGCGACTGACTGTTATAACGTGTTGTTGTAGAAAAGCAAACGGGCTTTGAGTAGTCTTATATATTATTGATCAAGTTAGGGTTGAAATAATATTTGTGTATATATTGGGCTATACGCGAATGTAGTGTTTATTAAAGCACTCATATGTACCTTTTGTCCGTTATTCGCTTGCGTAAAATTTATTTGTCTATCCCTAGAAAACAGTTTGGATGTAAGGTACCCTACGTCTTTTCCTGTACCCCTGTACAACGTGGGTGCAAATTTCATGATGATCGAATGAGTAGTTAAGGCGTGAAAGTGTAACAAACAAACAAACTCACATTGACATATTTTATAACATCAGTAATGATTTTTGAAGTGAAAAGTTCTTTAGGCACGTTTGTGCACTTTTGCTATGGGGAAAAAGCACTGAACTCGTGACCATCACGCTAATAATACATATACAGATCCACTATAGAGCGCTAATCTAAACATTGAATTCTGTCAGCTCCTCATTAATTAATGTTACCAACCTGCTAATGTGATGTTTTAAGTTCGTCGTTTCGTTTAAGTTTTCACTTCTGTTGGTAGTGCCATGACTGCCATTTTTTTTTATATACCACTAAGTAAAAGTACTGACAACAACAGTATCACTCACGCATTGACAACTTAATTAATATAAGTAATTATTAAATATTCCACATAATAAAGTTACACGCTTTCTTAATGTTGCAATCAATCAATCATCGGCATATTCTCATCTACTGCTGGACGGATTCCGGTCTTGGGCAGTCCGCATCCATCCGCATCCATCCGCATCCATCCGCATCCATCCGCATCTTAATGTTTGTTTAATTCTAAATACTGCTAGTTCTATTTTTTAAGAGAGGGATAACCTATCCCTTTAAACCATACGTGAAAATTAGTATGTTCGGATTAGCAACGTGAGACCGCCCTAAATCCTAACTAACATTATAAATACGAAAGTTATCATCATGTACCTATAATATAGATGAAACATTGATTCAGTAATACATTAAAAATACAACTTCATTCTATGTGGCATTTTCAATTTCGGCCGCGTTTCAGGAGTGCCGAAATGCAGACGGTTTTAGCTTTCCCACTGGCATAATCCTCTTTTCACGTAAAATCGTTCTAATACTTCTTTTTACTCAAACAGTTAACTTGCAAAAACTGCCGCTGTCCGACAATTTCGTATAGTTCTGACTGGTATTTTTAGTATCAATATCGCAACTGTTATTCCTAAAGGTTTCATAAATGCGAGATATTTTCAATGTTTCAATTCATGTGGCTTGAAACATTGATGTGTTCATTCAAGAATGGCCTTAAACATTACTGAATGATAACGTGAAGAGGTCATTAACACAGGTTTCAGTATTCTGTAACAATTGCTAAGGTATTTATTGAAGAGCTTTACGGTTAGGTGTTTAGACTAGGTAAATGAAACGATCGAATCCCACATTAACACTGCCATATATTTTCTAAGTCCAAATTATATAAAGGATTACAATATAGTACATAGTAATATAGAGAGTAACATAGCGTAGAATATATTTATTTAAACATACCTACATCACATAGCGAATATGATTCTTAAATACAATGTTACAGACAGTATTTTATACCTCAACTAATAATCACTCTCAAAACAGTGTTTTTCTCTCTACCTCTCAAACTCTAAACGATATACTAATATAAAAAAACAATTATAACTCATAAGAAGTTTTCTACAAAAATAACACCGTCGCGACCCCTTACTTCGCCTGGGTTTTGACACTTTTTTCAATAGTTCTTTCGGATTTAAAAGTATTATGAATTATAGTGATTAAAAAATGGTTTTACTTATCTGTGGCTATAGTTATAGAAAATTCACGTTTTGACTATCGTTTAATAACAAGCTAAAAATTTACTCCAAAGGTAACAGGCGAAGTATGGATATTATTCCCCAACTTCGCCTACCTTATGTCACAGCGTCATAATAAACAATTTGTTTGACATTAGCTAGTATATGGAAGTTAAAATGTAACAGAAGGATATGAACCATACTTTTAACACAATAAAGTCATATTTTGTTTAAAAATGTGTAGTAGGCAAAGTTATGGAACAGTCTGAAGATTGTTCCATACATTTGCTATAACATTGATAGGGTTGCCACAATTCTTGGTAACTTACCTAACTGTAAAATAAAGGGGTTAATGGTTTAAGAAAAAAAATGTTATAAGAGATAAACATTTATTAATAAAAAATATTCCCTTAGGTACATCTATACGTCTTTCTATTTGTGGCCTATTATTCAATAAATGTCCTGTTTATTAAAATAATTTAAAACCACACCTGTGTACGACAATTCGCAAATCGCAATCTAGAAGGGTTAAAGGACCATGCCATAATCAGCGGTTGCAATTAACACTTTTATTGTGTTAGCTTCCTCCTTATCTGTTAATCTAGTTGGACAATAATGCTTCCACTGCAAGGTCTATCATATTTTCAGAATGATTGGTAGTGCATGTCCGTTTTATGCGTTTCTTCACTTTTGTTTTCCATCGTGGGTATATATATATATATATATATATATATATATATATATATATATATATATATATCTATATGGTTTTATTATCGAAGCCTCGATCTCGGTAATGTACCCACCACCTTACTATCTATCACATTTGCATTCATATGACACAACAGGATTGACAACCCTAAGGGCAGGTGAAGTTCGGCAACAAGATGCCACTATTATCACGCCGAAAACATTTTATTAAATTCCGAGTTCCAAACGTAAGTTAGATAAAAAAGAATACCGTCATATGAAAGGCAAAAAAAGTTTAGCCTTACCTGATATGTAGCACTTTTTAAAATTGAAGTTGATACACCAACAAAAAAAAAGAGAGGTTTGTACTACGTCAAAAATGCACTGGTCACTAACAACGTGAAGTTAGCCACAATTGTTCCTCAAAATTTTGCCCTATATGAAAAATACTTGTTATTTAACAGTTTTATGCGCGGCTTGTTCAAAAGAAACCGTCGAAATTTTAAATTATGTGAAATTAGGCGAAGATAGGTAACACAGGCGATGTTACGAGCCTCGACGGCACTTAATTAAAACCTTTGAGTATTTCTTTAGTTTTGCATTACAACGTTGTTGCATACCGTGGTCACAAGCCTGTGCAGTCTGTCATGACAGTCGTCACCCGCTAGAAGATGTTGTTGGATAGTAAGACTAAATGTATGTATTCTTCTCTATACCACACTTAAAGTACTTAAAAATTTTTACTTGTACTTTCTGCTTTGTGATCAAACCTGCATCCACCAGACCTCGCACATCGGCTTACTCGTACATACTTAAATGAAAACAGGATTTTAATACATTTTGGCAGAATTAGCAAGCGGCTTGTGAGTAATTTTTCTAAGAGCCATGCTGTCTGGTAGCTGGGTAAAGCTACTGAATGAAACTTTTGCCCATTTCTACCACCAATCCGAGAACGTGTAGACAAAGCCAATGGACTGGATTCTCTTTACGTAACCTCGACTTTCAACGGTGGCAATGACGGGCATGCTACCACGCTGTGACAGTCCCATGCCGCAAAATGAAATCTCACAGAAAGAAGTCAAAAGATAACACAATTATATAAGTTGTAATTTTGTTTTAAGTTGAAATGAGATAATCAATATAGTCTTTTGGAGAGCAAACGACCGTTTTCCAAATTTTTTTGAGGTCAGAAGTTAAGTTACTCAAAGATTTCATTTCGCAAACACAGATACCTTTTAGGTCATGAAAATGAAAGAAGATTTCGACATCGTAACGAAATATCCAGTCCGACAGTAAACGTATACAAAAAGACTTACATATTAAACATTTTCAATATATGGACACATCATAATTAACCTGGGCCCATCCCTCGTCACCGTCGCGCCAGGAGTCGGCGTGAAGCGTGCTCGCCCCAATTTATTCGCTCACGGCAAACACCAGTTTTCACTGATTGCGAATGTTTGACCATCGGCCGGTACCGTTCGCATATCAAATACGAGGTGTTAGTAAAAAACGTTTAAATATTACACACAGAGTTTACAGACGAGTAGTTTATATTTTATGTGTACTTTTTCTGTTAGCGAATGTTCCAATACTTCAGTACTTTTCCATATTTTTGAAGAAGCTTTAATTATCTAGACCATGTCGCTGTTGCGAGAATATCAACGTAATTCAAAATTCAGTCGAATTGAACTAAGAATGCCAAACGATCATAAATCTTTGAAATTTCGTGGTGAACAGAGATGCAACGCCGATTTCGTGCTAATGTTCGTTAGAAAGCGACAAGTTGATTATATATTTAGAACAAAATACTGTAGCGGAAATCACAAAACATTGCCATTCTCTAAAATCAATAATTTTTAGTTTCGTCGCTATTCTTGCAAACCAGCGATTTATTTATCTTACAATTGCATTGGATTCATCGTTTTTTATATGGTGCAAAGTTCATATAATTCAGACTTCTTATCTAGGAGCAACTTAGTTAAAAGAATGTTCAGTCTGATATAAAATACAAAGGGATTGGCAAGTCAAATTAGTATATATTTAATAAATGTCAAATCGTTCACTTTTAATGTTGTAAATAATTTGACGATCATAAAATAAATTAAAAATCGTTAAAATAAAACTGGATGACAATGTTTACAGTATTTTAAGTTATTTTATTGTAAGATTTGGAGAAATAATTAATTTTGAGCATAGGCATCTACCCAATTATTCAAAAAGTGTAAGATGGTTAATTTTAATAATCAGAAGACCCTACTCTTTCTTGTTAGTGTTGCCCTGACAGTGGACTAGGTTCGATCTATATTCAATAGGTTCATTTACAGTGTGGTCTGTTGACCATAATTATAGTCACATCGTCTCCGTCGGTCCAGTGGTGGGTATGCTCCGCTGTGTACAGTGTGTCAACACTACGGCAACAACATTGATCGCATCGATATTGCCGTATATTCCTATTTATTTTTGTGATAAAACACGTTTTTCAAGGATTTTAAAGGATAAAAATTCAATAACAGTTACTTTTTTAATAAAAACAATCTGTTGGACTCGTCAAAACGAATCATATGAACTCAAACTCGAGAGGATTACTTGAAGCCACTAAAAAAAAAATACATTTACGTAAAAAGTTTAATTTCGAAACGATTATTAGAAGGTTAAAATTTACTTCCAACGTTTATTTACATAGTTTGTTAGTTACAAGTGAGGTGAGTAATAATAAAAGTGTTTTCATGTTAGTTAATATTAGGATCATATACTCCGGACTATCAAATGGGCTGTATCACTACATCACTACATATTATAAAACGAAGTCCCCCGCCACGCCTATCTGTCTGTCTGTTCGCGATAAACTCAATAACTATTAAAAAGATTTTCATTCTATTTTCAACAATAAACAGAGTGATTCATGAAGAAGGTATTGGTGTATATTTCATTAAGGATTTGTGTAAACTAGCTGAAATATGACGATGATTGTTGAAGATGTCAGAAAAAAATCAATATATGCGTTGCTACCCGTGCGAAGCCGGGGCGGGTTGCTGGTACAGTAAAAAAACAATATTTACAATAGTTCCCTAATTTTAATTTTGTCGGCACTTAAAACTCTATTGAAATTAACTAAAACATTTCTCAGTGATCGCCTTCGTAGTTAAAAAATGTAATAGGAATCCTATACTTTATTTTACTTAACTACAGTGGCAATAGAACGAGACCTGCTTTTGGGCATTTACCGAAGCTTATAAACACTTTCTATACCAGAAATGTCACTTGCGAGATGCTGTCCATGTAAAGGCCTTACTTTATTTAGACTCGACAGCCGGATTAGATTTGTGGTTAAAAACAGACTTTCGTTTTTGTATTACAATAGATCGCTTGAGGGCGATAGTAGCAAAGTTTCACGTCACGCAACAAAACGAAAGCTTATTTGGTTGTTTTAGACTCCATCAAACCCAACCTGCATCTGACTTCGTAGCTACGCCGTGTCGTTCATAGCCTCAAAAACGATTACTACGACTTGATATAGCTTTACAAAGGCGCTGCTATTTTGTTCGTTCTCAAACGAGACTTTGTTTTAAGCTTATTGTTTGAAACTGCTGGAGTCCAACAATTTCTGTAACTAAGTGTCCAGGACTTAATGTACTGTTATAATGATAAATTTAAAATACCCCCGATGCGAAAATCTCTTGAACGATTACAAAAGAGCTGATGATCTTCGAACAGCTGAACAGATTTTCTTGAATTATATATATTAACACTCTGCATCAAGTCGCCTTTCAAACAAAAAAAAACCGCACTTAAATCGGTTCATCTGTTTGGGAGCTATGATGCCACAGACAGACACACAGACACGTCAAACTTAAAACACCCCTCTTTTTGCGTCGGGGGTTAAAAACTAAAGCTGATAAGTGGAAATAACGGGCCAAGTGAAAGTTGGTCCCTTACCCCTTTCACATATACATTACACCTTTATTTTATTATTTGCTGTGTCACGAATTGTCCATACCTTAATATTTATGTTTCATCTATTTCTGATCACAAGAGAAATAAAATGACGACTGGCCTGTTAGTCTAGTGGTTAACGATCCTGACTGCTGAGCCAGAGGTTGTGGGTTCGATTCCCACCCAGAACAAATAATTGTGTGATGATCATTTGTTCTGTGTCTGGGTGTAATTTATCTATAATATGTTTTTAGAAATATGTAAGTATATTTATCAGCAGTCTGGTCACCATAGTACAGGCTCTGCCTAGTTTGGGATCAGACGGCCGTGTGTGAGATGTGTGAAGTTATTATTATTATTATATTATTAATTTTTTGTTTCAACATCTCGACTTTTGTCGGTTTTATAAATACCCCGTCCCATAACCCACGGGAAAAAGGATATCTATGTCCGCATAATTTTAAAATTAATAAAGTTACATATAAACGTTATGTATGAATAAATATACTAAAATTTAATGAAATGAAATGAAATGAAATGAAATGAAATGATGAAATGAAATGAAATGATACTTTATTTGCAGAAATACGGTACATAGGTTGTAAACAGTCATTATAAAAGAATCACATATTTCGTCAGTCTGTTCTGACATGCAAAATTTAAAATGTAAGTAGGTGCATGCATATTATAATAACATTGATTTAATATCAAATTCAATACTAAATGCTTAGCTCATGTCAATAAACAAATAATCATAAACAATGTCAAATATTGCAATGTCAAATTTTTCATTCCGATCATTTATAATATTATTAATTTAATGTGTAGTTTCAGTGTATGAGAGGAACCTAAATAGTGTGTATCTGTCGTGTAGTGCGTGTCAGTCGCGGCCCTTCTATACCATAAAATCATCATTTAATTATCATAATTTATGATAATAATAAATTAATTTGACTTAAGCCCCTTCAAGTTACAGTTATCCGACTTTAAGCTGCTCGAGCTAAAGCTTACACTCCCCAATTTATCCGTGTAAGCAATATCCTTTAACCTTCCATTGCCTTCCCTTCTTGCCTACCTTTCCTTTTCAATATACCCCCAACTTTCCTATTTGTAATTTGCAAAGTGCCCGGTTGGCGGCAATAGGCTTGCCCTTTACATGAGTGGGCCTAAATTATAGTTAGTAAAATGTGGGTATTTGCTTATCCCTTCCAGGATACAGGCGTGAATGTGTGTATGTGATTAGTGATAATGATTACAGTTATACAATCAACATATGCTATTACCACACTTATTTGAGTTCTTTTGTCACAACACACTTTTGTCAGCAGTCGTCTCTTTGCTCCGACTCTTTCTGGCCATTTACAAAGTCCGTCAACCTTTTGAGAGTTCCGTTCCTCAAAAGGAAAAAAAAGGAACCATTATAGGATCACTTTGTTGTCCGTCTGTCTGTCTTTCGAAAAAGACGGGCAAAAGTCTTCGAGAATTGATTCCCGAGATAGACGTACTATCTACCTACATACAAGTTGGGTTGCTTACGGAACCCTCGGTGCGCGAATCAGACTCGCACTTGTCCGGTTTTTTTCATCTTCCTCTACTCTGAGAACCTCCGTGGCTCTTATTTGTACTAAGTACTTTCTTCTCATCACAAATCTAAAATAGCTTCATAGCCTATACCTTCATATGATTTAAAAAGTCGAAGACATATTAAACAATGCTATTTAGACCCGAACAAAGCACAGCATACTACTACAACTAAATACCTACGAACATAAATTAACGCTTCGATTTTTTCGATTCATTTTCTGTCCATACATACTAACGAACCGATTTCCAAACGACATATGGGAGGATTCATTAATGCACAGAAAAATGTGGGACAAGGATCGTTTGTACTTCAAACATTCACGATTTTATTTCTAAATCATTGGAGCACATGCAATCGACTACCGTATTACTGCAACCATTTTATATGTGGAGTTATTTTTAACTGCATAAATAGGGAAAATGTTTTATAACTCACTTTAGTACCCACAACTTTTTTTAATGAAATGAAATCATTGATGCATCAAAAAGCGAAGTTTATAAAAGTAACGATTTAGGCTTACACGATAAGGATAATTATATTGGTCGATCGTCGAGACAAGTCAGAATTATAGAGACTTAATTTAAAAACCGTTTCTCGAGGAAACCCAATTAAAGATTCGTATGTATTTTTTTATGGGATAGTGGGCAAACGAGCAGACGGGTCACCTGATGGTAAGCGACTACCGCCACCCAAGGGCACCTGCAACTCAAGAGTTACAAGTGCGTTGCCGGCCTTTAAGGTGGTAGTAGAGGAAGGGGGGAAGAGGGGGAGAGGGAAATGTCTATTATTCTTTCATGCAATATAGATTTTTCGAAAGACGTTAATAGTAAATCGTTGTATATTGAAGGTCCTTGTTCCCTATTTATCATTAGTTGATGAATATGGTCGATTGAAGTCAGTTTGTGTCGTGAAGTTAATTTCACAATTTTTCGAATTAGGCCTTTATGATTCTGAATGTGCGAATTATTACACATCGCATCTAGACCCAAACAAAACATAGCTTGTAGTATGAATTCTAGAACTTTGATAAACATGCTTAAATATATTTTTTTGTGAATATCTGTAGATAGACGTCGGATAGTCTCTTTATTGCACACCAAAAATAGGGTACATTTATTCGTGGGAGAGCCATGCTTCGGCACGTATGGGCCGGCTCAACCGGAGTGATACCACGGCCTCACAGAAAACCGGTAACTAAAGCGATGATTTCATGCCCGACGTTGAAGCCCTAAAAAGTCTGACAACCTGGTCTAACTATAGAACTTCAATATCGCCTAGTACTTGGGTTGTGGAGGTCTGATGCCAGTCGCTTCACGTAAAATATCGAAGTTCGGCCGTATCGTAGTTAGACTGAAAGCTGACCTCAACTTAGTTGGGAAAAGCCGCGGAGGATAATGATACAATTTGATGACACCAATAGGTATCTATTTAAGTGTACTAGTATATTAGTATTACTATCTAAAACAAAAACATACATACGTATACATAAAAATAAATATCTACATTATACCTAGAAACACTGTGTTGTCGTAGTACAAAATCGTATACTACACGATGAGATTATCGACAGCATAAAAACTATTAAAAACCCAAGGTTTCTCATGCATCGATAAGCTATTATGTAAGTAAGTATGCTATCAGACGGCCCTTATGCTTATGCGCCACCTTATAGGTATACGACCTAAATTTTGTTATCGCCACATCAAAACACGTATTTATTTTATTAAAAAATAGTGGCAAACTGATGATATAATAGATGAAAAACAGTTCACTATTTAATCAAAATGAGTTAATAGACATTATTATGACCAATTATAGCGGTAGTGCTACTTTATTGGTCGGTTGACAATAGTGGGGACTTAAAAGGACAGGCATGCATTATAAGTTCATGACAATCACTTGAGTGCTAATTGAGGGGCGAACAACATAGCAGTTACTGTGATTTAGTGATTTCGATAGATTATAGCAATAGTGGTGAGATTGTTATTAACATTTTTTATTGTCTAGGCACTTATTGTTTCTTATGTATTCGTGGCAATTACTCGCAACCAAATACCATTGTTGACAACTCATGAAAATATATTGTTTATAATATATTGTACAAATACTGACGTGACACAAACCGATGGTAATTATAATGAATTAAGTTCACACCGCTCGTTCCCATACTTAACAGGAAGCATAATGAATATTGATCAGACATTTTAAATAATTATCAGTCGGCGGCCACGATGCGTTCTTTCATTCGTGTAAATGAATGTTTTAAAATATTCATTGAACGAATGAAGCTGTTTAATACCAATGCATTTTAAAACAGTCTTTATTACTTTGTTTGTTGTAGAAACCCTTATCAAAAAAGGTTTTTTGATACAATATTTGGCTCTCTCGTTGGCTACGGACGAGTAGGCTTTTAAATCGGGGCAAAATCACGTTACTATTTATAAACTAAGATACCTGTAGTTGGCCCCATTTTAGTTCAATCGTGATCAACTGTTTTTGTTTCAGGGTAATTGCTTTTAAGTAAGTTATTTTGGGTGGCCCGAGGGTCCCATACAATATAAATGAATTTTTGCCTATGCTACGATGTTGCTTTGTTAACAGAGTTGTGCTGTGTGACCTTCTTTTTCAGACCCTTATATTGGCAACCGTATTTATTAGTAGTAGTTAATAGGGTCGCCAATATAAGGGTCTGACAAAGGTACTTGATTATAAAACCACTATGGTGAATGGTTTCTTTTTTATCTAAATAGCAGAGAATACAGTAGAGACATTTTAACAGGGTGCTTAGTACGAGGTCTTTAGATTATTTTAGAGCGATACCCACAATCGGACACAATTATGTATTCATCATAATCATGTCCACTAATGAAGAGATGGAGCAAAAAATCTCTTTTTAAAAATACTACCTGAACCGAGTATTCGACTTTGATATGACTAGTTAGTTGCGTTCTCGTTGCGATAACACTCGAGAAGAGAGTACTTTAGGTTGATTTTTGTTTTTTTTTTGTGGTGTGAGTGCCCAGGTGGAAAAAGACCCGAAATTTTGGGAACTTTAAATCACCTTTTTATAATTCTTATAAGTATAACATATTAATACTTTTTAAGCCATGTTTGGAACATCTCATAAAATAAAATAAAAGCAATAAGCTCTTTCACTGAATAACAATAGAGTTTTGGTCAAAAGATCTCTTTTGACGAAAACTCGATTGTTATTTAGCAATCTTATGTGCAATAGAGCATTCTAGACAAGGATGCTATTATACACACTGTTGTTTTATTTCCTTCTCGTGAACACGTGGGTGGCTCACATCACAAACTTAAGGCACTAACTACTGATATTATATCAGAAAAGGCTATTTTGCTGTGACTATTACAGATTAAATACCTATATACTTTTTTACTTTTTAAACATTGCGTAAAAGAAGGTAAACCTCAAAATATCGTTTTAAAAACAGGTAAAATCGATATTTCTTAAAAATTCCAACGAACTTATAAACTTAAATGGTTTTTCAAATTTTCCAAACTGGTACGACTAGTTTTAGTATTAATTAAGGCTAAAAAAATAAATGATCGTTAATAACTTCAAATGTTTATAACAGAATTCGCTGAAATTTATAGCACTTTTTAAAATCAGCACAAGCCACAATTTCAGAAAGTTTCAGACTTCTACATTATGTTCCTTTCAAAGTTATTAAGTATTGAAAAAAAAACGTTCAAAAAAACTTTTGACCTTCATTTGCTGTTAAACGGAAGCACTTAGCGACTTTGAACAGGTCTCATTTTGTAGGTAATTTAATGGAAAACAAAAAAGCTTTAAGCACATATGACAAAAAAACGTACTGAAAACGAAATATCACACGAAATGTAAAAAATACGCCCCCTTTTTCCAGACTGCGGGTATCGAAATTCTTAATCAGCGCATTTTTTTACTATTTATTCAAAAATAAAAATGCGTGGTAATCGAAATGTCGATTTTTGATCATAAAAGAGCTAGGTTGACTGGGCTATAGACGGATAAGGAAAAACGAAACGTCTGAGTAAATAAGAAGAAGAAAAGATGAACAGACTTTTTATCAATAGCCTAGTATTTGTGACACAACATTCGTTGAGTACACTACTTCAAGCCACTAGCTTTACACAATTACTACATATTATCGAAGAACGGGCTGTGATGTGGAATGTACTGTTCCTTCAACACAATAATTACGCATGGTGAGCTACGGCCAAATGGTTGATGTGGCTTTAATATTATACCACACCAAACACGAGATAGTGTTGTTCGCGGATGATACGTCACTCTTATGTATGTGTACAAACTTTGACGACGTAAACGATGCTATTTCGAAAGTAGTTCGCTGGTTAACGTTAACAACTTACTTCTTAATGGGGAAAAGACTAAATGTAAACGGTTCACTATTCCAAACGTTAAACAGTTGAAAATCACTATACTACTTAATGAAGACGAGTTTCTTACGCATTACTCTTGATGCTAAGCTTCAAGGGGGCCCTCATATTGATAAATTATCGAATGGACACAGCAGCATAGGTAGTTAAAAAAATTCGTGAACCGACTGATGTTAAAACAGCCAGGTTAGTTTCTGATCGTGATTCACTGAGGCAGAAATTTAAATAAATTAACATAATGACGGTAGCGTGCCAATATATTTATGAAAATCTGATTTACTTTCATGAAAATGAAGATCACTTCTGTAAAAAAGTATTTCACATTATTTCAACACTCCAAAAAATTAACAAGTCGTTTCGAGGTCAATATGTGCGATATTATAATAAAATCCCAGATAGTATTTAAATGTTTTAGTCTTAACAAGCTTAAGTCCACAGTAAAACGACAACTATGCCTGAAGGCCTATTACTCAGTAGTGGATTATATACAGGATAAAAACGCTTGGGATGGAACTGTATTGGATTCACAGGCTATTTCATATACTTAATAGAAATGTAATGTGAGGTAATATGTTTCTTATTTTCCATCCCTTATGTTTTTCTTTTTAATTTTTTCCCTTAATTTTCAATTTCCCTATTGTCAGTACTCTTTTTTTAGTTTATTTACTTTTAATTTTAAAAACATAATAGCACACAACAAAATGATGTAATAAATTTTACTGAATATTGTTAAAACCGTCTGGTTTTTTAAAATAGTGGCCGTGAGTTAGTTTGCCCTATTTCTTCTCACAAGGCTCAACCACCGTTTCCAAAAAAACGGGGGGTTATAGATCGAAACAGGCAGATATGATAGTATGTTATTCATTTTTTTTTTTTGATAATTTTACATTTGATAAAGCAAACTATTGTTGCGGTGGCTCTGTGTGTGTTGATCTATAATTTTTAATTATAATAATTATTTTTTAAATTGACGATTTCGAATAACTGATGATCAATTTTATGAATTAGAGATATTGAAAAAAAAATACTAATTGGCTTGAGAACTTTCATAGCGGAGTTTTAAGTCAAAAGATATTTGATTTAAAGACTTCCCGAGATTAAAGACTATAAACAAACAAACACACTCTTCGACTTTATAATTTTATTATAGAAGTATAAAATAATGGGACTACGACATACTACAATCAATTTAATGTACCTACACAAAAGTATCATTTCATTCAATCTGCGAGAACCGTCACAAATAAAAAATTCAAAGGCTCGTTATATGAGGGTACTATCTAAACTTCACAAACAGGTTCGTGTCGGCAGTTGGAAACAGATAAGAGCAATAAAAAGCCCATCGATGATCAACATTGGGCTTCGCTAAATGGACCACACAAAAGAAAGATCGGAATACATTTCACGTGGACTTTTTATCTGGGATGAACGAATTATCGAGTTTTCGAATGATTCTGACGTCGGTTTAAATGGAACAAGAATACGTATCGTCAACTACAGATTATAAAATTGTTTTCTAACAGACACGTCATTTACATTTTAAAATGAAAACATTTATTTATGAAATCTGGATAGTGTAATACGACGCAGGCGTTCTTAGATCATTTAAAATGATCTAAGCCGGCTTTAATTGTTAGCTGTTAAGCCTCACTACATGGATCACAGATAACAGAAGTCGAGAGTTATTTGATGTGGATCTTGCACCTTAATTATACATTTAGGTATGATTGTAACAGGTGTTGGTTACCAAATCAAATTAAAATCATTTATTTCAATTGAACCCACTATTGGTATTTTGTAGTCAGTCAGACTAAGTCAGTCGTGAAGCTAGTTGCCTGCTCCAATACGTAGATCTTGTGTGTTTCTTTAAAAGTCTCTGGTTACATTACTTATATGCGCAAATGAAATGTGAGGACAATGTAACGTATTATTCTAAAATATAAACTATATAGTAAACATAAGTAATGGCAGTTCGGCAATGACCAGCCCCAACTAACGGCACTCGTCCACCTCAACCATATCAAAGGCAGCCGAATGATCCGACATATATACGCTACCATCGGCAGGACTTCTAGGCGAGCATGACATACTCAGAACTGTCAGGCAATATAGCAAATTAACTTAATATATAATTGACGTTCTCGCATGTACAATTCAAAATTTTGTAATTGTAACATAAAAATTGATTTCAAATTCATATAACATAATATAATTTTGCTCAAGGTGAATAAATTTCTGGTTGCTTACGTGCAATCCAGAGGTCCTCGATTCCTTAGTTTTTCTGTTAGATTCTCTCTTCAGTAGCAACCTGGAATCTGAAAAGGGGTCCTATAGACGGCATTAATTTCGCCCTCTTTGACGTGTTAATGACACATATAGCTGCCGAAATGTTAATTCACCTCGGTCTTCGGAAATATACACGTGTGAGTACGTAAAGCCGGTGTCGAAATACGTACAGAATAGAATACAAAATTGTTATAAAATCCGGTTTCCATAAATTTGACTAAAATGTAATTATCTATATATTAATACGTGAAGCGAAAACTTTGGATCCCTTTTTACAAAAATTGAGCAGACGGAGGAGTATGAAATTTCGCACACTTATAGTTTATACAGAGAAGTGACGAATGCTAACATTTTTGAACAATATTTGCTACAAAGCTAAAAAAAATGCAAAAACGGGTACATGCAGCTATGAGTATCCAGTATATATTTTGACCTGTTATGATACAAAAGTCTATACAATGACAGGTCAAGTAATATTGGCCAATTAAATAGACCATGGTCGAAATTCGACCACCACGCCATCTCTAGTTAGTATAAAAACTTAGGAAATATTTTATGAATCTATACTTAAAAAAGTATTGTCTAAATAATCCGACATCATCAAAATTTATTTTCACCTCCTTCTTTCTTTTTCTTCTCCTGTCTACTTTTAACGCCTCCCAACTCGATATAAACCAACGACCTCAGTACTGTAGTATACATAACTATTAACTGAAGTTTTCAAAATAATCTGTTAACGTTCTTTATTTAAATGTATTGTTATAGCATACAAAGATGATATAATAGGTGAGCATCACGTTTGCACCAAGCCATCAGATGCACAGCGCCTCAGAACTCCCCTCGCTGCATCCCAATTTCTCAGAATAAAATATAACTCGTACGAAAAGAATCACAAACTTGAAACTCCAAAATCTCAAGAGGCGAAGTGAAATGAATAAAGGCTAGTTGGACGGCTCTTGGCGTCGAAAAAGACATGCCGTGAGTGGCGCCCCCTCGCGGGAGCCGACGGTACCGACCAATTTCACGGTGTGCCGCCGGTATCTTTATAATGTGATGTGGACTTTTTTAAATAGACGCCTTGTGTTTTATAGGTGGGAGACGCCAATTTTGGATGAGATTAAAGTATTAGGTACATTATTACTTGGGGCTGTCTAAAGGATCTAGGGTAAAACAGATTACTGTAATTCTGTCTGTCTTTTTGTAAGTAGAGTCGCCATACGAGACAAACATCAGTATAATTGTCAGTGTTTGGTATGGGAAGGGTAGGCTATTCACGTGTTATTTTACGCAACTTGTCGTCTGTTATGTGACTATTGTGTGTGACGGGATGGATGGCTACTTTTGCCATACCAACTCCTCAAGATAATTTATCAAACTTCTGATATCACCAATGACTTTGGGGAGAGACCTCGGCCTCGGTGAATCCAGGCGTACGGCCCGATATGTGGCCACACCTGTGTAATCCTGAAAGATGTGACATATAAACCGGACACAGAAAGCTAAATAATAATAGGTTTCGTATATTATATGCAGGTGTATGTACTTCTAACTATTTTAAGAAAAGTCGGATATTCTCGAAAAAGTTGATACTACGTCATAAAAAATCTCTCATCTAGTCTATATCTCCGAAATCCACGTTTTCCCCAAAATTGATTACACTAATCTGTAAATGTAGAAGATCATAAGTGTGTTCTTGTTTATGTCAGCAAGTGTGTAATTATTTCAAAAGAAAATACAGCAAGTAATTAAAACAATGAAACATTAATACTGTATAATGAATACATAGAAATAATTGTGTTAAAGAGGAGGAGAATAGACAACTTTTTATCCAATTCCTTGTTCTTTCAGCTAATACTTAATTTTTATGAATAACAAATCGGGGAAGTTGTGCAAAAAAAGTTAATTATAATTTAAATTATTTAAAAGTTTCATTTGCGATTTATTAATGTAGGTAAATATTATGTTACTTATAATGTTCGCCATCGTCAAATAACAGATGAGGGTATATATTTCTAATACCGCATCTCATGACTCGTACTATAAAAGTATCGCACAAATCATCACTCCTCCAATGTTGCAAGATCATTCAATGAATTATCCAAAAGCTAAAACTTAACATTATTTACATATAAGGTCGGGAAAAAAGTCTTTTCGTATTTGTACGTATAAAATTGAAGAAAAATCTCTTTGGTTGTACAGACGTGACGTTGTAACGTTTATGGACCTAATGCAGTGTCAGTAAGAGTAGCACAAAGCTGGTTGGTTCAAGCGCTTTCGATGCGGAATTTCGATGTCAAAGATGCATTTTTCTCTGGTCGTCCTCATACGGATAAAGTCGATGTCATTTTGGAAAAAGTGGAGCAAGATCGGCATATTAGTAGCTACGACATAGCCGAGGAACTGAGGATTGTCCACAAAACAGTTTTACATAGCACGTAGCAGATAACACTTTATTTGGACACCATAGTTACAGTAGATGTATCATACATAATAATATTTGTCAAACAGATAATGTACAAAGAGCGGTCTTATTGCTAGATGCAATCTCCTCCAGGCCACCTTAGTGGTAAATTAAAATTGTAAATAAAAATTAATGCTAATAAATAGAAAATAAAAAGATATGTACTAATATGATAATATGTAAAAAATGGTGTAGACTTGACAGCCAAGCTGTCGAGCTCTTTTCTCTTTATTTCACATCCTAACTTTCTAAAACAAAAACATACCCAACTTTGGGTAAACGGGGCTATTGTTTCAGACTTCTAAAAACAACTCGACAACCCTCAAAAAACATTTTTAAATCAAATAGACACAGTCGGTAATGCATTTCACGTTTACATAAAACACTTACAAGACTATTACCTACACATTCGCTTCGAAGGTTATCCAAACATCTTTCCTTCGGGCGCCATTTTTATTTCCCCTTCACTTGTTTTTGTGGAGTAATCCGTCTTCATTACCAGTTCTATTTTGTCAGCTTGAGGATCGTTGGGGCGCTCAGTGACTCCTCTAGGGCGCAATTGGCGCCTAATTGAATTGTTTCCAAATGAATGATTCGAATTGTTACATTTCTGTTATACCGCGCTTGAAAAGGTTAAAATTTTCTGGAAAATATTTTTTTAAGCCAGTCGTGGTGTTCAAGTGGTTGAGGATGAAAAGAAATAAGTATCACTTGCGATCTTGTTGATGTTTTATTTAGGCAAGGATGAGAGAAAAAACTTTTGCTGTTGAGGATCATCATAATTTAGGTATTTCTTTTGTAATTTAGTTATTTGTCTTGAAAAAATTCTAAAACATTTTTGTATGGTTTAAATTAAACCTTCGTAATATGTAATAAAATAAACATATAAAATTAAAAGACAACGTATCTCTATCTTGTATATTACTCGAGCTAAGTAAATAAAAAAATCTTTTATTTTTTCCGACGCTTTGACCGACTTATATAGATCGTGGTCACGGAAAATTTACCGGTGATCACGATCGGTAATTTATCTATGTTTAAAGGGGAGGTGTTTGATGTAGTTGCATTCAGTTCCAGATACTCTGAGGTGTTCGCGGATGATTTGGGTCGATTCACTGGTGGTTCAGTGAGCATTCACGTCCGCGAGGGGGCGCGGCCGGTGTTCATGCGCGCGCGACCGCTGGCTTACGCGTTGCGCGAACCCGTCGAGCGCGCGCTCGAGCAGCTGGTGCGCGATGGCATTCTCTCACCCGTTGAACGTTCTGACTGGGCGACTCCGATCGTGCCGGTCGTGAAGAAGGACGGTAACATCAGAATTTGTGCTGATTATAAATTAACGTTGAATAAAGTCGTAGAAATTGACCGTTATCCGTTACCGAGAGTCGAGGAATTATTATTAAGTTTGAAAGGGGGGGAACGTTTTAGCAAAATAGACCTGTCGCAAGCATACGCGCAGTTTGAATTGGACGACACAAAGAAATATACCGTAATTAATACACATAAAGGCTTATTTATGTATAATAGACTAGTTTATGGGCTATCTTCAAGCCCGGGTATATTTCAAAGACATTTAGAACAATTATTTGCAGATATGCCCCATGTAGGTGTGTTCCTTGATGATATTATTATTAACGGTTACAACAATCGGGACCACATAACTAATTTATGTAAAGTATTTGATCGTTTACGTAAACACGGTTTAAGAGTAAAGAAGGAAAAGTGTGTGTTTTTCGAGAAGTCAATAAACTATTTAGGTCACACGATAAGCAAAGAGGGAGTTCACACATGTCCTGACAAAATCAAAGCTATTGTTGAAACTCCGGCACCCACTAATATTTCCGAATTAAGGGCATTTATCGGTATGGCTATGTACTATGGAAAGTTTGTAAAGAATATTAGCACGATTTTGGCACCCTTATATAACTTGCTCAAGGCGGGGGTTAAGTATCGGTGGGTCAAAGAGTGTCAACATGCATTTCGCGAGGTTAAAACGTTATTAGCAAGTAGTAAGATATTAATGCACTACTCGCCTGAGTTGCCATTAATATTGACAACAGACGCGAGTAGCGTAGGTATTGGCGCGGTTATATCGCATACGACCGCGAGCGGCGAGCGGCCGGTGGCATATGCTTCTCGTGCGCTGACTGCCGCAGAACGCGGTTACTCGCAAATTGATCGGGAAGCACTTTCTATTGTTTACGGCGTCCGCAAAGTCCATCAATACTTGTATAGTCGCAAATTTATACTCAGAACGGATCATAAGCCATTAAAATATATATTTTAGGAAATAAAGTAGGCATACCGGTAATGGCCGCATCGAGATTGCAACGTTGGGCAGTCTTATTATCTGGGTACAGTTACGAGATAGAATTTGTGTCGTCTAAGAGGAATTGTGCGGATGCATTGTCAAGGTTACCTCATAGCAAGAGTAAAGAAATAAAAAATAGCGATGAGAACACATACATTAGTTTTGTAGAAAATTTCTTACCGATAACGAGTAAAGAAATCAAACAGGCGACGGCCGGTGACGTAGTTCTAAGTAGGATTTTGGGGTATATTCAATCGGGGTGGTCTTTGTCTTGCCCCGATGATCACGTAAAACCCTATTTTGTTAGGCATAATGAATTGTATACCGAATACGGATGTGTAATGTGGGGTTATCGTATGGTGATACCGGCGAATTCAGCTGCATCAGGGAAGCACTCCAGTATCACGGAGTGCCAGGGTACCTGAGGCGGCTAGTGGCAGACTATTTAGAGGAGCGTACCGTCATGTACGAGGACCGAGATGGAGTTTTGAGTCGTCGGCCCATGTCGTGCGGTGTTCCGCAGGGGTCTGTCCTTGGACCACTCCTGTGGAACATGGGGTACGACTGGGCCCTTCGAGGCGACTTCCCCCCTGGGCTGGGCGTAATCTGTTACGCCGACGACACTCTTGTCACAGCCCGGGGGGTGAACTTTCAAGAGGCGGCGCGTTTGGCTACCAGGGGAGTCTCCCTGGTGGTCGGGCGCATCGAGGCGCTGGGCTTGCGGGTGGCCCTGGATAAGACGGAGGCCCTTTTATTCCATGGGCCCCGTCGTGGTCCACCCCCTGGCGCCTCTATCGTGGTCAACTCGGTCCTCGTACCGGTTCAGGCCCACATAAGGTATCTGGGCCTGATCCTCGACGGTAGGTGGCTCTTCGACGAGCACTTCCGACAGCTTGCTCCGAAGCTGGTCGGCGCTGCGTCCGCCCTTGGGCGACTCTTACCCAATTTGGGCGGACCCAGCGTCGCTACAAGACGGCTGTACACGGGGGTTGTCCGGTCAATGGCACTGTACGGTGCACCGGTGTGGGCGGGAGCTCTGACCGCCCAGAATAGGGCGCGCCTCTGGCGCCCTCAGAGGGTTATGGCGGTTAGAGCCATACGCGGATACCGCACCGTGTCGACGGAGGCGGCGTGCGCGTTGGCCGGGACTCCCCCGTGGGATTTGGAGGCGGAAGTGCTCGCCGAAGTATATCGGCGAACGGCTGAGTTCCGGGCGGGAAGCGGCAGTCGGCCCCCGCCCGAAGAGGTACGCGAATGGCGTGAGGCCGCTCGCCGAGCCACCATGGCTCGTTGGTCGTCCCGGCTGGAGGCTCCACGTGCTGGCTTTGCCGCCGTGGAGGCGCTCCAGCCGGTCATCGTCGAGTGGGCAGGGCGGCAGCACGGGACCCTTTCCTTCCGGCTGACGCAGGTCCTTTCCGGGCACGGCTGCTTCGGGAAGTACCTGCACTCGGTCGCTAGGAGGGAATTGAGTCCCGCCTGTCACCACTGCGACTGCAGTGAGGACTCGGCTCAGCATACGCTGGCGTTTTGTTCCGCCTGGGCGACGCAGCGTCGGGCCCTCACTGCAGTCATCGGAGGGGATCTCTCGCTACCGGCCGTCATACGCTCCATGGCCGGTAGCGACAGGAATTTTACCGCGGTCGCGACCTTCTGTGAGGAAGTCATCTCGCAGAAGGAGGCGGCGGAAAGGGTCCGGGAGGACGATCTCCACTCGGACCTAATTCGCCGCCGGCGAACCGGGCGGCGGAGGCGCGCTTACCAGCGCCTCATGCCGCCCTGAGTGTGGCCGCGGGTGGACGGGACGGGTTTTCCCTTCCACCCGCTGTAGTGGCCCCCCGCGAGGAGGCGGCGTCCGCGTGTGCCTGGACGTCGCCTAATTGAGAGGATTTTACCCGAAGGTGGTGCCCGCGCTTTTGCGGGCAGGCGCTAGGAGGGTTCCGGATGTCTTAATAAAGCTGTTCCCGGATCCCTCCTACTTAAGGCGCAGTACGGCACACCGTGTGGTTTTAGTCGGTTCGATTCCGACACACCGCCCCGCCGAAAACCCCGGTGGGGTGACGGCCCGAGGGGGTTTCCACACGCACAAAAAAAAAAAAAAAAAAATGGTGATACCGGCGACATTACGGGATAACGTTTTAAAACAATTACACATCAGTCATATGGGTATAGTAAAAACTAAATCCTTAGCGCGAAGTTACGTATGGTGGCCCAAGGTAGATGATGATGTAGAAATTATGTGTAAGCAGTGTGAGACGTGTGCCGCGGAGGCCGACGCCGCGCCGCGGACTCGAATACAGCCGTGGCCGTACCTTCCCCGCCCCTGGAGTAGGCTACATATTGACTTTTTGGGCCCATACAAGGGGTTAACTTTTTTAGTTTTGGTAGACGCGACTTCAAAGTGGATAGAACTATTTGAAATGCCTCGCACTACTGCGTCAAGTGTAATTAAAATATTAAGATCCACTTTCGCAAGGTTTGGCTTACCTGAAGAATTAGTTTCAGATCAAGGCCCGCCATTCACAAGTTTAGAATTTAAAAATTTCTTATCTAACAAGGGTATAAAGCAAACTTTCTCACCGATATATCACCCGGCCTCAAACGGTGCAGCCGAGAACGCCGTTAAGTTGTGTAAGCGTGCGATTAAGAAAGCGTATAGGGATAATGTAGATGTAGATGCAGCCTTACAAACATTTCTATTGGCTTATCGAAACACTGTCCATAGTACGACCGGTGAAACACCGGCTATGCGGTTGCAAAAGAGGTCTTTGCGTTCGAGGTTGGACCTGTTGCGCTCTGAGCGAACTGTCGAGGACACGGTTCGAGAAACTCAAAGGCGCCAAGTGGAATACGCAGGCGGGTTTTCACGGAACTTTAGAGAAGGCGACACGGTGTGGGCGCGCGGTTACGGAGGCCGGGATAAATGGGTAAAGGGTATTGTGGAAACCGCTGACGGCTCACGAAGGTACTCCGTGGCAGGGGATGATGGTCAATTACTTAAAAGGCACGTTGATCAAATTCGTCGTAGATCGTGCTTGTCTGATGTTACCGTACCTGTCCCTGAAGGCGAAAGTAACTCGTTAACGGAAGGGGTGACGGTTGTGGGACCCCCAGGTGAAACGGGTGACGGGCGAGACTATGCGGGGGAGGATAGGAGTAGCGTAGGACAGAGTGTAGAAGACGTACCAGATGTTTCGCCAAACAATAGTCCTAAAGTAAATAAGTCATGTTCCTCGCCACCTCCAACTGGGTCCCCAGTGAATCGATACTCAAGGCGAACACGAAAACCAGTAGTCAGGTTTCAAGTTTAACTTTTTGTGTGTAATGTTAGGTTAAGTTAGTAATAAGTTGTAGATATTAAGTTTAATCATAAGTTGTGTTGTAATTAATGTAATAAATTGTTGTATCGTGGTGGAGATGTAATATATTGTAAATAGTGGGTAGCTATAAGTCACGTACCAGTACTAGTAATGTAGCAAAGCAGTCGGCCAATATACTTAGTACAGTGAAGTGGTGTATTATTCCTTATCCCTATATCCGGCAAGACAGTGCATCTCTCTAATACATTACAATAAGATTGTTCGTTGTCATTAACCTTAACGTTTAGTCAGCGTAATCCTACCTATGAAGTATGAATATCTATTAGTATGTTCCTTTGGCTATTTTTCTTTATGGCATAAGAGCAAACCAGCAGACGGGTCACTTGATGGTAAGTGACTACCGCAACTCAAGAGTCACAAACGCGCTGCCGGCCTTTGAAGTGGGTGTGCGCTCTTTTCTTGAAGATTTGAAGGTCGTATTGGTCGGCTCGACCACGGCCTCACAGAAAACCGGCAGTGAACCAATGCTTGCATTGTTTTTCGCCGAGTCAGTGAAGTTAATAAAAAAAAGCTTATGTTCAGCTGAAGAT
Organism: Euplagia quadripunctaria; assembly: GCA_963859945.1. NCBI lineage: Eukaryota > Metazoa > Arthropoda > Insecta > Lepidoptera > Erebidae > Euplagia > Euplagia quadripunctaria. Next base: position 21,367,965 of record OY982567.1, read on the forward strand.
CTTAAGCAGACTGGACTGGCCTGTTGGTCTAGTGGTTAGTGACCCTGACCGCTATGCTTATAGGTCGTGGGTTCGATTCCCACCTGAGTCTGGGTGTTCTTTGTGTCCGTTGTTTCTATGTTTGTAAAGTCCCCCGCGACACAGGAGTAATTCCTAATGCGGGAGTTGTCTTTTAAAAGGACGAAAGGACGAAGACTTACTACAATATTTTTGTTTCAATATATAACAAAGTTTAATGTTACCGATACAAAGTCAAAAACGATAGAACATATTAATGAGCATCCAATTTCAAAAGCGTGTAAATCTGTTAGACAACTTGGCTTTTACGGCGATGTACTTTATAGCAAAATTAAATTAAAAGTGTCAGTTTATACTAGTGGCAAATTTACTATCACGTTCCATTAAATTACAAATTCAAAAGATGGAGGACAGCTTTGAGTCTGAATCTTATTCCTAGAATAAATGTCAATTCTACACATCGCAAGATTCAACAACATAAATCTATACAAATAAATAAAATTGAATGTCTGTTTGTAATATTAAAACAGCTTTATACTAACTGCATATGATCGTACACACGGTAGTTTACCAAATAAATATTTTTGCCTGTGTATCTGTTTGTTCCGGTTAATATCCGCAACAGGGGGACTGATTTGGACGGGACTTTTACTGGCAGAAGGCTGTTATGAAAAGTAACTTAGGCTACTTTTATTTTAGAAAAATAATTAGAAATAAATCAAATTACAAATAAATTTGACGTCTGTTTGTAATATCAAAATAGCAAAGAACATAATACGGTCTATACGGTAATTATTCCCACTTAAAAAGAGAAAAACTGTCAAATTATACCGGTGATGCATGCAGTATCAGTATTTTTTATTTAATTTAATGTTTTTTTCTTGTTTGTTTTACAATGTACAACTAATAAACTATCACAGTTCTGTAGAAATAGAGGACTGATCAAACAAAACCATATTTCAGAGTAGCTGTGTTTAATACGTTGATGAGATGTCAACACAAATACTTTATCTAAACTTTGCTGCTCTGATGAAAGGTTTTATACACTCAAATAAATATTATGAAGTTTACATCGCCCGTATAAATGGATACTTCCCTTGAATGAAGTACTGCAGCGTGCAACATTCCGAGCCATACACAACAAACTTGGAAATACTTAATGACACTTATGTTCAGTTTAGAAACAGTGTCCACTCTGAAATTTGAAGGCGCTACAGAAACTCCAGTTAATGAAAGGAGTTTGTAATTTACTAAATATTCACAACGTGTAGTGCTTCTTTGAGTTCCAGTACCTACTGAATTTTGTTAAACTTTATTAATTTGATACTTTGAAAATGGATTCTGGAAACTCGTTATTTCTTTATTCAATAGCTTTGACATAAAATTCGTCGTCGTAAAATTGAGAAGGTATACGCGCAAAAGCTTTTTTAGTTTCAATCCTTTGTTTTGCTTCTACTTTATTAAATTATTTTAACCTGAAATCCATATTATACAAGCAGGTAAGTACTGCATACCTGGGGTACTTGACTAGAAAACTGTGTAATGTTGGCCGGAACGACTCTTTCTTTTTCTTTGTGCTTTTGATTAATATTCTGCGGCAATAGAATTGGCCCATGTTTATCCACGTGTCTCAGTGATTAGGATACGTCCGGAGCGGTGGGCATAATCTGCCCAAGACTTTTATTTAGCCTAAATCATAACTACAGGGTAATAGTTATGATTTAGGCTAAATAAAAGGGGCAACAGACAAGAAGGGTGACTCTTTGAGGTTACAAATCTTTAGGGATCGGTGAGTTGACTATTTCAGTCGATACTGTCTGGCCCAGGCCTTAAAATATCTGGCAGATAACTTGACAGGAACTGGCTCTTAGAGTCCATTTCTAAAAAAATACCCAGTATTATTGGCGGTGGCGGGTAAGGTAGTAGAGGGTCTGATCGGTCTACTCCAAGTGGACTAACTGTGTCCTTATCAACGCGTTACACACATATTAGCTACCCGGCCACGCGTTGCTGTGACTAAGTAATGTGCTATAAAAAATATTGTGATTATAAATTGAGATAAAAACTATCCTTTCTCTCTAGTTTGACCAAACTGCACACGTTGTGCAAAAAAATCGGTTTATTTATAGCGAACAAACAACGTGACTTATTTAGATAGATATTCTCGTTTTGGTCGATGCCTAGAAAAAAGTACTTGTATACTTTTATATATTGTTAGCAGACGGTAGTCGAAAAACAAGTGATGTCACACATCATCCGATATCGAGCCTATAAATAGTCGTACTGAGGTGCAGCTCGCCCTCTATTTGCTTGGACGGCGCGCTGAACGGACTTGTTACCTGACTATTGCCGTGTGTTTGTTACGGGTTTCATATTTTTGTAGTAATTATTCATTTTCTTTTGGGTTTGTGTAATTCCTACTTAGATTAATTATTGTTTGCTCATTACTGTTTTTATAATTATTACGAATTAGTTTTGATGCATAAAAGATTGTTTGTTATTTTAAGTTGTTTCACTACTGATTCCCAATAATATATATAATTCATCAAAAATAGTATATGAACATCTGTAACGTATTTGGACATCTGTAACTTAAAATATTCGTCTTCAGACTACGACCGGGCGACTTTCGTTGCCCGTCACAGGTAGGAGTTCGCAATGGAAATGTACCCAATTCTAGTGATTTCCTTTAAGGTAGCCAAACTTCACGTGGCCGCCTCACGCGTATTACAGTATAGGGAACTGGCCTTAGTAATTAGTGAGATCCTCTCGTGCTCGTTCTCCCCGGCAGCCAGGACAGGGATCAGCCTTTAGTCCGCAGTAATGGTAGATAAATATATATACTCGTTAAATATGACAAATGACCGGAAGGTTTCAGTAGATACTTGAATCTGCTGGTTGTCCCGAAGGTAGAAACTAGAATCCTGGAACCCCAGACATAGGGAGGCGTTAGCTAGACTGACTAGACAGCAGAGAGGCCAGTGTTCCTAAGAAAAAAGGATAGCATAGCATGGGTAGAGGTATAGATCTATAGAGAACACCTTACATAGTTTACTGATAATAATAATAATTTATTTCTCACCAGCAACCAAAAATATAAATAAAATATTTTCCTTAAGCTCTAGTATACATATAATCTGGTTGCGGATGGCTGGTGCCTGCTGTAGGTAATAAATTACCTATAATGCTGGCCACCAGATTACCACTACGACACAGTGCAATATGCTCAATAGTACAGAACTGAGAGTATACAACGGTTTCTTTAATTTTGGTGACTATCTAACTACCATGTCTTATTTAGGTAGTGTAAGAGATCGCTCTTAGCAAACTTTGTGTACTTTTTTAAGCAATATGTCGTCGGTGTACATAAGATTATTCTATTCTATTCTAAAATTTACATTGTCTTTTGTCTCCAAAATTCCTAAAACCCATTAACAGGATACAGTATTGTCCCTACTACCTAATTAAATTTCGAATAAAAGTCTTAATTATATCATAAACTTTGATAATGAGCCACGTTCAAGAAATAGGTGTAAATAAAGGTGACATTATTCGTATTTCTTGAACTATAAAGCCCGATACCTTCATCAAGAATCAAGCGAAAACGCCAGCTAAATTCTAAACGAGCCACTCCATCAGCTAAATTAATTTCACAAAAACAATTTCAGTGTCCGCTATAAATTATTTCTCTTCTCTTGCTCAGTAATAATGTAACGTGAGCCTCACTTTATAAATAATGCTTACTAAGCCTCGTAGAAATGTTTATTTGGCTTTGAAAATGCACTACGACAGTGTGGAACCATAGATGTATGGTTGGCAGGAAGAGTCATTTGAAGCCGGTATACACTTAAGGAGACAGAATGTATTAAAAAGGTTAGGATAATGCCCAAGCCGACAAATTATCATCGAATTTTTTTTCTGGCTTCTCTTTAACAACACGGACTGTGGCTATTACGTAGCACCAAAATGCGACTGGGAGACTATGTGGGTGTCTTTCAACACTCTTGGGATATACAAGCGTGAATACGTTTATCGTTTTTTATTGTGGATTTAGGTAGTAGATTGGTCACTTCTTTTCACACACACTTTTGGTCGCTTCTAAAATAATTGTTCCCTAGGAATAATTTCACAATATTCACTACTGAAATAATACATTTTATGGTACATGGTATATTTTAGTTTTATCTCCTGCTACTTCTAGATATTTTCATTGCTGGTTTGTACTTAATCTAAGTATAAATGTTAAGAAACATTCTCATAACCACTGATATAAAATATGAAAATCACTAACTACAGTGACTGCCAAGTTGTTCGTACCGCTCTTCGCAATCAAAACAATGTTCTGAACTTATTGCTACCCTTTTTATAACCCCACTATTCATTAATATTTATCAATCGACCAATACCATTGCGTTACCGGTATAACCAGTCAAAATAATGTCTATTAACTTATTCTTATTAAATAGTAAACTGTGTTATCATCTATTATAGTTTGTCCCTAATTTTAATAAAATAAATAAGAGTTTTTGATGTGGCGACGACATAAATTAATTCGTAAAGTACCTTTCTAAACGGTGCCTCATAGTTAGTCTGTCAACATACATGTATGTATGTTGACAGACTAACTGTGAGGCACCGTTTAGGAGTTGACGAAGCTCTTCAGGACTGTTGTCTCAACTGACCTGAAGGGAGAAATGCTTGTATCAAGTCCAGCATTGCTTATCTAGAACATTATATCTTCGCACGGTACTCCTGAACGATGCAAATACGTGATCATTCTAAATCCGCGGGACAGAGCACCTACTCAGTCCAGCCTCACAATAACGCTCACTGCAATGCAAATTGCTAGAATAATACTTAAATTGAAATATTTTGCGGGCACAAGCAACTGATACTAAACTCTAATGCCACCACATAGCGTTTAAAATTATACATATTGTTAGAAATGAAAACGTTACCGTCATATTATTTGATGAGTGTCCTGAATAAATTTGCAAGTGGTTTACACGATATAGAAAGGTATGCTTTTAATGGCACTTCCTTGTTTTAAATTAGCAACTCGGACACAAATCTGTGATGGAGAGTAGCTAAAAAATAATATATCTATGGAGGCGTGATGGCATTAGGCTTATTTTAATACCATTACTTCAATACAAAGTGAACCTATCATAGTGTTATGTCTGAAGATCATATTGCTATTACTATATAATACACTAATCATTGATGTCTCGTATCAAACCGACCGACTCGTTATCCTATTACACCACTGAGGCAGAAGAGATCGCCAAGTACGTGTGCCAGAAACTGAATTACGCACCGAGAGTGCAGCTGCTTGAATCGCTCCGCAACGCCAACTTCAAGGCGTTCGTGGTGCGAGTACCCAACTGTTATCTGCACCAGGTGTTAGATGAAAGCTTTTGGCCGCAAGATGTGGTATTCCGTCGCTTCCGCAGACAAGTACCAATAGACCGCACAAAGACATAGTGCAAGTAGTGAAGTGTTACAAACTTAGTTTTAAGATATATTTACTAACACATAATGTTTTAGTATGTATATTTAGATTAAGGTATTTATCTATGGACCTATGAAGCCTGAAATAAATGATTATTATTATTATACATTATCACAAGTCTCCCTCCACACAGTGTTACAAGTAGGTATAATCAGTTTATTGTCGTCAGATTCTTTGTCAGTGGTCGTAGACGTTTGGAGGAATGAAATATGTTTCTAAACAGTATTTACTTCGACATGATTGGGCACAGAGCAGTTCAGCATCATCGTCACTCTAATGCAATGAGTGATAAGTAAATAATCAAGTATCAGCCAGCTAGAATCTTTGGCATTATCAGGGATAATACACGCTAGCAAACACTTTTCACTCTTCAGCGTCTAGGCACAGCCCACTGTTTCTATGAGCGACGAAAAAAAATCTCCCCTCTGCCGTGAACGCAGTAGCCCGCCACTACATAGCAAAGATCCTGGTGGTCGGAGGACTTATTGCAGTCATCGCAGCACCGTTCTTAGCCCTGACTCATGTAGTAGTAGTTTCAACCCTGCCCAAGTAGTAGTTTCAAGCCAGGACTCATGTAGTAGTTGCCGATGGTGGCGTATGTGTCGGGTCGTTCGGCTCCCTTTGGTATGGTTGAAATGGACGATGACTGGCGCGTGCGTTATGCTCGTGAACGAGTGCCGTTGGTTGGGGCTGTTCATTTCCGAACTGATATTACTTACATATAACAAAATGTTACATTGTCCTCACATTTAATTTTGTGTAAAAACATGTTGAAAAAAAGTGTCCTGACAATTCAAAAAATACCTTTAATGGGTTTAATTTAAAATAAATGATTTTGATTTGATTTAAACACACTAAATCCCGAAATTCAGTTGACAGTCACCGGAAAAAGCGGCACTCGGTCACGACTGATGGGACTTACTGGCACTGGATCGCCTTCCAAGAGAGCATAGCATAGCTGACTCTATCGGACTCCAGTTTCGGAGAAAATTGATATTATTATTGATACACTGTTATTGTTATTGATCCAGAAGTTAGAAAACTGGTGGAATACTAAATGAAGAAATACTTAAACCAAGCAGACACTCACCACTTAAAGACAATAATACTTTAACGACTAACAATGTATTTAAATAACCCTTTACCAATTTTCACACAAAAGTCTATTGCATTATTCTTGCAAATACCGGATCACAGCGTTCGTGGGTGAAGAGGTTAAAAAGGAATTCTTTTACTTTAACAATGAGTTCGACTGTCTTCTGCTAAAGAATACTTTGTTACCTAATTAGTTACTTGTTGTTGCATAAAGTCAACTTTTCTTTTTGTTTTAAACCTTTGTAACACGTATTTTTCGTATTTACTTGTTAAGGATGTTACACTGCACACACGTTGTAATCACAGTTAGTTTAGTAAACTAATAATTAATACTAATAGAAGGTAGAAAGATGTGGTCATATTTTAGGGTCGTACAGAAGACTCCGTGCATGACATAAATCCCTGACGATTTTAATAAAATTCGTGCCTTTTCATCTTCAAGTATGTTGTATGAAAAGCTTTAGTGAAAAAGTATTCTTGACTAAAGCTTTTCATACAATAATCTTATTTTGAACCTCAACAATTGAATTTGAAAATGGACTGATAAAGCCTATATTTCGTAAGAGAGGGCTGACGTGAAATAAGCTATAAGTATTTAATGCCAAGGATGTTGATGGAAAGTCTAGATGGTCCGAAAACGTTCGAAAATGTCCGAAAAAAGAAAAAAGTCATTGAAATTGATCTGATAATATATTTTTGAGAATTGTACCTACACCAGGAAAAGCTATTTCCGAAGAAAAAAACCGGAGAAGTGTCAGTCTGACTCGCGCACCGAGGGTTCCGTAAGCAAACCAACTTGTATGTAAATAATAAGTCTATCTTGGGAATCAGTTCCCGAAGATTTTTACAGATTTAACTTTGCGATTCTAAAAATATGGGAGAGCCGTATTCGACGTCGACTTTCTAACCCCAAAATATAAGTTTGTAATCACAAAAAACCTATTTTTTTTATGTGATATAACAATAAATTAACGACTTTCAGATTTTTACCTTTACTTCTGCTTTGAAAACTTGCTTCTTACCAAATTTCATGATTATAGCTCAGTACCTACCGTATAGGTTTTGAATTACCTGCGAAATGTTCAAATTTAGTTAAATCTATAGCTTAAATTATGGACGCATCTTGATGTGTCCACGGCTGTCTGAGAAAAAGGGTCTTGACAGACAGACGAACAACAAAGTGATCTTATAAGGGTTCAACACGTGGCCCGATGCGCCTTTCGCTTCAGAGGTGCATCGGTAACCTTTTTTTTTTGTACGTGTGGATACACTCGGGCCGTCACCCCACCAGGGTTTTCGGGGAGGCGGTGTGTCAGAATCGAACCGACTAAAACCACACGGTGTGCCGTACTGCGCCTTAAACATGAGGGATCCGGGAACAGCTTCTCCTCCTGAACCCTCCTAGCGCCTGCCCGCAAAAGTGCGGGCCCTACCTTCGGGTTAAACCTCTCAATTAGGTGACGTCCAGGCACACGCGGACGCCCCTTCCTCGCGGGGGGCCACTATAGCGGGTGGAGGAGAAAACCCGTTCCGATCACCCGCGGCCACACTCATCGTCCTCCCGGACCCGTTCCGCCGCCTCCTTCTGCGAGATGAATGCATCGGTAGCCAGAATAATGTTAGCATTATGTTCCGATGGGATCCATCACACATAGGTTTAAAGGACAACGACACTATTGTGACATTATGCTACAACTCTTATGAGACCCTGACCATAAACGCTGTTGAAACCGCGGGTAACACTTAGTTTTTAAACTATTTAGCTTAAATGGCCATATCTATTGATTGCGTTGACTTCAAAGCTTGATTTTTATTACAGCTTCAAAAAACCGCAGACATAAACATTTGATGTCAAGTTCAACTTCATATCTCCACGCGTTCCTGAGAAAAGGGGTCTTGACAGACAGACAGGCGGACAATAAAGTGATCCTAAAAGGGTTCCATTTTTCCTTACGAGCACATAACCTCTATCATAACACTATTACTGAGGGTGAACATTTGTTTACTCGCTACCCTCAGGATCACTTGAGGGCAGTCACAAAACAAGGATGAAGAAATAAAAAGCCAAGTAAACATTGTTACTACTTATACATACGTATTATATAGTTTACTAGCGACCCGCCCCAGCTTCGCACGGGTGTAATGTAGATACTAATGTGGTGAACAATTATTGTCATTTGATTAAACAAATTAATACAAAACCATTTTAAACCATACGGATAAACCATCCTCTTGAATCGCTCTATCTATTGGTGTAAACCGAATAAAAATCGGTTGCGTAGTTTAAAAGATCTAAGCGTACAAACAAGCGACTTTGATTTATACTATGTAAAGATTTTATTTTATAGTAAACAGAAATTGCACATTTACGCCCAAGTTAATATTATTGAGTCATCATTTTTAAAAGAAAAATAATAGTTTACTTTTAAAAAAACCTGCCAATGCGAGTCGGACTCACGCATTTAGGGTTCCACACTATCGTACAAGATTTAATACTATGTACAGTAAGAAAGCCCCTTTAATTTTTAAGTTATTTTTATTATTTGTTGTTATGCGGCAATAGAAATACACCGCTCGATACCACGGTCTCACAGAAAACCGGCAGTGAAGCAATGCTTGCATTGCATTTCGCCGCGTGAGTGAGGTTACCGGAGGCCCTAACCCTTCCCTCTCCCCTATTCCCGTCCTTCCCCTCTCCCCTCTTTCTACTCTTCCCCCCCTCCCCCTCTTCTCCTACTCCCACCTTAAAGCGCGGCAACGCACTTGTGACTCTCGAGTTACAAGTGCCCATGTGCGGCGGTAGTCATTTACCATCAGGTGACCCGTCTGCCCGTTTGCCCCCTACACCATAAAAAAAAAACATGTGAAAATTTCAACTGTCTACCTATTACGAATCATGAGATAGCTGACAGACAGACGGACGGATGGAAGGACGGACGGGCTTAGTAATAGGGTCCCATTGGTTACCCTTCGGGTACGGAACCCTAAAAATGCTATGTTACTAGCTTTTTCCGGTGGATTTGCTCACTTAGAAGTATTTTTTATCCATCGGGAACAGAACATGTTTTCGGGATGAAAGATACCATGTGTGTTTTTGGTTCGTTAGTAAAATGTGTTTATAATCAAAGACAATGTAAAATGCAATTTAAAAATAAACGTTAAACAGAAGTATTTCTTGTATTTTTTTCAGAAATAGGAGTTTTATTTGTTAATATTTGGCATAAAATAAAATTGTTATTTTTTATTACACTGTTTTAACTTAAATAGTTATAAATACACTTTTATTGCATAGGGAGTTCATTAACCAAGAAGGCCGGAAACAACCTATGTCATTGTTTTATAAATACAATGTTTTGTGTTTTGTTTAAACATTCTCGTTTGTTTTACGGTTTATCTGATGAATAAGTTGAAAAAGAAGAAAGGCCCAATTGTAACAAAAAGAGAGAGCTCTACTATAAAGCATTTCTACCAAAGCAGGCAGACAGACAATAGAAAAACGAATATTACAATATTCTTCATTCATAAATTAAAAACACCACTGACTTGAAAATCTCTTCAACGGTTTGAAAGAGCTGATGATCTTCGAACGGGTGAACAGATTTTCTTGAATTATATCTAAATACACTTTCGGTCAAGTCATCTTTCAAACAAAAAAAAACGCACTTAAATCGGTCCATTCGCTTGGGAGTTACGATGCCACAGACAGATACATAGACGCGTCAAACTTATAACAGCCCTCTTTTTGCGTCGGGGGTTAATAAAGGGTTTTTATGCTATGTAGGTCGTAAACAAGGCCTATGGCATTAAATACTGCTAACTGTAAGAATGAGATGATTGAGATGTGGAGGCGCTTGCTGAGAATAAAATAGACTGCTCTTCCGTTTCAACCCGCATAGAGCTTGGTATCAAACAAAGACTTTCATCGATTGTACAAGTGCAAATCTTTAAGATGCGCTCATCAGAACGATGAGTGGTGCAAGGAAGAGTAGAACCCAACGTTGGTAAACGTTTTCGGGGCTGGTCACCCACAAGATGGATAGACTTAATTAAATCGGCTACAAAGTTATCCATGTACACTCAGTTCCACAAATAGAGAGAGACATAGAAGTGTCGCAAAAGCCGCAGTAAACTTATCAAACGATCCATGACCGCGACCACTTCGCCATTAGTGTACGACTAAGAAGAGGAACTATAAGAATAAGTATCAGGGCCGCAACAACGGGTGTGTCCAGGGCGTCCGGACACCCCCTAAAACCTGTGGACACCCCCTTAGAGGGTGTCCAAATATTCCCACATAACCCAGAAGACGATGCGATAAAAATGTGAATCAAAATAAATTGTAATTAAAATGAAAGAATTTGATGACCTTTTTCCTACTTTTTGAGGGTTGTTGCACCCCTGATAAGCATGGTAGATCTGCTCTACCATACTTATTCTTATATTTATTAATTAATATTATATAAGAACCCTTTACAAGTGTGCTTACTGATTCTCTTCTAAAGGGTTACTGAGAAAAAAAAGTGCAGCACGCTACCAAATTGCGGAGAAAATGAATGTTATATTACGAGTAATATACTCCATTAAATTTGTAAGAAGTCCTACCAGCCACCCCAAACAGCTAATAAAAATTCGAGAAACCCGACTGTAAAGTAACTAATTCAATCTACAAGAACAGGTATAAAGGCGAAGAAAATTTAGGATTTGCCAACTTAACACTGTCGGGAAACATTAGGCCACTTACGTCATAATCCGGGTGTCGGTAAACTCGGTGCCTGACACAGAAGGGCTCAGTTCCACTTTTGAAAAGATTACAGTAATTACATTTCGCTGTAAATTTTCCGCTCGGCATAACACAAACATCGTATTGTCGCTGAAGATTTATATGCAAAAGCCTTTTCGGTTGAACTCGTAGCCCGTGTTTATTTGCGAAATGGATTCGGGACGTAAAGTTTTCAAGTTCGACGTGACTGCGGACAAATGAACTAATGAACAGAATGCCTCCAGTCAAAAAATACATTTCAATTGTTCTCCCTTTTTAGGTACGTTTAATATAATTTGATTGAGTGCATAGAAAAATCTGACTTATTTTACATAATAAATTAATTATAAAAAATGTATCTTTTTTTTAATGGCATAAGGGGTAAACGAGCAGACGGGTCACCTGATTGTAAGTGACTACCGCCGCCCATGGGCACCTGCAACTCAAGAGTCACAAGTGCGTTGCCGACCTTTAAAGTGGGAGTAGGAGAAGGGTGGAAGAGGGGGAGAGGGGGGAGGGAAGGGAAGGGTTAAGACCTCCGGTAACCTCACTCACTCAGCGAAAAGCAATGAAGCATTGCTTTACTGCCGGTTTTCTGTGACGCCGTGGTATCATTCCGGTCGAGCCGGACCATACGTGCCGAAGCATGGCTCTCCCACGATTCGATGTGTGTGAGGAGTGATATGATGTTCCTCCAATGGTTAAGATTTAGTACATACATTCTTACTTATAGTGTACTAGCAACCCGCCCCGGCTTCGCACGGGTAGCAGAGACATCTTCAACGATCAACAACATATTTCAATCAATTTACTCAAAATCTTAACAAATTATCCACCTAAACCTTCTTCATGAATGACTCTGTCTATTAGTGAAAACCGCATGAAAATCCGTTCAGTAGTTTTCAGTTTATCATGAACAGACAGACAGACAGACGCGGCGAGGGACTTTGTTTTGTAATATGTAGTGATTCATTCGCATTTTTACCGTTTACATTTTTCTACAATTTGAAAAAAATACTTTAGTTTGCATTTATTGCGTCATACACGTTTGGTTTATGTTAGACATTTTGTATATTTTATCAACGCGATATTTATGGTGCGGTGCAATAGTTCTGCTTTTCTTCGTTAAATAGCTGATTTTAAGCCCAGTTAATATAAGTATTTTCATTCCAGTATTTTTTTTTGTGATCCCACAAACGGGCACGGGTGTATGGCATACACCCGTGCCGTGTGGCCGCCTGATGTTTAACAGTGTTTCGAAGATATTTTCCTTTGGGCTACATCTGGGACCTCTTACTATCACGTGAAACATATGTTTTTTGGGGCCTTAGTAATACAGATAAAAAGAACTAAAACGTAGTTCAAATCTCTGTGACAAAATGTGCAACTCATAGGAGCGTCCGCGGTCAACCAGAGCTAGTTTGTTAGTGCTGCGTTAATTGGCTTAGCAGGCTATCGTAATGATTAAAAGACTGTCTCAATAGAAGCTATAACTGTTTTACTTTAAACGACTTCACAAAAGGAAAAAGTTTTCATTTCAATAACCTCTTTTTTGTTTACCTTACCCTGGATGCCTCCATCTGAATTAGGTCCGCATCTGATGATAGTCCAAGGAAAAGATAATAAATACAATTTTAAGACATACCTACGTGGGTCACACTGAAAGTTTTTAGAATAAGCCAATAAGAAAAGCAGTCGATGAAAAATTTATTTAAATTTCAAATTAGGATCTCTTTGGAAATCTGTAGATGTTTAATGATTTCCGTCATTTGTTTTTACAAATTGGCGGCAATTTAAAAAGTGTCTGTCGTGCATCGAAATGGGTTTGCGTAGAGAAAATTTTCGGTCAATGATTTATTAGATACGACTTTCGTTGCGGTTTTACTCAACAACAGTGTTACAATAGACTTCGATTGGCATTTCATTACGGAGCCCCATCTTGTGCCACTGTTTACTACTGGTTTAATGAGTTTAAACGTGGTTGATACAAACTCACTGATGATTCTCGAGAAGGACGTCCTTCTACGCCGACTACTGAAGATAACGTGAGTGCTGTATAACAGGCTTCTATTTCATTTCGTTTTTTCCGTATCCGTATATCTTTTATTTCTATACTTCAAAAAAAAATAGGTACATAATATATAAACTTAAAAACAAAACCTTATCTAAATACAAAATTTAATCCAAATCCGTAAATCCGTTTTCGAGATACACGAAACAAACATATTTATAAATACAAGAATTTCTCGTTTAAAGTTATTAATCAATTAGTATTTCTTGAAACTATACAAGAAAGCACAAAATACCGATTGTTAGTTCACGCAATGTATAATATGCCCAATTCCTTTGCACTAAAGCTCCTTTCCTTTTACCCGCGACTTACACGGACGAGCTAAAGTTGTCATTTGAAGAAGGTTTGTAGGTACTTAGTTCTAAATATGACATCATATAGGATAATTATGTTAAAAACACACATTCAAGGGAAAATTTGTTCCAGGAATCATTCATTACCTTACCTTTTCCATAGGAATTTAATATAATCTAATAACTACGCAATAGTGATCGGAGAATGCTCTCATCCGCGAATATTGGTTTCTCTGTATATTCGGTATATTATCAAGGCTCTGGTTAAGAGCCTTGAGAATATTACGTCCAGGAACTAACAAGGGACCTTCATAGTAATAAAAATAGAGTAATGAACAAATATGTCATGAGTAGGTACTGGTTTTATAAGGTAACTTCTATTACTATTATGGTACCGTTTGCAATTACTGTATTTAATTTTATCTGTAGATTTACCGCTACTAATCAGAGAGACAGAGAACCGCACAAAATAGTCGTTGCCCCAGTGTGCGCGACGACTAGGGGAATTTTCTAGCCATGCAACCCTGAACTCTAGGCAACAAGACTCAACAAGTGGATAGCTTGATATTATTTTTTATTGATTATGTTAAACTGATTTTAACGCGCAGTTAGTTACTATAACGTGAGTTTTAAAACTATAATATAATATTCGTTCATACTTTCATAGCCGTGCTAATGATCAGGCGGCATGCGATAGCGGTTCAAATTAGCAACGAAAGCAGATACTGAACTTTAATTGTTAAAGATTACGTGCCTACTATTAAGGCATTTACAGTTCGTCTATTTGCATTAGGCGAAATGGCGCATCGCTGCCTAGATTACCTAAAGTAAATTTCCAAAGTTTTGATGGAGAATGAACGCCAACTGTTAATAAATGTAAAATTTTCTGTGATAATTGTGATTGTGAACATTTTTACGATGTTTCATGAATTTTTCAATTCGCTGCGAAGATCGTCGTTAGACAGTAGGTACTACTAGCGTTAGTGATGTGCGAGAACTTTTTTACCGCAGCGCTTGTCCCTCCTCATTGTCATTTTCAGTTATTTGTCGTGGAATTACATAAAAATCTGAATACAGGCCAGGAAGTTTGATATGTCATAATCCCGGGTATTTAACTCAGTTTAGTTTTGAAATTGACGTCTTTTCTAGTCTTCCCTTGTTTTTAAGAACGTGCCCATTTTTTTTGTGAGTTCCCTAATTCGGGCTGTTAAAAGATTTCGGTTTTTCAAAACCTCATACTTGTCAAATTTAAAAAGTACTAAAACCTCTTAACTATTACGCCTTGACCTAAATCTGTCTGTTATGACGTGTGTGTTACACATACATTGAATCCTAAAACCAGCTCAGCAACCAAGACGATAGATTGTATCGCTAAACGTCAGGCTGAATGCAGTTGTCAAAGCGAACGGCAAGCAAAGAGTGTGTTCTGTGTGTTGTGCTTCCAATATCCGGTTTATCGGTCACACGGCTGTGATGTGGCTATACTAGGAATATAAAATTGTGTTGCCAGTATTGGAAATAGAAAAACGTTGAAAAAATCTTTTAGTACATTCCGCCAGTCAGCAGTGAATTCAAGTCTCGGTCAGAACAAACGACCTCTGTCTCCCTCACCAGAGATTCTGTCTAAATTAGACAAATAACAGTCAACGTAAGTAAATGTTTTTAGGGTTCCGTTCCTCAGAAGGAAAAAAGGATCCTTATCCCTTAAGTGATCCTACACGTTGTTGTCCGTCCGTCTGTCTGTCTCTACCTTTTTCTCAGGAACCCGTTTATGCATCAAGTTGAAATTGATACGCAATATTTATGTCAGCGGTCCCTTGAAGCTGTAAAAAAATCAGACAAGAAGTCTGATTTTTTTAGCCACGCAATCAAAAGATGCATTCATTAAACCTTTGATTTTAACAAATTTGAACATCTAGCAGGTAAATTAAAACCTATACAGTAGTTCCCATTGACCTAGAATCATGAAATTTTATAAGAATTAAGGTCTGACAGTACAGTTTTTTGACGCAGGTACTCACCTGCTTCACGGCTGCTTCGGTAAGTACCTGTGTCGCATAGGCCGGGAGCCATCGCCTGCGTGCCACCACTGCGGAGGCTGTCGCGAAGACACTGCACTCCACACTTTGGTGGAGTGCTCAGCATGGACGCAGCAGCGAAACGATCTCGCGACAGTTATTGGGGTGGTGACCTCTCGCTAGAGACCATGGTTCTGTCCATGGTCCAAAGTAAGAGTGCGTCGGATTCCACCGTCTCCGTTTTGCGAGGAGGTGATGTTGGCTAAAGAGGGGGCGGAACGGGAACAGGAGAGGACAAGCACTCTCCCATCCCGCAGAAAACGCACCAGGCGCCGGAGAGCGCAAAATGATCTCCGGCCTCCATGAGCGCTGGCCTGGGGGTAACGGGTCGGGCTGACCGTTACCCTTGCAGAAACAGGCCCGAGACGGTGGCGCGACGTGTTCCACGCCCACCTCTCTGATCTGGAGGGGGGTGAGGCCCCCCGTACTCCATGGTGTGGTCGCCTGCTGAAGGCGACCAAGGTCTGCAGGGGTTCTCGGAGGACTCCTTCCTAGGGTATACCTGGGTCCTCCTGCAATAGACCCACTTGTGACGGAACACCGTGTGGTTTTAGTCGGCTCGAATCCGACATACCACTTTACCGTAATGGAAAAAATCCCAAAGTTATTATTTTGTTGTCATATCACATAAAAAAATAGTTTTTGTGAAAGTTGACTTTATCGTAAATCGATGTATGGGTGTTAAGTTTGTCTTTCTGAAAAGACGGGGAAAATTGTCGAGAATTGATTATCGAGATGGACATACTATCTATATACAAATTTGTTTGCTTACAGAGGTGTATTAAACTGTATCTAATATATATTTATCGCTAGTTTTGTTATTTCTAGCTATTTTAGTTTTGAACATGCTATTTGTCGAACAGCAAAGCAAGGATTTATTTACTGAAATATACGAGCGAAGAAGTTTAACATTCATATAACACTAAAATTTCTTTAAAAAAAACATGTGACATAAAAAAATACAATTAACTTTGAAACTCAGAGCTGGCAACACAGTGCAACTAGTGTTAATGTGAACACGCCGGAACCATCGCACGGACACACCTAGATGCCGTGTTTGCGTGTCGCAGTGTTCTTTGACATGAATCTACTTGGAATATCAAAGTTACCCACCATTACCATTACCATACCATCATGAACTGACGCTTTTATTAACAGGACAATAAACTTATCAATTGAGATTTTACGGCACAAAAAGTTAATGAGAAAAATATACTTGACTACTCAAAACTGTAAAAGACAAACGGCTTTTTTCAGGCCATTTTTATGACTTTACAACTTATTTGTTAATAAACCCTAAATCTGGGTGACCTTCTGACCTAAAAAAAATATTTTATATTTACTTTGTGTAATTTGAGGAATATATATATTATTATGATTTTTAAATGTCAAGTTATAAGCGCGAGCAGCGACTTACAACTACTACTTTCGACACACGGATTGTCGAATCCACATCCCACATGTCGACAGGCTCGTGGGCCGAATCCAAATACTTTATTTGTTTCTTTGTTTCAGCCCTTGAGAGATTGTCGTCATGGGGAATGGTAATGTCAACAATCATTGCTCGGTGCTCTAATCGGTTTTTTACCACAGTTTTATTGGCAACAATAGTCCTATCAGTAATACTACACCGATCCCAGTGCCATTTTGCGCGACCATTTTCAAGAACTGGGTCGTTCACATAGGTACCCGTAGTATGGTTACTCCATAGTCACAAGGTTATATTTAGGAATAGGTTGTAGATGGACTATCCTGGCCACTTGATTATGCCTATGCAAGTATTCGCCGTAGACAAGGCGAGAGTGAACAAATTATATGCCTGGAGGTTTCTCCGGGACGATGACATGCAGAAGTAATGTCAGTTGTGCCGTCCTTCAGGATATACCTCCGATAGTTATTCGTCATAACAACTTCATCTGTAATTGCACAGATAAAACCTTCAGTTTCTCCGAAGAGGTCACCGAACCATGGCCAGGACACAGATGATAATACTTCCGGGCCATTTAAGGCTCTATAAAAACGTCCATGCAACTCTTTTGCTCTTCCATATCTCCCTACCATCTGTAATATTGAGTACTACATAATCAACTGCCACCACAGTTACCTCTAGTAGTCTTATCAGTTGGGAATTGCTACAGGCAAAGAGTTTAAAATCCATCCATGAAAAGGAGATGGGATATAACCTGACCTCCTCTCCGCAACCGATAGTCTAGTTCTGAACCATCCAACGTAGTGCTGAGAGGATACAAAGCTAAGCAAAACCAAATGGGACTCAAACAGTTTCCCTGAAATATACCCCACCTAATCTTTAAATACTCGCCTTCACTCTGAGATTGTCAACATCCTGGATAGCAAAGAACTCCCACAGCCAGAACTTCAACTCATGATTTACCATTGCTGTATATATTTTACAACATGTCGCCAGATCAATTCGGTTACAGCGAAATTATCGGTTAATTGTCGTGTCAATTATAAGGAGCTCTTTAGTGCCAGTTGCCCCACTTCTACATCTATTCTGAGAGTAAGCCAAGTAAGCCATAATAGTGGTATTGGTTATATCCGATGTTATTTATCGTTTCCAAGTGTAGTGGGTTCGAAGCAGGCAGGGGAAATAATTTGGGTAATTCAAAGCTACTCTTTCGAAGGCTGGGTGTACTTTGTACCAGTTTTATATTCATAAAGCCTCCTGTGACATTAAGAGTATTCCCTAGTGCAGGAATTGCCTTCTATTAAAATTAAAATATTAAATTTGTATGGTTTTAATCTGTTCGACTCAGACATAATCACTTCCAAGGAAGTGATTATGTCTTCTTCGCTACCCGAAGTCGTGCATACAATATAAAAAAGAAATGTAAAAACTAAAAGTAGACGATAAGAAAAACCACTAAATGTAGAACTCTAAATAAGTAAACATGTTACGACAAACGGTTATATGGAACAAACCTGTTAATATTAATCGCCTTGTTAGTTATAACGGCAGTTGTAGGCTTCATGCATTCATATTCGATGTGAATGCAACACGGCGCCACGTCAGTGGGCAATTTAAAATTTTGATTGGCACCCGGATAACATTACTGAAACTACTGTCATGTTAATAAAGAAACGTAATGTTCGTAGATATCAATTAAAAATAACTAGTGATGTGCTGGATAGTTAAAAATGTACATCCGTGATTATTAGTGTCTAGATCCGTGAATACGGATACGGACCTCAAAGTTTTTCTCAGTTGATGTCGATACGCTTGACCTTGACACGACAGTCGACGTCGAGGACTAAAGACACGAAATGTTTTTTTAATAATTATTTTACTGCACACATAACTAAGATTTGGAGTTTGATCTCTGAAAGATAGTCAAATTGTACCTTAATCTATCAATAATATTAGTAACTCACTACATCAGATATTTAATTTTAGCAAAATAAATTTAGAATTTCATAAACGTAATAAAATATAAAAACGTAAAAGATCCTTTCAAGATCCGCTATAAAGTAACGGATACGGACACGGATACACATCTTTTTTCTCCCTCAGATATCTTTGGATTTATTCCTATTCGGCACATCACTAAAAATAAGTAGTGGACACCCAGATGTCAAAATTCGACTGTTATTCATTACAATCATTACATTATTATGGAAAGAGGTAAAGAAAAATCCAAAATAGGTTTATTTCATAATACTAAACCTCATCAATAGGTACTAAATAAACAAAATAATCATTATACCTAGATTAGTAAAACTAAAAAGCCACTCTTTAATGAATGCATGATGAGATTTTAATATCGATATTATTTCATCAATCACGACTTTTGGTAATGATTGACGTTTGCATGAGCGTCTAGTGGACGGAAATGGAATGGAATGGAATTGTTATCCAAACTATATATCCTACCAATATTATTAACGTGAAAGTTTGTAAGGATGTATGGCTGTATGAATGTCTGTTACTCTTTCACGCAAAAACTACTGAACCGATTGCAATGAAACTTGACCTGAATTAAAACATAGGCTACTTTTTATGCCGATATTCCTAAGAGGTCTGGACTTACGCGGGTGAAACGCGGGGTGCAGCTACTACATAACAAAGTTGCATTTCGATAGGACAATTAGAAATAGGTTAAAATTTACTTCCAAGATAAGAAATCTTGCATAGCTAGATGGTTGTAAATGAAGCTAATAAAAAATTGTATCTAAAAAAGAAGTTTGGCAAAGAGAGGACAAAAGGGTGAACTATTTTGTCTTTGCCTATTTGTGTATAGATATGTTCGATTTTTTATGTTGAAAGCTAATATGCCATATCATTGTTAAGCGTCACAAGACATATTTTTTTTTTACTGTCACAACAACAGTACCATTCAATAGATGCTTAGATACATTTTGAATGGCAATTAATCGGACGGGGCTAGAAACCAGCTGTTAGTTTTTTTTTTTATTTGGAAACCTCCAGATAACACCTTGTAAATTCCAAGACAAAACAAATCTTAAAGCACTAATTAGATGCAAAAGGTACTTAACGTTCTCGTGTTCTAACCTGAATCATAGAAAGCAGGGCCATTAAATATTATAATAGGTGTATTCTGTGACATGGCCTTTGTAGCAAAGTTTCTAATACTTAAATACGTGAAGTATTTAAGTATTTCTAAACTGAAATATAATTGTATCTAACAAAACTCTTAAAGTCCATTCATTTATTGAACTGTACCTTTTTTCTCGTCGTTTCTTTTTTTTGCAAAGGAACTAATAGCCCTGATGGCGTTTACAGGACAAATGGAGGAAAAGGCGTTAAGGAAACGGATGCAAAAACTGAAGCAAACCATTCAGGGAGGCCAAATTATAACGTGGAAAGAAAATTTGTTACTTTTGCGATTGTCAAAATTAAAGGAAAACAGAATTATAAGTCAAATGTTTTCACAGCAGGAAGTTAAATTTTCGGCAGGAAATTTAGAATGCTTGGTATCTCTTATATTATAATTGAGCAATGTACCTACTTGTAAGGTATTGTTTTTCATATCTTACAAATAAGCACCAATGTGTACCTATTCATACATTATTTATATTATTATATGTAATAGGTATGACGAACTCCTGATTACGAAACGAAAAAAAAACAAAGTCGAAAAGATATTTTTTTTCTAAAACAACCAATCCTACTAAAAATCAGCCAAACGGTTTCACAAATATGCAGTTATAAAGTAATTACATAATTTATTATTTAAATCCTGTAGAAATATATCTAACTGCTGGCTACAATTAAGTGATTTTTGGGTGCTTCTTATATTGCAAACATAGATCCAAGATAAATATAAGACGTAAACATAGAATCATAATCCATAATAAAGAAAGAGAAACTCCAAAATACAAAAGATGCATGAAAATTTGCATAATGTTATAACCGTTACGAGCCTAAAACAGCAAGTCAGTCAGTAATAATAGTTTGATATCAGTAGGTACATTTCGAGGCAATGTTGCCAGTACATAAACATTTATTTTGCTGCATTGGAGCCCCGTGAAGATCTCGACGCGATAAGGTGTGGCGCTAAAAGCACAATAGCACGAACTATAACCTCTTTCGTGAGGAGTATTAACTAGTATTATAATTGTTGTAAGGAACGAACGGTCGTTTTAAAATTTTACTTTTGTTAAACAAAAAAAGTAAAAAAAAAGTTAGGTATATTTAAAAAAAGAACAGTAGGTATTCTTCCAGTAGCAAATTAAATCTACAGTGCTTTACTAAACGGATTTGTTGTTAATGTGGGACTAGTCCTTGTACGGTATTTTTTTTATAAATATGAATAGGTAGGTATAGTAACTTATCACATCACACATCATGTATCACACATACATCTTCTTAACGGGCACTGTACCACGGTAATACTATCCATATAGTAATGTGTCTTCATAGAAACGGTCGGATCGCGAGAATTGCCTACACGCCTTGCGTTCGGTTGAAACTCAGCACGCAAACAGTTCGCGATTGCTCTGCAGTGACGAACAAACGGTGTGATCGTTTTTTAAGCAGTAAGCGTGCGATTTGTGTATTTCATTAAAATAAATACAAGTACTTAAGTATTTAATATGGCAATTAGAAATTATAGAGAATATTGTGCTGTTTTTGGTTGCTTGAATTCTTCAAAAACGCACCCAGAGATAAAAAAAATTAAATACTTATTTAATATAAAAACTAGTAGGTAGTTCCTAGGCTGAGCTATCTATTTACTTATGTATTTAGCTACATACATATATTATTGAATTAGACGAAATATCATTATGAAATTATTTTGAAAGTAAAAAATGGTAGGTACCTACCTAGCAAGAATTACACTTTTTTTATGGTATAGGGGGCAACCTGATGGTAAATGACTACCGCCGCCCATTGGCACCTATAACTCGAAAGTCACAAGTGCGTTGCTCCCTTTAAGGTGGGAGTAGAATATGAGAAGAATGGGAGGGGAAGAGTGTGGAGGGGGGGGAGAGTGCTAAAAGGGGGAGGGGGAAGAGTGGGAAGAGGGGAGGGGGAAGTGGGGGGAAGAGGGGGAGGGGGAATAGGGGGAGGGGGAAGAGTGGGAAGAGGGGGAGGGGTGAAGAGGGCTGGGAAGAGGGGGGAAGTAGGGGGAAGAGTGGGAGGGGGAATAGGGGGAAGAGTGGGAAGAGGGGGAGGGGTGAAGAGGGCTGGGAAGAGGGTGAGGGGGAAGAGGGGAAGGACGGGAATAAGGGAGAGGGAAGGGTTAGGGCCTCCGGTAACCTCACTCATGCGGCGAAATGCAATGCAACCCGTTTTTCTGTGAGGCCGTGTTATCGAGCGGAGTCGAGCCGGCCTATACGTGCCAAAGCATGGCTCTCCCCAGTTGTAGAAAAAAACGCTAATGCCACTTGCGCCAGGCTATTTTTTCATAATACTAAGATCACATCTACGAAATGTTTTTCCTACTTTTTGGTGGCATAATATTCTGACAGATGCGTCTTATTAAAAAGTTTAATTTTCATAGTTGTGCTTTAGTTATGTCTTTTTTTTCTTATGACGGGAGTATATATTATTATTATGTTTGTACACATATTTGTATGCATGTTTATAATGTCTATTTCATTCTATATACCTAAGCACTTTATTTTAGTATTTTTTGTCTGATATTTAGTTTGCATATTTAATCAACTATAATATTCTTAAAGCACGTACCTCCTGTTTTCTCTGCATCACTCGAAGGTTGACTGGCAGAGAATGCCTAATGCATTAAGTCCCTCTCTGTACTTTATGTGCAAGTTTTAAATAAATAAATAAATCTCAACAAAAGGAACCACTGGTATTCATTAAATTAAATTCTCAGTATTTTCAAAACAAATAAAACATTCGATGTGAAAATCAATAATACATATTTCATATAAAAGCATAACATTCATAACAAAACTCAGTGATCCTGCAAAAATGGGGTGTAAAGTGAAAAAGAAGAACGGATATTATTTGATCGTACGATATATCACGTGAATGGGACCGAAGAGGAAAGGGGGGTGGAAAACAAACTCAGTTCCAATATCCAATGAAAAATCAATCTATCAAATCCAATAAAAAATCTAGAGCAAGTTATTATTACGTTATAGATAGAACGGGGAACGATTTGTGGCTTGCGATAGTTCCACTGACATTACGCATAAACTTTTATTTGATATTACCCTTTAACGCTATAAGGTTTTATATCTTTAGTTTTGTTTAGGCATAATTACGTTGGTAAACAAATAACAATAACATTTTATTCATGTTGAAATTAAGTGCTTTAAACTTGGTCTCGTCATTGGCTAAGTTTTTAATTAACTCTGTTTCGCTAGATTCCTATTCAAAACATGAAATAACAAAGAAAAAGGAATATTCATCGCGATCATAATTTACTGTCCGGGGCTATAAAAGTGCCACGAAGAAAACGAATAACAATCTAGCTTCACAGGGGCTTGAAGCGCAGGAATGAGATGAGATAGATGTTGCCACGTGTTGGTTCACCCCTGCGTCCTCGCGTCCTCACTACTTGATTTTGCGACGAAGAAACCAGTACAAAATGAATGAAAAAACGAAACAAATTAAAGAGTATACAAGCACTAAAACTTTTTTGGCACTATGGAATTATTATAACCAATATATATTATAGTCTTAGACAAGGTCTGTCTCAATTCAGTTCGTCAAAGATAGGCCTGCCATTACTTAAATTGCCGACGCCGAACAAAAATTAAAAAAAATCCGGACACATGGGTGAAATTGAGATTCTTTCCCGAACATCTTAAAAAAAAGCATATTCCATTTAAATTTTTAGCTAGTTAACGATTTATTTAACAAGTATAATTATCCCTTGGTACAGTTATTTTACCCGGACACTTTTTGAAAACCCCGCCCGGACGCGCCCCGGACGCCATCTAAACTAGGACATATCCGGGGAAACCCGGACGGATGGCAACCCTAGTCAAAGACGAACTGAACCTTTGACGAACTGAACCAGACCTTGTGACATACCAATGACAATCAATCCGTACATTTGATCGAGGCCGTACAACATAGTACCTACCGACAGACCGACTGACTTGTGTGTGCCCGCGACTTGGTACGCGTAGCATTTGGAAGTAAAATTATCATGTGTAAAGTATAATTGACCTAGAGATTTGTTTGGAGAAAAATTGCTAGAGGAATACTAAAGACATATTTTGGTTTAGTAACTCTGGTGAAACAAAACGATGTATCGAATCGCACAAGAATAATTGATTAGGGTATTTTATATACTTAATAGATATATAATGTGAGCTAATATGTTTCTTATTTTAATTCTCTTGTTTTTTTTTTTTGCTTTTTAATTTTTCCCTTAATTTTCAGTTTGCCTCATCATCTTCTTTTTTTAGTTTATTTACTTTTAATTTTAAAAATATAATAGCACACAACAAAATGATGTAATAGAACTTACTGAATATTGTTAAAACTGTCTGGCTTTTTAAAGAAGTGGCCGTGAGTTTGTTTGCTCGATTTCTTCTCACAAGGCTCAACTATTTGAAGACGGGCGGTTACAGATCGACACAGGCAGAAATGATATTGTTTTCCATTTTTTTGTAATGAAAACATCTTTAGCTTCGCTGGGCACTTTTTAAGATGAGTAAAAAATGTTAAACTCGCGTCAGATTTCAGGGTCACGTGGAGCCTGATCGAAAATGTATGAAAAATGTGTCCGACTATAATATATTTAAAAAATATATAATTTTATGACGAGTTCGAAAATTCTTAAGACGGAGGTGAGTTTCTTATATTTACAAGTACAGCGTCAGAGAGACATGGAGAGGGAGGGAGGGAGGTCGGAAGGGGTGGAGGGAGAGTGGGGCGAGTGGGGCGAGAGGGGAGAATGGGGCGAGTGGGGCGGGTGGGAAGAGTAGGGCGAGTGGAAGTAGGGAATTTAGGGAGGGAGAGTGGGAGAGTGTGGAGTGTGGGGGCAAGTGGGACGAGTTTGGCAAGTGGGGCGAGTGGGGAGAGTGAGAGTAGGGAATCTAGGGAGGGAGAGAGGGAGAGTGGGGCGAGTGGGAGTAGGGAATCTAGGGAGGGCGAGTGGGAGAGTGAGAGTGGGGACGAGTGGGGCGAGTGGGGCAAGAGAGGCGAGTGGAGAGACTGGTAGTAACGAATCTAGAGAGGGAGATAATAAAAAAATAAAAGATATTGAATTTGAGTTTGAAATTTAGACTTGCCCCCTATTACTATATTATAGTAAGTGGGGCCAAATTATAGTTGGTAAAATGTGGGTGTTTAATACGCCTCTGTCATTCTCCTTTGGAGATACAGGCGTGAGTACTTATGTATATTTATAGGACAATTAAGGTGGAAATATACTATTAAAACCCGATGCCGCTCGATGACACGCAACGCGTGTCGAGTTGAATCAGATCCTATTAATTTCTATGACGTCGCGTCATCGGGTGGCATCGGGTTTTATATAATACTAGCAACCCGTCCCTGCTTCGCACGGGTAGTAGAGACATCTTCAACAATCATCACCATATTTCAACCAATTTACACAAAACGTTAACAAATTATACACCTAAACTTTTCTCATGAATCACTCTGTCTATTGGTGAAAACCACATTAAAATCCGTTCAGTAGTCTTTCAATTAATCGCGAACAGAAAGATAGACGCGGCGGGGGACATTCGTTTTATAATGTGTAGTGATGATATCGCCTCCCGGCAAAAAGAGTCATATCACAAAAAAGTGTCATAACTCATATCACATGTTAGGTACGTTTTGACATTTTTATAGTATTGAATAGCAAATGTTGCATTTGGTCAGCTGTAAAAACATCGTTATCGCTGGTTCGTTCAATGCACAGGCATAAAAGTTGTGCTTTTGCCGGGAGGCGATGTTTCCGCTTTTATAGTTGCAGAAAATGTTGGACGTTTTACCTTCTGTCATTTGCATTAAATGCTTTGAACTGAAATGTCACCCTGACGTGGTTTTGATTTGTTTTGTCAGCTGGTTTTGTTTGTCCTCCGTATAGGTACCTACTTGACATTGGCAAAATTGTGGTAACTCCACAAAGCCACAAACCAAAAGTTGAAGTTGAAGTAATTTCCATCGAAGTAAATAAATTTCATTACCTAATTTACATATTTTTCGAATCACATTGAAACTAATGAGTATCGTTCTGCGCTCGGGTACGTTAACACAATTAATTTTATTATGGGTTAAACTCACGAAGTTCTGTATTAGTAGCGCTTCATGGTTAAACATGATTTTCAAAAATTGAGTAATGAGAATCATTATTTCAGGTATCTTCAACCTCTGTAGAAACATGTCTTCGATGACTGGTGTAGTAGAAAATACAATTCGAAGTAAATTACTTTCGTCATTAGAAGCTAAACATCTAGATATAATCAACGAATCATACATGCATAATGTTCCTAAGGGTGCTGAAACACACTTCAAAGTTGTAGTAGTGTCTGAGAAGTTTGATGGACTACCACTTCTTAAGGTTGTATCTTAGTGTATCTTTAATTCTAATACTATATAATAAAGCAGCTCTGTTGAGCCCCGGCTTGTTCTTGCTCTGTGGAATTTACATTAATTTCTTTATACTTTTATAGCCTTTATGCATAGTAAACAACAATTTAGCTTTTGACTCATCATCATTGTTACAATCTCAGAAATAGAATGTCTACTTCTTAATATAAGCCCTTTCCTAAGATAACTATTCATCCCCAGTTAGTTTGGTTGAGTTTGGCCCATTATGTTTTTGTTTTCCTATTGATTACTTCATTTTGAATGAATATCTTGTGGATAAAAACCCCTTTCAATCAGTAAAAACTTGTTAAGTAGTTTTAGAGATCTTTACCTAACCACAAACAAATATTACTTTTTATACACAGCTATTTGTAAAAAGATAGATGTCATTATAAATAAGTAAACAGTGACTTATAGGTATAAGGTAAGATGTCAGGTTAGGTAGGTTTGTATCACATGCAGTGTAAGAGAATAATTTTATTAAAATGATTATTTAAGGGTGGTTTCAAATGCTGTATATTTATTTCAGAGACACCGTTTAGTAAATGACGTTCTGAAAGAAGAGCTACAAACTGGAGTCCATGCTTTGTCTATAGTGGCTAAAACTCCTAAGCAATGGGAGGATAGTGACAAGATTGTAGAAAGTAGTCCAAATTGCAAAGGTGGATTTGGGAAATAAGTTTGTTAACTAGATCTATTACATTTAGTACTAGGTATTTAATTTAAATAATTTTTCTCTTATGTAGTTCCTATATTATTATATAACTTTTATGTTACCTGAGGGTAGGCCTGCCATCACTTCAATTACCGACGCCGGACATAAACTTTAAAAACCCTGGACACATGTGTGAAATTGCGTTTTATTCCTAGACACCCAACTTTTTTTGTATAAAAACGCAGTTTCCATTTATATTTTTTTATTAATTTAAAACAGCTTATTAACAATTCATCTAATAATTATAATTTTCCCCTGACACAGTGTCCGTGTTTCACCTTTCGTGAAACCCCCGTCCGGATGCTCCCTGGATGCCCTTTAAACTAGGACAAATCCGGGGAAACCCGGACAGATGGCAGCCCTACCTGAGAGTATAATAACAATGGATTGTTTATTTGAAGTTCACACAAGGCTACTGTGAAAATTTATAAATAGCAACCTATGGGCCAGAATAAAAGTTTTTATAAATACATATAAATTTCCTTTTCAACTTAAGAACCATCAAATATTTTTATGAAAACAATTTTACCATAGTAAATTTTGGTCAATTGTGTGTGTGTAATAAATATTTTTTGTTTTTATAATGCTTATCAGTCCATATCAAAATCAAATCCATAGATTTCAATATTTCCAATTCTTGAAGCCATGATTTAATAACTCATATAATGCAAGTTATGTCAATTATGAAAGTTTTATAACTGATTATTCATTAGTTGTTATCATTGTTTTTAAACTTTTGCTATAAGATGTGTAATGGACTTACATTAAGTCCCCATTTACACATTTAAGTAGTTACCCTTTTCTCATATGTCTCAACACACCCAGTGCACGAAAACAACTACCACACTATCTTCTTTCTTCCAACCAAGTTGTATCCCGAGTTCCCAATTTTCTTTTTCCCCACATACCTGCTTCAATCCTACTCAGTGCTGTTGTTTGATGAGATAAGAAGATATAGTAATCAGGAAATTTGTAGAGATGAAAGTACCAAAACGTTACCTTGAGCCGTTTCAAGCTATTGTGATGCGTTTAATACCAAGAGGGTGAGATCCGAGATTGTCTAATAAAACAAAACATTTTGACTATAAAATTTATTTCTTAAGCCTTTTTATTGTAGAAAGATTTTCATTCTGCAATGCAGATCAACATTTTTCATTTTCCATCTCATAATACTTTCATTAATACACGTTATATGACATACATGATGAAATATTATGTAATGATAGCAGACATTGTAAAAGAATGCTTTTGATAAAACACTCAAGTAGGGAGTTATTGAAATTGACAATACCATTTATATAGACACATACATACATCTATGTATGTATATAGTGACTGGAAGATATATTTATTTCTATGGTATACACATGATGTACTATATATTGAATATTGCCGTTTCATTCATATTATGAGAAGCGAGTAGAGAATATTATTGTTGAATATTATGTTTTGATATGATATATGTTTTACAATAATATATTATTTGAGAGCTTTCAAATAAATGTATATTATTACTTATTTACACCATTATATGTATAATAGATAATACTTAATAACAATTTGATAACATGAAAAGATTTTTCTTACTATTATGTACTGTTCTTGATTACAAGACCTGAATACTATAATACTTAATTTAACGTTTTCGTTTTAGGAAATTTTAATATACATATTGCTACCATATTTATTTTCTTATACATTAAAAAAAAATCGCACTGATCTGAACTGGAATCAATTAAGTTTTCAGGACACACTTTTACACTAATTAATTAATTAATATAATGTACTTAAATGAACCATGTTGTGGAGAAATGAAACCAATCCACAAAGTTGTCAAAATAAGTATTTATGCAAAACTATCGATTATGGATGTACCTATTCATAATGGATACAAACTTATTTTCGTAGATAAAGGGTTTTTCCAATAACAATATAAAATGAAAATCATTTTTGATAGTTCGCTATCAATACTTTAATTTTGTCCACTTCGTGGTTTGGGTCATTTCTGCATAACTCGGTACATATAAAAGTTATAGAGCAATATGACTACATGTTAGAACATATAGCTTATATGTTTGCCAGAATTTCCAGCTGTGCCCTGAACCATATTAGGGGCAATGTCCTGTGCCAATGTCTCAAAAAATTACTGTAATAATGAACTTGCTACATCTCAGGAGCCAATTGCATTAGTTTGTTATTATGACATTCTATTTTTCTGCAAATTCAAATAGCCTTTAGCAGCTTGTTTAATAGCGGATAAGTTTAAACATACAATTCAAGACACAATAGCAGTAGTTCACCAACAGTAAGATAAAATATTGAGTGATGTACAACGGGCTCGATACGAGCCGCCGAATTTAGTTATTATGTTGACATCTGACTTGATCAACAACATGACAAGCTAAAGGTTATGACTAACTTTTAAACTTTCGCGTTCGCTGATATAATTATGTATTTATACGTGAACTAACGCGATCGATCGACACGTCAGGCAATTCAGAGTGAAACCTTTTCGTGAACGCGTTAATTCCCGTATAAATACATAATTATAAAGGTTATGACGTGTGAGTACGTGTCACATTATACACAATTAAATAACACTGCACTCAGTCCATTCATTCTTGAACACCGACTTAACGGTGTTAGTTATATCAGAGATTAAAATTGTCCAATCTTAGTTTGCCCTCGTTCTCCGTCAAGTATAACAAATCTGCCATAGTCTGTTCACAGATGGCTTCTTCAGCTTTTTCCGACATCTAAAAAATAAAAAATTAGAGTAGATATTACATTGTATAGTAACTTACAACAGTTTATCGATATATCAATACACAATACAATATATGTATAATAAATAACTTGACATAAGCTTAGGGGCTTATATTCATACATTTGTTTTTTGTTTATTTGGATAAATTAACAGTAACACAATACAGAGTATGTATACAGTTTTCTTAAAAATATAACTTAATTAATGTGTCACCAACACCATTTACCACAATTTGAGTAAATTCTGTTGAAATTTGCGCCAGAAATAAGAACGGTAGGTATATCTACCCTACTGCGCAAGGGGGGTTATGTTTTTTGGAGAGTATGTATGTATGATTTTTGACTCCAAATTATTTTTTTTTTCTCAAAATCCATAGAGTGGAGTACCAAACAAAGGACTTAAAATTCAATTGTTATATTTGATTTATTGTGTTTTAAAACTAATTATTTTGTTAAAGTTGATTTTTAGGAAAAGAAAAGTACCTTCCTAGACAAAGCAAAGGTCTATAGTGTGGAAACCCCCACGGGTCATCACCTCACCGGGGCTGACGGTGAAGTGGTATGTCGGAATCGAACCGACTTAAACCACACGGTGTTCCGTCACAAGTGGGTCTATTGCAAGGGACTCGGGTATACCCTAGGAAGGAAGTCCCCGAGAACCCCGGCAGCCCTTGGCCGCCTGTTAAATAATGGGCAGCCACACCAAAACGTAACGGGGGGCCTCGTCCCCTTTCCATCAGAGGCGCGCGCGGAACACATCGCGCCACCATCTCAGGCCTACTTCTGCTAGGGTAACGGGCAGGCTCACCCGGCACCCCCAGGATATACCTGAGGATAACAATAACCTCAGATCTTTTCATTTTGTAGGGAAATATTGTTGGAAAACTTTTTACTGGTCCGATAGATTTATTATTTTTACTACATTAAAATTTATTTTTTTAATTTATGTTATATTCTCAACCTATTTCACTAGATCTATTAGGCAATATAGGACAAAATTAAATATTTTAATTGTCAGTCTCTTTTAGGCATATGGAAATCATCGCCTTGTGCCGAGCTCGTATTGTGGTATAATTGGAATCGTTTCTAAACAAAATAATAGATACTAACATGCAATGTTTACAAATTTAAATAACTGTATAAAAGTGAAAGCATTTTCCTTAATTTATAATTTTTCATCAATTTCTGAATTTCTTTGACTGAACTTTTATTGTGAAGAAGATTCCAGTGGCCTAAAATTTCGTATGTATACTACACATCTATCCATTTTTGTTCATATTCTGACAAATTCTTTGTAACAAATTTTATCCCATATAAACCAATGATATATGGACAGTAAACTACAAAATAGAAAACTCACCGGTCTGTATTTATACTCGCTTGACGGAGGATATTTGAAATTGGGTCCAAAATTTACACTAACAGTGACATTCTTGTGCAGTGACACAGTCGGGTAGTAACAGCCTTCATATATGTCACTGAAGGCCTCGCCCTGGCACTCGCCGTTCTTGAAGAAGAGTACCTTGCTGCCCGGCAGCTGCTTCAGATTGTTCAGAGATTCTTGGATATTGTCCTTATCCTCGTAGTACAGATGGCTCTTGAACTTTACTAAGGGCTGGAAGTTATGACGTTTTTGTTTAGTTTTTCGAATTGGATGACATATTAGTAAAAAAGAGGATTTAAATCATTAAAAAGTTCCATTTACAGACAACATTTTCACAGGTAGACTAAATCCTTCAAGTAACATCATACCAAACGGAAGATGTAAATAAACTAAGTAACAACAACATTCATTGTTGAATAAGATAATTATAGGAGATATTCACCCAAGTTCTGTACATATTTGAAGTGATTATAGAGTAAAGTCTACTGCGCTGTATATCGTTCATGGACATTTCCACGTCAAGTGTAATATTTAAAAGAAAATATTTGTTGATCCTTGTGGAATTACAGATTAGTGGCGCTGATAGCGTCACTTAGATATTTTTAGGTAACGTAGAGCCTAACTTTTAGTAACTGTAAAAGTAAAGTTACTAGATATCGATTGTCGACATTGAAGACAATTATTGCCTGAGAAAGAAGGGGATGTGACTTTGCGGTAAGTCGCCTATCTTTGACAATGTCTATTAGAAAAACATGATACCATGGCCATTTGTTGATTTTCTTTTTGATAGTTGCTTGAGAACGTTATTGTGTGTAGGTATTAGAAAAATAGATTTATAAAGATTCATAGACAAATTTTTCTACTGCATATTCAAAAATAGATATAAACTATTTCTAAATCAGTATAAATAACTTCAACATGATAAAAATTCTAAACTAACACTAATGAAGACATTTAATTCGTCAGTCGAGTATTTTGTAATATTAATAATCAATTAAATACCAAAATATGATTTATTAAACGAGTTAAGTATTTGTAGTTAATTTATTTTTTCGGATCGATTGAAACTTCCTCTAAGATAAAATCGATTGTTATTTTTGGCAACATTTTTGGTCATCACTACTGTTTATCGAACTGTCAAAAACAAATGAATGGACAGGAGTTTGGCTACCACTTGTACTCTGTCCGTTCACTTATTTTCTTTCCGGTGCCGGTGCCTATAGAGATATAAATACGCAACACCTGGTATCACTCATCAGGTTGAGGATGTTTCTCTCCCAAAGGAGCTATTGCAGAAGTTTGCTGCAAATTTACACAGGCAGGTTTAATTTTATCAAAGAATTCATGTCATGAGTAACATTCTATGCTCAGACGAATCTATGCTATGGAGATGAAATAAAGTTTTTCTAAGACTTTTTCTATAAATCTTTTATAATACTTACCCTATCTTTATACGTATTAGGCGTATACTTGGTGGTTACGCTCTTAGGCAACATCACCAGGAAGCCGAGAGTATCGCCCTCGCCGTATCCATTGCTGTAATGTTTACCGCGCGACTCGTGGAATCTGAAACATTACCATTGTATCAGGTCTGTTTAACATTCCTTATCGACAAACAAGCATTGTATATGACGGCTTGGAAAGTTGTCTTAATAGCTTGTTATGAAACTTTTGAGAAAAATAAATAGGGGGACCGAAAAGTAATGTCGTTTGTGCGCATACAACTTAGTCTTTTTGTGATCGCTTGACCACTGCAATTGCCATTGCCAGATCTTACTGTAGCAATCGGATTTTTCAATGAAAAAGTGGAAAGCGATTGTCAACAGAAAAGGCTTAATCTGTAACACTGTAATGCTAGACAAACCCTGAAAAAAAATAATGAATGCAGGTGGGTGGCATTGCCTCACTCACTCGCCCGATATTGCGCCATTAGATATCCATTTATTCCCTTCGATCGCTACAACATTGTACAAGTGGCAAAAAAAAATTACATGACGTCCAAAAAAATAGGTGCCAGATATTTTGCACAAAAACGCAATTGATTTTATCGATCTGGCATGGAAAATTGGCACACACACACAAGGTTGTTAATAACGAGGGTGGTTACATCATAGATGAAAAATTAAAACTCGTTAAAAGTTAGTCTGATAATTTTTTTTTTTGGTTTATTTGTAACCTGCTGTCAGTCTCGTTTTTCTGTCCCAGTTTTCATGTCTAGGTACTCTAGCCCAGTCAACCTAGCTGTTTTATGATGGACAAAAAATGGACATTTCGATTACCACGATTTTTATTTTTGGATAAATAGTAGTTTTTAACATTTTAACAAAAAGAAGTCTTTTTTTTTACATTTCGTGTGATGTCTCGTTTCCATTACGTTTTCCATCATATGTGCCCAAAGCTTTTTGGTCTAATTAAATTACCTATAAAATGAGACCGATTCAAAGTGGCTAACTGTTTTTGTTTAACAGCAATTGAAGGTCAAAAAAGAGCATTTTTTTTTTTCAACACTTATTAACTTTGAGAGGAAGCTTTCAGAAAATTTCAGCGAGATCGGTTTTAAACTTTTTTAATTTATGAACGATTTTCTTTTTGCCTTAATTGCAAAATGCGCCATATTTTTTCTGAACTACTGGTGGGACCAGCTTTGAAAATTCAAAAAACCATTTAACTTTATGAGCCCGTTGGAATTTTTAAAAAATATCGATTTTAATCGTTTTTATAGCGATATTTTGAGGTATACCTTTTTTACGCGATATGTGAAAAGTAAAAAAAGTATACCTCAAAATATCGTTATAAAATCGGTTAAAATGGATATTTCACTATGCCTGGATCAGTGTTGAACGTCGGCGGCGTCTCCGCAACAGTCACTTTGTGAATCTGTGGTAGGTTATTGAGTAAATATATGTACAACACAGGATCAAAAACTGAACCTTGTGGCACTCCAGCATAACAAGGTGTAAATAGATGATGTGGCGCTTCGTTGTTTAACTTGAAACATCCTTTCCTTAAGACAAAAAGTCATCAGAAGCTAGAACGAGTGTGAAAGTTTCTTTTTGATTTTGCATAACAAGCTTTTACCTATGCCATACTCAGTCAAACGCCTGTTGGACATCCAAAAATGCTGCAAAGCAATACTCCCTTTTTCTCAGGACATTTTATATAGAGTGGATATTGGAAGAGAAATATAATGTGAATAGGCGAGTTTACGGCAGGAATATAAGTACCTAGTTCCTTTCCGACTGCGCCACGAGTATCCGAATTTGTCGTAACCGAGCGGCGCCTGCAAGTTGGCGTACTGGCGGCCCCAGCCCAGGCGGGTGGCCGCGCCCTCCGGCATCTCCTCTATACACACTTCGAAGTACCAGCAGCCGCGGGACACGCCTGCAACACCCATCTCAAATATTAACACAACATGTCATAGCATATTAGGATACACTTGGAAGCTACATTTTCCTCGATGGAATAATCTATAGTAATATAATAAATCTGAAGAGCTTTTCGTTTGTTTGTTTAAACGTGCTATCTCTAGAACTACCAGCCGAATTAGAAAAAATATTTTTGTATCGGATAGAGTATTCATTGAGGAAGTTTATACGCTATGTAACATCACACGACGTCGACGCGTCGGCGACTGCCGCCGACGGGTGCAGTTGCCTCTGTCGTTGACAACATGCGGCTTGTGTAGGTATTTGAAGCCTTAACTGTATACATAACACAAGTAAAATCTTACTATTGGTACCAGAATCCTACACAAAGTTGCAATTTATATGTATGGTGTATGGTGATTTTGTCAACCAATCTATATTTAATTTGTCAATCAATACCTTTTGAACGGTATCTTTTTAAGAAAAAAAAAAACTATTTGTATTCTATGAAATCATTGGTTATTTGTACTAAAGGTAGTAGAAAACAACATAGTAGTAAAAAACCAAGGACATATAAACTTGCGACAGCCCTAGACCTCCTTAATTGGGCCTCACTCACTCATAAACTACCTCCCTGCCAAATTTCATCTTCATCTGTCAAGTAGTTTCAGAGATTTTTGTGATTAGTCAGTGAGTGAGTATCCATCCACTTTTATATTCATATATCGATGGTTATCTAAGTGTGTTATTAATGTTATAATTGTACAAACTTTATAGAAATTTATATATTACTAGCTGACCCCACAGACGTTGTCCTGTCTTAACTATGAATATTGAACTCGAATTGGTATAGTTAAAAAAAAAAAACAATTCCGACCGATGCATCTGTTTTAAACGACATTTGCAGCGCGCATTCTGTCAATCGCGCCAACTGTCAAACGACTGACAGTTATGTCAAAAGCGCTAAGGTTACATTAGAAAAGTTCGTGGTCGTTAAGTTTTCTTATATTTTCTAATTTTCCGCGTAACTTTCTTAATTTTTTCTTTCATAAGAACCTTCTCCTGACAATAACAAACACAAAAAAAAGAATTAGCCAAATCGATCCGACCGCTCACGCGTGATGGCGTGACCAAGAGAAATAGGAATTCATTTTTATATTTGTAGATTATTAGTTAAGTCAAGACACTATAAACTTACCATGCGTAGCCCGCACCATGCAGTATCCCTTCTCACCGGTAACAGCTAATCTGTCTTCAGATATTTTGAGCTGAGGCGCTCTGTCGTGCAACGCTAGCAACACTATGCCGGGACATAGGGACCGGTATAACCATCCCGGAATCGGCTTGCCACTCCACTCGTTGCTCTCATCAAATTCCTGTGGAGTTTGATTTTTGCATTACTACAATAGGCATTTAAGATAAAAAAATTAGAAAATTATTCCCAAAGTAACAACAACGCCAAAGGGCTTCAGCTACATTGATAACTAGCTGAGCCCCGCTCGGTTTCGCTCGCGTGTACGTACATATTTATATTTTTTTAAATAAAAAACAACACCAGCTGTATGCCAGTCAAAGTCCCGTTAAAATTGGTAAACCCGTTCCGGAGATTAGCCGGAATAAACAGACAGACAAAAAATTTAAAAATTGATTTTTTAGTTTTATGTATCGTGTAAACATTCAGATGCATTTAGTAAAAACCTGTTATCCGGAACAAATAGACAGACAAAAAATTTAAAAATAGATTTTTTAGTTTTATAAAACCTGTTTTAGTAAAAACCTGTTATTATGATATTACAAACAAACACTTTAATTTTATTTATTTGTATAGATAGAGAAGTGAAACATTTACTAATCGTGCCTGCAAGAGAAAATAACCAACGAGGTAGTCAAGTTTTTATTTTTTTAAATTTAAACCCCATGTTGGATTCTTTAATTAACCGTTAGAACTCTTCACACTGTTTTCGAAACCACAAAAAATGCCGGTCCTGATGATACATATCTTGCTTCTTCTCTTATAAATTATTTTTAATTATTGAGTTATGTCGGGCATCGTCATAACGTCTAAGCGGGTCTTACAAAAACAGGTATTATTAACGTCTTTAGACCACCACCGTGTGAATAAGAGTGTCATCGAAACATGTTGTTATTGAATAATTGTATAATCTGTACAGTTACAAACAAATAATGTTGTAAATATTAAAACCAGTACTTTCGGTTCCGTTATCGCCAGACCTAATTTAATTAACTTCTGATTTTAAAAAATGATTACACTATTTCGTTTGCATTATACACAATATGTACAATGTACATAGCTACTAAATTAAATACGGCCTTAATTGTACAATATTTGCAAAAAAAATTACGTCGTAAAAATATACATATAATCCTCTCTAGGGATTAATTTCTCGTGGTCCCAACAAAAACATTTAATTAACGGGCACAAAGTTTGCCTAAGCTCCGAGCAATTATTTTTTAATTAGGTAGTTAATTGTCACACGTGTAAAACAAATCTACGTAACGCGATATAGCGGCAGTTAGCTACAAGATTTTTTGTACCACTTCGCCATGTATGAAATCGACGTCATAATGACACAGTACTCAAAAACGTTAAACGCTAAGTTGAAATCTTAAAACTTCTGTGAGCGTCGTGTACTTGAACAAAAATGAACACTGATGATGATCGGAATCAATACGTTATGTAGTAAGTACTAATTCCAATTATAAGATGACTTGCACAAGTTTTGGCAAAATATTAAGCGACTAGTGGAGCATGAGTTATCGTTGACTATATGTATGGCAAATATTTTCTTATCCTCGAGAATACTGTCTTGAGCGAATGTTCTTGAGAATTTCGCAAATATTATAAGTGGGAAATTCTTCGTTACCAAGAAACACCATTTACCTTGCCATCACAAAATCCGTTTCTTTTGTTCTAGTCACCTAGTCTAAATTGTATTCATTGACCTTTAGTCAAAACAAATCACTCGTCATAGCAAAATCTGCATTTTTGGGTCACCCCAGAATAATCAAAAAAATATCGTGTTACAAATTATACGAAAATAAATATGACTGACTTGTCTAAATGGTGCGTGTGGATCCGGCTCAGCCAGTATGTATCTGTATCCATCTTTATTGAAGGGGTGCTCTGTAGGGTAGCCATGTGATGGTAGTTTTAAAGCTCCGATGTCTGCAGTCCGCCCTTTCTTCCCGACGGGAGCACCCGCTTCGGCTGCGCCGCCGACAGCAGGTCGCCGCTTGCCTTGCCTACCCTTTACGTTGCCTGCTAGTGGTACTGCGAAAATGTACATTTAAATTTAGTACTATTTGCTTTTTGGGATCATTGTATGATCTTATTTTAGCCTAGTTTCAAGGATTAATTTTTAATGCAATTCTCTTACACACAAAACTGTAATACTTTTGTGTACGTTCAAAACTGTTTTATTACAAGTAAGCAAATGTTAGCCATTTTTGGACGTGCGAAAGCAAGGACTCTTTATTATTTACATTTGGAATTCAGAATCTAATATTATTATACACAGTGCTGCCTAGAGACGGGTAATCACCCAGGTTAAAACCTACGACTGGGGTAAAATCCCGAGTAGTTACCCTCGCTATAGATGGGTAATCACCCGGGTTAAAATCCACGACTGGGTAAAAACCTGGGTGATTACCCATCTCTAGTGCTGCCAAACCCTAGAAATCTAGAAAGAAAATTAATCTCGAATCCATTACGAGATTTAATTTGGCCGCTTGTCCAGTAACAGGCGGCCTCGTCGAGATAGTTACATGTCATTAACAACATAATGCGCATCTCTCTGTGCTGTATACACCTCGTCCGACCTTTAGAAAACCTAAAAGTCCTGTTACGATACAGAAATATTCAACAACAACTCTTATTACGAGAACTTCAGGTAGTAAAAACTGTTTCGTGAATCCTAATTTTAGAGACAGCCATGTGCATCATGACACGAATACTTCATCAACGTTCAGCCCCATTACGAGGCGTCCATTAATTACGTGAGGCCTTTAGGGAGGGGAGGGGGTCGAACCAAATATCACGTGGGGGAGAGTGGGGCCTCGGCAGATATTATGTCATTTTTTCCGCAAGTGTAAAATTGCGAGGAAACTGGGGTTAAATTAAATAACAAATGTTTCTCCACTAAAATAGTATAAGTATAATATAAAATGTAAATAGTATGTAATAATGTAAAGTAGTAGGGGGACTCTCCCTACTACTTTACATGGTGGAGTAAAAGGTACTACAACCGCAGTTGCTCCTACTACAATTTTTTTCCGTGAACGTATACATTTTGAAAAATCTCACGTGAGATTAGGGGAGGGGTCGAGCAAAGTCTCACAACAGATCACCAGGGGGAGAGAGGGGGCAAAAAATCACCAAAACCTCACGTAGTTAATGGATGCCCCCTTATTACAGCAATACGATCATTTTATAATGCGCTATCTTTCGATTGGCTGAGTTAGTCATATATCCGATATCCATTACCGGCGTGTAAAGTAGCCGTCACACAAATTCACGTCAATGTCAATGTCACGTCAATACAAATTTAATTTTATTTTACTATATTTTTAGTCAATGGGCTGATATTTAACTACGAATGTACACGGGTCTACCGACTTTAACGAATCATAGCAAAATTGATATTCTATTTAAATAATGTATGTATGTACAGTTTCCTACTGTGTTGTTCGGGGAAATAAGAAATCCTCCCTGAATCTCCTACAAATAATGTCACAGATAGCTTGGATGGAATTTAATACTTTTTCATCGTACAAAGCCGCTATTCGACGAGTGCGAGGACTACGAGGTATACAATGACTTTCTTTCTTCTTCTCGTTATAGGAGTAGAAAGTTATGAATATGATGGACGGCTTACATTACAGTAACCATTAAAATAGGGTGTTCTGGTCTAAATGAAAACCGATAGTCGAGTTATTGATGTTTATTATTCTAAAGGAGACGTCTGATCAATACTACCTACTTCAACTTTTAAATATTTATCGGCGCGCATGGCGCAAAGAATCGTAAGAAATTAATTAATGAGTACCGGTTCAATCAACAAAAATAGATATCTATTCAGCCAACGAGTAGATCGAATGATAAGTAACGCAATAGTACATGTTAGGTAGCTACATGTAAATTGGAAATGGCAAATGATGTTGGTTTGAGAAATTAATTTGTCTAACGTTTAGCTTATTATGCAGCGTTGGTAATATAATTTTCCAACATATATGCGTCAGGTATATGTTAAAGATTTGTATCTCTTACACGTACTTACAAAAAAGAAGTGCTGGAAAGAAAATAAGAATTGAATTGTTTCGTCAACTGAGGATTGCACGTTGCACGGTGGATGGCGTAACTGGTAATCTATATTTATAGATAAACAACCGCTAAATCAAAATGTTTTAGTTTGAAAAATAGGTAATTTTACACAATAGTTCTTCCACGAAAGAGCTCTGTAAGAAGAATAGTCTTTTCTCGGGGTTCGTAATAAATATAATATACGAACAAACAAGAACTCAAGCTTTCCAGGTAAATGATCAGAGGTCAACCTTCAATATAATTATTTTATATTTAAAGTACCTACCTACTTTATCCGACGTATAATAACGTTGTATTGATAACATCTAAATTGCCGAATATTTTGAACCACATACAGGAAACAGACATTGGAATAAACATGCAAAGATAAAATAAGTGAGACTCGACCACGAAGACCAACTAATACGAGTACATTGTGTTAACGCTCTCCAGAATAAATACACATCGTCTTATAGGTTACACGCTATAGACCTTCATAATAGTTAACCAACTTCTTTATAAGCGATATTGATAAGATTTTTTTTAAATTGTACGATGTAAGAACTAGATAGGTAGATCAACCAATAACAAGACATAAGTAAGTAATAAATATAATGTATGCTACGATAGTAACACAGTTTATGAGATCATTAAAAAACGTTAAATCAAGTGGAATCTCAACTCACTATCCATGTCGTCAACACCGATATCAGAACTAACTGACAAACTTGTCATATATTTAGTGCAAGTCGTGATAAGATAAAGTACGTATCGAGACGAACATACTAGCCGATTAAATCGTTGTCTTAGGTGACGAAGCAATACGACGTGTAACTACTAGTACCCAACGTAAACAACAAACTAACTTATATAAATTAAAATACTTTTCCTGTACTTACTGTAACGAGATAAAACGAGTGGCCAATACTACACGGTATAAGTAAACATTTGTTCAAGGCAAATTACGATTCTGATAACAGATAGCCGTGTAAACTAATTATGTATGCACATTACATTCTTACGCGGTCGAACTGTAATTTGAGAAAGAAAAACAAAAAAAAATTTAACTCACCAGCCATAAAGTTCAAGGTGATTATGAAGTGAACTATTTAAATCTAAAATCAATAGAGAAATCGCGGGGCTAACGCGACGCTCCTATGTGTAGTTATCGGCGAATATACGGACACACTAACGCACAATATACTGTTTAATACTACAGCAGTGTGCGTCGCGAACTTAGTGTTTACATACACTAATGCATAAAGAACAATGTCATTATTCAATAACATGTCTTTGTGGACGGATCTACAATTCTATGTATGCACCGCGGTTCGAAACATTACGTATGTACGTTTTTCAATGTTTTTGGATCGTTTCCAAAGCGACATCACACAGGAACAATTATGGTGTTATACCATACAATAGTTTTAAGTTATATTCACGTTATTTAGGTCAACTCCGTGGCTTGTTTTTACGTAATCTTCGGTGCTTCTGTACCGAACAATCGTAGAACACGGTTGATTCAATGCATATAAATTGAAATATCTGTAGGTAGCAACCTAATAGCTTTATAACACGTATTATGGCCGTAAGACGTCTAAAGAGAAGTTTTATAACATGTTTGTCATTGAACAGCAATTGTACAACTCACTCTTTATAATACAAGAATTCATAGCGAGGCTTTTCTAGACGCGAATTGATTGACCCTGGCGAGGCATCGTACATATTTAATTACCGTCCTGTCGTCCTGAACCTATTATTTATACATTCTTCGAAGTGCATACAATGTCTATAAGATCTTTTACTTATTATACAGTGTTGCATTTGCGATACTTTCTCGTATCTTTAGATAGTGTAACAGGAAGTCTTTAACTGAACGTATTTAACTATTTGTATAAAGGTATATTCTAGATAGTTTTAACTGCATTAAATTAAGTATGGTGTGTACTTAATTTAATGCACTTTTAGGTATCATGATCTACATTTTTCCAGTTACAGTACAGTGCATTTATTAAAAAAAAATTGTTTATAATTGGTAAAGCAATTGTTGCCAATCTATCGCATCGATAACTCCTTACCATCAAACCGGCTGTTTGCTTGTTTGCGTGACTCTGTATCTTAGTTTAAAAAAAAACCGCCACAGTTCAAGTCGCATCAGAACAGATCAAACACACAACACTAAGAAGCGGTTCCTGTTGGTGAGTATGATTGCCAGGTCTTGAGTGGGGAGATAGTTTGAAATAACCAGTATTTATAGGAACTAATAACTGCTCACGTCGTATTACGTGCCCAATAGTTGAAGGGTCAAGGTCAATTGACTTCACACGTAACACAACAACTTGGACTGGGCCTCCACTAATATGAGAAACATTGAAGACTTTCAAGACATCACAGAGAACCCTGAGGTGTACAGATGTATGTCGGGGAAAAAGTTTCTTCGCATTTTATGTACAAATTCAAGACGTTTTTTTTTCAAAGTTTAATTACATTTAATTATAACATATAAGTGTGTGCCATTTTGCCACGAAATCTTGGGATTTTAACTGCGACAAGTAGTTTTGACAGCCCTCTCTTGATGTTAACCTAACACTACGTAAAGAATTCTGAAGAGACCGAAACAGGTGAAAATCTGAGGGTACAAGGTCCGGACTATATGGTGAAAGCATTAACACTTCCCAACCAAGCTCTCTCAATTTTTGCTGAGTGGCCGAAGGCCGAAGAAGAAGTATCATGATGAAAGACCACTCTTTTCTGTTGATCAATTCCGGCCGTTTTTATTAAACGGTTTTATTTGGCTTGACCTGTTCGTTTTTTGTTTGGGTCAAATTTAATAGTTGATATTTTACCGTCTTCCTGTTGACAGATTGATCTGATATTTAGTACACATCTTTGGTTCTCATGACAATACAATTTAATATAGCCTAAGCGAGTACTACAATATATACAATATATGTAGTTATATTTAATATATTCAATATCATTGTAAATCCAAGATGGCCGCCGCTACAAAATGGCGTATTACATTTTTTTTTTTAAACTCTTTCAATATGGGTATCAAATGAAAGGAGTCGACTAGTAGAATAGAGAACAAGTAACGAAATAAAAACTAAAAACTTGACAATAAAATAAGTAAATTTTTTTTTAAGTTTTATTGATTAAATTGATTTAATTTAGGGCATTGATCAGACAAAAAAAATTAAATCGTGGGGCGTAGCCGTAACCTGAGTAAATATGTAAACAGCATTTATAATGATATGAGCGGTTGATTTTGATAGAAATTTCACGCGCCCCACAATTTTAGTTTTTTGTCTGATCAATGCCCTAAATTGATGAGGAGTAGTGTGATTATTGGTACCTAGGACTCACTTTTTGAAAAATAGCATCGACTTTATCCGTATGTGGGCGACCAGATCGAGCTGCATCTTTGACCCGGACTATAAACGCTTGAACCAACTTCGTGCTACTCTTACTGACACTGCATTATGTCCATAAACGTCACAATTTTTCGCGGCTTGAGTTGCATTTTTCCCTTTTTAAGGTT
The DNA here is from genome assembly GCA_963859945.1 of Euplagia quadripunctaria. Lineage (NCBI taxonomy): Eukaryota > Metazoa > Arthropoda > Insecta > Lepidoptera > Erebidae > Euplagia > Euplagia quadripunctaria. The sequence goes on from OY982567.1 coordinate 21,411,890, forward strand.
CCGTACCTCGAAAGGAAAAAACGGAACCCTTATAGAATCACTTTGTTGTCCGTCCGTACGTCCGCATCCGTCTGTCTGTCTGTCAAGACAGATTCTGAATTCACGAGAAGTACTCCCGTGAACTCAGAATCTTGAAATTTAGTACGAAGCAACGTCTTATAGCACAGATTAAATTTTTAGTTACATCATATAATAAAAATATTATACGGAACCCTCGGTGCGCGAGTCCGACTCGCACTTGGCCGGTTTTTTTAATAAACTTCAGAATGTATCGAATTTCTTCGTTAGATTCACTCATTGTAATTTTTACTTTTTCTTTTTCTTAATGTCCTGTATTTATTGATATTAAAAACCAGCCAGATACAAACAGTAAGTACAACCAAAGATATTTTTATTCAATTTTATACATACAAAATACGGAAAGACTTTTTCCCCAACCTATTATAATATTGTAGAAGACTAATTGTAAGCAGTTATGTTTAAAAAAAACGCGTAGGGGTAAACTGTCATCAAATCAACTTTGGAAATAGTATTCTATTGTAAGCACGTTGGGTCTTTATTTGAATGCAGCTATTTTTCGTATTTAATTTCAAGGACAGTGGACTATGAGCACTTATGTGATGATTACGCGTTAAACCCAGTAAATTATTCTTAATGGGTACCGATACATTTCTTGTTAACATATTTAGATAATTTCTGTAACATCAAATTGATAATAATTCTATAGGGTAACCTTGCGGACATGCCTTTCAAAGCAAGAAATTGCAGAAGGCAATTTAATTACAGCGGGAGTATTTAAATATAGCAGTTGTATTATTCAATAGGTACTAATCTCCACATCCTTGTGTCACGTCGATTATTGCATATTTTAACCGATTTCAGAAAGGAGGAGGTTCTCAATTTGGATGTTTATTTATTTTTTATGTATGTTCGGGCATAACTCCGTCATATGCACTGACATGACTACACGGATGGCGCAATTTAAGTGGTCACCACTACGCCACGCCGAGTGTTGTGGGTTCAAATCCCATACGGGACAAATATTTGTGTGATCCAGAAATATTTGTCCCGAGTCTGGGTGTTCTTTGTGTGCGTTGTTTGAATGTTTGTGAAGCCCCCCGCGACACAGGAATATTCCTCTTTTTCAAAATAAATAAAATATATATATATATATCTATTTATTTGCAACTCTTTTTTTGTTCGAAATTGAAGCGGCGTCGGTTATATACTTTTTTAAAGTTAATTATACATATTCAATTTTAATATTGTAGCTAAGTGCAACGATAATTTCATAAAAAATAAATCAAAAACAGCTGAGGGTCAAAGGAAGCGCGGGCGCAGAAGGCCGCGCGAGTTCGGCGCCCGCGTGTCCGTACGTACAAAGTACACAAAAAGACAGCAAGCAATTTTGAAAAGTATATATTACAAGTAAAGGTAAAGGGGAGTATGGAAGCTGTTTCCCCGCTTCGAAAACAGTTTAGGAGTATTTATAATATTTCTTACAGAATTTGATGATTTCATAGTATGTGTAGACGTATGTAGTATGTATAGTGTATCTATAATGCGAATGTTATATTTTGTACTTCAAAAAGTATATATTTGTATATTTTTATTTGTTTTCTAATATTTATTGTTGCGCATAATTATTCTTTATGGATAGTTACAATGAGAACATTAATTCAAGTGATAGATCAAAGAGACTGGTTAAGCTAAGATATATGCTGCAAAACAGGGTCAGTTGATTGTGATCCAGACGGACCGCAATGCCGCCATATTGCGACGACTAAAAACGAGTGATGGCCGTCAGTGATAAGGGGATACCACACGATTTCCTTCGAAGCGACGAGTCTCCTAGCCCGAACTGCACCATGGGACCTTGAGGCGAAGACACTTCCGTAATTTTATCAATGGCGCAAAGAGCGGGACCTGGGACCTACTCCTCAGGAAATTGAGGTGCAACGTTCTCAGCTCCGTCAGGTCCTTATGGCAGAGTGGGAAGAGCGACTTAGGCGACCGAGCGCAGGGCACGCCACTATTGTGGCGGTAAGACCCATAATGGAGGACTGGCTGGAGAGGCAGCATGGCAGCCTCCGAAAAACCGAAAAAAAATTACTAATTTTTCATATTATTGTTGATTTAAAAATTGAAACAGACGGAATTTGTTTTTCATCATCAATGAACCTATTTCTGCAGAGAAACTGGATCGAGGTGAAAAAAGCCGTTTTACCTATTTTTTTCTTACCTGACGCCTAGGCTAGAAAGTATATTAGAGGGTTTAGGGGTAAATATTAATTCCTATGTCATTTACAAATTGCTGATTTTTTTTTTAAATGTATCTATTTAATACATATTTTAATAATATATATTTATAAAAGATAAATTTATTTCTTGTCATTGGCATTTGCTCTGAGTGAATTGCTCATAAATTGAAGTTATAGCAATGCTTACATAAGCATAGGAGGACGACGGGGGTTAAGACCCTTACTTACTTTTGCTGACAAGGGGGAAGGAGGGGTTAAAGTAACTTAAACGGCTCCTTATATTTGTTATTGAATTCATCATTTATGATTTTTTATATTTTTAATTTGTATATGTGTAGGTACCTTTTTCAAAGGAAACTCGTTTTATATATATCATTTCCGGTATTCTACTATCTCAAAAACTAGACGTGATAGCATAAATCTGTAGGGATTTGGACTTAGCAAATCAAAGCAATTAGAGAGAAAGAGATTACCGGTATTTCATTTTACAAACATTACTTGCAAAAGTATTTAAATAGGTAATTTACATATTAGTACTTACGTGAGGAGAGATTATGATAAAAAACCCTTCTCAATAGGATAGTATTAAATTATGCACAACCATACAAGTTCCAACTTGAAATTTAACCACATTTTTTCTTTTGTTGCCTTTCAAATGCCCTTTAAATATATTTTCAAGGATTGATAAAATACACATGCTGTTGTTTCCGTGTTCTCACCTCGTTTAAAAAGGATCAGAGGAGTGTTTAAAAAAATGATTAAGTCTTCTACTTTTAAAATATTTTCTTAGTAATGATGTCAGTGATTGTGTTAAGTAAACATGATATTTTTCTGAACTCTCAACTCGCAAGATGTAATAGCATAGATTAAGTAAGATACAAGTGTCTTGCTTTCAAGTAAAGCTGTTCAGTCGGTAAATTAATGTTTTGTTTACGTATACAAGTATTTTAAAGTAGATGGTACATTCACTTACTTGTAGCAATGCCCATATCGGTGACCTTCAGTTGACCCTGCTTGATCATAGCTTCGTAGTTGGGCTTGATGCCCGTGAGCTCCATATTGTACAACCCAAACATTGGACCTTGGCTGGCGTCCTCCTCATAGATGAACAACACTTGAATGTCCTTTATAAGGGCACGCTGAACAGTTGCGTACCAAGACTGCGTTACTCTATAACAAATTAAAGCAGTCATTAGTTCGTTTTGAACATTAATGACGTTAAATTATGCATTGCAATTCGTTTATGGCAACTTTATCTGCAAATTTAATGGCTAAATACCTACATTGTTAAAATTAATATTAAAAACTTTAGTGAAAAACAGTGGCGCTCAAGTTTCGTAATAGTGACTACTGTAACATTACTCTTCGTTATAATTATTTAACTCAGGCAGTGTAAAATAAATAATGTCATAAGTTTATCATAAAAACTAATTACCTACCTACCTATGTATTATTTTTCGATGCTAAATTTTTTCCCAGAAGTTTTTCTTAATTCTTGACACTTGAGAATATGATGTGAAAACTATTTGTATTGAATATAACCAGTACTTTCTAAGTAAGTCTTTTTGGTTGTAACACTGTGGAATGCAGATTTTGAGCGTTCATACTTTTTTAAAGGATTATTTTGTTTTTTTTATTAGTTTTAATCATTTAAGTTATATGTATACATATACATACAAAATCAATGCATGTAAAAAGCCCTGTAATAAGTGCTTGTGACCAGTGCCGTAACAATAGGGTGGCAGAGCGGGCAAAATACCACGGGCCCCAGGCCCGAGGGGGGCCCCCGACCTGAGAGGCTATGATCACAAGAGGAAACTAACATTTATTATAAACTAGCTGTGACTTCGTCCGCGTGGAATAGTGTATTTATATCGAATCAAGAGCCTAAAAAATAAGTTTCAAGCTTCTAGCTCTAAATATGACGATACTTCCATACAACTTTTCATCCCCACCTCTCAACCCCTTGCACCCCTTTTTTCGCATTAAAAAGTAGACTATGTCTTTTCTCAGGCTCTAGACTATCTGTGTACCAAATTTCATTTAAATCGGTTCAGTAGTTTTGGCGTGAAAGTGCGACAGACAGACAGTTACTTTCGCATTTATAATATTAAAATATATAATATATAGTAAGGATTAGTAAGGATTACATTTATAATTATTAAAAATTATTAGTTCTGCTCTGAATCAATATCAGTTACCTATATTAACTCAAAAAGTATGTTTTTAAGTTTTCTAATTATAAAAATACTTTTAAAGGTAGACATGTTTTTTTCTTTCTATGCTCTTCAATTACTAAAAATGCTCACGGAAATTGTAATATTTTTAGTTAGCATAAATCTTTTTTACCTTAGGGAGGGTCCTATTCGATAAATTTGCCACGGCCATATATGTATAGTTACGCCGCTGCTTGTGGCTTTCAGTTTTATTTAGTATAATTATACAAATACATATTAGTATTATGTTTGTATATATAAGTACGGGGTTCATGCGCAGAATACACAATACAGAGTCTTAAATGTCTTGTCTTCTCTTCTAATCTATAAATGCGAAAGTGGGTTTGTTTGGTACGTTTTCACGCCTGAACTACATACATACATCATGCGATCATCGTCAAATTTTGCATACACTTTTCCAAGGCTACAGTCTAGTGTAGGCGAGATAGTTTATCCGTTAAAAAAAATCTCCCGTCCACTTATTTTACTTGATAATTAAGAGAAAAATAGTAGGAATAGCTGAGTACATTTTTGGAAATCAAATTTTCACGAAATCTATGTGAAAAAACCGGGAAAATGTCCGTAAGGTTAAGGTAACAGGTTCTTTGAGGTTTTCAATGCGATTTTTTTTTAATAAACTAAATGGTGTGTAATAGCCTTAAAAAGACAAAAAATATGAGATATTTTGAGTCCAAATCAGTCCATAACTTTTTGCACAAAAAATAAAAACCACCGAAAAAGGCCATTTGAACATTCAGCAATTGCTTTGTAATTGCAATTGCAATTCAGCAATTGAACATTCAATTACAGGGCTTTTAATGGCCCTAGGACCTTTTTCCGAGCTGAAATTGTAGGTATTAGTGATACCCAGCTATGATAAAATTAAGTAAAAATAGTTTTGTAAGTTTTGCCACAATTTACAAAAACCTAAAAAAAGTGTTTTGCGAAAACGGCGGAGAAATGTCCAAAAATGGCCATTTTCGGCAGCGACTCTAAATATCTAATTTTTTTCGTCTTTTGCAAGCACTATGCCACGCTTTTTTGTTTTATTCAAAAAAATAATTTTGCATTGAAAACTGAAAAAACCTGTCTTACGGATGGTTTCGCAGTATTTTCGCATAGATTCCGTGGAAATTGGCTTTCCAAAAATATAATCAGCTATTCTTACTATTTTTCTCCTAATTATCCCGTAAAAAAGTGGGCGGGAGATTTATTTTAAATATGGGGCCTATCTAGCCTACACCTACCGCCGGGTAAATAAGCTTAGCGCGAGCGAAGCCGTAGGGCAGGCCAACTCCGTTCCGTAGGTATGAAACTACAGGTACTTAGCAGGGCCGATGCCCGTCGACGACAGGATGAGTCGTGCGAAATTCAGTGGGCTGCCACGCCGGCCAAGTAGCACGTTAGTACGATACTCACTCCCGCGCAACGTCGCTTCGTCCGTTCGTCGCTTACGATTATTATACTACCTACTAGTCCTACTACACAAAGCATAGTACTAAAAATTACTTAACTAAAATGAAGACAAACGCATATTGCCATGCAATACATATTCGGCTGTTATAATAATAACAAGGATCCGAACCTCACGTTTTTCACAAAGGACATCGAAAGGTAAAAAAATGCACGTCTACGCCTATAGGTAATTAGTAAGTACCTACCAAATGCTGACTTTTGTTGTCCTAAATTATGTTTTCCGTATTTACGTGATTAGATTTTATTATTATTAGGCAGTATAGTTAGGTACTTACAAGCTCTGTTTACAAGGTCAATTTTGCTTTGATAAGTATATTTATTTATTAAGACCACCACAACTGATACGCATCTCCTATATAAATAAATAAAATTGAAGTGTCCGTTTATAATGTCGTAATGACAGTTTTTTACTAAATGCATCTAAATGTTTACACGGTACTTATACAAAAAAATTTTTTTTTTACCATTTTTGACTGTCTGTCTGTTTGTTCCGGATAATCTCCGGCACGGGTAACATTCCAGATTTGATTCTCATATACCTACCTATCAACGTACCTAAAAGGTATAGTTTCATTCCAAGGTACATACTAACATATGCCAAATGCCTATCTTCTTAGAGATTAAAGTATCTATGCAGAGATTGTCAAATAAAATAGTTGTCTTTAAATATAAGTTTCATTTACATAGGTACTATTAAGTAAATATCTAGTCTAGGTTTATTTATAAGTTCATTTGTTCACAAAAGTAAAGTAATAGGTATGTAACTGGTTATTAAATATTTAGATTAATTATTCTTACAGAGGACAACCCTAACGTCATCAGAACAGATAAGAGTTATGCGATAGAAAGAGAGGCAAGTTTTAGGTAAATATAACCTGTAGGTAATTAGCAATGTGTGTGGTTCGCGGAGAGGTCCTTATTTACTGGTACTATTATGTATTCTGTGGCTACAGAAAAGGATCTACCTTTAATTAAAAAAATCCTGTTCCCAAGAGATAGAAGAAGATTGAAACCACAGGCACAAGCTAGTTAAACACATTCAAAAATATGGTTGTGAATCATCAGTATAAATCAATTATACATATAATATGACATGAAATTATAATAAAAATTCACCTCCTGGGCATAGTGGTCATAGCTTCCCAATATTGATCAATATAAGGTATGATCTCCCGATCTTTGCTGAAGAGATGTCTGTTGCTGCCTTCCTTCACACTATCCTGCTTGAGATTCGCTATAGCCGTCAGGCACATTTGAGGAAATGCTGGAATCAGATAAGAATACACTGACATTTAAACTTTATGACCACGGTCAGTGCAACCTGGTTGAAACGTCAGGTAATTCAGAGGTTACATACCTCTGAATAGCCTGATGTTTCCTATACCTATTTCGTGAACGCATTCATTCCCATGTAAATAAATAGGTTAGAATACAAACATAAAATGAGAATACTTATAACTACTACATGGGTAATGTAGTTTATTAGCGACTTATCTGTGCAAAAATAGATGGAATGGTAAGTGGAAACCTATATCAATATGATAAGGCTGAATAGTATTTTTTTATGTTGTTTGTTTAAAAGCGGTAATCTCTGAAAATATGAGATTTAAAGTTTTTATATTGGATAGAGTGTACTTTGAGGAAGGTTATAGGCTGTGTAACATCACGCTACAACCCTAAGAAGCAGAGCAGTGGCCATAAACGCAGGTGAAACTGCATGGAAGAGTTAGTTCAATATTGACTGCAGTATAACAAAGTTATCATTTTTAACCCCTGACACAAGAGGGGTGTTATAAGTTTGATGTGTATCTGTGTCTGTCTGTGGCATGATGGCTCCAAAGCGAATAGACAAATTTAAGTGATTATTTGAAGGGGTCATGATCTAGTGTTCCGAGATATAATTTAAGAAAATCTATTCAGCCGTTCGATGATTATCAGCTCTTTTCTAATTGTTGAAGGGATTTTCAAGTCAGGGTTCTTAAATTTATGATTATAATGAACAAAGATTAGTTTACTTACGCGCCTGGTTTTTCTTGAAAGTTTCAAGTCCAGTTGGAGAGCAGTTCTTGCATATAAAAAGATAGTTTGTCATAAAAGGGACCAATTTTCCTAATTGGTATCCAATACACGATTCGTGAAACCATCGATTGCATGATGCACACAGTAGTTCCGCTATATTCAGATTCCGATCTTTCCCGCTAAAAAGAACAAACAGGTCAATAATGATAATGGACCTCTTTCAAATCAACATTAAAAAGAGACGGGTTTACACAAACCAGTAACATGTTCCCTGAGATTCATTCGAGGTTTTATTCGATTTGTTTTTATCTGCATTTTCCGCCGATTTGTGAGATTCAGATGAAATTTTTTGACCATTGTTCGATGCATTATCAGCCTCTACAGATTTCTTCAATGAATCTGTGGCTCCTGATGACATTTTGAGTAATAAATGGTTTTAACAAAAACCATGTATTAATACACTCATAATATAGCGCAATTTGTCACCCAAATGATTTCAAAATAAATAAAATACGAAAATGTAATACAACAGCAAAGTAGTTTTCGAAATAATCAAATGCCGATAAATGTGACGTTACATCTTTCTTGACTAGTTTAGCTTCATTATGTAGTGCTTACTCTTTTTATTTACTCAAGGATGATAGAAACACAGCTACTATTAGAATTCATGCAATTTGACTGGGTTGGTATCGTTCAAAAATGTGTTACTTATTTATTTACAGGGTCTGTACTTTAGTAATAAAATTTTCACTGCAATACAAATAATTCATATAAATAAACAGAATTATATTTCAAATTAGATATAAACTGACACCAAATTGAAATTAATTTTAGAACAATTTAAATTAATAGAAACCTTAAATACTGGCAATACTCAAATTCACTCGAAAACCGAAATCAAATCAAAACATTTCTCATTCAAATTAATAAACGGTTGCCTTGGTTGCAAAGTTGTTATTTATTTTATTAGTGATTTTACTGATTCCCTTGGTGATCAGGTTTTCTTTAAATTGTTTAATTATTATTACTAATTATGGATTCAGTTACGAGTACTGATAGTGTAACTTTAGATATTAATATGAGACAGGAAAATGTTCTAATGGAAATTATCAAAGAGGTCTGCTGGGAGAATAAACTATCTCAAAAGTTGAAGGGCAAAGTTAATAAAATAGTGTCCGATTGTGACCTGAAACATTATTCTAGTCTACACAGATTAAGTGCTAGTGACGACAGTACTGCTACAGTACTGGGTATGTATAAATTCATTAATTTGCAAAACACATAATATGTAAACATTCCCCCTGCTTTTTAGAATGCAACTAATGAATGAGAACCAAATTAATGAAAACTGCAATCCAGATTATCAAAGAAAATTGCATTCTGAAATGTGTAAAATCCTAAGTTTTATAATAATTTTGGTTTCAGCTACACCTGTAAACGGACTTTTGTTTTTTTCCTTAGAACCTATAAAATATGAGATTATAGTGATGAGATGAGATGAGATTTTTAACATTGTTGCAGATTTTTAACTTTTTCAAGGGTTGAAGTGAAGTTAACCTGCAGGTCGCAATCACTCACCTGAGAAAATCCATATTTCTTTAATTAAAATTAATACTACTCATTAAACGCTAGATAAATAGAGTTACAAATTTTTTATTTCAATAATGGCATTAAATTTTTATTTTATTGTCGAAGTCTTTAGGAGTGGCCTATGATCAACAATATCATGCTAATAGATAATCTTTAAAATATGTAGATTATGCAGAGTTATACTATTTAATCATAAATAATGTGTTTTCTTCAGGGTTTATGCATCAAACAGCATCAGAACTAACTTTTGATGAGCAAACAGAATTCAACCAAGCTATAATACAGAAAATTCAAACAAAACTACCAACATTTATATCAGAGTTAGAAATTCTTAAACAATCAACTGTTAATGGTAAGAAAAGCAACAAAACCCAGATAAAAGAACTTCAAGAATGTCTGGATGAGAAAATGAACACTTTAGAAGAACAGGAAGGTGAGAAGGTGGAGCTCATGATGGAGTGGCTTAATCATCGCCTCCATGATGTCTCACAGTTTGGAAATAGTTCTAGTGAATTTTTAACTCTGAAAACTAAGATTCTAGATCTGAAGTCTAAGTAAGTATTAGTAAAGGACCTCTATAATTTCACACCTGTTTTTTTGTACGTGTGGAAACCCCCTCGGGCCGTCACCCCACCGGGGTTTTCGGCGGGGCAGTATGTTGGAATCGAACCGACTAAAACCACATGGTGTGTAGTTTAGGCATTAACACATGTTAATGCCTAAACTAACTAATAATATAAATGCAGCAGTTTTTATTTTTAAGCCCTGACGCAAAAAGAGGGGTGTTAAAAGTTTGACATGTCTGTGTATCGGTGTCTGTCTGTGGTATCGTAGCTCCCAAACGAATGGACCAATTTAAGTGCGTTTTTTTTTGTTTGAAAGGTGATTTAATCGAGAGTGTTCTTAGGTATAATTCAAGAAAATCTGTTCAGCCGTTCGAAGATCATCAGCTATCTTCTAATTTTTTAAAGGATTTTCGAGTCGGGGGTGTTTTAAATTTATGATTATTTATCATGTTAGGGTCCACTCAGATTTAGCGGCAAAATACTCAAGCACTTTTAAAATGTAAATAAAATAGTGAACTTTGTTTAAAATAGAGCTGAAAATCGTATATAGCTTGTGGCACTATTGGTCCAGAATGTTATGAAGGCTTTCCAGAATTATTGTTAGTTATGTGGGAATGGTGGTTTTTTTATAACAAACTTGATATACATTAAATCGATATTGGTCATAGATTTTTTTTTAACTATTAGTTTACATATGAATATATGTCTTCATAGTCATCATCCTCCTCCGCGCCTTTTCCCAACTAAGTTGGGGTCGCCTTTCAATCTAACTACGAAACTGCCAATCTTCGATATTTTAGGTGAACTGCCATCAAACCTCCAAAACCCAAGTACTAGGCGATATCGAAGTTCTGTAGTTAGACCCAGCGGCGAATTTACACATTTGCCGCCAGTAGGCTATTAAACTGTTGCCCTCCCTACCGGTCGGTCTATCTAACTCGATACCCCAGGAAAAGACATAAAAAATAATGTTGGCCCCAAATTTGCCGCCCCTAAAATCTGCCGCCCTAGGCTTCAGCCTACTCAGCCTACTGGTAAATCCGCCACTGGTTAGACCAGGTTGTCGGATTTTTAAGGGGCTCCAACTACCCGTAACGAATGCTACAGATGTTCGTATAGCAACCGGTACCAACGGCTTAACGTGCTCTCCGAGGCACCCATCCTAAAACTGACCTGGCTTGAATTACTTAACCTTGTAATGTGCTAACCTACTCGGTTACCATTTAGCCACGAGCCCCTCAATATGTCGTCATAGTAATAATAATATAAATTTAATTTTTTTCAGAATCCTGCACCTGCAAATCCTACAAAACATCTTCTCCGAAACCAACCAATCCATTCTGGCTTATGGTGAGATTCACAAGGACCTAAAGGACTCTATCAAGGAGACAGAACAAAGAATTAAAAATTTTAGAGAAATTATAAATAATGATATTTAGTAACTACCAAACATCAAAGATTCTTAAAGCATTATTCCAATATGAGGGCAAATGTCATAAATGAAATTTGTTCCTTGGAATAGTAACTTAAAATAGCCACAAACCTTATTTTGTGTGACTACCCACATCAAGGTTACAATAAGGTTAGGTGCCAAAATGGTATGAACAAAGATGGAGGGGATCTATAGAGTAAAAAAGTGCCTGATAAAGTGCTTATAGTACAAGAAGGTTGTAATTAATGATACAGCCAGCTAAAAGTGACCGTATCGTTTAAACGTCAACATTTGGTGATATGTCAATCCACATTTGGCCATATCATTAATGTAAGGTCTCTATGATATAAAAGGTTTAATCAAAAATCTAAATAAAGAAGAAACTTATATACATGGTATAAGGGAAACCGTACCGAATCCTGAAATAGTGTATTCAGACCATCATTCTGAGTGGAAAATCATAGAAATTTTTTGCCGGATTTTTTTTTTTGCTTAAAAGTTTACAATGAGTAAACAGAACATTTTACCGAAAAAAATCAGTAAATACCCCATACGGCCAAAAATAGTAATGTAATCAATTAACCAACATTCATGCAATCAGCTGCTTCGACAGCGCCAAGCGCTGAAGGTTCACCGTACCGCACAGTACGCGTGTTGCGTTACATTGCGTAGCGGAAAATCAAACTATTGACTGCAAATCCTTAATCTCGCATTTTTATGATGAACTGACTTTTGCATTGTGATAAGTATCCAAAGAAAGACGTTTTTGTAAGTTACTCGCGACGGTGACACTTATACGCTGTATTGCTCATTTAAGTTGTCGTAACAATATTTCACTGCACTTTTTTCTTCTATTTGCATATTATATTTCGCTTTAAAAAAATTGCTTGCCATTATGCGTCACAAAAAGAAAACGATATCAGCGCCTCTAACTGTGAATAATGGAACTATTTTACGATAAGATCACTCATGTTTGAACATATCATGAGGTACTAACGAACACGATATACGAACAGCTAAATGCACGTCGCATTTAGCTGTTCGTATCGTCAAACTGATATCTACTGATTGATCTGAACAGACTATATTATGATGTGATAGACCATTTCATGAAATACGAATATTAGGTACATTAAATGGTCGGACACATCATGAAATTATCAATTTTAAAAACTAGCCACGACAGTTATGAAGAATCTAGATATATCCAGCATTTGGTACAAAGCTATGTATCAAATTAAATCTGACATTCTGGTTTCCATGTTACCTGAGTTGCAACTAATTCTAGAGAAAGGTATCATAGCAGTTATTCAATTTAAGTCCTGTTGAATTAGAAATAATTGTTCAATGTTTTTTTTTATTAATGTCTTTACCAGTAATGAAACCTCCGAAATGGACGTAAAGTGTGTTCATTAAGCAGGTTTCCACACTGTGTGAATTATCTAAGGAGTACACATAGGTGTGTTACATACGAAGGTATGTTTGTGAAGAAATAATTCCCAAGAATGAGACTGGGAAACTTTTTGCATTTAATCACTGTTATGGCAGTGATTCATTGTTTGAGCGGTTGGTTCGTAGATCCACAAGTCGTGGGTCACTTTGTTGTTCTTTATTCATATGTACAGACCGAAATGTCTAATAAATTATATTTATTTAATAAGGACTTTTATTTCATTATATTATTTTAAACTAGCTGTGCCTGGCGGTTTCACCCGCGTAAGTCGTGCCGTGGGAAGCCGTGGGAATATCGGGATAAAAAATAGTGCATGTGTTAATCCAGGTCTCCAGCTAGCTACATACCAAGTTTCATCGCAATCGGTTCAGTAGTTTTTGCGTGAAGGAAAAAAATCTTTTTAACAAAAAATTAAACCGACGAAAATAATTAAAAAGCAAAAAATAAATAAACCTCTTAAGTCTTGAGCTTATTTACATAAACTATCAAATTTAATATGAACTTATTTTGAGTCGGCGCCAAACAACAAACTCATTAATTATCTAAATTTTATATGGACACGTAGACTTGGACATGGCTATACGTAGGTAAAAAATAAATAAACCTCTTAAGACGGAGGTGAGTTTCTTATATTTACAGGTACAGCGCTGACGCTGTCTCTCTGAAGAGACATGGAGAGAGAGGGAGGGAGTTAGAGGGTGAGAGGGGAGGAGTACTGTGGGGAGGGAGAGTGGAAGAGCGGGAGGGAGGGAGAGTGAGAGTAGGAAATCTAGGGAATAAGAGTTGGGACCAGCCAGCCAGCTAGCCATTTCGTCATCGCAGCGCCAGTTCCTCGTCGCGGTGCCAAGTCACCATCGCAGCGCCAATTCATCGTCGCGGCGCCATATATCCGTCAGGGCGCCAGATCGGCGACGCTGTGCCTGATAACCGTCGCGGCGCCAGTTTTGACTCGCGACGACAATTCGTCGACGAGTCGCTGTTTCATCGTCGCGGCGCCTTTTCGCCATAGCGGTGCCATATAAACGCCGCAGCGACATTGCATCGTCGAAGCGCCAACTGACAGTCGCGACGCCAGCTCGTGGCCGCGGCGCCGTTGTTTGGTGCGGCACCTGTTCGACGTCGCGGAGCCACCTTGACTCGGCGCTTTGAAGACGTCGCGGCGACAGGTATTCGTAGCGGCTCCAAAAAAGCGGCTGCTCCTCGTCGCTATGCCAAGTTACCATCGCAGCGCCAAGTTACCATCGCAGCGCCAATTCATCGTCGCGGCGCCATTTCGCCATCGCGGTGCCATATAAACGCCGCAGCGCCATTGCTTAGTCCCGGCGCCTTTGTTTTGGCGCGGCGCTAGCTCTTCGTCGCGTTGCCAAATCGTCATCGCGGCGCCTATTATCCGTAGCGGCAAATGTTCGACGTCGCGGTGCCACATGATCCCCTCGGCGCTTCCACGAAGACAATTCATCGTCGCGGCTCCAATTCATCGTCGCGGCGCCAAGTATAGGTCCCGGCCCCAATTCGCCATCGCGGCGCCATATAATCGCCGCAGCGCCATTGCATCGTCGAGGCGCCAAGTGGGCGTCGCGACCGCAGTTCGTGGTCCCGGCGCCTTTGTATGGCGCGGCGCTAGCTCTTCGTCGCGTAGCCAAATCGCCATCGCGGCGCCTATTATCATTAGCGGCACATGTTCGACGTCGCGGTGCCACATGATAGCCTCGGCGCTTCTACGACCACAGTTCATCGTCGTGGCGCAATTTCGTCGTCGAGGCCCCAGTTCGCCAAGGCGCTTCCTTATAACCGTCGCGGCACCATTCCAACGCGCCAGCGCCATGTCGGCCGTCCCAGCGCCATTTCTACGTCGTGGCGCCAGTTCGTCGCCGCATCGTATGCGCGTCGTCGCGGCGCCGAATCATGGTCGCGTAGTCAAATCACGGTCGCGGCTCCAATTCATCGTCGCGGCGCCAAGTATAGGTCGCGGCGCCAATTCATCACGCGGCGCTAAATCAACGTCGTGGCGCCGACCCGCATGAAGGCGCCCGGCGCGGCCGCACCACTCGCACCGCCCTAGGTATACATATATACCGGTAAGAAGAAGTGAGTGAGTGTGTGTGTGTGTGTGTGCGTGTGCGTGTGCGTGTGCGTGTGTGTGTATGTGTGTCGGTTTGTACACAACTCGCTATTAATGCAGGAAATTAAGCATGGATAGGAATCACTGGATTGTTGGATGGACTAATGTGATGGTTTGTGGGCACATATCGAAGATGTTCGGTTTTCTCGTAGTTGAGAGACTTTAGCCACGAGGCGCATATTGACGGGCATATTGTTGACGAACTGTAAGGATATCAGCTACAAAATAAAGGTCTTTAGTAGGAAAGAGAGGAAGTGACACACCTTCAGCACAGCCCTCTGAGTCCTTTCCACCCTCATCATAACCGTTTTGCACGTACCACCCCATACAGTTATGCAATATGACAGAATAGGCTCACATAGTGAAAAACCATCTTGATTAAATTTTTGTCAGCAATAAGTCGCAGGTTTTTAAAAACAAAAATTTGCTTTCGAACCCTTGATGACAGTAGATCTATGTGTTGGTTAAAACTCAATTTACTGTCAATCATAACAATCCTATAAAATATAAGAAAAATATCCTCGACCTCACGCATCTCTGTCTTAGGTCTCAATGACCCGTTCAAGTTATTCTTACATTTTTAGGACCATTTTAAATACCCTTTCTTCTTCTGGTTAAATAATAACAAAAACCTTCAAAGCTTTCAAATCCGTTCAGGAAACTTCAAGGTTAGCCCGATCATATAGGAATATAGACGGTTGTACTGAGACATCCTTATATATATCTACGTACAACCTTGAATCGAAAATGTCTTCCCAGTGTGTTTGTTTGAATGGAAGATATAACGACCCACAACAGAGCTAACTAATTAGGCTTAGTTATTCCAATTCTGGGTCTAACAAATGACAAAGATAACAAAATTACTGTAATCAGAAATAAGCACAGTTGACACAATTCGATCGAAATGACATTGAGTATGATTAGACACTAAGTTTGTTTAATTCAGTCGTTTCTTGGAGTGTGTAGTGTAAACTCGTGTGTAAGTGTCAATGTCCCGTGATAAGGCGAGCGGTTCGTGAACGGCAATAATGGAGACTGCGACTAAAATATTCCAGTAAGTACAGGAAATAATATTCCTTGAATAATAGTCCTTAACCTTTAATTTTAAAGTATGACGGTTGATAGGTATACAAACAATAGAAGATGTAAACATTGTGTTTACTTAATAGATATACTTTATTATTTAGGTATCTACTTACATACTAGATTATGATTAGCTGATGTACTTCTGTTTTCCTAGTATGAGATTTTATTTTTTTATCTATATTATATCCAGACATTCTAGTCAGCCACAGTTTGAGCAAAGGAGGTTGAGGTCGACGACACTCATCATAGACCTTTTACTGTGAAAACTCATTAAGTCACACCCTACCCTTAGGTAGGGCCCACTTTCGTAACTCTCAAACTAAATATTACCCATAAATTTCCTAGTCTTTATTTAAGTAGGTACCTAAATGCTATCTAAATTGCTTCTTAAATTCTTATTGCCTCAAAACAATGAAAAAAGAAGTAGGTAAGTCCTACGTAACGACTCAATCTAACATTCTTCTATTTCTATTAATGAATCAGTCGAGCAAAAGGAGTAATTTAAAGCGTTAGCTACTGTTAAGGAAAATAAGACACATGTTCTTATAATTACCTCAAATGTTGGTACGTCAGATACAACACGCGTTTTATAGTGGGTATTTTTAAACACTAATGATGGTTTGGGTGTTTAAACTAACTTTAAAAGATGTAAAGGGATTTGAAAATGAATGTTATTTTATATTGGTTTAGCTTTATGGTGCTGTGTTTTATTGTGTTAATTGGAGTCTATACCCACAGTTTGAGTTATATTTATATACAAATATGACGATTGCTGTGTGAGTTACAGATTGTAGTCTGTTCATTTTCTTTTAATGTTAGCAAGTTAAATATTTTACTTGATTCAAGTTTGAAGTTTTGAACAAGTGAAAGAGCCTATCTTACGAGTATGTATATTATAAAATGTTTATAAGTACGTACTTGTGGGCTTTTAAACTTTACTAAATCGATCATGTGTGTTGGTAAAAAATCTGTTTTTTCTTAATAAGAAGACAATTTCTGCATTAGGAATATTGCTGTGTCGCGGGGGGCTTCATAAACATTCAAAGAACGGACAAAAAACCCTAGACTCGGGACAACTATTTGTGGATCACACAAATTTTTATCCCGTGTGGGATTTGACGCACAATACTCGGCGAGGTGACCACTTAAACCATTGCCTTTTTGACAAATTTTGACTTTTGACTGCGCGAATGGGTCGTGCAGTCAAAAGTTAAAATTTAATGAGGTCTATCTTTTCATGATAGCGTAGTTGAGTATCAAGTCAAATAAGTTTTTATTTATTAAACTTCAAAACAATTGGCTCTGTAGAAACAAATGATATAGGTACTTTTCATAATTGGTTTTATATTTAAAAAATATTTTTTTGTAGTTAGTTTTTATGAATTTTCTCTATAATAGATTGAATTATTCTAAAATAAAAAATAACCTTCAATTTAAAATCTTTAACGTTACACATTCCACCTGCTTTCGTGACAAACGGAGGTGATAGTACCTTTTTTTTTTCTTTTTTTTTTCCGTGTGGAAACCCCCTCGGTCATCCTAACCTCACCTGAGCTAATGGTGAAGTGGTATGTCGGAATCGAACCGACTAAAACCACACGGTGTTCCGTCACAAGTGGGCCTATTGCAGGGGACCCGGGAATACCCTAAGAAGGAAGCCTCCGGGAACCGAGGTGATAGTACCTGGAAATTGAAAAACGTTCATAACTTTAAACATATGGGTTTTTTTCGATTCTTTTTTGTAACTCCATGCTAGAGTACCTAATGCCTTTTCAGTGACTTAAGTACCTAAGTGTTCCATTGTCAGATGCACCCTATATAACCCTTAATTTCTTGATGACTGTTAAATAATCTATACTAATATTATAAAGCTGAAGAGTTTGTTTTTTGTTTGGTTGAACACGCTAATCTCAAAAACTACTGGTTCGAATTGAAAAATTCTTTCAGTGTTGGATAGCCCATTTATCGAGGAAGGCTATAAACCATGACGCTACAACCAAAATGTTGCAAAAACGGGAAAAAAATTACAAACGCAGACGAAGTTGCGCGGGTCAGCTAGTTATAGATATTTTAAGGGAAGAAAACTACCCTATTTCCTTAGGTACCTATACAACACTGAAATTTATTTTGCCATAACCACCTCACGCCGCCCATCCTCAACTTATTTCTTTAGTATTTTTTGATAACTCTGATAATAGTAGTTTTGATTCTTTGAAATCACTAAGCTTAGCTACCTTCTGCGTTACGAAACACGACCTAGATAATGCAGCTGATAATATATTATCGCTCCTCGAGTATATACCTATCTATCGTTACTTTCTCACCTACGAGTATTAATACTTGCAGGGAAATGACTGACAAGTATTTTAACATTTTTTTAGGACAAGCCCAGTTATTGGTACGAAGGAAACGCAACTTTAGGTAATATATAATGAACTTTAACAAACATATTGTGTATCAAAAACATCTAAACGCACGGATATTTCCTCTAGTTTTTATGTGTAAGTAGATAGATAACAATTATTTCTCCGGTAATAGCATATTTAGGTGATAGCAAATTTATTTCAGGTGATAAGCAAGCTATTCAGCAAAAAATAAAGTTGATAAAACGGTTACAAGATCCTATACTGCTTGTTTTCCACCTTGGTGATATAGAATAGAATAAAATAGAATACCTTTACTTGCAGTAAAATGTGGTAGATACATAGGTTCTTACAAATCAAGGGTTGTGATAGTTTAGCACATTTTTGTCATATTTATAACATGCAAATAGTTGTCACAGAAATGTTTATATTATAGATTAGATTAATTACATCGTATAATTATTTATGGCATGTCAATTCATTTAGGAAAAATAAAAACAAAAATTAAATTAGATGTAAATAAATGTAACATAAGGGAGGTTATCAGACCTACCTAGTAACTAATTGGAGAGATCTAGGCATCAGCCATAGGACCGTGATACACGACGCCTGAAGGGATCGTTCTGTTCACGTATCCTCCGAATGGCCTTTTTTTTACTCTTTTTACTAGTACTGAACACTTTTTTGAACTTTTTTATAATTAGCTATGTCGGGAATTAACGGGATCACGAAATATGTTCACAATACTTATCATAGAATCGACACAAGCAGGCAGTAGATTTTGGTGTTTTCACCTAATTTACCTCGACAATCCAGTACATGCTGTGGCGTATGTTTGCGTCGATCTATGATTTTTAACAGTAGCTTCAATTTAACGTTCATAAATGTCACTTAGTGTCTTAATTGAATAAATGATTTTGAATTTGAATTTGTATTAAATACCTATGAATTACCTGATGTTTCAACCAGGTCGAATTATATCATAGAACGCGAAGGTTTAAAAGTTAATATTTTTTTCATTTATTTAATAGTTCTTTTTTTTTCAATGTAAATGTATCTCTGCCTCGATTGATACCGCCCTTGAATAGTGATAGTAGATTGGTCAAACATTGGTTAGACCTTCGTCTTAACGCTCCAAGCCCTTATAAAACAGGTTTTTTGTTTTAGTACCAAGTTGGACGTTGGTCCAACGTCTTATCCAGTCCATCTATATTATTTATTTCTTTATTTTAATGCAGATTTGTGCAATTTCTTGTAATCTATACTAATATTATAAAGCTGAAGAGTTTGTTTGTTTAGTTGAACTCGCTAATCTCAGAAACTACTGGTCTGAATTGAAAAATTATTTTAGTGTTGGATAGCCCATCCAGGAAGGCTATAAGCTATATGACATCACGCTAGACCAATAGGAGCGGAGCAGTGACAATAAACGCATTTGGAACTGCGGGGACGGCTAGTAATAGGGAGTATATAATGAGTTGTTTGTAGAAAAAAGAAATTGCCAAATGTTAGGTACATTTTAAAAACTAATTGTTTCTTATTTTAATTTGGAACTTGGAGCGATTGTCGTTTTTGAGACCCTTTGGACTAAAAATTGTCTATATAATGACAATTAAAGGTTGGTCGTCGGTAAGCCGGCTGGGCCGACGGATTTGTTAATAGTCCGATTAAGGTTTTTAGAGATAGAAAAATTGGAAAAGTTGCCCAAAAATGGGGTAATTCTGGGAAAACTGGCAAAGCCTTTTCCATGAAATTAAAACATTACTAACATTTTGACAACAACATCTGAAGAAAAACTAGTATTTAAATGAACTTGACGGTGAGGTCGGTAACATAAAAGAAAACAAAAAATATTCGTAATTTTTTTGTTACAATGTTGTTCACCTATAGCGCATGAATCACAAGTATTCTTAATTTAGACAAATACAAAGGTTTATTTGTTTTGTTAATCTTTGTATTCTGTTTGAACTTTAACTTCGATACTCATTTATAAACGGACAACAGAGCGTAAAAGATAATATAGGTAGGTGTATGTGTCATCAATTTGTCATATCCAGGAACTAAAATTGATTTTTAATA
Organism: Euplagia quadripunctaria; assembly: GCA_963859945.1. Taxonomy (NCBI): domain Eukaryota; kingdom Metazoa; phylum Arthropoda; class Insecta; order Lepidoptera; family Erebidae; genus Euplagia; species Euplagia quadripunctaria. Next base: position 21,432,553 of record OY982567.1, read on the forward strand.
GGTATCTCAATAAAATCAATACTGTTAATGTGTCGATCTTTCCGTCTTGGTAAGCTTTGGCCTGCACCATGCTGACTAGCTGCTTCCACGCCACCGTCCAGATTGGCTCTTCTTTATGGTGTCAAAAACTGTTTACAAAATATCAAATCGCAAAACTATTTTTCTTAAATTTTCATTTGGCAAAAAAACATTTGTCAATTAATTCATTAGCAAATTCTTTTTTGGCAAGTAATTGATTATTAGATAATTACTTGATCGCATGTCACAGTATTAATAAAAACTGAGTATAAAATTTCGAAGTAGTTCAGTTTTGGCGCTTCGCTGGGCGCTGCCGAGGCACGCTCGCTTCGCTCGCTCGGCTCGCGCTGTTGGGGTCGCAGCTCTAACCTAACCTAACTTACTTTTCTATAAAACGTTTGCTTAATAAAAATTTGATGTAATAAAACTTGACAAAGTAAAATGATGCCAAATGATAATTGAACCAAGTGAATAAAATGCGAAATGAAAATTTGCTAAATATGCATTAGGTAAATAAAACTAGGGCGATAAGTTTTTTGGGAAGTAAAATTTTAACAAAAATATGTTGCCCAAAGGGCAGTATACCTGTTAGATCACCTAGACGGTGGTCTTTGTTTGTACTGGTTGTTACCTACAACAACTAGTTTGTCGAGATTATCTGGCTGCCTTCGAGCTGTGTGACCAAGTAGCTAAGTATGCGTTGGTAGCAAATTGTAGGGAGCCTCTTTTTGATTTTCAGCTGGTCGAGATTCGATTTGTTAGTTCTTTATGCTGTCCACGGTATGCGCAAACATTCTCCACCAGCACCACGTTTCGAATGCGATAACGATGCACCACGATTCGATCTTCACCCGATCCATATCGCGCAGCGTTCATGACTTGGATGAAGATAAGAAAATTGAGAGGACCAAAATTCGTACCAAAATGTTGAAAAGTAATGGGGCTAAGATACATCCTTGACACACCCATACTTTTCTTTCTTTGAATGGCCCGAGATCACAACATTAACCCTTATCTACGCCATGGGATGTGATGGAAAACCTATTTTTATGAAATTCACATTGTGTTATTTAAAGTGCGGGATGAATATTTCAGTAGGCACTTTTTTAAACTCTGTAAATGAAATAATCTACTACTTCTCCTATTACTCCTCACGTCACTCATAAAAACAATTTGAAATTTAGCTATTAGATTAAAATTTCAATTCAAATCATTATTCACATTTTAGTCGCTTTAAAACGTATGTACTTATAGATAAATTAACGTATAATCGGCTGTTACCTACATGTTATGATGAAATTCAACCGATTAGATTAATTTGTTCACATTATCAGTGTCGCAATTCACTTAGTGACAATGTCCATTTACCTAGAATATTACTAACTTTACTGTGTTGTTAAGTAATTTAGGCAGGAATATGAATTTGTGGTCCATTTGAACGGAAATCCCCTTATGTGTGTGAGATTAAGTCTTTTGGTAATGATGAAGATTTGAGTGTTTTGATAAATACGTATCGTGAATATTGTCATGTGAGTGAGCTCACTCAGGTCGTACATGATGGACGCTAGTGATATTAGTTTCTGCTAAGTTGATATATTTTAATAACTGTCAAAATATACTCTTGTGCCTTCGTGAAGTCTTCTGTCAATAGGGTAGAATAGTAGATAATTATCAAACTAAATCTTGTAGTATGTTTCTGATATACTACCTGATAGATATGATTATACTTCTTTTGGCGCTAGCTTAGCTTATAACAAACACATACATACGTACGTACCTCGTTACACAACAGATGTAAAGCCTAAATAAATAAATATGTTTATTTTTGAAAACAAATTTTCGAAAATCTCCTCTCCTCCCCTCTTCCCCCTCTCCCCCTACTCCCAACTTAAAGGGCGGCAGCGCGCTTGTGACTCTTGTCTGACAGGTGACCTGGGCGGCGGTAGTCATTTACCATCAGGTGACCCGTCTGCTCGTTTGCCCCCAATATCATAAAAAAAAAAAAAACAAGTGTGAATGTATATTTATAAAATTTTATTTATTGTTGTGTTATATTTATTTGTTGGTGTAGTAGTTAGTGATCCTGACTGCTGAGGTCGTGGATTCGATTCCCATCCAGAACAAATAGTTGTGTAATGAGCTTGATCACTTGTTCTGTATCTGGGTGTAAATTATCTATAATAATGTATTTAGTGATATATAAGTATGTTTATGAGCAGTCTGGTTACCATAGTACAGGCTGTTCCTAGTTTGGGATCAGACGGCCGTGTATGAGATGTGTCAAGTTTTTATTATTATTTATTTTTTATTCTGAATGGAATTTGGCGCAGTGTATTGTGTACAGCGGGTGTACTGAGGTAGTGGCTTGGATTTACGGGTCGGGTTGTATTGAGATTTCCAGGACCTGCACCTGCATCTGTATGTAAATGTCGGTGAAGTCCTAAAAAACTTAGTTGAAGTCCCGGTATTAGAAATGTGACTTCCGCAACACATGGAGGCCAAAATCTTAGTTGTAACTGTACATACATCTTTGCCTACTATTAGTAGAAAAGTGTACTTAACATGATATTTTTCAAAATTTCAGCACTTTATCCGACCTGCTCGGTATACAATGGGCTCCAAGGAACACCCCGATGACCCGTCGGCTACAAACATTGGGCGCGATGGGAGTCATCTACTTCATGCTCTTCGGGGAAGCAGTGGCAATATACCTGTTCCTAACACTCGCGTACTCAAGTCTCTGGTGGCTAGCCATTATATATGGAATTTGGATGCTTAGGGATATAGATATATGCAGCCGCGGCGGACGTAAGTAAGTATTTCTTTATGACCCAGTATTTTTTCCATACAACTTTTAGGGGTTATAATTTCACAATCTTGATAGAGTACGGCCTACAGCCATAATTCATCATCACCATCTTCCTTCTTTCCTCGGCCAGCCTTAACGCCAACTCCAGGTAAGGGATATCGCAAGACTCGGATGGGGAACGGGACTTAGACTGCAGTAGCTCGCAGAGGCCGAGGTCGCGTACAGAATGTCCTGAAGTCCCTGTGACTGGAGAGGCTGCTAGTACACGAAAACCAGCGGGCATATGTATCTATACTTATAATTTCTATGCAAAATTGTGCATAGAAAATATAGATATTATCCATCTTGGTTATGAAAACTCGTTAATATTACGCTACAAAATATAGTATCAGAGCAGAAACAGTTAAAGCGGCCGAAAGTGCTTGTCACGGCTAGTATTAGATGGGTTTGATCAAGGATTTCACCAAATACCTACCGAATTCATAAAGATTTTAACGCATACACGATTTATTTAACTTTTACAATCATACTTGGTTTAAAAACAGACATATAGGTTAATAATATAAGTATCATTATTATGCTTTGTTTTTATTACTTAGTAGATATCTTTATACGTACATACCATACATATCAGATGTATATCAGTGGATACATGTCTACACGAACTATAAAGAATTTTATCATTGAAGCAGCATTAGTTTTTCTCCGTATCTTTAATATCAAAAGACTTCCATAGGACGCGAGGTTCCCCTTGTCGCATAGAGTCTATAAGACAGATAATAATTATCTATTGATTTCATAAATAATAAAATGGCTTTAAAAACCTGAAAACCAATCTGGAAGTCTAATCTAGAATTTGTAACCGCATGCAAACATAGCGTGCGAACAGCGTGAAACTGCACCGACAGAACTGCAGATAATTCTAATGATATATGTCATGACCAAATATTTTTTATTTCCAGATCAGAATGGGTGCGAAGCTGGCGATGGTGGCGGTACTATTGCGACTATTTCCCAATTAAACTAGTGAAGACAGTTGACTTAGATCCTGCCCGCAATTACATGTTCGCCATCTTTCCTCACGGTGTCCTTTCTTTTGGGGCTTTTGGATCCTTCTGCACAAACGCAACGGGCTTCCAAAAACTATTCCCGGGCATGAGTAGTCACTTGATCACCTTAGGTGGACATTTCTTAGTTCCGTTTTTCAGAGACTTCGGCCTCGCTCTTGGAATATGTTCGTCTTCGGAAGAGAGCTTGCTCCATTTGCTAGACCCGAAGAAATACCAAGGGAGTTGTGTGGCAATGATAGTCGGCGGAGCAGCCGAAGCCCTTGATGCTCACCCAAAGGAGTATAAAGTGATACTTAAAAGAAGGAAAGGGTTTATTCGCGTTGCTATGAAATCTGGGTAAGTCTTTTTCGTAAAACATTTATTATATTAACTTGTAACATTTAATTAACTCATTGTACAATAGGTCGTTTGTAAAAAGGTTAAAATAATACGGTACGCTGTGTTTTTTATTATAATGACAATAAGTTACTTAAAACGTACCATAAAGAGCGTAGTTTTCGGCACTTTTATATTTCTTGACAATTATATTCAAGGACTTTCTTAATGATTAATTTTATTTAAACACTTAGTCTTGGTTAAACCTTCGTAACCCTATGACAACGGTAGGTATATTATTACAAAACTCTGCTAGATTAATATTTACTATTTATTATATTATTTTGCCCCAATAAATTATTTACCATCTCTTGGTTAGAAAATTCCAGAGTTAGATTTTCCTAATCTTCAGTTTAAGACGGTTAGTTAAACGGCTTTAAATAACAAGCGCTTTCTCATCAAATCATACTCTGCTTGGCCAATATTAAAATAATTTCTTCCATATCTCTTCCTTTTCTTATAAAAACTTTTAATTTCAGTTCACCTATAGTTCCAGTATTCTCCTTTGGGGAGAACGATCTGTTTCGTCCTTTTAACAACCCAGAAAACAGTCTTCTACGGCGATTCCAGGAGAAGTTCCGCAAGATCACTGGCATTTCCCCCATGTTCCCTCTGGGCCGTGGCGTGTTCCAATACTCCTATGGTGTGGTGCCTATGCGGTCTCCTGTTACCACTGTCGGTAAGAAACCGCTAGTATAGTATATCTATCGGTTATATTTAATAAGAATTTGAAGACTTACCTATGTGGTACGGTGGAGAGCATTTGACTGTAAAGACAGAGGTCGCGGTTTCGTTTCCTGCTCAGTGCAAATATTTGAATGCATAAATATATCTAATTGCATTGGTATGGGTGTTTCTATGTAAAATATGCAGGTATTTCTTTGAAAAAAAAAACATAACTAAGAACATACGTGTGAGTTCTGCAACCCATAGTACAAATACAAACTATGTTTACCTAGTTTGGGTTCAAATAGCGCTGTGTTATATGTTGTATGTTTCCCAAAATACTAATATGCACTAAAATGTTATAATGTTTTAGTGGGAGCTCCAATGGAAGTTAAGAAAAATCTAGAACCCACGCCTGAGGAGATAGAAACCGTCCATGCCGAGTTCACTAAGCGCTTGGTTCATCTATTTGAAAGCGAGAAGAAGAAATACCTAAAATACCATGAAGACGCACAACTAATCATTACTTAGGCGAAGTTATCCTAAAATATATTGTACTTACTATACTTTTATTTAAAACTGTTAATTATTTCGATTTCAAAGATAAATTAAGATGTTACGGTGTACAGGGTTAGGACGCAAGTCTGCCAGAATCGGGTTTAAATCCACGTCTTTCATATCAAAAGTTTACATATACGAAAAACTAGGAGTACCTACTATTACAAAAGGTGTTTACAATGTAGACCATTCAGTAATTCTGTATTGTTACATACAGAATAACTTAATAGCTTAAGCAAAACACTACATAAATCTTTTGAAACTTTTAACATCATTAAAATCCGCAAAAAATTATTTCAGTGGAATGTTTTTTTTTTTAATTTGTGTATAGGCCTCTTAGGAGTGCACTAGTCGATATGTCGTCATCACAGTCATCACTGAAATGAAAGGTTTCGCTCACCGGCCGCTGATAGTTTTATAAAACGGGAGCGTAACAAAATTTTATAGTCTGTGGTTGGGAGATTGTCGTACGAAGACCTGCTTTCGAATGTACTAATTTTGAAAAAAGATGTTAATGATTAATCAATAATTACTATGTAGGTTTTGTTTTAGAGATATTTTTCTTCTTTTCTGTCTGTAAGTTATTTTGCACCCAAAATTCCATTAAAATTAATTTTGAAATATTAATCTTCGTACATTATTGCACATGTTCGTTAGAGACAAATCTAAAGGAACTTCGAGGCTATTTACTATTCATAGGTATATTAAAGTTTATGAATGTAAATAATTACAAGTTTTTTTCGTGTATTTAGCAATCGATGCATTATGTTGCGATATATTAATATAAATATTAATATTCTTCAAATCACAGACTGATATTTTGAAGTTAATTAGTTGTAAGTTTATTATAATTATGCGGGTACATAAATAAATATGTTTTTTTACAATTTATTTCAATAAATCTTTGCTCTTTCACTTATTCCTTTTAATCCTTTATCGTGGGAGAGCCATGCCTCGGCATGTATGGGCCGGCTGGACCGGTGTGATACCACGGCCTCACAGAAAACTGGCAGTGAAGCAATTTGTTTTTCGCCGAGTGAGTGAGGTTACCGGAGGCCGTAACCCTTCCCTCCCCCTCTTCCACCCTTCCCCTACCCCCACCTTAAAGGCCGGCAATCCACTTGTGACTCTTGAGTTGCAGGTGCCCATGGGCGGCGGTAGTCATTTACCATCAGGTGACCCGTCTGCTCGTTTGCCCCTGATTCCATAAAAAAAAATATGTTACTTTAATTGATTTCGATATTGGATTCGAGCTACTCGGTCAGAAGCTATAATACAAGTAAGATTTCTAACTTTAATAGAATAGAAATCATTATGATACATTCTCAAGATAAACTTTATCTTAAAAGAAACGTAGACACTGTATTTTTTTTTAAAGACAACTCCCGCATTGGAAATATTCCCATGTCGCGGGGGATTTCACAAATATTCAAACAACGGACAAAAGAATACCCAGACTTGGGACAAATATTTGTGGATCACACAAATTTTTTACGTGGGATTTGAAATTTTGACGCACAACACTCGGTGCGGCGTAGTGGCGAGGTGACCACTTACAGCATTGCAATCAGAGTTATTTTTAACGGAGGCGGAAGAAAAATATAGGATCTTCATTTCAGTTGTTATATATGAAAGCCGGTTTTAAAGTTTTAAATTCACTTATTAAACGTGTATATGAGGCAAGTACATCAATTACTTAAATATAGAACCATACGGAACCTTGAATAATAAAATTCTTTATTGATGACGTAATGCTACCTATCTTCATTTCCGTAGACATTAAAACCTTGCCTTGTCTCGCTTTATTGCATAGGATAGTGATTACAATACACAATAGTAAAACTAATATAATTTTACTATTTTTATTTATTTTATATATTTACATTTTATATACAATGTTAACATTAACGAATGCGCACGTCTTAGCGCATGACTCATTTGAGCACATTTTTATTACTAGACTATGAACGCACTAGATCTTCTTTATCTATAGAAACCAGTAAAATTACCAATAAAACTGCAACTGCATTCACTCCGAATGCAATAGCGTTTTTTGTCTAATGTCTTAGACATTGTTTTAAGACATTAGAACAAAAGTTAGTCACCATTTCACAATATACTTCATTTTTGATAAAAAGAAACATGATTGGAAAGGTTTTCTAGAACTATCTATAAAAATGACGTTTAAAAGGTATTACATACATAAACTCCCGCCTTTCTCCCTTTACTTCGGGTAGGCAGAGACAATAGCCCGCCAAAAAAAGTACGTTTTGAAATTTAAAAAGAAATCGTACTGTATTCAATCATGTTACTTCACAGTAGTGTATTTGACTACAAAAATACGTTTTTTTAATATAGTAAGAGCTCAATATTATACATTGTTAACTGAATACATATAACTAGATGTAGAGAAAATATATTACTGTATTTCTAAACTGCAATAACACTTCTCTATATGTAACGGATTCCTCACAAAATATACTAGTTGCTAAAACATTTGAAAGCGAATCCGTAGAATAATATGTTAAATGTTATTATTTACCATTAATATAAGTGTTATCTATAGTTTAATTTTTTATCCCTGCGTTGTAGTCAAGTGTGTAAAGGTTTTTGTTTTTTTTTTTAAGTAATTTATGTCGAAAAAGTAGTACGCTATGTGCGTTCACAGTCAACATGCCTCCCTTACTGTTTCATTAATGAAGGTATCATTATAATTATACACGATAATTAATTATACAATACGAGCGGGAATGATATAGAGTACCTATAACGGGCATGTTACTACGTTACTTCTTATGTGCAACAATAAAGTATAATGTTCGACACAAAATGTGCTACAGAAACATGTGGTCACAAATAGTTTTGAACATTTTATGTAACTCATTACACAACCCTTATGTAAAAACGTCTTTTTGGAATAGAAAATTGAAGCCTTCACTATATTACAACATGGCTGTGTAATATTGCGAACCGAGATACAAAAAAGAAAAAAAAGAACAATGGCAAAGATCGTAGTTCTAGTTGGATGTTGCACAATCACCAACTAAACGTCAAACTTAAAACAATTGATATAATATTTAACATTTATTCGAGCTATAATTCTTGAAGAATGTTTGTCTTGTTCATTCGAAAATAAAATACACAGTGTTAAAGTATCGTAGTACCATGCGGGCGTCAGTCCAGGTCCCGCCCATTGGACAGTCACTCGAAAAAAATGAGCTCTAAAACAAAATTACTGTCTAAACAACTATAAAAATCATTACTACATAAACATGCTATACATTAGCGGCGATTTACGAGCTGGCTGTAAAATTTAAACTAAGATAATAAAAGATACGTCTCTCATCAGATTTCAAACTGAATTTTATACTCCTAAAAATCTCAAGTAATATTGTTCGCGAGCTCAGAAAACTCAAACACAAACTTAACAAAGGCTCAATGAAACCTCAAAGGCTATAATAGACAATAAGTAACAAGAAGACATAATCGGTGCAAAGTATTTAAATCATAAACACTGTCTGGATAATGGAAAACGGTACATTCACACTATATCTCCATACAGATTTCTACCGAGAACAGTCTTAACGAAACGGTCGTACTTCAAAATGCCATTGAGACGAGGGATGTGAATGTCATCACAAGTTACCATCACACTTAGATCAGGATAAATTTTACAAACAACACTAAGTTCTCTTTAAAAGTTTGATCCCAAAAACGTGCTGCGTCTAAACTGATCGTTAGTCCAGAGAGAGTTTGTATCGGTGGATCGCCAAGAACTAACTGATCAAATGTCAAAGTCGATTTCTTGAGGGCCCGGGACTAGACGAAGACACATAAGAAATCGCATAAAGAGGACCAATATGACACATAGGGAATGACAAAGCCATAAAATGTAGACGCATGTTAAAGTATGCGTCATGCTTGGAACGTATATTTTATAATTCCAGTTATAATGTAATAGAGGGGCATCTAAAGATGAAATATGTACTTACAGTATGTTGTGGGTTTTAATTACATTATTCCATGACTCATACTTTACACATAACAGACTATTAAACGTAATGGGATTGTAAAAAGAAACGCTACTAAGCGTTTGCACCTTGTCTAGGCCCATTCGGGCTAATAAGTCACAATCTATGATGAAGACAAAGTCTTTGTAGCATCACGCCTGCTTCGGATGCGTCGTTGGCGCAGGAGGGGTGGGCTTGAAGCATTGTAGTAAGAACGCTGTATACATGACGAACGCTATTGAAAGTGCTATCAAAGCATACATAAATATGTTTAGCTCGGGTTGCCGGAACCTGTTCTTTCGGAGCCACTCTAATACTTCGTCTTCGGATATGAGGTCACCTGCAAAATAAATTTTATATACATCTGCAATACGATAGATTGGATAGATCTTCAAGGGCATTCTAGAAAAAGTCCCAACAATGACAATAAAAAAAATATTTAAAAATAACTGAATGCAACTCTTTGTCCAACCTACCTCTGTATATGCTTGGAAATCTTTTCCTGAAATAAACAATAGCTGGAAGCTTCGTAACTCCCCATTTACGTGCATAACGGGCGTCTTCCATTTTCACGAATGTTATATCCAAATTATCCGTCTCACTGTCGATATTCTCTAATTTGTCTAACACCGCACGACTTTCTGCTGTTTTCTCGTCTGTAACCAAATTTATGTTTTTCAAATCTACAGAATCTGTAAAATCTTTGAATAAAACACACTTATACATCTCAGACGGCTGTCAAATATAAATAAAACTATGCTAGGAGAATTTGGTTTTATGTTGTTTACACCATAAACTTGAATTGGAACCCAAATATAAGCCAAGGGCATCATTCTGCGAGTAGAAAGAGAAATAATGTAGTTAGATAAATTGAACACCTTAATAGTGCCCAAAACAGACAAGCGTTCTGGTTGTATATTACTCACCGAATATACGTTTTATAAAACAAGTAAGAAACATCAGATATTTCTAATCAAGTTGTTTTAAAAATATTTCTGAAAACAATTACTAAGGTTTTCCACCAATTGTAACCAATTTCCCGAATACTTCGTGTAAATCACTGTAAACATGATATTTTCCTTGCCTAAAATTTAATTCTACTTACAGAAATAAACAGCCAAAAACTCGTTTTCCTCCAATAATTTATCCAGCATCTTACGGTTTACCTCCTCAATTTCATTTTTAATCTCAAAAACGTCCTGAGAAGTCAGCCAGGCTAGAACCTTGTCTACTTGGTGGAGATCTCCGTCATACAGCATAGGAATTTGTTTACGAAAATAGACTAGAGATGGTATGTTCACAATGTTGTAGGTAGCGGCTGCTTCAGGACTAGCGATCTTGACAAAATCTATACCATACTGGTCAACTTCTCCATCTATTTGCTCTAGAGATTCAAGAATTTCCGTACATTCAGGGCAGTCTTCATCGTCATCTACAAAATAAAGCAACGTAAGTACATACATTTATATCATTATACATCTTTGAACATTAATACATTTTATTAAAGAATAACAGTAACATGGGGTGACTCAATAAACAATAATTTGGAGCACACATTAGTATGGTATTTTTGTTAACCCCTCCAGCTGAACTAAATAATACTTGTGTGCTTGCGTTCCCGTCGGTAGTGATTCCTGTTGGGGTTCAAACCCGCAACCAATTTATCGCAACTAAGCGATTATTTAATTGTTAGCGATGTCTTAGGCATTACGCTACCTTAGCTTACATATAACTAGGATGTATTCTTGAGACATTGTTAAAAAAATACTATTAATATTACTACTATCATCAGCATTTACTAGTCTGTTATTAACCATATTAATATCATTAGTCATAGAAATTGTATCATAATTTTGATTTATTTATATGATTGACATATTATTATTATTATTCTCTTTATTAACTTTTACAAAACATATAAATTACATTTTTAAATACATTATTATATAAAAAAATATATATTTAAAAATATAAAAAATAGTGTCCCACCGGTATCGGGTACAGGGACCAAGCTACCGGTGGTTAGGGTTCCAGAGACAGAAACCTCCTCACTATGCGTGCCGTGTCGAGAAGGACTGCCTTCTGCATTAGGCTCTTGATGCAGCTGCCTAACGTATTATTATTATTTAAGTCTTTTACACCTTTGTAAACATTTTGGAATGCATAATAAAGAATTGAATTGAAGTGAATAATTTTAAAATTGTTTAATACTTGGTAATAATTTCGTTATTCAAATGCTGTGTATATAATAAATATCAAATAAAACACTACTTTTGTCTTGGGTTTTTACTTTATCTACACACATATCGTTAAACTTACATTTTTATAATTGTCTTCATTGAGGGACTATATCGCATGCTTTATAGAACCTCAATGGTTGCAACTTATTTTAATGTAGCAGGTGTAATGTTACTTACAGAAAAAGACCACAAGCAGATGTGATTCATACAGTAACCTCTCCAACATTCTGTCGTTAACCGATTCTATTTCATCTGCCAACTCCCTGTTGTCGTCATCAATTAGCCACTCTAGAATGGAATCTTCGTTCTGTAAGTCACCTTCGAATAAAAGTGGGTTTCCATTCCTAAAAGTAAATTCTTCTGTAAGTTTATTCTATAAGTATCGTTTTAGCTGTATGTATATATCAGTAAAATTTTGATTTTGTATTTTGGTTATAGAGGTAACGTGATGTAGAAATATATCAGCAACCTGTTTGGTGCTGGTAGTAAAAGGACAGATAGACTTCTTTTTTGATAATGTCATGTACATCTTATACTACGGAACAGAGAAACTTTGAACTCTTACTCTGCAGTATGATGTCGCATCGCAACAAAAACTCTGCATGTGTGATGGACACATTGTTATGTAGTACACTAGCAAAAAATAAAACAAAATTATGAGTTGTTATTCATCGCTTTCTTTTACCTGAAGTATACCATAGCTGGAAAGGTCTTAATTGAATATCTTTTAGCTAATTGTGGATCTTGAATCTTGACCATATGAATACCGTAGACATCACATTCATCATCAATGCTTTCTAGTCCCTCTAGAATGTGATCGCAGATGTGGCAGTTTAGTTTATCTGAAAGTACACCGCTCGGTTACTCTTACCACGTTGTATAAATTATATACATTTACTAATAAATTCACTTATTATACGCAATTCATTGTTACTTATATAGATAGTAGGTAACAGTGAATCGGATCGACAAAATTTATATTGTATTGTTGAAAAGTTAAGTGATGCAGTTATAATTGCATGCATGTTATAATTTTATTTTACTAATGTATTTAAATTTATATACTTACAGAAATAAACAGCTAAATATTGTGTTTCTTCTACCATTTTTTCCAACATAACTCTAGTAATAAGTTCAATACGGTCCTCAGTCTTTTGCGTGATCAACCACTGTAGTACTTCTTCCTCTTCAACTAAGGACCCCTCGTACACATTGGGTACATTGAGTTCAAAGTACACAAGTACTGGGAAGTCTGTCACACCGTAAGACTCTGCGATTGAATAATCTTGCGTCTTAACGAATTTAATCCCATGTCTATCGCAATCATCATCGATATTTTCAAGTTCTTCCAATATTCCCGCACATTGTTCACAATCTGGTCCATCTGCAATGTCCAAATCTATTCCCAGTTAAAGTGTAGTGACATTTTGTGGGCAAACATCATTGAATGGACAAACTGTTCTGGTGCAATTGTGAGCACCATGTGTAACTAAGTGCTGCTACTTAATATAAACCAAAACCATTCAACATTACATTGTTTCCCAACCTTTTCATTTCATTTTCATTGTTTTTACTGAAGTGAACAAAAAATCGTTCATCCAATCCAAAAATCAATATTCTTGGTTTTTATCACATGATTTGTGCTTGAACTCCCTTAAATGTACGTATACACTCTGTATTACGAAGGAACATGAAAACTTATACTTAAGCAAATTCCAATACCAGTAGGTGAAATTGAATTTTCATATCCAATTAGGTAACTTGTTTAATATCATAATAACAGGTTGAGAAACGATGCGTTATAAGATACATTCGTTATTGACTAGGGCTTGGTAAAACAATGCGTAGGTAGGCTAAAACTTCACAGACTTGACACAGATGGACGTGGAGGGTCACAAAGACTACCATACTAATCATCGCATAGACCTAATATTAAGTACTTACTCTAGCAGTCTGTGTAGGCTAGTATTTCTTTGTAGGGCGATTTAGAGACTAGTTTTCTAATAGGTACCGTTATGCTGGAAAAAATACTGATGCGTAAAAAATCTGGATAGACTGATATTTTTTTTTTACTTCAGTCGCTCACTGCTTAATAAAGCGAGTAATTATATATTAAAATAAAATTATTAATGCATGACTGCTGTAAATCACTATACACTTTTCAGGACTCGACTCAATCGCTCAATGCAATATTTGATTTTTATGCAGTAAGTAATACTTCTCTGATCTGATTTATACAGGTAATACAGTAAGGTTTAGTAGTAGGTTTCCCGGACACCTTAAAAAAAACGCCGATTCTATTTAAATTTTTAGCTTGTTACGTTTCCATCTAACAATATTATAATTGTCCCTTTGGCACGGACGCTCCCCGGACGCCCTCTAAACTAGGGCAAATCCGTGGAAAAACCGGACGGATGGCAGCCCTAAGTATACTCATCAAGTACCTACTAGTTACTTAGTATTTATAACGGGATGCTTTCTTTCGACTCACTAAAATATGGTAACACGTTCTTAAGGCTTTTTATTGACCTTATCAATATATTTTTATGAATAAATTTTTTGTAAAACATGACGATATTTACAATCTCTAAATCGCGATACAAATTACAACCAGCTTGTAGCTCTAAGTTATGACATGCTACATGCAAAAGAAATTACTGCACAGACATAGGAACAAGACAAGATTGCATTTGCAAGGAACAAATTGCATATGGACACGTCTCTAAGGGATTCGAGTACCCTCCTGATCTTGCCCCTCTTCTTCCTGCTCCCTATGATCTTTCTTTTTCGATGATTTTCTTATTGCTTTCGAATTGCAAATCTCACATAACGTTTTGTTCCCTATTAAAAAGCAATTAGGATTAATAAATAAAATAAAATAATATCTGTGGCGATTGCTGTAATGGGTACGTATTTTATACTTCATTCAGCCTTTGTTTCTTTTCTAAAATAAAAGAGAAAGTTGATAACATTCTTTTTTTAAATTTACATTATGTCGTTATTTTGTCTTTACCTGTGCCCCATTACTTTCTTCTTGGACATTAAATTGTAGGTTAGAAATTTAGAAATAGAATAGCGTAAAATTAGTTGAGTCATGATGTTCAGAGTAGAAGTGTAAATTAAAAACTATAAAGCAACTTACAAAAGTAGACTGCCAAGGAACCTGATTCTTCAATCAGATCAACTAGGTCTTGTCCATCAAGAGCTTCTATTACGTCTCCTGCTGGATTCTTTTGAGTTAATAACCAACTAAGAAGTTGTTGTTCGTCATATAAGTCTCCTAAAATATAATATAAAAAAAAAATAAAGTCTCCCTAATTATTACCATTACCAATCCGTATTCGGTTTAGTTAGGCCGAATAGAGTATAAAAAATATGTTCACTCATAGCGTTAAGAGGACATCCAATTTTATACAAGTTCATAATGTATGGGATTTATAACATTCAGTTTTGGAGAGTCTAAGTACATTTCTTCAAAAGTATAAGGTTCAAATTGATACAAAACTTTAGCAACATGATTACCGATTCACTTAAGCTTCGTCTTAAAATTTAGACTTTATGGATCGGGCCAATTCACAACTTTATCGCATAGAAAACAAATATTACCAGCATAAATAACAGGGTCCTTAGACCCTATTTTGAAGAACAACACAGCAGGTAAGGCGAAAACACCGTACTCCTTGGCCATTTGTCTGTCATCAATCTTCACAAAGTTAATACCAGAGTCATCAGCATCGTCATCTATGTGTTCGATCTCCGCAAGCACTTTGGGACACTGTTTGCAGTCATTACTGTCTAAAACATGTATTATGTGCAATATAATTGGATTTGTAAATATTTATATTTTTTTAAAGAAGAGGATTTTATAAATTTATGTTAATTTTCAGTTTCCCTTGCCAGAGAAACAAATCAAACCCATTCCATTTATTTAGCTTTCCCATGAATTTAGCATTTCAGTATGCTATTTAAGTAGGTAGAATGTATATTTTTTCAAAACTTGACCTTACTTAGCTTTTCCATCTATGAAAGATGGAAAAACTAAGTAAGGTCAAGGGTGCATCACCAGACCCGTTTGAGACCAAATAATATAAAAGAAAACTCACAAAAGAATACCGCAACGTAGTCCGAAGTTTGCCTAATCTTTTGAAACATCTTTCTGTTGACTTTTTCAATGTGATCAGTAAGCTCCATGTTCTCTGGATTTGTTAGCCAGTCCAAGATTTCTTCCTCATCATCAATATCTCCATCGTAATTTATATATTTAGTTTTTCTAAAGTATGTTATTCCAGGTGGATTGCGAAAGCCGTATTTTTTTGCCATTAAACGATCACTGCATTTGACTATTTTGATACCGTATTCTGCCGCTTCATCATCTATTAGCTCTATATGTCTGAGTACTTTTGGACTTGATGGATCATCATCTTTGTCTAAAATGTGAAAATGCTTGAGTTATATGTATATATAAAGAAATTTAATTAGGATACCATACATATTTTAAGATACTTACAGAAAACAACAGCCAAAAACTCTTTGCTCTCAATATATTTAAATAATTTGTCTCTGTCGATCTCCTCTATACTTTCATCTTCCTTCTGCTTGACCATCCAATCCAATACCTCGGACTCATCCAAGAGATCCCCTAAAATAGTTTCACATTTTACTTGGCACTGAAAACCCTAAGCACTAATTATATATTTTAAAGAAACCACATCCATTTCAGTTTTGAAACTCACCAGTATAAATCCAATTATTGGCATGCGCGGATACAACTACGGCAATACCATGCTGACATCATTCGTGTGTGAAATGAGTACTGACAGTTTTTTTTTATTAGAAAAAATGTATTTATTTAACAAAAGTTGTTCCACCCCTGACTCAACAATTCAACGTAACTAGTAAATAAATTAAACATTCATGCGAATTTTCGGCCAAACAATACAACTTACATATCGACATAATTGTCACATAAAGCCAGCACCATTCGACCGGAGGCTTTAGACGACTCTAACACATAATTAGTCTTCAATAGAACAACACTTTAATTGTCATAACTAACAACCTATATATAATATGTAACCCAGCTAGTGATAGAGATCGCCCAACGCGGTCCGATCTTATCGTTACTGAACTAAACGATAATGATGAGATTTATTGCACTGCTGCCGGCACTGCGCTTATGAAAAATATTAATCAAGTTATTATTTTAATGTTGATATAAAATATTAAGAACTATAGTTTTTATTTCTATAAATAAAAGTAATATTTTATCAAATGAAGCATTACAAAATAATGAGATTCCATGAAGACTAGAAAACTATATGAACATGAAATCCTTACAACAATCATTAGTCTTTCAAGATGGCACGGCAAAATACAATGAGAAATGCCTTGCTGTTATTGTTGCGTCTCGATTTAAATTAAATTTCTAAATATTGGAAACAATTTACAATGAATATAACAATTTGTACACCTGCTTACAATGTCACTAGACTATCCCAATATTTAGTCCGTCATGATCTTGAATTACATCGTAAAGCACATTTTAAGATGTTTTGGGCTGTACTGGCATCGTTTCGTCGATGGCTCGGCAGGCTGCGATAGATCTCGACACCTAAACGTGCGAGTACAGTCCATGTGCAACGTGTTACAACATTCAACCCTGTTAAGTGCTTGCAGGAATCAAGGGACACGAGATAATTCAAAAGCTAGCATTGTTATTACGCCATGACTATCGATGCAACATTAGGTTTATTAGAGATACGGGTGAAGGAATAGTGAAACATAACATTCGTGTCCGCTTGATGCCTAGTGCACACCTTGCATTAATATCCAAGATATTAAGGCAAGTGGTGATCTAACATTAACATAATTTACCACCACCAAACATTGCCAGATTCATCTAAACCTTTTCTGCCCTTCTTGTCAGGTTTGGCGAGGGCCTTGTTTTTGCCTTTGCCCGTTGGTGGCTTGGTCATCGGTTTTTCCTTCTCGAGTTTCTTCGACTGCATCTTGGTTGGCGTGGCCTTCGCTACTTTTGTCGGACTCTGAACTTTAGTGGGACAGCACTGGTAGGGTTCATAAGTCATTTTTGGGACAGCCGGTTTCGCTCCCAATCCAATGTAGAAACAGCGATCGCCTGCAGTCAGTAAAAATCTCGTTTATAACCGGTATAAATGTAAGAAAAGGTTAACTGCGTTAATATTTGCGCTGATAATAAAGCGCTATTTCTAATGGTTATGTTAGTAAAAGATTCGAAAACATTTATTGTGTAAGCGTTCGCGAATGACTGCAGGCGATAGCTAGAGTAGGTCCCATGCGGGCTCTTAGACCATGCAGATGTTGCGGGGTCCGTGCATGGACATTGGGGACTCCAACGGTTCAATTACCTGTAAACATTCGTTTTATTCTACCCAGTATACTATCGTCTTCATCTTCATTGTCTCCATCTTGCCTTCGAACTTTCATTTTACCTATGGAATTGTCTTGTGTATATTTGTTATTTTCTTTGTAGTCACCATTGTTATCGTCATCGTCTTTATCATCCCCATCGTCATCGTCATCATCGTCATCGTCATCGTCATCATCATCGTCATCATCATCGTCATCGTCATCGTAATCATCGTCATCGTCATCGTCATTGTCATCTTCGTCATCGTCTTCTTCGTCATTATCCCCATTGACATCAACTATATCATCGTCGTCGTCTTCGTCATCAATTTCTGCACTGTCATCGTCATTGTCATTACTGTCCTTAGCTAAATGCTTACTAAGCTTATTACCAGGATACCGAATATGTAAATGACCGACTCTCTTCCAAGTAGCGTCTTTCTTAGGGTTTTTAAATTTTAAAATACTTTTGATAGCTGTTAGTTTAGCATTATCTTCTTCTTCGTCGTCATTATCGTCAACCTCGTCATTGTCGTCATCCATTTTCGTATTTTGCTGTTTCTTATCAACTCTTCCTGGGAATCTAACCTTCAATGCTCCCATAGTTTTCCATTCTGCAGGTTTTGCATTGTTTGGGGTTTTCTTAGCATCTATAGAGTCTTTTGACCCCGCTGTTTTTTTGTAACGATCTGCATTGGCCTTTGATTTAATATTAGCTTTATTATGTCGGTGGTTATCTTCACCTGCAGGCATTAGTAACTGTCATGCAAAATGACATAGCTCAAACATCCAGCATTTAAGGTGTAAAGTAAGAGTCGTTTCAGAGATTTATCAAGAATGATGTCATGCACGTAATATATCTTTAACTCATAGTAAATATATTTAACATTAAACAAATTTCTCGATCTTAAATAGATACATTAAAAACGTTTATTATATGGATGTGGATTCTTACTTTTTTGATCTACAAGCCACTGCAGAACCTTATTTTCGTTCTTTAAGTCACCTATAAACAGGATAAATTGTTAGACTTAATAGTACAAACATATACACCTATTTATCTAATTTTAAGATACTTAAATATTTTTATTTAAGCCCAATTTAATAGAAACCTTTTTTTTTTATATATAGAGTCTGAACATACAGGGTGTATTTGAAAAAGGAACACTTACTTAAATCACTGAAAGAGCATGACTATAGCATACTGTTACAATAAGAATTTTTGAAAAAAAAAACTATCTGTTTACAAGTTATGAACGTTTGAATTTCAAGGTATTTTTGCCTTAATTTTTCATAAAAGTGGAATGTGTAAGGTTAAAGATTTTAAATAGTACATATTTTTTGTTTTTCATTTCGTTACTAAGAAAATCCATAAAAACTATCTTCGAAAATTTTTTCAGTTACTTTTTATGGATTTTCTCAATAACTGAGGGAATAGTTCCAAAATAAAAAAAAAAATACGATTTAAAATCTTTACCTTTAGACGTTCCACCTGGTTTTATGAGAAACAGTAAAAGAGGTAAAAATACCTGGAAATTCAAACGGTCATAACTTGTAAATGGATAGATTTTTTTCAAAAATTCTTATTGTAACTGCATGCTAGAATCATGCCTTTTCTGTGATTTAGGTAAGTGTTCCTTTTTCAAATACCACTGTATAATATGTTGCTATTGAAGAAAATATATTTTTTCGGCATTATCATGTACCTGTTTTTACTATACTGCCTATAGTGGAAAACAGGAACATGATATATTAGTAAATATTAAATTTACAGAAAAATATTTACAATTCAAGGCTCACTTACCGTCATACATAATAGGTACTCCTGTCTCGTAATACACGAGTGCTGGGAAACTAAATATACCAATATCTGAAGCCAGTTTTGAATCTTTAGATTTGACGAATTGAATGCCATGCTTGTCGGTATCGTCATCTATGGTCTCCAGCTCTTCGAGAATATCATCACAAGTGTCACAGTCTTCGCTGTCTACAAAAAAAAGAACATGAGTACCACAGTATATAGAATACAAGTAACCACTCACATAACAAGAAAGCTATAAAAAGATACGACATGATACTATTAAACAAGAGACAGATCTTCTTTCTCGGGACGCCCAACAGAAGTGATAACATAAACTAATCTAAGTTGAACTATTTAATATTGAAATTGTTTAACTTGAGAAAACTCTAGAGAGGAGAAGCCTGCCTACCGCTGCCGTATGCGTGAGAGAAAGGGAAGCCAGACAGACTAGCGCCGTAACGCGTTACGTAACGAAGCGGTTTACCCTCCCATAAGAAGTTTTCACTTCAAAATCTTTCTGCAAATTGTACGGTAATACCTCCTACTTACACGATAGGTGGGACTGAGCAATAACGTCATTCACGTAGATCGGGGTATAATTTTGCATATAAATACATTTAAGTCTTTTTAATTGGGGCCGGAAGATAAAGAAAATAATAATTTAGACCAAAGATGTTTGGTAAAATCTTAGATTATACGAATATAAAAATGTCAACTGGAGTTATTTTGATATAGAAGACTTAATAATATCTAACAGCTTCCTTGTGTTGTAGAAGAAATGCGCTCTTCGTAGCAGTATATCACCAATACAAATAAATAAAATTAAAGTGTCTGTTTGTAAGGTCAAAATAATAGTTTTTTTTTAAACTCATAAAGTTATTTGTACGATACCTATGCCTAAAATCAGTTCTTGAAATTTTGGTCTCTCTCTGTTTGTTCCTGTTGTGCTAATTACCGGAACGGGTGGACTGATTTCCACGTGACTTTCACTGGCAGATAGCTGCTGTTATAAGGAGTAACTTAGGCTATTTTTATGTTGGAAAAAGAAAAGAATTAGGGTTCCGCGCAAATATAAATATGTACACGCGAGAGAAGCCGCGCGGGAACTTTCTAAAATTTGTAATCTCTTTTCAATTGAACTGAGGCCTTTTAAGGTCAAGTTTCCAACCGTCATTCGATCTTCTGATTGAACTGGATTCAAACAATCACACTCCTCGATGTTAAGAAATAAATACTACTATACTTACAAAAAAATACTGCCAGATGTTCCACGTCATCAATAAGA
This sequence comes from Euplagia quadripunctaria, assembly GCA_963859945.1. Taxonomy (NCBI): domain Eukaryota; kingdom Metazoa; phylum Arthropoda; class Insecta; order Lepidoptera; family Erebidae; genus Euplagia; species Euplagia quadripunctaria. The sequence goes on from OY982567.1 coordinate 21,453,772, forward strand.
TCCTTCAACGTCTTCCTATCGACATTTTCAATGACATCGGGCTGTGAAACATGGAGTTCCAGCACCCACTTCAGAATAGCTTCTTCATGCATAAGGTCTCCATCGTAGATCGTTCTGAACTTATGTCTATAGAAAGCTAAAGCAGGCAGTTCGGAAAGGTCGTATTCCTTATCAATGCCGTCATCAGATGTCTTGATGAAATCAATGTCTTTTTCTTCACATTCGTCATCTATGTTTTCTAGCTCACTTAAAATTTTCTGTGATTTCTTGTCACCTTCTTTATCTGAAATACAAGGCGTATTTAAAAGAAGTACAAATCGGCAATATTTCTAAATGTTTTCTAGTTTAATTAGTTTTCTATTTAAAACTCCACTCCTACAACTCCTGACTTTTATCCCTCTGAGACTTTATGAAAATATCACTAGGTATAATTTCATACAAGTAAATGGTCTTACTCTTCAATGGCTTCACTTTGGGCTCTTTCAACTTGGAAGTTGACGGAGCCCAAAGTGAAGCCTTTTTGATTCAGCACTTTCAACTTTTGAGCCTTCGATTTCATAACGAAATACTTGTTTACAGACGCTAAACCAATTCACACTCGTATTTGGAATATTTATATCCAACGACATTTTTTAATAGATATTTTCCTATTATTTATTATTGTATAGATTAAAAATCATTACATGAGCACCAAATGTTACTTACAGAAGAACACGACGACGTGATCGTTTTCCTCTAGGATTTTTTCCAACATTCTAGAGTTGACTTCCTCGATCTTGCCGGGAATCTCCAAGGTATCTTCATCAGTCAGCCAAGCTAGAACCTCATCTTCGTCTTCAATGTCACCTTTAACAATCAAAAGAATGTCTCAATATTGGTCTGACTTACTTAGTTTAATAGTTTCAGACTTTAGTAGAAATATATACATTTTAAATACTTTGAGTATTATTCATAGGTTCGAGTGTCCTATAAAGAAATATTAAACCAATATTATGTTTCAAATAAATAGTATTCCGGCAAAAATTTAAAATGTTTTAAATGTCACAAGTCTTCATTTCAATTGTTTACCTTTGTAAATGAGCGGGTCCTTGTTTCTGAAGAACACGAGAGAGGGGAAGGTCTTGATGCCATGTTTTTTGGCAACCACCAAGTCCTCAGTGGTCACGAAGATGATGCCAGTCTCGTCTAACTCGTCGTCAATATTCTCCAACTCATCTAATATGTTGTCGCATTCGTCACCTTCTTCGCAGTTACCACCTGGAAAGTTATTGTTATTTTATTAAGCATTATTATTAGCGTGTTCACTCGTTTTCATTTTGATTATAAAATATGGTGGTAAACACTCGGCACACCATTAGTGCCACTCATACATTTCACCCATACCTATTTTTAACTACCGAAGCAAAAAAGAGGGATGTTATCAGTTTAACGTGTATATCTGTGTGTCTGTCTGTAGTATCGTAGCTTCTATCATTTTGATTTAGTTTTTTTGTTTGAAAGGTTACTTTATCAAGAGTGTTCTTAAGTATAATACAAGAAAATCTGTTCAGACGTTCTAATATTATTAGCTTTTTTATTTTTGGAAGGATTTTTTAATCAGATTTTAATTTGAAATTTTGTCTTTAATTTATACTTGCCTTTCCATGCAATTCTGGTAAACTTACTGATAAAAAAACACGAAAATACGCTTGTAAAGAGAGTTTGGAGCCACCTTACAGAAGACTGCGGTTAACATAGTAATTTAACAGCGGTCTTCTGTAAGCTGGATATAATTCCAAAGTCGGGCAGCTCAGTTCAGTGGAAATATAAGAAAAATGGTTTTGAGACAAATGTACGACTTCCTACAAAATATTTATTGCATATTTTTTTCATAATTTTTCAAATTCTATCATCGTACGCGTACGACTTAATAAGTGCAAACACTTATTAAGTCGTACGCTATTTTAATAAAAATATTATTAGAAACAGATAATTACTTACTGAAATATACAACAACATATTCATGTTCCTCTATCAAATCTGTAAGAATTTCATCTGTGACCTCTTCAATAGTAGCGCTGTTTTTTTGTTCAATGAGCCATTCCAACACTTCGTCTTCATTCATAAGGTCTCCTTCATATATAGCTGGGATATTTTCTTCAAAGTACACTAAAGTTGGTAGATGATCGATACCATATTCCTTTGCTTCTTCTTCATTGTCCATACGAACAATAACAATGCCTTCTTTTTCTAATTCATCGTCAATGTTTTCGAGTTCATTCAAGATTCTGATATCTTGTTTGTCTTCTTTATCATCTAAAGAAATATTTATTGACTACAATAACATTATATAGGATACAGAATAAACGTTTACGTAGAGAAAATTTACAAAAGATAAAGTTGCATAGCGCAGGTTATCATTTTGTAATTCACCTTAAAATTCTACTATGGCTATAGTTATTGAACTAGACTAAACAAAAGTTATTGTATTTGTTGTTTTAAAATAATTTAAAATGAAATAAGGTAATAAAATACAAGTTTAATCATAGTTAAATTAAAACTTACAGAAGATAACGGCCAAGTAGGGGGTGCTAACAATAAGTTTGTCCATCATTTCATCAGTGACTTCTGGGATCTCGCTGTGACGTTTCTGGTGGAGCAACCATCCAAGTAGCTCATCTTCTTTCATTAAATCACCTTCATAAACATGTGGAATACCCCTCTCGAAAAACACCATGGTAGGAATTGATTCAATACCATATTCTTTAGCCTCTTTGTCATCATCGATTTTGACAAAAGCAATGTCATTTTGGTCGCATTCATCATCAATGTTTTCTAATTCAGCTAATATCTTCTGACTTTTCTTTTGGTCCTTGTCGTCTGAAATAAATTTGGAAGACTGTATTTCATTTATATGTCAGTTCTTGATAGTACGTGCTATATTAAATTATAAATTTCTTATTTTTAGACGCGTTAGGTCTTACAGCGCTGGCATTGTTTCAAGTGCCATAGCCAATGTTAAGGCCGTGACTACTAAAGTTAAAAAGTACTTACAGAAGAGGACGGCAACGTATTGCATTTTATCAATTATCAGGTCCAACATTTCATCGGTGATATCCTCAATTTCATCGCTCTCGGTTTGATGTTTGAGCCACTCTAAAACCTTCTCTTCCTCTTCAAGATTTCCTTCGTAGTAAGTAGGAATGCCCTTCTCAAAATACAGTAGCGTAGGCACTTTTTCAATACCATACTCTTGGGCCTCATCATCGTTATCAATCTTCACAAATGCAATGCCAAGTTGGTCGCACTCATCATCAATATTCTCCAATTCATTTAATACCTTCTGCGATTTACGGTCGTTATTATCATCTGTTGAAAAACGTGACCTTATTACAAACGTAAATTACTTAAGAATTTATTTTTTATTAAAATATTTATCAAGAAAAACGCTTACAAAACAACACGGCGACGGTCTTTCCATCCTTGATTAGATGATCCAACATTTCATCAGTAACATCCTCGATTTCGTCTTTCTCCAGTTGGTCGACGAGCCATTCTAGAATCTCTTCTTCATTCTCAAGATCACCTTAAACAAAAAATTACCCAACATCATCACAAGGTCAATTTAAAGACTTATAAAATAAAGATAACTTTATATTCTTGTACCGTCATATACATTGGGGATCTGTTTTTCGAAGTAGACGATGGATGGTACATTGTCAATGCCGAACTCTCTAGCTGCCTTTTGATCGTCAATCTTAACGAACTGTATACCGTGACGGTCACAGTCATCGTCTATCTTCTCAAGCTCGCCTAGCACTGTCATCGATTCTTCGTCACCGTGGTCATCTGAAAAAATTAACATATTTTGTAAGCTTATGGCGTTAATGTAGCTCTATCTTTACAGAAACTTGTCCTCAAATCTAGATAAACACAGGTTTTGTTATTAATAAGTGTACCTAATTTTATTCCTAACCGTTAAATATATATAAAATAACTCACAAAATAGTACGACAAGGTTGTCGACATTCCCGATCAAGGTATTCAAGGTCTTTGCAGTGACATCTTCAATGATATCTTCCTCGTCACCCGTGGATTTGTTAGCGATCAGCCATTCTAATACATCCTCTTCCCTGCTTAGTTCACCTGAAATCGCGTGAAATAGACTATTAAAACTAAGTTTTAATTTTATATAGAAGTTTTAAGACCTACACAAAACAGATTCGTTTATGTTTCATATATAAATAGGACGCAGAGGTACACAAATCTATTTTGTAGCTACCGAAATAACCATGGTTAGATATATTAAGGTTCATATTTAAGTCTTAACAATGTCATTAGCTGTTATTTAATAGTACTGCTAATAATTTACTATCTTAAACTCACCGAACACTTCTCTTTACAGTCTTACGTTATAACGTAGGTGAAAGTTATGCAATGAGTTATTGGAAAACAGAAATCCTCCTCATTAACTCAGTCCACTTTGGCATATGAACGACAATACATGTAAAATATTAATCACGTACCTTCATAGATAATAGGTATTTGATGCCTGTAGTACACTAGTCTTGGCAAGTCTCCAAGACTGTACTCTTCAGCCAGCTCCTCGTCGTGGATCTTCACGAAACCGATCCCGAGTTGGTCAGCCTCGTCATCAATGTTTTCTAGCTCTTGGAGAGCTTTAGCACATTTCTTACATTCCGGTTTATCTGTAACACGTTATGTGATGATTTAATTTTATGAGTCGCCCGACAATTCTGACTTGCGTAATTCATGCCTCGTAGGACAAGAAGCGGTGCAGTTAAGTGCCTAATACCTAAATGAATTTGCCTTGTGTGTTAACAGTGTGCAAGAATAAAGCTTCTGTCGTGCAATTTCCTAACGGGTATGTTTGTTGCTATGTATAATAAAAATCTAAAGTCCTTGGAGTAAGTTCTGGAAATAAGTACATCAGGTGTGTAGAAAGTTGTGTGAGAATGGGACACAAAATATTATTCTTTTGTGCAAATTTATCAAAACAGTGCATAACTTTCTCTTGTTTGATATTTATTATGAAAAAGTTGTAAGTGCAACATATTTGAAATGTAATATTCATGAACGTATATTATTTAACGAAAAAAAAACGTTGTAAACAAAGCTCATGTCGTGAAAACGGCAATCTTCCATCACATATTTAGGTCAAGGTCATCGTATGATCTTGTTCTTGGGAAGTCTTTGGCCGCGCTTCTTTATAACTTGGCACCAACATTTGTTAATTTATTAATACTAGCTTTAATTGTTTTTTTTACTGTCGTTAAGGGGGGGAGTCTGACGTAGTAGTCGTGACATACCGGTCCGTCAATCCGAGCTTGCTAGCGGGACGCAAATAACACAGCAGAAATAGCTCACCTCACAGCCCGATAATGCAAACGCGTTTTTGATTCTAGCTTTCCCTTAGACTAGATAGGTTTACGGACAACGTACGCTTATCAAACAGTAAAATTACAATAAGGTATTAGTGTAATGATTGAGTAGATTGATTGTGGTATATCAAGTTAGCATTGTTTTGTTCACATGTAAGTTTAATTGATACTGTTATGATGATAAAAATTATCGTTAGAAATGGTAATTGAATACAGTTTGCTCTGTGAATGACATCGTTTCAATATGTTGTATCCGAGCCAAACATTAAATTAGACATATTCGGCACCAATCGTCGATTTAAGCACTAGCCATGAATGTATACATCTATATTATTGGAATCGGTATGAAAGATTTCCCCTTGCCGATCTACAAGATAAGCGAAAAGCACATCTACAAGATAAAGATGTACAAATACTATATTACGAAGCGAGAAGAGTAACAGCCAAGCTGACATCAGAAGAAGGCATGCCGTCAGCTGAAAATTTACTTACTGTTTGATGGGCCGCAACTTTTGTGATCAGGACCTACGTCAAAAACACAATCAAAACACTCTGCACAATATACATACACGTGTTCTAACCTTTGCTAACAATTACGATGTACACGACTGAGAGGAAGATAGTCTACTATGACAGGACTACGTTGAAAGAATTTACAGAACCACTTGATTACATTGGTTAGTTGAAAAAATGTCTCGAATTTATCACAATTACTAATATATAGTACAAAAACCCAAAAGTACACTCCAATACTTACAAAAGAGAACAGCTACATAGTCTGTATCGTCGATGATTTTTGATAGGATCTTTTGGTTGACTTCTTCTATCCGGTCAGGAAGGTCCATTGCTTCTAAACTCGTCAAGAAATCCAGGACGCTCTCCTCGTCCATGAGATCTCCTAAAATTGTCAACATTCCAAAATAAAAATAATAATTTAATAAGTTACATTATTTTCTATGTAATGATCCACATATAATATTCATAACATTTTGTGTATATTATTGTATTAATTTTATACTGTAATACTAAAATGTTTTAACTTAAAGCTAGCAATGTGCAGAAGACAATTTAGTGGTCGAAGATATTAAATCACGCATCTTATAAATAGCCGAAATCTGGTTTGAAGAGCCCTGGTATAAATTTAACAATTAAAGGAAGTTCTTGAATCACACTCTATCTTATTACTTTAAACGAGCAATTACTGTATCTATGTATTTATTTATGTATGTATTTATATTTCGGGTATCTCGGAAACGGCTCTAGCGATTTTGATGAAATTTTGTAAACAGATACAGTTTTGAATTTTAAGTTCAACTGCATAGTTGTATTTCCTGTAAAAACGCAATTTTACAAAAAGTTACCGAGCGAAGATCGGTCTCCCTGGTACTAATTAGTTAAAGAATAATAAAATTAGCATCAGTCTCTGTTCTTGATGTCTTTTTCACTAATGGATGATTTGATGTCTGAAGTAAAAACTTTGTAAGCAATTGCAATGACCTGGACAAGGTTATAAGTTCATCTATCAAAAACGTGTGTTAGTTAAATGCGCTACCAACACCACTTGACAATGATTTTAGACATCTAACATAAACACTATTTGAACTTAAAAAATTGAGTAGATTGAAGTATTTAGCACACAAGCGATAAATAAGACCCCTGGTTGAAAATGAATTACCACATAGGAACTGCGAAGAATACTTATAGGCATATGATATGATCCACCCATATGATCTGATAAGGCAATAGTGAAAAATAGGTACATAGTACAAAACACTTCCCGTAAAATATCATTATCAAAATTAATCAAAATATTGTATCAATGTGATGTTGGTAAAATTTAGTGTATATTTACGAAGAAAATACATGACAATAATTTTTCAAACTTTACGAAAGCCTAAATCTTCTCCTTCATGTTTAATGAATTTAGATTTTAAATTGATAATAACAAAAAAATACCTATAATAATACTAAAATGTCTATTTTTTTGCAAGAATCACTCATAAATTTGCTTCATCAAAATTACTATGTGACATCCTACAAGACAAATTGTTTATTCATAATCTTGCCCTAGGCTTCAGCCTACTCAGCCTGCTGGTAAATCCGCCACTGCTTAAGACCTATGTTTTTAAACAATATAATAATTTTAAAAGATAAGTGTGTGTAAGTGGTTACGGTCTGACCTTCGTATATGATCGGTTCCTTCTCACGGAAGTACGTGAGGGCGGGAAATTTCGTGATGCCATACTGCTTCGCGAGCCGCTTGTCGTTGATTTTGACGAAGTCTACCCCGAAAGTGTCCGTGTCGTCGTCGATTTTCTCAAGTTCTTCTAACACTTTGTCACACGTAACGCAGCTTCTTGCATCTGTTGGAGGGAAACAGTTTGATAAATCTCTATGCTTAAATTGTATGTTTTTGTTTATTACTGATTGTTGTATCTATTATCTGTTGTATGTTTGCATAGGACATTATTATTTTTTTACAATGCAGGAGCGGTATTTTACTATTCTATCAATGCAATGTTGGATGTCGAAAGAGCTCATTTAATAGGCTAAGTTTAGCTAACAGTTTTAATAGTCAGTCATTAAAGTGTTTTAGAAACTACCATTAAAAGGAGTTTTATTGTAAGTACCTGCTGCTAAAATTTTGTGATTTGTACTTTGCTAATTCCGTCTAGATTAGTAATTACGATTTACGGGTTTTCAAATAGTTTTCCATCGCTTCCAGATACCTTTTTTAAATACTTGAGGCTAAAAATAATAATTCCTTATTACATAGGTATATCTTTTCAAATTTTACTCAAGGTATTATACATAATTATATATTATATTTTAGCAATTATCGAATTCAACCACCAACTACTATTGTTTAAATATACGAAAAATGCCAAACTGCAAAAATATTTGGCCTTTTCTTTTTACGTCTGTTGTTTAAATTTTTTTGTGCACACATTTTATCTACTTATTAATACGTGAAGCGAAAACTTTGGATCCCTTTTTACGAAAATTGGGCGGACGGAGGAGTATGAAATTTCGCACACTTATAGTTTATACAGAGAAGAAGTGACGAATCCTAAAATTTTTGAACAATATTTGCTACAAAGTTTAAAAAAATGCAAAAACGGGTACATACAGCTATGAGTGTCCAGTATATATTTTGACTTGTCATGGTACAAAAGTCTATACAATGACAGGTCAAGTAATATTGGCCAATGAAATAAACCATGGTCGAAATTCGACCACCACGCGATCTCTAGTATAAGTAAAACAGTAAAAAACACAATCCACATCATATTATTGTCTTCAGTAGATAAAAAAATGTAGGCGTTTGGCTTATTTTTCTTTTCAGATTTCTCAAGATTGGCATCAGGAGAGATAATAATAACAAAATATCGGTTACCGTGATACCAAGCTTCATCGTAGCAACTTTTTTGCTAACTAGCTCAAAATGGAACAATGTAGGTATATTCAATACTGTAGGCGTGGTGAGTATGACATTCGTCTCATTATCACATTAAAATATATGCTAAATTCCATTGCATTGTTTTAGAGTTCATTCAAACCCACGAACAACTGTACCGCACGTGGAAGCTAAAATTTATTTCATAAGCAAATATTTTGCAAATGTAATGTGATTATTTTTAGACTAAGGAACATTAATAGATGATTGATATCGTTGATGACTATAGAAGTAAGTTATGTCCCTAATTGTGGCTTTGTAACCTGTGCTTATCTATTTTCGATGGATGACTAACATTTTAATTTGATTTCAATGATTTCGATGATTTCAGTTTGAACCGACGTACCAATCGTTAACACTATAGAAGCCAATAGCTTAATTTTTGTAATGTCTTTATGGAATGCGTTGTGTTGTTGTTTTCCAAAGCTACTTAAGTAAACTGAGCACATTTTTATTTACGTGGCTATGTCTGGAACTTTGTATATAAACAGGTTTGGGTTTAAACAGGGTTTGCAACGCGTAGGTAATGGCTCTGATGTTACAAGATACCTTAGACCACAACGCTAAATATTTCTATCAAATTACAGCTATATTTGTTAATGATAAACGTGGCGAGAAAAACCTGGACGTGGCTAAAGTAGAACTGAAACTAAAAATCAAGAACAGAGCAAATCCAGCTACCAAACAATCGGTTAGGTCGCTTTGCGGATGACGATCTTGATAAAAATACCGTCCTTCTTTTCAACATTGAATATAGGTACGTTTAAAACACTATCGGGTAAATTCGCAATCTCCGAACCAAAATCCAAATTCTTTTAGAGATTGCGTAACCGCCTATGTAATCTCTAGAACAATTTGGATTTTGTTCAAATTGTATTTGATATGCATCTATTGTTGTATGATTGCTCTTAGTTGCCGATATGCACGCATATGACGCAATAGACATCATTAACTTTAGTGTAAGAAAATAAGCTCATAAATAAATAAGCTCGCGAACGAAGAAGCCGCGACAGTTACACCTAGTTTATATTTATGATTTACTGTTGTACACGCGTCAGCCCACATTACGGTTCGATTCGTAGCCGATGTTGCTTTTAATTTAATAGCTTTTACGAGTTTTATGTTACCTCAAGACCATGAAAACGTTTTACTAGTTAACACACCGTGCAAATCATAGGAAATATATTAACCATCTTGTTAGTAATTTCTTACGATTATCTTACTTTTTTTTTCATACGAAAACTTCCACGTGTCCTCACCTCACCGGATCTAACGATAAATTTGTATGTCAGAATCCAACCGATTAAAACCAAACGGTGTTCCGTCACAAGTGAATCTATTGCAAGGGACCCGGTTATACCCTAAGAAGGTAGCCTCCGGGAAAACGATTATCTCACTGCCTGTGATATAAGTTAAACATATACCTGAGTAAAATGGCGCGGTCACGTCCGTCAACTAGTTTTGTGGACTAAAAATTTAGTAAAACTAAAAAAAAAACACGCTTTAAAAAGAGTTTCACAATCCACCTCTTGGTTAAACCATCAGATCAGCTTGAAGTTGCTAAATTATAGTACTGTCATCCAACCTACATATACATACAAAGTTTTATTTCAATTGAATCAATTAGGTAAGTAAAAGTGAAATATACAGAAAAAATGCACAAAAATTACACCACGTTGACATTGACATACAGTACGCAAGCGCAAAGACAAAGATTGGTATTACGCAGGCGCAAAAACAAAGATTATGGGAACTTTATCGTAGGAACTTTATCGTGATGCTTCCGTTTCATCGAATTTCAAATCACATTTTCAAAACTTTCAGCGAGAGAATTTCTTAGTAAAACTTTAGCTTTTAATGAGATTACGTTCTGATATTGTTAGATAGTGTTCGTTTTTATCAATCGTATATGCAATAATTTGTCGATTCAAATTATTATACGCGAAAGTGCTTTTTCAGTTATGTCGATTAGTAGTTCTGGGACATGATCTCTCCCTACTGAGTGAGCCGCGACTTAGTCTTTCGGTGTAGGTATATTGTTTGTACTACACGGCGAAGGGACCCGAGCTTGCTAAACGAAAGACTTGTGCTTGCTTTACCAAATTATCGAACTATAGGTATAATATGTAAGTGAAAAAATGTTTACACTCGCTTATGTTAAAATTGACTTACAGTCGCTTGTAGTTTCTCATTTGTGCCATTAAATATGAATCGGAGGTCCCCAATAAATCAACTTGGGAACAATATGAATATTTCGTTAAGTTAAAATCAAGTCTAATGTACTTGTTTAGGCGTTTATTTTTAACCAACTACTAAAAATAGAAGGAGGTTCGTAATTGGTTAATTACGAACCTCCTCCTTCTTTTTTTTTTACAACTCCCGCATTAGGAATTACTCCTGTGTCGCGGGTAACTTTACAAACATACAAATAACGGACACAAAGAACACCCAGACTCGGGTGGGAATCGAACCCACGATCTATGGCATAGCAGTCAGGGTCACTAACCATTAGGCCAACAGGCCAGTCAAAAGGCCTTTTTTATAGTTTTCAAGAAAGGAGTTTTTTGTAAGTACCCATTTCACGCCCTGATTACCGGTCTTTAAAAAAACGCTTATTCCTCACTTTCCCAGAAAAGGGGTAATTTTATTGCTGTTAATGGTAATTATTTTTAAATTTAAGAGTTTGTGATAGTGTTAGTGATCCTCGTGGTGACCCTGACTGCTGAGCCAAGGGTTCGATTCCCGCCCAGGACAAATAATTGTATGATGAGCACGATATTTTTTTATGCGTCTGGGTGTGATTAAAACATGTATATATAAGTATGTTTATCGACAGTCTGGTTATTATAGTACAAGCTCTGCCTAATTCGGGATCAGACGACCGTGTGTGAGATGTGAAAAATTACAAAAAAGAAAATTACATAATGTACTTTTTATATTAACTAAACTGAATAGTTTTAGTAATAACTAAAGTAAAGTTTAGTAAAGTAATAATACCTATTATATTAGAATGTCCAATCCAAATGAGGAAGGTAACTCAGCAATGTAACTCCAAAATGAGTCCAAAAGGAATAATGCTACACCTAGTATGTTTGTTTAACGTGTACTTCGTCGTTATCGTTGACTTACTTCCCTATAAATTTGTTGACAATACCGTAGACTAAACCGGTACCTAGCTATCAAAAATATTGTGTGGAAATATTCACTAAAACTTACAGTAAATGTAATGGTCAGTAGTGTGATACAATGAAAAAATAAAAAAATAGGCAGTCATGGGACTGCCGACAGAAGTGAAAACTTAAACGAAACGACGAACTTAAAACGTCACATTAACGGGTTGGTGACATTAATTAATAAAGCTCTAGTGGATCTATATATGTATTATTAGCGTGACGGTCACGAGTTCAGTGCTTTTTCCCCATAGCAAAAGCGCACAAACGTGTCTAAAGAACTTTTCACTTCAATAATGAAAATAAATGTCAATATATGTTTAATGTAGGACGGCCATGACATGACAGCGTTTTATAAAATTACTAGCAACGCCCCGCAGTTTCACCCGCGTAAGTTCCGATCCCGTAGGAATATCGGAATAAAAATAGCCTATGTGTTAATCCAGGTCTCCAGCTATCTACAACTACCAAGTTTCATCACGATCGGTTAAGTGGTTTTTGCGTGAAAGAGTAACAAACATCCATCCATCCATCCATCTATCCAAACTTTCACATTTATAATATTAGTGGGATAGTGGGATAGCGGGATTTTTTTTTATACTAACTACTAGCTGACCCGCGCAACTTCGTCTGCGTTTGTAAATTTTCCCCGTTTTTGCAACATTTTTCATTGATGCTGCGCTCCTATTGGTCTTAGCATGATTTTATATAACCTATAGCCTTCCTCGATAAATGGGCTATTCTACACTAAAAGAATTTTCAAAATCGGATCAGTAACACCGGAGAATACCGCGAACATCTAAACTCACAAACTTCACCTCTTTATAATATTAGTACAGATTTAGGGATAGGCAATCTTACAAATAGTTATTATAACAGTAATCTATTAAAACCTATAAAACTCATAAGGATACAGTTAGTACCTCGATATACTTGACATAGACGATATATGATAACGGCTCCTTGAAAATATTTGACTTTTTTAACTGTCCTAAGACAAGGTTCCCTATTTATGATGTCATTCCTGGTCATATTCCCCGCCCCACGTCCCTTAAATTAATTCTATCACTTGTTTTCACCCCTTTTATGTATATATTAGCCAAGTATATTAATTTAAATAAAATTAAGTTGTAATTTTGTGATCATAACATAATTTAATATTTATTTTTGTTTATTTTATACTTGTATTTATTTTCTATGTATTTACATGAATGGCTATTTTATTCATGCTTAATTATGCCTGTAAAAGTTTACAATTCACGATTATTTATAGTCTCTACATCTCTACTATTTTTTTTTTTTGGTTCACCACGCTACTTAAAATCCTTTGATAGTTTGTCTTCCGTATACCTACATGACATTAGCAAAATTGTGGTAACTCCACAAAGCCTCAAACCAAAAGTTGAAGTTGAAAATATTTGACAACTCTTATCATAAACATAAAAATTTACAAAGTCTCATTGAAAAATAGGTAGGTACAGTATCCATATCAAAGAATTTAATTTTTATCTACTGTGTAAACATCACTAACATAATAGAGTAGTCTTGAAATTAAGAACTTAATTGTGTGATTATATTTTTATGTTTCGTGTTACGTTTTATCCACCCACTGAAATTATAACGTTAAAATATTAAACTGTTTTGTACACCTAGCTGTAAAATCTACGCGTTCCAGTTTTCAGGAAAATCAGTGGGATGAAAGCATCTTATTATTGATATTTCATGCAAAAAAAATGTTCACCACACCATCCACACATCAAATACCTACCTACTACATCACTCGATTATCCTACCGCATTGCTGTCAACTCTGTCAAGCATATTTGAGAGGTATATTACAGGGAATAAGAACTATTTACGAGAATTATGGTGATAGAACATTGGCTAAAAAGTCTTCAAGTCCCAGCGGAAGCGGCATACGTACTTACTTTTAAGATTATTTTTCAACATTTCAAGTTAAAATAAAAATATATATGACATAAATTCTTGAACTAGAAAAGTAATTTTTAATCATATACGCGATGGGCGATCCGCTTGTATTTTCCGGTATTTTGTTGAAGACTGGCAACACTATGAAATTAGTCATATATTAACTGTATACAAAGTTTATGGGTCAGACATATTTTAATACTATTCTTTCTTTTGTTTAGAATCAAAGACACCGAACAAACAAAATAAAACCATCCAATATACAGAAGAATAATCATAGAGTTACGATGGCACAGACAGACACACAGACACGTCAAACTTGGTACCCCTCTTTTTGCGTCCTTGGTTAATAATATAAGGTTTTCAATTAGCTTTGATCGAATTGGATATATGTAGGTACATTCACCTGCTAATGCATATTTATTTACTAACACCTACATATTTATTTATTTCTCTTCATTACATTACATAATTACATCATAGCCTTAAATAAGCTACCTATACAAGTTATAGAGACTGGTGTCTGGCTAGGCTAGGCTATCGCTCCGCCAGACAAGTATAAGTATATGACTATAATAATAACATTTTAATAAATAAGAATATTTAAAATGATAATTATGTCACAAGAAGAATTTAGTATGATAGGCTGTTGACGTAATATATTTACGTGGGAGGGAGAGTCATGCTTCGGCACGTATGGGCCAGCTCGACTCCGCTCGATACCAGGGCCTCACAGAAAACCGGCTGTGAAACAATGATTGTATTGCATTTCGCCGCGTGAGTGAGGTTACCGGAGGCCCTAACCCTTCCCTCTCCCCTATTCCCGTCCTTCCCCCCTCTTCTCCTACTCCCACCTTAAAGTGCGGCAACGCACTTGTGACACTCGAGTTACAGGTGCCCATGAGCGGCGGTAGTCATTTACCATCAGGTGACCCGCGTCTGCTCGTTTGCCCCATATACAATAAAAAAATAAAAAATTATGTATGTGAATGCCATGGGAAGTATGTGTGTGTCTTACCTATAATTATATCATTAATGCTGACAGTGTTCCCAATAAAAACGATTTAAAACTAAACTAATGAATGAATAGAGATAATGACCTTAATCATATAGAAGTAAAACGAAAAAAATATGTATAAAGGAATCAGCAAGACAACAGAATAATCTGTTCAACCGCTTTACAACTGAAAGCGGTCAACGTCTACAGACACACGACTGACGGCTGTTTATAGAAATCACTCGTTACCCCAGAGAACACATTACGATGTCGGCCCAGCTTGTAAACTATAAAGTCTGGGTTTGGAGGTCAAGCATACTCAGTGTAATTTATATATACATACCGGTGCATGTGCTAATAGACTAGCAGAAATAATTAAGTTAACTTATTACTTGGCATAAACTAAAATATTTGCAATAATCTCGTAAGAGTTCTTTTTCTTCCTGTTACTGGTTTTGAGTGAGCAAGATGAATTTAAAAGGAAGCAAACGAAGCCATGGCCGCCACAACATGCATTAATTACACTTTCAATAGCTTATATTAAACATTAACTAACATGTTTTATTAACTAGTATAGTATAGTATAGTGCATTTTATGTTATAAATTTAATTATATTATTGTTAAGGCAAGACCCACGCATAAGATGATTTCTAAAGATTTCGACCTTGCCTCACACACCACATTACTATAATATAGTATACACAGCATTTTGACGTGATAACGATGAAAGCCGGCTGCACGCACGAAAAAGCATGACTCATTGTCACGTTCCGCCTGAGCCGAGCGTGCAAGCGAGAGCCGAGACGCGGAACAAGCGATAGAGAAGCACGATCGGCCTAAGCGTTCGTTTATTGACATGATTTGATTTCAGTTTGTTTCTATAACTAATTGTTCGTGATTATATTTAAATTAAATTTGCAAAAACTGTAAATAATATTTGGAAATTAAAAATTAATGTTTTTAACGAGTTTTAAAAATATTGTGTTCTCTTATGACGTTATCACGTAAAATTATCGTCCGTAAACCGACTTTACTGGACTTTTTATGGAATAGTTGCAAACGAGCAGACGGGTGACCTGAAGGTAAGTGACTATAGCCGCCCATGTGTACCTACAACTCAAGAGTCACAAGTGCGTTGCCGGCCTTTAAAGTGGGAGTAGAGGAAGTGGGAAGAAGAGGGGGAGAGAGGGACAGGGAAGGGTTAGGGCCTCCGGTAACCTCACTCACTCGGCGAAATACAATAAAATCTTTGCTTAACTGCCGGTTTTCTGTGGGGCCGTGGTATCACACCGGTCAAGCCGGTCCATACGTGCCGAAACATGGCTCTCCCACTGTTAAAACAATTACAACATCTTACTAATGATTTTATAAATAACTAAGGAAGTTAGGGATTTTTTTTACATCCTTACCAATAAAAGTCATCATAGAGCGATTGCTGATATAACGATTATGTTTTGCAAATATCTTTCCTCTATCGGGCCTTAAGCTGCCAATTGTGCAAAACATTCTATCATCTTAGAACTCAGGGCCGAACTGGTTGCGATATTTTAATATCTCTTACCCTGTTCTTAGAACAATTTCTCATTAAGCGACTAGTCGTAGACGGCTACAGTCTATATGGTAATACAAGGTATTACATTTATTTAAAAAAAATTGATGACAATTGACGACCTCCTTTCCCTTTATCTCCGAAACTACAGTGCCTAAAATTAAAAAAAAAAGTAATACAGAATATAGTTTGTTACTTATAGATGACAGGAAATATTATAAGAAGTCTATGGTCTTAAAATAACATGGTAAATTTCTTAACATTGTGCGTACAAACAAACAAATACAAACATTTGCAATTTACTGTACGGAACCCTCTCCACGTGAGTGCAACCCGCACTTGACCTGTTTTTTCGACACTCAATTAAGCATAACAAATGAATATTGATTAAATCCAGAACTATTTAATTTTTACTAGAATTTAAGAGGACGGGGAAAAGTATGCCGCTCCATGCCTCAAAAGGAGCCCTTATAGGATCACTTTGTTGTCCGTCCGTCTGTCTGTCTGTCTGTCAAGACCCTTTTTCTCAGAAACCCATGGACGCATCAAGTTCAAATTAATACCAAATACTTACGCTTACGGTCCTTTGAAGCTCTATAAAAAATTAAGCTTCTAAGTCAACCCAATTAAAAGATACAGCCATTTAAGGGTTAGACTTGACCAAATTTGAACAATTCGCAGGTAAATCAAAATCTATAAGGTTCTTTCCATTGACCTAGAATCATGAAATTTGGTAAGAATCAAGGTCTCACAGCACAAGTAAAGGCAGCACAAAAAAATCCGAAAGTCATTAATATGTTGTTATACAAATTAATGGCTTTCGGATTTTTTCGTACGGCGTACATCGGTGTATGGGAGAATATTTTTAGAACCGCAAAGTTAAGCTGGTCTTTTGTAAAAGACGGGCAAAAATTTTGAGAATTGATTCCCGAGATAGACGTACTACATACAAGTTTGTTTACTTACGGAATCCTCGGTGCGCGAGTCAGACTCGCACTTGTCCGGTTTTTTTTATGGACAGAGAGAATTTCAGTTACGTATGATTTATTCACCAAGTTTGAGAAATTTTCTTTGTTTTTTATCGACCAAGTTTCCTAAAATAAATCAATGGGAAAATTAAACCTTCGGTTTACCTGGAGCTTATATTACTAAGTAGTTTCTACATAAGGCCTGATATTCAAGTTCCTGAATCCATAGCAAAGTCGGGTTAAAATTTGCATGCTTTCTTTAGACACTGGTTAATATTAACAACTTATATACGTACATATATATCTTTTATCAAATCATTATCATTAACATTATCTTTAACCTAAATATTGCGGATTTAAAATATTGTAAACATTTACTGTGATATAGTCGTTAGTCGCTTTAAATATATCTTAATTGAGCTATTTGCTCAACTAAGAAATGGCCAAAGAAACTTTAGTATTTTTATTTGAACTTTTATTGCCAACTAAATATACATATAGTTCGCGCGTCGCATCAGCGTGCGCTGGCGGTCGCCGTAATTGTTTTTGCATGTCCTGCATATTCGCGCAGTTAGTTGGATCAGCTTGGCTAATATTACATTGTGTAAATTAGTTCCAATGACTCAATCTTTATACTATATTGATGTAGGGTAAGGTTGTGCAAATTAAACAACTCGAATTCGATCAATTTGGGTTAAGGACGCGTTGCAGATGTCGCTGATTTAATCTAAAATGTGTTATTGTGGTAATAAAAGCTATGTTTGTAATGACTACGTTCATTAATAAATTGTTGGTCTATTTATAGAATATATAGTTAATATTATTTCATGTAAAGCTCTGTGAAAAAATACAAAACCTGTTTTTAATAATGTAATTTAATTCGAATTGAATTAAAAAAATATGAAATTCAGATCAGACGTTTTTCTTTCTCTCTTATTCTTCATGTAACTCAATCATATTATTGATGCTACTAAAATTATAATCTAAGCTGTAATTTGATTGAATAATCTTGAACTGATATATTATATATATAATGTACTTGCTCAAGATTCATATTCATAGTTATCATTTCTAACAGCCCGATGCGAACTATATATCACTAAAACATTCCGCAGTAAATATATACGACATTATAAATAGAACAACGTGCTGGTTCTTTTGAGATTCGAACTATTCAGTTCATTCTCCAGGTTTTTTGTTTATTCTTCCCGCAAAAAGTTTACGGTTTGTAAATAGTTTTTTGTTACGTAGAATATTATCTTTGGGTGCTATCCAGACGAATAGCACCCAAAAATAATAGTTTGCGGAGAAGACGGTTGCCACCTTAAACTTGCCACTTAATTCTCTGCAGATTTCATTCAATATAATTAGGAGATTAGAAGATCTATCTGGTGATAAAAAAGAGTGGCCGTGAGTTTGTTTGCACGATTTTTTCTCACAAGGCTCAAGTACTTACTTGGAAACGGGCGGTTATAGATTGACACTGGCAGATAGCGATCTTACGTATTGGCTCTAAGAAACGTGCACAACGATGGCAAATTTTTTACGTAAACAATACTTGACATTGACACTTCACGTTATTAAATAATCACATTAAAGCAGTAAAAAATAACGTTTAACTAAGTGAAAATGTATTGTTGCATTTGTGGATGCTCGAACACTTCAAAGAAAAATAAAAAAAATAAAAAATAAATTCTATTACTTTCAAACGAATAGTACTTACTCACTTTCCATGGTTATGTGATAAACGATATAAGTGGATAAGTGCAGTATAAAAAACATATATAAGTATGAGTTTTAAAAACATTAAGAAATTACTAATAATGTTGTTTGTAAAAATAATTAAGTTTTGTATGTAGTAGTACTATTACCAATACAAACAAAACTGTAAGGAAACATTATCTCAAATAATTTTAATTCACGTAAAAACCGAGTTCAGAAAATACTGAGTTATTTTGACATCATAAACGTTAGAAATTTTCGTTTGAGCTGCAATTTTGTCAGTTATTACTACTTTTTACTGCATTTTCATGATTCCTAACTGTTTCTTCTACTTTTAAGACATGCCCGGATTCGAATAGTTTTTAGCCTTTTGACATATTCTAGCCACACTGACGATCATTTATTTTCTAATCGACAAAAACCCATATTTTATAATTTTAAATGTATTTTTGATAAATCTGAATGTGTTTAAAAATGTAATTTATATGAATATTTAAGCGAATAATAATAAAAACAATTTAAATATAATTTAAACATTAGAAGATCTATCTGGTGATAAAAGAGTGACCGTGAGTTTGTTTCCCCGATTTCTTCTCACGAGGCTCAAGTAACTTGGAAACGAAAACTTACACGAAAACAGTTCATAGAAGTTTCTTTTTTTCACCACACTGTGGCTCTCGTGTCGATTTGTGCTGCCACCTACAGTTTGTGCACGTTCCTATACGGTATTATTTATTTTTATATATTATTTGTTTTACTTTCGATAAATCAACCTATTGTTGCCGTGACATTGTGTTGATACAT
The DNA here is from genome assembly GCA_963859945.1 of Euplagia quadripunctaria. NCBI lineage: Eukaryota > Metazoa > Arthropoda > Insecta > Lepidoptera > Erebidae > Euplagia > Euplagia quadripunctaria. The sequence continues at coordinate 21,473,749 of OY982567.1, forward strand.
AAGTTTTAGTTTAAAAATAAAAAAGTTAACAAGTCGCTTCGGGATCAATGTGTGCGATTTTATAATAAAATCCAAAACAATGTACAAACCTAATACAGTAAAACATCAACTATGCCTGAAGGGCTATTACTCAGTGGTGGATTATATGCAGGATAAAAACGCTTAGGACTAAATTATTTGTAGATTCACAGCCTATTTCAAATACTTAATACAAATGTAATGTGAGCTAATATGTTTGTCATCTACTGTGTTTTATGTCTTCCTTTTCATATTTTAATTTTACCTTGTTTATTTTTTAGTATTCATACTTTCAATGCATAATTTTAATTTGCTTACTTTTAATCTTAATAACATAATAGAGAACGATAAAACAGTGTTGTATTATAGTATTTCATTATTTAAGTATTATTAACTATCTGATGATGTAAAGAAGGGGCCGTGAGTTTGTTTGCCCGATTTCTTCTCACAAAGCTCAACAATTTGGAAACGGGCGCGGCGGTCGTAGATAGACACAGGCAGTGTATTATCTGTTATCAATTTTGTTTATTTTATAATTTTACATTTGACATAACAACCTTTTGTTGCGGTGACTCTCTGTGTTGTACTATATTTTTTTTAATTTAGATTTAAAAAAATATGACGTTTTCAAACAATTTATTTTTAAATAATTTTATAAAATTAAGATATTTGACTTTGACTTTAAACAGACAGACAGACACAGATGGGCAACAAAGTGATCCTAAAAGGGTTACTTTTTTCTTTTTGAGAAACGGAACCTTCTAAAACACAATTTTCACAGAACTTTATGAAGACGCTTCTTCTGATTTACTGCTACATATCTCGATTACCACGGCAGTACATGCGTACGTAAAAATAAATATTTACTTTGACTTAGAGGAACAGCGAGGTAGGTACCTACTCAATTTTGTTTAGGTATATACGCTTCACCGTCTAGAAATCCGATTTGGAAAATTGTTTACACATAAGGTAGGCTATTAATTAAGAAAGATTATAAAGATGTGTGTAACATAACGCTAAAAGCTTAGCAGTGAACATAAACGTGATCTACCCTGGTAAACTGTTGGCAAGTATGGAAAGGAATGTATACACAGTGGCGGATTTACCAGTAGGCTGAGTAGGCTGAAGCCTAGGGTGGCAAATTTAGGGGCGGCAAATTAGGGGCTCACCTTATTTTTTATGTCTTGTCCTGGGGTATCGAATTAGATAGACCGACCGGTAGGGGCGGCAAAATTTTAACAGCCTACTGGCGGCAAATGTGTAACTCCGCCGCTGTGTATACATAATAATACATATACCTAATGCATAAAAAAAAACAAAATGCAAATAAAAAAGAAACCCTGGATAAACTCTATTACACAGTCTGTTGCAGAAAGGTGTGGTCATTTTTTAGGGTCGTAGAGTCGACCCCGTGTATAACGTAAAGCGCTAAAATTTTTTTGAAAATTCGTGATTTTTAATACAGAAATCTTATTATGAAACTGGAAAAATTAAACTTGAAAATTTACCGATAAAGCTAAGATTTCGTATTTGAGGGTGACATGAAGCCAATAAATATTTTATTTTATAGTTAATATTTTTTAAAACTAAATCAACTATTTGTCGGCTACCCATAACGCTCCTAAAAAAAATTGGTTGCCTGTAAAGTCGGTATACGGGCGAAAGTTTTACGTGACAACGACTTTGAGTGGTAAAATAATTTTAATGTGAATATTCATTCGTATAGTAGGAAGAAGGATGAAATAATAGTAACAATTTAAAACATTTCTCTCGCTCTTAGGCGGGCTAACCATGCCCGAGTGGAAGGGACGCGTGCCTCTCACTCGCTCTCATTGTGAGCGCATAACGTGAGCGGAGCGTAACGCAGTTTCTTGAAGTGTCACCCGGCAAACCAATTTATAAGACGTTGTCACGTCAAAATTGACCTCACCATTCTGTAGCATGCTATTATACAGCGTGTAAGTATCACCGTCGCGAGTAACTTACAAAAACGTCTTTCTTTGGATACTTATCACAATGCAAAAGTCAGTTCATTTTAAAAATGCGAGATTAAGGATTTATTAAAACAAAATATGAATTTTTAGGCAGAAATTTTAAATGATTTTCCACTCAGAATGATGGTCTGAATACACTATTTCAGGATTCGGTACGGTGTCAGTTACACCCTGTATCTGCCATCTGCCTGCCTGGAGCTGCCATCTGGTACCAAACTGGTGGTACACAACTGGTGGTAAGGTAAGCCAAACGGCTACCTCAAACAACTAGACGTACAACGTACGAGTTTAATAGCCACTGGTGCGCTATCTTCGGACTCCAAGGGATGCTCTTAACGCACTACTGAGCCTGACTCCGCTCAGCATCTATGTGCAAGTAGAAGCTACCAAAAGTATATACAGGATATGTACACAAAAGGAACTAAAGGCGCAATCACGAACACTAATCTCACTATAACTATAAATTTAAAATTTAAAACACCCCCGACTCGAAAATCCCTTGAACGATTACAAAATGCTTTACATCATTTTGGAAAAGAGCTGATACTCTTACACTGCTGGACCGATATTAACCAAACATAGCTAAGAACCACCGCAAGGAAACTGGCTTTTAAATGAAAAAAATCTCATCGAAATCGGTCCATCCGTTTGAGAGCTACGATGCCACAGACACACACTGTCTGTAGGTGTGTGTGTGTACACACCTACAGACATCGACGTCAAACTTATTACTTAACACCCCGTCGGTTTTGCGTCGGGGGTTTTAAAAAGAGACGTTTTTCGTAATAAGATCTCTAAACAGCTGTAGCAGCTGACATGCAAAAGAGATCGACTTCGTTATAAGGTACACAGTAGATAGGGGTCAGGTCATCCCATCTTTGTCTGTTTTCTATACCGATATTGCCGAGGCTTCTATTGGTATTTCAGATTATCGAAAATTACTTGTTTTTTTTTTAATTGCTCACCATGTATTAATTTATTCTGGGGTAAAGATACTAATATTCCTAAATCATAGGTAATCTTCAGGATTATCTACAGAACTTGGTAATCATCACATCTCAATTCTTTTGTCGGCGTAGTCGATAACCACGTATATTCTTAATATTGAACTAGGTTCCCCTTTTCACAGTTATGTTTTTGATGGGATATCATTACTTTTTGTAAAGAAATTATTATTATTCATCATTCAAAAGTTATCTGTAGAATTCACATTTTTCAGACGATAATATCTCAATGACTGTTTAAACTGTGTTTATGAAATTTGGGGTCTTAGTTAATCTAGGCGGTTTTAATAAATAAACAAATATTCAAGTATTTATATTAAATAGATTATGAGTTATTAAGAGGTCAAAAGTGGCTCCAAGTGGTTCGTGTAATATAACACACGGCTGCTGCGTCGCCAGTTCATTTTCTTGAATTTGGCTTCACACGTTACCGCGTGTTTAGATTCCAAAATAATACCTTCATCTATTCTCTCTAGAAAAAAATATGAGACAAAAATGGCCCATGGCCACAGATAACATAATACTATACTAGTACCCATGGCTAAGCATTATGCTACTTCGCACGCCTTAACTGCTCAACCGCTCATCATTAGATTTTTCATACACGTTATCAGGGGTACAGAAAAGGACATAGGAGGACATACTATAAAAAAAAATACTTTTCATCAAGAAAAAAACTACTGTTACCGTAATGCCTAAATTGATGGACAAAAACTACATCAATGCGAGCGAAGACGTTAGCAAAAGCTACTTTAAAATAAGTCTAACATATTTTGACACCTAGACAGGCAAGTTAAACTAGCAGTCTGTTCCATGTTTTTATTTTTTGTTTAACATAGTTGAACGATTCACGGCTTGTACCCACTGACATTCAATGAGTTAATTCAAACAGACGCTGACATAAATCTTCGTTAAACACCACTTTTCTTCTAACATGTAAGTTATTTTACACTGAAGACAGACACGCTATGTTTCTTTTAAACAACGACGACGTGGTTAGAAAGAATTATGAGTGCAAAAGTAAGCAGGTGCAGTTAGGCAAATATTCCTAAATCGTCTTGAAGTTACTCGTGAATAACGCAAAGGAAATAACGATATCGGTAGCAACAGCTCGTTGGTTTGTGTTTATTCACATAAGTTGTTGGCAAACAAACATAGTTACTCTGTTGGTAAGTTGTTAAAACAAAACTAGTTATCGTAAAAGTTGCGTTATGTAACCGATCTTCAAACTAAGGATATTTTATTTTAATTTATTACACTTGCGTTCTACCCAACAGTTAGAGATCAGAGTAATGTTGTTTGCATTACTCTGATCTATGGAGAAAATTTTCCACAAAATCAACTGTTTCAAGTCTAGGCGAGATTTATATTGTTTAATATAAATCTCGATACGAAAGGCAAGGATGTCAAATACAAATCTTTGTTAATAATTTAAATCACCATGAACATAAATGGAAATTAATTTTGAATGTACCTAATGCTAGAAATGAAAAAAATTTTTGTTCATGGGTTTTCAACAAAAAGTGGTCTTGCTATGCTTATATCCAACGGCTGCCTTTCATTCCTTGCCACAGTGACCAGATCATCGAAGTGGTAAAGGGACTTTTAGATAATTATATATACTATCGCGGGCCGGCTCGACTGGAGTGATTCCACGGCCTCACAGAAAACCGGCAGTGAAGTTAAAGGCCGACAACGCACTTGTGACTCTTGAGTTGCAGGTGCCCATGGGCGGCGGTAGTCATTTACCATCAGGTGACCCGTCTGCTCGTTTGCCCCCTATATAAAAAAAATGTTTTGTCAAATATCACATCTATATTCGAGATACGTCATCAAACATTTTGTGCGCATATATGTAACTGGTCTGTGTAAGTCTTTTAGTAATCAGAATCCTCAATCAAGACAGAACATCTTAGCGCAGGCATACTAGGACAGACGACCCCACCTAAAGAAGAATAAGCAAAGAAGAAAAAGAAGAATTACTACTGCATACTAGTTTGACTCTTATCTTCCTGAGGAATGTGGTCGAAGTTGACGGTGAATTAGAGCGACCCACCGTCAAGGCCGTTATAGACATGTCTACCAATCGTGAAATGTCTATGAAAAACCCATCTAATCAATTAGCTTAGTATACTTTACGCTAGTATACTAAGTTTATGATCAAATCGTAATAGCGTAAAATTATAATGAATAGGCGGTAGGTAAGCTTTTGTTTGATTGAGAAATTTTACTGAACACGACTACTACGACTAATATTATTTACATTTAAGGAGGAGGACGTCGCTTCGACGATCGCCAAGGCAAGAGTAACCTTCGCGCAGTTCCGTCCCGTGTGGCAATCACGGCAACTGACTAGCAGAGTTAAGCTCAAGATATTCCGGTCCAACGTAAAAACCGTGTTACTGTTAAGAGCGAAATGAAGACCGAACGCGATGGTGGCGCACTGTGGACGCCCTCTACCCCATCTAGGAGATACAGGAACTAAAGTCATACATTCAAATCCAAATGAACGATTATTTTATATATATATTAGAAATCAAGAATAAGTTCAGGAAACAAATGCAACCGAGGCTTTGTAGCCCAGTAGTATTTCTTTAATTACGCCCGGTAAGATAGAATATTTCATTAAAGTTATCTACGTCTAGGTACGTACCTAACTTAAATACTGAATGTACCACGCCTAGGGACACGAAATGACGAAAAAAGTATCGCTACTTTGTAGCATCGAGTACTTTCCTTTCGATACCGATACTTTTGTACTCGATACTTTGTGTTCGATACTAGTATTTTAATCAATGAGTACTTTTTGACAGGACAGGTGAATAAATCTTAGAAATGACCTACTTATTATTATTATTATTAGTATGATTGTGTCCGATAGACTGGCCTCGTTTCATATTCATAAGCCATCTGTTGTGAAACTACCTACTTAAAACTTGGCTTTACGGCTCATGTGCTTAGAGAGACGATTTATTACTACCACGCCTATTATCGGTAGTGAATCGATAGTGATTCTTCTTTCGAAACAACATACGATTTCTAGAGTCGCCATAGAAGTTGGCTCAAGCGAAAAAACGAATTAAAACAACGAGTTCTTCATTACAGACTGAAAATAAAGATGAAATACACCATTTATTTGTGCAGGTTTTACCACTTTCCTTAGATTCTTTGAAACAATGGGAGTTTTCCCAAAATTAAACAAGTAGGCACGAGAACATCTATCAATTCCTGCGACATCAGTCCCCTCAGAACGATTATTTTCTAAGTACCATGACAAAAACCCGAAACCGGTTATATGTGTGCTTAAACTGATAAAAGAATAATTTAATTATTTTTTTAATAAACGTAATAAGTGTTAGAAGTGAATAGAACTGATTAACGCATAAATCACAAGGAACATATATAAGGTAAATACTTAATCACTACATATTATAAAACAAAGTCCCCCGCCGCGTCTGTCTGTCTGTTTGCGATAAACTGAAAAACTACTGAACGGATTTTCATGCGGTTTTCACTAATAGACAGAGTGATTCATGAGGAAGGTTTTGGTATATAATTTGTACCCGTGCAAAGCCGGGGCGGATTGCTAGTTGCTAAATAAAAATAATGGTAAAAGCCGTTGTACGAAAACACCAAAGAATTTACATAAACTTAATATACTAACGTATTGATGTCATGATTTGACGTTAGTTTACCCGCAAATCGCAGATCCCCACAGATTATCTACAAATTAATTTTCTTCTTGTATTGTATTGAAAATTTCAAATATCTTTTATATTTGAAATTTTCAATACAATACAAACAACATTTTCATATGTCCACGTTCATCACTTATATAATATTCATGCTTTAAAAGTTTAAATGTTTGTTTAAGAATCAAGGAAAAGACAATTTTATACTTAAAGGATTAACAAATCGATTCAGATCCGACTTGGTTGGTTGGTTTGATGACGATGTTGCTTTTGGTTTTCTCTTGAGTTCCAAGTCTAAAATAAGTCTCAAGTTTGTTTGCTTTTTTGTTGCCATAACCTATTTTTAGATAAAATGTTTTAATGCCCCTTCCGTCTACGGTTTTGATAATTATTGAAATTGTAATAAATTTCCTGAGATTGAAAGTAGAATTTGGCGTAGGTATATTTAATTATATTCATATCAGGCATTTTTTAGAGTTCCGTTCCTCAAAAGGAAAAAAGAACCCTTATAGGATCACTTTGGTGTCCGTCTGTCTGTCTGTCAAGACCTTTTTCTCAGGGACCCGTGGACGCATCAATTTGAAATTAATACCAAATAGTCTGCGGTCCCTTGAAGTCGTAAAAAACCAAGCTTCTAAGTCAACGCAATCAAAATATATGGCCACTTAAGACTTATATTTGACCAAATTTGAACATTTCGCAGGTAAATCAAAACCTATAGGGTACTTCCCATTGACCTAGATTCATGAAATTTGGTAAGAAGCAAGGTCTCACAGCATAAGCAAAGGAAAAAATCAGAAAGTCGTTAATTGGTTGTTTTATCTGACAGTCTGTCTGTGTCTGTCAAGACCCTTTTCCTCAGGAACCAGATAAGGCATTAAGTTCAAATTAACATCAAATACTTATATCAACGGTCCCTTGAAGCTGTAAGAAAATCAAACTTCTAAGTGAAGGCAATCAAAAGTTACGGCCATTAAGCCTTAGATTTTAACAAATTTGAATATTTCGCAGGTAAATCAAAACCTACAGGGTACTTCCCATTCATGAAATTTAGTAAAAAGCAAGGTCTGACAGCACAAGTAAAGGAAAAAATCCGAAAGCTGTTAATTTGTTATATCACATAAAAAAAATATTTTTGTGATAACAAACTTATATTTTGCGGTTGGATTCTTGACATTGTCTGTCATACATCGCAACCGCAAAGTTTCGAAAAAGACTGGCAAAAGTCTTCGAGAATTGATTCCCGAAATGAACGTACTATCTAAATACAAGTTTGTTTACTTGCGGAACCCTCAACCCTCGAATCAGACTCGCACTTGTCCGATTTTTTTTGTATAGCAGATAGTCATTACCCTTAAAGCAAATTCGAGATTTTCAGTGTGAATTGGGGTCAATATTATATAAAACTATAGGTACCAATGTGTATTGATATACCAAGGATATTGAGGCAAGGTGATTAGACTGGAAGTGTCCGTCTAAAAACAACTATACAACGTTGAGTATAACTGTTTTTCTTAGAATTATATTTTGGGGTCGTAATAAAATAAAATATGACTAAACCCTTTCTATACCACTTTATTATAGATATATTAGCTGCGCCCCGCGGTTTCACCCGCGTAAGTCCCGATCCCATTTGAATATCGGGATAAAAAGTAGCCTATATGTTAATCCAGGTCTCCAGCTATCTACATACCAAGTTTCATCGCAATCGGTTCAGTAGTTTTGGCGTGAAAGAGTAACAAACATCCTCACAAACTTTCACGTTTATAATATTAGTAGGATGTATACATTAGCGTAGTACTAAATTTCAATTTGTCAGTGTATTGCCAGTTTAATTATAAAATTGTTGAATTGCGAACTACCCCACTAGTGTTGCTAGCGTCTAGGCCGATCAGTGTGCTTCTTTCCCAAAGCAATAGTAAAAAAAAAAAAAAGATTTTACGGATCATCTCCCATAATATCTGAATGGCCTTTCAAAATGACTAATTTACAATGCATTCATTTCTATGGCATACCTACTCATTGAAATTGCGTTATGAAATTTTACGACTTACAAAGATACTTCTGCCAACAATGTGTTACCAGAACAAAATTCAAAGCTTCACGACGCTTTTTATAAGTTTTTATTTATGTACATTTATCAGAATGACGTGATCACCGACCCCGTTCATATATCTTTAGTTATTTTTGGTATTATTTTCTGATTCACACGGCGAGAAGACACAAATGCGTAAGAAACACCCAATGACGTTGACTACGTTAATTGGCATAGGTATATGATGTCTGCTTGGAACTTTCTGAACGGATCGTGCACAATTGTATTATTGAAGCGCCCTAGTAAATCTTTCTACTCAACTTTCGAGAATATACATATATATAATTTTATACATCAATTTAGCAACTCCAGGCATCCCGATTAATATTCTTGTTATGAACTGGAATTAATATGGGAAAATGATACATCGGAATCTAACTGACTGTAATCCGACGATGTTTCAACACTTAGCTTTTTACCTAGGAATAAAATCCCTAGGAATTTTAAACCCTGAATGTGTATGTAGAAAATGATATTATATACAGGGTATATCTCACATTGCTACACTTGCTATGTTCAAATTCATGCCCCTTTGAATTTCCAATTATTATTACACCAGGTTCTCATAAAATAAGGTAGAATGTGTGAAGTTAAAGATTTTAAATCGATTTTTTTTGGAAGTATTTAAATTCAAATTCAATATCTTTATATTAAAGTGAATCCCTATTTCCCTTGGTCACGGCATCACGCGTGAACGGCTGGACCGATTTCGCTAATCCTTTTTTTTTGTGTTTCTTATTTTCAGGAGAAGGTTCTTATGAAAGAAAAAATTAAGAAAGTTGCACGGAAAATTTGAAAATTTAAGAAAACTTAACGACCAAATTAACTTTTCTAATGTACCATAGCGCTTTTGACATAACTGTCAGTCGTTTGACAGTTGGCACAGTTGTTCAATATTCATAGTTAAGACAGGACAACATCTGTCGGGTGAGCTAGTTTCATATCTATATATTAATACGTGAAGCGAAAACTTTGGATCCCTTTTTACGAAAATTGGGCGGACGGAGGAGTATGAAATTTCGCACACTTATAGAGATACAGAGAAAAAGTGACGAATGCTAAAATTTTTGAACAATATTTGCTACAAAGTTTTAAAAAAATGCAAAAACGGGTACATACAGCTATGAGTGTCCAGTATATATTTTGACCTGTCATGGTACAAAAGTCTATACAATGACAGGTCAAGTAATATTGGCCAATGAAATAAACCATGGTCGAAATTCGACCACCACGCGGTCTCTAGTATATAGATAATTCTCCGAAATCGTCAATTTAAAAAACAATTATTTTAATAAAAATTATAGATCAACACACAGCGTCGCCGTAAAGTGCGAGTCTGACTCCCGCAACGAGGGTTCCGTAAGCAAACAAACTTGTATGTAGATAGTTCGTCCATATCGTATTTTTTGTGATATAACAACAAATTAACGATTCTCGGATTTTTTCCATTACTTGTGCTGCCAGACCTTGCTTCTTACTAAATTTTCATAATTCTAGGTCAATGGGAAGTACCCTAGATGTTTTGATTTACCTGCGAAATGTTCAGTTTTTAAGAAATCTAAGGCTTAAAGGCCGTATCTTTTGATTGTGTTGACTTAGAAGTTTGATTTTTTTACAGTTTCAAGGGACCGTTGACATAAGGATTTGATGTTAATTTTAACTTGATATCTTAACCAAGTTAAAATTTATGAATTTGGAACTCCTATTTTTACTACAGACCCAGGGGGTAACTTACTATTAATACGCCATTACTCCGTTATTGAGAAAATTCAAAAAAACTAACTTCAAAATTATGCACCTTATTGTTTATGAATTTTCTCAATAACGAAATGCATAATTCCAAAATAATAAATATGTTTCATTTTAAAGATTTTGACTTTAACTTTACACATTCCATCTGCTTTTATGAGAACCTGCAGCGCTGTCTTAAAAGTGTTCAGTTCGAAACTTGCGAAGTAACATAATATTGTGGTTTGTGTGTGTTTATATAATTTGTCTCGAATCCCTAGCTCGTAGCAGTGCCATAAAACTGGTATGATAAAGGAACTGACGCTCTCACTTCCGTTAACATAACCCAGTATTCGGATAGTTGAATCTCTATCATGACTACTGGTATCTTCATTTCAAGGAGTAGTAATAAAACCCTAGAGTTTAAAGGCATTACTTGGATGATGAAGCTGATATATAGGAGTATTTTAGTCCCATGCATTGAAGAAAATCGACTGTTTTATGTGTGTCCCGGCTTACACCGATATCTAGGCAGGCAACATTACTTTGCTTACTATATTTTTAATACGCAAAGAACGCGGTCATGCATCAGACTTATGATTTTGGTACGTCTGATAACTGCAGATTTTAGATATACTGTTGGAAATGCTTTTCATGTTATGTTAGTCAAATGAGATATAAATCGAAACCTCGCATTTATTATTAAACGTGATATCATCTTTAATCTAAAGATGTTACATTAGATAGTTTATTAATTTCAACCGTTACCTACATCAAATAATACAATTTATTCATTTAATAACTATGAATACATTATTATAATAACGTTTAATCAAAATACAATTAATCTATAAAATAAAATTACATTTCCTCTACCGCTGATTAGATTTATATCCAGCCAAATCAAATAGGCATCATATTGTAGCTGATTTCATTTCGCTTTAGTACTTTTGTAAAATAGGTCTAGTGTTATCCGATTTTATGTAATGTTTAGGGTTCCGTTCCTCAAAAGGAAAAAAAGGAACCCTTATAAGAAGACCTTTTTCTCGGGAACCCGTGGACGCATCAAATTGAAATTAATACCAATTATATAAGACTGCGGTCCTTGAAGTTGGAAAAAAATTCAAACTTCTAAGTCAACGCAATCATAATTCATAAGATATGGCCAGTTAAGCCTTATATTTGACCAAATTTAAACATTTCGCAAGTAAATTAAAACCTATAGGGTAGGTACTTCCCATTGACCTAGAATCATGAAATTTGGTCAGAAGCAAGGTCTGACAGCACAAGTAAAGGAAAAAATTCGAAAGTCGTTAATTTATTGCATGTCACACAAAATAATAGTTTTTGTGTGATTACAAACTTATATTTTGCGGTTGGATTATTGACTTTGTCATACATCGCAACCGAAAAGTTAAGTTTGTAATTGTCTTTGAGAATTTATTCCCGTGGTGGACGTACTATCTACATACAAGTTTGTTTGCTTACGGAACCCTCGGTGCGTGAGTTAGACTCGCACTTGTCCGGTTTTTATTTTATTAAACCTGTTGGGTAGGTATTTTATTTAATTTTTTACCTAAAAGCCGTTGCGCTGTTAATAAGTCCTAATAAGTAGGTAAGTTTGTAAGATCTTCATATTTCTGCTGAGGTTCGCGAGGAAAACTAAAATCGTCGTTGAAAGTAATTTAATGATCATCGCTCCGTATATAACCTCCATTATACATTTTTTTGACGTGACAACGTCTTATAAATTGGTTTGCCGGGTGACACTTCAAGAAACTGCGTTACGCTCCGCTCACGTTATGCGCTCACAATGAGAGCGAGTGAGAGGCACGCGTCCCTTCCACTCGGGCATGGTTAGCCCGCCTAAGAGCGAGAGAGACAGACATAAAAAGTGAAAGGCACGCGTCCCTTTAAATATAATTCTTTGTATAAATAATGTTTTAAATTGTTACTATTATTTCATCCTTCTTCCTACTATACGAATGAATATTCACATTAAAATTATTTTACCACTCAAAGTCGTTGTCACGTAAAACTTTCGCCCGTATACCGACTTTACAGGCAACCAATTTTTTTTTTTAACTTTATTAAATTTCATAAAATAAATTGTTTTAACAACATCAAGATTTTTATTGTAAAATTGAATAACGTACGTTTTGAATGGTTTGAATGGTAAATGATCTTTTATTTACCTTACTCAGGGATTTATCAGGGATAAACTGAAATAGCCATTCTAAAAACCTCCTTAAAAATTGTATAATTAAGGTACGAGATATATTTAGAAGAATAGACTTTAATAACCGTATTGAAATTGCCTCAGCAAATCATAAGATTAACAACATTCTCACACGTTTATCGGCAGTCTGGTTCTCTTGTACAGGCTCTGCCTAGTTTGGGATCAGACGGCCGTGTGTGAGATGTGTCAAATTATTATTATTATTATCATTCCACTTTTAAGAAAACACTCAATTAAGCTATTTAGTCACCTTTCAAACAAAAAAAAAACAAAAGCGGTTCTGCCGTTTGCGTCCACAGGCATCTGCCTGTGGACGCAAACGGTTATGTTATGTAATATAAGTTTCACGTGGGTAGATACCCACGTGAAACTTATATTACATAACATAACCGTTATGTAATATAAGCAACTTATATTACATAATTTAAGTTTAGTTGTTTGCGCCGGGGTAGGGCTGCCATCCGTCCGGGCTTCCCCGGATTTGTCCTAGTTTAGAGGGCGTCCGGGCGGGGTTTACAAAAAGTGTCCGGGTAAAACCAGGACACTCTGTGGCAGGGGCAACTTATAATTATTATTTGAACAAGCTGTTTAATTTAATAAAAAAAATAGAATTGACGTTTTTTTAAGGTGTACGGGAAAGAATCCCGATTTCACACATGTGTCCGTGATTTTTGAAGAGCTTGTCCGGCGTCGGCAATTTAAGTGATGACAGGCCTACGCCGGGGTAATAAATTACATTTATTATTTATAAGTTTCACGTAACACTTTTGACTATTTTGTAAGTATTTATCCATTTCTCCTCTGTCATTATGTGTGAGAACTTCACGATGGTCGATAGCTCACTGTCGGTGATTATCACACAGTATTTGTTAGCATAATACAGCGCTGCTTACGGCCATTTATCAAATTTACAAATTGCCTTTTATCATCAATACAAAAAAAATAATATAAAATTGAAGTGTCTGTTTGTAATGTCAAAATAATAGTTTTTTTTAAGCTCTTGCACGATTTTGCACGATACCTATGCCTTTAGTCTTTCTGTCTGTCTGTGTGTTCCGGCTAATCGATGAACCGATTTCTACGGGACTTTCACTGGCAGAAAGCTGGTGTTATAAGGAGTAACTTAGGCTACTACCGCGTAAAATATATAAATATGTACAGGCGAGCGAAGCCGCGCGGGACTAAGTGTGTTTTCTTTCTTTCTGCTTATGAAAAGCGACATGTGTAGTCCACTTTTTATAAAAAAAAAATTTAGAAGGCGTTTTAGAAAAATATAGTAGGTATCTTAACACAAGAAAAATTTATAAAATTTACAGTAGTATTGTGTATTTTTTAACCCACGACGCAAAAACGACGGGGAGTTATAAGTTTAACGTGTTTGTATGTGTGTGTGTGTGTTTATTTGTGGCATCGTAGCTCACGAACGGATGAACCGATTTTGATTTTGTTTCTTTTGCTTGAAAGGTGAATTAGTTGGGAGTATTCTTAGATATAATTCAAGAAAATCTGTTCAGCCGTTCGAAGATCATCAGCTATTTTCTAATCGTTGATGGATTTTCGAGTCGGGGGTATTTTAAATTGTAAATTTAAAAGTTATATTCAAATGAACACCAATAACGCAATCCCCTTTATTTGTAAATACGTAATATAGAAAGGGGATTGTGTTAAATTGGTGTTTCTGACATGTTTGCCTAGAACACTAAAATGACGGTGATGTGGCGATAAGAGCCAATGCCAACATGACGTTCACAGTTGACATTTGGCAGTAACAAGACAAGATTTGATAGTTTTGTTATTTGGTATGAGGAAATACGTCAATGAGCTAGAACAATCGACATGATTCTCTTTAGAAGATGAAGTGTTGCCAGTTGCTCATACAATAATTATAAGATAGACCTTATGTTGTAAATATATATAAGACTAGCTGTGCCCGCGACTTCGTCCGCGTGGAATATTTAATGTATTTATATCAAATCAACAGCCTAAAAAATAAGTTTCAAGCTTCTAGCTCTAAATATGACGATACTTCCATACAACTTTTCATCCCCACCTTTCAACCCCTTACACCCCTTTTTTCGCATCAATTTCAGGCTCTAGACTAGACTATCTGTGTACCAAATTTCATTTAAATCGGTTCAGTAGTTTTAGCGTGAAAGGGCGACAGACAGACAGAGTTACTTTCGCATTTATAATACTTATTAATAATGATAAAAACTCTTTCATTAAAATTTTAATGCAAGGTCTAATATAGTTCTTTCAAAAAAAAACCGACTTCAACAAAAAAAAACTATTCCATAAAAGACTTATATATGTTTTTTTCATGGATGCCATTGTCAGAACTGGACCACACGGGAAGCACCAGCTTTCAAATAAAAAAAGAATCATCAAAATCGGTTCACTCAGTCGAAAGTTCTGAGGTAACAAACATAGAAAAAAAACATACAGTCGAGTTGAGAACCTCCTCCTTTTTTGAAGTCGGTAAAATCAGAGGATGAATACCGTTTGAGAGTTCAGGATAGTCGAAAACACCCGTGGTTATTCAGCACGTGCTCTAATCTAGTGAAAAAGTAATTTCCAGCGTACCGACTGCTTTGGTAAATAATTCAGTTATTAGGAATGATCTTTCAGAAGGTTTATGTGTGTATTGAAAGACGCTTATGAGAAAGCCATTTATTAAATAGCTCATTAACCCACTGTGCTAAGAGAAGAAATAGCTCCTTGACTGTCATTTACCGGTGATCACGACAACACAGCTCGTTTGAATGAAATAAAAATAATGGACAATAACACAAAATATCTAATACCTACGCATGAATATGAAATTTACTCATACGCACAAATAACGATTTGAATGACCTGAATAAGTAGATACACTTTTTTTTTCTTTTTTTTCTTTATGGCGCACGGTTAGCGCCACCAACAAGTGCCTAAATATACTTAATATGCTGAAATAATGAAGTAAACCCTTAGAATTCTATCAGTGAGCCCCTTTCCACATCGTCAACAACTTCGTTAATTTGTTTAAATTAATGTATATTCTTGTGCAAGAATTGTAGCAATTTTCATTAATCCATGAATTAATGTTAGCATTCTTGATTTTGGAAGTATTCCAATTGAAACAGTTGTACGAGCACATTTTCATAATTATGACTTTTCTGTATCACTTACTAGGCGACCAGGGCCTATTTTTATAACACAAAAAACTTCATGGCAGCTATCAAGAGGCCCGTTTACGTGATAAAGTGATTTTGAAATCAGCCAGAATATATTTATTGAAGCAATAACGACGGCCCAGATTTATTCTAATATGTTAAAGTCAATATTTACATTCTTTTTGTGCTTAAGTTTTTAAGATCCATATTACTATCTTAATCATTTATCACCTCAAAAACTTCACCTAGTTATTAGTAGATCTTCACATAACTATTATAAGATGATAGATTAGGATTGGTTTGTATGAGGTATGGAGCTTGTTTATGTTTTTTGTTTGTATGTCTTCCGGTGATGTGTCAAGTGCCATACGCACTCAGACTTCCTATATTATATTAAATCGACAAACAAATGTGCCCAATAAAATACAGAAAATAAGTTTCCTAGTAAACCTCACTCAGAACAATTCAGTATCTCAGCCAAGAGACAATCTTGCATCAGTGCCGGTTTCGACAGTGATTTATGGGACTTTTTGCGTCTAGACCAACTAACTGCATCCTTAGGATGAGTGTGAGATGCATAGTAGACATGGCAACCACTACAGATATATCAAGATAATTAATGAGTATCAGACGAATCAGAAAATGACTATGTTTGCTTTCATCTTACACACCGACACGCACACACGCGCAAGCTTGCAGTTTTACAAAATGATTATCGTTAAGAATGTGACATAGCAACAAACAGATCACATCGACAGTTGGCGACAAAAGAAAATAGTCGGAATGCCGATACCACGTAATGGAAGTCTATTTCAGCAGCATATGCCGCGGCACACAGTTTTAGCCGAGCTAAGAGCGTAGGCGCCTTGTGACCTTGGCGGAGCCAGCATCGGTGGAACGGTGGAAAACGAGACTCGGTACCATTTTAGGCCGCGCCGACGGCCGCAGCGGTCGGCGG